>JANXHW010000001.1:217057849-218307849 GCA_026170595.1 Plestiodon gilberti rubricaudatus | reverse complement strand
TGTTGCATAGTGACTGCTACTATCAACTAAAGTTAGGCTTACCATATCGCCGACCGGGACGCTCTGTTTTGCCCTTAAGGGGCGGGGCGAGGAAGTCAGAGCGCGCGCGCTCTGGCTCCCTTCCCCCCGCCCCGCCCCTTAAGGGCAAAACGGAGCGTCCCGGTCGGCGATATGGTAAGCCTAACTAAAGTACGTGGTCATGTTAGTACTCCTCGAGGAGTTTACAAAGGTGATATTATATCACCACCTTCTAATTACTGTTAAAATAATTTTAACTACTGTTAAAATAAAATACTTACAAGAACTAAATCCTTATCCTTTTAATATGTTGGATCTTTTTCTTACCTGAGTATGTCAGTATTTGGCAGTGTCCGCTGTGGTCCTGAAAGTTGGCTTCCCACTTCTTGATGGGCACGTGTGATGTTCTGACCAACACACACTGTGTACTGCAAAGGCGCCATATCAATGCCAAGGGTATTCTCAAAGCAAAACTGTTTGTTCCTCTCCATTGAGAAGAAGATGGGTATATCTGAGGCAATTGTCACTGTCACCCCTTTAGAGATAACAAAAGAGGCTTTACACAGGTTAGAGAACATTTCATTTTATCACCCATTTGATGAAATTTCAGTGACAAGAATTCTCGATTTACAGCATGAAAAATAAGAACTTCCTTCGCCCCATTGTTTTGCAGATGAGGATAAGGATTATAGGATTATAAACCTAACAGCATGTGGAGGGTTCTACGACAGCAGAACAGTGTTCTGCTATCATAAAATAGCTGCTGATGGTGCATGCAGCCATGTTCCACCATCGCAAGAGCCCGCTGCCCCGCCGAAGCCGGTAAGCCAGTGGTGGGGGTGGAACATGGTGGAACGGGGCAGGAAGGGGGAAAACAGGGGACTGTCCATGAGGGGAGGGGGAGGAAAGGTGGGTGGAATGGGGTGGACATTGGCAGCAATAACTTGTGCTGATATCCTCGTCCCATTTTCCCCCTGTTCCATGTCCCTTACTCTCCTTGGACTTTCACCAGTAAACTAGCTGGTGCAGATCCAAGGTGACCCATTGGGTTAATGGAAGCTTACCCCTGGGTAAGGGAACAAATGTTCCCTTACCTGGAGGAGACCTCCATGATTGCCCCCCCCCCCAGGATGCGGCACACATTCCGGTTGCACGGCATTCCGGCACATTCTGGTTGCACAGTATTCCGCTTGCATGGGGGGGGGGTTAATTAAGATTGGGCTGTAAGTATATCTCTTTGCAACCAAAATCACAGGGCCCCTTGCAGTACTCTAACTGTTCCAGATGAACCGGCTTGTCCTGGATCAAATTATCTCAGGTGAGGAGTAATACTGTAGATAGACTGGCAGCGCAATCCTGTGTAAGGATCCAGCCGGCAGATCCTGAGCCCGAGACTGCCCGCCAAGCGGTCGGCCGGAGGTCTACTCGGGGAAGGGGATGCTCGTCCCCTTCCCCAGGTGTAAATAGCTGGTGGAAGTTGGAGGAGGCCGTGTAATGGCCTAGCCGGGCTGGCGGGGACGGGGATATGGTGGGCGCCATCCCCCTCCCCCTCCCGGGCTGGCTAGACCAATGCCCCCTCCCTTGCGCGCCGGACTGCCACGCAGCCGCTGGCGGAGCGCTTACCTTCGGCAGCCGCTTCCTTGGTCTGGCAACAGAGTGAGAGAGGCCGGCCTTGCGCTGGCATCCCTTACTCCCTAGGCGTCGCACTCGCAAACGTGCTTAACGGTACGTTCGCGATGTCTTGGAATGGCAGAGCACTCGCTCCGCTGTTCCTGAGCTCTGGTGGATTGCGCCGTTCATGTGGTTCTTCTCTGTTTGCTCAAAGCCACAAGCACCTTACATACATGATTCAATAATATCAGCTACATTGCTCATGGCTGAGATCATACAAACTCTCTGGCATTTACTGATGAAGCAATATGTATATAATTAGGAATCAAAACCCACAAACACAGATGAAGTACCATTAGTAGGGATTTGGCATAGTATAATTACAGCCCAAGCCTATGCAGGATTCACTTCCGCTATTGTAAACTGGCAGCTAATGGAGCATGCAGCTGTCACAAGCGGCAATGCCGCAGCTCCGCCGATGGACCCTGCCTCACCCGCCAGACCAGGTTAGGTAGTGGGTAGCGGAAGTGGAATGGGGAAGAATGGGGGGAGGGTGGGGGTGTGTCAGAGGCAGGAGGAGTGTGTACTGGCGTGCGTAACCTGCGCCAGTATGCTATTCCCTTCCTCACCTCTCAACATGCCCCCTTTCTCTCCTCAGACTTGCACCAGCTCAAGAGGATCCGGTGCATGCCATCACCACTGGATCCACCCCCTCCTGCAGCCTCCCCGTCCCCATTCCTCCCCCCTCCCCACCCTGTTTCGCCCCCTCCCTGCCCCTGTTCTACCCTCCCCCACCCCTCCTACCTCCCCCACTGGGCTTACTTGCTCCGGCTGGTGGCCAGTAGTCCAGCAACATGCGCGGGGAGGGCTCCAGCCTTCCCGCAGGCGCTTCGGTAGCGTGCTACTCAGCGCGCTGCCGGAACGCACTTCACAGCTGCTTTACAGCAGCCAGTACTGGCAGAACCAAACAATAATACAGTGATAAAAACAGTAAGGCAACCATAAGTAGAAACAAACAAGCAGCTGCAATGACAAGGAGTAAATGCTATATGAAACAAAAAAAAGTCACACACATCCTTCGGTAGGCTAATAGGGGGAGTTCAGTTCTTAATTCAATAGGGAGAGAGTTCCACAGTTGTGGTGCTGCTATGGAGAATGCCTCACCATAATGGGAAATCAAGTAAGAAAAGAAACCTTACCAGTTGATCCCAAAAAATATCTTTCCAAGACCGAACCATAGCCAGTGGGGTTTTTGGCGAGGTTGCTGATCACAAACAGTTGGGACTTCATGTTCATAGTGTTCAAAGGCCAGTGCTGAGTGCTGACACTTGCTCCTCCATACCAGGAAACATTTGCCATGGAAAAGCAGTCCTGCAAACCAGAATACTGTATGAGAGAGACAATAATGCATATGCTGGAAGAACAGCTTTGATGTTCATGAGTTAGGAGGCGATCTTAACTTAAATTACCAATTTGTGATGGTGAACCCTAAGTAAAGGCGTAATACTGTACAAAGAACAATAAAGATACGGGAACAGATCTCTAAACAATTTATTTGATAATAGGAGCCAAATCATTTTTGCAGCTCCATAGGCCGTATCACAGGTACCTTTCCTTTGCTGAATCAAATCTCCCTGTGTAAGGTCTAGCGCAGGTGGAATGCTGCCTGATCACCTAGCCGTGGTTAGGTTAGCATGGAGATGAATGCACTGAAAACACGATTAGCGGCTTTTCAGGCTTTGAGGAACTCATAGAAGCTACCACAGATCTGAAGGTTTAGGATGAAAATAGTTCATTAGCAGCTGTTTTAAGTATTTATTTCTTTTTGCTCAATTACATTTCATTATAAGCTATGGCAAATTTAGATAGCATAATAAAAAGCAGAGATATCACCATGCCAACAAAAGTTCGTATAGTCAGGGCGATGGTGTTCCCAGTAGCAATGTATGGTTGCGAGAGTTGGACCATAAGGAAGGCTGAGCACCGAAGAATAGATGCTTTGGAACTGTGGTGCTGGAGAAGTCTCCTGAGAGTCCCTTGGACTGCTAGGAGATCAAATCAGTCAATCCTAAATGAAATCAACCCTGACTGTTCCCTGGAAGGACAGGTACTAAGGCTGAAGCTCAAATATTTTGGCCACCTAATGCGAAGAGAGGACTCTCTGGAGAAGACTCTGATGCTGGGAAAGACTGAAGGTAAAAGGAGAAGGGAAAGGCAAAGGATGAGATGGTTAGACAGCATCACCGATGCAACGAACATGAAAATGAGCGAACTCAGGAAGATAGTGGAGGACAGGAAGGCCTGGCGGGATATGGTTCATGGGATCACGAAGGGTCAGACACGACTTAACGACTGAACAACAACAACAACAACAAATATCTTACAGTGCAATCCTATACATGTTTAATCAGAAGTTAAGTTCGACTGGGTTCAGTGGGGCTTAAGGTAAAGGTAAAGGTATCCCTTGACATTTAAGTCCAGTTGTGTCCGACTCTAGGGTGCGGTACTCAACCCCGTTATGAAGCCGAAGAGCCAGCGCTGTCCAAAGACGCTTCCGTGGTCATGTGGCTGGCGTGACTCTCCTTGCCGCAGTGCGTTAACAACACAATCCAGGAAAGTGTGTATTGGATTGTAGCCCAAGTGTGTGTATGATTGCAGCCTTACAGCCCGGTCCAGCCTAAGGCAACTGCGGTACAATTCAGGCACAATTGCAGCCCAAGTGCTCTAGGCCCGAGTTGTGCCTAAATTGTACCCGAATTGTACTGCAACTGTGCCGAACTTGGGACGGACCTACGACGGACGCCGTGCGCATGCGCAGGACGGGCGCGGTACAGTTGCGGTACAACTGCGGACTAAAAGTGGGCGTTCCGTGGGCGTCACGGGGGCGGGAACGAAATTTGGTCCGGTTCCAGACATTGGCAACCCCCTGACACGCCCCCTCGAGCCCAACTCAGGCCCAAAATTTGGGCCAGCAAAAAGGGTGGACCCAAATGTGAGGAGACCCATAGGATCCATTTTACCTTACCTACACCAGCCCTCTCCTGAAAAGTTCTAACACCCTGGGCCCGAGTTGGGACTGAGTTGGGACCGAACAGGTGTGGCCAAACTCTGGACATGGACCCAAATAGTTACCCTATCAGCACCCAGCCCCACCCAGCCTCTCTCCCACAAAAGCCCAGCCCCAGCCCTCCACTCACTCTCTCTCTCTCTCTCTCTGAGCACGTGGCGTGGGGTTCTGTCCCCCAGCAGCCACAAAGTGGGACTTTGAAAATTTTTCTAACACCTCTCTTCTCTTCTCCTCTCTGCCCCCCTCTAGGGCAGAGAGGGCTGTTCTGCCTGTGGCCAAACTGTTTACTCCTGTGCCTGGGCAGCTCTCTCCATGCAAGTGTTTGCTAACCCATGTCTTTCTCCCAGCCCCTCTCCCCCCCCCCACAGGCAACAACACCAGCAGGTAAGTGCAGGTAAGTGCAGGGGTTGTGCTGACATGTGGTCTGACTTCTGCCTCTTTGCATAGAGAAATATAGGTAGGATACATGCCTCTTTACCAATGTGTTGTCTCATAGCTGCCTGCAATGCCTGCCATGATATGCCTCTCTACCAATGTGTTGTCTCATAGCTGCCTGCAATGCCTGCCATGATATGCCTCTCTACCAATGTCTTGTCTCATAGCTGCCTGCAATGCCTGCCATGATATGCCTCTCTACCAATGTCTTGTCTCATAGCTGCCTGCAATGCCTGCCATGATATGCCTCTTTACCAATGTTGTGTCTGATTGCTGCCTGTATTAATGTGAGCACACAATGCCATGAGTGTGGAACTGTTAGCCTTATGTAGACACCAGCTGTTCCCCCCCCTCTTTTCTCCACAGGGTCTACTGCCAGGTCAGTATTGCTAGGATTGCCATGGTTGTGACCCCCAAGTTGTGTTGTTGTCTCTCTCTGTGACCCCTTTCCCTTACAGGATCATGCTCACCTTACACCCAGGGAAGGAGCGCAGACCAGGCTATGTGTGTCACACCACTCAGCTGTGTTTGATTTCTCTCCCTGCAGGCCTTTGCAACCGGCACACTGGCATTCCTTCAATGGGGAGTGCTACCACACACCAGCTGCCATGGAACACCCCCCAAGGTGGTCATCCCCCCAGGAATGCCCACTACCACTGACCGTCTGGGGAGCACCCCTCGGCCTGCAGTCTGGTTGCCCTATGGTCGTCTGCCTCGATGCTGCCAGAGGTCTGGGAGCCTGCCCTGCAACCCCCCTCAGCTGCTGCTGCTGCTCCACCTCCCTGGCTGCCTACTTGCTGTCCCTCCCCTTTCTATGGAGCAGGCTGTGGTTCCACAGGGGAAGAGCCTGCGTCTCCAGGCACGCCTGCTGCTGCTGCTGCTACGTTCTGAGTGGCTGCTGTGCCTACCCCCTGGCAGCCTCGCCTGGCCATCTCTGCCAATGTTCCAGAACAATAAAGATGCCCCTTGGGCAAAGGCCCCTTGAACAACATGACCCCAATGTTGCACAAGCACTGCCCCACGCACACAGAGACAGCGCCCAGCACACAAGGCCCTGCATGAATCCCAGCCAGGGCCTGCCACAGCCAGCCCAGGGAGAACACAGCAGGGGGGCTGCCAGACCCTCAGGGCTCAGAGGGGAGGGGGGAGTTGGGGGGCCTCTCAGGCAGGCAACCACTGACAGGCGACGTGGCGCACGTCCGCCACGTCCGTGAAGAGCCCTTTCATCAACCGGGGCTCTCACCCACTCTCGGTCCACCCGTCAACGGCGTCTGTTTCCGCCCGTCAACGGCGTCCATTTCTGCCCTCGGTCCGCCCGTCAACAGCGTCCGTTTCCGCCCGTCAACGGCGTCCATTTCTGCCCTCGGTCCGCCCGTCAACGGCGTCCGTTTCCGCCCGTCCACGGCGTCCGTTTCCGCCCATCAACGGCGTCCGTTACCGCCGTCGGTCCATCTGCATGAGAGGCGCCCGTTCCTGCATCGCCTCCATCTGCGAAGTGACCCCTGTGTCCCTATTGGTCTCTGCAGACCCCTCTCCCTGTATCCCTCTCCCACCAGCCTTGTTGTCTGTCTGTTTCTGACCCACCCGTGCCCCTCCCCAGCACCCCCTGTCTGTGTGCCTGCCTCCCCTCCCACTCCCTGATGATGGACGCTGGCATCCCCCACCCCGCCAGAGCGCCTGCCGCGAGGCGCCGACGTTGCCCCATCTGGGGGTGTGATGAGCTGCGTGAGCCCTTCCCGCTCGCAGCAGACAAGCCCGAGGCATCTCTCGGTCTTGGCCGGGGCACGGAGCAGAAGGCATGCCGGGATGCCTTCTTTGTGGGCATAGCCACGGCCCTGGAGGCCCAGGGCTTCAGGCAGTGCACGGGCATGTCCTGGCAGAGGCGGTTCCAGACTTCATGAGACCCCCCTTGTGTGTGACGTTCCCCCCCTCCCCCCCATGACTCCCACGTGCAGCCTCAACATGGCTTGGGGGTGGCATCGCCTTCTGCAGGAGGGAGGGCAGTGGCACTCCCCCCTGCGGCAGGTGGCTACTGCCCAGGGTGCCCTGGGGCAGCTGGCACTGGCACAACCTCTGCCCTTCCGCTGACTGTCGCACGCCCAGTGCCTGCAGGCCCACCTGTGGCTGCCCCTCTGCTGCGAACGCTGCAGCAGCTGTGGTAGGTGCACACAGACGAGCTGAGGAGGGGGCTCTTCGCTTCCAGACGACTGACAGCTCCCCACAGGGGCCTGCCTGCCTCTGCGGTAAGTTTTGCCTCGATCCTGGCCCACTGCTGTAGCCTCCAGCCTAACTCAGGCACAGTTGCAGCCTAACTCGGTCCTAGTTTGGGCCCCAATTGGGCCACACTTGGGCCTCAACTGTGCCTGAGTTAGGCTGGACTGGGCCCTTAATGTATTTTAATTGTTGTGGTTAATGCTCGAGAACCAGTGTAATGAATTGTCTCAGGAAAAAATAAAAAATTTGATGGTTTCTTGGATAGTTTTGGTTCATTGATTAATAATATCACAATCCTAACGAACATTCCAGCACTGATGCAACCATAATGCAGCCCTGAGGTAAGGGAGCAAGCGTTCCCTTACCTTGAGGAGGCCTCTGTGACTGCCGCCCCCCGCCCCCACTGCAGGATGCAGCACACACCCAGTTGGCATGGCTGCATCGATGCTGGAAAGTTCGTTAGGATTGGGCTGTAAGAATTATTATTTGGTGATATTTATGTAACATTCATCTGGCACCTTCTCATGTGTGGCTTGCATTCCTTATTTGCTTTCTAGCAACTGGAGGCATACAGCAGAAAACTCCAGGAGCCATGACCTGTCAAGGGCTTCTGACAGCAACGGAAATATGGCAATTTAATTCAGCTAGAATCTAATCCTTCTTGGTTAATGCAGTCTGTACTCACACCAGCAACGAGAGGTGACTAATCTTCCCATCAAAAATTCAGGCAGGTAGTACATAACAATACATAACTTGGGGGATAATCCCAGCACTTGCTGCTTATTACTAGCATTATAATCCCTGACTGTTTAAAATAGCTTTCTCTGGACTGAAAGGCTCCACTACTTCTCTGGAGAATCCAAAATGTTGCAAGATGGCTGCCAAGGCCTGCTGGCAGAGCTGAAAGTTCAGCTCTGCTTTAGAATTATTTTATGGTGGAATACGCTGGCTGGTCTACGGTCCTGTTCTTCCTCAAAAACCCCTTGGCCTCACTACCAGGATTGACGGTTATTGGTTCCAGCCTAGTTACATTATCTTTCTGCTTACTATGCATGCAGAAGCACTATAACAAAATCTTGTTATAGGAATACTGCTACTGTTGGGCAGTGTAAGACACAAGTCACTTACAGTAGTATACTCACAAGTCGTCTGGATTTGTTCGCTTGAAGTCAAATCAGGTTTAGATCATAGAAAGCTTCCTTGTACTGGGTCAGACGAGTCCATCTAACTCCGCATTGTCAGTGCAGACTGATGGTGAACCCGATGCATGTACCTGAAATATTCTGAGTAATATTCTGTACTCACTCACATGGACAAATGTAATGTATGAAGGGGGCTGTCATGTTGTAAGGAAACAGAGATGCTGAAGTCAATGAAATTGCTGTACGATAATTATATATCCATGGCCACTCAGTTCACACATTCTGTTTGTCTGTGCCCAAGGATGTTTGTACAAAATTTGCAGCACATACTATTAGTTTATGTCATGTCTCAATGGGCAGATTCACACAGGCACGTGTGCAGAGGAGAAACAAGGGTGGAGTGAAGGCAAGTAGTTCTGCAAGACTCTGTTACACTGGAGTCAGCGGCCCCTCCCCCTTGCTGTTGGAGCCATTCTGGCAGCAAAGGCAACACACAGGACACTCCCCAGGGGAGCAAGGGGGAGGGGCCACTGACTCCAGTGTAATGGAGTCTTGCAGAACTACTTGCCTTCGCTCCACCCTTGTTTCGCCTCTGCACGTGTGCATCACTTGAGCACATGAAGCTGCCCACATGGTTCCTTTACTGACCGGCAGGACGGTTTCAGCTTTACCTGGAGATGTCAAGGCTTGAGCCTGGGACCTTTTGCATGCAAAGCATGAATTCTACAACTGAGCTACAGACCTTTCCAAGAGCCTGAATGTAATATAACCTTTTTCATATCTCCTTACATCAGCTCAAATGATGGTTTGTGTTCCACAGTCAAGCGGCTTATGTTCAGCCTTGGCTTGTGTTTAGCAGTCCTGTGTAGAGAAATCAAGCGATGAATGTACGTGTTTGAACTCTCTCAATACAAAGGGTTCAGTGAACCCTAGCAAATACAAAGGCAGTTCCCTTCTGACCTGGCTTTGTTCCCACCTTCATGTAAGCTATTGCAGGGCTGTTATTTCTGCTATATCCTAGTTGCCCCCAGACTCTTTGAAAGCATTTTCTTCCACTAAGTAGTGGGATCTGCAAGAGTTTCACCTCCCACATGATTACAAATCACTGGCAAACAGCGCAAGGCTTCTTATGTGAAAGCCCAGACACATTTCAAAGGGGATTGGAGTTTTTGAGGGTATCAGCACTAACAGTAATGTCAGGGGTCAGCCACTAATGAGTGAGAGAGAGAGAGAGAGAGAGAGAGAGAGAGAGAGAGAGAGAGCTACTCATATCCCTGTCATGCTTTTCATATAGTTCCACTCAAATGGAACCAGGGTTGGTGATGATGAGGCTTTCTTTCTTTGTCTTTATTTTTAATTGGAAAGAGTGATAGAGAGTATGTTTGAAAAATACTATGAATGAGTGGACAGTAACAGACTCATGAATATTAAAGATTAGCTTCTCCAATGGCAGTAACTCAGTGGAACCCTCCCAGTCCTCTGCTTATACTGTTATACTTATACTCTCTCAGCTTATACTGAGAGAGCAACTCTGAAACGCCACCAAAGCAATGTGGAGTCTGTGCTTACAATATTACATCAAAAGGCTGCCCCAATATGAATGTCAGATAGGGTATCAGTGCCCTGAGGGTCCATTTGCCCAGGGCTTGGGTGATGGTGAAATTAGAGGCATGGTCAGTGCAATCTCCAGGTGCACCAGATTGTGCATAGTGGTTCCCATATAGCAGGGATACTGCTCAAAGCACTGCAGTGAGTAAAGCAAAGTGTGAGGCTGGCACACGGTCTCCCCATCTGGTCACAGAATTAATCTCATGCTCTTAACTCACTGCCACATTAATTAAGCCCTGTGTGGAAATGCCTCAATATCCTTTGCTTGCATTTTTTAAAAGATGGTAGTATACCTGCCTATTCAGATATATTGGCTATATAGCCCAGAATTTAATGAAATAATAAATAAAAATCTTACATTTTAAACACATTTTTTTTTACATTTAATCCCATCTCATTCTATAAACAAAGTTGGAGATGGACAACAATTTTTTCAGAGTTCTGAAGGTGGCATAAAAGTGCATCACTGTTGATAATTGATACTGATCCTGTTATTACTTCTGGAAAACAGATTTTCCAGTTTGGGGAAATGCTTCAAAAGCCTGGGTAGTGATGGGGGGGGGGGGGAGAGGGGGAAAGTCATAGTGCCAGGGCCTTCCTCTTTTTCCTTGATCTATCAAGGAATCCAATGACATTGGATCAAAATGTCAGGGTCAAACCTGGTAGACTTCACTGCCACCATGAGGACAAAGCCAGGTAGAGAAAGACCATCCTTGAAAGCCTCCTTCTCAGTTACATGGAGAACTCCCCCAAAACCTATCCAGTAGCATGTAACCAAGGGTCCATGAGGACTGAGACAAGACTCTGGCTGATTTCAGCCAACAGCAGGCAAGCAAAGAATTAAAACATAAACAGAGTTTTTTAAAAATGCAGAAAAAGCAGGCTAATATCAGCCGGAAGCATAGAACAAGCCAGCTTGGAAAATAATGAGTGTTGGAAGTGCCCAGGTGCAGATCTTAGCAAAAAATATACAAGCAGACTAGTACAGGCAAATTCAAAAGCAAAATAACTCCCTAACCCATCATGTTAGCTCACTGGTCTCTATCTGTATTTACTCTGCTGTGCACTCTAAACCCAGTAGCACCATCAGGCATTGAGGAGTTGTAGGGATTGGCATCAAGGAATCTAGCTTCTTTTCTTTTGCCATATTTTAATAAAACATCACTATGCACTTAAGTGTTCTTTTATTCCAGATGATCAGTCTTCACAAGCCCAAAAAATAATTACGGTAATCCCATGATAACAAGGCCCTTTGATAACAAGGTACAACAAGGCCCTTTCTGGTCTTTCTCCTCCTGTCAAGAGGATTTTCTGAATCCCTGACCTCTGAAAAGGTTTGGCTTAACTCTCTGAGTCTTTGATTTGGTTACTGCTAATTATTGCTTAGGCCAGCGGGTGGTGCAGTGGGTTAAACCGCTGAACCATGAGCTGACGATCGAAAGGTCGGCAGTTCGAATCCGTGACGGGGTGAGCTCTCGTTGCTTGGCCAGCTCCTGCCAACCTAGCAGTTCCAAAGCATGTTAATGCAACTAGATAAATAGGTACCGCTTGCGGGAAGGTAAACTGCGCTCCGTGTTCCAGCCGCATGCTACGCGCTGCGGCAAGGAGAGTCATGCTGGCCACATGACCACAGAGGCATCTTCAGACAATGCTGGCTCTTCGGCTTTGAAATGGGGATGAGCACCACACCCTAGAGTCGGACACGACTGGACTTAATTGTCAGGGGTCACCTTTACCTTTACCTTTTTAATTATTGCTTACAGTCTAAAAAGATGGTCAAATTCTAGCCTAAAATAGGATGCTTCGCCAGGGTTGAGGAACTTGATCCATTGTTGATCCTCCTGCTTAAACGAAATAGTGTGATTACAGCTGCTGATCCTGCTCTCTGCTCTCTGGCCTCTTCTCTTTCTACCTTTCCAGGATTGTGAAATGAAAAATGATCTTTCATACAAAATATCCTGACTCTGTAGCTTTTGGATTTATTTCAGGTACGATCAACATATCAGCAAATTAAATGGAGCACTGTACACAGAGACAGGACACTGGCAAAACAATAGCAGTAATTACAAGGAACAGCAGTTGCCACACCGAACATTGCAAAATACACAGCTGTAGCTAATGCACTTGAATGTTGCGTTCAAAATATTATTTGATATGCAATTTTCACATGAAACTGGGGCTGCACTATAACCCTTACCTAAGAGTAAGCCCCAGTGAACACAGTGGCACTTGCTTCTGAGTAAACATACATAGGATTGTGCTGTCAGAGAACAGTCTTATTTACTCAATTTTTCACAATGTCCATGTGCATAATTCAGATATAAAACCTACATTAGCTATATAGTACTATATTGATTTGAAAAAAATAGCCTTTTCCCACTATCTCTCCTGCATTGACAGTGCTAACTAGTTACACATCCCAGATGCTTCCTTTATATCACTCATGACAACTCTTGCTTCCAAATAAGTTTGCTTTGGGTCACAGCCTTTTCTAATTTTCTAACTTGGAACATGTAAATAGGGCCAGTTTTTAAAATGAAACCTGCCCCAAGTCCTGAGAAGAGTGAGGCTAAATTCCAAATAAATACATACAGTTTTATTCCACATTGTAGAATTATCTTCATAAAGTATTCCTCACCCTGGACCATAAACATATTGCCTAGAAGAAAAGCAGACTTCTATGCCGTGTGATACACTTAAGATTGTAGCCAAAATCCTCCATTGCTGTAAGAAGATTAAACATATTCAGGAGACACCAAAGCATCCTTTCCAATGGTTTTTTTGGGGGGAGGGGGTATATCCAGACAAGAAGGCCAGAGGGTGGCGCAGTGGGTTAAACCACTGAACCATGAGCTGTTGATCGAAAGGTCGGCAGTTCGAATCCGCGACAGGGTGAGCTCTCGTTGCTTGGCCAGCTCCTGCCAACCTAGCAGTTCCAAAGCATGTTAATGCGAGTAGATAAATAGGTACCGCTTGCGGGAAGGTAAACAGCGCTCCGTGTTCCAGCCGCATGCTATGCGCTGCAGCAAGAAGAGTCATGCTGGCCACATGACCACGGAGGCGTCTTCGGACAACGCTGGCTCTTCGGCTTTGAAATGGGGATGAGCACCACACCCTAGAGTCGGACACGACTGGACTTAATTGTCAGGGGTCACCTTTACACCTTTACCTATATCCAGACAAGCATTGAGATTTCAGTGCCAGAGACACTTGTCAGTTTCACAATTCCTTTAAAGCTTGTTTTTTTTAAGCAAGGGAGACTTTTGCTGTCATCCCATAGAAATAATTTGAACAATTATCCCTTGATGGTGGCAGGAACTGCCCTTTTTTAGTTTGCAATTTTCAGATCTCATATTTTTCATTTATTGATTTATTTGGTTCATCATTTCTTAAAATATGGCTCTACCACCCTCTGAACAGCACAGCACCATGACGGTGAAGCTCTGTTGGATTTAGAATTCAGTTGGCTGATTTATTATTTTGTTGTCATTGCTAATATTTTATGTGCAAATAGTTTAAAAGTTACCATTACACCCTAGAGATGAGGAAGAGTCCCACTGAGGATCTTCATAAAGATCCTTCATAAAGATTCATACTTTATTAAGAAAAAAAGGATTCCCCCCCATTTTTTTTCATAAAATGGGAACCGAAAAATATCGATCTTCTCGATTGACTATGAGAACCTGTGCAGCTGTCACTACCAGAGTTATTACTGGCATCTGAAGTTTGTCAAAAGCCACCTTGCTCATATCAATATGTAATCTTACAGAAGCTGAATACCTGCTCTGCTTCAAAGTGAGTTGGAGAATGCCATTTAAATACTATGGCTTTGTGAAATATACTGAGGCTGTAGTTCGTTACCTTTAGTTTAACCAGGCAGTGCAGAGGGGTCCAGTTGATGCTGTAGCACTCTATCTTGGAAGAAAGGCTGGGTTCCAAGGAGATCCTGAGGTCTACTGTGGCTTCCCAGGTGTAGCAGAATTCTGTCTTGTTTAGCCAACACAAGTTCTTCACGAAAGGCACCTCCATGTCTGGGAAGCTCCCCACATCAATCTCCAGCAAAGTCTTGTCTTCATTCAGAGCCTGCAGGATGAGGGAATGAGATTTGCGCTCCCAGATAAGTCCGCTGGTGCTCCCTCTCAGGATCCAGTTCTTGTGGGGCTGATCCACCACTTGCCAGTAAATAATCCCAATGGTCATCACAAAGAACACAGCCACCCCAAGGCAGGCAACTGCTGCTTTCCATGTCTCATTCATCTCCTTCAGTCCAGACTCCCAAGTGACCTCTGGGATTGGACTTGGGTTCCTGGGACGATTGTGAGACATTTCACCGCATGCAGAATTAAAAAGCGATCTACGGAGGGATTTCAGGGCCCAGAGCTCTCCCTTCTTGAGCTTTGCAGGAAGTTCTGTTCAAACTTGATTCTTCTCCCCTGCTGTCCATGAATAACTTCACACTGTCCCCGCCCAGAGTGAGGGGGGGGGGAAGAGGAGGGGGAAAAGAAAAGTTATACTTTTCAAAGCTTTTCCCAACACTTCTCACCACCTTATTCAAAGAGGGACTTAAGGTCTGGGAAAGTTATTTTAGCCAGTTCTGCTCCAGCAATGTAAAGAGAGAAAGCCTGCAAAATATAGCTACAAATATATGGTGTCAGATCCTTCCAGCCCCGCCAGATTTATCCCAGGTGCTTGAGCCATGATGTTTCTTTGGCATGTCAGACTGTCAAAGAATCAGGAACTCTATCCATAGCTCAGTGGAAGCCCACATCTGTTGGGGAAAGAAAAGCAAAGATCTACACATCTGTAGAAGAGGGAGGTTGCTCATAGAACAGGTAAGAAGGGAGCAGCTGTACCAAAACAACAAAGAAGAACTGTTTGTTGAATGCCACATATCTGAGTTTGGATTTAAGCTTTTGAAGCACAAAGGTCCACAATGGGGGCCCAAAAAAGGCCTGCTCACTTTGAAAGCATTGTTAAAGCTTATTTGTTCCAAGTACAGTTGCCAAATTTAAATTAAAAGCTAAGAGCCTGCAATAAGGAATGTCTGTTATATTCTATTGAGTTATCAAAGTTATAAAGTGAATTAATCACATCTTGGGTGATGTCAATAGGCCTAGATCCATGAATGTTAACTGTACGTTTCTGATTTGCATTAGCGAAAGCTTGATCCCTTGAACAAATGTCAGATAATTGCATTATTTTCATGTTCAATAAATATAGATAGGTGTACCGGGTCTACTCGGCTCTGGTCAGATTTCACGTGAAGTGCATTAACCCCCTCCCTTCTTTTTAAGAGGTAATTTTAATATACTTTACGATTAAGAAAGGAGAGTCATCCAAATGGAGAGGCCCTACTACATCAGGGGTGTCAAACTCATTTCATACAGCAGGCCAAATAGCATTCATGGCACCTGCTAAGGGCCAGAAGTGGTGCCATTATGCAGGAACTGACATCATTACGCAGTGATGACTAAAAATAGGTGCTTTTTTCCACTTAGGAACTCATTAGTTCCAAATGTCAGAACAGAAAATATGCAAATCTTGATCATATTTTCAAGATATGGGAGAGCTCAGTCGTTATCACGTGGGCTGCCCTTTTAGCAGTGCCGCTTCTGCCAAGGCGTCATCTCTGCTGGACTCTCCCTCCCAAGCACCTTGGCAGCTTCTCCCTTTCTCACTCCTCTTGGTCTGCCTCTTCCCCCTGCACTGTTCCTCACCTTCTCAGGCCTCCTTATGTCTCTCCCTTCCAGCACCTTGGCAGAAGTGATGCTGCTGAAAGGGCAGCGGTGGGAGAGCCCAATTATCACAAAAAAGCCACTTATCATAGTGTAGCGGAATTTTTAAGCAGACTGATAATTAATAGGACCAGGAAGACTGGTGAACAAGGAAAAAGTATGGGTTTATTTGTTACGCAGCGCAGTGGACAGCACCCCCCAGGAGGGGAACTGACCCTTTGCTCCATGTGAGAACAGTTTTTATACATTTCCAAGCAGAATATCACATGGTTGCTGAGAATGTGCATAGTCACAGAGTCGTACAGAAAAAACAAGAGACTTTTGATTTACATTTTACAGAACACAATGGGAACAATAGTGGGC
This sequence comes from Plestiodon gilberti rubricaudatus, assembly GCA_026170595.1. Taxonomy (NCBI): domain Eukaryota; kingdom Metazoa; phylum Chordata; class Lepidosauria; order Squamata; family Scincidae; genus Plestiodon; species Plestiodon gilberti. The sequence goes on along the minus strand of JANXHW010000001.1, from coordinate 218,291,656 downwards.
TGAGCTAGTCAGAGGACCCTTGATGGTCCGATCCTTGAGTTCTGGGAGACTTAATTGAGTTAGCTCTGGGAGTCTCCCTGCACCCAGAGTCAGCCTAATGTGTATGCTCTCCTTGAAAGGAGGAAAGATTAAGTTTGCCAAATGTGGGGTTTTTCCTGTGACCTGGGGAGGCATATATGAACAGAAACCAGGAAAATATTTTTCTGCATCAGTCCCTTCTTTGTTACTGAGTATCTAAATTTCTCAGTAACACCAATTAGGTAATATTAATTCTTGCCAGTTCTAACATCCAGACATATTAGCCATAGATTTTTGTGGGACTTATTGCAGGATCGTGAAATGCTGTGTGGCAACCCTGTTGGAAAAAGCACTTAGCCTGCCAGGGTAAAACCTCAAGATGTAGTGAAAGCAAGACATCATAGTTACAAAGAGAAAACAGCAGCATCACAAGCATTTCTACTCAGTTATGTCCAACAAACCCCTTCCCAAAGTCCATTTTCCCCATCTTTGGTGAGGTGGCTCTGGTTCCTTAGCCAGGAAGATAGTTGTTCTGCAACTTCTGGAATGGAAGACAAACATGCAAGTTAACACAAGGGGCATGTTCTTCTTGTGTTAGACTGAGATTGCAGGCATGACATTGTCCACAAAGTTTTCTTTCCAATCCAACTGGCCAGAATGTATAAGCAAACTGAATGCAAGCTCTTAGTTGCTCCAAGAGAGATTGCCATTTCAAAAGAGTGCTGAAAACACTTCATTGTCCAGAGTGTATGCAGAGTGCAGAGTGCGAGTTCCAGAGCATGTGAAGATAGCAAAGCAACAAATGTCTTTAACGATAACTAGTGGCACTCTTCAAGCATAAACAAAGATAGCTCATAGAGTGAATAATTGTCAATAAATGTTCAGGCAAGGAGGGTAAAGTTTTCCCCAACAGTAGTTGTTCGTTGGTGAACAGGGAGACAGGTGGAGGCATCTCTGGAAGGTAAGTCTGGGCAGCAGGTACGCAGAAACAAGGTGTGCAGGAGCCAGGGCAAGGGCATAACAGCCTTGTGTCGTGAAAACTGATGCAAGGGAGCCTCATTGGGCTGTTTGCTGCTGCTGCTGCTGCTGCTCGACACAGGTACCAGTGGTGCTCCAGGTCTGTAGATAGGGCCCAGTGTGGCTGAAGTCTTGGGCCTGGTTGCACTGGCATGGAGGTTGTCCTTGCAGATGGCTGATGTCCTTTGAAATCCAGCAACATCCTGGGACCAAGTTCCTTTCCCTCCTCGCAGGGCTGTTGTGGTACTTCTCCTGGCCTGATGTGAGGCACAGATCTGATGTAGGAATGTGGTGGTTTTCCTTCCTGCAGTAAGATAGATTTTCTCCGAAATGCAAAACACAACTGGTTATAACGCTATTATTTTTCAAATTACACTTTCTTTTCCTTTTTGGTTGGCGGGTGGCAAGGGCCACTGGGATAGTGGACTTCAGCTGTTAAAATTAAATTACCAAATTAAATTACTAATTACCAAATCAAATTAGTACCTTCCCCCCTTTTTGTTCAAAATGGTATACGAAGTGGCCATGCAGAACAAAAGTTACAGCAAAATAAATCTAGGACCACAATAGATGCTTGTTGGGGTCCCTAGGATAACCTGTGAATATAATGAGATAAAAACAAAGGAATCACAAAGAAACTCTCACAGGGTCCTGAGTGCAGTCTGTGAACCTGGTTGTAGAGAAATGGCTCACAACTTTAAAAGTATTTATATGAGAGAGAGAGAGTTGGCCACTCTTATAAAATGGTGTCAAGGTTGTACTGGCCCACCTCTGATCCAGTCCTGGGGGCTAAGTTGCAGTACCTTTTGTTGGCTCCTGCGGCTATAAAGAAAACAAAATATGAAAAGCAGTCAAACAGGCCAGGTTCAACCAGTGGCCAGGAGCCTAAGAAGTGCTCAGCAGGAGCAAAATCTCAGAGAGAGAGAGAGAGAGAGAGAGAGAGAGAGAGAGAGAGAGAGAGAGAGAGAGAGAGAGAGAGAGAGAGCCAACTTGACATTCAAGAAAATAAAAAGACAAAATATATACAACACTTAACAACAACAATGGCATTAAAAAAACTGGGGTTTTGGGGTGTCCTTACCCTAGCTATGCCTCCTCGAAGGTACAATGATCTTGCGCAATTGTGTCCCCAACCCCTAAACCTCAAGCTGTTCCCAGCTCCGTGGGGAGCTGCTACTCTAGGGCTATCTAGCTAAGGTGATAATAAAAGGCTATTTGAAAACAGGGGAACTGAACAGACATGCTTCCGTATCTGGACACAGCAGGAGTCCTCCACCAGATCCAGGAACAGGGCAAAGATAGCTCAGGCGGGCCATATATATATGACACAGAGAGCAAGACGTTCTAAGTGGGAAATACAAACAGTAAAACAAAGAACGTATAAAGATCAAGCTGCTGGAGTGATGTGTCAAGCAAATGGGAAATGGTGGTGTCCCACTTCGCAGGGGCAGCGTTTTCAGATTTTACTGTGCACATCAGTTGTTTTTCCTTCCTGTGCTGAAACAAACAATGTTGACACCATAAAGGAAGAAATGAATAAAAACCTAGGCTAGGTATCTTAGCACTATAAAGGCAACATAGAACACAAAAGAATTTTTTGGGGAAAAGATAGAAAGCAAGCCTTATAGAAACCATATCGTGAGCCAAATAAGGGTGTTTTTTTGTGTGCAGGGGCTCACACACATGTATTAACTTTCATCACGGTGGTAAAAACAGGCTCAAATAACAATAGTGTGGAGACCAACTGATTTGCACTCTGCACGTGCTCAGGGGCACGTATACAAAAGTTACTTCCAGTGATGCCATCTTCTTGGAGGCCACACAATTCAAAGCAGCAGAGGCACCTGTGGTACTGAAAACTTTGTTTAACCAAAGAAATTTGTTATGGTTATGGAGACCTTTTATCAAAAATAGATTACTAATTATGGATTCTCACAGTTAGGCCTTAGGCAGACAAAAATCATTATTTAACTGAATGCAAGGTGTTATCAACTACAGAATGAATACATAGCAAGTCCAAGCAGTTACATATTTTAAAGAAAAACAAAATGTCAGGGTTTTAGTATCATGATGAATTAGCACTATTGCAGTATATGCAAGGGCTGCAGGACTGGAAGCTGAGTCTTCCTGCTTCATCCTTCTGCCTGCTAGATAGGAAGCAAAATGGAGAAAAGATTCCCTATTCATGTTGCAGCAGGATAGACTGCTACTGCTCAGGGAGGTTCCACTGAATATATTGTAAAGACCTAAATCCTTTTAAGTTGGTTAGGCATATAACTTTAGAACATGAACAGAGTTCTTAAACAGAATTAAAACCTTAGAAAAATAGAATTAGGCAACATCAAAATCAGAATTTTTGTTCAATTTATGCAATCTCTTAAATTACTTTTGTATGTTTGTGAGGGCAGTTCTGCCCATGGGAAGAAAGCAAACATGATTAACATTTACCAATTTACTAATATTTACCAACATTTTCCAGTTAGACTCCAATTGATAAGCATTATTGCATTTTTAAATAGGTCTTTCATTTTGTTGATGTCAGGAGTGTACACACTCAAGCACTGAGTTTCAAGGCATAGTCAATTACTGGTGGAGACAAAATATTACCCCTTCCTTGTTCCAGAGGTACCCATAAGTAGTTACTAATTTTTTTAGGATTTGTGCACAGATTATTAGCATGGTCTGGTAGGAGAAGAGACATTTTTGGAAGTTAAATTTTCAGTAATCTCAGGAGAATAAAAGGTCAGGTGATCAAGCTGATCTTTAATTCCCTTCTTTGGCCAAAACAAAGTAGGTAAACACAAAAATACTTTTCCTCCTAGGACCTATGCAATTTTATAAGACATAACATAATAACACAAAACATGAAAATGACACACAACCATATAGACAAGGGTACAAATAAATAAAATTTAGACACTTATCAGACAGGCACTTGGCCATTCTTTCCTTTGTCTCCCCTTCCCCAGGCAATATTTCCTGAGGGGAGGATGCAATGGAATAGGAGCTCCTGTTTCAGAGGCTTGTTTGTTCATATTACCCTTTTTTCATTCTTAGTAGGAAAATCTTCCTTTTTGTCCAGGATTTTTTTTGGTAGAAAAATGCATTTTCAAGATTATAGAAAAACGCGTGAAAAGGAGATGCTGAGGGCATAATTTGTTAGCCTGATTTAGCAGATTTTACCTTTTTTGGCTGGGACTCTGGACAGGTTCTGCCTCCTGTGCCAGTTTAACGTGGGCTTATAAGGTTTTTTTTCCGTTTTTGGCACATTCCTTTTAATATAATGTCCAATATATGCCATTTGGCCTGGGCGTTTTTTAGTTGAAAAGAGCCCTCTTTTGGCCAGGCTGGTGCCATAGTTTGCCTAATTTAAACCAGTTCAGGAGCTCTGTGAAGCAGTTTCCCTCCTGACTGTGAGTCCCTTTTGGAAGTTTCCCCAGGAGAGAGAAGTGAAAGGGGGCTTCCCTGTGACAATTCAAATTTACTTTGGTTTGTCCCCATGCCTCTCCTGGGATTGCCATTCCGGTTCCATAGTCGGGTGTCCTGTTTCCGTTTTCCCGTCCCTACCAGAACCTGGCAAAAAGATTACGCCCTGGTTTAGCTTATTCAGCTGCGAGTGTCAGGGGGTGACCCTCTACAGGTACTTTTTCCTGGCGAGTCTAACTTTTGTTGTCCTTTTCCTGCCTTCCTTTCCTTGCAAGGCGAGCTAAACCTAGGTTGTTATGTCCATTTCCTGCCTTTTACCCTTTCAAGGCGAGTATTGACCTAGGTCCCTTCATGGTCCCTAGGGGTTTCCCTTAATAAGCCGGCCGGGCTTCACTCATACATATTTCCCAGTAATTTTCAGGCAAACAGTGAGGGAGAAAAACAAAGAGGAAAGAAAAGAGCCCCTTGCTATTGCCTAGCACAGGGCAGCTGAGGTATAGACTTGCACACAATTTCATGCACCCCCCCCCCACCGATAAAATTCCTTTTTCTCACCGGTCTTGCAGGGTCCACTGTTCCTTCCTGAGGGATCTTCCAGCTGGTCCGCCCAGACATAGCTCTCTGGTCCAAGGAGCACACCTCCACCCCACCTTCAGACAAAAAGTCTTACCTAGGATTCTCCAGTGAGGGAGAGAGGAGAGCCCCCCCAGCCCAGGAGCCAGGCTGGGAGTGTAGCTTAAGATCCCACTTCTGACACCAAACTGTAGCGGAATTTTTAAGCAGACTGATAATTAATAGGACCAGGAAGACTGGTGAACAAGGAAAAAGTATGGGTTTATTTGTTACGCAGCGCAGTGGACAGCACCCCCCAGGAGGGGAACTGACCCTTTGCTCCATGTGAGAACAGTTTTTATACATTTCCAAGCAGAATATCACATGGTTGCTGAGAATGTGCATAGTCACAGAGTCGTACAGGAAAAACAAGAGACTTTTGATTTACATTTTACAGAACACAATGGGAACAATAGTGAGCTGAGCTAGTCAGAGGACCCTTGATGGTCCTTGATGGTCCTTGATGGTCCGATCCTTGAGTTCTGGGAGACTTAATTGAGTTAGCTCTGGGAGTCTCCCTGCACCCAGAGTCAGCCTAATGTGTATGCTCTCCTTGAAAGGAGGAAAGATTAAGTTTGCCAAATGTGGGGTTTTTCCTGTGACCTGGGGAGGCATATATGAACAGAAACCAGGAAAATATTTTTCTGCATCAATAGGCACATAAATGTGTGATAGAATGAACAATTTAACTGAACACTAACTTTAAAATGATCCTTTGGCTTACACTGGGTGCAGAAAATAAAGTTGATGACAAAAGCAATTTAAGATCAGCTAGGTATCAAGCTTACTGATGCATCAGCACTGACTCACCAGGAACTGCAAGAAAAAGCACACAGCATCCCAGGCCAGAGTTTTGGTATCCGCAGGGCTTCTGCATCCTTTTCAGCATTCACTAGGTTCCTGCTGCATGAGGAAACGGCATACAGTGAGTGTGTTATCATGAAATGACAGCTAGAGTGCCAATAAATGCAATCAAGGATTAAGAAAATATGACCAAGCATCCTCTAACCAAAGATCGGTAGTTTGTTTGTTGCACTAACCAAAGCAGAGTGTCTGGCCCAAAGCCAAGTGACATCATCAGGAAATCTCATTGACTCCAGTTGGTTTTGGACTGTTGAACAAGCTGAGCTATTCATAAGCTCTTTAAACTAAATTGAAAAAATTCACAAGTACTTTTCTGGCTTATGGTCATAAAGGGATGCTAGAAGGAAAACAACAGCCATGAAGTCGGATCGAAACTAAGAATTGCATGACTAGGTCTGCACACCCAAGGGAGATGAAGACAGGTTTCTTAAACAACGTGCCCCCCACCCCTTCCTGCACTGCAAGCCCCTTTTGAAACTGAGGAAAGTTTGAAATGCAGTTTGTTATATGACCTGAGGATCTGCTGCTCAAAAGGAAGAAATAGTCTACTGGGCATGCCCATGCCCTTAGTTGTGCCTAAATAGTTCCTTGGATCCAAGACATTGTGTTTTATGCAACTGTTCATTTTCAGAAAAAGAGACTACAATGTAGAGTTAGTAATATGCTGTACCAAAACACTTAAATATTAAGTACTGTATGTATTTCTCTGAACAAAAGTGACATCGTAGTCAAAGGTTGTTAAATTCCTCCTAGACCTTCCTTCCAATAGCTGTAACAGTGACCTCATTTTATTTAAAGCATTTATATTTAATCATTTGATTTTGTCTGTAAACCGCTTTGTGAACTTTTTGTTGAAAAGCGGTATATAAATACAGTTTTAATATTAATATTAATATTAATAATATACCATACTCTTCAGCCAATAAATCTCCAAGAGAAGCTTATCGAAAAATCTTTCAGTGGAAAAATTACAACAGGAGGGTTACCGTATTTATCGGCGTATAAAACGCACCGGCGTATAAGACGCACCTTCCTTTTGGCCCTGGGTTTCAAGAAAAAAAGATTTAAAGCATTTTTGGGCCACTTGGCCACTTACTGCTTGGCTGCTTAATTAGCTAGTTTACATAAATTGCACAAAAATACCAGGATCTCTTTTAAAACACACAGCAATAAGACACATGAACAAAATGCACCAGAATTTAAATCCCAAGTACAAAAAAACCCCAGACTCAACTCTTTTTCCCCCCAACCCACCCGATGCACAGTTTCCAAAGTAAAAAAACATTTACCCCAAGTACAAAAAACCCCAGACTCAACTCTTTTTCCCCCCAACACACCCATGCACAGTTTCCAAAGTAAACATAAATCCCAAATACAAAACCCCCAGACTCAACTCTTTTTCCCCCCACCCCTGGTTTCCACAGTAAAAAACATAAAAGTACAAAAAAAAAACCAGACTCAACTCTTACCACCTTACCACCCCCAGACTCAACTCTTACCAACTCTTAAACAACAGAAATCCCAAATACAAAAACCCCAGACTCAACTCTTTTCCCCCACCCCACCTATGCAGTTTTCAAAGCCTCCCAACTAGGCCCAGTTCAGAAGCTTACCCATGCTGCATTCAAGAGCAGGCCCTCGGCAGCTCAGCTGAACTGAACTGAGCACAGCACCCTCTGCTGGCTGCTGAGAAGCTCAACTCATGCACATGCATAAATTAAACCCGACAAACAGCTGTAGATCTGATAGATTAGTTAGGGAAGAAAGCACAAGGGAGCTCTCAGGCTCCGGAAAAACGCTGTAAGCCCGAAAATGCTTTAAAACGGGTAAGGGGGGAAAAGGGATTTTTTAGTATTGGCGTATAAAACGCACCCTACTATTTTGGGTCACAAATGTAGACAAAAAAGTGCGTCTTATACGCCAATAAATACGGTATATGGTATACCTCTCTGGATTATCCTCCTCGTCTTCCTCACAGGGCATTTGGTAATTTCGTGGCCACCATGAGGAGAGAGGGGCAAAGTCAGCTCCAAAGGTACCAGCATGAGCAGGTGGCGATGGTGAACTGTCTCAGGGCCCAATCCTAGCCAAATTTCCTGTGCTGATGCAGCCATGCCAATGGGGTGTGTGCTGCATCCATCCTGTGTCAGGGGAGCAGTCACAGAGGCCTCCTCAAGGTAAGGGGAGGTTTGTTTCCTTGCCTTGGGGCTGCATTGCGGCTGCAACGGTGCTGGAAAGTTGGTTAGGATTGGGCCCTCACGTACATCCAGTTAATGACTGCATGGAGTGGAGGTGGGATCACATCTGCTGGCCCTGCCCACTTCTATTCACCCAACCCTGTGAGCAGAGCCTATGCATGTGTACACTTGAAGGCTCCATTCACAGGTTCAGATGAACACTTGAACAGGGGAGAGGGCAAGGCCAATGACCACAATCTTGCTTCCCTTTCCATGCATTAAATTCCACATGGATATCTATTGAAACCCTCAGCTTCCTATCCCAAACGCAAATATTTACACAGTGGAAGAGGACAGGTGTTTAATTTCATATGCAACACTGCACCGGCCTACTATGGATCATATCAGGGAGTAAATTGAAGAAAGCTGTCATACTTCACTGAGCTGCAGGTTGGCTGCCTTAAGCGGAAGCATTTCAGCATCATCTAGGCTGTGGATTGGGCAGTAAAACCTTCTTGGCTCTGACAACTATTTTGAGTTCAGTAGTAATATGAACATTATAAAAATGATAGCTTCCATAAGGGTAGCTGTTGTACAAAAGCAAGTCTTGTGGCGCTACACACACACACACACACACACACACACACACACACACAAATTTGATAGAATTTTGGGAGATTCCTTCTGAAGTCACACAATACAGTGGTCCTTAAGTGTGATCGGCAAGTCTCCAAGGTCTTCCACAGTTGAGTTGCAGGACTGATTCTTGGTATGCAATAAGTCAGCCAGCCCAATCCTACCTATCTCCCCCTGCGTCAATGCAGCCATGCCAACGGAGTGTGTGCTGTACCCCGTGAGGGAGTTTCAGGCCCTGGAGGTTTCCTCCAGGTAAGGGAACATAAAGCGCCACCACCTGCATGGGTCTACTCAGATCTGCACCAACTACTTTGCTGGTGTAAGTCCAAGTGGACCCAGGAAGGCACATTGAGGCCGGGAAGGGCGATAGGATATCGGCTGCGCCACTGCCACCGATACTGCCACCTTTCCGGCCTCAGTCCACCCGCTCCTCACCCCATATCCTCCTGCCCTCTCCCCTCCCTGTTCCGTCCATCTCCTGCCCCTGCTGTTGTCAGAGTTACTTTCCTGGGTCCGGCGGCAGTCCTCCCGTTCTGCTGCCAATTGCAGCAGCGGTCCTAAAGTGGCCGATAGTGCTGCACTGTGTGCACAACCGAAACCCATTTTACAAGAGCGGAACTGTGCGCCACTGTTGTAAACCCTTGCACATGCCAGCATAGGATTGGGCCGAGTGTTATTCCAAGTTAGCATATCTGAGGGAAACATGATGTTTAATCTGCTGAATCAGACCCTTAGTTTACTGTTTAGCTCTCATCCCACACAAACACTCCAAAAACAACAACTATCATCACTGCACCCAAATCCAAAACTTGCACAAATCAATCAATCAATCAATCAATCAATCAATCAATCAATCAATCAATCAATCAATCAATAAACCTTTATTGGCATAACACACAAAAACATACATAAAACTTAGAAACAATGATAAATATACAGAACACAGTAAACAAGCAAAGAGAAGAAGAAAAACACACACCCAAAGATATGGGGGGAAGGAGGGCATACCGAAATAAACAGATAACATCCTTTACCCAAGTTCCCTGATGTTGGTCATTATAGCCACTCTGCGTTCTGTGGCTAGAAGAAAAAATTTAGCTAACTGATTAATGGTCCACTTGTTAGAAGACGAAAGTAAGATCAGGACGATGTCAGAATCCGACCTCCCTTGCAAATTTACTAGCATAGGGTTAAGGATATTGTATCGGAGGTCGTTATACCAAGAGCAATGTAAGAGCACATGAGCCAGGGATTCTGTATCTGCCAGGTTACATAAACAACGGCCCTGAGCCTTGGAGGAACAATCGAATCTATGTTCCATTAAGCTGGAGGGCAAGGCGTTAACATATGGCTAGAGAGAAAGCACGCCTTGCTTGTGGGTTATCTATCGTAAAGAGGTTCCTGGGAATTTTACTGAGAATAAATGGAAGCTGCAGATATAAAGGCGCAAGATAAATTTATCTTGCACAAATCAAGATAATGTTTTTAAAACATTGGAGAGGAACTTCCTTCTCCCCAAAGCAAAGCAAGCAACAGAGCAAGCAACAGCAAAGAGCTTTTCATGGTCCTTTTGGGAAGAAAGGATATAATTTGTTAGTTTCCCCGGAAACACTGGTGTAAACAGTTCATTTTGTTGTTTCCAGTGATGAGAGGATACCCAAACATTTAATTTCCAAATTCTGTGTTAGTTATGATGTATGTGGCCTGAACTGGGCTAGCTAAAAGTGAGATCTGTCTTCAGGTTCACCTTAAGCCCTTCATTTTCGAACTGCTCCTATCTGTTCCTTTCAACACCTGTTTGTTGCTATTCCCAAAGGTGCAGGTTTTCAGGGAAGTAGTAGTTGAGGGTTCTACTCCAGCGCCACCTTCTAAACTAGGCTTTAAGCTTAGCAAATATTCCGCAGCTCAGCCCAGAACCCCACATTCTTCCAAAGCCAAAGCAGTAAGTTGATATCCATTTGAGACCCCCATTTAGTAGCATGGAAGCCTGGTGCACAAGAAGCCAGATCCAGCAAAACAGGAAGACAGAAGGAAAAATGATCATTCAAAGGCATTAAACTTCACAGTATCAAATTTTACTCATGATTAAAAAAAAAAAAAGACTGCTACTTAATCCACCGGGACTCTAGATGTGGCTCACATCAACAGACCAATAAACCCTGCCTTGTAAACATTCCTGCCTTTACTACCTTCTGCATTGCTTTGCCTTTTCAACTGAGCATGCTTAATGCAATTTCATCATCCCTAACTTAAGTAACGGGGCAGGGGCCCCAGACACTGGTGCTCCAAAATGGATTTGATTGAACTCAGAAGAATGCCGACAAGGATTTAGATTACAAGAACTGTCATCAATAAAACTCCAACTCATGCTTGAGCTTTAAGATTTATAGTTTGCAATCCTACGTGCAGTTAGGCTGCTTAAACCCTATTAAAGTCCATAGGATGGAAGCAGGCTGTGTGCAGACATTGCAGCCAGAGTTGTCTGTGTGTCACATAAGCTGACCAAAAGAGGAAGACTTACTGCTGCTAACCCATATATTGAAACCTGTATTTCATATTTCGTTCTGGTTAAAACTTAGTTCAGTTTTCAGCAGTTTCTTCTCAGCTTACATGCCAAGACTGACAGCCCAATCTTATTGCTTCCCTGCAGCGTCAAAATGGCAACTCCTGCATCCTGAGATTGGGGGGGGGGGGTGGTAGTTGCAGGTCCTCTAGGTAAGGGAACAACCCATACCTGGGAGTAAGCCCACAGCCCCGAGGGGGCATCTACTCAGACCTGCACTAGCTAAATAGCTGGCGTAGATCCGCGTGGACCTGCACTGTGTGATTGGGTCCAGGAAGGGGGTTAGGCTTCGGCAGATGTCGCTGCCACCAAACCCGCCCCCTTCCTGGACCCAATCCACCCATCCTACCCCCATAACCTCCCTGTTCCACCCTCCCACCACCCCTCTCACCTCCCCTGCCATCTTGCCTAGATTGGTGGCTGGGTCTGGATCTGCTGGCACCAGTGGGATGACACAGGCCTTCCCGCCGGCGTCCCCAGCGGCACGCTGACTAGTGTACTGCCGGAGCACCTTTTACGACACGTGCTGACTGCTTTACAGCAGTCGGCGCCAGCAGAAGAGGAGCGCTGCCAACAGGAGATAAGTATAGGACTGGACCCTGAGTCTTTTATTATTAGCAATGGTGATTTGCCATTGCCAATCAGCAAAAGGGTATCCAAAAGCAAATGGCCCTTGAACAACTTCAACATAAGACCCCACATTTGGAATTACTAATGTTCAAACTAGAATCCTTTTTAACAGACACTAGTTACCCTTAAAGAGCCCTTCTGACCTGAATAAAAACAGAAGATGAGACATATGTTCACACTTGCAATCCTGCAATCTATGTACACGGGGGGGGGGGGGGGCAGAGGGAGATCATAGCAGCAGGGCTCCCAAACATGCAGACTGTCCAGACTGTCCTATGCATGTATGGCCTGTTCATATTAATGTTCACCTTTCATATGTGAAAGTTTCTTCCCAAATGTTCATGGGATGTCCTCAAGAGTCTGTCATGGCTATAAGAGCCCACCTTCCCCTAGTTTTTTTTGTCCAGATCATCTGTTCATCCCTCATTAATTTGAGCATCTGACTGCAGTTTCTCAGCCAAATGGGTGCTAGCTAGCCACAAACACAGAGGCTTGTGGCAGCTTGTGGCACCTTAAACATTAGTTCATTTCAGCAAAAGCTTTTGTGAATCATAGTCCCTGTCATCAGATCTCCAGATAGAATTGGCAAGTGTGTGTGTGTGGGGGGGGCATCAACTCTTCCTGATGCCTGAGGCAGGCATGCCAAATGCTTTCCCCTTGGACCAGTGATGTGGCAACCTCTACTCCTCCCACTCTCCAATGATTTAGCTCGGCAGTCCCCTCCCCTCCACATTCCTCTTCCTCTCTGTGCCCTTCCTTCTTCTCAATCCAGGGAGTGGAAGGAGAAGAAGGAACAGTGGAGGCAAGAAGGTAATCGGTGCTCCCCACCAACCTGCTGTCTGAGGCTTCTGCTTCAGTTGGCCTCATGGATGGGTTGGCCTTGTGCATGTGCATTGCATGCACACACAGGTGTAGAGAAAAACAAACAAAACTGAAACCAGGAGTGACCATTGGTAGGAAGTAGTCTACTCTAGTGATAAGGTTATGCATATACAGGATGTGCAGGCCTAAGTAGAATGAGAAAGGGCCAAAGGCACTTTGTAATACTTCGTGTGAAAAAAAATACTTTGTGTGAAAACAGTCTAAAAATTATTGTCCCCATATTTTTCCACAATTCTGTTGGGTTTTTTTTTTATGGTGAAACATAGGTGTGAAAGCACCAGCATTGTATGTATGCCAGTGTGAAAGCACATCTGGGTATCTTGAGAGGGAAGTCTGTTCTCTTGAGACTCTGTTTCTCCATACCATATGTAAAACTGCACCTTCTTTTCCAAGACAAAAATGAAGGGACTGCAGACAGGCAGAGGTGCTGAGTTTAGAGGGATGATTAAAAGAGCTATGTATGGTTTGGCTAAGCAATGGCTGGGAGGTGGATAGAATAACACTCTACTAATATGCAAAGGGTATATAAATACCGGGGGGGGGGAGAAGGAGGAGTTACTTTGCTGCGATACTTGAAGAGTATAATGAAAAGTCATCCAGTAGAATCAACAAAGAGGAAAGTTTAGGCAGGATGCCAGGGAGCAAAAGATGAGCAAGTAGAATGATAAAAGCCTCTGAAATAAAAACTTTAATGGGAAATACGCCTTGAGGTACAGACATCCAGGGATTCATCAGACCACAGAAGAGACTTCTGCTTGAGCCACTGTGGTTTGTAGACTGTGGGTCTCTATTTACAAAAAGGGTGGTATCCAGCAGGGATGTGGATCAAGTCTCTGACTCCAAGTCTCGAGTCAAGTTCCAAGTCATGATATCACTGCCGCACGGAGGCCATCTTAAAATCCATGCACACACCCACAGTTTCCATGGCAACTTCCTTCACGCAGTGAGGTTTGTATGTATGCACACATCTCCAGGTGGGTTGGGTGATTTTCTCCGTACCACGTTAGGCTTTCTTTCTTTTTGGTTAAAGCCAGTGCACATTAATAACTTGATGCATGGAGATGGTGGCCAGAGGCACCCTCCGTATAGGACAGCCATATCGGACCTACTAATCCTCAACCAAATCAACCAAGCTGCAAGTCACATGGGCCACTGTCCCTATGGTAGGTCACACTTTTAAGGGTTTTCATGGGCCCCTTCATCACAGGTTGCCCCATTTTAATCAACGCCTGATCTCTCTTTTGTTAGCCACCCTCTTGTTACCTTGAGCACGATGACATACATTTGACATACATTTGGGGATGGCAGCTGGACAAATGGAAACATAGTGAACAGAAAGCTTGATTTCCTTTTTGTTCGTCCTTGGATGTGATTTTAGAAAGCATTTCCACGAGTGCTGCTCATTCTGAGGCTCTCCAGACAACTTCTCACTGGGGAAGCAATTGGAAGTCCCTCCAGTCTAGGAGTGCCTCCTGCCTCAGCCAGCCCCTCTCCCGTGAAGCACCTTCACCCTAAGTCAAAATACCCACTGTATACTACTTGCCTGTGATCAGTCACAGCGTGCTCAAAACTGCATTTCATTTTTGCATGTTTTCCTTGAATGGTCCTCAATGTTTACCTTCTGCAGCCAAGAAAAATGGGTCCCCTTTGACCTGACTAAGGAAAAACATTTGGTGCATTGCTCTTATTTTCAAAGTTGGGCTGGCCTTTCCTTGCAGTCTCATCTCCTGTTTATATTGGATAAAATCAGACATATCTTTTTCAAGGTTCATTTTTTGCTCTTTCTTCACAATTGTATTTTAAATACTTATAAAGCTATGCGGCTAGAGAGAAACGGGTGCTATCACACTTTTTTCTCAAATGCTCCTCAGTCTTGATTACTTTCTTGATGTCCTTCTGCTCTTTTTTCATGTTTTCCATAAATATATGTTTTAGTTCACAGCAGGTACAAAGTGCTTATGGGCTAAAGAGCAGAGCTTCATTTCCCATCATGCATTAGGGATCTCTGACCATTAGTTGATCATAGTGTCAAAATGACAATCAGGTACTAGGCATTAAAGAAAAAGGTAAAGGATTCTCACCGTTGCTTAATCAATAAAACTACAGCAAGCTATTGCTTCCAAAGTACAGGAGTATTGAGAGAGACACTATAGGCCCAACCCTATCCTTGAGATATATGGGAATATCTCCACATACACAAACATGCCGACAGCCCCACTGGTATAGGAGTCTGCCTGCTGACAGATGCACCACAGACGCCAGAACGCCGGGAAAACGTCACACCGACATAGCTCAGATGGCACTTGGATACCAGTGCAACTCTGCTAGCAGAGAGGGCAAAACAGGGAGGAGATTGGGCTGTGATGTGGGAGGGACATAGGAGGGATAGAAGAGGGATAAGCAGGAGTCAACATACACCATATCCCAACTCCCCTTCAGCCAACAGACACGACCCAGATGCTGTGGAAATGCAATGCCAATGACAGAGCTGCTGCCAGAGATAGGAGTAACCCCATAAGTAGCTCTACTAGCATCCCGGAATCGAGGCTGGCTTCAGCCTAGAGCAGACCCAAGCTGCTCCCAAGTGTGCACCGCGGCTGCTCAATGGGGTTCCGGCTTCCGGAACTTCCGGTCAATGACACAATGGATGGAAGCCAGAACCCCATTGGGCAGCCACGTGCACACTTGGGAGTGGCTCGGGTCCGCTCTAGGCCGAAGCCAGCCTCGATTCTAGGACGCTTGTAGGGCTACCCACAAGGAACAACAATGGGAAAGGGAAAAACAGCAGAAAATTGCACCTCCTGCTACCCCTGCCCCCCCCCCCCGCCCCACACTCTTCCCTACAATGGAGTATAGGATGCTGACTACATTTGGCAGCCAATCACAGTACAGGGAGACTCAGGTGAGAAGGCATGCAGCATGGGCTATACCTCTCTGGTCTCTCAAAGGGGAAGTTTGGTGATGAGAGCCATGGTGAAATGGCACTTGGCGCACAAAGGGAGCACTTTGCACAACCTCTTGGCCTTCACAAGGTAGTTTCTTAACTCTTGTCTTCTCATAATTCTTATTGCAGGTATTCCACTCCAGGAGGTCTCCACACCCCACTGGAGCTTCTACCACCCCACCCCAACAGGGAAGGACAATACTGTTTTTTTTCTGCTCTACATTGTCACCCCCCAGTGGATTTTATTGTTTTTTAATTTACCTTATGAATTGTTTTTAAATTATGTATTTTAACTTGTTGTAAGCCGCCTTGGGCATTTGCCTCGGCATAGGAAAAGGCAGGGTATAAATTTCTTAAATAAATAATACACCCCACACAGGTAAGAAAGGGGGGAGGAATCCCATACTACAATGTACTGCTGCATCTCTCTCTCTCTCTCATGTCTCTACCCCCCCCATTTTGACCCTCCAAAATTGTAAAATGTGTGTCTGCTATCAACTGTGTTGCCTAACTATCCCTTCCTTTTACATCAGCTAAGAACAGAGAGTGTTTGCTCCCTTTTGGGGAATGCCAGGGTCAGACGCGTGACTAGGGCGGAGCGCGCGGAGCAGCTGCTCTACTCGGGGGGCGGGGCGCACTCAGCGTTGGGGCTGGGGCGTACTTGCTGTCTTCTTGCTTCGGTCGTCTTCTTTTGGGCCCGCCTGCCCTACCTGGAGCCCAAACAGCTCCGAAATGGTAACAAAACCGGCGGGGGGGGCGTGGTTGGAGCCACGCTGTGCGTGCAGCTACCTCCCTCCGCCCTCCTATTGGCTACACAGAGTGCACAAAGTGCACACAGGGCTCACCCTCATCATCACATCACAGGCCCCGGCCCTTGCTCTGGGTGCCCCATCGAGATCCTTGCCCCTCTGGCCAGGGACTCCTCATTGCTACTGCTGACCAAATACTCACTTGATTGCCTTCTGTTTCTAAAGACTGAACCATTTTGCACGGGGGGGGGGGGGGGTTTGAACACTGGTCCTCTGCAGAGTTTCACTGCAGCCCCCCCCCCCAAGAAAGGGAGAGGTAATGTTCAAAGCAACCATGCTCTTGCCTCCAACAAGGCACAACTGCATGTACACTCTGGTGGCACCACTCTCCCTCACCAACACGGAGCATGCTTCCCAAGCCAGAGTACAGACTGATGCTATTGTCAAATCCCTGTTACTCCCTCTATGTTTCTCCTTGATACTCCCAGGCAGCTGTCCCACAAGTGACGACACCATGCAGATCCCAAGGGAAGAATACAGCCTGTGCCTGTCCTCAGTGACCAATGGGAGCCCAGCTGCTGATCAGCAAGGTTGCTGACCTACAGCGTTAGGTCCCTGTGGCTTTGCAAACTCCGTGGCAGCCAGTGCAGCCAGTCAGACCTCGCTGGCCTCTGTAACTTGGCTGTCAACTTACAATGGCCCTGCTGAGGAGAGATGATTGGCACCTCCACTTGTGTGCTTCCCTTTCAGGTGCATGCAACTCTTGCAGATGCACACTCTAGCACTGACAGTTCTGTAAAACTTTGGTTGAATCACCCTTGGTGTCTCCTTGACAGTAGATAGGGATCCCTTCTTCCCACCCTCACCTCAGCTGGCCTCAGAGTGGGACTCGTGGGGGGGGGCCTCTCTGCTCTCAGGGTAGGCAGCATTCTCACTCCCTAGCCAAGGAGCAGGGTGCTTCTCAATGCTCATGATCCACCTGTTCTCTGCTACAATCGATCAATGGGGCAAACAGTGGCAGGGGGATTGGAAGGGAAACATATTGACAGCCACCCCAGCAGGTGCCAGCAATGAAGCAAAGGACGAGATGGTCAGGCTGCCACAGTCGGCACCCCGTGTCACAGGCCAACCCAATAATTGGCCCATGCAGTGCTCCCTCTGATAGGTCCATGTGCTACAGTCTATCAGTCAGTTGTGCCTGTTTGCGGTGATGCAAGTTGTTACATGCCAGACAGGGTGCTCTTTGCCTGTCCATTGCTATGGCTGGGTGGTTAGAGAGCAGCTTTGTGGAGTGGCCGATGTGGGTTCTATAGACCCCTTTCCCTCTCTTCTTTTGTCCCTCCCATGGGTGTTTCTGGCCAGGTGATGCAAAAGGTGAGTGCCTTGCTGGTGAGGGAACGTCCTTTGGCTGGGCTCAAACCTGTCTCACCTGGCTCTCAGCCTGGGTCTTTGTGTAGTGAGCTATCTTCCAGGTTTTGCAAGGGCCACATAGCTTCAATGCATCGACTCCTGTACATAGAGTCCCTATGTACATAGGGTCCCTCTGGATTGCAGGTGTGAACAGAGCGATCATCAACAAGAAACAAAGGATATGAAAAGCTGCCACAGATGCCTTTCATGTGTCTCTTTCCCATTCCCCATTACAACTACCCATACTGATGTCATTGTAGAAACAGCAACTGCAGCAGAATGGCTAGGCTGGCATTCACTTCCCTTTGGTACTGATCAATCTTTGAGGTCCTGAACTGTTCATGGTATTGAAAAGTGATCCTTTTAAAGAAATAGAGCCTTCTCAACTTGTGGAAGCCATCACTGACGCACTGAACACAGTGCTTAGGATCACGGGCAAGCAGAACCTCTAGGGAGCTTTTCATACTTGAAGTTCAGCATTTTAGTAGAAAACAGGAAATACGGGAATAATATAGGAAATACTGAAAGAAAGTATCACGTTGTTTCGAGTATCTCCACATGAAAGAGAAACTGGATTAAACAATTGTTCCAGTCTTTCCTGTGGTTGTGGCTTGTCTGTCACTCATTGAAGGTGTAATATTTACTGCCTCACACTTTGAAAAACGCTGCATGATGCATTCTATGGAACTCTTACAATGGTGCTGCTGATATGGGCTTGTTTTTCTTACAAACTGTTCCCCAAAATTATTTTCCCCATTAAGTAACCCAGGAACACTGAAATTCCTGCTCTGTATAATTACGTAAGCAGTGTATGAAAGTATTTATGCAGACAGTTGCCAAACAGATAACTCCAGGTTACTGCATTTGCTTGTTATGCAAGAGTATTGTAGGTTTCCTTCTATTTGGACAGCATCATTTATATGTATGGATTGATGGATAAGAACATAACAAGAGCCCTGCTGGATCAGGCCAAAGGCCCATCTAGTCCAGCTTCCTGTATCACACAGTGGCCCCACCAGATGCCTCAGGGAGCACAAGACAACAAGATAAATCCTGTTTCCTGTTGCCACTCCCCTGCACCTGGCACAGAGAAAACCTACTTCTAAAACCAGGAGGTTGCTTATGGCTTGTAACCTGTGATGGTCTTTTCCTCCATGAATCTGTCCAAACCCCTTTTAAAGGCATCTAGGCCAGGTGCCATCACCACATCCTGTGGCAAGGAGTTCCGCAGATGAATTACACGCTGGGTAAAGAAATATTTTCTTTTATCCATTCTAACTCTCCCTCCACTCAATTTTAGTGCATGTCCCCTGGTTCTGGTGTTGTGCAAGAGGGAGAAGAATTTCCCTCTATCCACTCTCTCCATCCCATGCATAATTTTATACGTCTCAATCATGTCCCCCCTCAGCCGCCTTTTTTCTAGACTGAAAAGCCCCAGACGCTGTAGCCTTTCCTCATAAGGGAGGTGCTCCAGCCCACGAATCATTCTGGTCGCTCTTTTCTGCACCTTTACAATTCAACTATATCCTTTTTGAGGTGTGATGACCAGAACTGGACACAATACTCCAGATGTGGTCTTACCATCGATTTGTACAACGGCATAATGATATTGGCCGTTTTATTCTCAATCCCTTTTTGATCCCGAGCATGGAATTGGCCTTCTTCACAGCCGCCGCACACTGGGTCGACACTTTCATCGACCTGTCCACCAGCACCCCAAGATCTCTCTCTTCATCCGTCACAGACAACTCAGAACCCATTAGCGTATATGTGAAATTTTGGTTTCTTGCCCCAATGTGCATCACTTTGCACTTACTTACATTGAAGCGCATCTGCCATTTTGCTGCCCATTCTCCCAGTTTGGAGAGATCCTTCTGGAGCTCTTCACAATCCCTGCTGGTCTTCACCACCCGGAAATGTTTAGTGTCATCCGCAAACTTGGCCACCTCGCTGCTTATCCCCAACTCCAGGTCATTTATGAATAAGTTGAAAAGCACCGGTCCCAAAATCGATCCTTGGGGCACACCGCTTTTCACCTCTCGCCATTGTGAAAATTGCCCATTGACTCCCACTCGCTGTTTCCTGGTCTTCAACCAGTTCCTAATCCACAAGAGGACCTGCCCTCTTATTCCCTGACTGTGGAGTTTTCTCAGGAGCCTTTCATGAGGGACCGTGTCAAACGCCTTCTGAAAATCCAGATATATAATATCCACAGGTTCGATCGCATCCACATGCCTGTTGACCTTTTGAAAAAATTCTAAAAGGTTTGTGAGGCAAGACTTCCCCTTGCAGAAGCCATGCTGACTCTCCCTCAGCAGAGCTTGTTCTTCTATGTGTTTTAAGATTTTATCTTTAATGAGACTTTCCACCATCTTCCCTGGAACAGATGTTAGGCTGACCGGCCTGTAGTTTCCCGGGTCCCCCCTCCTTCCTTTTTTAAAGATTGGCGTGACATTAGCTATCCTCCAATCCTCTGGCACAGTGGCCGTTTTAAGGGACAAGTTGCATATTTTGGTCAAGAGGTCAGCAACTTCATTCTTGAGTTCTTTCAGAACTCTTGGGTGGATGCCATCTGGGCCTGGTGATTTATTGATCTTTATTTTATCAATTAAGTCTGAGACATCTTCTCTTTTAACCTCTATTTGACTTAATTCTTTAGTCAGGGGAGACCATTCCAGCAGCGGTATTTGCCTGAGGTCTTCTGCCGTGAAGACAGACGCAAAGAACTCGTTTAATTTCTCTGCAGTCTCCAAGTCCCCTTTTATCACCCCTTTCTCTCCCTCACCATCCAGCGGACCAACCGTTTCCCTGGCAGGTTTCCTGCTTCTAACATATTTGAAGAAGCGTTTGTTATTCCCTTTTATGTTGCCTGCCATACGTTCCTCAAAGTCTTTCTTGGCCTCTCGTATCATCTTTTTACATTTCTTTTGCCACAGTTTGTGCTCCTGTTTGTTATCCTCATTAGGGCAAGACTTCCATTTACGGAAGGAAGCTTCCTTGCCTTTTACAGCCTCTTTAACTGTGCTTGTTAGCCATGCCGGCACCCTCCTGGACTTAGTCGAGCCCTTCCTCCTTTGTGGGATACACTCCCGCTGGGCCTCTATGACTGTTGTTTTAAACAGCCTCCATGCATTCTGGAGCGATTGGACTCTTTTTACCTTCCCTTTCAGCTTTTTTTTTTAACTAGTCTCCTCATTTTGGGGAAGTCTGCCCTTCGGAAGTCAAGGGTTTTTGTGTCAGATTTGCTCAGCACTCTCCCCCGACATGCATGGCGAAACAGATTGCAGCATGGTCACTGTTCCCCAACGGTTCGGTAACATTTACATCCCTGACCAGATCTTGAGTGCCACACAATATCAAATCCAGAGTCACCTGTCCTCTGGTCGGTTCCGTGACAAGCTGCTCTAAGGCACAGTCATTTAGCATATCCAGAAATCCAGTCTCTCTTTCATTATCAGAGCATGAGTTGACCCAGTCTGGTTTGATTACCCGAACAATGCTTTTAATTTTGTTTCAGAATCTTCCAACCACGGAAACCTAAGTATGTTTGTAGATCCTGAACTCTCTCTAAAATAAAACTGACTTCACCCATTCCTTAAAAACCAATTAAAAGGGAGCAAAATGAGCCTCTAGGGCCTGGGAAGCAAATCCCACAACCTTGGTGCTGTCACTGAAAAGGGTTGATCCACCACTCTGTGTACCTCTAATGGAAGTAGAACATGGAGCAGTGTCTCCGTCAATGCTCAAGGAGGGTTCATATGGGAGTCCATGAGATCCAATAGGATTTGTAACACTTTAATAGGAAAGATAATATGACCTCACAGAAATTTGTATGGGAAAGAGCAGATAACACTGAACAAGTCCATTACATTACTTCAAACTGGAGATTAATTTGTGACGAACGCAAGGTAAATTCATTTTCAAATTGATCAGATGAATTTAATTGTTGGGCAATTGGGATATTGAGACTTCAATCGCAATCGGCAGTACAATTGGCACTAGGTTCAGTCTGCTTCAAGCACGTATGACTATCCTGCCATTCTATTGTTGATGGCCTGGGTCTAATGGGTCCCAATAGTTAGCTGACCCATAACCCCCAAAAGCCCAAGATGAAATGAAAACAGTCATTTCCCAATAGGTTTCGCAGCCTATTCACGTACACATTTTTCCTTGATTCAAGACCTTTTAGATTGCTTAGCTATGCAAAACAGGGACAGTCCTCTCTTAACAACCTCTGAAGCTAATGAGGTCTCAGTGTACAGTAGCACACCACTAAGTATTATAGTAAGGCCAATTTAAATAGCTTGGAACTGCTGGCTCATGTATAGTGCACCAGTGTGTGTAAGTGACGTGAGTCTCTATTGGTTTGTTATTTTTAATGGTCACCGGAGACCTTTGGATGACTGGTTCTGAATTACAAGCCTGCCCTTCGACTCTCTTCCAGCATTTGCTGCTGCATTTGTGTTTTGGGCATGAATACTTGAGGAATAGCACAAATCTTGTGCTGAAAGTGGAAGAAGAAAAAGATGGGATTTTGCATGTGTTCTGGTATAGCCTTATGACCATGTACAAGAAAGATCAGTAGGTGATGGAAAAACTTAATTTATTCAAAGGGATTTGGCTTTCTAGGGATGAAATGGGAACTTGTGCCTGTTTTTAGGTGATTTACAGTCCTCCTCTGCAGTGACTCTGACAGAAGATATTTAGGCCGGACATGATGTCCCTGATTACGCTTCATCAATTTTCACAATAAATCATTGAGAGAAAAATGCCAATTCCCACAGCCCTAGAATAGATACGGGCCAACGTGGCCATGTGCGTGCCACGTTTGTGTGCACAACACGGCGTAGCAGCCCACGCCGTTGTTCAAAGAAAAACCATCACGTTTCTTAAAATAAAAGGCAATATTTAAATGAATGGTGACTGTTCATCGCTAAGTGCTTGTCTTTCCTCAGATCACACTGAGCCTTTCCAGCAAGAGCCCATTCTCTGGTCAAAGAGAGAGTATCAGATTTTTCAAGTAGGAAAAGAAAACATCTGGAAACATCAGGATGAAGAATGTTCTACAGCTGCTCCCAGCTGTTACTGTTCATCCCAGAAGTCCAACGTAGGGCAACAATAGATTAAGAGGCAAATATTAATAGTTCAGTTAACATTAAATTGGAAAAGTGTTGCACATGCAAGGAATTGAGATTCAGCTGGATAATGCTAAAATGTAGCTCCATAGCTTCTAGTAGTACTTTTGAGGGCAAATAGAAGCTGGGGGGGGTGATCTTTGGGTGGGAAAATTTTGGGGTGGGAAACCCCCTCCAACCCCCTTCCATGGTCTCAATCTGGATCGGGGGGCCCACTGTTGCTTTTGGGTTAAAAATGGGGAAAGGCCTTCAAATACGTGTTATTTGTTATATAGTTATATTTGGATGTTGGCCAATAGATCCTTTCCTCCATAGATCCATGTCATTTGTATTGTTTCTCTCCCCCCCCCCTTTTATACAAGTAGAAATTAAGGAAGGGCTATAACTAGGATGGAGCCAGTGGCATGGGTGCACCGCTCCAGCTAGAGTACCGCTTCACCCCCCACCTAGAATTTGGTTGGGGGAAACTGTCTTTTTAATTTGTGGCATGATAGCCTCAACTCAAAGAATAAGAGCTTGTTTTAAGAATAGGAATAACTGCAATTAAAAAACAAATTAACAGTGCAATCCTGTCTAAGTTTTAGACCGGCAGAGCACCGCTCCACTAATCTAGGGTGTCGCAAATGTGCTGGTGTCGCTCTACTCACCCCAGATTGTGTGGAACGCCCTCTAGGGAAGTTATGTTCCCCGCTGGGTGGCAGTGGGATGGGGGGGAGGGTGGAATGGGGCGTTCCAGGAGGGGGGATTGGTTGGATGGGCCTGGGAAGGGGGAGGGATTGGTGGCTGTTACGCCGAAATCCTATTCCCCTTCCCAGGCATGGCTGTTGTTACATGGCCTTCTTGAATGTGCGCCAGCAAAATAGCTGGCACACATTTGAGCAGTAGACCCGTTGGGCCAGCTGGGGCTCTACTTGGGGTAAGGGGACGAATGCCCCAGCATGCATTGCGCTATGCTAGCCAGGTGCTGGAAAAAAGGGTGTTTTAACAAAACGTCATAGCCCCCAAAATGTCTGGATTTTGGAATAGTCTGGATTTCGGATGTCCGGATAAGGGGTAATTAACCTGTATCTGGTCTGCGGAAACCACTAATTAACATGCATGCATTTGAAGCCCCAGCTGGCACTGAAGGCTGGTCTTGAATTGGTATGAAATTTGTGCTTAATCAGGGATGTTCAACTGGCAAATTTATTTATTTATTTATTTATAGTATTTTTATCCCGCCTTTCTCTCCGAAGGGACCCAAGGCGGCTTACAACAGGAAAAAAAAATACATACAAAAAACAAAGTATAAAAAATATCACATTTTAAAACAGTAAAAACAATTAAAGAAAATTAATAAAAACAGTATCTAAAAATCGATTAAAAAGATTATAGCTGCAATTAAAACAGGAGCATAAAAACAGCAGCACCGCCACCACCTGTACCAGCGAGATGTTAAAAAAAGGCAAGGGCTCTGAAGGTTTCTTTGAACAAGAAGGTTTTTAGGCCTCGCTGGAAAGTGTCCAAGGAGGGAGCAGTTCATAAGTCAAAGGGGAGGGAATTCCATAAGGACCCCCAAGCTGCGGACCTGCTCCTTCAGAGGGAGTGCAAACCCCTTCAGAGCAGGACAATACTCTAGTACCTGCATCGTGGATTTCCAGACCAGGAGAACCTCTGTCTTGTCCGGGTTTAGTTTCAGCTTATTAGCTCTCATCCAGGTCCCAACCGACTCCAGGCAGCGCTCCAGAACCTCAACAGCCACCCTGGAATCAGGTGGAAAGGAGAGATGGAGCTGGGTGTCATCAGCATATTGATAGCACCCAACTCCAAATCCCCGGATGACCTCTCCCAGCGGTTTCATGTAGATGTTAAATAGCATGGGGGACAAGATGGAACCCTGTGGCACCCCACACCTCAAGGGCCAGGATGCCGAACAGGCGTCCCCCAGCACCACCATCTGGGACCTATCTGCCAAGTAGGAGCAGAACCACCGCAGAACGGTGCCCCTGACCCCCAGTTCGGCCAGTCGGCCCAGAAGGACACCATGGTCGATGGTGTCGAAAGCCGCTGAGAGGTCCAGCAGAACCAACAGGGACGCACTCCCCCTGTCCAGTCCTCGGCATAGATCATCCACCAAGGCGACCAAGGCCGTTTCCGTCCCAAAGCCCAGTCTGAAACCAGACTGAAAGGGATCTAGATAATCCGCTTCATCCAGGACCCTCTGGAGTTGAGACGCCACCACCCACTCAATTACCTTGCCCAAAAACGGGAGGTTTGAAACTGGCAGGTAGTTGTCCATTATTGTGGAATCAAGGGAGGGCTTCTTCAGAAGGGGTCGAACCACCACCCGCCTCAAAGTGAGCGGCAGCACCCCCTCCAACAAAGAAGAGTTGACCACCCTCCCCGTCCACTCGGCCAGCGATCCTTGAGCTGAATCGAGCCCCTAAACAGTTTGTCCCTGTTTACACTACAAAATTTAGCCAAAGGGGTGGTACAAAGTTTATCCACAGTTTAAGTAAGGAAAAGGAAACACCTAACCATTCTATACACATGGAAATCATTCATGTATGCAGTGTGCATGCACGAGGAATCCAGAATTGGCCCCAGATTTCTCTCTCTCTCTCTCTCTCTCTCTCTCTCTCTCTCTCTCTCTCTCACACACACACACACACACACACACACACGGGTGTAGTTGAGGGGGAACAGAGCTCAGGAACTTCTCCTACAACAGGAGTGGTGATGTCGTCAGCACTCAAGTGAAACTTTGAAACTTCTTTGAAAGGACTTTAGCAAAAAAAAAGAAGCATCAGGCTCAGCAGGCTGGGAGGACATGGCAGGCTGACAACTCCGCCGATCACTCCGTATCGACAGAGTACATCTGATGGACTTAACTACTTTACCCCTGGATTGAAAGGGTGTACAAAGAGATAAACCACATTTCTTTAAATCGCCCCCATTCTGACACTTCAAGGCAAAGGCTTTGAAGTTTCGGGTCGGTGGGTGACGAAGAAGGATAACAACGAGCTCAAACTTCAGATGAAGCGTAAGCCAAGCCACCTCCCACATGCTTTGCTTTACTTAGGCAAAAGGCGTAGAAATGATTTATGAACTGAAGAAATTAGCCAAGATAAGAGTTAACGTTAAAAATAATTAATACGTTGCGAAAAGACGAAGTGTACGTTCGAAAGTGAAAGTTTCTAAAGTGGAGAGCTTTAGCTTTTTTTTTTTTCTGTACTTATGGAAGATTAAAACAGTAAGAGGAGGAGAAGGAAAGATATGAAGAAGTTTTCTTAAATAGACTGTTCCGGCGAGAGAAAATTGTTTGTGTCTGTTTTTTTTTCTACATATTGTTGTCATTCTTGACATTCTTTCTAAAAGAATATGAGCCCTTCCGTGTCAGAGTTCATGGATTATAGCAATTAATCTTTCTGTTTCACGTCGGCGACCGCAGTTTATTTTACCTCTTTTTTTTTAAGAGAAGAGAGATCGGCACCTGGTGAAAAATCTGCAACATGACTACACAATTGGAGTATTGTTTTAAAAAATGGGAACAGAGATTTGATGCAAAAATGGCAATTTTGCAGGAAAAATTTCAGAATATGAACGCAGAACTGAAACAAGTGGTGAAGGAAAAGGATGAATTCCAAGGAATGAAAGCTACGTTGGAAATACAGGAAGATAAAAAGAAAGATAATGATAAAGAGAAAGATTTAGTGGAAGAGATTGTAGTAGAGAAAGTACCAAGAGTTAAACCAAGACTTGAGACAGAGAAGCAGAGTACCTTACTAAAAGACATTTCATTAAGAATTATACAGAAAAAGAAGAGTTATATATTTTTCGTGGAGTTTCTGAAGAAAAAGAGGATTGTCTTTCGGGGGAGGAATTTAGAAGACGTGAATGATCCTGTGGAAAAAATTGTAAAGTGGATACAATTCAAAAAACAAGGGACTTTCGGGAAAGATTTAAGGATGAAGAAGAGAAAGAAGAAGAAGAAGAAGAAGAGAAAGAAAAGGAAGAAGGAGGAAGGGGAGGGATGGAAGGGGTAATGGCAAACTGTCAAAATTAAAAAGGGATTATAATTTTTTGTGGGGAATATTACTGGAGTTAATGTTGTATAAAAAGAAAATGTTTTATGATTAGAAAAACAAATAAGATATGAATTGTTTTTAAGAAACTTATATAAAGTGTGATGGAAAAATTTTGATGGAAAATTAACAAATTTGAAGATGAAAAAATGGGGGGACTTAATAAATTTAAAATATTTGAAGAGGAAGTTAAGACTTTTAGATGATAAAGGAAAAGTTAGTTAACCCTTTGGTGAATAAAAGAAAAATAATGTTTTATTGTTTGAAAAGACTTAAATAAGATGTGATTTGTTTTCAAGACTCTCATATAAAAAGGGATATAGAATTTATTTTTGTTTAAACAGAAAAATTTGGAAGGTTTTTATTTTAGTACATTTGAAGAAAAATGGGGTGGCTTTATATATTAAAATATTTGAAGCGGGAATTAAGGTTTTTAGATGATAAAGGAAAAGTTAGTTAATCTTTTTGTGAATATTTGGATACCAGTTATAGATTCTTTAAGAGAGAGAGTGAGAGAGAAGAAGTAATGAAGTGTGGATTTAATGAATAGTATATTAGAGATATAGGCTTAGTTAGATATTATAAGTAGAAAATATATAATAGTATATAAGTAGGATTTACTGCTTCGCGCTTGCTGTAATCTTTCGTAGTATGCTGTATTGTTTTGTTTTATTGTTTTGTTTTGTTTGGTAGTTTATTAATAAAATTAAATATATGAGGGGAAAATAAAGGAAATCATTCATGTATGCAGTGTGCATGCACGAGGAATCCAGAACTGGCCCCAGATTTCTCTCTCTCTCTCCCCCCCCCCCCTCTCTCTCTCTCACACACACACACACGGGTGTAGTTGAAGGGGAACAGAGCTCAGGAACTTCTACAACAGGAGTGGTGATGTCGTCAGCACTCAAGTGAAACTCTGAAACTTCTTTGAAAGGACTTTAGCAAAAAAAAAGAAGCATCAGGCTCAGCAGGAGGCAGACTCAGGGCAGTGGTGTCACAAGCCGGCGTGTCACCCCCAGTGGGAGGTTGGCTGACTCGATGCGTCAACAGCCCCCCCCCCGCCGCTTCACCCCCCGGTACTCACCCCTCGTGCCAGGAGGGGTGACACGCCAGGAGAGGGTGACGCGCCTGACCCGAGGCCTGTTCACGTGCTGCGTCTTCTTCAGCGGCTCAGTTGCTTCTAGCTAGGCCGGGCAAGGCTGAAAGCGGCACATGCACACAACGCCACTTGAAGCCTTGCCCTCAGAAGGTCTGGATGAAGACGCGATTGGGTCTTTGTTTGGCCCTTCTGAGGGCAAAGCTTCAAGCGGCGTTGTGTGCATGTGCCGCTTTCAGCCTTGCCTGGCTTAGTTAGAAGCGGCCGAGCCGCCGAAGAAGACGCAGCTCACCGAGCAGGCCTCAGGCGCGTCATCCTCCCGACACATCACCCTCCTGGCGCGTCACCCCTGGCAACCCACCCCCCGCCACGTCCTAGCGATGCCACTGACTCAGGGCCCAATCCTGTCTAACTTTCCAGCACTGGTGCAGCTGCAATGCAGCCCCGAGGTAAGGGAACAAACATTCTCTTGCCTTGAGGAGGCCTCCATGACTGGCCCCCTACTGTAGGATGCAGCACATACCCTGTTGGCATGGCTGAATCAGCCCTGGAAAGTTGGATAGGATTAGACCCCAAGTCATTTGTCTAGGGGTGTAGGGTCTCTAGGACATAATCTTTCCCAAAGGCTGCTTGAGAGACAAGATGTAGCTCATGGTGCATTTAGAGTCCAATTCTATTCCCCCCCCCCCACCAATGCAGCAGCATCAAAATGGCTACCACTGCATCCTGCAAGGGGGGGGGAGTTGCGGAGGTCTCCTCTGGGTAAAGGAGCAATTGTTCCCTTACCCAAGGGTAAGCCTCCGCGATGTAGGCTGCATGGACCTGCAGTAGCTAAATAGCTAGCGCAGGTCTGCGTGGACTCACACCACAGGATCAGTCCTGGAAAGGGGGTTAGGATTTGACAGCTGCCGCCAAACTCAACCCCTTCCCAGACTAAATCTGCCCATCTCCCATTGCTGCCCTGTTCCGCCCCACCCCATTGCTGCATCGTTTTGCCCTTCCTCACCCTTGTTCCACCCTCCTCCCACCTTACCTTCAATGGCAGGCAGCTGTGGATCCTCTGGAACTGGCAGGAAGGCTGCAGCCTTCCCGTCAACGTCCCGGCATCACGCTACTGAGCACGATGCCGGAGCTCCTTTTACGGCTGGCGCTTACTGCTTTACAGCAGTCAGCACCAGCAGAAAAGACACTCTGCCATCACTCAGCCCAGGAAGGATTGGACCATTAGGCTATGATCCTGTGCAAATTTACCTGGGAGTAGGTCCTACTCACATTTGTTTAAACTAAATATTTTCTAATATTTTTCATTTGTTTAAACTATTGCAACCCACTCCAAGTGTTTGGAATGAAATGAGCTGGATCTTAAGTTTCAAAGTCAGGATAAGGGGCAAGAGAAAGAAAACTCTCTAATGAAGAAATAGAAGGTTGATTATTTTTTGTTGCATAGTCTCAGTGGGATGTGGCTGTGGGAGTGTGGTTATGGGGGTGCCATGGTGAGCTCCTACAGGTGTGATTGTCACATCTTAAAAAGTCTCCTTGCAGAGTGCATACACATCTGACACACACAAAAATGGCTCCAGCGCAGGAATTCCGTCACTTGTGAAGCTTCGCTTCGTATTCAAGCTTGAAAGTCTCCGCATGTACAGCTCGCCTTGTTTGCTGTGCAGAAGCAGAGCCTGGTTTAGCCCAGCACTCCATCCATTGCAGAAAAAGGTGGTGAGCTTGCCTGCTTCCTAACCTCATGGTTTAACAGCGCCACCTGCTGGAGTGCAGGAGTTATAGACACTTCCTCCATGATGAGTCAAGGAATATCGCTGGGAGGAGGAGTGCAGTGACATCTTTATGTGCCCAGAACACCAGGGACATAGAAGCGGAAGGATCTACAGTCCTGTACATCCAACTCTCACCAAGTTTCCTTTTTTTTTTTTTTTTGAAGTGGTGGGAATAACATGACATTTATACCAGTGCAGAAAAAAAATCAGTAAAAATGTTCTTAACCCAAACTTTGAAATAAGGAGCAGTGATTATTGTTGTTGTTGCTGCTGCTGCTGCTGAGCATTTACTTAGTTAGTTTAAATATGTGTATACTGTACTACCCCTTTTATCACAGGGATTCACAAGGTGGCTAACACAAAATAAAATTATTTAATGTTTTATGGCACAATCCTGCTGTATCAGTGCACTGGCAGCGTACGGCAAGTTACACTGGCATAAGTGCACTTACACTAGTGGATCTACTGTTACACCGGTGCAAGAGTTACATAGGATTGCGCTGATTGTCTCAGTAATA
The DNA here is from genome assembly GCA_026170595.1 of Plestiodon gilberti rubricaudatus. NCBI lineage: Eukaryota > Metazoa > Chordata > Lepidosauria > Squamata > Scincidae > Plestiodon > Plestiodon gilberti. The sequence goes on along the minus strand of JANXHW010000001.1, from coordinate 218,261,143 downwards.
GTTACAGGGTGCAATCCTGTGTAACTCTTGCACCGGTGTAACCGTAGATCCCCCAGTGTAAGGGCACTTACGCCAGTGTAACTTGCTGTACGTTGACAGACGCAGGACGGACACCGACGTAACCCCCCTCGGACGCCGCGCAGGCGCAGTTCAGACACAGGACGGATGCTTGTGCAACTCCACCGGTGCAAGGGGCATTCCAGGGGCGTTCGAAAGGCCCTGGAATGCCCCCTGCGCCGACAGAGTTGCACCGGCATCCGTCCTGCATCCAAACTGCGCCTGCACGGCATCTGAGGGGGATTATGCCGGTGTCCGTCCTGCGTCTGTCAACGTACGACAAGTTACACTGGCATAAGTGCACTTACACTGGGGGATCTACGGTTACACTGGTGCAAGAGTTGGACAGGATTGGGCTGACAGTCTTGTAAGGAAAGCCAGTATTATTATCCAGATTGTTGATGGAGTTTGAGGCTGGAAAATCATGGATTGATCATTGATAGCATGTTTACATCTGAGGCAGGATTTGAACCATGTACTTCTTAGCTCACACTCTGAGCTAATAGACTACAACCGATCTTCCAAAACCACCTATCGCTCACTTCCCTCATAGAAGTTGCACTGTTTTTGAAAGTTGTTGTTTGTGAACATTTTGTGACATCACATCACAAGAGCCTGGTAATAGCTAAGAAAAGGTCACAGGCAGGACTGCCTCCAGGTTTGAGAGGACCAAGGTGACCTCTAGTGACACTCCATTATCTGGGTGGCCCCCTTCTCCTCCCTGTGGCAACAGACATGGATTTGTCTTTCGTTGTTGGTGGGCCACTAGCAGCAACAACTGCATTCCTGTTAGCAATTGGTTCCTGCCACATTCCTCCCTCCGCCATAAATTAATGCCCCCACTACATTGGCATTATTGGGGAGGGGCAGACATGATGAGCATCAGCCACTGGATATAAAGCAGCTGTTGTTGCTGCTGCTGCTGCTGGTCAACCAGCAATGAAAGAAACCTGAGGGCCCACCGAGCAGGAGGTCAGCAGTTGCAGGCCGAGCCTAATCTTCCTCTGGGGGCTAGGCCAGGCCAGGCCAGACATCAGCAGTAGACCCCCTGGGATGCTGAGCCACTGATGGCTGCAGGTCCTGAAGGCAAGACAGCTCCAACAGTGCAATCTAGTGTAAAATAGCGCCAGGGGAGCGCGTGCATTTACATCACCTGGAGAGTAAGATGCGGCGTCTTCTCCCCCAGCACGCCGTCCCTGCACCCACTGGACCAGGTAAGCCTTGCACTGGCCGGTGCAGGGGCAGGGGGGAGGGTGGACTGGGCAGTGAGGGAGGGCGGCCATTGGCTGCACCAGTCGGGGAGAGGGCGGGGATATCGGTGGCAAGCTCCGCCGATATCCAAAGCCCTCTCCCGGCCTGGTGCGGCCTTACACAGGGCTTGAATGTACACCAGCTCCAGAGCTGGCGTACATTCGAGTAGGCTCATAGGGCCTCAGGCTGCTTGCACCAAGAGAAGGGGACAATCGTCCCCTTCCCTTGGAGGTACACCTGCAGTCTAGAACCTGGATAGGATAAGGCGTCCGGCCCTTTAGACCAGCCACTGCATCTTACACAGGATTGGGCTGCCCGTGTGAGGCCCCCTCCCTCAGCAAACCCACTTCCTTTTCACTGCCATTGTTGCCAGCTGCTGCTCCTTCTCCCCATTACCAGCACCTGCTCACTTACCCATGGCATGATGCAACTGGGCTCAAGTATAGCTGCAGGGCAAGGTGAGCCAGCACCCAGAATAGGCTGGTGTCGTCATCATGCACTTGCTGATGTGGCATCATTTAACCCTGGAGAAGCACCATCTATTTTCTTATTCTTTTGCTCTATAAACGTTGACTTTCTTGGTTGAAAAGCAGCATTCCTGCTAGCCGTCGCCACCTCTGGAGAAATGGAGGCAGCGCAGTGCCATGTGACCCCCTTCAGCAGTGGCAGCACCTACAAGTACCACCTGCCATTCTGTGAAATGCCACCAGTGGTATTATTCATACCACTGGTTGAAAAGCACTACTCTCGATAGTGGGCCACCTGCTGGGGGCATGAACCTTGGCTGGTGCCTGACCATGCCAACCCTTGATGCCACCCTGCACTGGGCCCTCAATTGTGCTGCTTTCATGGGAGCTGGTATCATGGAGGCTAAGAACCTTATGGGATCTGCCAAGTCTTGCTCGTTAGGGATTAATTTGAAGGCAGTTTTCAAATGCTGTGTCTTTTTTCATTAGAGGATTTACAAAGCATTGCAAAAAGATGTTTAAAAAAATCTTTGATATTTCTTTTGCTGCTGTAATTGGTAAAGCTTTGGATGAACCCTAAGGGACCTTTAAATCCGTTCCCTTATATGTGTGCACATATGTGTGTGAAGGGAGGTCACTTGGAAGTACATGGAATAGCTGTATTTCTGGGATGAATGTGGTGTTTTCTGCAAGGCCGATGAGATGATGGAAAGCTGGTACAAATTACTGGGGCACAGTGGTCCAGGAAGGGGCCCAGGGCCCAGCTATGTTGCATATGTTTTTGTTTTGTGTAAAGATTTTTGTTGGGGGACCCAAACATTTTTTTTTCCACTAGGGCCTGAACCTGCTCTCAGCAACCCTGGTTTTCTTCTTCAGCTTTGGGAGAAGCCTTCTTGAACTCATAGGTTACTATCTAACAAGAAAGGGAATGGTTGTGGGTGTTAAAGCAGTCAGTTTGCACCTCATACGATTATTTTCTTGCAAGGGTAGCTGATATTCACAATGGTTTTTCACAAGTCCCGGTCGATTTGGAATTCTTGTGACACAGTGATGCATGATGATAACCTGTACTGTGCAGGCATGTCACTACATGGAGTTTATTTCCAGGTAGAAAAAAGAAGCTCAACAAGTGAAGCTGTCAAGGCAGAGCTGCAAACACTAATGGGCCTGAGAAACACATTTTCATATCCAACCATCCCACACATCATAATGTAACAAATTCCCATTTATGTTTACCAAGCCACTGCCTAGAACCAGCCAAAGAATTTGGGAGAGATGCATATGACACCCCACTCTTCACTGATTCACCAGGGAGTAGGTGGAGACCATCAGGTCACCCCACCAGTTGCTTCCTGCAGAATGGAAGCCCAGCTGCCAGCTTCTCCGCAGCCCCCAACAACGGTTACATCACTTGGTTTTGAAACTTATTAGAAAGGACATCAGTTGGGAACGTATCAGGGACTCGGAGCTATTTGGATCCCATAGGATTTTTAACACTGGAACCGACGTGATGAGAAAGGGAGGGGAAAAAGCTTCCTAAGTTGTCCCTTTTTAAAAGCCATATACTGTAGCTCCAAGCCCCATATACATTCCCAACTGTTGTCCTTTCTAATAAGTTGATGCACATCACCACCATTCACAAGTTTGTGAATATTTATATGCTGTTTTTCAACCAAGAAATTCAAAGTTCACGTAGCAAAAGAATAAGAAAACAGATGGTGCTTCTCCAGCTTTACACAATACCACATCAACTAGTGCATGATGACGACACTGGCTGCTGGCTCACCTTGCCCTGCAACTATACTTGAACCCAACTGAATCATGACATGGATAGTGACAGCTTGACAGTGTATAAACTCACACATTACCTGACCATCCACCCCACTGTCATTTCTTTCCCAGTTTCCCCTCTCAGGTGTCCAGTGAAATTGACCTGGTCAAGGGAAATCTGGTCAATGTCATTGATGTCTCACCAGCATTTTTTAAAAAAATAAAAGCACTCCTACACAGTGGCGTTCTTACCATGGGTGCGCTGGTGTGCTGCGCCCCAGGCGCCGAGTGAGCACGCTGCTTCCGGGGGGCGCGGCAGCTTGGGCTTGGGGCTGCGCAGCGGAGCCCGACTGTCGAGCCCCCGGGAAGCAGCGCTGCCCATTTGCCCTCAGAAAGGTTCTGCGCATGTGCAGAAAAAACAAATAAAAGCTGGCGACGCGTTGGGCCGGCTCACAAAGCCCTCGACCGCCGAACTGGGCGGTCGCAATGAGGAGGGCTTGTCCCGGCTTCGGAGCGGAGCCTCCGGAAGCCAGTGACGCTCCACTTCGGGGGGGCAGCAGCCGGGCTCTGGCGCGACGGGGGTGCTCCAGCCCCCCCCCCGTGCGCCGGAATGGCTTAAAACGCCACTGCTCCTACAACCACTGCCATGACTGATGCCTACATACATGCCCTTTTGATGATGAAGGAGGAAGTGCTGGCTTCTCCCTATCCCCTGCAGATAGTTTCAATTGAGCCCAGACTGGTGGTGAAAGAAATTACCGTGTGGCAGATAACCATGGATGGACATGAAAAGGAGGAGGAACTGGGTAAAGCCTTAAACCTGTAAATAGTGACTAAAGAGACACTTTTGTACAGAAAGGAGAGATTAAAATATGAAGGGGGAAAAAATCCCAAATGTGTACAGCTTTAAGGGTGCAGAATAAAAACATACTTCAGAAAAATTGCATCTGTTTATAGGTGATCCAAAAAAATTCAGGAAGGTTGAGATGAGATCAATCCACCTTCTCGCAAGGTTATCAATAGATTTAAAAACCTGATGTAAGCATTTAAACCTGCATTTCTGTCTTTCACACAATGCACACCAAAAGCAGGAGAGAGTCCTCAAGTGGCACATGTAAAATCAGTCCTAGAGTGGTCAGGTTTTATTTTGTTAAGTATACAAAATAAACTTTACAAACAAGTATACAATAAAGTATACAATATAAAATTCCTCTGACTTGGAGGACAACTGGTCCAGTTGAACTAGAGGAAAGACAGAAATTTAGGAAGTGATAGGGAAAACCTCACCTGTGTAATACAGTAGCTGCTAAAGGCACAGAAGCCCTACTAGAAAAAAATGTTGGCAATCTTACCGCCACCTGAGGAAAAGTGGCTAAGGTTATAATCATAAACACACATACTAGAGGCAAGCCCTCTGGACTTACTTTTGAGAAAACATACAATTATCCCTTGATGATGGTGTTGCTGTAGATATCTAATAGAGTGACCATGCAGCCTGAAAGTACCTGAGCTTGAGGAGGAGAAATCTCTCAGCTTTGACCTTCTCCTCGACACCTCTAGAGAGCACCTGAGATGATCTCACAAAATTAACCTGCTATGGCTCGCTTAATAAGCCACACCAGTCTTCATTTCTTGCAAAGATGCAATGAGGAGACATTGTCTAGCTTGCCCTGCTTTCCTCAGAAACTGCAGACATACATTGGAAGTTGTGGGTACCCAGCCAGACCCATCCCCTCAGCATTTTCTTCTTCTTTTGAAGGGTTTCCTTGGGAGTGCTCTGGTCTCAGACAGCCTTTAGCTCACTCTCATTCCCACAGTGTCAAAGCTTTGCTGAGATTTCAGCAATGCTTGAGCCTTACAAGAGGCCTCAACAAAGCAGATTTGTTAACTTTCCAGGGGAGATTGTGATGACAGAAGCATCTGACAAAGCTCTGTCAATAATACAATTTGTTGTAAATAACACATGCATACAAAGCCAACATTTTCTACACAAACTTCCTTCAATGAACAAACCATTTTACATGAGAAAGGTTATAGAAGATTTTCAGTCAGCTGCTTTCAGTGTTTATTAGTCTTGTTTCTTGGGTAGCTAATGTCTGTATTATGTCTGATCTCCATAGCAGATGCTCACAGTCAAGGGTCAACAATTATCAGCTAGGAGGTTTCTGGTGTGGTTGTGATAGCTGAACAGGTTAATTCAGTTTTGCCTATAGACAGTCTTGCTTACAGTCAAAGGGCAGAATAGAAACATTGTCATAGACCAAGGCAGATGGAAATGGCACCATCTGTATTTTTCGTTGTTAGTTGTGTCTTAGCAACAGCTGAACAATCAGTAAGAACCCAGTTAAAATGGTCTTCTGAAAACTCAAGATACTTGGGCTGCAGAAAACTCTGTGCTCTGTGAAGTAATGCAGGTGAAGTAACATCAACATAAGCTTAAAATATTAACAGACTGAGGAACCCTGTTCACAAATGTAGATTGACATTTTGGAACAGCATGAGTTTGCCAGAGTTATAGTTTCTTTCTAATTATAGTCAAGAACAGGACAAATAATCCTTTGACATTTGGAAGAAGCTGGAGGTTGAACTGGGCTTTTGGTAAAATTTCCTTTTGCTTGAAAAAAATGCAGTTTGAAAAGGGGGTGGCATAGAAGGCAGCAATAGAAAGACAACTAATGAATACGGGAGTCCCCTTTCTGACATGTAGGATTGCCACAAGGCACATGCATGTGTAGGGGTAGGGAGAGTGCCTTGTATGCAAAATTTTGTTTTGAAATCTCAGTCCCAAAAGTAGATGTTAGTATTAAATGTGTTCCACAAGCAAATTACACGAGGTGCTATTTGCAGTTTAAACCTGTCTGAGAAAAAGACATGGATGCTCTTGGACCCCCAGGAGAAGTGCTGCCAGGAGGGGTCCTCTCTTGGGCAATTGCCTGCATGTTTATAAGGGGTGACGGTTTGGGGCTGAAGAAAAGTCCATGGCTACAATTTCATGATGCCTTTCTCCACACTAGAGGAAGGACATGAAAAGGAACAGAGAAACATAAAATGGTTCCAGCAGCATGTTTCTGTTCTTGAGAAATGTGAAAAGGAAGTTTCTTCTTCCTTGATAATTATATACAGTTGGACCTTTGTATCCACTGGGTTTCTGTTCCTGGAACCCCAGTGGATAAAAAACAACAAAACACCAGTGTTATAAAACGACTTCCAGCAGCACACCCAGCACGCTGCTGGTGGCCACTTTAGGAGCACTGCTGCAATTGGTAGCAGTGTGGGAAGACTCCCAGCAAGCTAAGTCCGATGGCAGTGGGGGGAGGTAGGCAGAATGGAGAGGAGATGGGCGTGGAGGGGGACGTAATGCTGGGGAGGGGGTGGTATCACCAGTGGCAGTGCCATAAAGTCTAGATATCCTATCCCCTTTTCCAGCCTTGATTGGCCTTCCCCGGGTCCACTTGGATCGCATCAGTACTGGTGCAGGTCTGAGTAGACCCATCAGATGGTGGAGGCTTACCCCCAGGCAAGGGAGCAAGTGTTCCCTTACCCGGAGAAGACCTCTGGGGTCTGAAACCCCCATCGGATACAGTGCTCCCTGTAGGCAAGGCTGCATCGCTGCATGGGGAGTTGACAAGTCTTCATTCAGAACAGAAAAGTGAAAGTTACCCAGTCAGGAAAATGGGGCTCCTGGGAGAAGGCTGGCTGACCAAGGGGAGTAGCATCTAGTGGTTAGTGCACGCACCCTTCCTGTTTTCCCTTTACTGGACCAACAGCTGAACAGGGGAAAAGGCTTGGTAGTTTGCATCTGCTACCATCATCCCAGGCTACAGAGACCAGGCAGAGGAAGGCCATTTGGGGGAAAAAAACTCCCAGTACAGCATTGCGCCCCAGGGGTTCTTATTAAAAAATCAAACACCACAGTAATGTCTGCAGGGCGAAGTGACATTAAAAACCTGCTGGATTACCTGTAAACCTGGACCAGGCAGACCAAGAGTCAAAATGTAGCTAGTTTATTAAAAGTTTAAACAAAAATAATGGAATTAAACTGTATGGAGAAAGAAAGGCGGGTAGTAAAAATATAAGCAGGTGAATGGGAAATGCCTGAGCTTGGCTAGAAAGCATAAAGAAAAGTTTTCACCAAAAGGATGCAATAACAATTAATGCCCAGTAGATGAAGCTGAGATGCTACTCAATCTCTCAGCCCACTACTGTCCCCCACACGTCACTGCTTTAAACCAGGGGGAGTTTCTGCAGGGCTGGAATAAATAAGCAAGCCAGAAAAATAATACCTTCATGCAATCCAAACTAGACAGTCCCTAGTTTAAACTACTTACATTGCTCAAGGAATCCCCACTCATTGCACTTGCGGTTGAGCAAGTGGGCGCCCCTCTCTGGGCTCCCAACAAATGGGTCGCTCAGGCCAGTTGGTAGAGAACAACAATCACTTTCTGTGAACTGGGAAATTTATAACTTTGCATTGATGATGTTATCAAGTTACCTGATGGGAGGAGTGGAGCCCACCTGGTCACTCCATCCTACCCCTTGACCTAGATGGACAGGGGGATAGCCATCCCAGACAGGAAGAGAATCTACAAACCCGTGTGTGTGTGTGTGTGTGTGTGTGTGTGTGTGTGTGTGTGCGCGCGCGTTCTCTCTCTCTCTCTCTCTCTCTCGTAATGGAGTTTCACACAAATGCCAAAGGCTGCCTGTAAGATGATGCCTCAGCAGTTTTTAGCTGCTGCACTTCACAGGAGGTTAAAAGTGTCCAAAACTACAGGAAAATAGGCGGAGAGGGGAGAATACAGGGGATTCATCACATACACTTTCACTGATACACTAGAGTGCATTATTAAAATATATTTATATAATGCATTTCAACAACAACAAAAAAGTGTGAGAGGTTTTTTTTGACACCTTTGCTGGAAGAAATCCTGATTACTACATCACCTCAGGCTACAGTTGTACACAATCTGTACTGGTCTGGAATGGGATTTTCATGCACAGCTGCTCTAATGGCTACAGTGGCATTTTTAGGGTTAATAGCTTGTTCCGAGGTGACTTTCAATGGGAAAACAGTGCACAAGAGTTAAATGCCCCCTTCCTCTGCACTGCAGTCCTGACTCAAATTAAGGCCGTCTGTGCTACACATGCGTGCACTTAAGTTTGCAACTGCACACTGCTGCCTCAACCCGGCTAGCTGTAACAATTATGGCTGACCGGAATGCCACTTTGAAACCAACCGGGAACAGACCCAAGACAGTCACGGATGGTCAATACAATTAAGAAGCTGATGCACTGAGAAATGTTAGAGTAAAGTTCTGTGGGGCTCTTATATTCTAGAATGGAGAATGTTTTATTAAAACAAAGAAGAGAGTTTGTTCTCCCTGGGGGAAAGGAGGGAGAGAAGAATTCGACCAACCAAGTTTCTGCAGTTAGACAATGCATAATAATTTTGTCAGTGCACTGCTATTACCATGCCAGCAAAAGGCATAATGTGCAGCTGGGGAACAAACATTTACTTTCTGCGCATGCAGATGCCAGATAAAGACCAGCTGCTGGCTACATTAGTGCCTCTGTCTTAATCCCCTGCAGCAGGAGCACTTAACACAGCCCCGCTTCTCCCAGGGGAGTTTGCACAAATTGCTGCTACCGCCTGTCTCTCCAGTGGAGAGAGTCTGAAACCATATTGACGGTTCACACTTGTGGTCAATTAGGGTGCCTACATTGTCTTGATTGCCCTCTGTGAGGATGCTGAAAAGAGACAGATTTGGAATAGTCTTCCATCACTGAGACTTACTGCGCAATCCTAACCAATTTCCCAGCACCGGTGTAGCCATGCCCGTGCTAACAGGGTGCACACTGCATTTTGCAGTGCAGGGGCAGTCATGGAGGCCTCTTCAAGGTGAGGGAACATTTGTTCCCTTACTTTGAGGTTGCTGGAAAGTTGGTTAGGATTGCGCAATTACTCTTAATGTGGGGCTACCCTTTAAGACTGTCTGGAAACTGTAATGAGTGCAGAATGCAGTGGCTCATGTGATTTTGAGAGCTCAGCTATCTCTGTCAAACCTCTGTTGCGTTGCTATTTTTAGATGTGTTTATTGTTGCTGCTGTATTTGATGTGTTTTATGCCTTTTGAATTTGTTTTTATGATACATGCTGGATTTTATCTTTTTGTATTTTAATGAACATTGTAAATGACCTTGGATGCCTCGTTATCAAGGGGAACGGTGGGATATAAATCTTTTAAATAAATAAAAAATGAGCTGATCACGCTTTTAAAACAAGATAAATGTGTAGATGTCCTCCTCCCATTGTTGCTTCCTGGGTTTGGAGTCCAATGGCACAGACTCATAGAGTCGGAAGGACATACAAGATTATCAAGTCCAACCCCTTGCCAGTGCAGTCTGTCTGGTTGTCTGTGATGTCATGTTTAAAACTTTTTCTTTTTCTTTTTGTAAGGGCTAGAAATTAGGGGGGGGGGGGAAGGCTAACATTCCCACAAGGAAGCCCTGTACAAGCAAAAATGCCAGAAACTCTGACTCTGTACAGGTTGCTCAGCCTTCACACAGAGAATGAGAATAAGAAATTTTGTGTAGATCTTACAATGATGCAGTTTATCTGGCAACCATCAGGGCTGGGTTTTTTCCCCCTGAAGAGTACAATGAACAATGCGCGCACACGCGCGCACACACACACACACACCCAAGAGAACCATCTCACTTGGAGAGAGTGGAACACAAGCTTCAGTTGTTCAAGAAATCAGAAAATGTTGTTCACATTCTTGGAAGAGAACCCAGTCATACCATTGTTTATAGTTGACTATGAATGTTTTCATCCAAAGTTGCAAGTCATCTGTATTACAAATGGCAAACTATACACTGTAGAGACCTCTCATGTCTAGTAAGGGATAATAATGCAATAAGAATAGTCTTCCTGTCGCTCTTGGTCTTCCAAGACATGCATGGATGAAACATTTAGTAAGAGGAATGCAAGTATATGAATCCTTTGGAAGAGAAATCAAATCACTGGCTGCAAGCTGGTCTTTAGCTTGAAGACTTTAATTCATCAACAGGATAACTAATCCAATACAATAAGCCATGCAACCTAGGAGGGCTTCCTAGGTTGCAACAGCAGATTGCCCTCAGAAGATTACCTCTAGTAAGCAGTTCCTCTAGTAATCTCTGGTAAGCAGTTCCTTGTGAATGAGTGATAGTGGTGTCCTGATCCAACTGAGATCCATGCATGAAAGCAACAGTCCACTTGCATAACTGATGCAAATTCAAATCTGGAAACACACCTCATCCACATCACAGTGCTCCGTGAGTCTTGGTGAATTGGCTGAATGCAGGCCTATGTTGATATGTATAGAGATCCAGATCTCGATCTGGACTACCAGTTGTTACATGTAATTAGTTGTCCTGGTTCAAAATGATGAACCAAAGTCATTAAAGGAAACTCATCAAATGTGAACCTGTGGAAAACTAATTTTCAAATTGTGCAATGGGTTTCAAACGGCATCCCAGAGAATCTTGCAGGTTCCCTAGAGGTTTATCAGGATTATGTTGGATGCCAGGATGGTGTAGTGGTTCGGGAGTTGGACTTAGACCTGGAAGATCCGGGTTCAAATCCCCACTGAGCTATGAAGCTTCCTGGGTGACCTTGGACCAGTCATTATCTCTCAGCCTCATCTACCTCACAGGGTTGCTGTGAGGACAAAAGGAGGGAAGGAATCATGATGTACACCACCCTGAGCTCCTTGGAGGAAGGGCAGTATAAAAATGTGAATAATAATAATAATAATAATAATAATAATAATAATAATAATATAATAATATAATAAATGAGCTGATGAATACTGGTGGCCAGACTTCCCCTGCAATGTGCAGTTAGGATGTGTAAGGGCACATCATTTCATGTGGAACAGCAGAAAGGTCAAACTAGCCTGGCCAGTACTCTGTATGAAATTGAATGTGTATCCTGGAATATGCCATGGACTCTCTTGGAATGCCTTGGAGTACCATGGCAGATGGGTCAGTATGGAAAAGGTTCGCAGAAGGCAAAGTAACATAGTTGAAGATTCCAAGTCTGTCATTCCATCTCAGATCCATATCAATTAAGAACTCAATTGAGAACAAAGTACTTATTTCTGGCCACCATCTGCTTAATGACCTCATTTCCTGCTTAATGATGTCACTTCCGACCCTCAGCAGGCTCCATGAATGCTATATGAAACAAGTTTGACACCCCTGGGTTAGAGCTTCCTTTCTTTTACAGTAAATGCAGTCTCTACAGATGCTAAGTTGCATCTGAACTTCCATAGTGAAGTGGCTAGAGGAAATAAACTGACAAATGTTTTATTCACAGCATAATCACCACCACTTGTACAAACAATTGCCAATTATAACCATTTTTAACCCTCTGATCATTAAGATTTAGGGCATCAGTTTTACAGTAGCAATACAAGAGGAAGAAAATGTAAATGTTAGTCACAAATAGCCATATGTCCATTTTAAAAGGAGGTGCTCTCTCTCTACTGCCCAGGGCCAACATTAGTGGGGAAGCTTCCAGGGGGAGATCGCAAAGCCGTCCCAAGACCCTAGAAGCCACCTGCAGCTCCTGCTTGCCATCACAGCTTGCCCACTCACCCACCTGCTCAGGTGGGCAAATGGCAATGGCAGTCATGGGTAGCAGCTGGCACCTCACCTGTCTTTTCCCAGAGCAAGTAAAAGTAACTGGTGCCCCTCACTGCTGTCTGCTTCCTTGCTTGTTTTCTACCACCTCTTCTCTGGGCAAGGGGCTTTGGTAGATATTAATGGAATCTTGACCGACCTTTGCAAACCTTGGGATTTTAGAGGGACTTTAGTTGAAGAAATACAACTGTATCTAGGACTGAGGATGGTTTGTTTGGATCATCTTGTGCATGCATTCCTTACAATGCCTCCATTTATAGTGGTATGGGATAGTAGTCGTATCGGATGCACATATTTGGATGGATGGATGGATGGATGGATGGATAGATGGATGGTATGTTCATTTATTTGACAAGGGAAAAGGGCCTTTCTTTATGTGACAGTGTGATTCCGTGGGTCATGTTGCTGCCTAATCTTGCATGTGAGATTGTCAACACAACAGCTACTAGACACAAAATTCAATATTCGCACCCACAGGACTATCGCACAAGCAGAGCGGAAATGAGATTAGCAGAGAAATTAGGAAGAGTTGTCTGTGATAATTATTATCTAGCATGCGACATTATGAGAAACAGTGTTGTAGACATTACAGTATAAACAGTTGCTTATCCGTGTGCATTTGCGAAATCTACAATCACTGAGATATTTTCAGTGCCACTGTTGATGTGGGATTTTGTAACTATAAGATGTTATAAATCCCGGGTGATGGTAATGTAAGTGCCTGTAAAGGACAGGATTAATTTCATGTTTATAACATCTTATGTGACTCATCATCACCATCTGTAGAAATATTCTTCCAGTTTATACTCCACTTCATGTACATGTACAATTCCCAGCAAGTGTTTGTTCTATGGCAGGTTCAACAGAATCCATTAACAGAAGGAGAAATTATCAGGAGAAATTCTATGCTTTTCAGTCATTACAATGTGGTTCTAACACACAGGTTTGCTCTCATAAGGATTGGCTTTTCTGGCTTCTTGGACAGGAAAAATTGTGATGAATACATGTACTAGCAATCATGTATTAAAATAAGAGCACCCTTGAAAACACAAAATCTTGACAACTCCTGTCTCTAGCAAATAGCAAAATAATAATAATAATTTTTTTTAAAAAGTCCAGTCACAGTCTTCTCATTTCCATGGAAATGAACTCTAGATTAGCATTTGGTTTTTGGAGATTTCACCTGGGAAAGGAAGGATCCCCAAATAAGACAAAACAGTGGCCAATAGTATAGCATTTTCTCCATTATACAAGCAAAACACTTTAAAAGTCAAACTATCAGCGCAATCCTGTGTAACTCTTGCACCGGTGTAACAGTAGATCCACCGGTGTAAGTGCACTTATGCCAGTGTAACTTGCCGTACGCCGATGGACACAGGACGGACACCAGCGTAAACCCCCCCCCTCGGACTCTGCACACGCGCAGTTCTGATGCAGGACAGATGCCAACGCAACTCCATGGGTGCAGGGGGCATTCTGGGAGTTTCCGAACACCCCCGGAATGCCCCCTGCACCCGCGGAGTTGCGCTGGCATCTGTCCTGCATCCAAACTGCTCATGTGTGGTATCTGAGAGGGGTTACGCCGGTATCCATCCTGCTTTCGTCGATGTACGAAAAGTTACACTGGCATAAGTGCACTTACACCGGTGGATCTACTGTTACACCGGTGCAAGAGTTACACAGGATTGTGCTGTATGTCAAATAACTATGACATGCCCAGTGCTACTTAAAAGAGCAGAACATGACATTTTAGCTCTGGCTTAAAAAAGAAAAGGATACCTTGAGACAAAGTGGAAGGGTGAAAGAGTCTTCCATCCCACCCCCATTTTTACAAAGCCCTGGCTTTATGATTGCATCTTTTAAAGGTTTCTCTTTGAAGGGCCTTTTATTTCACATTTATCCATTCTCGTGAGATATCTGCAGTGACAATGAGATCTCTCTTGAGATATCTGCTTCACTATGACAATGCCTTCATTTGAAATAAAACGCAGGAGTAGCCTAGCTGTAGTCAGAGTACACTTGCATATCTGTGACTGGCCAGCATGTTCAGAAGGCAGTAATTCTGGGCACTCTGAGTGCCATTTCAGCACTTCCAGTACTTGCAACCCATAGTTGACAGTGAACCCTGCAGGGCAGTCTATGCAATTCACGCAGCTGGCTTCCTGTGGTGACTCCAGCATCTCTCTTTTTTCAGGCACTTCTTCACACTCTTGGTGGTGCCACTGCCACAGCATTCCCACCAGGAACACAGGAAGCTGCCAGCGGACAGACCGCTATCCAGGGTTTAGTCACACAACTTCAAGCTACGAAGGTCAGTTTCTAGAATGTGTAGGAACCTCACAGATCAAAGACAGTGCAAGGCGATGTCATGCTGAGGAAGCAAGCGGACCAGTCGGGCTTATTCGCAGATTAAAGTGAGCGCCATGGGAGGGCTACTGGTGAATGCAATGGCTTACAGACTAATCCTATGCTTTCCTCTCCCTCCGATGCAGCTGCACCAAAAATGCTTATGCTGCATCCTGTGGGGACGCCAGTCCGGGAGGTCTCCTCACCTCTGTGGTGTGGACTCAGAAGGGTGTACCAGGACCTGTGTCAGCAAAATTGCTGGCAAAGGTCCACGTGGACCTGGTCGACGGGATCAAATCCAGGAAGGGGGGTTCAATTCAGTGGCTGCGGCTGGTGCTGCTGCCAAACTGGAACTGTAAGTTCCTCCTGTCTTGGCTGGAACTAGACACTTAGAGGAACCAAAAGTTTGCTGGAGGAAGCAGGACGCTACGTTATCTCCTTTTCCTCTCCCCCCCCCCACAATGTATAACAAAACAAAACACATGACATGATGTCATTACAATGTGAGTGTCTATGTTCCTGGAGGTGGAATCCAATGAAGCTGAGGAGGGGCAGGGAAACCTAGAGCATGACAAAATGCATTACATGATGCTGTTCTATCAAATATTACCAGGGAAAGAGGAGATAAAAGGCTGTGACTTTGGGTGGAAGTCACACACCTCCAGTACCATCTACTTTTGACCTGGCTTACAATATTTATTGAAACATTTATATTCTGTGTTCTGTCCCACAGTGTGCACAATTTGTACACATAACAATTCTGTGTTCTGTCCCACAGTGTGCACAATTTGTACACCTAACAACTTCTTTGTATAGCTAGGTTCTATGTACTATATGGCCAGCGGGTGGCGCAGCGGGTTAATCCGCTGGACCATAAGCTGTCGATCGAAAGGTCGGCAGTTCGATTCCCGCAATGGGGTGAGCGCTCGTTGCTTGGCCAGCTCCTGCCAACCTAGCAGTTCCAAAGCATGTCAATGCGAGTAGATAAATAGGTACCGCTTGCGGGAAGGTAAACAGCGCTCCGTGTTCCAGCCGCATGCTACGCGCTGCGGCAAGGAGAGTCACGCCGGCCACATGACCACGGAGGCGTCTTCGGACAACGCTGGCTCTTCGGCTTTGAAATGGAGATGAGCACCACACCCTAGAGTCGGACAGGACTAGACTTAATTGTCAGGGGATACCTTTACCTTTTTATGTATTATATGCATATTTCCCCTGCTTGTGTATAGCTTTTATGCAATAGCAGAATATAATATAATTATACAATAGAAAATATAATTATGAAACCACATGGCTTCAGGGCCAGAAATGTAAACAAAATATTCAACTCCAATTTGAAAATGATCTCATTTCAAGTGGAGGCTACCTTCTCAAACTTGCTGAGTGCCGGCAGTTTCTTTTTCTGTAGGACACCAGAGAGAAGGAAAATAAAAGATGGCACTTGCTTTTTTATTAAGAGCCAGAGAAACACAGACACGTTCATTATTGTCATAAATACGAAGCATCCTTCAAGGTGTATGCAAAATATCTGCCTCTGGGAGACACCGGGAGCTTCTTTGTGTTGCCCACACAGAAGTCCTGCACACCACCCTGTGAAGGAAGTGGGTGGCTAGCAGAAGGTTGCTTTCCAAGGCCAAGACGTAGTGGGGAAGCTTTTGTGGAACAGGTTTTGCTGATGAGTCGGCCATCTAGCCTCCGAGGATGGCAAGTGCCTAAAAGACTTTGAACAATACATTAGCAGGGTGGATGAAAGCAGAAGAAACAAGTAGCTTGGGGAGGAGCCGTAGCTCGTAGCAGAACAGCTGCTGTCTTGGATGCAAAAGGTTTCAGGTTCAATCTCTGGCTTCTCCAGTTAATTGAAAAAGACTGTACATTAGCACAATGGAGGAAGAAACAAAGGCTGAGATATTGGAGAGTTGTTACCAGTCAGAGTAGACTGTATTGGGCTACACAGACTAATGGTTTAACCCAGTATAGGGCAGCTTCATATGTCGTTTAAAAAGAGTCTGGTAAGTAAGGGAGAGACTTGGAGCCCAATCCTATCCTTCCCCACCCCCACCCACTGGTGCACCTGCACCAAAACCAGGTGCGCTGTATCCAGCGGGGGGGGGGGGTAGAATGGGAGGCTTCAGCAGGGAAAGGGGATTTAAATCCCCTTACCCCTGCGTAAGCCTCCCAACCCGCAATGGGTCTCCTTGGACCTGTGGTAACGATTTTGATTTCCAAGGAGAGAAAGGGGGTGGAAGGCAGCGAAAATGGGGATAGGATCTGGTGCACGCCACCACCATCGGATCCCACCCTCCAGCAACCTTCCTGCCCTCCATCACACCTCCCCACCCTGTTCGGTCCTCTTCCCCCCCCCCCCCCGCCTCTCCCACTGTCTTACTTGCTCCAGCAGATGGCGGGGGATCCAATGACGCGGGCAGGAAGGCTCTGGTCTTCCTGCCGGCATCTCGGCAGCATGGTATTCAGCACACTGCCAGTAGGCGCTTTACGACTGCTTTTCAGCAGTCTCCAGCAGCGGAATGCACATTCTGCTGCCAACCATAGCCTATAAGGATTGGAGTGTTGGATATATTTCTTGTAGCATCTCCAGATAAAGAAAAGGTCAACAATCTAAATTTTGATTATCCAAATAACAAGAGTAGATCTGTGGAGGGGAGGGAACTATCTTGCCTCATAGGAGAAAGTTGGGTTTGATGGCCTTCAGTTCTATGATTCTGTGAACTTCAATTATCTGAATTCATTGCATCTTCCCTATGAAGTCTCATGTCATTACAACCATATGTATGTAATCAGTAGTCCCTTTGATTCATACTCTTAATCAAGAAAAAGATTTTCAGTGTCCCCTAGTGCATGTGGATTACTGAGAATTTCCTGCATCGACTACTGCTGGAGCCAATGGGTTTGATCCACTATGGAAAGAGTTCAGTGCACAAAGTTGTGTGAATTGTGAATGTTGCACTGATGGAGAGGAGGGATCAGCAGCACACTGGCAAGAGCCAGAAAGATGACAGCAAATGTTAATCAACTTTCTTGACCAATGTATACAGTCTCCATCCTCTATAAGAAATGCTGATACTCAAGTAAGGCATGAGCTGTTGTTCAGTGCGGTACCCAAGTTCCAACCTGCAAGGACATTTAATTGTCCTTGATTCCTTGCTCTCTCTTGAATGGAGATCATCAAGTGGAAATACACACTGGGCTATGAGTCATAATGGCAAAGAACCTCCAGATTCAGAAGCAACACACCATTTAATATCAGCTGTGAGGAGGGCAAACAAGGCAGGTGGCCTCTTTCCTACATGCCTGCCTTGTGGACTTCCTGGAAGCGTCTGGTTGGCCACGGTGGGAAACAGGAGCCTGGACTAGATGGACATTTGGTCTGATCCAGCAGAGCTCTTCTTATGTACTGACTGTACCACTTTGCTACAATCAGTCCAGAGTCATCCTCTGAACGTCTACTTTAATGGTAGGTGGGGGGGGAAGCCCTTCCGAACTATGTACAGGCCTCTGGACTTGCAATGTTACCAGGTCTGCAGCCTTTCCCTTGCTCATTCCGGCTGGTCTCTACATGCATTACCCAGCACTGCACTGTGTCTGTGCAAACTTTCACTCTGGGATGTAGTCTCTGAAGGAATTGAAGCTCAAGCTCCTGCCAGCTGAGGTCAGGGTTGAGTTGGCATGCATCTTTGGGATCTTTTCCATTAGTTTAGACACTGTTCGCCTCTTGAAGGACCCTGGGGAAAAATGCCCTTGCTTCATCAGCTCATTGTACAAGGTGTTGAAAACCATCACCGTCTCCTCATAGCTGTCCCTGGTAGAGATCTCATAGAAAGGATGCTTCAGGGCCTTGGAGAGGTTCTCCCCATCCTCAGAGGACACCATCCGGTCAAACTGCAGGTCCTTCTTGTTTCCGACGATCACCACTGGAGGTTGTTCGCTCCCACTGCTCCGCTTTGGGCTGGAATGGATGTGGTTGATGAGGAAACAGAGCCTCATGACCTCATCGAAGCTACACCTGTCCGTGACAGAGTACACCACAGCAAAGCCATCTCCCCACTTGATCTTCTCTTCGATTTGTAGAGAGTCTTCCTCCTGGGACAAAGAAGAAAGCAGCATAATCAGTGCAAGCCACCTTCTCTGCAGGCAGCTTAGTGCACAGCTAAAACGCAGTTACTGGGCACGGCTGAATATCATGAACATACAAAGAGCAAGATGGACAGACAGAACCAAACTAGACACTTGTTTGCTGACAAACAGCTGCAAAGCAAGCAGAGGAAGGGTATGATCTGTGGTGGGCAGGAGAGGAGCACTTGACCCTTCTGCCACCCTCCACTGGTTCCTTACAGCCACTTTCTCAGCTACTTTTCTCCTAGTCCAGCTTCTGGGTTTTTTTGGTGTGTGTGTGTGTGTGGGGGGGGGTCATGCAGGGGAAGGGTTAAGTACTGATCAAATGAGAGATCAACGTATTCCAAGTATGGAAGCTGCGAAGTTAACTGAACTGTACAAGTGCAATGGTCTCCCCCCCCCCCCCCGTAACCTTTGATACAGTAGCTGGACTTTGATTGGCTCTTCTGGCCAATACATCTAGTTGAAGTTATAGTCAATATCCCTTTGATTTTAAGGACCTTTCATTTGGATCAGTCTTTGAGATCTATCCTCTGAACCTTTCCATCTTCTAACACTTGCAATATTAACTCATCTTTCAGTCACATAGAGATGAAGCATTTCATGGTTAAAGTCCAGCCTCATCTCAGCATGCAGGCAAGCCAGTTCCTATTTCTTCTCATTTTCCATGAGCTTTTGAATATCTTGCCATCCTGGTCTCTGCTCACTCTCATCTCTATGCCATCTTCTATATTTGCCAAACCATAGATCTATGCACAAAATCAGCATCGTATATGGAAAATCCACAGTGTGGCCATTACACCTTGAAGATGCACAGGACCACCAGCAACAATAGACTGAAAATAAGAGGTTGCTCTACCTCTTGGTACAATTGCTCATATGATACCATCTCTTGAACTGTAATCATACCTGTCCTGCTGTGTCAAGAATTTCAAAATGTACCATCTCTCCATCAATGACGGCCGTGTGCCTGTAAATCATCTCTGTGGAACAGAAACAAGAATGAAAACTTCCTTGATATCAGCACAAAGCAATTTCTAGTTTTCCTTAAAATGTCAACAAACTAAGAGCATGCAAAATGAGATGGATTCCTTCATTCTTCGGCACCTCTGGTTCCACCTGCAAATATGTATACAGCCTACTATGGGAATCTTCACTTCTGAGCACTCCAACTTCTGAGGATGAGGAGAAAGAGGCATGGTCAGAGAAACATCATGATGTGGTGAGAAATCCCTGTAATCCTTCTGTGGTTCTACATTGCTACAAACATGGTTGCACAAAGTAAAACAGATGCTATGAAAGGAGAATCCTTTGGTTTGTAGTAGCAGCTGAGGGAGGGAGGCCTTCCTGGAGAAAGTAAGGGGCTGCATGGCCCAGGCTTTATTTTGCCTCCTTCGTTTGGTGGTGGTGGCAGCTCTGCCTTCTGAGGCAAGAACAATTAGGATGTAGAAATAAAAGACAGCCGGGCAAGACGGTACCTGGGGGGAGGGCAGGTGAGAGTAAGAGGCTGCAAAACTCAAGGGATTGCTGCACAGGGAAAAGAGGCTAAAGGAAGCATGGTCAGGTGTGCACCGGGGGTTGGTAGTAAAAATGCATGGTTCAGTATGGTAACGCAAGGGGTCTAAATTGATCCATGGAGGCAATCCTGGGATCGAAGAGGAAAGAGGGACAACAGCATGGTGTCCAGAAGTAGAACTGGGGAGGAGGCAAATGGCTCAGGAGGCGTGTGAGGTGCAGGCAACTGGGTAGTGTGGTGGCACCAGTCTGTGCATAGTCCTCATAAGAACATAAGCCCTGCTGGATCAGGCCAAAGGCCCATCTAGTCCAGCTTCCTGTATCACACAGTGCCCCCCCCCCAGATAGGGGGGAGACCTCATCTCAGAACACATTGGCTATGACTGCTGAGAGAAATGCAGCCCATTGTTCTGGCAGGCTCTTTGCCTCTTGTTAGCAGCAATAGTTGACGCTTCAAATGGAGCAATTCTGGGACTAGGCTTAGGAGTCAGTGAAGATGACAGGAACTTTGCTGTCAATTTTAAATGAAAGCATGTCAATGGTTTTGTGAAATGAGGTTCTGCCAGGACTTGGCTCAGGAAAGGCAGAAATCCCACCTATTGGCTAAAAGACACCCTAAGGGTTCTGCAGTTCTGCATAGCACACAATTACATGTCGCCTCTCAAACACTGTCCTCATAGTCACCTTCCACACACCCTCATTGAACCAACCAGGCTCCAACAAGCCTTATTAACTCCTCTTGGGCCCCAAGGGCATTCTTCTGTTTGTTAAGATGTAGGTGCTGATAATGCACATATGCACAGTGGACTCAAGAAGAGGGTCTGCCATATACAGTCTTGTCACGTTCTCCTCGCTGTCATTCCCATCTGTCAAAAGGAACTGGGCTTTCATACTCTTTCCCTCAGCCCACCCTCCCCACGTACAGCCCCCTTTTAGTCCTGCAGAGCAGATCACTATATTTTATTCATGGTTAATTCTGGGACTAAGAATCTGCAATGCTGAAGAGACAACACAGTAACATCAAAGTCGTTTTTCAGCGGTGCGAAAGGAAAAATTCTTTGGGGGAAAAAAGGACCTTTTCAGTAACAATCCACAAAGTCTGAGGGAAAGTATAGCCCACAGGATTTTGCTCCCATATCTTCCTCCAAGACTAGAAGAATAATCTCAAAATATATGAATTCCAAATGGAGGTGTTTACATGACTAGTACTGTTCCCAAGCCACATTTTCTCTCCTCTGTGGGTTTGTTGTGCTAGACTGTTTTGGTGCATTACTCCCTGGTTACTCTTACAAAAATTGGGGTGTCTAGATTTCCACACAAATCTGCAACAAGAAAACGCAAATTATGTGTCTAAAATGACAGAAAACAGTGCTATAAATTAGCTTATTTTCCGAACTATTCTACTTGCAGAATATGGAGTAGGGCAGAATTTGAAATCAGTTATGAAGAAAAGGTACATTAGGGGACACGGTAACAAACCAAATTCTATCAAAATCAAATGCCATCATAAACAAACAATAATATATGGATATAGGCTAAGAGACAAATAATAAACAGCAAGATGATAAATTGCAAATGACCTAAAATTCACCATTAAAAATATATATACAATGAATTATTCTTGTCCACATATTTAACATGTGATATTGCAAACCACTATAGAGCTGCAAATGAACTTTAAATGAACTCAACCAACAGTAATCTTTATAGCCAAACATGTGTTTTGACCAATAGTCTTCTTCAAGCAGAGACTAAAATACACAAAATGAATGATAATGTGGTTTCTCCAGAGTGCAAATGAGATTTGAACTTGCATGTATTCTCAAGGGTTCTCCTTGAGAAAAATGTATCTTTTAAATTCACCTAGATGCAGCTTACCGTTAAATCACCCCCTGAAAGCCTCATTTTCTCAAATCAGACCACGAAAGCTTACTTATGAAGGCTCAGGGATATTATTTGCAGGAGCAAGGAAGGCAAATATAGAACCATATCCAATAATTTTTCTGCCTGCTAGCCTTAGTGTGAACTGGATATTACAAATCTGGTTGCATGAAGTTATATGCCAGTCTGAGAATACAAGGGAGCATAGATGGTGGGGAGCAGATGGCCCCAACAAGGGAAAGCTGCCCCAGCTCATCAATGAGCCACGCTGCTGAGTGGGGCCTCAGGCCACACCCCTGACGGCCTGGGAGCGTATGTCCAGAGTGCAGCGGACATTTCAGTTGACCTGATGATGATGAGGACACTACATCCAGGCACCATGGGGGAGAAAGGGGCAGAACTAACAGGGAAGACCACACACATCAGGTGGCGAGGCGTAAGAACCTCACCACTGGCCAAGGATGAGTTGGTGGGCGGCTGGTAGTGAGAGCGGAGAGAGAGCATTGAGCACCCACTCCCAAGGCTAGGGAAGCATACCTGTGAGCTTGGTGATGCCCAGCCAGTCTGCCTTGTGGTGGGGGACCTGGGTGCTTATACAACCCCCTCCCCATGAGTCCTCTGAGGCCCAAGCGGTGGGGGGTGGAGACATAACAGCACTGTGTAGCCCCAGGCAGGGCTACAACTCCTCGAGGTCCCCGAGGCAAAGGGGGCCCTGTGTAGTGCAAGTATAGCATACATAAAGTCTTCTCAAGCACTATCCTGTAAATATTTGGGCTAAATTTTCTACAGCGGTAGCCTAACTAAATAAAATTATATGTGCAAACTTGAGTTTTTACACGAAAGAATCAGACTTTCTCGAGTTGCTCTATTCAGGCAGCATACAAGGAAATAAAGAAAAGCTCAGCTTGTGCTTTTGTTTCACTGGAAAGAGAAGGGAGGAGGTGCCCCCAAGAAATCATGTTCCACTTAATGCAAAAACAAAAGAAGTTCTAGGAAATGACAGTAACGTATGACAGAGAAACCAACATTTTTACCGATCTCCTTCCACGGTATTCCTTGACTGTAATATCTTAGGGTTCCAAAACACAAGATGGGGTGTGTGGGAAGAATGTTATTTCACTGAAAATGGACTCTACAGTAATCCCTGGAAACTGCCACCCCTCCCCCCCCACACAACTTTTCTACCATCTCTCCCCTTTTATCAGAAACTCAGACCATTTGTTGATTTGCCTTGTGAGTACAGGTGGGCCCCTATATCCACTGATTCGCTATCCACGGTTTCAGTTATCCACGGATCGTGGGGAAACCCCCCCCCCAAGCTTTTACTTTTTTTCCCAATAAGCTTCATTTCTTCCTTAAACAAACAGGAGAAGCAGCCTCTGGCTGCTTATTACAGGCAAGTAGAACGAGACTAAGTACTAGAGAGGCTCTGCAAGGTTAACAGAAATCTTGCAGAGCCTCTCTAGGACTGAGTCTCGTTCTACTTGCCTGCAATGGAGGCTGCTTCTCTGTTTGTTTTAAGGAAGAAACAAAGCTTGCTGAAAGAAAAATAAGAGCTGGGGGGGCAAGCAAGCATGCCTGCCTGCAGGGGAGGCAGGGTGGGGGGCCCCTCAGGAAACCATGGAGGGGTTGTTTGCTCTTATCCACGGTTTCAAGTATCCACGGAGAGGCCTGGAACATATCCCCAGCGGATATGGGGGCTCACCTGTACTATATTGTGAAAAGCTTAGACAGGGTCAGAAAAAAAGCATGCATATTTTTACAGCAAACGCTATTTTAATTATCGACAGATCTAAAACAAGACATGGTCCTAATAGCATAGAAATGAAAGCAAAAAGGCGTATGACCTCATATTTAACTTCCACATGAGAGAAATGCTCACTTTTGCATCAATAAGTACCAGCTTACTTAAGTACCAGCAGATACACTGACCGGTTTTTGGGGACAGACACATACTGAGCTCTGTCCAGTTTTGTCCCCCTGTCCTGAGCTTTCAGCTGACATGCCGTCAGCTAAAGACACCACCACCACCACCGTCATCCAAACACTCAAATGTGCTTTATAAACTAAAATTAAATAATGCACTAGAATTAAAAAGTTACGTCTGCCTCAGCCTTACACTATAAATCAGTGGTTGTCAAACAGATGGGACACGACCCACCAGGAGAACCGGATGCTTCCTCTGCCCCCTTAAGGGGAGAACTTTGAGAAACACTGCTATAGAACACTTTGAAAGGCACCTGGTTCTGAGAAAATGAAAATCCATCTGTGTAGATCTGGCTGAAAGATACTTAAAAAGGTCTTCAGCAGAGTAAGGATTTTTACTGGTTCCAGGACCTCAAGCTAGCTTGGTGGTCACGTCAGTGGCGCTATATCTTTTCTTCAAGGCTTCTAACCTCACAAATAAATATTACTAATCTCCTACCCTCTTCAAAGTGGGCTTTCTTATCTTGCTGAAAATATGGACTTTCAGGAGCACAGGCGTATCTATATGCTTGCTCTGAAGAGTTCTTGGGGGAAAACAACTCGTGGTTTTGTACAAAAGACCTCTCCAATTATAACAAAGAAAGCAAAAATGAGGAAAAGTAGGACAGAGAGGGCACTAAGCCTAATTTTCCATGAACTATTACTAAATGGAACTGCCAGGGGAAAAGATCCCTCACAGATAGAAGACATCCAAACCCTAGGCTGAATGAAAATATTTACATAATGACCTACATTTTTGTAGTTACTAGAAAATTGGAGGCAATGTAGGGATCCTGGAACACCATAAAGGGATGGGATTTTTAGAGGTTACATTAAGGTTACTTGCAAAGACTGGAAATTAATCCCATCTGAAATTCAGCTAGATTGATCCAACAAACAGGTAGGACTGGTTCTGAAATGTGTGTCTTTAGTAGATGAGGCAAGATGGCAGCTGAGCAGTGATCGATTTCTTAGGGTTTCTTTGCAAAATTCCAGGGCTCTAAACCACCAAGTCAACACTGTATCATAACATGGTCCCACTTTTGCCATGATTTCAACCAATTAGGAGTTTTCTTTTTACATAAAAGTATACTAATTAGTCTCCTCTGCCAAAAAAAGCACTTATGCATGAGAACAACTGAGCTAATTACAATTGCTCTTAGCCTTAGATACTGCTTTCCAAAAGACATCCACCAGCCGCCTGGATTGCCGCAGCACAGGCAAGCAAGAAGCTAGACTTACCTAGAGTAGGGTCATAATCGCCAATAAATCGTCTAGTGATGAACCTCACTGTCAAAGCTTCATTAGAAAAAGGAAAAAACAAGTGGTTAGCAGCAGAAACCAATAAAGACACAAAATAGCTTATTACATTTCTATCCCACCGTTTTTCCATGGCAGAATTAAAAGAGGCTTACGTTAAATTCCCACACAGTCTCCCAGTCAGGCACTGACCAGCCTCTGACCTGCTTAGCTTCAGGAGATGTCCTAGGGTGTGGACCCATTAACAAGTTTGGATTAAAGTCGGAGGAGAAATCCAATGACCGAGAAAGGTGGTATATAAATTTGTTGTTGTTCAGTCGTTAAGTCGTGTCCGACCCTTTGTGATCCCATGAACCATATCCCGCCAGGCCTTCCTGTCCTCCACTATCTTCCTGAATTCGCTCATTTTCATGTTCGTTGCATCGGTGATGCTGTCTAACCATCTCATCCTTTGCCTTCCCCTTCTCCTTTTGCCTTCAATTTTTCCCAGCATCAGAGTCTTCTCCAGAGAGTCCTCTCTTCGCATTATATTATTATTATTATTATTGGCAAATCATTAGACTAGTGGCAGTACATTTGGGGGACAATAAAAAGGGCAAAAGAGGGTTCACTCCTACGCCATGGATTGGAATCAACAAGTGGGTCTGGGGTTCTGAATCCAGTGCTCTGACTCACAAAATACAAAGCAGTGTGTTTCTTATGTCCAGGATTAGCACATACCTGGAACATTTTCATGGCAACTTTTGCAGCAAAACATTACACCTCACACAAAGTTGGTGCAGCACTCTACACGACATCAGCCTTTAGAAATGACTCTGTTCACAAAGGCCTTTTAGCAAACTGAACTATATAAACCCTACTGAATCCCATCAGGGTAGCCTTGCAGATGAAGCCAATTAGCCACAGGTACATGCCCAAAGTTACACTCTCATTCTAAGAATTTGAATGCCCTGGCTCCAGATTTACCAACAGGGATGGATTAGAATTCATCACTGGATTAGACTCCGCAATCATGCTCTGAAATAGTGAGAAAACTGTATCCTCTTAGCTACATAAACAACAGAGTGCTTAATATAAGAAGAGGTGTTGGGGTAGAGGAAGGCTCTCAGCATCTGCAGGCTTACCCAAGACAGTAGCTCCTAGTGGTAAGCACGCTCACTGCCTTCCTGCTTCCCCTCTCCCCTGTATGGTAGGCTTACCAGATCTCCAACCGGGACAGAGTGCTAGACCTTTAGGAGAAGGAATGTGGGCAGGTGTCGCTTGTTAAGTCTTAGAGCACAATCCTAGGCATGTCTACTCAGAAGCAAGCTCCATTGTGTTCAGTGGGGCTTGCTTCTGAGTAGACATGCCTAGGATTCTGCTCTAGGACTTAACAAGCGACACCTGCCCACATTCCTTCTCCTAAAGGTCTAGCATTCTGTCCAGGTTGGAGATCTGGTAAGCCTACTGTATGGACATGCAGCTGAATGGGGGAAAGCCTTGGTAGAATGTATCTGCTGCCAGCAGCCCAGACAGTCAGGCCAGAGGGCGGCCATCTAGGCAAAAAACCCTCCCAGGCAAATACTGAACCTCAGGGGTTCCTATCAAAATCACTCTCACAGTAGCACCTGCAGAGCGAGGAGATGTGACAATCCACTGTAATTCCCATACAAGGAACCAGGCAGACCCAGGGTTAAAATATAAACAGTTTATTAAAAGTCTAACCAAAAAGGGATAAATAAAATGGGCATGAAAGGCAAATAAAGAAATCAGCTTGGCACAAAAAACATACAGAGGGTTTCTAAAAGAGGCAATAATAAGGCTCCAGCAGATGGAGCGGAGGTGCTGCAGAATCTTTTGTGTCACCCGTTACAGCAGACAGTTACAAGTTAAACCGAAGACTTTGTACACGTGCTGGAATGATTGCAAACAGGCAAACATAAGCCGTAACGATTGCTAGCTAGATTTATTCCCTGTCTTAATTACGTGAAGGATGGGACCTCCAGCCCTTTTCACTTGCTTCCTCGCAAGTGGGTCTCTTCTACCCAGAGCTCACAGCGTGAAATTCTGGGCAGCTGGAATGAAGAACCACTCCTTTGTCCTGGCTTGGAAGTTTTATCACTTGGCTGTAAATGATGTCAACTGTCTACCTGATTGGGGAAGGGAGCCCAGCTCTGGCAGAGAACTGGCAAGAACATTCCTCGGAGTAATAAAGTAAGGAAAGGTTCCTGTGAAAGACCAAAGCTTTCCTGAATATGCAGCCAAATGGTGATTCTGGGGTATGTTAAACTGTGAAACTGTTTGAAGTACTGACAGGACCAGTGTCCTGGAGTTCTGCAGGTTTATAAAGCTGCTAAAAGCCAGGCACCAGAGGTAAGAAATATGGCTGAGAACAGACAGGGAGGATTTTCTCCAGCTGTACATGATCAGTTATCCGATTGTAAGAGGTGCCACCAAGGCCATGCATCAGGTGCTAGCATCAAGTGCGTGACAATGATGGATGGGGAGGCAATAATTCAGCATAATTTTGGAATTGTGATTGGCTTAGATCAACATGTTTTTTCCCCTATAAAAATGCAAAAGTGCTTTTAGGTTTTGTCTTCCTTGGGCCCTTGATGCAGCTGGAGGCTCTGGCCAGCTGGAATCTCATCTGGGACGTAGAACTTCAGCATGTAATGTATTAATAGGTATTGGCTAGTTAGAACTTTGTTGTTTTGTACTGTTTTCCAATTGCTTTGTGACTCACTTTCTTGGATGTTCCTCTTTGTTGTATCCCTCCTCCAAAGGAGGGGGCCAATGGCTGGCCCGGGCTGGTAGGGGCAGGGTTATCGGCACTGAGCTGTAGGGCCGCAATCCACACCGGGTGCAGCAGTTGGCCATTTAGGCTGGCCACGCATACTTGCACAGGATTGGAGCATAGATGTCCCAAACTATGTCCCACAACTGCAGACCATTGGACCATCCAAGTCAGTACTGCCCATGTACACCGCCTTGGATTAAAGTCAGAGGAGAAATCCAATGACCAAGAAAGGTGCTATATAAATACTGTATATTATATTATTATTATTATTATTATTATTATTATTATTGTCAACGCTGACAGGCAGCAGCACTCCAGGGTTTCAGATGGACATCTGCCCTCCCCGGAGATGCCAGGGACTGAAACTGGGGTCTTCTGTAGATAACACAAGTGCTCTGCCGCAGAGCTGCAGCCTTTCTCCCCAAAGGGAAGAATGCATTATTATAACAGAGAATGCAGTACTGTATTCTCCATAACACATGCATCACCTACCAATATCTGACCATTCTGACAGTATAAGGATGTCCATTTTCAACTGCTTTCCATTAGGGTCCCCACATGCATCAAGCCTAAAATACGGCACCGTAACTTCAGAAGCAGCAACCGCCCAGCTGACACAAACAACGTTAGGGTGGGGAAGGGGGACAAGTCAAAGCCTGCAATGTGAATCTGGTAAATCTTCCCAAATGAAGATGGAATATCTAGCAGGAGGGTGAGAAAGAGCAAGACAGAGCTGTCCGTGCAGAAGAAAACTACTTGGAACGTGCACAGCCTGCAGCCCTTCTCTTCCCCACTCCCTGAGCCAGCAAGATGCCTTTGACAGCAAACATGCCACACACAAGGCACATGGCGGCATTTGTGCCTGGGAACCTCGACCCCTCGCTCTGGGAAGAGCAGGAGAAGATATTTTGAGCTGACCTCTATGCTAGTCCCAGTGAGAGTTTGCCTTGTTTCCTGGTAAACAATAGATGGAATAAGCCACAAAAACGGCACTTCTTTTCAGTATAATAGCTAGGCAGCCACAGGGAATGAAAATGAAAACATTTGGCCAATAGCTTTGTCTTTCTTCCTCACTTGTGTTTGTTTAAATAAAGAGCTGTATAAGATGCGAACACTTTTAGATCAGGAAGGTAATGGAAAACCTTCCTTCTGGGTATGTTACCTGCATCTAAGGCTCAAATCCTTGCGTGATCCACATTTATACAGGGTAAGGGTTCCCGTTGAAACTATAATTTGGATTCACAGGTCCCTTAAAATGTTGCGGCTGCCTATTCTTCCCTCTCTCATCATGGAAAAGTACTGGCTCTTCTTGTATCTTTCGAACATATTCTCTCTGAACACAGACGACTTCAAACACCAAGGCAGGGCCAGAAAAGACTATTCCCAAAGGGAGGCTTCACAAGAGCAGCTATAATCTTGTTGAGAGGCTGGCAAGTAAAGCACAAATGAATTGGGAATTGAAGAAGAGCTCTAAGTTGAAAATGTCTGTTACGTGACTATCAGGGGGCTGAAGGTATCAACACAAAATGTGTCAGAAAGAATACAGGACCCTTTCCAAAGGTCAAGAAACCTAGACTAGCTTGCGAATCCAAGGACTTGATCTCATTAATATTGCCCTCTGCATTAATGGGATGGACTGCAAAGAAATTTTGTGGAGCCCAAGACAACCTGCTGGGCAAATCTACCCTCAAATTCTGCCACCCAAGACTTCAGTAGGATTTCTCCAAGGTTATAGAGTATATGCTTACACAGGGAGTAAACCTAGCTGGACACAATATAACTTACTATAGATGTGTAACTGCATTTTTTCTTTTCCCCCTGTGGCCAATTCCCAACTTCCTCAGTGGCAACTATGTTCTCTGTCAAACGAGTGCATCTGATTCTCATTTACCAACACACATGAGATGTCTTTCATGAAATCAAATCCTTACAAGGGGGCATCCTGAAATGCTGGCTACTGTGTGTGTGTGGGGGGGGGGCAAGCTGCCCCTCAAAAAAAGAAGACACAGTAATTAAAAATAGTTTCTTGGACCAAATATCTCCATCTTGACAAAAGAGATGTAAGTTACACATATCAACAATAGCAAATGACATTTACAAAGGAAATAAGCATTGGCCTCATCAGAAGGAAAATTTTGAAATCTTTTTTTTAAAACTAATATAACTCTGGACATTTTAAAAAACAGACATGGTTATTTTCACATAATATGCCTTGTGTGGGCAGTGGTAGTCATTAGGAGTCTTTTTTTTTTACTCAGTTTAGCTTGTTCCTCTTGGGAGGGGAAAAGAAAAAGTAAACACACTACATAAAATACACCAAACTATCACTTACAGCAAGAGAGAATACAAAGGGCCGGATTATTACAGCATTGGTCACCCATTCGAAGTGCACATACTGAGAATTCAGTACAAAACCTAGCCAGAAGAGGAGGTAAGATGGAGATAATATATAAGGTCCAGAGGTTAAAGAATGTAGGTGGGTTTGACAGAGACCAACAACAGGGGCAGAAAAAAGAGAGGTGGGTGGGCTCCTTTTTGTGAAAGAGAGACGTGGTTAAGGCCTACACCGAGCACAAATTGTTGTGTCCCTATCATTAAGGGTGTAACTTTAGAAAGCAGTCTCCCATAATGAAAGAGCTATGAGAACTGCACTGTGTTGGGTTACTGGCCCAAGAACAACAATGTATTCTGGAAATTCAAATGAGAAAACACAAACAGGCACACAAAAGCATCTTAAGGTCTGGGTACTACCTTACCTGGCACAGGTTCAGAGTTTCTCTACAGATACATGAGGTAGAAATACCATTGATTTTTATCCTGAGCATCCAAGTGGTGTATGATACCACTGACTGCCTGTAGACCAGTGCTTCTCAATTTTTTTCTGTCATGCCCCCCCTAGGAAGAAGAAAAAATTTCGCGCCCCCCTAATATAACTAATGCAATAGTTAGTGTATGCTTTGCGCCACTTAATTAGATTGTAGGAGCCTCCAGCGACGATCTACTTCACCGACGATCGCTTCCGGGGAGCAGATCGTTCCTCTGCTCCCCGGCGCGAACTCTGTAACGCGCCTAGGAGCGCTCTGCAGAGTTCACGCTGTGAATCACGCATGCGCAAGACGACGATTGGCAACATCGTCGTCTTGCGCATGCGTGATTCACAGCGTGAACTCTGCAGAGCGCTCCTAGGCGCGTTACAGAGTTCGCGCCGGGGAGCAGAGGAACGATTTGCTCCCCGGAAGAGATCGTCGGTGAAGTAGATCGTCGCTGGAGGCTCCTACAATCTAGTTAAGTGGCGCAAAGCATACACTAACTATTGCAATGAGCCCCCCTTTACGGAGCCTCGCGCCCCCCCTGGGGGGCGCGCCCCACTATTTGAGAACCGCTGCTGTAGACAATGGTAACCAGCGGTACTGGATGGGCCCATGAAATTATATTTCTTAAAAATAACTCAGGTAGCTATAATAGCCTTGGAAATGTCTAGATGCATCCCTCCCAGACAACACAGAGCAGTAGCCACCATTTGGGAGCACAGCTAGTCTAATAATAATATTATTCTTCACTTCCTGGGTGACCTTGGGCCAGTCACTATCTCTCAGCCCCACCTACCTCACAGGGTTGTTGCGAGGACAAAAGGAGGGGAGGAAATATGTACACCACTCTGAGCTCCTTGGAGGAAGGGCGGTATAAAAATGTGAAAAATAAAAATAAAAATAATTATTAACTAACAACAAATCAACAGAGAAAATATCAACCCATCCTATTTCCTTCCTGCCTCCTAAAACCTCTAGTTCTACAACAAATCTTAGAGAAGCAACAATAGCACCTTAGCTAACAAATGAAAGGGAATGCAAGGGTAAGGACAGCGTAGATTTTTCAGTTCATTCAAGGAAAGGACAAGAAAAGGCATTCTTTAGATGTACCAGAAGAGAGTCCTGGAGCTCTTCTCAATTTCTTCTCATCATTTCACACACATTAACAATGGTTATCTTCACAGAAAATAAGAGTGCTAAAAATTGAAAGCAAGAAGGCTGTGATGCTTTCAAAGACTAATCTTTCAGTCATCCAGAATAACTAGACAACTAACAGCTGAATCCTGTCCAGGATTAGGCTCCCAGTCAGAGCACATTGCCACAGCACTGTCGCAAAATGGCCACCAACAGTGTGCGGATTGCTCTGTGAACAGCCATTTGGGGAGTGCTACCACAGGCGGCAGTGCTCCCTGGCCATCGCCGGACCTCACCGCACCCACCAGAGCAGGTAAGGCAGTGGCAGGGGTGAGCAGGAAAGGGGTGAAACTGGGCGAGGAGGGGGAATGAACAGGGGGCAGGGAGGTTGCAGCAGGGGATCCTATCCCCTCTTTTGCAAGTCTCCCTGCACCCTCTCTCTCCTCGGACTTACGCAAGCTACAGAGCTGGTGCATGTCCGAGGAGACCCATTGCAGAGCAGGAGGCTTACAGAGGGGTAAGGGGAAATGTTTACCCTTTCCACTCCGAAGCCTCCCAATCCACCCCCTCTACTGGATACAGTGCGCCTGCTTTTTGCGTGGCTGTATCATGGGGGGGGGGAGAGGGAGGACAGGATTGGGCCCCAAGTATCTATATGTATGAATGAAAATCATCTTTGGAAGTCACTGGCTTCATTAACATCCTTCATTTTTGGCAGACGAGCAGGTTTTAGCAAGCTCATATCAGCACAACCCTCAAGAATTGTGCAGTTGTGAATTTCATAACTGAAGATATTGGTACTAACAGTACAGTAATTCATTAAAAATTAGGGCAGCAAGTACCATAAATTACTGTTTTTAATTCACACATATTTCTGTTTCTAAAAACAATAATATTAGATGTTGACTTGCACAGAAGGGTCAAAATTTCTTGCTGTGAGTGAGGCATTAATTTTTGCCCCTGTCTTTGAAGCAGCTCCAAGTGGGTGGATTCATTCAGATGTCTCCACTGATGTCATTGGCCTTCATGCAGCCACAGATATTGGCTCACATACAGTGATGCCTGCAGTATCTTCCCTCTTTTCTTTTTAATATACATTTTATTTTATTTTATTAATATATTAAAACATAAAAACAATACATATTTTGTAAGGTTTTAGCAAGCGCAAAGCAATACATCCTTAGCATACTATTCACTATTATTCTACATATAATATCCAACTAAGCCAAAATATCACCAGCATTCTACTCATTAAATCCGCATATCATCACATCGTTCTTCTTCTCTCTCTCTCTTTAAAAAAAAAATCAATAAATGGTTTCCAATTATTCACAAAAAGGTTAACTGACTTTTCCTTAATTAAAATTGTAAGTTTATCCATTTCAGCATAATCCAAAACTTTCAAACCACCAATCTTCCAGCGAAGGTATCTCTGAGTTCTTCCAATATTGTGCATATAAAATTCTTGCCGCACTAATCATATATAAAAACAAAGTTTGAAATTTTTCACCTACCTGATCATCCCTCATACCCAACAAAAACCTTTCCGGTTTCATTTGAACCTTAATCTTTAAACCTTAATCTTTAAAATCCACTATATCTGTTTATGAATCTGAATCCAATACTTCTTTGCTATCTTTCCCTCTTTTCAAGAAGACTGAACTTTTAAAAATTACAGATCTGGACTTCAATCTAATACAAATATAAATGTATCACATAAACACAAAGAGTGTGAAGGGAGACAGAGGCATGCTCCTGAAGAACTGGAGACACATTCCAGGGAATGGACAATTGTATGTCCCCCGTAGATGTCTTTGATTGTTTAGGGATGAGGGTCTCCCATTCTCACTTTGTGTTTACTGAAGTTACATTGGCATAACCTGCTTTGGTTTGCAGGATTTACAGCCCAATCCTATCCCCACCACCACCACCGGCGGTGGGATGTCACTTCCTCTGGCAAGTGCAGCAATGCCACCAGTGTAACCGCTGGCAGCCAGGCACACTGACCAGCGGAGAAGACATTGTTCACTGGCGCCAGGTGAGTGATGGTAGGGGCGGGCAGTAGGAGAAATGGGTGGGAGGGGAATAGGGGATTTTCTGAGTGGGGAGGGAGCAGAACAAGGAGGAAGGGGGTGGGAACAGCTGCACTTGTGTGAGACCGGATCCTATCCCTCTCTGTCCGCCACCATTACACGCCTCAGTTCTGCACCAGCAAAATAGCTGGCACACATGACCAAGGAGACACATAGAGAAAGTGGAGGCTTACCGTAGGGCAAGGGAACAAAAGTTCCCTTACCCTGAGATTTCATGGCATGGATGACATTTGCATTTGGAAATTCCAAAACACAGAACACCATTTCTGCCAACACTTAAAACCCAGATAATCAAAACTTGACAGTTGTTCTTTTAGTATTTGCTAAATGTAAATTATTTATAAAAATGTTTACTGCCCTCCAGTATGAAGGCCCATGATGACTAACAATAAATAAAGCCATATGTAAAAACAAATCTAAAAAAAGACAACTCTACTAAAACATGGATTCAGAAGTACCTTGCACGAGTCTTCTACTTGTGCAGAAGGGGGTAATTTCCATTGATTGTCCCCTCCTTTGGCAGTCTTCAGCACAGTACCTCACACTATTTTCTTGGATCTGCCAACTCCCAAGATCAGTTTTTCCTTGGGTGGTGGGTGGTGATTCCTTCCGTGGGAGTGGAGTTTATGGTGGGAAATTCCTATTCCACAAGTGGGAAGCTGCTAGCAGTTCTCTGGATCTAGCCAATGAACAGCAGCCAAGTTCAACCAGTATTATTTTATTTATTTATTTTATTTACAGTATTTTTACCCCGCCTTTCTCCCCGACAGTTTTTATCCTGACAATCTGCAACAGCAAGATGTAGGTGGGCCTCTCTCAGATGAAGTTCGAAAGTTAATGAGTTCTGATGGAGAAAGTCCTTCTTCAGCTGATCACTGATTTCACTTCGGAGTGAGTTACTATACATAACAAGGTTTCATTTGTCGATCTTAACGGATGTGGGGTTCGTAAGGAAGAGCACAGTCTCCTAGTAGGTAGGCTGGCTGGGAATAACAAGACAAAAACAACTATCTTGACTTGAGCCCCCAACAAACTGGTAATCGGTGCAGGTGGTGGACCCTTCTTATCAGTGGAGTCTAAAAAGGGGTCATCCAAATAGACAGAAATAAAGTAGGCCTTGGTCACTACTACAGTGAGAAGACAAATGAACCCCAGGAACCATTTGCTAAGGCAGCCTTCCCCATGGTTGTCCTTCGGTCATATTAAGAGACGACAGAAAAGAACAAACACCCTCTGCCTTTTCACCTTGGTGGAACAACAGCAGCAATGCATGGTCAATTCAAGCCTAGGGTGGATGGACCATTCTGGGTCAAGAGGAAAGCATAACCACAAGGAAGAGTCTCAGGAAGCCCATTCAGAGACAAGAGAGGGTCCAGGTGCTCACGCTGGTGGTGGTGCCAACTAGATCAAGTGAAGTCCTCCAACGCCTCAGCCCCTGCAGCTGCATCACCACAAATGCTTGCACTGTGCTATTTGAAATGGTGTTCTATGATCTTTCTGAGGGTTTGGCAAAGCAGAAAGGTAAAGGTATCCCTTGACAATTAAGTCCAGTTGTGTCCGACTCTAGGGTGAGGTGCTCATCCCCGTTACGAAGCCGAAGAGCCAGCGCTGTCTGAAGACGCTTCCGTGGTCATGTGGCTGGCGTGACTCAATGCCAAGGCGCATGGAATGCTGTTACCTTCCCGCTGAGGCAGTACCTATTTCATCTACTTGCAATTTCTTGATTTTGAACTGCTAGGTTGACAGGAGCCGTCGCGTGGATTCGAAATGCTAACCTTTCGATCAGCAGCTCATGGTTCAGTGGTTTAACCCACTGTAGTAAGAAGAACCGAAAGGGAAATTAATCAGAAGCAATAAAGGTCAGGCTTAATCTGAAGGATGGTTTTAGAAAAACAGCTATTAAGATGATGGTAAGATGATAAGGTGATGATGCCAAGGTGAGCTAGATTATTAAACACAGAATAGCACAGTGTAATTACTTACATTTTTAAGAACTTTACTGGTAAAGGGAAGAGACAATGGAACAAAACAATCTGGAGTTCTGGGAAGTGCCTGCTTCCATAGCAGGAACTGGGCAGGCTCCCAAACTTATAGTGCAGGGGTTATATTAAGAAGGGAACCCAATTAAACTGATTGAAAATTTCAGGAAAAACAACAGAAGGCAACATTGCAAGAAAGAAGTGGAGGACAGAGAGGAGTAGGTTGATACTGAGATCAAACACAATTATCCCATTTAGGCCTTGCAGAGAACAGAATTTCAAACGTGTTTCTGTTTATGGCAAGCAAAATTCCGAAAAAAGATACGTGTGTTTATACTAACGTTAGACACAATGGTTACAGCAATGGATACACCAAAACTGAAGAGCAACAAGTACACTCGATACCTATAAAGCTTCTACTGATTATTTTGCTTATATTCCCTTCTCAAGAGCTCAAATAACAAGTGCTGAAAACAATATTAAAGAGCAAAACAAAAAATATGTACTGTACTCTATTATATTAAGAAACACAGTAACCTCATACCAACGTGCCTCATTACGGAAGTACAAAAAGAAAAATGTTGAAAGGAACTCCATTATTTGATCAAACAACGTGCCCTTAGGGCCACCGGGTTGCAACTTGCAACTTCAATCTGCTGCTGAGTCTGGAGACAAGGCAGCTGTGGCTTCTCCTGCTCAGCCTCCCCAGTCTTTTTACCTCCCCACTTCTCACTTCTTCTCAGTTACTGTGCGACACAGCTAGGGCCCGATCCAGTCAGATCCTGATATGTGCTGTTACACAACTGCAACTATCTTGGGAGAACTGCCAACTGGGCAAGGGGCCCATAAGCAGGAAGTTCTCATACATGGTAGGGGATGGAAAGGGTACAACTAGATTGAGCTGCTGCAGT
Organism: Plestiodon gilberti rubricaudatus; assembly: GCA_026170595.1. Classification (NCBI taxonomy): domain Eukaryota; kingdom Metazoa; phylum Chordata; class Lepidosauria; order Squamata; family Scincidae; genus Plestiodon; species Plestiodon gilberti. Next base: position 218,224,110 of record JANXHW010000001.1, on the reverse strand, counting down.
CTTACTCACTACAGCAGTGGTACCCAACCCTCCACCATTAGAGCCTCTCTCTCTGCGTTCTTAAGAGATGTGTAGATGACAGAATCTTGGCAGCTGCAAGTGCTGATGGTGCTGCTAAAGCAGCTGCACCTGCTGAAATGCCCTCACCTCTACAACCATTCAAGGGCCAGGAGCATTCATGTTGAAAGGTTGGCCACCCCTGCACTGCATTCAGTGTGGAAGTGGGGCGCACAAAGGGAGGCAGGAGAAGCCATGGCTGCCACCACATCTCCTGATAGTTGCACACCTGAAAGTAAGGGAAGAACCTCGGTGTCACGACTTAGCAACTCTATGTGCTCATTCTATGGCTCAAAGGTAGCTCAAGCCTTGAGAAATCCTTCTAAGATGAGGGTTTCCATACTACAGATGTGGGATCCCATACTATAAGTCCTAGCAAGTGTTCTCACTATAAAGTGAGGAGTTTATGGGGAAATAAATAACTGGTGCAGTTAATTTTCGCACTCTGAATTCTGGAGAAATTCAGGTGCGTATGGCTTACCAGTAATCCTGTCTGCACTTTCAGAAAGATCTTGCTAATTCTAGCCAATAAATGCCTCCTGATGATATTTCACCAGTGTGAGGGATTAAGTAGCTTTAAAATACACCACAAATTTCCCTGCATCCCAGTCTGAAATAAGTATTTAAATCCAATCCACAACCTGCCTTGAGTCTTCAATAGGGACTTCTAAACAGAACCTTCCATTTAAAAAATGACAGTATTTTTAAAGGAGGAAAGCTGTCTTCCCAGTTGAATTGCTCTCCCAGCTTTAGATTTATAGATCATAATCTAGTCTTTATTTTTTATTTTCTTTTGAAATTTATATTCCCTGTTCTAGCCCATAAACTAGTCCTCATGGCACAAAATATACGATTAAACACATCATAAAATGAAGTGTCATTAAACAGCAGATTGTTTTTATTCTTGAGATTCCAAGAGAAAAGCAAGGGGTAAAACTCACACTGGGCTGCTTGCCCGCACAAACACGAAGCTAAGAGGCAGGCTTCTGTCCCGGCCAGAGCAGGGAAGTGTGGAGACTTCACTCACCCCACAGCTGCTGCTTAAGCATCAGCAATGAAAGAAAATGAACACTCATAAAATGAATCAATAGCCAGAGGTAGAATGGGATTCTTACATTCAGGTGAAGATTGTTGGAACAGACCATGGAGAAACAATGACACATGCCTGTGGCTCTCTCCATGTGATTTGGAGCCCTGCATTTTCGGGGTTCCCAAATGTGTGATTTGTTAGTATCCCTGTTAGGAAGAATGCTGGGTGCTCAGTGTCCCAGCTCATGGGGAGATTATTCTCTCCCTGGGGACAGCATTTGCCTCTTCACAAAAACACAGTCCCAGGGGAGAGTGGAGGGCAGAGCTATGGGGCATGCTGGGGTGAGACTTGCCACTGTGTTCCCATTGATGTTATAGCCATGGACACTGCCTGTGGTTACAGTGCATCTGCATAGGGCTTGGGTGGCATCTGACAATGTCAGATGTGTCACAAGTATCACAAGAATCCACTACCACAACACTTGAAGAAAGCTGCCTACTTTTGGGTTTGGCAAAGCAATGCAATTCATGATACGCACAACTTTACATTATCCAGTTTAAGCCTCTGGATCTACAATAGTTCCACATTACATTAATTCTTTGGGACTTTCTCATAGTTCTCAAACAGTTTAGATTTTCCCCTTTGACTGTGGTATGCTGGGGAACCTTCCCTCCCCGAACAACCTGCTATATGAAATGCAGTTCATGTGACAACAGTTGCCATTTTTCACTTTCCATCTGCTATTTCATTTTTAAAATTGTTTTTGCAAGTTCCCACTTACAATTACTCAGTACGAAGAACTTTATACACGAGACTCTGCTCAATCTTGCAAGCAAGCAGCAGGGTGGGGGTGGATGTCTGAATATGCACATATGGGCTCTACCCATGTGCAAGAACTCACTGGTTCAGGACCCTATGACATTCAATAAGCCAGTGTGAGATGAGAACCACACTTAGGTGCCACCAATTACATGGCATAGGCTGGAAAGAGAAGAATAATGTCTCACTTCATCCTGTGAAATTCCCTTGACTTTGAAATCCACCCTTCCAGCCTTACCTAAAGCATCAGCAATTGCATCCCCAAGGGAGACATGGTGCAACACATGTCTATGAAACAAGAAGGAAAAGGGGATTTGCAAGAACTACAGAACAGAAGGGATATCTATCTCAGGGTTCTCGATTGTTTCTGTAGTGGTGGCTAGCATCTGGGGTTGGAGCAACATTGCATTGCTGGGCAGCTTCGAGGGTCCTCCTGGGCCCACAAAAGTGCCCACTGCTGATCCCTAAGGCCACCTCTGTGCCCATAGCCTTTGTGTGGTGGTTGAGGAATGACTCTTTTGGGGCCCACCAAGGAGGTGGGAGGGTTATGGAGAGCTGTTTGCTGAGCCTCCCCTGAAACCTCCCCTTGAGTGGTGGACAGGGTTGCTATTGCTGTGTTATTTTTAGCGTGAGCTGCCTTTTTTTTAACCTAGTTCCTGAACATTCACATTCTGAAACAGGCCTTCTTCTTCTTTTTTATATGCTGAAATCAAAATTCATTTTAATATTTTAGAGGAGGCTTATGCATCCTCACTCTAATTGTTCAACTTTGTTTCAAACACTCCAAATTAAAGGGGCATTTTTCCCACTGACATGAAAGAAACTTGCCCTCTTAAGAATTAAACTTAGTGTGGTACTCCACAGGGAGGCCCACAAATTCATTACAGCATCTTTAACTAGAGCACCACCCCTGCACTGGCCAAGATGAAAGAAAATACATCTTTCCTGCAGTGGACTGCGAGGGCCTCATTCTTTCTGAAGTGGGAAAAAAATTAATAAAAAATAAATGTTCTTGGAAACATAGCACTTAAAGAAGGTGGTGGTATTTGTAGTCTCAGCATGTTTCTTCGGTTTCACAAGGAAAACTTCTATACTGTATAAGAAGACTGGCTGGTGCCTGCTTTCCCTACAAACAACCATTGGCTGAGCTGTTGATGAACATCTTTTTATATGGACGTTTTAGCTGCTCGTGGATGGAGGAAGCTGTCAACTATTAAACACTGACAAACTGGCATTTTTATGATGAAAGTGAAAAGTCAGTTTGGGTGTTCCAACCCTCACACAAGGCGAGGAAGGGTTGAGAACTGAGAAGGGAGCTTTGGAGACGGAGGGAACTCAGGGGGGAGGGGGAGGCAAAACAGACAGAGTAAAGGTAAAGCTCAAATTTCACAGATTAACTTGGAAACACACCAGCCAAATCTTTAGCTGTGGGTCTCTCAATATTACTTTAAATTTCCACTGCAGTGTCGCTGCCTAGTAAAAGGAGGATAAGTCAGTATATTCCACAGACCTTATTTATCAAGGTGTGCTTCTGGACACACCTTGCCACCCTTCCTCTCTGCTATGCATCCTTTTTTAGTGATACTGACATACCACAGAGACGTTCACACAGAGGCTACTTTATTTTACATTATTAGTAGAACGAAAAGCTACTGGTAGAAGAACCGACTGCCTTGAAGTAACTGTTAAGGTGAGACAAGAGCCCTGCATTAGATAGCAAGCTACAGTGTAACCTCATTTAAAAAAAAACAAAAATGGTTTTTTCCTCAAAGTAAAATCACCATGAAGGAAATCTCAGGTTAATAATACTTAGCATTTCAGCTGTACTTTAGGGTTTAAAACATTTCACATGATCTCAGTAGTCCTCACAACAACTCTGTAGGGTAGGCCAGTATCATTACCCCTACACGACAAAGAAGGAGCCTGAGAGAGTGGCTTGCCTACAGCCACCTACATTAACTCTCAGGAAAGGTGGAGTGAGCTATTTTAGGTACCTATGGTATTTGTGCAGGGCTGGCATCAGGGGGCAGACATGGTTGGGCACCTGCCAAGACCTGTGCCTCAGCAGGTGGCCAACCATCTATTGGGCTTGCTGTTCCTCCTCAACATTGCCATTTACATGCTCACTCAGCCTCCCTCTTTGATGCAGGTAGGGTGGTGGTGGCCACTCGCTACTTACTCATCAGCTCTCTGTTTGATAATTGAGCAGGTGCTGGTAAAGGGGAGAAGGAGCAGCAGCCGGCAACAATAGCAGTGAAAAGGAAGTGGGTTTGCTGAGAGAAGGGGGCCCCACACCAAGAAAGGTGAGCCTACTGGAGGTGTCTTGCTTGTCCTCTAGACCTGGAGCCAACACTGTGTTTGGTGATTAGACATGAGACAGAATTCTGTGCCATATACTGGTAGGTTTCACCAGCAACAACGCCTGCTCTCTCCCAGGCATGGAAATTCCATAGACTCAAAGAATTTGTTAAAAAAAAATTCTTTTATAGGTGGGCGTGACAGAATCAGTCATGGGTGTGGGTGTGACAGAATCAGTCAACTTTAAGAAATACGCATTATAATGAACAGTAATTGCTTTGTTTTGCTGACTGGAAGTAGTCCAAAAGTTCAGTTACTGATAGTATCTAAGTCTTAATAAAGCTTCTAATATTTATATTTTAAGGAAGCAACGAAATCAGAAGCAAGGGCTTTGTTTCAAGTGTGAAAATACAGTATAGTATAGCCCAGTGGTTCCCTAACTGGGGCGTCGCGATGCCCCAGCCGGGAACAAAGGGTTGCTATGCCCTTAAGGGGCATGGCAACCCATGGTGACGACGACGGCGCGCCCGGGATTGCGCCGCCGCCGCCGCCACTGCCGTGCCTGGGATCACTCTTTTTACCTGCATTGGTGGGCAGTGGGTGTCCGGCGGGGTGTGTGGGGAGCCTGCGGACCCCTCCGCAGGCCTCCCCAAGTGTCGGAGCAGTCTTTTATATGTGATAACTTCATATTAATGATTTTACTACTGTAAGGCAAGATAAAATGAATATAAATTTTTAAAAAACGAGCTGAATTTGAAGTCACAAAATCGACATTGGTTAGGAGTCTCATTAAGGTACAAATAATATTAGCTAGATGAAATGCGTTTATTTCTAAGGGATTATTCACACAACCACACGCATCACTTGATTTCTCATCCCTTGATGGCAATGAATTGACTATACTGAACAGCATTAAGCCTGAGATGACATTAAAGTTCTGCCTGTGGTCTTACTTAGGACTGCAACAACAGCTCATTCACACACGCAAATTAGCATGTGATCCTCAAGTGATGAATATATGTGTGAACCAGCCCTTAGATGAAGTGGTGAGGAGGGGGGTAGTGAATGACAGGCTCATTTCTGAAGAGATTTTTTTTCCCCATCTCTCCAGGTGCTAGTTCCTTTTTTCATTTTCAGGGGCTATGCAGGCAGTAACACTTTATGCATTTTTACAAGTGTGAAATAATGTTTCAAAATCCTTTTTTCCTCTTAATTTTCAAGTATGTAAGAGCTGGTGGAAGAGGCTGGAATGCCTTGGGCAGCCCAAGCAGGAAGCCAGAGCAAGCATGCTTAATTAGGTCCTTCTCCTGCCCTCCAGGAACCACTGCAGGCTCTTTCTGCATTGCCTCCATATTGAACAAGGCAAACTGCAAACTACTCATTTTGTCTGTTGCAGAAAAACATGGGTGTTGAAACCTCAAGGCTGCTTTCTAAATCCAGACTTAAGCATGCTACATGTGTGATTTACTAATGAACTGGCAAGTATCCTGCCACACAATACTAGCCCTTTGAACCATGATGGCTTGGCAGGCAAGCTCCAGGCAATGGCTAGTGTTATGCCCCCAGGGTCGTGCCAAGAAGTTGTGTTGGCTGGGACAAGGATGAGCTGGCACCTCTCCTCACTCCCATGATATGCATCTCACATATCTCATAGAGTCCATAACGCAGGGTTTTGTGGGGGGGGGGGGTATTTTGTTTTTGTTTTTGCCTCACATCAGATGGTCAACTGTTTGAAAAAAACATACAAATATAATTCAGGATGCATGACTTCCCCCCTTTTTTTGCCCCACATCAGAAACAGGAACACATCATTATCTACAGTTTTTAAAATGTGAAAACACGAAAAAGTATTTTGCCCCCTCCAGAAGCACCAAAAGACAAAACATCAAAGCAGCAGAGTCATGAAGCAGCTTAATAAAGATGTGGACAAGAGCTGAAATAAATTGGCAAGCCTTTCAAGGTGCTACAACACTCTTTGCTGTTTTCAGTTCAACAGACCAAACACTGCTACTCCTCCTAGAATCTAAGAAGAAAGTTGAATTTCCCACCCACCTTAAATCCAGACAAGACAGAGAGAAGATGAGACCACACAGAGGGTTAGATTAATTTAGCTTGGACTTGCCAGCCCCCCCCCATAAGATTTTTATTTTAAATTCACTGAAGACAGCAACTCCCAGGGTGGAGGAAAGGGGGAAGGCAGGCAGGCAGGTAGGTGCCTCAGCTTGCCAGCAGTCTCTCTGTGGACAAGATCGATCTGTGAACTCTCTCTGGAAAAAAAGGAGGACAGAAGGACGTGGACAAACCAATAGCCTCCAATAGAAAAGGGGCAGTAGAGGGGGGGAAAAAACCCTCACACATAAACAGCACTGCACACACAACCACTCAGCTCACCTCCTTCCAAGATACGATGCTCATGTAAGGTTACCAAGTCAGCTGCATCCCAAACTCTGAGATTTCTGGGTCAGGGTCTTGTGACACTACAAGGCTGCCCATTTGTGAACATTTTAAAAATGTGGTACTGGGCAGATCTCACCAGTAATCTGGCAGGTGCCCAGGAAAGTGGCAGACGAGGGGCAGCAGAAACAAATGTAATTTTGGGGAAGATTTTTTTTAGTGGAAAGATGTCAGTCTTTTCTTTTTCAGAATGATGAGTGAAACACTTTTAGAAAGAGGTGCTTCAAAGGAATATTGTTATAGCCAATTGCACTACTGTGAAACTCCTGGATTGAAAGACAGTAGTTTTACTATTCAAAGATAGAAATGCAATGTTAATAGTTACAGCATTGCTATAACAATAGAAGTTGCCTGGCTTACAACCTGTAACACCTCAGTATTGAAACTTTGTGTGTGTGCAGAGGAGATCTCAAGCAGTGGTCAGTTTCAATACTAAGGACCACTGCTTGAGATCTCCCCTGAACACGCGCACACACACACAGTTTACTCTGCAATAGCTTGTCCTGTACCAATTTAAAAGCCAAAGGGCCGTTTATTCTGTAGCAAAATACAGTACATGAAAAACATAATATATTATACAATATAGTATCAACAGTTCAAAAGCAAACACAAAAGATTGGTATCTCCACTAAAGTCTAAATTTAGATAGTGGGGGAAAGACTACAGAGGGAAGGAGGAAGAGACAAATTTAACAAGGGATGAAAGTCAGCAAATACAGACTTAAGCTTCATTTCAATTGGACATAAGGACGAGATGTTTAACCAATGGCTTTATGGAAGAGCTAACCTTTGGGTGGAGGACTGAAGGATGAGAAAAATGGGTCTAAATCTAGGTGGAACAGTACATGCTTTGTATGAAGAAAGTTCAATCCCAGGTTCAATGCCAGGCAGCATCTCCAGGTAAGCCTGGGAAAGACTCCACTGGAAATCCTGGACAGCTGCTGCCAGTCAGTGTAGGAAATAGCAAGCTGGATCAATGGCATAGTATAAGGCAGCTTTGTATGGTCAGCCATATAAAGAAAATACAAACATCAGGCCTGAAGTGAGGCTATGCTGTGTGATATCTCCAAGGCAGAGAATTTGGGCAACTTGGCATGTATTTACACTCTGCAACAGACTCTAAATATGCTGGTGAAGTTTCTAGATAAGGCTTTGATAATGATATTAATCTCCTTCCTGGGCAAGCAACCAAAGGCTGCTTACAACAAGGCTGCCTACAACAAGAAAACAACACGCGGCTAACCATAATAAAACACAATCATAAGCACACACCAGAAGAACCAGCAACCCAAGAACAAGAGCCAAAAGCAGAGTAACACCTTTATTAGGACTCACTAAAAACTCATAAAGTTGTGAGCAGCAAACTTTTGAGTTCTGCAGAAGTAGAACACTTCTTCTTGTTAGCAGTTACCTACAGGGCGGGGAGAAGGTGCACGTGATGGACAGTCTCAGGAGGCTTTTTACCAACCAGTCCTGCATACGTTTCCCATGCCAGCCACCTTGAATGATTTGGGATGGGCTCTGTCAGTGTGCATCCTGCTGCGGATGGACTGAACCTTGAAAATGGAGATTATACAGAAGTCCTTAGTGGAGCACACCTATGGTAAGAGCTACAGCTGTATATGTGAAATGTAAAGGTTAAGTGGTGGTGGTGGGTCGTTACAGATCCGTTATCAACATGGCTTTACACTTTCAAGCACTTGTCCATTCATTAAATATGGACACAGAACTTTTCCAAAACTGAACAGCATTAGAGATCAATGCAATGTCAATAATGCAAGTTTCTAAGGTTGTAATCCTATATACAATAAACTCAATGGTACTTACTTTCTGAGTAGACATGCATAGGATTGTGCTGTAAGTATTTCTAATAGCTCTCTCCCTCTGCCCCCCCCTTTTGGGGGGCTTTGCTTAAAGATTTTTAGGGAACTCAATAGCTAGATGCTCGAGATTTTATGTCACTTTGGCTGGCCCTAATAATGGTACTACTGGACTGTGGCATTTCAAAGGCATATCTGAAGGTAACTGAGTAGAGCAGGGATGGCCAACCTTTCCCCATGAATGCTCCTGGCCCTTTAATGGTTGTATAGGTGAGGGCATTTCAGCAGGTGCAGCTGCTTTAGCAGCACCATCAGCACTTGCAGCTGCCAAAATTCTGTCTTCTACACAGCTCTTAAGAATGCAGAGGCCCTCATGGTGGAAGGTTGGCCACCCCTGGAGTAGAAAAATGAAATTTGAGGGAGAAAAGAATACAATTAAGGCTGAAATCCTACACACATTTACCTGGGAGTAAGTTCCACTGAACTTAATGGCCTTATTTGGGAATAGACACAAGGCTGCTCACTGAAAATCATTGATAAAGGGGAGGAAGAGAGCTATTAGAAATACTTACAGCACAATCCTATGCATGTCTACTCAGAAGTCTTTTGCTACCTTGAATATATGGGTATGTGGGGCGGCTACCTGCTGGGTGGCAAATCAGTGCAGGTGAGGATGGCCCTGGCTAGTGGGGCAACAAAGTCAGTGGGGGAGCTGTGATTGTGAGCAGTAGCAGTTTGTTTGCTGTGGGTCCTGCTCCCACCATGGCGGGGGGGGAACATGCGCACACACTAGAGAGACTACAGTCAACCATAATGGCTTTGGCATCTGTTTTCCAGACTTTTCTCCATCCTGTACACTATCCCACTAGTGTTGACAGTGAGCGTGCAGATGGACAAGAACGGGAATGGCTGGTGGTTAATCTAAGAAGCTATCCCTGATGCTACAGAAGATTTTGCCTCCAGACAAATGGGAGAATCTAACCCCAGGGAGATTTATTCAAGGCCATAAATCGACAGCTCAGACCACAGCTTGGGTCAGAGTGGCTAGGAAGTAGTTAGAGAGAGAGAGAGAGAGAGAGAGAGAGAGAGAGATGGAAACCCTGGGAGAAGACAACTTCACTAACAGACTGGCTCATTTGCAACTTTTCATGTGGTCTTCAAGAAAATGGACCTAGAGACTTCTTGCTAAGCAGGAGGCTAGAAGTGGCGGTCTACTAGTAACTAGACAGCTTCTGGATGAAGAGAAATGCAGCTCCTCAGGGGAAGTGTGTGATGCTGCTGTGGTCAGAATCAAGTGTTGTCATAACTTCCACACAGCAAGAGGGGCCAGGGGGTGTTTGGGACATCTGAAAAAGTGCAAACCTCCTTCTGATGACACAAACAGCAACCCTAAAGCAAGATACCTTCAGTGAAGTACAGATTTCTTTCGGGACTGCAGCGCTGATGGTGCAGCTTGGGACGGTCTGTTTCTTTTTGCCCTGCTCTTGTTAGTGAAATGGCATTCATCTTCACTGCCGAAGTCAGGGGGGACTGGGGAGGAACTGGCTGTCTTCCATGGAATTCTAACTTGTGCTTTGACAGCTGCAAGAAAGAAACTGGGGTGTCCGTTTCCATGCAAGTAAGCAGGCACTGAGGACCAGGGAAACCGCTTTGTACACTATAAGGGCCTAACATGGCCCTTTTGTTTTGCTAATATTGATGGTCTGGCAAGAGATGGACTTTTTTGTCTAGAGGTAAACAAACATTTACTGGTGATGAAGAAATAGCTTTGTAATATGTGACTAGCTAACCATGCCATGACTCATCTTGCATGTACTTCGCTCTGGTTGACCTGATCCACAGTCATTTACAGAGGAACATTTGCAGGAGGAGCCATGAGCTTCTTAAGCCAAATTGTCCAGTCTTTTGAGGTGGGTGGGGATTGGTGCTGCGAGTTTGGCTGCCTTGATCATTATGAATGTGTGATTAGGGACCTGACAAAAGACCATGAATGATTGTTCGCTCTTGTTGCAAGTAGCTTCTTGAATGGGCAAACCATTGACTCAGGCCTGCAAGCAATGCTCTGCAGGTGCATGTGTGAGAAACAGCCCAGTTTGGAGGCAGAGAGAGTCCGAAAGGGACAGAGATGAGAGTTTCTTGCTGAAGTTTTGCTTTGTGCTGGTGAGGGGGGTGTTGCTCTCAGGGGACTTTCTGCTTGTTTTTAAGAGTCTGCTTACTTATTTCTATTACACTCTGCTTATACATCTGTTAATAAAGATTCAAAGACACCATAAGCCTCCAGGGTCTTTTCATCCAAAGGAAACTACCCAGCATTGCTGCCCCTGGACCGTCATGCTGCTTGGGGAAGTGGGATGTGTGCAACACCTAATTAGAAATCACTTTTAAACACCCATTAGTGACAAAGTGTGTGTGTGTGTGTGGGTGGGTGCGGTGTCATGGGGAAGGAATTATATTCTTTCAGCCTGTTAAATCCTTTGGGGCATGACCCTTTGAATGAAAGTTGCTTTGTAAATTCAAAGGGGTGGGGGAGAAAACAGGCCATGAGTTGGCCAGCCCCTCCTTTTGATCACCTCCCATGCTTAACACATAAAAGAGGCTGCGAAGGAGGAGGTCATTTGCTCTCCTTCCTCCCCACATGCTTTCAAGAACTTTTTTAATGTTAATAATGGGGGCAAGTATTGTGGGAGGAAGATTGGGAACAATTAAATCAAGTGAGAAGAGTGCTGGATAAAAAGCCAAAGGTCCAAGTTCAGAAAAGAAAGCTCACTGGGTGGCCTTAGGCAAGTCACAAGTCTTGCCTGGAGAGGCCTCTGTGAAGCCAGACTTCACAGGACTCTTGTGAGGATACACAACAGAGTGACTCGGTGAACGGAATGCCTGACTTCGAACAGGGAGACACAGATTCAAATCCCTGCTGAAGCATGAAGCTCGCTGGGTAACCTTGGGCCAGTTACTCTCTGGCAAGCTGCTGTGGGAGGGAGCACCCGTAAGGGAGACACCCACAGTAGATGCTACCTTGGGTGGGATGAAAATGTAACTTTAAAAGTAACTAGAATAAGAATTGCAAAGCACTTTGTACACCATAGCGGAAGTTTGGCAAAAAGAGTACACCAGAGTCCCCCAGCAAACCTCTCTACTAACTGGTTGAACAGCCAGTGCCTCCCAGTAGCTGGGATTCTTACAAAGAGTTGGAGACTAGTCTGATGGAGCTCAGCCATCCTAATGGTCTTAAGAGTGCATACTCAGGATCACTTAACACAGATTAGTTATGCCTTAAACTGATAAAATTAACTGTACAGTGCTGGAGAATGCTAGTTAAAAAAAAAGGAGACCACACAGGACTGAAACCAGCTCACCCCAAACTACAGAACTTGACAGGGTCCTTGCCCCACAATCAAGGTTCGATTCCGAATAGCTCCACGCATGTCAAAACATCAGATGTGCAAAGGGTGAACAAACGTGCCCTCTTTTCCCCATGATGGGAGGATGGGGCCTTCCATCCTGATGTATGCACAGAGGTGGTCAGTGACCCCTGTCCCCAGCCATCCATATTGAATGTGGCCACAGCTCACACAATTAGCCTGCAAAGCGTGGAACTGCCCTGTCCTGACACTGTGACCTGATACTGCTGGGCTGTGGCATTCAAGTGTCCCTAGGGGCCAGGCCAGCGTGGCAGCTGGTGCTCAGGCGTCTCTCCCCCCCCCCACCCCGCCCCCAGCACCAGTTTCTTCGCAGATTAGCAAATTGCGAGTTTAGTGGAATAAAAAGTTTAGTGATCGGAGGAAAGGAAGGAGTTTCAGATGCCCAATCTGGGGGTTTTTAGGGGAAAGAAGCGCTTTGAAAAAAAGAGGGCTCCCACACACCCCTTTCGTTCCGCGATGGGTCATTTGAGACCAAGGAGGAAGATTGTATCTGGGCCGGAAAGTTCCCACTCAGTGCGGGCAAAGCATCGGAGCGCAGCCTGCAATGGGGGATTTCCTCGGGTGGGGAAAGGGAAACGCCAGTACATGGGCAAGTCGCCTCCAGGTGGAGGAGGCAGGCGGATTGGCCCTGCGGGGGGGGGGGGGGAGCGGCGATCGGGCTTTGGCTGGCAGCAATGTTTCCCCTCCGCCGACTCCTGCCTGCGGTGCCCCCCCGCTGCCAAATATACAAACAAACAAACAAACAAACAAAAACCAGCAAGTCACCCACGAGGAAATGGGTGGGAATCCAGTACCTGTTTTGCCCACGGCGCCCTGTCCCAGCACCACCAGCCTCAGGGTCCGGGCTGGGTTCAGGCTCACGGATCGGCGCAGGGGCCGCGGGAAGCTCATGCTGGGGCCGGCCGGCGCAGCGAGGGGCACCCGACGGTCAACGCGCGGCCAGCTCCATGCACCTCGGCTCCGGCTCCGCCAGTCAAGTCCAGGGCGGGCGCTCAGCAGCAGCTTCTGAGGCAGCGGCAACTCAGAGGAGGGAATGCGAGCTCCGCCCAGGAGGGTTGCGCTGCCTGCCCTTTCCTCCGAGGATCACAGAACCGGGGAAGGGGGGACACGGGACACCTTCCAGGCTGTACCGATTTCTTTGGGCACGTGCTTTCGTAAACTAGGCGCATGAAGCCCACCCCCCACCCCAAATCCAATCCTGCAAGCTCCCCCCCTGGACAAGAGGAGCCGCCAGTGGGCGGTTGATCTCGTCCGCTCTGTCGGGGTCACAAGCCGGGCAGCGGCTAAAAGGACTCGGGTTGTTAGTGACAAATGTGACATCATCAGAAAGGGTGAGCTGCTCTGCTCCGGGTAGCTGCAATGAGCACCCCCCCCCCCGCGATCTGACCCCCAGAAGGCGTGTGGCTCTCAGCTCTGGCTCCAGCGTCCATAAAGCAGCGGCAGAACAGAGATGCGGGCACGTTCAGCTCTCGAGGGTGACTCACTTGAAGGAACTGGACAGCCAGCCAGGACCGTCTTCATTTCCCCTCACACAACATAGCAAACACAACGTTTCTCAAGTCAGGGCAGCTGCGAGGCATACCCATGTGACAAGAAATCAGTGGCGTCCGTGCATGTGTGAGCAACCTGGACCAAAGTTTCAAAATTATGCCTTTTTTATTTATCTCAAGAAGGAACCCCGTAAAACAAGAAGGCCAATTCCGTGCTCGGGATCATTAAAAAAGGGATTGAGAATAAAACGGCCAATATCATTCTGCCTTTGTACAAATCGATGGTAAGGCCACATCTGGAGTATTGTGTCCAGTTCTGGTCACCACACCTCAAAAAGGATATAGTTGAATTGGAAAAGGTGCAGAAAAGAGCGACCAGAATGATTCGTGGGCTGGAGCACCTCCCTTATGAGGAAAGGCTACAGCGTCTGGGGCTTTTCAGCCTAGAAAAAAGGCACCTGAGGGGGGACATGATTGAGACTTATAAAATTATGCATGGGATGGAGAGAGTGGATAGAGGGAAATTCTTCTCCCTCTCGCACAACACCAGAACCAGGGGACATGCACTAAAATTGAGTGGAGGGAGAGTTAGAACAGATAAAAGAAAATATTTCTTTACCCAGCGTGTAATTCATCTGTGGAACTCCTTGCCACAGGATGTGGTGATGGCACCTGGCCTAGATGCCTTTAAAAGGGGTTTGGACAGATTCATGGAGGAAAAGACCATCACAGGTTACAAGCCATAAGCAACCTCCTGGTTTTAGAAGTAGGTTTTCTTTGTGCCAGGTGCAAGGGAGTGTCAACGGGAAACAGTGCAATCTTGTTGTCTTGTGCTCCCTGAGGCATCTGGTGGGGCCACTGTGTGATACAGGAAGCTGGACTAGATGGGCTTTTGGCCTGATCCAGCAGGGCTCTTCTTATGTTCTTATGTTATGTAACAAAGCCTACGTTTTCCAGACCAGTGACTACAGCGGGAGCTGGGATAACTGGCATGACGGCCCTGCTCAGCCATGGTCTCCTGCTGGATTTGAGTTCTTTACTACTGCTGAGTCTCCATCTATAAAAGAAACATTACAACAGTAATATTCACACTTAAGTAGAGTGGATGGGTGGTGAGGGACAATAAGATGGGCTCACAGAGCACTTTGTACAAGGATGTTATATAAAAATGCAGGTGTTATATAAAATGCAGTTTTCTGGGGTGGCCCCTATGCTTTTTAGCAGCTTATGAAAAACAGAAAGCTCACAGTCGGCATCCCCCCCCCCCATTCTACATTTCCATCATGCTAGAGACAGCTCCATCTACTGTACACCACCCTGAGCTCCTTGGAGGAAGGGCAGTATAAACATTTGAAAAATAAAGGTGGTAGCTTGCACATGCCAACTTCCAATTCCATTTGTGCATCAGGCCCAGGGCATGCACCACCACACACATGACTCAACCTTTGGCACTCCACCAGCATGCCGGTAGCATGCCGGAAGTTCAGTTACAGGAACATATGAATCATATCAGTCCACTGATCCATTCAACTCAATCATGTCCATGCTGTCTGGCAGCTGCTGCTTTCCCGGGTTTCAGACGGAGATCTTTCCCAGTCTGACCTGGAAGTGCCAAAGATTGAACCTGGGACCTTCTACATACATACAGAGCAGGTGCTCCACCCCTGACGCACCAAGGCCTGCAAACTGTAGTGCATGTATCCGTTTGGGAGCCAGTACATGTAGGATTGTCAAAGGCTTTCCCCATAGGCAGGGCCCATGAGGGGGGGGGGGGTAACTTGTACCTGGGACCAGGGTAAAAAAAGGGGCCCAGGAGCCAAAGGAGGGCCCCCAGAAATTTCCTGGGTTCTCAGCTGGCCTCATGGAAAGTGAAAGATGGTGGCTGGGCCAGGTCTACCGGGCAGGTGGACCTGGGTGCCTTATTGGGAAGCCTGGTAAACCTGGGCTCCAGAGACTTTTCCAGCCATTGCTACCTTCCCCTCCCCTTGTTTTGCCCCCTTTGAGAAAGGGCCCAAAATAAACTTTGTACCCCCTGATAAAATTACTCTCAGAGGTCCTGCCCATAGGTACTAGTACTCAATGGTAATGGGAAGGGCCATCACTGAGCACTGTGACACAACAAGAAATAGTTTGGAGGAAAGCCAGATGCAGGCATTTCCCCCCTGGGAATCCTGCAGGTTCATTGTGGCATGCCAGTAGTGCAGGCTGCAGAGCCTGTCAATCCAACTGGTCTGGTGCCAGCCAAGTGTGGGCTGACACACTGGACACATCTGGACAGTGCTGAAAATGCTTTTACAACAGCAGCTGGAAGAGCATGGCAGTGGCTCTGCTTTCATGCCACCGTAAAGGGCCTTGCACTGCCAGAATGAGAGTTCTAGCAGTGCAAGCCCCCAATAGGACTGGGGCCTGAGGTAACTGGAAACAAATCTTGCATGTATAATAAGCTGTGCCGAAGTAAGCAAAACAAATCTGCTTCTGGCTGACTGACTGATGAATTTCTCATTAGTTAAGAACATAAGAAAAGCCCTGCCAAAGGCCCATCTAGTCTAACATCCTGTTTTCCCCATTGGTCCACCAGCTGCCTCTGGAAAGCCCACACAACCAGGAGAGCCAGGCATACATTTCTCCCACCATTGCTCTCCTGCAACGCTTCTGAATAAGCGTACTGTAGCTGAACCCCAAGGTAGTGCACAGCCATGATGACTAGTAGCCATTGATAGACCTGTCCTCTATGAATTTGTCCAATCCTCTTTAAGACCATCCAAACCAGTGGCCATCACCACATCTTGTGCCAGTGAATTCCACAAATTATGCGCTAGATGAAGAAGTGTCTCCTTTGGTCCATCCTAAATCTACCAGCCAGTTTCACTGAATGACTCCTGATTCTAATCAGTGGCGTTGCTGACCAGAGGCTGGGGGCAGGGTGATGACGTGTTTTGCATCATCGCCCTGCCCCTGCATTGCTATGTCGCTCCCGGAAAGGCTCCACTTGGAGCCTTATGGGGGCGAGGGCAGGAGGGAGGGGCACATTTCCCGACCGAAAATCAGCCAGAGTGGCTTGCGCAGCCATTGCGGTCACAGCCAGTGGCATCGTAAGTGGTGGGGGCCTTGGAGCAGTGGGCCCCCGGATGTCAGGATCGGGCCCCAGGCAGCAGGTGGACGGGGGATGCAACGGCAGATGGCGGCAGCACGGATCGTCCCATTTGCTGAGGCAAGCGAGGAGAGCCGTCGGCGTGTTTGGCCCTCCCTCCCACCCTGCTCCTCTGAGTGAGCGATAACGGCTGCTGCTGTTACGTCACTTCCGGCACGGGGGGCGGTCATACTGGCCACAGCTTTAAAAGCAGCGGCCACTTCATCTGCAAAAGCTGCTGCCGCGGCCGCTCCTCACAAGGAGACCGCAGGCGGCACCCGGGGCACAGCAACCCCCCCCCAACCCCAGCTTAGCTACGCAACTGATTCTAGTGTTTGGAGAGAGAGAGAACACTTCTCTCTCTCCACACCATACATAACTGTACTGTATAAATCTCAATCATGTCCCTCCTCTGCTAATCGTATTTCCCAAACATTGTATTCTTTCCTTGTAAGGAATGTTATCTAACCATCTAATTGTTTTGGTTGTCATCTTTGGTACCTTTTCCAGCTCTACAATATCCTTGAGATATGGCAAACAGAACTGTACACAGTACAGTACTCCAAATGTGGCCACACAGCATAGATTTGTATCAGGGCAATATAATATTAACAGTGCACCACTTCAATTTATTTACATTGAACTACATTTGCCATTTAGCTTCCCATTCATCCAGTTTGGAGAGTCATTTTGGAGCACTTCACAATCAGCTTTGGTTTTTTCCACCCTGAATAGTTATGTGTTATCCGCAAACTTGACCAATTGCTGTTTATCCATGACTCCAGGTAATTTATGAGCAAGTTAAAAAGCACCACTCCCAAAACAGATCCTTGAGATCTTACTTCCCTCCACTGTGACAATTGCCCATTTATTCTTGGTCTCTGCTTCCTGTTCTTTAACCAGTTAAAGGAAAAGGTATCCCTTGACAATTAAGTCCAGTCGTGTCCGACTCTAGGCAGCGGTGCTCATCTCCGTTTCAAAGCCGAAGAGCCAGTGCTGTCCGAAGACATTTCCATGGTCATGTGGGTTACCAATCCATAAAAGAACCTGTCCTCTTAGTCCTGTCCTCCTATACTCACAACTCTATTCTACACTTGTGTATTTAGAAGCAAGCCCTAAGTGGTTCAGTGGGAATTGTACTTAAGTGCATTTAGGATTGTAGCCATTGGGATTCTAATTCTAATTCTAAATTGGGCTGTCTAATTGCTTATGTGAAATCACTGCTGCCAGTAGCCTGGTTGAAAAAGACTCAGTGCAAGGGACCATTTCCTCCTCATCATATAGCACTAATATACAAGAGCCCTGCAGTTTCAGTGCCCCTGTTTGAGCATCTTTGTTGTTGTTCAGTCGTTAAGTCATGTCCAACCCTTCGTGATCCCATGAACCATATCCTGCCAGGCCTTCCTGTCCTCCACTATCTTCCTGAGTTCGCTCATTTTCATGTTCGTTGCATCGGTGATGCTGTCTAACCATCTCATCCTTTGTCTTCCCCTTCTCCTTTTGCCTTCAATCTTTCCCAGCATCAGAGTCTTCTCCAGGGAGTCCTCTCTTCGCATTAGGTGGCCAAAATATTTGAGTTTCAGCCTTAGTACCTGTCCTTCCAGGGAACAGTCAGGCTTGATTTCATTTAGGATTGACTGATTTGATCTCCTAGCAGTCCAAGGGACTCTCAGGAGTTTTCTCCAGCACCACAGTTCAAAAGCATCTATTCTTCGGCGCTCAGCCTTCCTTATGGTCCAACTCTCGCAACCATACATTGCTACTGGGAACACCATCGCCCTGACTATGCGAACTTTTGTTGGCATGGTGATATCTCTGCTTTTTATTATGCTATCTATTATTGAGCATCTTTAGGATTAGCTAAACCGGCTTTCAGGTGCCCTCAAACAGTAGCGTCACTAGGACGCGCGTCACCCTGGGGCGGGGGACGCGCGTCACCCTGGTGAAGCTCTGTTATCGCGGCGCGGGGGTGGGGTGACCCAGCTCCCCCCGCGTCGCGTCGCTCGGGTCGCCCTTCAGACGCTCCGAGGTCGGCCAGGGAGAAAGCCTCGGAGCGTCTGACCCCGTCGGCGCTCCAGGGCCTTCTGAAAGAAGGCCCAGGCAACGCGTTGATCCGGGTATTTTTCGGGTCTGCGCATGCGCGAAAATCCGGAAAATACCCGGATCGACGCGCTGCCTGGGCCTTCTTTCAGAAGACGGGGTCGGACGCTCCGAGGCCGGCTCCCGGGCTGGCCTCGGAGCGTTGGGAGGGTGTCGCGCGTCACGGAGGTGACGCGCGAGGGGGTGCGCGCGTCACCCCATGGCGCGTCACCCCCAGGTGGCCCGCCCCCCCGCCACGCTCCAGTGACGCCCCTGCCCTCAAATCATTGTGATAATTGGGGCTGTATTGCACTTCTTTTGCAAGACAAAGGACAATGTGAATTGAACAGACAGTGAACAGACTGCACTGCAAACTACAATTGCATGACATTTACAAATGAAGCTAACACAGAGTTTCATCACTCTACCTCCAGGGCTTTTTGTTTTGTTTTTTTTAAATACGGACTTCCTTTCTTTTGCCATGTAAGGTTATGAAGCACAGCTTGGCTGTAGCAGTGCAACATGGCCTCAGCACTGCTTATTGCCTTGATCAAACTTGCTCCTCTAACCAAGTCTCGCTCTTGTTTTGCCCTTTCCCCTCTTCCTTGCCAGTGTTCCCAGAGGGTTTAATAATGTGTACACATTTTTGAATATCCGCCCCCCCCCCCAAGTAGGCTGCAATGAAGGACACAAAGCTCAATGAAATTCATCTTTCATTCTGGCAACAGAGAATGTTCTGTGTGCACAGGCCAATGGATCCAACACACTGGTTTCAAATTTGGATCCATGTTTTCCTGTGCAAACATTGAAGCCTGGCTACGGTAATTCTTCAGAGGCAGTACAATACAGTGGTTAGAGTAGGAAAGGCAAGAATGGTTGGGCCTAGCCTGGTCATTTCCAATTGGTGTGCTGAGAGGGGACTGATGATGCATGGTGACAAATACATTAATTCACCAGCCCATGAGCGCCCCAAAGCTTACCACAGAGTAAGGCTGCCCACATTGAAAGCACAATCCAGTATAACTTTAAATATCGGAATGAGCACTTCGCTGTTCCAAGCCGTCGCAAATGTGCCGTAAAGCATGTTTGCGACGACTCACAAGTAAGGGCCACCAGTGCGGAGGCCGGCAGCTGTTACTCCGCCACCGGATTGTCCCTGCAGCCACCGGAGAAGGTAAGTGAAGCACCTGCAGGTGCAGGGTAAGTCTGGGCGGTGAGGGAGGCCAGCCGTTGGCCGATCAGGCCCGGGGGGACAGGGATGGTGGCCGCCATATCCTCATCCCCTTCCCAGGCTGGTGCGGACTTTACACGGCCTCCTTGGACTTGCGCCAGCTAAATAGCAGGTGGAAATCCGAGGAGGCCCATTGGGGCCTCCGAGTCCCGTGTTACACGAACATCCCCCTCCCCTGAGTAGATCTCCAGGCTGACCGAGATCAGCCCGGAACGGGGATAGGATCTGGCGAGAGGCCCTGCGCCGCCCGCTGGATACTTAGGCAGAATTGCACTGTGACTCTCATAATTCTTGAGTCCATTTACCCACCTTGCCTTTAACTTGTTCATCTTCACATTTCTTCAGCAAACTATCGCAGCATTTCTCAAACTGTGGGTCGGGACCCACTGGTGGGTCCCACAGAACCTCCAATGAAAACAGGTGCGATGGAAAGATCAGGTAACTAATTGCCTCAAGCCCTGAGGCTATTCAAAAATCAGATAGCTGCTAATTACCTTGAATTGGATTCCCACCCAATTTGTGTTAAGGGGGTGGTGGTGGAAATATATTGGCTGGTCCCAACAGGTTGTCACAACTAAGGCACCAGACTAGGACTCATTCATAACTTTATCCTGCTTGTGTTCAGAACTAAAAAAGCAAAAAGATGGAGAGAGTCCTGAACTCTCCACCCATTTTGGCCACTAAGCCACTGTTGGACTTCTCCACCCCCAGTCCCACCCCATGCTACTGTCTACATTTTTGAATACTTTACATATAACTGTTATTTCCTTTTATTCTGCCAGTGGCATGTTTTTCCCAAACAGGATAGATCATCAGCTCTATTTTGAATCATCATAAGAAAAAAGGATAACCCCAAACAACTTAACAAATCATGGCGACAGCTTTCAACCCACACGTAGTTTACATACTTCTCAGCTGCTGGAACTTGTTTCTCTTCCCAGAGAAGCCTGTCACTGGGAATAACGAAACTGAAGTTTATTACTGTAGCGTAACTCATAATTTGCTGGCTTGAATGAGTGTGTAATTTATCATCTGTACAGTTTGTGAAACCTGCATGGACTGCATCAGGTAACCAGTGTTAGGCAGACTGCAATCCTATGGACACTTACCTAGTCCCCTTGAACACAGTGGGACTTGCATGGGATTGCCCTGTAAGTTTCTTATCTACAAAGAGCAAATTCTGAGCATTGCTGATGTCTTTGTTTGCATGCTCAGACTTAGCAGGACAGTTGCTTCACAACCTCAAGGCTGGACTACTGTAATGCACTCTGAGGGGGGCTGCACTTGATGGTTGTTTGCTTGGACTACTGGCCTACATCTTGGTGGGATGTGACTCACTTGGAATAGAACCAGTGTTCCAGTATCTGAATGGTATGAAATCAAAGTACTGGTCATGATGATCTAAAATGGGTTAGTTCTTCTAACACAAATGAGAGACCACTCCCAGGCCTGTTTCCCACAAGAGTACCTCCTTAAGTTTGCCTTATGTGGGCCAAGTGAAAACTGCGAAGGTGTGCAGAGACATGAGCTCAGTGGTTGCTCTTCAGCTGTGCAATCCCACTCCCCACGTCTTCCAGAAGTAATGTGCTTAATTTTTTTTCTAATGTTTTCTGGGGGGGGGGAATGGCTCCTAGTAGCTCAGCTATACAGTGATACGAAGAACTTTTTAAAGGTTTTAACTGTTCTAATTGTTTTAATGGAAATACGCTTTAATGCAATTAAGGCTGCAATCCTGTACACACTCTCCTGGGAGTAAGCCCTATTGAATACAATGGGACTTACTTCTGAGTAGACATGTATGGGCTTGCACTGTAAGGGTAGAACATTTCCCAAGAAAACAGGTATCTTTCCTCAAGGACACACTTGTACTGTACTTCTCATGGGAAGGCAGCCATGCAGACAGCCTCAGGTCCTACAACTGCCCTTCTCTCTCTAATCTTATCCTCTCTCTGTTCCGATTGGTGGTGAAAACCCAGATGCGGTGAAGAATCCTGCATGAGCATCATTTGCAGGATGGAAGTGATAGAAACAGGGAACCCAAGGGAAAGGCATGGAAGTGGCTGGCAGTCATCTCCTTTGTGTCATCGGAGCCCTATCCTCCATATAGGTTTCTATGGGCTCAGTCCAGCCTAACTCAGGCACAGTTGAGGCCCAATTGTGGCCCAATTGTGGCCCAAACTAGGACCGAGTTAGGCTGCAACTGTGCCTGAGTTAGGCTGGAGGCAACAGCATTGGGCCAGGATCGCGGCAAAACTTACCGCAGAGGCAGGCAGGCTCCTGTGGGGAGCTGTCAGTCTTGTGGAAGCGAAGAGCCCCCTCCTCAGCCCGTCTGCGTGCACCTACCACAGCTGCTGCAGCGGTTGCAGCAGATGGGCAGCCACAGGCGGGCCTGCAGGCACTGCGCATTTGACAGTCAGCTGAAGGGCAGAGGTTGTGCCAGTGCCAGCTGCCCCAGGGCACCCTGGGCATCAGCCACCTGCCGCAGGGGGGAGTGCGACTGCCCTCCCTCCTGCAGACTGCGATGCCACCCCCAAGCCACGGTGAGGCTGCACGTGGGAGTCATGGGGGGGTGAGCGGGGGAGAGAAGGGAAGGAGGGGGTGGGAACGGCACGCACAAGGGGGGGGTCTCATGAGGTCTGGAACCGCCTCCGCCAGGACATGCCCGTGCGCTGCCTGAAGCCCTGGGCCTCAAGGGCCGTGGCAATGCCCACAAAGAAGGCATCCCAGCATTCCTTCTGCTCCGTGCCCCGGCCAAGACCGAGAGATGCCGTGGGCTTGTCTGCTGCGAGCGGGAAGGGCTCACGCAGCTCATCACACCCCCAGATGGGGCAACGTCGGCACCTTGCGGCAGGCGCTCTGGCGGCATGGGGGGTGCCAGCGTCCATCATCAGGGAGTGGGAGGGGAGGCAGGCACACTGACAGGGGGTGCTGGGGAGGGGCACGGGTGGGTCAGAAACAGACAGACAACACGGCTGGTGGGAGAGGGATACAGGGAGAGGGGTCTGCAGAGACCGATAGGGGCACAGGGGGCAGTTCGCAGATGGAGGCAATGCAGGAACGGGCGCCTCTCATGCAGACGGACCAAGGGCGGACACGGACGCTGTTGATGGGCGGAAACGGACGCCGGTGACGGGCGGACAGAGGGCGGAAACGGACGCCGGTGACGGGCGGTCACGGACGCCGGTGATGGGCGGACCGAGGGTGGGTGAGAGCCCCGGTTGCTGAAAGGGCTCTTCACAGACGTGGCGGACGTGCGCCACAGTGCCAGTCAGTGTTTGCCTGCCTGACAGGCCCCCCAACTCCTCCCTCCCCTCTGGTCCCAGAGGGTCCGGCAGCCCCCCTGCTGTGTTCTCCCAGGGATGGCTGTGGCGGACCCTGGCTGGGATTCATGCAGAGGCTTGTGTGCTGGGGCCTGCCTGTGTGGGTGTGTGGGGCAGTGCTTGTGCAACATTGGGGACATGTGTTTCCAGGGGCATCTTTATTGTTCTGGAACAGTGGCAGAGATGGCCGGGCGTGGCTGCCAGGGGTAGGCACAGCAGCCTCTAGGACCACAGCAGCAGCATCAGGCGAGCCCCATGGACCTGGAGATGCGGGCTCTTCCCCTGTGGAACCACGGCCTGCTCCATAGAAAGGGGAGGGACAGCAAGTAGGCAGCCAGGGCGGTGGGGCAGCAGCAGCAGCTGAGGTGGGTTGCAGGGCAGGCTCCCAGACCTCTCTGGCAGCATCAAGGCAGGTGACCGTGGGGCAACCAGACTGCAGGCCCAGGGGTGCTCCCCGGACGGTTTGTGGTAGTGGGCATTCCTGGGGGGACGAAGAACATGGGGGTGTTCCATGGCAGCTGCTGCGTGGTAGCAATCGCCATTGAAGAGGAGCCAGTGTGCCAGTTGCAAAGGTCTGCAGGGAGAGAAATCAAACACAGCTGAGTGGTGTGAGACACATAGCCTGGTCTGCGCTCCTTCCCTGGGTGTACGGTGAGCATGATCCTGTAAGGGAAAGGGGTCAAAGAGAGAGACAACAACACAACTTGGGGGTCACAACCATGGCAATCCTAGCAATACTGACCTGTCGGTAGACCCTGTGGAGAAAAGAGGGATGGGGAACAGCTGGTGTCTACATATGGGTTACAGTTCCACACTCATGGCATTGTGTGCTCACATTAATACAGGCAGCTATGAGACAAGACATTGGTATAGAGGCATATCATGGCAGGCTATGCAGACAGCTATGAGACAAGACATTGGTATAGAGGCATATCATGGCAGACTATGCAGGCAGCTATGAGACAAGACATTGGTATAGAGGCATATCATGGCAGGCTATGCAGGCAGCTATGAGACAAAACATTGGTATAGAGGCATGTATCCTACCTATATTTCTCTATGCAAAGAGGCAGACGTCAGACCACATGTCAGCACAAACCCTGCACTTACCTGCTGGTGTTGTTGCCTGTATGGGGGGGGGGGAGAGGGGCTGGGAGAAAGACATGGGTTAGCAAACACTTGCATGGAGACAGCTGCCCAGGTATAGCAGTAAACAGTTTGGCCACAGGCAGAACAGCCCTCTCTGCCCTAGAGGGGGGCAGAGAGGAGAGAGGAGAAGAGAGAAGTGGGGTGTTAGAAAAGTTTTCAAAGTCCCACTTTGTGGCTGCTGGGGGACAGAACCCCACGCCACGTGCTGAGAGAGAGAGAGAGAGAGTGGAGGGCTGGGGCTGGGCTTTTGTGGGAAAGAGGCTGGGTGGGGCTGGGTGCTGATAGGGTAACTATTTGGGTCCATGTCCAGAGTTAGGCCACACCTGTTCGGTCCTAACTCAGGCCCAACTCGGGCCCAGGGTGTTAGAACTTTTCAGGAGAGGGCTGGTGTGGGTAAGGTAAAATGGCTCCTATGGGTCTCCTCACATTTGGGTCCACCCTTTTTGCTGGCCCAAATTTTGGGCCTGAGTTGGGCTCGAGGGGGCGTGTCAGTGGCTCTCCAGTGTCTGGAACCGGACCAAAATTCGTAACCGCCCCCATCACACCCCCGACACGCCCCCAACACACCCACTTTTAGGCTGCAATTGTGCCTGAATTGTGCAATTGTGCCTGAATTGTACCGCAGTTGCCTTGGGCTGGACCGGGCTGCAATTCAGTCACAATTGCAGCCCAACTCAGGCACAATTCAGGCACAACTCGGGCCTAAAGCACTTGGGCTGCAATTGTGCCTGAATTGTACCGCAGTTGCCTTGGGCTGGACCGGGCTGTATATATCAGGGGTGGCCAAACTTGCTTAATGTAAGAGTCACATACGGTAAACTTCAGATGTTTGAGAGCTGCAAGAGAAATGTTTGAGAGCCACAATATTTAAGAAGCATTTAAATTCTTAAATATATTTACTCACCATGAACATTAAACGTATATTTTAAATCCATTGGATTCTCAGTTTATACCTGGTAAATAATAATAAAGTCCTAAAATGTCTTATTTCCCTTTTATATTAAATTGTGATGCAAAAAGGAGCTCAGCCAACATATTTCAGAGAGCCGCACGTTATACATCAAAGAACCACATGTGGCTCAGGAGCTGCAGTTTGGCCACCACTGCTATATATATAGTGACTATAGCATTTACTTTAGAGATCAGCAACTGGGGGCTCCTGACTCGCAAAGCTGACCTCCTGAATGGTACTCTTTTCCCCACCAAATGCAAATCCCAGAGGCATATGACTATGATGAGGACTGTGGATGAGAAATATCTGAAACAACTGGATTTGCAGGGTTAGCAGGTCATTTGCAGGGGCAAGGAGAGCTGGGGACTTGCTCAACTGTCCCTACCCTACCAGGATGGTGTAGTGGTTTGGGAGTCAGACTTAGACCTGGAAGATCCTGGTTCAAATCCCCGCTCAGCCACGAAGCTTCCTGGGTGACCTTGGGCCAGTCACTATCTCTCAGCCCCACCTACCTCACAGGGTTGTTGTGAGGACAAAAAGGAGGGAAGGAAATATGTACACCACTCTGAGCTCCTTGGAGAAAGGGCAGTATAAAAATGTGGAAAATAAAAAATACCCAACTTTCCTTCTGAAAGTTGCTGACCAGGGATGCACAAACACTTTGGCTATATAAACACAAATGTTGTTTAAAGAGAGTAGCTTTACTAAGGGTGATATTCTCTGTGCTGTTATCTCTGCTTTGCTGGAGTTTTCACTATCATGGTCCCTGCCTGCTATTTTTATTTTTTACAAATGCATCCCTTCTGGCAAAGAGCTCACTGTAGACTTACAGCAACTTCTGGGGTAGGTGGAGAGAGAGAGAGACGAGGTTGCCTCAAAGCACTCAGTGACCTTCATGGTTGAGCAGGAATAGGAACATGAATTTTCCCACACAGGGGTGTCACTAGGGTTGGTGACACCCAGGGCAAGATCTCATGGTGTCACCCCCATGGACCTCCTCTCATACCAGACCACATGATGTGGAGGCCTTCTGGGAAATGTGATCCCTGCATGAGTCATGGCAGGGTTCGAGAAAAACCCATGTTGGTGTAGTGTTTGGGAGCCAGGATGGTGTAGTGGTTTGGGAGTCGGACTTAGACCTGGAAGATCCAGGTTCAAATCCCCGCTCAGCCACGAAGCTTCATGCTAGTGCACCAGGGGAGCTTCAGTGTTGACTTCTGCAAAATCCTCTGATTGTTGAACCATTGGATTAAAGTTTCTCAAATGCACAGGGTGTGAAGGATGTTTAAACAGAAAAACCTTGAAGTGGATAGAAGATTAATTGGAATATTCTGGAACGGAAAATGGTAGAAGAGATATGCTATTCTCTCCTGCTTGTGAGCATCCCAGAAGCTGCTGGTGGGCCACTGTAGTAGGAAACAGAATGCTGGACTAGATGGGCCTTTGGCCTAATCCAGTGGTTCCCCAAACTGGGAGGCGCAGCTCCCAGGGGAGCCGTGGAAACCAGCCAGGGGAGACGCAGAGTGCCATGGAATCCTCTCAAAAAAACAGTGCAATGCAAATTGGCAGGCATCAAGATAATGTAATGGGGAGCTGCGGTCAATGGTCACCAATGGTCAAGGGAGCCGCAGGTCGAAAAAGTTTGGGAAACACTGGTAATCCAACAGGGCTTTTCTTATGTTCTTACATTCTTATGAAAGAAGCAATGATCAATTGCACTGGTAGAAGAAACAAACAAACAAACCAAAAACCCTGTGAGAATGTAGATAGTGAGAATTCACTCCTATCAAAGCAGATGAATCAAGAAATTGCCTTCAGGCTCCAACCTTGGAACATAGTAGCCATGACACACACCAAATCAACCTAGTGGATACTTGCTATTTCAGAACACACATTTCTTTTACTATAGTTGGCCTTAACAGGGAAAAAGATCCATGAGACAAGCTGTCACCATGTAATTAAATAACCTACAAATGGAATATATAATGAAATATCTTATTCTCTCTATTGTCTGTTATTGTGGCTCAGTACATCATATAAATCTTTATAATTATTCTAATGCAGCAGTTCCCCGAACTTGAACCATGATAAGCTGAAGCTCCTGATTAGCCAGATTCTCTCCTGTCAGAGTAACTCTTAATTAGACCGTACTTTCATTTATCTCAACTTCTGATTATCTGAATGTTTTGGCCTTCAGGTCAAGAGATTAGACTGTGTGCAAATCTCAAAGAACATTTTCCTTTCTAGTAGTTTATGCAGTTCTGCTCTATTAATAGCCATGGGGCAACCTTTTGATGGCCATAATAAAACAAAAGCAAAAAAAAACCAAACCAGCAAATATTTGACAAATGTTTGGGAGGCATGGTTTGTTTCAAGACCATGGCATAAGCCCAGAAATCATTTTTTCTCAATCTCTTTCAACTATCATCAGGTGTAGAAGTGTAGCTAGGATACATGACTAATGGGAAAACCCATCTTGATTCGAACTAGGTTGGATCTTTCTGAGCCTTTTAGTAGAGCTCTCAGAAAAACGTAAGGCATTTTCTGAGAATCTTCCAAAGTATAGAAAGGCCCAGCCTGAGGGAGCTTCTCTATAGGTCCCAGCCCTCTGATCTTCAAGGTTCATTCTATTCATGTTTACTTAGAAGTAAGTCCTAGTGATTTCAACGGGATTATCATCACACTTGCAGCACAATACTATCCAACTTACACCACCAGTGTAACCAGCGGGGGAAGGCAGGGTAAGAGGCTTTGGAGGGGAGATTTAAATCCCCTTTGAATTCCCCTTTGGAGGGGATTTGAATCCCCTTTCCATTCTGGGGCCTCCCGTTCTTGCTGTACCGCTGGTTACACCCGTGGTGTAAGTTGGATAGGATTGCGCTGTTGCTCAATGACACATACACTTGCTCAATGACACATACACTTGCTCAATGATACATACACTTATACCATGGGTGCTGAAACGTGTGCCATTGGAGCCTAGGCTTGTGAAGCGCTCTAAAGGAAAGTTAGCATTCAAGAGATAAAGCAGCCCAAAGTAATCCAAAAGGACAGCACTATTTATTGAAAGATACATTTCAGGTAGGGAAAGGGGAAATGCAAAAGCAATCAAATCAGTATGTGAGCAGTTATGCATGTGAAAACTGTGCATTTGTCTGTAAGATGCCATTACGTCTAAACTAGTGTCTGTTTACAGCAAGAACACAGAAAGAAGAGGAAAAGACATGTCACAGGGCTACCAAAGGGAGGAAAGGTGAGAATGGAGTGAGACACAGCGTTACTGAAACTGACCAGATTTGAAAACAGCCCTCCTCTCTCGCCTCCCTTCTCTTTCCCTCCCGCCTGCCTTTAATGCTTCCTCCCTCTCCTGACTCCACTCCTATTAGCTTCCCCAGTCAGCTGCTCTCCATTGTCACTACCTCTGAGATGCGCAGATGACACCATCCTCAGGTGCCCCGGATCTAGTCAACCGGCCAGCCAGGATAGGCTCACACACTCTGCGTAGCTCCCCACAACAGTGTTGAGATTTCACCACGAGAAGAATACTAGCCTACTGAATAAGGTTGTTCTTAGATGACTGAAATAATGTAAGTGAAGCCCTTTGAACACATGATGAGTTTATTCATACACATTATCACTGACCATAATATTAACAATCGATTATATCTTTAGCTGTTATGGTTGGGACTTAAATTTAAAGCCCACACTTTGCTCAGCATTCCATAACTAAGCATTAGTTTATTGCTTTAACAGGGCATGGGCTCAGGCAATTAATTGTTTCCTAGCAAGGATTTCAACTCCATAGGCTCCCTACCCCACTCCAACAGAAACACAGTTCTTCCCATTTGCAGCGTTCCTGAAGTCAAGTCCCTAAAACATATTTTTCTGTTTGCAGCCAGAATGAATTCATGTCATGCTGAGAAAATAAATCAGGCTGAAGAAAGAGTTCAAAGACATCCAGCAAAGCTGTCATACGAAAAAGCAAAAGACTGTGCCAAGAGCATACACCACCTAGCATTGCTCAGACTCAGATGTGGAATTTCAAAAACTTATCAAGCTATAGTTTCCTATAACTGAAAAAAGTTGCAATGTTCCTCTAGGCCTTTAGGGGTAGAATGTAACCTCAAATATTTTAATCAGATGCCATACCTCTCCATCTACGCTTGAATTTAAAGGGATTCTCAGAGAGACTTTCTGCAACTTCCATGACAACGAACGAAGACCAGATTATTCAATTTGTGTATATAGTAGAGAATTAAAACAACTGAAGAGCACCAGTCCGGGCTGGTTTGCACATCTGTCATTTATCTACATTTGATGACAGGCAGCCAGATGTGTGACTCCACTGAAAAAAAAAAGAGGCTGTGAAAGTTTTGTCTGTGGTGTTAAGATCTGGGATGGCTCATTTGTAAATACTAGTTGCTTCTTGGTGTTGTAGCTATCAAGGGATGGGCATGTTTATGTGAATTAGGCCTTTGAATCTAGACTAGCCCAGATGTAATCTGGGTATAGTATACAACATCAGTGGAACCAAATAAGTTTTAAAGGTACTTTGACTAGTGGATTGGATAGTCTCCACCTGGTTGAAGAACAGCTTTGTGAAGGGTGAAAACCTGCATATGCTAATAGAAACGGATCCAATTAAAAGTGTCATTTTACCTAATTTCTCTCTCTCTCTCTATTCTGTACTAATCAGGCACTATGGGGAATGACTAGATGACATTTCTTCTATCATAAATTAAGGTTAACACAATACATTGCTCTTGCAAAGGCAATTATAACAGATCACATCAGTCCAACAATGAATTAATCTTTCTCCCATGCAACAATGCTGGCTGTTCCTAACAGTTCATTTATGTTTGGCTAAGTGGTTTCTCTGTAGTTTTCTAAAAAAGACTGGAGGGGAAGAAAATAACTCCCTTCATCACCATGAAACAGGAAATGGAAAAAAACAAACACTGCTACTAATCCAGTTCATTAAACCCAAGCACTGTAAGACTGAAGTAAGGGCCTCAATTATGGTATGAGTAAAGTGAACAGTGAAGCAATGTTCTCAAGACAAAATATGTTGAGATACTTTAAACATTCAGTGGCTTGCAAACGCATGAATTTTAGAGCCTACTTCATCATGCATGAGTTCGACAAAGAAGATGGTTGGCCTGAATTAACACAGGTTGAGATACAGCAGAAAGGTTAAATCTTGTTAACAACAAATAAAAACAAATCTTGTTAACAAGATTTATTTAAAGAGACTTCAGCTTCAGTTTATTCACAGGTAACAATGACGAAACCTCAGAACTTGGGAAAAATCAGACCCATTTGTTGGTATCTTACAGTGCAATCCTGTTGTATTTTCGGCCGGCGGAACGAGCATTCCGCCGGCCGAAGATGTTGCAAACGTGCCGTAAGGCACATTTGCAACGACCCGCGAGCAGGGAAGACTGACGCAAGGCTGGCCTGCTCCACCGCCCGGACCGTCTCCCGCCTGCTGCCAGACCCAGGTAAGGATCCAGTGGAGGGGGGCGGTTCGGGAGCAAACGGCAGGGGCCAATAGGCCCAGCCAATCGAGGAGGGGGCGAGGATTGGCCTTGGCCAAATCCTGACCCCCGCCAATTTGCTGAGCCGTTACATGGCCTCCTCCGACTTCCGCCAGCTATTCCGAGGAGGCCTATCGGCCCCAGCCGCTGTTACACTCGGGGAAGGGGATGAGCATCCCCTTCGCCGAGTAGACTTTCTGCCGCGGGCTGCCTGCTGCAGGCTGCCCGCGGTGGAGCTCAGGATCCGGTGGGCGGCCTTGGCCGCCCGGCGGATCTTTACAACAGGATTGGGCTGCCCATCTGATAGAGTGGAGTTTTTAGAATGAAGTGGGCTACTTGGAAAAATCAAACCCTTGGTTTCATGATTTTATGCTATGGCTATGATTCAGAGCCCACCATGCAGACAATATTCCATAAGAACATAAGAACATAAGAAGAGCCCTGCTGGATCAGGCCAAAAGCCCATCTAGTCCAGCTTCCTGTGTCACACAGTGGCCCCACCAGATGCCTCAGGGAGCACACGAGACAACAAGATACCTGTGTCCAGTCGCCACTCCCTTGCACCTGGCACAGAGAAAACCCACAAAAAAAAAAAAAAAAAAAAACCAGCAGGTTGCTTATGGCTTGTAACCTGTGATGGTCTTTTCCTCCATGAATTTGTCCAAACCCCTTTTAAAGGCATCTAGGCTAGGTGCCATCACCACATCCTGTGGCAAAGAGTTCCACAGTTGAATCACACGCTGGGTAAAGAAATATTTTCTTTTGTCTGTTCTAACTCTCCCTCCACTCAATTTTAGTGCATGTCCCCTGGTTCTGGTGTTGTGCGAGAGGGAGAAGAATTTCCCTCTATCCACTCTCTCCATCCCATGCATAATTTTATAAGTCTCAATCATGTCCCCCCTCAGGCGCCTTTTTTCTAGGCTGAAAAGCCCCAGACGCTGTAGCCTTTCCTCGTAAGGGAGGTGCTCCAGCCCACAAATCATTCTGGTCGCTCTTTTCTGCACCTTTTCCAATTCAACTATATCCTTTTTGAGGTATGGTGACCAGAACTGGACACAATACTCCAGATGTGGCCTTACCATCGATTTGTACAAAGGCATAATGATATTGGCCGTTTTATTCTCAATCCCCTTTTTAATGATCCCGAGCATGGAATTGGCCTTCTTCACAGCCGCCGCACACTGGGTCGACACTTTCATCGACCTGTCCACCAGCACCCCAAGATCTCTCTCTTCATCCGTCACAGACAACTCAGAACCCATTAGCGTATATGTGAAATTTTGGTTTCTTGCCCCAATGTGCATCACTTTGCACTTACTTACATTGAAGCGCATCTGCCATTTTGCTGCCCATTCTCCCAGTTTGGAGAGATCCTTCTGGAGCTCTTCACAATCCCTGCTGGTCTTTACCACCCGGAAAAGTTTAGTGTCATCCGCAAACTTGGCCACCTCACTGCCTATCCCCAACTCCAGTTATTAAATTTATTAAAATTTAAATTTATTAAAATTCCAATTTTAATAAGGCAAAAGCATAAGTACTATATTCCTTCCCCTGCCACTGCCTGTTGCTTGAGCGTATAAGGACAGAGCACTACCTAACTCAGCCCTGCACGACTCATGACCCACCAAGTTAACAAAGCCCACTAATCCGACATTGCGGCCTGGCAGGTGCTTGAAAACCCCCATCTTTTTGCATTCCTAGGCGGGCTGTTAAAAGAGGGGGCTCATTGAACCCCTTATTGGACACCATGGCTAATGGGCTGTATCTGGCAGGGGTGGTGATTTACAAGCTGTGCCGTCCTGATCTACATCTCTTTGCTATTACTCTCCAGGAAATGTAGACGGTAGGAAAAGCAAGCATCCTGTCAACTCTTGATCACCAATTTCATAAGAAAGTACTTATGCAACCATCATCATCAATTCAGAAATAATATTAGAACAATTTTTTTATTTAATAATAGATGTCTTGAATAGATGATATCCAAATACAACAGAAACATTTTCAATTTTCATATTGCCCTAAAGCTGTAACAACAAACCAAACCAAACAATTCATCATGACAGAATGGGAGCAATTTCGATGGTGTTTATCCGGAGAACGGTTTGTGGTTGAATGATAACTGAAAGAGAAAGGAAAAATACAAATCAGAGCAAAGCCTTAGAGTGGAATTGCCCTATATGTGAACACAAAGAGCCAGTAATCCTGATCAAGGGGAAGCACAGTCAAATCTGTTCACGTTTGAGTTCTACTTCTTAGAATACACATCTAAAAAGATTTTTGCCTGAGGCACTGAGGAACAAGCTATCACTCAGGGAGAAGTGGCCTTGTTAACATGCTAATTAAGTCTCACCTAAATATGTTTTTTCTGCTTGTTAACACCTGTGGATTCACATACAAGATTTGGATCTAATGGAAGAGAATAGCCACACCTTAACGTGTTGGAAGCTAAACTGGAAAGGATTTAAAGGGATCCATTTGGCCAGCGGGTGGTGCAGTGGGCTAAACCGCTGAACCATGAGCTGTCGATCAAAAGGTCAGAAGTTCGAATCCGCGACAGGGTGAGCTCTCGTTGCTTGGCCAGCTCCTGCCAACCTAGCAGTTCCAAAGCATGTTAATGTGAGTAGATAAATAGGTACCGCTTGCGGGAAGGCAAACAGCGCTCCGCGTTCCAGCTGCATGCTACGCACTGCGGCAAGGAGAGTCATGCCGGCCACATGACCACGGAGGTGTCTTCGGACAACGCTGGCTCTTCGGCTTTGAAATGGGGATGAGCACCACACCCTAGATTCAGACACGACTGGACTTAATTGTCAGGGGTCACCTTTACCTTTTTATTTGGGTTGCAGCTGTCATTGCAGTGTTAGCCTGGTTATTCGACTGCATGGACACACAGATCACTACACTCGCTAGGATAATAAGTATTGGCATAACACAAAATCATCCATACAAAAACACATAATTTAAAATAAAGACTTTCAATAAAACCTAGCCTGAAAGAGGCGCTCTACTGACAAACTTTTCGCAACATTTTCTACCGTCTCACTCAATCCATCATTTAAAAGATGGGACAATTTTAAAATATCTGAGCGACCTGGGTATTTGACAAGTATGGGGTTCAGGTATTCGAAAAGAGAGTGTACATGAAATTTGCAATAAAAGAATACACTCGCTAGGAATGGGATCATCTTGGGCTGTATTCCAACATCAATGTTTTGTATAACACCAGTTTAAGTGCTATCATGCCGTTCTGTTACAGAAGTTTGGAGAAAAAGAGTTATGAGTGCTTTTCATCTTACTTCTCTTCCTTTGGAAACGGCGCCTTCGGCGGAACCTCATATACATTCTTGGCCAAGCTTCTGTCTTTTCAATAACAGTAGCCTCCACCCGGACAAGGTCCTTTCTTTATAATAAAAAGAAAGAGAGAAATAAATGCGGTTTTAACCTTCTCTTCTAACCAACAAGAAGTTTCTTTAAAAAGTAAAACAGCAATATTATAATTTATTACCACCGTATTACTACATTTATTTATTTCTGGAGAGCCTACAAAGATTAGGTGCTTTATATAAAAAGAGTCCTTGCTCTCAGACTTACAATCTAAGACAGACAAAAGAAAAACACACAAGTGGAGAGGAGGGAAAAGAAAGGAGGTATGAGATCAACAGAAAATGCAAATGTGAAGAGGTGAGTTTACATCAAGGAAATTACCGTATTTTTCGCACTATAAGACACACTTCCCCCCCCAAAACATAGGGGGAAAAAGCGTGCGTCCTATGGTGCGAAGTAAACATCGGGGGGAGGCCTACAGAGGCTCGCGCAGGCCTGCGCGAGCCTCTGCAGGCCTCCCCCGATGTTTACTTCGGCCCCAAAGAGCGATTTTCAGCCATTTCTGGAATGGCCGAAAATCGCTCTTTGGGGCCGAAGTAAACATCGGGGAGGTCTGCAGAGGCTCGCACAGGCCTCCCCAAAGCCCCCACAGCCCTCCCCGAAGCCCAGGTAAGGACAATTTTCCCCCCTCTATTTTATGCTCCATAGGATGCGTCCTGTGGAGCGTAAAATACGGTATAATGGTAGAGAGCATCAAAAGAGAACAGGTGGAGTTGGTGAATGGAGGCTGTAATCTTGGGTTTATGAAGGACAATGTATCAGAGAAGAGATTGCCATGGAGACAGAGGAGAAGGTACTAGGTGAAAACAAGCAATTAGGGTACTGAAAAGTTAATAAACAAAGTTTAAATAGAGGAAGCCCATGAGCAGAGAAAGAGGAGAAACATGATTATTTTCCAGAGAACATCATGTCTCATCAGTTATTCAAAGGCTTTGGCAAAAGACTCATTCTAGTACATTGTCTAAAAGTCTGTTGTAAAGTGGAGGCTTTGGCATAGTCAAATTCCTTTAGTCAAAATGGTGTGTACTACATATTGGAATTGCTGAACAACAGGAGTGGCAGATCTTTCTTAGCTTCTACAGCTCAAGAACTCATCAAAATTGGCAGCAGTGGACACCCCACCCCTGTTTATGACATACTGTAATAGTCCTGAGCAGACATTATAGTGTCCTCAATCCAGTATTGTGTCTGAACATAGATTTTTTTCCCCTACTTTGGAACCAAAAACACACAAGTTGTGCCTACACTGTGCTATCCTAACAGTTTCTTCTGACCACAAGGACTAAACTAAAACAAACAAGCTAACCACTGAGGAGGGAGTTTTCAATGGCCTAAAAAGCTCTATGTTCAAATCTCAACTTAGCCATGGTGCCTTTAAGAAAGTTTGCTTAGTCAGTTTAAAAATTATAATAGCTGAGCTCACAGAATTGTTAGGGGGATGAACAAACTAAAGATTTTAAACAACTTTGTATAGGGACCTCCTTTGCATAGTCAGAAGATCAGTGGCTCAGGGACTGAACCAGACATGCTATGTAGAGCAGGGGTGGCCAACCTTCCACCATTAGAGCCTCTGTGTTCTTAAGAGTTGTGTAAAAGGCAGAATCATGGCAGCTGCAAGTGCTGATGGTGCTGCTAAAGCAGCTGCACCTGCTGAAATGCCCTCACCAAGACAACCATTAAAGAGCCAGGAGCATTCAGGTTGAAAGGTTGGCCACCCCTGGTGTACAGCTTCATGAGAAAACGTTCCACAAAGTTCTCTCAATATGTGAACTATCAAGACAAAACGGTCTTTGTACAAACACATAGTCTGGGCAGGAGAAGGCACTGAGAAGTAAAAGTACAATCATGGTCTTTTACTGGAACCTGCTTTTAGAAAGAGGGGACACACACACAGAACTTGTTTGCTTATACCAGCAGGGCTGCTGCTTTCTGAAATGACATCTCACTCCATGGCTTGAGAAGCTTGGGCTTTTATGAACTGCTGTTCTGAGAACTGGCACTTTTTCACATCCTCCTGTTCCAGAGCAGCACGAAAAGCTCATTACTGGGCTTACTTTCCTGCTGAGGACATTTAGAGAATTTTGTTCATGTCAGTGCTTGTCTGCCGGAGATGTCATATTTGAAAAATGAATGAACCCCTAGAACAAAGGAAATGTTAACTTCTTGAGAGCTTATAGTTCCTGCTCCTTTGCATCCTCAGCAGCTTGAGTAGAAACACACAATGGTATAGTGTATCTGTGGGCATTACTAATGTGATGCAGTCCTTGGCCTGCCACCAAGAATGACATTTTGGAAATGAAAAAGCAGCAGGGGCAGCAGCAAGCAAAACTAGACCTTATTGCAACGTACTGCTGTAATACTAATAGCAAAAAAAACCCAGCACCCGAACGGAAAAGCTTTGCATGAATCAATTCAGTCAAACACTTTTCCTCCCTAACCTCTTCCTACACAGAAGCCTTTGAAGACGTGGTGGATCCCATACACAGGGCTATGGCACTGTGCAGGAAAACACACACCTACCCCCCCCCCCCCAGCAAACCATTCTTGGAAGCCTGGGGAGCCTTTATCACCACAAGGCTTCATAATACAATATGCTGTAGATGACTGCTGGATTTACATAAGCACAATATATACCCAACTAAACAGGACTGCTCTAATCAGAAAGATTCATTTAGATTTTGAGTTCTTGTATCTACACGAAATGAAAGCAAATGCTGCCTAACAGACAACAGAATCCATGCCGGGTACACAAAATTCACTAAACTCCAAAGATTTTGCAGATAACAGTTCCTAACACTGTCAAGCAGCTATTCATCTCTTCACAAGATTCAGAGGACCTTCTTAAGAAAGAGAGGGTATGATATACAGAAGTATCAAACCAACAGCAACCTCGGTCAACAAAGTCACAGAAAAAAATGGATTCAAAATATTTCCTCATAAAGTGGAAAGGAATAGGGTCAACCATTACGGTAGTTATAGGAAATCAAGTGCTCTGCGAGACAGCCATGGTTGACAGAGCATCTATTTATGTTAGCAAAGGTTTAACATCCTCACTGGACTCCTCAAAGGTTTCCAGAATATACTGATTTTCAGTCTGGTGATG
Source organism: Plestiodon gilberti rubricaudatus (assembly GCA_026170595.1). Classification (NCBI taxonomy): domain Eukaryota; kingdom Metazoa; phylum Chordata; class Lepidosauria; order Squamata; family Scincidae; genus Plestiodon; species Plestiodon gilberti. The sequence goes on along the minus strand of JANXHW010000001.1, from coordinate 218,186,836 downwards.
CAAAGCACTCAAAGTTGCAATGAATCTAGCCCATGGCAATTGCTACAGAATCCTTAGTACCGTATTGGTCTGAGTATAAGACTCACTTTTTTCTCCTAATTTAAGTTTTTAAACTAGGGGTGCGGTGTGTCTTATAATCAGGCTGTTGCAATTTAATGTCAGTGATTTAATTAATTTTTTTAATAGCACCAAACTTTAAGGGTGCGTCTTATAATCAGGTGCATCTTATACTCGGGACAATACGGTAATTTCTGCTGAGAACTCAGCAGAAACTAGACAGAGTCTGGCTCCCACTAGTCCAGGGGTGTCAAACTCATTTCATACAGCAGGCCGAATAGCACTCATGACACCTGATGAGGGCTGGAAGTGACATCATTAAGCAGATGATGGCCAGAAATAAGCACTTTGCCTCTCATGCAAGAACTCATTAGTTGCAAATGAAAGAAGAGAAAATATGCAAATCTTGACCATATTTTCAAGATGTGGGAGAGCCCAAATATCACACTGGAAAGCTCAATTATCATGTGGGCCACTCTTTCAGCAGTGCCACTTCTGCCGAGGTGTCACTTTGCAGCTCAGCAGCTGAGAGGTGCACCTGCAAAGTGATTCCTCAGCAGAAGCAGTGCTGCTGAAAGGGCGGCCCACATGATAATTGGGCTCTCCCAGTGCCTCAGCTGCATCCCTCTCTCACCTCTCTTGGTCTGCCTCTTCCCCCATAGCATTTTCTTTGCCTTCTGAGGCCTCCTTCCGTCTTTCCCTCCCAGAGGCTTGGTAGAAGCGGTACTGCTGAAAGGGCAGCATAAGGAGAGCTCAATTATCAGGTGGGCCAGATAAAGAGCTTCCAGGGACCAGATATGTTTGACACCTCTGCACTAGTCAATCAGCAAGAGACCCATTCCCACTGAGTGCAACATTAAGACTCACAGTGTTGCACTCATGTAATGGCTCTTGCACCTGATCCTGTCTGCTGTACTCCTTGCACAGAAGACAACAGGGTCAGGCTCATAATCTACAATTCCCCCCCCCCCCACACACACACACAACTAAGAAGCAGAAGGATTGTCTTTTTTTAAGGCAGATTATTTCTTGAAGCAGTTAAAATGTAGCTGTTCCTTCAAAGTAAAATAAGCTAGTGCCAGACTTTGAAGAAATGCTTATGGAATAATCAGCCGGATCCACTCCTCCCCTGTCACACCTCCTGGTTCCTTCCCCAACACACCCAATTACTCCCCTCCCCACCCACAGTCTGCCCCCCCATTTACCGGAGCCATTGCCATGTGTGCCACACCTTTTGCCATTTGTAGCAGCAGCCCAGCAGCGCACGACAGCGGCCTGGCTTTCACGCCACCATAAAACGCCTTGCGCTGCCGGAATGCTAGTTCTGGCAGTGCATGGCCTTAATAGGATTGGGGCCTTAGTCCTGACAAAGCCTTTCCTTTCTCCCACATGTTGTTTCTAAGTGCAACCCTGTATGTTTTCAAGCTTGTTATTCTTAAGACGGTACGAGTAAGACTTAGTTATTATGGCAAGAGTCTCTTTCTCTGTATATCTTTGTCATGCTAGGGTGATTTGTAGACGTATCTTTCCAAGGCTCTTGGTGTTGTTTTCAGAGAAGTGCACTTGTCCAGAAAACATTTCAGTAAAGTTGGCAGTTGACAAGACAGAATTATTCCAAAATATGCCTTACCCCAGAAGAGGCTTCCCAAGCAAGGTGAAATCATCTGCACCGACCAATAACACCTAGGCAAGATTAAATTATGCACATCAGTCACAATATTATCAACATTTTATCAATATACCTGTGGAAAAGGCTCTTACATCTGCATTTTTGTTTTCTAGCCACAGTTTACAGCTGAATAAGTAAAGCTAACACAGAGGAAAGACAGGTCAGTCCCATAAATGCAATCTTCAGCGAGAAATGAGTTTTTGTCCCCTTCTAGGTACACAACAAGAACTCTCTTCACATAGAACAGGACACAATTAGTTTTTGTGACATGGTGAGAGATGGAAGGCAGCCGTATTCACATCATCATCTTCACACATACAGGCATTTTTTCAAGCACTGTTATAATCTCCACACATTTTGAAAGAAAAGGGCAAAGTGTAGTGGCAATTTCTTCTCTGGGAACTCACAGGACTACAGATGTACCCTGGTGAAGTGGCAGCACTTACTCGTCTGCCTGCTGGAGTTCAAAGAAGTTCAAACTGTTGCCTCCCAAAAATAGGTAGCCTCCTAATATTTATTTATTTAAAAGATTTTATGCCGCTTTTCCACAGCTCAAAGGGGCGTACGACATCATAAAACATAATTTAAAATAGTAAAAACAATTATATAAAATACAATCCATAACATAATAATACGAATAACAGGTACTTTAAAAACCAAGGCCACAGTACCATATGAGCGGATAAAAGTAAAAGTAAAAATCATAAAAAGCAACATTAAAACTCAGAAACAGTGACTAAAAACCATCACCGGAGGGATCATCCCTCCTCCTCAATGGTTAAGCGAAATAGATGTGTCGTTAATATAGGGGACTTGGATATTTTGAAATGTTATTTATTTATTTTTCAAATTCCTACGCTGCCTTTTGGTCCTATTCAAAGGCTTACAAAATAGAATCAAAAATCTAAACCACTACTAAGTATAAAACAGCCAGAGCATGATAAAAGACCACCACAGAATGTAAGAAAAGGCCAAAAAGAACAGAAACATCTTTACTGCCTGCCTAAAGACAAAGAGTATCGGAGTCAGTCGGGTCTCTTGGGGGAGAGGAGTCCATAGCCAGGGAAAGAAGCCTTGTCGCATGTCCCCATCAAACAAACTTCCAATGGCGATGGGGCACAGAAGAGGATCTCCAGTGATGAATGCCGAGTCTGAGCTGGTTTGTGCGTAAGGAGATGATCCTTCAAGTATCCTGCACCAGGTAATAACCAGCACTTTGAACTGAGCACAAAGTGAAAGCCCATGCAGTTCATGATGCACCAGTGTAATGTGTTTTGATTGCTAGTTTCCCATAAATACCCTGACTGCTACATTCTGCACTAGCTGTAGCTTCCAAACTGTCTTCAGGGGCAGCCCCAAGTACAGTTAGTTGCAGTAGTCTAAACAATATGTATCTAAGCCATGGATTACTGTAGCCAGATCTGTCTTCTTGGAAGCTGTGCAAAAATACGGTCACAGCTGCTACCTGTCCCTCTTCAATAGCATACACACTTACCTGGGAGTACGTTCCTAATGAATTCAACAGAACTTGCTCTTGAATAGAAATGCACAGGCTTGTACTCTGAAATGGCCTTTTTTATTTGCCCACTTCTCTAACCAGCCAGCCCATCACATACTGAAGTGAAGCAGTTCAATGCGGCACAAAGCTGATAATTGGGTGCTTCTTACGTTCTGGGTTGTTGTGAAATCCTGACAGGATTGTGGTCAGGATTTACTGGAAGCTTAAACATGAAAGCCTGGTTTTTTCACCCTGATCTAAAATGTTTGCACTCTCAGATGTCAGCTTCTTGTGAACATCTCATCTGCTTCACGCAAGGCTGCGGCATATGGTCGACAGGAGCACAATACCCATGGAGGCCTCTCTGAAATTGACATCAGAGGAATAGATTTGTGGGAAACCTCTTTCCCTTACACTTGACTAGAATATGCATGCTGATTAATTGAGCACAGCTTCATTCTGTGGCCTCTTGTGGTTTTTATTTAAGAATTGGATTAACAAAGTTCTGTTTTAGTACTAAAAGTGGATTAGGTTTGAGACACTGAAGCACGTGTCCATAATTACCATGCAAGTGCCACCCAGGCTTCCCAATCAGGGCAGGTGCACTTCTTTATAGAGGTGTACTATATCTTGGCAGCAACAGAGGAAGCTATTGGACAGATTAAACTTCTCAATATCATCAGCCTTTGGGCACATTTCACTTTGGCAGCATGCTTGGGAATAATAATTAAGAAAATGTCATTGACTAGTTTGACCTCAACTAGGAAAATAAGGCCCCAATCCTATCCCCTGCCACCAGCACCGATGCAGTCACACCAAAAAGGCGTGCACTGCATCCTATGGTGGGGTTAAGCAAAAATATTTGTTACTTACCTCTGTGTAAGCCCTGGGACCGTTATGCGTCTCCTTGGACATATGCCACCTATTTTGGTGGTGTATGTCCGAAGAGGGAAAAGGGGCAAGGAGGTTTTAAAAAGAGGGGATAAGATCCAGTGTGCACCATTTCTGCAGGATCCACCCCTTCTGCACCCCCTGTTACTCCCATGGAACGCCCTGATCCTCCCCCTCCCTGTCCATGGCCCACCCCCACCACTGACTTACCAGAGCCAGGGGAGCCAAGGCCGCTGCTGCCCAGCTGGCACTGCTCGCCATTTCCGGCAGCAGCCCAGCAGCGTGCTATGGAGTGTCGCATTTGGCGATGCTGTAAGTCAGATTGCACTGCTGGAATGTGAGTACTGGCAGTGCAGCCGAATGATAGGATTGGGCTGTAAACCACCATGCCTCTAAAGCTTCCTGATTTCTTCATTTGGTTTTTTTCCTCTAAGTCCAGAGGTGGCCATCCCTGCCCCAGGCAACAAACCTCACGGGTAGTCACCTGCAACACAGGTAATCACCTGCAAACCAGAAGGCAGGGTGGTGGATGCCGCAAGCATCCCTGTGGAAGGCAGGGGCAGTCCACAGCCAGGCCCAGCAGCAGGGGAATCGGCTGGGAGTGTGTGGAGCACAGCAGGCCATGGTGCAGTGGCCAAGGTGATGACATACAGTGTCAGCTCACCAGCAACCCAGACATCTTACAGGGTTTGGGGAAGAACACACATGCACGTGTCAAATGCATTGCTCTCTTTAGCCTGTCAGGAAGGGAGGCTGAGGATGATGTCTGAACAGTTTTGTTCCCAGGAAGGGAGGTGGCCACAAGAGAAGCCAGGGAGAGAGAAAGATGAGAATGAAAGTGTGAACCCTCTTCAACTCTAAGTCTTGAGGCCAGGAGTGCCGGAGCCCAAACTCCAAAATCAAAGTCCGGCAGAACTGAGGTGAGCATCTGTGACTAGAATTCTGTTCTGGGTCTTGGAACTGTCTTAACTCACCCAATTATGTTGTCATGTGTGAATAGATAGCCTATCTAAAGGGCATTTCTGATAACAAAGATCCCAACACCTCCTTTCAGTTAGCACAGAAGGGAGAGAGACTCATAATGCTATCCAAAGCATTAATATTGCTACTATAGAAAGAGAGGAACAAGGAGACCCCATTTTCCAAAGTGCAATGATAACAAAAAATAAAATAGTAACATTGTCTCCACAATCCTCAATATATTTCTGGTAATCAGAAAGTCTATTATTTTTTCCTGTTTTCCATTTCTTTCCAAGAAATGTGCATGTGAAGCATGATAATTTTCTAACAGAAAAACAAAGGTAATGTTAATCATGAAAATTTGAGAGGGGACAGAAGGACTATGAAGGCCAGCTGGCTAGTCCAGAAAATTAAAGTAGAGGGACCTGTACAAAAACAGCAGTAAGAATCAAAGCATTAACCGGACAGCGGCAACCGGCAAGACAAAATAATATTTTCTCATTACGTCAACCTACCTTATGAAATCTGAGTGTGGTTCAGAATCTGTTTCACATGTCATGACTGCATGGAGAAATGTCAGTGTTAACTATGTATATACTTATATGGGGACAGCTGCAACCATTTCCATTAATGCAGCTGCCTCTTTTTAAAAAAAAAAAATGACTCACTGTGACAGTCATGGAAATTACTGTGGCTGTCAATATGAAGTTTTCTCCATGCAGTTGTGTACCCAATATACAATCTTGTGGAGAAAATGAGCATTGCTTGGGGTGAACCAGCCCAAACATTCTTAGTCATGTGAAGTTTCTGAACAGCTCTCACATGCATCTAATAACACAATTGTTGCTCAAGGGACACAACCCCTTAAAATGCAGGGCAGTAACAAGATATTGCTAATTCATATACCGGAATAAAAGAATCACAAAGAGGAGACTTACCTTTTCCATTCGAATTCTATCTCCGCATTCAGCGGGTATGTGGTTTTCAATTAAAATCAAGTCTTCATTGGTTACTTTCCACTGTCTGCTCGCGAAATGAACAACTGCAAAAAGCCTTCCATATTGTCCCGTGGCAATTAGCTCATTCACCTTTTGTACAAGTTCTGGGAGAAAATTGATGTTCGGGAATAAATGAGTTGGAAATCAATAGTGTGGGAGACACTAACCTCTTACAAAAAGCAAATAGCCCTTTCACAGTAACATTATATCCATGGCACACTCTACCACCAAACTAATTAGTGAGGTGTTCTAGAGATAACCTAAAGTTGAACCAGGGACTGCTAACTTCTGAATTATTAGTAGCCATGTGATTCTCCAGAAAAGAAGTGTATTTTGCTGCCCATCTTCTTGTGTGGTCAGGATCTATAATTAAGTCAATATCATCTAGCATGGAGCGGGAGCAAATGTATTTGGGCCATGGCATACTTTGGCATTATACAGTATACCAAAGCAAAGCAAACTAAGGCATAACATTCAAATGTGAAATCTCTCACACGTGCACATAATTTCTGAAAACAATGTACAGTCGGACCTCACTATCTGTGGGGGATCCATTTTGGTCCACGTGTGAAACACTAAAAAAAGGGGGAAATGGTTAAAAACCACGGTTTTCTTACCTTTTTTAAAAGCAAAACGCGCCGTTCTGAAGCCTCCATAGGGCTTCTGGAAACTTAATGACCAACTTCCGGGTTGGTGAAGCAAGAGCCTTTGTGCGACCCAGACGTGGGTCATTAAGCTTCCAGTGCCCTGCAGAGGCTTCAGAACGGCACGGTTTGCTTTTCAAAGATAAGAAAACCATGGTTTTAACCGTTTTTTCCTTTTTTTAGAGTTTTGCATGTGGATCTGTGAGACAAATCTGCGGGTCCCGAATCTGCGAATGGAAAGAGTCTACTGTACTGTATCACACTTTGGCAAGGCCACCAGAAGTCAGGTGAAATCGTTTTGCAGGCAACATTTGGACTGTGGGTCAGTTAGCCGCCTGCGGAGAAAATCTTATTCAATTGCGTCAGTACTATAAAGCCAATTTCATGATGTCAGCACATTTCAGATTGGTATTCTGGAGTTATGAACGTAAAAATCAGACCCACAATACCATCCTGTGTTTCTTCTATTGGCTCAGACGGTTTATCATTTCCTTTTTCTGAGCTAAATAGCTCAGAACCGTTTTTGGGTTCTAGTTCCCTTTTCCTTTGATATATCTGAAAAAAGATCTTGGAAAAATTCCTGCTTCCAGTTCAAACTTAATGACATCCCTCACTCTGTCTCTAATGCCTATTTTTCTTTAACTGCAAAGGTACAAAGCAGTACTTTGAAAAGAAAAGGTACTTTTCTGACACCTCCTACTTAAAACTCCAAAAGTCAGAAGGACCATGAGGACCCACTTCCATGGTCTTACATTCCTACTGAAAATTAAGATCAAGCAAGCTTTTGCCCTTTCTCCTCCACGGGAGGTTTCCGTCCTTCCTGAGCTCACCTTAGGATCCTGTGTTATGGTTTGACAGGCTGACCACCCCAGGCAAATTCCCCACCTGACACTATCCCCAAGTGGGCAGCTATACAAAAAAGAGACAATGAGAAAGAAGATCAAAATGAACCAAACAGTACAGTGAAATGGTATCGCCACACCGTCAGTTTTGAGCAGCTAAAAATAGTTACCTTTGTGGTACTTTGCTTCTTCTATTGGGTCTGGTAGTTTGACTTCAGGCCATGGGGGTGAAGACAAAGATGTTTTTGGAACAAGTCTGTCAAACAAAAATCTACAATTATAAATGCTATAGCCAAACACTCACACATACTAAAAGAAGTTTTATGTACTGCCCTTAAGGAAGGAAAAGCTTTCTCATGGAATTAATATAAAAGACAGAGAAACCAAAACTGGCATGCAAACTTTGCTTGGGCATCCTTGCCATCTTCTCCATCTAACTTTGTTCTTCAAAATGATTTCCTCCGGATCTAGCTGTGTGATGCATACATAGGGAGATATTCTCTCTCATTATTGAATTTCCATGTGAAACCTTTTATTCATCTGGTTTGTTGTTGTACACTTGCTATCAAAGGTCAAGGATCAATAACAAGAGCTCAGTCAAATAGATTCAGGGAATTCTGTTCTGTGAAATCAGAACAGATCAACTTATAGAGCTCCAGATAAGGAAGAAATGGGAATATGAGAGATTGGGATGAAATAAGCAGGATCTGCAGCATGGGGACCCAAAACATATGCTGGCAGGGAACCAGAGGCATTTTCCATCCTAAACTGGTGGTCCAAATGGCCAGCTGGCATCGTTTTGGCTTCATAGCACATTTGAAACAGAAAATGAAGCACGTGGCATTTCCAGTAAATGATAGGGAATTTGAGAATGTGCGGGTAAAAGTCAGTTAGTAGGGAATATGAAATTGATGCACAAGTGCTACATTTCCATTGTAGATTTGGATTGGTGTATAGATGCTACGGAGCAATGTCAGCTTACTTTGGCAAGAGCTAACTTGACAGGCTTAGGTCTCACATGACCAGTGGTGGATTTCAGAAGTATCAATACAACATTTTCGTAGCAAAAAGGGAAGCATGGCTTTGGGGGAGACTGAAGTAGAAAAATTAACCGGGGAGAGGGGACAGTTCAGTGATAGCACACATATTTTGCACACAGGAGGTTCTACCGTGTTTCCCCGAAAATAAGACAGTGTCTTACCGTATTTTTCGCTCCATAGGGTGCATCGGACCATAGGATGCATGCATCACATGGAGCAAAAAATAGGGGAAAAAAGGGTTTTACTTACTGGGGCTTGTGGGGGCTTCAGGGAGGCCTGCGTGACCCTCTGCAGGCCTCCCCAATCTTCAGTTCAGCGCTAAATGGCTATTTTCGGCCATTTCCGGTTTTCCAGAAATGGCCGAAAATAGCCATTTAGCGCCGAACTGAAGATCGGGGAGGCCTGCAGAGGGTCGCGCAGGCCTCCCCGAAGCCCCAGTAAGTATTTTTTCCTCTTTTTTTGGATTCGCTCCATAAGATGCACACTAATTTCCCCCTATTTTGGGGGGGGGCGGGAAGTGCGTCTTATGGAGCGAAAAATACGGTATATTAATTTTGGCTCCAAAAATGCAGTAGGTCTTATTTTCAGAGAGGTCGTATTTCCCCAACCTGTGGCGTGGCCCCCCCGCGCCCCCCCGGCACTTACTTTGACCGATTAAAGCTTCATTCTTTCCCGAGGGTGCAAGGCTCTGCAAGGCCTGGAAGGCCTGCACGTGAATCCTCCACCATGGAGTGCAGCCTCCTTGCAGGCCTTGCTGGCCTCTCTAGCACGTCGTCTCTGTGGTGGAGGACTCAAGTGCAGACCTTCCAGGCCTTGCAGAGCCTTGCACCCTTGGGAAAGAATGAAGCTTAAATTGGTCAAAGTAAGTGCCGGGGACGGGGGGGGGGGTCGCGTCCATCTGGCTGATGATCCTAGCTAGGTCTTACTTTCAGGGAGGGTCTTATGAGTGCCAGCAAAAAATCCACACAAGATGATGGTAGGTCTTACTTTCGGGGGAGGTCTTATTTTCAGGGAAACAGGGTAGGTTCAATCCCTGGCATCTCCATTTAAAAAGATTTCAGTTAGCAGGACTGGGAACAGACCTCTGCTTGAAGCTTTCAAAAGCCACTGCCAGCTAGAATAGATAGCACTGGGCTAATGGACCAATAGTCTGACTTGTATTTGTTACAGCCATTGGTTGAAACAATAATGTTTCTACAGAAACTCCCCTACTTACAAATGCTCAACATTGGGGCAGGAAGTGTGGTCTGGAGGTTGAACTGTTGCCTTGCCTGAAAAGCTAAGCAGATCAGCTGCTGGATTGGCGACTGAGAGAGACTGATAGCCACTAACGTATCTCTGCGGAGGAATGGAGTGTGGAGGAGTCAGCTGGTAAAAAAATAGATAACCTTGAAAGCTTGGGCAGCTGCCTGTGAGTGCTTGGAATGCAAGAACTGGCCAGCCAGGATGATGACTGCACTATGAAGGGAAACATCTAGAGAAATGGAGGTTCTATGAGATTTTCTCATAGTATAGAACTTGTAAAAAACCCATTGAAAAATGGTTTATGCGCAGCCTGCCTATGTAAACTGCCTTTAGTCTATGAGAAAAGCGGTACAGGCCCCCCCTGATCCACGGATCTGGGATCCGCGCTCCCCACCTTTATTTCTTGCTTAAACGTCTTGCTTAAACAGTTCTTGCTTAAACAGAATACTACAAGCAGCAGCGTGCTGCTTATAGCACAGAGCCGGAATGATTCTAGCAAGCAGCCTCGGTGCTAGAGAGGCTACGAACATTAACAGGAAGCCGTTTCCACTTCCTGTTAAATGTTAGGAGCCTCTCTAGCACCAAGGCTACTTGCTAGAATCATTCTGGCTCTGTGCTACAGTATAAGCAGCACACTGCTGCTTGTAGCGTTCTTTTTAAGCAAGAACTGTTTAAGCAAGATGTTTAAGCAAGAAATAAAGGTAAGGGGCGTGGGTATTCCTTACAGGCAATACTGCTTTTGAACAAAACAACTTATGAAAAAACCCCTGGAACCTAACATGTTCGTAAACAGGGGAGTTTCTGTATTTATTAAGTACAAGAATGATGGAGCTAACAACATTGAAGGTTGGCACAAAATTAAACAGGATTCAGCCGCTGATATCAAAATGTTTTCTTTTGACTGAATTCTGTATCTTTTAGGATTGTCACAGGAAGTCTAAAAAGGTGATACAAGGTTCCTCCTGCAGCAGGAAGCTAGACGTTTGCTTAGAGAAGACATGTACTGTTACCAAATCCACAGCCCATTCACTGCTCTTTATTCAAGCCGCATTGAGGTGATCAATGCAGCTGCCCCAGAATGTTAATGCCAATCAAATATTGCAGTGAAGTGTTCCAGCTACCAAAAAGCAGCAGCTACAAAAAGCAGATATTTTGATGAGCTGCTTAACGGTGCAATCCTGTGTAACTTTAGGTGGGCAGAGTTTTCGCTTCGCCAGCCTAAAGCGTTGCAAAAGTGCCGTAAAGCACTTTTGCGGCAACTCAAGAGTAAGCGATGCCGGCGTGGAGGACAGCACTGCTCACTCCCCAGGCCTCCTGAACCTGCACCGGCCACCGCAGGTAAGTGCTGCGCCAGACAGTGCAGGGGGGGGCGGGATGAGGCAGTGTGGGAGGGAGGCCATTGGCCAGTCCGGGCTAGGAGGGGGCAGAGATATTGGCGCCAATATCCCAAGCCCAGTCATAGCCTGCGCCGGTCTTACACAGCCACCCCGGATGTATGCCAGCTCTGGAGTTGGCGTGCATCCAAGGAGGCCCATAGGCCCCAGGCTCGCCTACACCCGGGGAAGGGGACGAATGTCCCCTTCTCCCGAGGTGCGCTCTAGCAGTGCCAGTGCAGCCCGGAAAGGACCTAGGATATCTTTACACAGGATTGTGCTGCCCATCTTCAGTTCTTTTGGAAGGAATTGCTTGGCCCGGTTCTAGAAATACTTTGTCACACTTTGTAATCAGCTTTGCAATGGAGAAAATATATTTTATCCAAACAGACCTGACGGCAGCAGCCCCAGTGCACATATTTCACAACGTAATAAAGCACCAAGAACCCCACAGCAAGGAGAGAACAGAACATAAGCTACGTGCAAAGGATTTCCCACCCAAAATGGAACAAGCTATAATTCCCACCCACTGCAAACAATAAGGAATAAGCAACTATAGATTGAAATTCATTTTGTTATTTAAAAGAACTGGCCTCTTACTTCAGATATTAGTAGCTCAGACCCTTGGCAAAATCAGGATTGGTCTGTAGACTTTTGCACTTCTGCCACATCCCTCCCTTAACACCTGAAATAGGAGGTGCTATGCTTCTCATAGCATCTGGAATCTCCCAGTTCAGACACGTGTACGTGTGTGTGACAGACAGACAGACAGACGGGCTCAAGGTCTCCTTTCAAGCTTATTGCAGATATAGGTAGAAGCAAAATACAATCCAAGCAGGCCTTCCAGGCCTTTGTTTACAAAGATTTGGCTGAAGAAAGAGAATCACTGAATGGAAACGGAACAAAATGTGGTACTTCCCCCACCCCCTCCCAATTTTGTGACTGTAGTATCATGGCCACTGAACAGTTAAACGTTTGTATTAGAGATGGAGCTAGACTCCACCCTTAGACTTTTCTTTCTTTGTCTTCTTTCTTAGTTGCTAGCTTAGTTGTGTTCTGCCCTACAATAAAGAACATGCTTGCAATAAACAGTGAGTAAGAGTTGTTTCTTCTGGAACACAGGGCTCTATACAAAAGTGACCACAAGATTCAAATTCTTTTAACTGTAGCCTAACCTCCTGATTTGAATTTTTCTTTTGATGCTTTTTTTTAAGTACCGATACGGTTTCTGTGATAGTTTTTAATTTCAGTGTATGGTTTTCAATTTTACTGTGCTGTACATCATTGCTTATAAGCCTTGAGGGGGGACCACTTATGACCTGAAAAACATATAAATGCTAATATCTATCAAACAACATTCTGTAATGATAGGGCTTTTCAGCCTAGAAAAAAGGCGCCTGAGGGGGGACATGATTGAGACGTATAAAATTATGCATGGGATGGAGAGAGTGGATAGAGGGAAATTCTTCTCCCTCTTGCACAACACCAGAACCAGGGGACATGCGCTAAAATTGAGTGGAGGGAGAGTTAGAACGGACAAAAGAAAATATTTCTTTACCCAGCGTGTAATTCATCTGTGGATCTCCTTGCCACAGGATGTGGTGCTGGCACCTGGCCTAGATGCCTTTAAAAGGGGTTTGGACAGATTCATGGAGGAAAAGACCATCACAGGTTACAAGCCATAAGCAACCTCCTGGTTTTAGAAGTGGGTTTTCTCTGTGCCAGGTGCAAGGGAGTGTCAACGGGAAACAGGTTATCTTGTTGTCTTGTGCTCCCTGAGACATCTGGTGGGGCCACTGTGTGATACAGGAAGCTGGACTAGATGGGCTTTTGGCCTGATCCAGCAGGGCTCTTCTTATGTTCTTAATGGAAATAAATCAGGCCAGTTTATATATATTTAGCCAGCATGCTATGCTTTGAACAGTGCAAAACTGGCCTTTTGCTAGAATTTGAAATAAATCTTCTCATGATAATAGGAACTAAAGGAAAATGGAATATGACAGAGTTTGCAAGTGTAAAGAGATGAGGTCAGGGATTAAGAGCCAGTGTGAAAAGGTTCTGCCCCACATCTGAAAACCTTCCCACCACTACCCAGCCTTTCTTTCTATTCTAATAAAAGCTGCCCACAGGTGTTCACGTATTTATTTGAAATCATACAACTAGGCACAATCTACCAAGATTATGCACCCCAACTTTTCCTGCAGAACTCTTCCTATAACCCAATATCTATGCACCTCCATTTTATTATCAATTTTATTAATACTCAGCATTTGTATAGTGCTTTCTGAGCATGCAGAGCACTTCACATGCATTCTCTTGATACTGTCCTTACAACAACCCTGCAAGTAAATGTTATCCGCACATTGCAGTTGGGGAGCTAAGGCTGACAGGAAGTTGCTTCCCCAAGGCCCCCTAGTAAGAATTCATGGCTGAAGCAAGATTTGAACCAGGCAAGTCCTGATTCACAGCTCAGTCTCTTAGCCACTGTGCTACACTTCTTAGCATAAGCTACATCAATTTTAATGATGCACGTGCATGAGAAAGTTCTCGCAGAAAGTGCCTATTCTGCACACACACCCTTTTAAACTGGAGGTGTGCCTGTAGGAACTGCAAGGTTTTAAGGACTGAACTACATATTCAGAACTACCATGGAAGACGGCTTTACTTTCACTCCACTACATCAGAAGGCAAGCTGGAAATGTTGCCCCTCATAATAATCTCCTTGCACAGAAAAAACTAACATGTCAACAACAAGAAAAACTCACAGTGAGTCTATTGTTCTTGATATGCTAACTTTAGAGGACCAAGGAGTTTCACACAGGGGACAAATGCATAATTCCTTCACTAAAATAGCCCCAATTATGGGAAGCCAAAACTATAGAATATTTCCAATTATGTAGCTCAGTCTTAAACTAAGGCAGTGGTTCCCAATCTTTTTTGCCCCACAACCCACTTTTGGCGCGGAGCTCTGCAACTCAGAAATTTTGGTGGTGAAGTGATGACATCATCATGTCACTGCCAAAACTGCCAGGTTGCCAAGCTTTCCTTTTTTTTAATGCAAAAAAATGCAAAAGCTTGGCAACCCAGAAGTTGAGGCTTGGGCAGCAGGCTATTTGTGACCCACAAAAAATCGGGTTGTGAACCACAGTTTAGGAACTGCTGCACTAAGGCCATGATCCCTAGATACTGGGAATGTAGGGTAGTCCTAACAGTAAGTTTTTACTACACTGCTGTATAGCTGGCACATCCTTGCACTCACTGATATCAGCTAGTGTTGAACCCTTTTAAAAGGACTTAAGAAAATCAATTACCCAATTCTACTACGATGCTCATGGGGTTCTGAATCCTAAAAATCCTTTTGTTAGTTAATCTAGTCTGCTTTTCCACATCCTAAAAAAGAGAATTTAAACTAGAGTAACTGAATGATTAATGCCTTCAAATAAAGAGTTGTATTGTTCTTAAGCCTGTTACACTAAATGGAAATAGCATTTGATATCCACTTTTATAGGAAGGATGTTGTAGCCTTGTCACTTATGTGAGGTACCGCTAATTGGCTAACTAGCTGAAGCTAGAAGGAAATGGGGGTGGGGGAAGGTAAGACCCATGAGCTATCCCCAGAAGTAAGACCGAGGGGAACATGAGCTACCCCCAGATGTCTTGATGAGGGCCACTAGCTCTGAAGACTGTGGAACTCACAGAGGAAGAGGAAAAGCTATAGTGCAGCACTGAGGACATTTTGCAATACTGCAACTCTATGGCCCTGGAAAACACAATAATTTCCCCTAAGGGCATTTATCCCCAACAACCAAGATTCATAGAAGCTGTCATAAATGCTCAAGCTACTGAAGCACCAGACTGCCAATTTCCAAGTTGAATTGGCTTTCCCAGCACCCAACTCACCTACTAGAAATGTCAAAATTGCAAGAAAAGTGACAGTTGTGACAAGACACATTTTCTGGGGATGCAATGACTGGCAAGAGTTCCTACGCAGGGGATGTAAAACTGATGAATGGCAGCTCAAAGATTTATTCCCTTTGGCATCTATCAGTGGATTCCTTTAGGTTTGCACAGATTTGGGAAACTTGTGTCTCCATACTAAGCCCAGTCCTTAAGGACTTTGGAATTCTACTGTTTGGTTCTGTTTACCAAAAGTTTGAGAATTCACCAAGTATAAGAACCTACTGCAAATTAGCATTTGCTAGCAGTGTCACAGAATCACACCAATCAGGAACCTGCTCAAGGAAGAAAAATGCTTCATCTGCTGACAATAAGCCTAAGAAAGAAACACAATCAATTTCCCCATTGCATCATGAGTTCACGGGGAAATGTGCTACTTTTTAAAATGTGCATGTGACCTTTCGCTGTATGGCCTCAAAGCAGCTAGCAATACCAGTGAAAAACACAATGCTACTGTGCATCATGGAGTGAAGGAAAACTATTGTGGGTTTTCAAGCAGTATTTTCCTTAGCTACACTCCAGAATCAAAAAGAAACATGAGCAAAGCAAACACTGCTAAAGCTGCAACCCATTTACTAGGGAGGAAGTCCCATTATAGTGCAATACATACATGTTTCGGAAGAAAGACCCATTGAGTTTAATGGGAAAGTGTTATTAAAGCTGAGAAAGATGAGAATGGCAATTAAAGTATGCTACTTAAAACAAAAAAGTTTTATTTTCATCAGCAGTACAAAAGTCATTGCCTACCAAAAGTTCCAGTTCAAACTTGGGTCATATGGACACATTTTAATAATTTTTTTAAAAGGAGACATGAACAATGAATACATTAACAAATGGAAAAAAACCATATGTCTTTGATAGTTACAATCTCCAACCTTATTATTGAACGACTTATTACTAAACTATTACTACTTGTTCTAGAAACAAATTTCAGAAGGATCTGAGTTTGTTTTTAATGGAGGTAACATTTGCTATTAGAAGTTAGTGCTACAAATGGCACTTTCAGAAATGGTAGAGTTCACAAGAACTAGTGCATACTTCTGTTGACTACTCCATGCTCCAGGAGATTTATGTAGTTACATTGCAGAATCAGGGAGTTATACAGCTTCTGTTGACTACAGTATGCAGTTGTACAGACCTGGTAGCAAGTTATGGGTCTGCAAGTCCTGAGTCATTTCTTGAACATTTCTATATCGTCTCATGCTTCACATGGCAACTGCAGCCTATAACAGCCTTAAACAAAATTAGCTTTTATTAAGCACCTGCAGTGTGTGTTACTAAGCTTTCTAGAACAAATTTGGATTGGTTTCTCTAGTTCAATTTTGCTGCAAAGATTTCACAGGTGTTCCCTATCACTAGGAGAAAGCCTGTGTAAAGATAGGCTGTAACACATGTGGCTATTCTAAATTTCTGTTATGCAAAGACTAGACTAGTAAAGAATTAGGCTCCTTTGGGTAAGTTTCATGCAACAGAAGTCAACAGTGATGAATGTTGTATCCCTGCACTTTTGTGCATATTAGGGTTCTGTACAAGAATTCCATTTTTCTTACTAGAGCCCAAATAATAGTTGAAGGCATCCAGGATATAATGTAATAGGGTAAAATACAACATTGCTCAGAGTCATTCATGGAGTAGCATTCATTTTGAAGTTCTTCGGGGCAGAGCACACGTGTCTGAGCAAATAGAACCAGACTGGAAGTCATGTCTGACAATCCAGTGTTGGGTATATAATGTGAACAGCTTGACCCCTTCTGCTGGCTTAAAAGCTAAGGACATTGTCCTTGTTTCCACCTGTGTAACACAGTGCTGAACTAGAAGCATAACAATGTGAGCCCACCCACGAGTTGTTCTCTGTCAATATATTAGTTCAAGTATCAATATTGCAAGACTCACAGCATCAAGTTGTCATATGAGTTCAAATTTTATGGTGAGAGGCACCCGAATATTAAGATATCACATTTGTTACCAACAGAAGACTGGATTATGCACATGTAAGAAGCAAGTCTGTTAGTTAAGAGCTGGCAACATAGACTTGCTAAAGAAGTTTGACATATCAGTACATCAGCAGGAAAAGTTCTTAATATTTCAGCCCATTCATTGTTCTACTGTGAATATTTAACAAAGCTGAGATAAGCTTGTTACTACAATTCAAGTTCTTTACAAAATGAGGTTCATTTCTTACATGTGACCAGTAGCATGACTGCTGCGTGAAACACAGCCTGTGGATGAAGTCCCACATAGCGAGCCAAAAGTGGGAAATAGCTCCCCCTTCAAGGATACTGCTTCAATAACACAATACTGTAATGAATTCACTGAGGAGCTACTTCACATAAGTGGCCTGGCCTTTTGTCTACTTGATAGAGCTTCAAGTGGCAACAATGGTGCTGGCTGTAGTTTGAAGTGGGCCTTACTCTGTAAACAGGTGCATGCATAGGAAGATTAATTTAAAGTCATCTTAAATTATGAACTCAAAGAGAGACTCCAGATCATAAAAAAATACAGCATTTATACATTGGGTATTAAAAGTGAGGCTCAATACCACTGCAAGTCCTAGTCCATTTGGATGTTCAGAAATGTTTAGTCTGTGCTCCATCAATGCAAAGAGAAGTCTGTCATTATATATAACTCTATATAACAGGTAGATTAAGCAGACTTTTCTTCAGCAAGTGGTTGGATTTAGTTCATATATAATGAATTACGTAACAAAGGCTTGAACAAACAAAAAATTCCCTTTGTACCATTATTTCTTCAAACCAATGCCTTATTCAAATTCTTCTGAAGTAATGTGGCAACATCAAAGCACACTTGTAACATGACAAACTGTCCTTCATATACCTACAGACTTGAACTTGAGCTGTGTAAAGTCAACTTAAAGTAAAAGGAAGCTTGGCCAGTACAAATGAACCATAAAAAGGAGAAAAATAAAGTTCGATAGTCAATTATGTTAGGCATTCAGACAATCTAAAGTTCACAAAGTTTGTTTGAAGTACAAACTAGGCTACTGTCAGGGGGACCCAGGTCTTTATATATAAATTGGGTGATACTGTTTGTGATTGAGTTTTTTCCTACATGTTGGGCAAAAGCTAGCGTTCCTAAGAGAATTACGAAGGCACTGACTACAAAAAATGTGGCCGCATTTTGTTGACATTATAAGCCGTCCACTGTGCATAATCTCCGAGTAGCCCTCCATGCAAATTGGACAACTCACAGTTCCAGAGGTTCCTGAATTTGCAATACCACCCTCGAGCAATTCTCTGGGCAACTCACTGGTGACACATATATTGCTCCCTCTGGGTTCACCGTCATCATCACTACTTAATACACAACTGTCCGATAACAACTGGCTTCTTAACTCTTGATTTTGCCACTGTCTATTCTCTTCGACAAACACAACAGAATCATTATGCGTCAGATCAACTACTACAGATTCTGAAGTTTCACAGGTAAGGTCTACTACTTCAACACCACTTTCATCCAGTTCGATTGGCTCCACTTCTGAAGCGGCTGTCCTAATGTGGTTAAGAGTGTCTACAGAATGAATGGCTTCTTCACAATGTTCTTCCTGCTCCATTCTTTCATCCTCACTCAAGGGGGCAGTTGCTTCCAGAAGGCTGTGACCTGCATTAGGACAGGAGCTGGCGGCGGCAGCAGCAGCAGCAGCTTGGAAAGGTAAGGCCACGGCAGAAGTGGATGGCAAGGAGGAGGGGGTCCTGGTTTCAGAAGCAGCCCTCTCACACAAGTTGCCGAGGCCACTAACTAGTCTTGCTGGGTTGAAGCTGCTGCCCTTCTTGTCCTTGCTGCCCTTGGTGGTTCCACCAGGCCTGGCTGAGCTCACGGCGCACGGGGAGGGGAGAGGCACCGGCTGCCCAGAGTGCTTGTTTCCCCCCTTATCTCTAACTGCTGCTCGTCGCTTAGGAGCCATTCTTGCCACTTGAGGATGATCATGAACACTCCTGAAAGCAATTTTATGAATGGATGGTAGGATACTTTTGAGCACTTTTAACGTTTGGGGGTTGTCTCTTAATGCCAGCTGTTGTGAAGTTGGGAGCAACTTCAGACTCTTGTGATGAAGAGTTAGGACGTGTTTCGTGTTACTCTTTAGAACTGCATCAAAGTGGGAAGAAACATAATTAGGCTACAGAGCCAGCATAATATTAGTTTTCTATTTTTCAGCAAGTAGGGTTGATAAAACAATAAGCATAATTAAAAAAGTGTATCTCACCCTACCTTGACAATTATTTTTATACAAGAGTCTGAAAAAGGAGGAGTGGAAAATTCATGGAAGACAAAAATATGAATGACTCTTAATTAGGATGCACAGAGTTGTGCCGTGGACATTAGAAAACATTAAAAAGCCTTCAGCTGGCTTCCATTAGTGCCCACTTCCTATGGTCGTTGTTGCAAGAAGCATTTTTCAGGGATTTGATGCACTCAACTTGTGCATCTAAGCACTGATGTTCAACTCTTACTAGTTTTTCTGCCGTCCGCATTGTACGTAATAGACAGCATGACTTACACTAATCAAAGAGAGAAGTCAGCACTGAGTTTCCCCATACACTGCAGCTCCTTCAATTTTCATTTATCTTGTTTTTGATAGCTCTATCTTGCCCTTTTGTTTTGCCTATACGGCTCTCAACCTGACTCATGGTAATGATTAAAAAACAACTATACCAATAAGAATAAAATATTAAACAATGATGAAAGCTAAGCAACAAGAATACCATAGAACATCCTACAACCAACCAACCCCCCCCCCCCCCCCCCGGAATCTGGCAGAACAGGTGAGCTTCAACTTGCTTTTCAAAGAATGTGCCCTGTGAACATCTTAGGGAAAGAGTTCAAAAGAGAAGGCGTTTGGAAACTCCTTTATGTAGTTCCAATGTAGCACTGACACGGAGGCACAGGAAATTCATGTGAAGATGTGCTTTCAGTCACTCCAAAGCAGAATATTGCCCTGGCAAGGACTGTGGTTCAGTTTTTTTAGGGAGTGGGGTGGGGGGGAAAGGAAGGTCTGGATCCTAATGGTGAAAGAAAACACACAAGTTCTGCAATATATTGACTGAAACAAGGGAGGTAGCAGTGAGAGGAAGGGCCTTCCTCAGTAGTGGCTCCCCGAATGTGGAATTCCCTCCTGGATGACCAGCCCCCTCCCTGGACACTTTCTGACGGGGCTTGAAATAGCTTTTGGTGGTGGGTAGGATGGGGAGAAGTTTCTGATAGTTGAAGATATTGGGGGACCTGCCGAACTTTTTATTCATCTATTACCTGCTGTCTGTCTGATATTTTAATCTACTGTTTTTGGTCATTCTGATTTTAAGTGTTTTTATGTATGTTTATGTTTTTACCTTCTTGTAAACCACCTTGAGCGCCAGGTTCTTATATAAATCTTCTGAATAAATAAATAAAATATTGACCTTACCCTTGCTGTGATAAGGTGCTGTGTGAACTCTGACTTCTGTCTGTAGACCACAACAGAGAAGCTGAAACAAAAAGACAAGACAATCAGAAACAAGCAGTTGCACTTGGTCCCTGCTGTTTTGATAAGGAAACAAGCTGTACCAATTCCAAACTAGGAAATCCTATGGTGCAGAAAGACCAATAGGATGCTTTATTATATTGCTCCTCTTCCCTTAAAGTCTATCAATTTGGTCTAAAGACTGCATAAATATCACCAAGATTCAGCTTCAATAAGTCCCTATAGTCCCTTCAGAATAAGAGAGTTGGTGAAAGGGCAGTGGGTTTAATGGATTTTTACAGATTGTGGCATGACTCTAAAAATCCGAAGTTTTCGCTTTTCAGGCTTAAGTGAGTTGCAAAACTTAAGGATAAAAATAGTTTAAACAAGGCTTCTTTTCCAAATATAATACAGACAACAAGCAGCAGAAATAATGAGAACAGAGTGAAAAGTGATGATTATTAACTTGACCAAATTAATGGCAAGATTAGTGAAAATCCCCTTTTGGAAAGAGTTATTCCTAACAGCTTATTAGTTTAATCACCTTTTTGCAGTCATAGCATTGGACCGACTTCCCTTGCAAGAACAGACAATTTACACAAAGTAATTATTTACAGGGGATTTAACATGAAAAAGTGAACTATGAACTCAGAACTTACTCTGGATATTCTGAATAGCTCCTCTAACAGTTTCCTTATAAAAACCTTGGAGGCCCCCTTTTCTTCTAATTCTACCCTCTGGAACACAAGAAAATTAACAGCCTGCTCCTACAGAAATTTAACACATATGCAGTCAATGAAGTCAGTTCACTTACATATTCCTAGATTTGCACAAGATCAAACTTTCTGTGTCCAGAAAGTACCTGTTGGGAAAAACCCCAGTAAATCCCACCTGTCTGATCTGCAGACAGGCAAAAAAATCTTTTACGTTGTTCTGATTAACCAATAGCTTTGATCCAGAGAAGCATGAGCAGAGTTCCACACACATAATGTAGGCTTATCAGATCCATACTGGACAGAGTGCTTTAGGAAAAGGAATGTGGGCAGGTGTAGCTTGTTAAACCCTGAGAGCACAATCCTAGGCATGTCTACTCAGAAGCAAGCCCCATTTCAATGGGGCTTGCTTCTGAGCCTAACATAAGCCTAACATAATGGGACTTTCAAAACTCTGTCTTCCTGTTACAGCCCTTTGCTGTGTACCTCATGAAAGCCACTCCTAAAGATTGAAGAATCCTTCAGAAATTGACACTGTTTCTCTCATGTGAGCAAAAGCATCTCCCACTCGTGCCAGGGAGCTTCTGGATTGCTCCCATTATTTTTAAGGAACCAGTGAGGCTCAGTTATCTCATCTCCTGCTCCACAAAGCAAACACATCCATTTTGTACCTGCTACACAAAAAGGAGGTTTTACAAGAGCAGCAGGTAATATGTACATAGCAACTCCTTCCCTTCCAACCCATGACAGCGATGCTCGCTCTCTGCACAAGATGCAGCCTGGCACCATACTGCAAAGGGTGATTTTCTGCTTCCCTGTGGCTTTTGAACAATGCACTACACCTGCAAAGGAATATACTGGAAGCTTTCTTCTTGGTTGCAAGAATTCAATCTAGTCACCACTGGCAGTCATTTTGTGGTCTTGTTCAGATCTAACTTGACTTGTGGACTCACTCCCCTCCTCCCTTCAAGTGTCATATGCCAATTCACAAGCATGTATGTATGTTTCCTAGTACAATGCATGTGCTGCCCCTGCTAAATTTGCCTAGATTTCAGTTCAACAGAACTGGAATGCTTATCTGTGTAGTAAACGTCGGGGTGGCGGTGATGGTGGTGGAAAACATAGGACCCCCTGCTACCCCTGCTTAACTGGGCAAAGAGGCACCTTTCAAAGTGGTGTCCTGTTATATTTAGCAGGGGGAGACCAACTGTCCCTCTTCACCCCAGCATTGTCTTTTCTAGTGGCTGCTACTGGTGTCTCTTCTGTATATATATAATTTTTTTTTAGCTTGTGAACCCTTTGGGAACAGGGAACCATTTATTTTACTATGTAAACCACTTTGTGAACTATTCCTGTGGAAAAGTGGTATATAAATATTCTTAATAATAATAGAATGCTGCAGACAGGCAGGTAGGAAAGTTGGACAACTCCAGCAGGGAGATCTTCAGCAGATGCAAGAGGAAAGCGAAGGTAGATATCACAAAATACTTTTAAAATGCACCCAGCACTTGAGGCCTCTATTGTGTCGTCCCCCCACTAAATCTTTTCATAGAGCAAAGTGGAATGCAAAAACCCAAATTTGACAGGAATATTTAAATCAATGGTTCACAACCTTCAGGAGACCACAGACCACTGTGGCAAAAATTGGAATTGTCACGGACCGCATTCAACACCCACACCCCCTTACACACAAAAAATACAATTAAATTTGCAGTAATTAGACATCAAGGGGTGACACCATGGCATGGGGGTGACAGCTCCAACAGGTGTCACACCCTCAGGATGCCTCTGATCAGAAGCACTTATTAAAATTACCAAAGGCCAATCTTTTTTTCAGTGAGACCTTGCGGAGCACTTTTCGGTGGTCCACAGATAACTGGTTGGGAACCACTGGTTAATTAAGTGAAGCCAGCCACCTGTTGCAATACCACAATGCAGAGCAAGGAACAAAGAACTTACATTGCTCAAAACCAGAAGGGCCATGTGCCTGCCTTGTGGAGTAGGAGCTAGCTACATTGTTGTCAGGAGCAATAATGAAGTCACAATGGACTAGTCAACACAATATAGAGGAGTAAGTGAATACTGTACTGTACATGCAAAGGGCTTGTACAGGGCAGGCACACTAGACCCTAAAAGGTTTGAAAGACATTAGAAGCAGGGAGAGCCGGTACAGATAATGGTAGGGCAGGGGCGATATTACAGATGCTGCAGGCTGGGGCAGGAGATTAAAAACAGAGTTACTTTGGTAACATAGAGAGGCTGAAGGAGTGACGAACGCTGGGGGGCGAGGCATACCTTCTCGAAGGTGTGAGAAACACTCACTGAGTGAGGGGCTGCAAGATGTGGGACGCAAAATGCACAGTAAAAGAGACTGGAGAATAACAAAGCCGAGATATGACCAGAGGAGGTGGACGTTGGAGAGTAGAACCGAAGCACGTTAGAAGAAAAAGGAAGACTACAAACACGCTAAACGCGGGAAAATCGAGCACAATAATAGACTATAAACCCCGAAGCAGGGAAGGGGCGGAAGCGAGGTACTCAAAGCAGGTACAACTACGGTCCTCACCCGCTCGCGCTCCTGCTCGGCTCAGAAGACGCCCACAGGCAACGCCGGCTGCAACCGCCGCAACAGCCATCCTCAGCACGGCTCCTGACTCTTTCCTCGCTGCTCCAACGGAACCGGAAATGGAGCCTTCGAGGGACAGGAGAGATGGTGTACTGGCGCCGGCCGGAAATTGGAACTCGGCTCTAGAGGGCCGCTCTGGCGTGTTCTCGGAGTTTATTGACGGTCCGGAGTTTTCCAGTCTGCTCTTGGACTGAGACTACTGCAATGGCGATCCTCGTTCAGGATTTTGTATCTCGGCAGGTGGAACTATTAAAGGAGGAAAGAGAAGCCGAGGTTTCGGAAGCCAGGTACCGTCGGCGGCTGGTGGGACAGTGCCGGGTGTGGACGATCAGGAGGACTGTTACTTTTTTGTTTTGCAAAAATTCTGGAAGCCGAACAGCTTGGAACACGTGTGGAGTTCCTTTCTCTTGCGAGAGGAAGAGGAACTTATGCAGAGTACTGTCAGTACTCTCAGAATATATTCGCTAAGTCGAGCCAGCGACTTCACACTCTGGCGTCTGCCGTTGGTAGAGGGACGAAGGCCACCGTTGCTCTCCTGTAGTCAGAAAAAACACCATGACGAGGGAAAGGCAGCCTTTCTGGCCCACCTATCAGGAAATTAGCAGCTATAGTATAGGAAGGAAGCCTGCTTTCCTTCTCTCTACCAGTTGCCTGGGGACCACAGAAGCAAGAAAAGCACTGTCCGGCCTCTGCTGTTGACTAGCAGATCAAGGCCTTCTGGGTAGTTTTTGTATTGTTATCTGGTGTAGGGTGCCTTCTTGGGCATCATTTTGGTTGAAAGGTGGAGCATAAATCTTCAAAATAAATAGTAGTACAGTAGTGCTTGTATGAGAGCTGGAACAGAGTAGTCACTAGTGGCTAACAGGAAATCTTATGCATGTCTACTCAGAAGTAAGTCCAACAAGAAAGTGTGTAAAGGGTTAGCCATTTCCTCCCAGCCCACAGGTGTACACATTTAACTCCTGTTGCATATATACATCCTTGGGTAAAAATGTCTTAAACTGTAAGAAAAGGTGGGAAAAAGATGTGACCAAGTGGCAAATCCCTTTAAAAAAATTCAGAATGGTATAAAAACTATCCTGGCAACAGCCTTAATTACTTTGAATGAGACCTCTGATGCCTAGCACACACAGACATTGTGTGACAGGAAAATCTGTGTAGCCTTGTGACTCTCCATATTTATTTATTTGATTGATTTGTATCCTGCTTTTCTCTTGAAAGGGCACCCAGTATCCCAGAATGCATTGTACTAGAGTATGTACTGATATTTCATATTTGTCAGCTGTCTTGGGTAGTGTTTCTTTGTTGTCCATCAGCATTGCGCTTGGTATTCTCCCTCTGTTTTTGGGAAGATGGAGAGAGAGAACTAAACGTCAGCTGATAATTTGCTTTCCAGCCATTGCATTGTCTTTCTCTTTCTGTGTGCTTTTCCAGGGCATGGCAAGAAAGCATTTCCTTGAAAGAGCTGCAGCGCAGAGGGATATGCTTGTTGAAACTTGAAGTAACTAGTCAAAGGACTGGGTTGTATGGCCGACTGCTTGTTACTTTCCGACCTAGAAAACATGGCTTGGAAGCAGAGCTGCCATGTAATAGTTTTGGACCTGGTAAGTAAACAGCTGTTGCCTTCCAGAGAAAGCAAATTGGAAAGCTAGCCTAGTTTTGGATACAGAAGCTCCCATGATTTACGAATGTTTGACTTAGAACACCACTTTCAACCCAGGCTTTTGGTTTGCAGCTGATGCTGCTCTGTACAGAAGCTTTCTGAGTGTCAGTTTCAATGTGGAGCCAATCTCCCAAGTGAAAAAGACAACATCTGGAGTCTAACTGATAGCTACAGGAACAGAGACTGGGGCATTAGTGTACTTATGAACATACAGACCCCTGGAACCTAACACGCCACGAGGAGATTGCATGATCGGACCCGTGTGGGGCCCCATTTCCTCAAAGCTGGCCTCACTAGGCGGGCTCCCCTAGTCCTCAGACTGGCAGCTTGACTGCCCTTTGCCAAGGGTGGCCCTTTGCCTCCCTCCTGCAGGTAAATCTGTTGCTGGACACCAGGTTTTGCCATCTCAAAGCATTTACAACGTTATGATTGCTTTCTCAGGCATATAAAATGTCATTTATTACTGACTCCCTTTTTCATTGAGATATGTATTGTAAATGTAAACGATAGTAGTGGTTTTCAATATTTATGCTGCTGAAATTAGAACAGAGAATGTGATGTGAGGATTTTGACAAATTCGTCATACGCCTGGCAGTTAAGTTTGGGTGCCCCCCAGAAACTTACTGTGGCCCTCTAATGCTCTGTTTTTTCCATTTGGCCCCCTAGAAGTATGGTGTGGCCCTCTGGGGAGCCATATGGCCCATGTTGAAAACAACTGCTCTAAACCATCTTTTAAAAAGCTTTTTGATGTGAAGTCACCGACAGGTACCAAGAAACGTTTTGTTTTGTTTTAAAGTTAGCTTGCAAACTTGCTAAAAGTTAGCTTGCTTGCACATAACTTAAGTTAGCTTTTCCAAGCCAGATTGTATAGTTGCAGTAAAATTAGCAATATGCCGATCCACAGTAAGACCGTTTTGTATTTTCTTTTTAACTAGAGCTTCTTGAAGGGCTCAGTTCAGAAATTCAGTTTGCTCTGGGTCTGACCTGGTGTCCCAGTGACCTGGTTTTATTGGCAAGTGTCTGTATTATTAAACTGCTGTTTCACAATTAAGCAAAAAAGTTCAACAGAAGCCCCAAACCCAAAGTTATTTGTTTTTTTATGTATTTGTTAATAACTTAGCTTTGCGAAAAGAATAAAAATCGGAGAATAGTTGCTCCACTCAACTTGGTTATCTCAGTTCTCCACCTCAGTTCTCCACCTCACGTTGTCCACTCTCTCCCTGCCAATGGTACTCTCCTTCCTTTGACAACCGCCTCCCCTCAAGTTCCAAGAAACTAGGGAAAGAGGTGGGGTAACCATCATTAATGCTGTACTGTGTTTATGTCGTGCAGTGTTAATGGTAATTTTTCTTTACATGCAGCATTTCTTTACATGCAACATTACTTTTTCTTTACATTTCTTCCATTACGTGGTTGCTATGTTAAACATGGCTGGAATGTGGGGGGGGGGGACTTTCTCCTTTCTAGTGTTAGAGCTCGTGGGTATCAGGCTGGAGAGGAGACTTCTACACATAGCTTCCAGAATGCAGCTGAATGTAACACTGGTTTATGTTCTGAAGACTGCATGCAAGAATCCATTTTATTCCCTTCCAAAATTCCAGGAGAGAGAGAGAGACAACCAGCCAATCCTATGTGCTGCTTTTTGGGCTCTATTGTAGAGGCAGTATGTTAGGGTGCAGGCTCTCTTTCTCTCCCCTGCCCCCCTTTTCTGAAAAGGGGAGAGAGCGAGATAGGCCAGAAGTGCAAGGTGCAACCTTCAGAATCACTCAGACCAATCTTAACCAGCTTGCTAGTGCCAATGCAGTCGGCAGTACCGACTGCATCAGCAAGCTTGACGATTTTGCACGATGTGCACCAGGATCCAGGCACTTCCGTCTGGCTCCTGGTGCTTCTGCTCCTGGCGCTTTTTTCCTGCTGCTGCCGGCATGCTTCCCCCTCCCCTTAAGGAGGCAGGGAAACATCTGTTTCTCCTGGTGGGTCATGACCCACCAGTTTGAGAACCACTGCTCTATTATAACACAATCCTATGCATGTTTACTCAGAATTAAGTTTCACTGTGTTCAGTAGGGCTTACTTCCAGGTAAATATGCATAGGATTGCATATCATTTGCTATTTTGCATTCTGATTTTTTTCCCTCTGCAATGGTTTGTCTTCTGCAGGTGACATTGTGGGACTTTATGAAGCTGCTGGTCAAAGTGATCAGCTTGCCACAGGAATTGTCACTCGCATAGCTCCCAAATCAATTACTGTTGCGATTGATGAGCCTCCGAGTACCCTTGAGAGCTTGGACCAGGAAAACTCCTATCGCCTGTTGAAACTTGCCAACGATGTCACATATAAGAGGCTTAAAAGGTAAAGCTACACAGAACTGGTCATGGCTCATTACACATTTCAGAGAGTAAGCATATTTTCCTTTTAAAAAGAGGTAATAACTGGGGAAGGAAGGGCACTCAGTCCCTGTCCTGACTAACCCACAGGCCATCTCACTGCAGGACAACAAGGAGCATAAATTGATCAGAAAGGCCAGGTCTATTACTAGCAGCCTGAAAACTATCTGTATTTGTAGGAGGAATTTGTCTTGTCCTGTCTAATACTAATGAACTGAGAGATTGTAGAGGTGAGGGAACATCCAGCTTATAGCAGATGACCCACACTAAGGAAAGCGGTTGGGCCAGGTACAGTAGGAAGATGCCTCTCTATTTGATTTGACGGTGCTGGGCTCTGGATGGCTGCCTAACTCCCCCAAGTTCTGCAGTGACTTGATGCATATGGTCCACTTTTAATGTTGTGAATGTTGTTAAGTACTTCAAGGGCTGCAGCATATATAAGTCTTGCTATCAGATTCATATGCTTTAACACTTAACATAGGATAACAACCTGAGGTCATGTTCCTTTTTGAAGACTGAATCCTATTCAAGTGAATGACCTCTAGATGGTTAATACAATACTATGTGTATTGACACGGTTTTCTGAAATCTGAAGGAATTATCTTTAAGATCACCTCTTTTGTATTCTCTGCTTTGGCAGGGCGTTAAACTTGCTTAATCAGTATTGCTCTGGCCCAGCATCTGGCCTTATTGATGTCCTCTTCTGTTCTTCTGAACCAAGTGATGCCAGTGATACAAGTAAGGACATTTACTTTTCTTTGTTACGGACGACATAATGGTGAACGTTTGGGAGACTGAAGTGACTGCAGCACATGCTTTTCCAACCATGATTTACGTTGTACCACCAGCAATCCCTGAGAGCCCTGCTCTTCAGTTCTTTGTGGTGCCGTTTGAGGAAAAGATATAGCTGTGACGTCTGCATCAGTGTTAGCATCTCCTCTGTCTTTCCTATCCCCTTGTACTGGCTCTTTTACCACACCAGTGTCATATTTCTGGCTGCAAGTTGCCATAAATACAGTATTTACTGTTTACATATTTATGACCTTCATAAATCTGGAGTCTGGTGTAGTTGTGGTTGGCATACTGGAAGGCTGTGGTCATTATGAGGAGTCAGTTAATTTTTGCAATTTGCCTGTCCGTTTAGCAAGGCCTGGGAGCTGCAGACCCACAGCTGCTGTTTTCTGTAAGTGTTTTGCTGTGCCTAGCATGAGTTATCGTATTGCGTATTTTAGGTAACGCAAGGCCCAGATGGGCGAGACCCATCTCTCTGACATTATAAGCCTCTTTTAGTATGGAGGTTCCACTTCTAGAAGCTTCTCTGGGAGTAGGTATATAAGGGTCGGAAATGCCCTGCCCTTCAGATTTCACCGGTGGATGAGGACAGCGTAGCTGTGCCCTGGAACCTGCTCCATTGGAGTCATCTGCTGCTATCCTGAATCCCTGGTCAGCCAAAGGGACATTGCTGTAAGCTTTCTTCTGGCTAATGCATTTTCTGCACACCAATAAATCTTAGTCTTTCTAACATATATTGTGGTCTGTCTATCCTTGGCTAGCCTTCGAATCTAGATAAAGCAAAGTTAGCTAGACCAGCCTTTCAGTTAAGGCAGATAGTTGTGTTGTCCTTTAAGTCATTGGTCAGCAACTGGATTGGCCAGTAGGCCAATCTGATGCCCAAAAATGAGTTGACAGGCCACTCTCCCAGTGCTAAGCAGCATGAAGGCTATGTTGAGGTGGACTACTTGGTGGGTGATATTCTGAGCACTGTTCCTGCCATTGCCACCACTTTAGATTAAGGTGTGAAGGTAGGATCCTGATTCTTGTTTGCTAGGTTAATATGGTTAGTGATAAGCTGGAAAGGGAGGGAAGTAGAAAACAAGGAATCTCATTTGTGTTCACTTAGCCAACTGTAGAAGAATCATAGAATGCTTCCTGTTAATTAAGAAACAATGGGGATGCTTGTATGTTGCCTAGCAGTCACACACATCATTTCCTCCTCCCATTCTTTTCCAAGTTAACATTAACTGGGCTTAGCTAGAAAGTTACATAGCTACCATGCCTTCATTTTAAAGGGTTACCGATGGTGGCGTATTCTGAACAGAGGCGTCGCTCCGGTAGGGGTGGGGCCGTAAGTTTCGCTCCGTCCTAGTCCCGTTTACCAAGCGAGCAGGAGGCGGCCCCACGCCCTCACTGTCGGAGCCATTCCCGTGTGGAGAAAGCAGCAGGCAAGAGACCCTGCCTGCTGCTTTTTCCACACGGGAATGACTCCAACAGTGAGGGGGCGGGGCCGCCTCCTGCTCGCTTGGTAAACGGGACTAGGACGGAGCGAAACTTACTTCTCCGCCCCTACCGGAGCGACGCCTCTGATTCTGAAAGCAGCCCTTGTGTGAGCTGGCGCAGTTGACATCATGTATACGATAAGATTAACAGTTTTGAGACTGGGCATGAGGCAGTGGTGGGAAGAATTAGGGGAACACTCCCTGCTGGCCATCCTCTGTGCTGGCTATGTTCTCCTATGGGCTACCAATTGCTGGTTATCTATTTTAGTTGACGTGCTATTCCACAGGTAACAAGACTATCAAAGACCATGGAAATATTCCTCTACTGGGAATTCAGCTGGCTCTGTAAGTTTTTGTGACTCACCTTATCAGCAGGGGTGTTAGATGCCCTTCAGAAGGCATATGTAGAATGTGTTGGAATAGGGTTCAGAAATTCATAGAGAACACGGTAGATAACAGCAGTTACACAGGATGGCTGCAAATTCCGATGCTGAGATGCACTCTGCCAAGCACTTGTGCTTTGTAGCTTCTATTCATTTTTTTAATGTGACCTGCATGAGTATCTATACCAGTGCCCCATCTCAAACTGCCTAGTGTTGGTTGGTTAATCCTGCCCTCTCATACATGTCATTTGTGCCGGCTCACACAGGGTCTGCTTTCAGAATATGCCATCATTTATATAATATAACAAGTCTTGAGTTACAATTATGTATTATAGGAGTGTTTTTAATGTATGAACTAAATAATCCAGTTGTTCCTAAGAAGAATACCTGGATGAAAAGGTCACTATCTTGTCTCATGTTCCCTGACACGAGGTGGGTTTGAACATTCTAATGAGCCATGTGGTGCATAACTTCTAGTCTAGTTCATTCCCTGGAGAAAACTGTCACATGCTTTCTTACACAAGCTAAGCAGGTGTTTGCCAGAAGCTTAGTTAATAGTGTCCGAGAGCTGGTCAGCATGCTCAGGAAAAGCACATGGTAGAGCCCTCCTGGGACTGTACTATTTGCAATGCAGGGGTAGGATTATATGTGAATATTTCCCTGCTAAAAAGTTTGATTAATGGGCTGGAACCAGTGGTGTCACTAGCTGGCAAGTCACCCCCGGCGGGAGGTCGGCCGCGTCGGTGCGTCACTAGGGACAGGAGGTCGGTGCGTCATCCCCCGCTGCCATATCACACACACTCCGCTGCCGCCCGGTACGAACCGCTTGCCGCTCGCGCTGGGAGGGTGATGCACCTGACAACCACTCGCATGGCGACTCAGCCACTTCTAACTAGGCCAGGGCAAGGCTGAAAGCAGCATGCACACAACACCACTTGAAGCCTTGCCCTCAGAAGGGCTGAACGAAGACGCGGTTGGGTCTTCATTTGGCCCTTCTGAGGGCAAGGCTTCAAGCGGCGTTGTGCGCATGCTGCTTTCAGCCTTGCCCTGGCCTAGTTAGAAGCTGCCAAGCTGCCAAAGAAGATAATATGTGTGCGGTCGTTGGGCGCATCACCCCTGTTGGCCCAATCCCCCCGCCCCGCCCTAGCGACGCCAGTGGCTGGAACATCTCCCTTATGAGGAAAGGCTATAGCATTTGGGACACTTCAGTCTAGAACAGGGGTTCCCAATCTTCGGAGGCCCATGTACCCCCTATGCGGGCCTCCAGCTGCCCCACTTATCCCTGGACCTTTTGAGGCCCACGTACCCCCCCCCATGTATTCTTTCCCTCCAGGGGGAGCTACCGGTGACATCCTGGGGCCTTTTTTCCGACTTGCAGCGCGGGCGGGTGCCTGCCCGCGCTGCAACCCGGTAAAAATCCCCTTCAGCAGCTGTCCCTTGCCAGCAGCTAATCACAGCAGCTGATAAGGGACAGCGTCTCGCTTACCCCCGGCCTGCAGTCCGCGTACCCCTACCACAGGTTGGGAATGCCTGGTCTAGATAAAAGGCACCTGAGGGGGGACATGATTGAGATGTATAAAATTATGCATGGGATGGAGAGAGTGGATAAAGGGAAGTTCTTTTCCCTTTCGCACAACACCAGAACCAGGGGACATGCACTAAAATTGAGTGGAGGGAGAGTTAGAACATACAAAAGAAAATATTTCTTCACCCAGCGTGTAATTAATCTGTGGAACTCTTTGCCACAGGATGTGGTGATGGCACCTAGCCTAGATGCCTTTTAAAAGGGGCTTGGATTAGATTCATGGAGGAAAAGTCCATTACAAATTCCAAGCCATAAGCAACCTCCTAGTTTTAGAGGTAGGTTTTCTCTGTATGCCAGGTGCAAGGGAGTGGCAACAGGATACAGGTATCTTGTTGTCTTGAGTGCTCCCTGAGGCATCTGGTGGGACCACTGTTAGATACAGGAAGTTGGACTAGATGGGCCTTCGGCCTGGTCCAGCAGGGCTCTTCTTATGTTCTTACGTGCCTGCACACAGAAGACTAGCTCATTAGGGAGACAGTTAAGCTAGAAACCTGTGAATTGTATGTAATGATAGCTAGCAAACACTAGAGGTCACTGTTCTCCTGTGAGCAGTACGTATATACAGCCATGCTGTTACCATTCTTATTCCCATATTTTTCTGAGGTGTATGTCTTCATTTTTGTGGAGAGTTCTATGTGAAGGAATGATTTGCATAGCTATATAGCAAATGGAAAAGTTCTGGCACTGTCAAGTTGGATCTGAGAAGCTTGTCACATTTATCTTGCTGCATATTTCAGAGCAAGTTGAGACATGGTGAGCCTCGTACCTGATGCCAGTTCCCTGTTCCCTGTTCCACCATGACAGTCGATCACAGGAGAAACCAGCCTAAGACATCAGAACTGGGAGATGGCCATGGAGCCTATCAAAATTGGTTTGGTTTGGATATAGCCTTCCTGATCTTCCGAACCACACATCGTGTTCTCTCTGCACACTCAGATTCAATTAATTACCTCCTACTCGGGCAAGCCACTTTGTCTAATAAACTAGTAAACTATAGTTTGTCCTTGCCCACCAAAACAGAAGTGAAAACCAAGTTTAGGCATCAATCCTATACTCACTTTCCTGGGAGTAAGCCCCATTGAACACAATGAGATTTACTTCTGTGTAGACACGCATAGGCTTATGCTGTAAGTTACCTTAGAGGAGCTGCTTGTATAGCTCCACCTCTAACACTGGGTGTATTTGTACAGTAATTATGATTTGAATAAAACAGTGGCATTTATAAATATATATCATATAAGTATGCACAACGTACAATTTAATCTAAATGATTGCACTATATTTAAAGTTTTCAATTAGTAAAAGTAAGTTTAGGGTTCATGAAAAGATGACTATTGCATATGTTTCCATTCCCCTTCCCAGTTTTTTTTTTTCCTGGAAAAAGTAGTGGGGAGGAAATGAGGTTTTTTTCCCCCCACCCATGGCTTCAACATTTCTAGAAATTTTCTCTCTACTAGTAGAACTTTTAGATGCCAGGAAAAATTGTGCTTCTAAAAACCTGACTAAAAAGAATTACTTTAAATCTGCACATTTCAGTAGATATGGAAGATTTACTCATAAGCTGAGCCCTGAATTTAAAGTACTGTAGGGAAAAGATCCTCTGTAATCTACAGTAAAACTTTTCTTCCTAAATTATCATCCATTAACTCTATACTGCCCTTCAGTTTGCTCTGACAGTAAATCCCACATGTGGTGTAATCCTGTCAGTGGTACTTTATTAACATCTATCAGTTGAACTGACGTCTAACCAGGCAGCCAAGGTTCCACCTCTTATTTGCCTACTTTTCCGTGTGTGCGTGTTCCTGTGCTACATCTGATGAACTGATACATGGATCTGCTTTCTCTCTCATTTCCTCTTGTGACAACGTTCGCTTCAGTCTAAAACAGCAATGACAAGTGGAGCCAAAAGCATTTCTGAAATTAATGAAGCAGAAAAATGATAGCTTTGGCTTTAGAGAATGTATAGTTTTGTCACAATTCCTTTGTTTGTTTTTCTTGCCACCATATGGACCAGGCTCCATTTTTTTTAATGCTGAAGGGCAATAACATTTTATTGTGCATGTGGAAGAAATGAGACCTGGAATCCTGTTGAACACAGTAAACACAGAGTCAATGAGTAATTTTTAAAAATGTGACAGCTGTTTAAAATGTTACAAGTGAATTTTTTTGAGTTCTTTTCAGGTGTTCGTCATGACATACATTTACAAATTAAAGTTGAGGTTACGTGCAGAATAAATATCTCTTTAGAAAAGCAAGAAAGTTTAAACGGGGACTGTTGCTTGGATTTAGCCTTGTTGGAAGGATCTTTCTGACTGCTAGGTTAACATCAACCTGCCTATGTAACTTCTTGTTCTTTAAATTTTGTTTTAAAAACCTTGAAGAACAGTTCTGAGTAATTCCAAAGTTTCCTTTTGGAGATTTAAACATCAGCTCATTCTCTAACTTTATTGTTTTACTTCTTCAGTGAAACCATCAGTGCTAATAAGGCCCTAAAACTGCAGCCTTGTAGGAAAACAGGTGGCGCAGTGGGTTAAACCGCTGAACCATGAGCTGTCGGTCGAAAGGTCGGAAGTTCGAATCTGTGACGGGGTGAGCTCTCGTTGCTTGGCCAGCTCCTGCCAACCTAGCAGTTCCAAAGCATGTTAATGCGAGTAGATAAATAGGTACTGCTTGCAGGAAGGTAAACAGCGCTCCGTGTTTCAGCTGCATGCTATGCGCTGCGGCAAGGAGAGTCATGCTGGTCACATGACCATGGAGGCGTCTTCGGACAACGCTGGCTCTTTGGCTTTGAAATGGGGATGAGCACCACACCCTAGAGTCGGACACGACTGGACTTAATTGTCAGGGGTCACCTTTACCTTAGGAAAACTTTGTTGACAACCCTACAAAACAGACTTGAAACCAGCCATTATTATCATTAAGAATATTTGTATACAGCTTATCATAAAAATGTTCACAAATCAGTTTATATAGCAAAGAAAATGGAAGAACAAATGGTTCCCTGTCTCCAAGGGACTTAAAATCCAAAAGTAGATACAAGAGGGGCACCAGCAAATAAGTGCTGGTGAACATGTTATGTTGGGAAAAACAGGGATGGTTGTTCCCCACACACACACACGCAGCTAAGAGAGCCACAGCTTTAAAAAGGTGCCTCTTTGCCCGGTTAGCTGGGGTACCAGTTCCCAGTTGGTGGTCATAGCAAAGATGCAGTTGCAGAATGGATTTGGAGATTGAGTTCTTCTCTTGCCATTTGGAATGCAGTGTTTCTTGGCAGCCTGGTTTAGCAAAGGTGACAGTACTGCCCTTTTCTGTGCTCCAGCTCCCTGCAGATACAGAGGAATTAAATTGTCCATTCAGTGTCTTTTGCCAGCCTGAAATTAAAACGCCTGTTCCATGTAGTATTTGCCAAACTAACAATGAGCAACAACTCCCACTTACCAACTGCTCCTCTTTTTTGTAAAACCCACTTCAACTGAAAAATAAGATTTCCTCTGGACCATGGACACCAAATGTTGTTCTGCTTGTTACGGCAACTCTCTGACATCCAACATGCAGTGGAATAAAGACCAAAAGCATAATTCCCTTCGTCTTTTGTAGTTGAAAGGGTAAAGTCAGTACTAGTAATGAAAAAGGAAGGGTGTGAACTCCTGAAATACTTATCCACTCAAAGGTGAAAGCATGTAACACTATTAGGGACGGGTGCAACCCTCACTGTATTTTCCAAGGGGCAAGGTCTGGGGGAACTAGTTTGCAACTCTGAAGAAGAAGCTAGCTGTACTAATTGGCTGTCCTCTTTTGCTGTGGCATCACTAAAAAAAGAAGAAGCTCTACACCCCCAGTCCCATTTAAAAAATGGGATGAATAAAAAGAGAAATGCATGAATGTTCATGTAATATATTTTTTCATTTTTTTTAAGCAAACTGTTTATCCAAAGCATAAAGGGCAAGGCAGTTTAACCAATGTTCTGTTTGCTGGTATGCTAAAC
This sequence comes from Plestiodon gilberti rubricaudatus, assembly GCA_026170595.1. Classification (NCBI taxonomy): domain Eukaryota; kingdom Metazoa; phylum Chordata; class Lepidosauria; order Squamata; family Scincidae; genus Plestiodon; species Plestiodon gilberti. The sequence continues at coordinate 218,150,588 of JANXHW010000001.1, read as the reverse complement.
TCACAAAATTCCAAGGCACATGTAAAACATGCAGTTATTTTCCTTTTGGAGTTTTGTTCTCCCCCTGCAGTAATGGAAGGGCTAATTCTGGTTAGTTACTGCTGCTATATATGCAAAAAGCTGGAGATGAGCAAAGATAATGGTGGTATATATACACACACACATGCACACAAACACACACACACACACAAATAAATAAATAAAAGAATGGATAGATAAGGTGGTGAAATATTTTAGGCTGCAATCCTAAACACACTTTCCTGGCATATACCCCGTTGAACACAATGTGACCTACTTCTGACTAGACACGCATAGGATTGTGCTGTTGATGTCTAGATTAAAGAAATGCATATATCTTAGGGTATGCAGGCAAAAGTTGGACAGATCTCTTAAGAGCATGAGATATTTAAGGGATCTCTTAAGAATTGAACACCATTGTTTTAGAAATCAAATAGACAGCAATACTGCATGTGCTGCAATATGTTCTTTAAAAAAAAGACTGCAACATTGATGTAGAGATTTTACATTTCATATGTCAGAGTAGATCAAAATCTTGATCTTGTTCACACTAACCCTATTGGATAAGACACTGTTGTGTTATCTACATTTTGCAGGTAGGGAATTGAGGCTGACGGGTGGTGATTTTGGCTGCACAGACATTTGAACCCATTCCTCCACTTCCAAGTCTAGCATTCTGTCCCCCTCCTAGAAGATGACATGTTGCATCGTCATCCCTACTCTCTACTTTGTGGGGTATTGTTAATCCATTAATGAAGGGATGACATACCTGCTTACATAGTGCAGGCATTTGTCCCTTCGCAGAGAAGAGGGTTTTTTTAAAAGGTCTTTTGAGTAGTAAGATCATGGTAGGCAATACTGTAAAGGCACCATCTCTTTAAAATGCCACCTGGATAGCAGACTAAGTTTCTTTGCCAGCATAGATTCAGATACTGATACAGAATCTCTCTGAAATTCGTAGCTTGAAGACTGAATAATTTGCAGCTCAACATGGTCGGTCTTAAAGAAAGTCATGTTTCAGTAGGGGCTCATGCTGGGGATTTTGACTCCTCAGAGTGTTAACCGAGATGTTTTATTTGTTGCAAAGGTTATCTTTCCTATCAAATCTGATCTGCTTCCAAAGATAGCATCTTATTTGTATAGTTGTGCTTGCTTTCTTGTGCAAATGTTCCTTACAGGACTGAGATCTGAACAAATGCTCCTCCTGCTGTTTCTTACAGAGCTGTTGAAGTTCTACAATGAATCACTGGATGCCTCTCAGAAGGAGGCAGTTTGCTTCTCCTTGGCACAGAAAGAGCTCGCTGTCATCCATGGACCACCTGGAACGGGCAAAACGACAACTGTGGTGGAGATAATCCTGCAAGCCGTGCAGCAAGGCCTGAAAGTGAGTGGCTATACATTGCCTGTCTGACCCTGTATTCTCTGTCTGGTCTGACAGCAGCTCTTGGGTGGCCCAATCCTGTCTAGCAGGACGCAGAATCCATTCCAGACTACTCTGGAGTCCAGGGAAATGCTGCAATAGGGTTGCTAGAACTTCTGAGGTTTAGACAGTGAGACTTAGGGGGCAGAGTCTGGGAGCTATAGGCTGGTATCTGGCGCATCAGGAAGTGGAGCCTGCTGGGATAGATGTCGATCCTAGTAGCGTCTATCAAATGAGGCAGCGGAACCTGGCTGTGCCTGGTGCCTCGAATGAAGCCTGAATAGTGCAAACTCTGACACGGAGAAGGAAATAGTCTGCTCCTTTGATGCTGGCCTTTCCTTCCCCCTCAAGACCCCGAGAAGGAAGTGTGAAAACCCTGAAATGTTGCATCAAACTTTGAGACTTGGCAGCCCTAGCAGTGCTGGTGCTGTGACTCAGGAACAATTTGAAACAATTTTTAAAATGCTGCTCTTCCCTTGGCAGCAGCTGGCCTCCTTTCCCCTGTTCCTGGCACGGATGCTGTTTCTTTAGACTCTCTTAATCTAAGCTTTAGCCATTTCAGTGAAATTAATTAGCTCTTTTTAATTTTGTTTCTCTCCAAGGTCCTCTGCTGTGCTCCATCTAACATTGCAGTAGACAACTTGGTAGAAAGACTCGCTGGTTGCCATGAGCGAATACTGCGCCTCGGTCATCCAGCTCGTCTCCTGGAGTCCATCCAGCACCATTCTCTTGATGCAGTCTTGGCACGGGGGGATAATGCCCAGATTGTGGCAGAAATCAGGAAGGACATTGACCAAGCATTTGTATGTCTTCTATTCCTTTTTCCATAGTCTGTTTTTTTAAGTAGACAACTGTACTTAGACTTATTCTGCAGACTATTGCCAGCAGGCTGTCGCCATTCATGTTGCTGGTATGAGTGCGATGTCTAGAAGTCTGAGTAGCTGTGGTTGCACTTGGAGTCCACAATAATTCAAATTGTATAGAATATCAATATGCAGAATCCAGAGATTGTGCACTGTGTGTGTGTGTGTGTGTGTGTGTGTGTGTGTGTGTGTGTGTTAAGCTGAAAACATCTAGTCTACATTGTTGTTTTTGTAATGAAACACTTGCAAATATATTGACAGTGCTGGGTTGAAAGGTCAAAACCAGAAAGTGAGTCTCTGGGGCTCCAAATAATGGTGGAGGAGCCGGTGGTCTTTTCTGTATGCTACCCTTACCCTCCCTGACCATTGTTCCATCTCGGTATATTGCCCTCCTCCACAGCTTCAGTGCCTGAAAAAACATTGTGCAAGTGTTTCATTTACATAATTCTCTTTACCAGATGTAGTGGTCCTTTGCATCACTTGGAGAAGTATTTTTGTGTGCAGTGGCCAAGACTCTGTGGAGTTGAGAGTCAACATTCTCCTCCCCGCCCAGACTTCCTTCCCTTTATGAGCCTACTTTGTGCATTTTTAAAATCGGAATCCGTCTTTACACGTTTCAGAATCCTAAGACGCAGCCAAGGCTGCCACTTGTCTTTTGCACTATCCCACCACAGCAACAATCCTTGCCGGTCTTCCTGTTATTGCTTTTCTCCATCCCACACAGAAGCTTTGCCTTCCTCTCTGCAACACTTGCTTCTCTTCCCAGATAGATGCTTGTCCCCAATCTCTGTGTTTTCTTTCTTCTGAACTTCCTTCATCCAGCTTTGAGGTGAGAAAGATAAGCCTCTCAATCACTCCATCTTTGTGCATTGGGATGATGCTTTTAATTCTATTTTCATCCCTTTCCTGATCAGCCCATAACCCAGTGGACTTTGCTGCTGTCTGTTTTGATCTCTGGAATTGTTGTAGAACCAGTTGTTGGTGGCTTCGTTGAACTGAATGAGGGCCATTTCACACACATAGCCTAGCAACAAATCTGGGTTTGCCACATAATATACACATATGCACTTAATACGAAGCTCTAGCGAGTCCCAACTCCTGATGATATATAATGCTTGTATTTCCAGATAACTGTTCACTGCAGTCACATTTGGATGTCTACTTTAAAAAAATAAAGTATCTTGGGTACACACCTAAAAACCTTATGAATGAAACGGTCGTAAATCTTTCAGTCCTTAAAGCCAAGTTACTGTTTGACAATACATTTCATTTTTGGACTCAGTGGAACAGCTAAGGACCAATTGGAGATCAGAAAACACAAACTCTTCTTAATTAGAATCTGCTGTGGTTAGTTGTAGCACCAGGGCCTGCTAACTCCTGCCTTTGCATCTGAAGTTTAGGTTAAGGCTGAGTCACTAGCTGAGCAGAGAAGTTATTGGCAGAATAAGCAAGAAATTGCTACTGAAGTGGATTCTGGTTGCATGGGGATAGTGCTTGATGAACTGCACACATTTCTTTCATTCTTCCTGATTTCCCCTAAACACCAACATTTGCGTTCTATTTATCACATTACAACTTAAAATGGAAGGAAGAAAATTTGCTAAATTTTGTAATTGAATTTGTTGCACATTTCCCCCTGTCCCTTAGCTTTCCTAACAAAATCAATAAGCAAAGTACTGTATTAGAGTTTGCTGTCGTCCTCTTTATTTAATTTCCTATTTTAAACTTAATTTAAAATGTGGCACAAATTTAATTGGGATAATACATTTTAATACAAATGATTACATTTCTTTCCCAATGACATTGGACAAGATGGCTTCATAATTGCGTTAAATGCACTGTGCTGGGAAGTACTGTAGTTGGTTATCACAAGAAGCACACCTGCAGTGGATTTCAAAACACAGAGCACACACACTGTGTCGTGCCTGCCCTGTTCAATTCTAAGCTGCTTTAACTTCTGGTAAAATGATGGGGCAATTAACGATGGGATAAAATGATAAGATAATGCTATCTTTCACTGCTAACTGGCAAAGAGTCCTTTTTTTCAAATGGTGCTCATTTCATGTTTAGCAGGGGGAGACTAACTGTTCCTCTTTACCCCAGTGCAGTGTCTTTTCTACTGCCTCTTGTTGGTGTTTATCTTGTTAGCCCTTTGGAACAGGGGGCCATTTATTTATTTGATTTTCTCTGTAAACCGCTTTGTGAACTTTCATGTTGAAAAGCAGTATATACATAATAATAATAATAATAATAATAATAATTAATAAATACTGCTGATGAGGAAATGCCAGTGCTATTCCGGGTGTGACGTTTTGTGCTCATGCTCCCTTGCTCAGATACAACCTGCAAAAACTAATGGCAAGTATATAAGAGGGGGCAGTAAGTAGAATTCTGAAGAACTGCGTTTTCCCACACTCGCTGAATTGCCTCTGCATGCTCACACCTTGTATCCCCAACCTTTGCATCTGTTCTCTGAGCCCCACAGGCAGCAAGAGACCTTAGTGTCTAGTCTGGTTACCACAAAACTGTAAACCCAGGTAAATAGATTTATGTCACAAAAAGCAGGCTCTAACTACCAGAGCCAGGGTGAATAAGTGCTCCCTCTTTTTTTTTTTTCCTGCCGCTCAGTGGGAGATGTTCCTGTTTGTGGGAACTCCCACAGTAAAAGGCAAACTGGAGCTGTAATGTTTTATGGAGTGTTCAGAGACAAGGAATATCCACTATACTCTGTGGAGCAGTGGTGTTCTCAGTGAAAGGTTATATTCCTTTAAAGCCGAGTGACGGTCTGTTGAATGAAGGGAGCAATTGACTGTTAACTGCTATTTATGTGTGGAGTATCAAATGGGAGCTTCAGGCCACTCTCCCTCCTTCTTACCTTAGAAGTTTGCTTCTTACAGCATCTCTAAATTTCTCTTTTTATAATAAGCTTTAATTGCCAGAGAGATGAAATTGCTCAGAAACTGTTCTCCATTTGGAAGAGTCCAGGAGCACGTAACTCTTTTGAGAGCTTGGAGCCCTCCTCCACCGAAGCAAATTGTAGTGGAAGTAGTGTGCCAGTCTGCCAGTCTCTCTTCATCTCCAGGAGTTGGGGTGGCGTGCTGCAACGATTCCACCTTTTATAGGATTTGCCTATTGCAATCATTTTGCTTTTTCTGTCCTTTTTTTAAAATGCTTTTCAGTGTAGACCAGGGGTGGGGAACCATTTTATATTGAAGACCGCATTATTTATTTTATTTTACTTTTATATAGAATTCATTATTTCCCTTAACTAGAAAAGACATACTTTTTTTCCAGCCTAGGGAGGGGGGAAGGTGGGATAAAATACAATTAATAATAATAATAATAATAATAATAATAATAATAAATATTATTATTAATAACAATAATACTTATTATTATTAATAATAATATATTATTATTAATAATAATATATTATTATATTATTATTAATAATAACAATACTTATTATTATTAATCATAACAACAACAACAACACATAGTTCTTTCCCTAAGAAGTTCTCAGATCTATGATGTGAGTCACTGGGTGGTTGCCAGTTTGTCAATTACTGAGTTGCCAGGGACAGGAAAGAATAAATGAATGTTATCGAAAAAATACCCTGAGTTTGGCATTATGCCATGAAATAAAAGGTGGATTTAGTATTTGTGGACAAATACACAAAAGGCTGCAACTGGTATCTCAAGAGGCTGCATGCGACCTTAAGGTTCCCCACCCCTGACTGTAGACTGTTCTTGCTGTGGTGTTCCCAGGAGTGTGTGTGTGTGTGTGAGTGTGAGTGAGTGAGTGAGATCTCCCTCTGCCTCTCCCTCCCTCTCCCTGGTGTAGGCAGGGCTGGCCTAGCCATGAGGCTGACTGAAGCGGCCGCGTCAAGTAGCAAGCTGGTAGAGAGCGGCAAACCGACAAGGGGAGCACCCTGAGCCTACCCTCCAGCCCACCATCCACAGAGCTGCTTCAATCCGTCTCAAATCATCTTCTTGCTTGCTTAGGGTGAGCAGGAAGAGGATCGGGGGGGGCGGCAGCAGCAGCAGCAGCAGCCTACTTCTTTCAGGGCCTTCACTGCGAGCGATCTCAGCAGCAGCACTGTGAGAAGCAGCAGCAAAGCGATCGTGTTCTGATCACTTGGTTTCATACGTGATCAGAACATGATCGCTTGGCTCCACCTCTTTCTCCTATGAGTCCACCCAGCAAAAGGCCAGGTGGGTGAGAAGGAGGTGGATCCCCCACACTCCTCCTCTTCCTTAGCTGCAGCTTTGGCACTGCCTCCTCCTGTTTGTTCTGCTGCTGGGCCCTGTTTGAAACAAACGGGATGAGTGGAGCATACTGGAAGTACTCCCAGCATGGTCTGCCCATTCTGTTTCAAACAGGGCTGGGCAGAACAGGCAAGAGGAGATGGCACCGAAGCTGCAGGTAAAAGGAAGGAGGGATCTCTGGATTGCCAGGCCTTGCCTCACCTGCTGGCTGCTTCCCGTACATGGCCAACTCAGCTGGGAGTAGTCCTGAGAATGGACAGTTGGTAAGAGAGCATCTTTCTTGTTTTCTGTGTTTTGCTTTAAGACCAAGGTGCAAATTTCATTTTTATGTGACACACCGGGTCCACTTGATATCCCTGTTTTTTGAACTGAGATTTTGCAACCTGTGCAATTTAGACAAAGCCTCGGCAGTGTTACCTTGAGGTGAAGGCATACCAAAAAAAATCGACGAAGCTGGTTATGAGAAATGGAAGACTTTCCTCTGTCTAGCTTTGCTGCCTGTTTACATCTGGGATAGTTGGACTTTAAATGTGCACCTTCAAGTGTCAGAATTAAGTTGTTATAGTATTAATCTTGTGGTATGTTTCTTGGTATTGAAGAGTGCCTGTCCAGCTTGCTTATTACATGACAAGTTACATTGAACCCCCACCCTGGGTAGCGTTATTTTGTTGTTGTTACGTAAAAGCAATGTAGAGGTATGTGCATTATTTTCAAATGTGTATGTGCAAGTTGCACTGCATTTTAATTAGTGTTTTATAGCTCAAGAAATTAGCAACAACGATTCTTTGAGACATACATGTACGATTGTATCTTCCCAGTAACCTACTCTATAAACCCTGGGGCTTGTCTGCATATTGTAAGGGATTAATGAAACTGAATAGGATTCCCATTTAAATTAAAAGGTTTTTTCTGCCTCATTAAGTTGTTACGTTGGCGGCGGGGGGGGGGGGGATAATTGGTGCTAATACCAGAAAATAATGGTTTATTCATAATGCATTTAAAAAAAACAACTTACAATTAACTTCACTAGTAAATATGGCCTAGGTATGTTTCTTTTTCTCATGTCGACTAAACCTCAGTCAATAGAGGAAGGAGGGCTGAGCGCCTAAAGAGTTCACTTGATACAGTCTTTGCAGTATGTTGCATTACTATGAAAAAGATTGGGTTGCTTTAACTATTACTACACATTATGCACGATGTGTTTGGTTTTAGGTTGTGCTTTATTTTGGTGTCTTTTGATATTTTTTCTTTTGTGCAGGCAAAAACCAGAAAGACCCAAGACAAAGGGGAGAGAAGCCATTTCCTAAACGAGATTAAGACACTGAGAAAAGAGCTGAAGGAGCGAGAGGAAATGGCCATGACGGAAATCCTGACACAGGCTAATGTTGTCCTTGCAACAAACACAGGTTAGACGAATGTTTCAATTTTTGCCTTGAGGCTAGCTAAATCAAATTATTGGCAATTGCGGATTTAGGTTGCCCCACACTCTACTGCATTATTGTGCTTCATCAGGAACTCCAAAGAGAACACAACGCATCGCTAAATGGATTCTCAGCCCCTTATCTGCAGCAGTACCAGCAATCCACAGAATCAGGTTTAACTAGCTAGTGTGCCTTTTCTTTCCTGCCTTATCCTGCAGTTCTGCTCCCTGCTTATGTACTTGTGTCGCTATTGACTCAGAGTGCTTCTGCATAGCCTATGCAACGTTACCATTCACATTTTACAAAATCACTGTACTTCTGTATAACCACCTAATGAGGGGAGGGGATTAGCCGTGATTTCTAGAACTAATCAAGCTCCTGAAATGACTTGTATGGTTTAAAGTACATACTTATGTAATATATTGGATTAGAGCCAAACAAAACTGCTGCAGTTTGTATCTGGGGAGTAGTTAGTGATCCCCAAAGTATACTCACCAGTGAAACGTGCAAATAAACATGTAGAAAGGTTATTTATGAACTCAGCACCACAAACATATTAAAATCAATTTGTTATGGAAAATTATATTTTCCTTTCTAGCTGGAAGGCTGAAACAGTGCCTTAAATCACAGCAGTGGGTTTTGGACAAACAGGATACTGTCGGCTCAAAATATTATTTAGGCAACCATCTGTAGTAGATTTCTCATTTGCTGTCCAGGCCTGGTTGATTGACAGGGATTCCTTCCTCAGTTAAAGATCTGCCCACAAGGAAAGGCATCAGGGTCTGAAGGCTGCTTTGCCCCCTGATACGTAAGCAGTACTCTGCCCTGCTAAGTCCCCATGCTTATTGATGCGTTTGTTTGGCACCTGCTGTGCAGGATACTCTTATTATTTATAATATTTACGCACCATTTTTCAACAAAAACATAACTGACATAGAAAGAACAAGACATCTTCGGGATTCCGGATATAAAATGATTTATAAAATGTAAAAATTGTAAAATATATACAGCGACTTTCCAAGTCAAATTAAAACCACAATTGTGAATAAAATGCTTTAAAAGTCCATGATTAAAATACAATAAAAACATCCAAAAATTCTTAAGCATTACGTTTCGTTCATAATCCATGAACTTTGTCAAATGCGAGGAAAGCCTAAGTAGGCAGGAAGATGGTGAGTGATGGTCACCATCTTCCTGCCTACTTAGGCTTTCCTCGCATTTGACAAAGTTCATGGATTTTGAATGAAACATAATGCTTAAGAATTTTTGGATGTTTTTATTGCATTTTAATCATGGACTTTTAAAGCATTTTATTCACAGTTGTGGTTTTAATTTGACTTGGAAAGTCGCTGTATATATTTTACAATTTTTACATTTTATAAATCATTTTATAACCGGAATCCCGAAGATGTCTTGTTCTTTCTACATCGTAGCTGGTTATAACAGTCTTCAATCCTTTTTACATAACTGACAGTTCTTCGTAAAATGGGCAAGGGTCTCTGAGGTCCAGAATCAACAGACCATTTCCTTGATTAGGGTAGATGCAGTGAACTTGGCGAAAGTCCTAGTAAGTAAACTTCAACATGTCCTTTCCAAACGGTTGCACTGTGACCAATAAAGAGGGTTTGATGCCAAAGCAATGGCTCTGACCACATCTGCAGTTTTGTATGGATTTTAATGTTGTGACCACCCATTGAGAATGGTGGTCACCCTCCCTTGTTGCCAAAACAGCTTCCAGTAGAATTTCTTGGGCCTTCTCATTTTGGGTAAATATGGAATGCCTGAATAGTTTCTGAACTGTGTGCATCCCTTATACTAAGTGAACCTGTCACCCAGGATGACATCCAGCTAGATGACATCCCTGTCATCCAACTAGCAAAGTGCTTTCTGATAATACTGTTTTGGGTTGCGAGGCGAGATGGGTGTCTCAGCAGCCGCTTTTTACTTTTTCCATCTAGTCCTGCAGCTCCAAGTTTGCATAGGGCAGCGGGAAGCAAATACAGTGGACCCTTCTTATTTGCGGACTTGGGACCCGCGGATTTGACTCAACACAGGTCCCATAGGGTACACTGTTTCAGTGCTTAAAAAGAAGTTAAAAAACCAGTTTTTTTAACCTTTTAAATCCAAACCGCTGCGTGTATAGTGCAAGAACACGCAGTAGTTTGGATTTAAAAGGTAAGAGAAGTTTAAAAACGCTGTTTTCTTTTTTAAATCCAAACCACTGTGTGTTCTTGTGCTATTCATGCTTAAATTGTGCTCCGGAAGACTCCTCCGTGTCGCGCGACTCCCCCCCCTCCCAAGTTCGCCCCAGAATGCAATCTGGGGCGATCTTGGGAGGGGGGAGTCGCGCAACACGGAGGAGCCTTCCGGAGCACAATTTAAGCATGAATAGCACAAGAACACACAGCGGTTTGGATTTAAAAGGTTAAAAAAAGCGTTTTGTTTTGGCTGAACTCCAGTTTAAGCAGTTTTTGGCATCCACGGGGGTTCCAGGAACGGAACCCCCGCAGATACATACTGTATTCAAGGCATTGATCTCATATGACAGGTTGATGTTGTATGATGATGACTTTGATTTTCTTGGCTCTCATGCAGTTATAGAGAGACGGAGTCTCTCAATGGACCAGGTACTGGTCTGTATTTTCTGGTTGTGTATCTTGTTTTCTCTGTGTTGCATCATCTTCCTTTGCCTTTTTCCACACACATACAAACTTCTGACTACACTTTTCTTCTTTTTGTGATGCTTTGAAAACTTCTAGAGAAACTCAGACATGAATAAAGCCATATTACTTTGAAGCCTAAATGATGTTGCTTCTATGATGGGCTAAATTTTTTCCCCCAAAACATGTCCCAGTTGGAGCAATTACCCAGTTGATATAATTGGAAGTAGAAATCATTGTGGCCTACTCTGTTCTACAGAATTGGTCGGCGCAAATCAAACCTACATCATTCCAATAGTTGCCAAGCTCAGCAGAAGGAGAGCTTAATTGCTTCAACCCGGAGAGACAGAACTGACTTTTCGTTGACGGGCCCAATCCTATCCAACTTTCCAGCACCAATGCAGTCACAATGCAGCCCCGAGGTAAGGAAACAATGTTCCCTTATCTTGAGGAGGCGTCTGAGACTCCCCCCCCCCCACCGCAGGATGCAGCGCACACCTCGTTGGCATGGATGTATCAGCACTGGAAAGCTGGATATGATTGGTCCCTGAGTTCATTAGGATTCCACCAGAGTGCCTAGAATCAAGTAATACCTTTCTTACCTGCATAACACCTGTGTAATTTGTAATCCAGGCCATAAGTTATTTTATCGGGAGCATAGCACAACATCAAAACACAAGTCAAAGTGGTGTTAATATAACCATGTGAAGCTGATATATAAAGTAACAGTGTTAACTAACTAAAGGTATTTCTTCACATGCATCAAATGATCAAGACATGATAATTAGTTGGGTGTAGTAGTGGAACTGAATATTTTCTTTCCAAAAGCCACTCTCTGACATAGTTCATGCAAAGTGGAAATGAGATGGTAGGCCTGTTCGCAGGCTGTGACGCTTCAGATAGCAGGTGTAGGGTCCAAATGGTCAACTTCTTTCCTAGGAAAACAAAATATTCTGCACTTCCAAAACTAGCATATTGGAAAGAAGGCGTGGCTAGAATTCTGAGACTCCCCCATGATCCTTACCTGTGCAGGGAGGTGTATGTGTCTTTGTTTTTAATATGGAGAAACAACCAGTTCTTTGACCTCCCACCCCAAAACCTGAAGAGATTGTTGGAAGGGGAGAAAAGTGCAACAGCCCTGCCCAAGCATTCCACTCCTAAAGTGGGCAATATAGCTAGTTGAAAGGACCATGAAGCATTTCCTTTCTTGTATTTTTCTTTCTTTCCAGTAAGTCTCCATTGGTATGCAGATTGCTATTCTCAGGCTGACTTCCTTCCACCTCTCTCTCTCAAGATGCTCTCTGTCTCTCTCGCTCTGCTATTCAGTTATATACTGTAGTTCCTTCAGTAAAGTTTTTCCTTTCTTTATAACCACAAGCCTGGCAGTGGTCGGCTTAACGGAGGTCTCCCAAACATGCTGCGTAAACCAGCTATGCCAACAGTGGTAAAGTCTAGACCAGCGTTTCTCAAAGTTCTCCCCGCAAGGTGGGGAGAACTCAGAGTGTTTTGCGGGAACGGGGCGAGCAGCGGCAGCAATCCTGGGGATCGCCACCAAAACCACCACCAAAACCGCCATCTTTGCACTTACCGGGGCTTCGGGGAGGCCTGCGTGACCCTCTGCAGGCCTCCCCGATCGTCGAAACGCCGAAAAATGGCGATTTTCGGGTGCTTCCAGTTTTTGCGAAAAGTCTCAGTTCTTGTTTAATTCTCTTTGGAATTAGGAGCCTCTTCTGATGGCCCACTGAAGCTTCTTCCTGAAAACCACTTTGATGTGGTGGTGATTGATGAATGTGCCCAAGCCCTGGAAGCAAGCTGCTGGATACCTCTGCTGAAGGCCAGAAAATGTATCCTGGCTGGAGATCACAAACAGCTGCCTCCCACAATAATTTCTCACAAGTAAGGAGCATTTTAAATAATGGCCCGTTAATTACTTGAACAAGTTTTGGAAACGGGCTCTCGTGAAAAACAACATTTTGATTAGAATGTCAATGTTTGTATTTTTGACAGGAAGTAAGATGTTCATAGTTATGCTAAGGGCCAATCTACTATGTCCTTACTGAAGGGATTGAATGCCTTTAACAACAGCTAAATATATTTTAGCAGGAGTAGTTAGAGCACTGAAGTTCTGGTAGCAGGGACATGCTTTTTTCTGAATTAAAATGGAAACACTGCTCATACCTGAAAAGATTGGCTTTTAGCAAGAAAGAGTAAGAATTACTTGCCTTTAGAGGAGCCTATTCCCTTTGCTTCTGTCCGAGTGTGCCTTCTGATTGAAAAGAAGCAAGCATTGGACAGCCTCCTCTGAGGGTGGGTAATTTTCCAATCATTCCTGATATACAGAGCTGCACAAGAATGACTCGACTCAGAGGAGGTTACCCGCTTTGGGCTCCCAGAAGCCTTTAGTTGTTTAACTAATCTATTTTCCCAGCACACATTTTGAGAATTACTGGTTTAGAAGAGTGACCAGAAGCAGTATAAGAATATAAGGATTACTTTTTACAGCCGCATGCTGAGAATGCCCTGTGTAGTCTCACAAAATACCCGGCATGTACTGGATGAATCTCACTTTCGTTCAGAGTTGCTGATGAAGTCTTGTGCTCACGTCACTGCATACTTGTCTGTTCTTTGCAAATCTGTGATCTGAATTATAGTATTTCCACAACTAATTGCAAGAACAAGCTGTGGTCCAGTAGCTTATTCACAAATGTTTATGTAGAGTCATAAAGATAGTCCCAGAGCATCAGAAATGTTTCCTGTATTTGAGCCCTTGGTATATGTACACTTAAGAGTCTTAGCAAATCAGTTCTTATTCTAGTGGTTACTAATTTAAAAGTCTTCTCTTTCTTGGCTTAGAGAGAGGGCCAGTAACAACATATCCCTGTCTCGTTCATCTTTGCAAGAGATAATTGGTATTTTTATTTTATGGACTGGGGAATGGAGTTGAAAGTAAGTTGGCAAACAGCCACCCAATTCATCTACAGCTGATTTCCCCTGTTGTAAGTTACCTAATGTGACATGATGATAGTCCAGAAAACATTTTTGCTAACCTACAGTCCCTTCAATCCATAATAAGTATCAAAAAATGAGATGGTTGTGGAAATTGACATAAAAATACACTGTCAAAGATTGTCTTACTAAAACTGAGTCCTTGCAGAGCACAGGGGTGGGGGGAAGGCGGGGAGGGGGTGTAACGGGGGAGGGTGGAGAGGGGGTGTAATGGGGGAGGGCAGAAAGGGGGGTAGATCGTGCCTAGGAGGGGAGTGGGATTGGTGTCCTCGTTGAACGCCATATCCTATCCTTCCTCCCAGTCCTCCAGCCCTGACACACGGCTTCTTAGGTCAGTGCCTCTGATTTAGGTGGTGCTGACCCAAGTAGCCCCATAGCAGAGGCTTACTCGGGGTAAGGGGACAAATGTACACACTGGTGTCCCTGGCCCAGGGTCCAGCACAGAGAACTGATGGAGAGTCCCAGTGCTGTTACAAAGTAGACAAGTACTACCAAGGAAACAAATGTCCCCTTACTCTGAGGAGACCCCCCCCCCCAACCTGCTCCTCTCCAGCACTGGATTCAGCATGGGCCTGGCGCTCACGTTGCACCGGTGCTGGATAGGATTGCACTGTTAGTGTGTGAGGATTTAAAATGGACTAAAGGAGCTGTCGATGACAAACCAGTGACGGTAACTGAATGCTGTTTGTTACGGTACCAAGTGCAGATGCCTTTACCTTCTTAATGTGTGACTGTCTTGACATTCTTGAGCTGAACTACCATAGATGAGATGACTGGATATTGGTGAATGGATATCCTGCATTTTTTCCACAACTAAATTTAGCTATGAGGACGTCTGATTTAAACTGAAGGCTGGGGCAAGGTTTTTGTGTGTGTGCTGTTAATGTGCCTGTGGGGAAGGGGGGGGGGTGCACAGTTTGAAGCTACTTCTGGCTTGTGTCAGAAGTAATTGTGTCAGAAGTCTGTTTCTGGCAGGCAGATCTGAACACACACACACACACACACACCATTTGTAAGGTGGTGAAGGAGTGGATGTCAACAGCATCCCAATGGCCCTTTCCTGTTCCCTATTTTGGTTCTTGGGGAGATGCAGGAGTCTCGGAGGGTGGGTTGTATCGGTACTGTGTCTTTGCCCAGAGCTCCAAATGGACTTGCTAGGAGGCCACCAGGAGGCTGAGCTTTCCGCTTCCATGTTCTGTAACAGAGATTTGTCAGCTTCTTCTTATTACAACATGTTTGCTGAAGTCCTCTTCGCAGACTTAGTCAAGGATTTCTGTTAGGAATTACTGCCGTGTTAGGGGGAAAAATTATGTCTAATTTATGGACCTGCTTCCTGAGAGATGTTAAACCACTAACAGAAATGTATTTCTCCTCTGCTTTTACTTTCCACTCCTAGTAGGAAATAACCATGCAAGAAGCCTATAAATTGTGCATTGTTGTGTATGCTGCTCTTACTACGTAAATCTTTAGCCAGTTTTTTATACACATGAATTTTATAGATCTCTTGCATATTTCTAATATAAAATAACCTGTCAGCTGCAGGCATAATATTCTGCCATGTACAGAAAATCCATGCAGTGTTGCGTTCTTTGTGGTGATGGTGGTAAGTAATGGCCAGAAATGAAACCAGGACTCTGCAATGCCAAACAGTGCGCACTCTGGGGATTCTACACAAAGCAGTGTCATGGATTCCTGTTCCTTTAGGGATTCCTTCAAATTCCTTCTCAAAACCCTCTTTTCTGTGAAGCTTTGATACCACGCATACATGGGCTGGCCCATGCTCCTTAAACCCTTGTCGCGGTACAGACACACACTGGTGTCCCTGGCCCAGGGTCCAGCACAGAGAACTGATGGAGAGTCCCAGTGCTGTTACAAAGTAGACAAGTACTACCAAGGAAACAAAATGGTTCCCTGTTCCCTACTATAATGAAGCTTTAAGTCCATGTAACCAAAGCCATCATTGTGCTTTCCCTGTTTGCCCCTGCCTCCATACCTTTCCCTCTCTCTGCTGTATCCTTGTCTTTGGTCTGTAAGTAGAGAGCCATGCATATTGATGGTGCTGAATAAATAATAATAATAAATAATAATGGAGCAACTTAGTGCTTGGTTCTCTGGCAGATTAATATTGGCTGCTTTGTAGATCAAATTGTCTAGTTCTCTGGGAACTATCAGTGATGCCGCATGTCTGTAGGGGTATCTTCTCCCTAGGCACCACTGTAAGCTACCTCTTCAACCTTTCCCCTACCACGATTGTACCGCAACTCCAATGTTAGGATAATAGCAGAGAACGAAACCACAGCAGAAGCAGATACTTGAAGGTGAGACGAGAGCAATCATATCCAGGGATTAGTAGGGGTTTAGGGCTGCTTGACTGATTGCAACCACAAGTGCAAAGAACTCCAAAGATATGAGCGTGAACTCAAAGAAAGACATGCCAAGAGGTAGGAAAATGTAAGCGGAGTTGTACCACCTTCCAGCTAGCCTGCCACTATCAACTCAGTCTGGCCCCAAATGCCTTGAAACCAGGCTGAAGGCAGGATGTGGCTCTCTTCACTCCACCTTCCCTACCCAAATTGCCTGGATTCTCTTCAATAGGTTCTCCCGAGGCCTTTTTCTCGCATTACTCTTTGACAAGGCACATACCAACTCTCATCCTGTCAAAATGCATTCAAATGAAATGCTCACCACATGAAGCAAACATCCTGCGACAAAGTAACTTCATGGCAGATCTGTCGCATCAAAAACAAAACTGAGAATTAGACATCGGTGTGAATCTGCCTCCGCCACCTGAGACAAGGCTAGTCATTTCCTCGGCTGTGGAGTTCCCTTCCAAAGGAGATATACCAAATTCATGTGGTTGGTTATTTAGAAGATCTACAGAAATGTTTGTTTTGCCAGGTCTCTGTGCCTTAACCCTCTTGGGCAATGCCTCCTATAGATCTTTTGCGTTTTACTGATTTTTTATTGATTGGATTACTTTATGTTTAGATGGGATGCAAGTCTAAACATAAATTAGTAGAAACTGGTGACTGTGGGGAACACTTGGGAATGGGGACCCTCAAGGAACTACCAGTTCCTTGGTAGTACTTGTCTACTTTGAAACAGCACTGGGTCTCTCTGTCAGTTCTCTGTGCTGGACCCTGGGCCAGGGATATCTGTGCTGCAACAACAGGGGTTTAGGAGCATGGGCCAGCCTGTTGTATGTGAACGGAGCAGAGTAAAAATGCACAGTGTGTTTATGCTGATGCTACTGAAGGAATGATATCTGCCTCCAAGTATGTGTACACTAAATTGAAGGCATGCAATATATTTTCTCCACTTTTTGGATGGAGCCATAGAGAGAGAACAAGGGTTTTGCCTGAGACCATGAGGTTTTTCTCCTCCTTGTTTTAACTGCCAATGTTTTTTCTAAATGTGTTGTCCTTTGTTATTTGGTCCTTACTCTGATTCTGTACCATCTCTACTTTCTTATTCCCAGTTTCTTTATAATGCCAAGCTAGCTCCTCTGACCCATTTTGGGATCTCATTTCCATTGTCTGTTGTCCTGTACCAGCTGAATAGGGAGCCTGCAGAATGATGGGCAAGGCCTGAATGAGGCTTGTTGGAGCAGAAATGGTCTGGCACCAGTCAGTGTGGTTCGGGCAAGGCTCCAGGGAGACATATTAAGATAGCAGGAAGGAGTTGCGTTCTGCAGGACTCCAGGCGTGACCAAAGTTGTATCACCAGTGGTCTTGAACATTCAGCTAAGCACCTAATAGCTGCTTTGAGTCCCCCCTATGGGAAGAGAAAGCAGGATAGAAATCCAATAAAATAAATATAAATAGCCAAGTTGGCCTGCTGTGAGGGCCCCGCTACCTCTTAGCTGAAAAGTAGTAGAAATTATCAGTTTATTTGGTGACCTCCATCTGCTCTAACTTCTCTACTGAGAGCTTATAAAGGAGCGATGGGCACTTGGTGGTGGTTGTGAAGCACCAGATTTTGTTTCCTTCTCTGAGGAATCATCTTGACCTTGGGGGCAGATTTAGGCATCGCATCATCTTCCTCCAGGAGGTCTGCAAAGAGAGCTCTTCCTTGTCTTAGGCTCTGTAGTGCCTTCCAGGTTCTTTCTGAATAGACTTGCATCCAAATAGGACTGCTCTGCCTCGAAGTCACTGTCTAAAGTATTCAGAACCTGGGATGTGGCATCTATGTGTACACTACATGCACACTGTTGTGTGTG
The DNA here is from genome assembly GCA_026170595.1 of Plestiodon gilberti rubricaudatus. Lineage (NCBI taxonomy): Eukaryota > Metazoa > Chordata > Lepidosauria > Squamata > Scincidae > Plestiodon > Plestiodon gilberti. The sequence continues at coordinate 218,132,712 of JANXHW010000001.1, read as the reverse complement.
GTGTGTGCAGCTGGCTGGGGCCCTAGGGATGGCCTTCTCTTACACCAAGAAGAGTGACTGTCTTCTAGAATGTGAGGCTGTACAGCGATGTGCTTCTTCTTCCCACCATCTCCTCATTCTGGCCCTTTCCGCATTTGTCGTAAGTCTGGAGCTACAGTTGTAGAAATTATTTATTTAAAATATTTAGACTAGGAGACTAGGAGTCCCTGTGGTAGCAATTATGAAAATTGCAGCACATACAGTTTGTGCATTGAACCAAATTATTGTGAAGTATGAAATCATATTGTGCAGTTACAGCAACCAACATTTTTCAAAAACTAGTTTCTGCTGGCACCCAGATCTTTTCTATGGGCTTATAGTCTTTCAGACATTCCCTCTGGGTTTGCTCAAAGTGATTTTTATACCTTCCAGGCCTACAGTTCATAACATTAAATTCCTACCTGAAAAACTGACTAGGGTTTGCAACCTGATATTGTTTTTTTTTCTAAGCATAAGCTTGCTCATATCGCTAGTAAAGAAAAATACTTCTTCCCACAATGGATAATTAACTTTTGGAATGCACTGCCTCAGGGTGTGGTGATGGCTGCTGAATTAAATGGCTGTAATGGGAATGTTGACAGATTATGAATGTGGAGGGTCCATTCAGCTATCATGACTAAACCATTGATAGACATGCTCTATAAATCAATGGTTTAGTCATGATAACTGAATGGACCCTCCACAATCAGAGGCAGTGTACTACAGACTGCTGCCTGCTGGGGGGCCAGCAGCAATGAAGGGGCTATCGCCTTCACACCCTGATAGCGAACCTCTAGTTTGCATCTGGTAGCCTCTATGGGAAAATTCACAGAGCTTTGGTCTGATCCAGTGGGGCTCTTACATTTTTATAGTACTTCTGGGTCAGCAGTTTCACGGCTGCAAGATGAAAAGTACGGTATGTAGATTTGATTAAATTGCTCTCAGAATGTTTCCACTGGTCGCAAAGTAATGGTTGTCAGGTTATTTATCTTGGGTCTAGCAAACTCTTGCAGCATAGCACACAGGGCCCTATGAACTTCTTGAAGGCCCATCTGACAGGGAGCGTGATAATTAGTTTTACTAAGCTAGCTGGATAACATAGAAACTGCAACAGGAATGTCAACTGCATGAAGCTCTGAAGGAATGAGAACAGACTCTTGACAGCCCAATCCTATTGTTTCCCCCCTCTGCTGACACACGTGTGCCAAAGTAGCTCGCACTGCATCCTGCAGCAATTGGGGCAGTCTGGGAGGTACCCAGGGGTAAGCCTGCACGGTACAGAGGGGTCTACTCGGACCTGCGCTAGTGAAATTGCTGACACAGAACCATGTGGACCCAGGCCACAGGATTAGGTCCAGGAAAGTGGTTAGGATTCGGCCGCCGCCGAACCCACCCCCTTCCTAGACTCTATCCACCCATCCCTGTCGCCAGCCCATTCTGCCCTCCCCTGCCCCGTCCTGCCTCCCCCCCCCCGGACTTACCTTTGTCTGCAGGAGTTTTGATTGCATACTGCCGCTAGGCAGTTTGTGAATGCTGGGGGGTGGGATTAGGATTGGGCTGTTAGTTGTGGAAATTAACAGGACTCTTAGGTACAAAACCTAAACAGAAGCATGCTGGTTTAAAATATATCATTTTATTATTAATTAATTTAATTAATTATTTAACTGGCTGTAACCCACTCCCAAAACTTAGGAATGGAGTAGACAATAAACCTTCTAGGGAGCTTCTAGGGAGAAGAGTTTGAATTGTTGACTGGGATGCTGACATCTCGGAAGTTAAAGAGGTTCTAGGCAACTTGTTCAGGTATATGGCTTGTATGTCTCTCCTCCCTTCTCCCCCCATGAGCTCCTGTTTTACATTCCTCTCGTCGCAGCGGTTTATCCCTTTTTTGCCTTTTACGAATAAAGTCCCTTCTATTGAGATTGCAATAATTTATATGAATTATCGGTACTTGGATTTGTATGGGTTATGTGTAACTTATTATGAATACCGAATATGATTTTTTGTTTGAAGTAGATCAACTCAGCTGATAGCTTTAATGTTCTATCTTACGGAATTTTCTAGCTGTTTTTCAGATGTGTCATGGGGTTTTTCATCTGCATCCCATTGAATGTTTTGCTGATGAGTTGTAGAGTTGCCTGTATATTGAGCTACCAACAATGGCATGTTTGAAAATGAGCTGTTTGACATCGTTATGCAAAATGTTAAAAAAAGACTGTTGTTTAAGACCATTGGCATTCCGGGTTTGGGGTAAAAAGTTGACATCTTGATTCTTGGGCTTTGTCAGAGTCCTTGGTCTCTTGCAGATTCTGTTGTTCTATGGACTAAATGCGAGTCCTGAACCAAAAGGGTTTTTCAAGCAGTGAGACAGTGGCATCTTGTGTGCTTCCTTTTGGTGTAATAGATTTAAAACAAAACAGAGCCTGAGAGGACATGGCTTGAATCAATACTGCTTACAGATTTACAAGCTGAGTTCCCAATAAGTTATGCCCCAAGGAGCTCACTGTATTAAGCACAATTATTGTTAACGGCATCAGCAGCGCTTTAGATCTACACTACAGTACAGTACTATAGCCCAGTTGCTGTTCAGGCCTTGCAGGTGGTTCCACCTAGAACTCCACTCCATTAGGTTTCCAGTATCTGCGCTAAACTTATTTCTTGCTCTTCTTTTTACATGTTGTATGTGATAATCATTGTTCTCAAATTTGTAGGCAATTCCTCTTACAGCGCAATCCTATTTGAATCCCCTTCCCCTTCCAAAGCCTCCCGTTCTGCCCTCCCCCATTGGCTGCACCAGTGGGGGAAAAGGATAGGATTGCGCTGTCACAGAGCATGTGTAACAGGAGTGACAGATCACTTGTGCTGCTAGTTACGTTCAGCCTGCCATTTCGGACAGCAAGACTTTCCTCCAGATTTTGGAAGGAAGCAGTTGAATCCATAAGCATCTAAAGTTGCAAGTTAATTTTTTTATAAGAAGGGCAGCTCAGTCCTGTCTTGGACCGCTGCAGCGTACAAAAGCATGCTGCACCGGATCCTATCCAGGATCGGGCTGGCACCAGCAAGTAACAACCCAGCCGCCACAATGGGTCTCCTTGGATGTGCGCCGGCAAAATGGCCGACGCAAATCCGGGAGGCCTGTGTAACACCAGCCAGGCCCGGGAAGGGGGATAGGATTCGGCAGAGCATGCCACCGATGATCCCTCCCCCTTCCTGGACCCAGCCTCACAATTCCTTCTTTCTGTTCTGCCCTCCCCATGCCCCTGTCACCCACTGCAGTCCTTACCTGTGTCCACCAGTGGCAGCCTCTGTCCCGTGGAGAGTGAGCAGCGCTGACCTTGGCGCCAGTGCCGCTTATTCTTCAGGTATCGGAAATGTGCCTTACGGCACGTTTGCAACACCCTGGAACGGCGCAGCAGCAGCCATGCCGTTCCAGAGTTATATAGGATTGCGCCGTTAGTTAAATTAGATTGGGACTGAGGGAAGAAGTAGAACCTAGCACCTACTATATTTCTGAAAATGATATTTAACAATCCTGAATTGTTACTCTTTAAAAATCTTCAGAATAATTTATTCTCTCTGCTGAGAACAGAAAAATATGGTTAAAAGCTTTTCTAATTGTGTTTTGCTTGAAAAGAACAAAGATGTCCATTGTCCAGTGTTTCTATTGGATTAGCTGACACAGAGCTTTGCTAGGGATGACTCTGGACTCTTCTAATTAAATCCAAAAGCCAATAAATTGAAAAGGTGATGTATTTTTGTGTTCGTTTTTTTTGAAACCTGAAGAAAAGAGGCTGTGTCTAAATGTCAGGGATTTTTTGTTTGTTCAAATAGACAATAAGTAAGACAATACGGAAACAATAATTAACCCTTTACGCATTTGATCCATAAGCACAGTCTTGAATTGCTTTATGAGAATAGTACTATAAGCATTAGAGAAAAGAAAATGATCCAAGTTTTGATTCCATTTCAGAGTGATTCTTGTGGCAAACCCATACATGATTCTTCTCTCTCTCTCTCTGCGTGCATGCGCGCGCGTGCGATCATAAATAAAATGCTCAGTTTGCCAACTCAACACTCTTGGGAGCCGATACAGATTGAAGGTCGATCCTAGCCACATCTGCTCTCTGCTACCAATTTTCAGCTACATCTGGAAGTGGATGCATATCTGTCTTCCTGTTCTGCTCAAATTACTGTTTTTGGTGCAACGTCATGAATCATGCTTCACACAGATATTCAGTTCTCCGAACAAAAGAATAACCTGCAATCACTATAAAAACCATGAAGCAATAATTAGAGCAAATGATACTAAATTAGCTAAAATTAGTCTCCATCAAGGAAGTTCACTTTTCCTGTACGGACTAAGTTATTTTGGATGCAAAAAATAAAATGTAAGAAAAAATAAAAATGAGTACGGTACTTCCAGTATATGAATCAGGAATGAATTGGCCACGCTTTGTGGATGATATAGCTGTAGTGGCAGATTTGGAAGAGGAGCTAAAGAACATATTAAGTACTGTGAATGTTGTTTTTTGAGTTTTATGGACTAAAAAGAAAAGTGAATAAAACAAGTGCTTCGCCGACACCGCTGGAGCGCACCTTGGGAGAAGGGGATGTTTGTCCATTCCCCAGGTGTAGGCGAGCCTGGGGCCTATGGGCTTCATTAGATGCACACCAGCTCTAGAGCTGGCATACATCTGAGGTGGGCTACAACGGGGCTCAGGATATCGGTGCCGATATCCACACCCTCCTCCCAGCCTGGGCTGTCCAATGGCTCCCTCCCCTGCCACCCTGACCTGCCCTCCCGCCAATCGGCACGGTCCTTACCTGCATTGGCTGGCAGGGGTTCAGTAAGGCCGCAGAGTAAGGCTGCTTACTCTCCCATAGTCGCCAACGTACTTTACGGCACATTTGCGACGCTTTAGGCTGGCAGAGCGAAAGATCTGCCAACCTGAAGTTAGGCAGGATTTCACTGTTATTTTTGTACATGCATAATTGCAAATGTACCCACAAGAGAGTTGCAAACTGCTGCGCTCTATGTTGCTTAAGCATATGTTTCAGTTTTTGCCACCTGAGAAGTAGGAAAACAGAAACCACACATTTTGTAACAACCAAAAGTGTGTTATTTGGACAGATATGGTCTCATACAGTCACAGTCTTAAGGAGTCAGCTAGCAACCTATTTGGATATAAACGTTAACTCAACATTGAAAATATTGAACTCTTATCATACATATTATATGGCATATTAATTGTGGGTACCATGAATCACAAGCAATAAGCATATTCTTGAAAATATTTAAGTATCACAAATCTAATTGGAATCAGTTCCTGAAAGATAAGCTTCCCCCAGATTTCCAATTTTTCCATTGTAAAAATGGAAAATTGTTGGGCGGAACTACCTCCCCCCACGTTTTTCCAGGCCTCACATCTCTAGTTCATCTACATTTCTTAATCCACTCATTTTCATTCTAGTCTTCCGTTTCTCCTAACTTTAAACTCCCAGATCATCACTAATTCATCACCATCTTTATTTACTCTGTGCTTCAAATTTTGCTGATAATTGCCATATGCCTTCTTCACAAGGTCATCGTACTGATGAACTATATCACATTTTAGCTTTATTAATTTTCCTTCTCATGGTTAATCAGTTTATCTCTGTTGCTTTGCCTTCAAGTCTCAGCAGACTAGTCCAGCAAATTAAAACTGCTTGAATTTAAGGCAATTTTAGGAATGTTCCTTATGTAGTTAAACAGTGTTACTTCTCAACCCGAAATGCATCAGAGAATTGAATACTTAATTTTGTTCAGTAAATCTTCTGTGCTTTTAAACTTATCTCTGTTACAACCTTGACTTCACTGTGCCCAATGAAATTTCTCTTGGGAAGATTTGATGGGTGGGTTGACAGACTTACAGTGTCACTGATCTCTGTTTGTGATTGGGAAATATATTTTTTCTTCAGGTCAGAGGCAATAGTTATCCTGCTCCCCACAAAACTCTCTAACCCAGGGGTGGGGAACCCGTGGCCTTAAGGATGCATGCGGCCTTTTGGAGCTTTCTTTGCGGCCTTATCATATATTTCATATTGTTTGTATACACAGACTTTTGTGTCCCCCCTCCACGTGCTTCAACCTTAACCCACTTACTTAACTATACGAAACAATATTCCCTAGAATACTTAATACCTTAACCCTTTAACTGCTAATGCCTGCACGCCTCTGCCCACTGCAGTGTGTTGACTCAATGGTCCTGACGTGCATGAAATTTAATCATGATCCTTATGGCACATTTCAACCCACTTTCAACAAGCGCAATAACCCAGATAACCCTTTACGCAGCATGGGTGACAGCGCAGCGCCGGCGACAGCAGGCTGCGCAGTTGGTCAGTTTCATAGTCAGTCAGTCGCTCCGTGAATTGTGTGGCATGTAGTAGTATTGTGTGTGTAGCGTTGTGTGTGTGTAGTAGTAGTAGTTAGTAGTAGTAGTAGTAGAAGTAGTAGTATTGTGGGCCATCACGATAGCATGTGAGTCATTGATTTAATTTTAATTTAAGATAATGATTCAATTTAATGCCAATATTACAGGATAACATGTTATATGCGTGAACTGTATTCTCGATGTGGGCTGCGTTGCGGTGTGGCGGCGCCAGGCACGTGGGGTCGGCACTAGCAGCTACAGGTGCAGGATAAGCAAATTAAGCATTGTAAGGGAATATTGTTTAGTATAGTTAAGAAAGGGGATTTCAGTCGACAAAAGTCTGTATACAAGGGCTCTGGTGCTTCATGTTTATTTTGATATGATTATTTATAGCGCTGCTGGGACTTGAGCCTCGACCGGACCCACGAATTCTTGAGGTACGCCGGCGAGTTGTACGATTCCGTCCCCATCCAACACCGCTCTAAAAATTGCCCCTTTTAGCTTTCAGCGCTTTTTATTTTTTGTACTTCTATAAAATATGGGTGTGGGTATTTTCCACGGCGAGGACTACTCTAGGAAAGATGGTAATATGCGGCCTGTTTACTATCTCCGAAATTAAAAGTGGTAAAAAGGTTCCCCAACCCTGCGTCCCCTGCAGCATTTATCTCTTCCTGCTCTTGATTTCTATGGATTCCTATCTTCCCCTCCTTTTACTTAACCATAAGACCAACCTTTTTCTCCAACTTGTTCAGATTGGTAATGAATTATGATACACAGTGTCTCAGGTTCCTTTAAAGCGTTTTTCCCCACTATACTGTACTCAGCGTAGATGGTTTTCCCCTTTCCACAATTATATTGACTAGGGATTTAAGAGCTGGATGTATAAAGGAGGTCATGGTCAACTGTCTTCCTGGGGTTCAGGAGGGCTGGTTGGCTGATTGTATCTGCTTCTGTAACCTCCCTTATTACAAATGATGGGATCGTGCAAGTGGTAATAACTCTTACAAATCCTATAATCATGTTTCACCTATATCAACATATTTCCATGATCAAGCAAAACTGTACATATGGGGCTTTGGTGAGCAAGTTCAAGCTTTACATTTGAATATGGCATGAAGTAAGAAATTGTACAACATTTTTGTATGACTTGTTGTGCAATATGTTGCATATAAGCAAAGCCAAGTCGGGATTCCATTTGGATGTCTGTGTGCCAGAGTTGTGCTATCACTTCTGTGGCACAAGCCCTCATACACAAACAGAAGGATAACTTGTATAGCCCTTCCGTTTTAACCTGAAAACCGAAAATTCAAGGAAGGAGCCTGGAATCTTCCTGAGGGTACCCCACTGTCACACTCATCCTCACCCCATGGCTATGGCCTTGGCCTGGTTGGAGATGCCAAAGGCTCTTCAGTGTCAATTGGATAATAGTTCCTGGATGCGTGAAGGTTCTTGTACACCTTTGCAGGTAGGATAGTGCTGATTGTTTTGCTTACCCAGGAAGTATGAAGTCATTCTTTCAGGCCTGATTTACAAGTCATTTATTTCTTGTATTTTTGTGTGTAACATGGAAGCTAAGAACTCATTGAGTTCATCTACAGTAATGTCTGTGATCAGGGACTCTCCCACGTGAGTTGGAGGAGTCTGGCTTGGGGGGTGCTATTACCACCCCAGTTCAGTTTCAGGGTATCCAAGATTTCAGAATCAGGTTCAGTTGTGGAAAAAGAAGTATTTTCAGGTCCTATTCGGTCATTGCTTATAGCACATTGACGGTGCCAGCCCAATATTCACTAGCGGCAGTGGTAGTATCAAGATTTATTACCTTCCGGGCAAAGTCATTCATTAAAGCCCCTCTTCCACATACATCAGATAAATTCTGGAATTTTTTTCAGAGAGCAGCTTTAAAAATTTTTGAATAAGCAAGTTTTTTTTTTGTTTGCTTTCTTTCACAAACCAATGCAAAATCGAAACATCAGTTACCGGAATCAGTATTTCACCACACTCTTGAAACCTGCTTTTCAAATGATCTATTAGCATTTTTTAATTTTATTAATGTGTGTCAAAAACAAAATGCACCAGGTTGGAGCATTTCTTTTGGGACTTTAAGGTTGTTCTGGAAATTTAAATGTTCAAATCATTGCTTCAGTGTGCACCAGCTAGGAAATATTGTGATGTCTGAATAATGCCATCAAAATAGTGCTGTTTCTGGACATTCATTGCTGGCTGCAGTATTACTGAAAGCCAAGAGACACATTTGTTTCCAAAACACTCTCATATTCATTGCTTCAGTGATCCTGAAAATTGAGAATTGATCTTATCCATTGGCCTTGCTGTCTTTGGCCTGCCAACACCCATCTGCAATAATAGTTTGTATTGAAGGACATCTGTCTCTCTCTCTCTCTCTCTCTCTCTTTTTCCCAACCAACAAGTTGGGAAATGACAAGGTTATATCATTTCAGCATAGGCATTCATGACAGTTCCTGGAGAGAATATAGGATCTCAATTGTGGCAGGCTGCAGAATGGAAGGACCAAATCGCATGTTAGGTTAAATCAGCGGTTCTCAAATAGTGGGGTGCGCCCCCCAGGGGGGGCGCGAGGCCCCACAAAGGGGGGCTCGACCACCACAGTCGCCCTCCGCACGCTCCGAGGCCGGCCCAGGAGCCGGCCTCGGAGCGTCCGGAACGGCCGGCGCTCCAGGGCCTTCTGAAGGCCCAAGCGTCAATCCGGGTATTTTTGATGTTTTCGCTCATGCGCAGAGACGAAAACGGGTCTGCGCATGAGCGAAAACATCAAAAATACCCGGATTGACGCTTGGGCCTTCAGAAGGCCCTGGAGCGCCGGCCGTTCCGGACGCTCCGAGGCCGGCTCCCGGGCCGGCCTCGGAGTGTGCGGAGGGCGACGCGAAGGGCGACGCGAAGGGGGGGGGCGCCACCCCCCAAAATCGGGTGACGGGGGGGCGCGGGGAAATTTTTTTGAGAACCACTGGGTTAAATCCATGCTCAGTACTCACATGCTTGTTATTTTATTCCCTAAATAGCAGCTCTCAGGTCAAACATGTTGTTTGACTCAAAAGAGTGACACATTAGGTGCCGTGCCTGGCTCCCCAATTATTCTGTGGTGAGGGGATGGATGGTAATGTGTCATCTTGTCATAAAAATCCTCATTCCCTCCACCATGTAGTTGTGAGATGTGCAAATAGAACCTTGGTATGCTGCTGTCACAACTGCTTGGGGGAAATGACTACTTTATGTGAAATAGGAAATCTTGAAACAAGAATTGGTCATACCTGAGACAAATGAAAAGGATGTCAATTTTGAGTGTCAAGAGTGCAAAAAGAAACCAGCGGTGACATAATATATGTATGATTACATTAAGATTCTTTTGTGCAGTGTCTTACTGATGTGCAGATGTATTCTTGCCCATTGGTAACATGACGTATATAAAGAAACTTGTGGCAGTCATGCATATGATCACATCAAGATTGGTCAAGCATGCAAAAAAAAAAATTCCTGCACATATGTACATTGTAATATAGAGAGGAAATGAGATGTGAAGGAATGCCACAAGCACAGTGCCTTCTATAAAATTTGAGGATAAAAACATGGAACAATGAAGGATTCCTAATACACTGGTTCTGCAGAGGAAATGAGACCAAATAATTCAGAACTGCAGAACCCCAAGGGAAAAAATCAGAAGAGAACCTACTGCTGATGCATTCATCCAGGGCCGGCCGAAGACCTTCTGACACGGCATGCCGAATGCTGCCCCCCCCGCCTGATGATGTGCCAGCTTCTGCCCCTCCCACTGTCCAGTGTTCTAGACTCTCTTCTACATTTCATCTTCCTCTCCATCCCCCTCTTCCTTTTCCAATCCAGGAAAGTGAGAGTGGAAGGAGAAGGAGGAGCAATGGAGGCAAGTAGGCAGGCAGATATGGGCGCCCCCCCCCACCAATCTGTTGCCTGAGGTGACTGCTTCAGTTGGCCTCATAGATGGATGCAGGGCCGGCCTCTCCCCCTCCCCCTCTCTCCCTCTACACACATGCAGGTGTATCCATGACTCGCACCTGAAGTTTACACTCTTGGAAATATTGGACATTGAGTTATCAAATAATTAACCTTTTCTTTTCTTTTTCTTCAAAGTCAGCAGTTATTGACAATAACTAGAGATGAAATAATACCAACATTCATTAAAAGGCAGAAGATCACTTATAATTCACCATATACTGTCGTCTGTGTTATAGGTCTCTCCCTGTGGGTTGTACAGTACCTTGGAAATGGCAGCGTTAATGTATACAGAAGTTTTATTTGAGGCCCATGGTGAGCTTTATTGCCTCTCCTACGTTTTATGAGATTCCATTAAAAGGAATACTTTAAAACATTTACTGCTTGGCATTGAAACAAAGGGTTATTAACTGTGCAAGATTACTATAGATTTGCTTCTTATTTCATTTAATAGATTTGTAAGGAATTTATCGAGTAGTCAAGGGAAAACCTTGCTGACTGCAATCCAGAGGTGTAGCACTCTCCAAATGCACTCAGGCATCAGTGATTTTCCCCCCTCCCCATCCATTTTTGTCACAGCATCCACGCTGCTTCACGTTGTCAGTTGCTGAATGAAAAGCTGTCTTTAAAAAAAAAAAAAAAAGCAATCTCAGGAGTCATTAAGTCGACTGTGGTCCTGTGTAGGAGAGCCGGGGGTGCTGTGCCACCAGGTGCCACGCCACCAGGTGCCACGCCAAATGGGCCTCGGGGGGGTAACGCGCGCCCCCGCCAGCACTGCCCAGGCACCAGCCAAGATGCAGGCAGCAGGTGGGTCAGCGGCGAGTGAACAACCTTTTTTGCCGCCACTTGGATCTCCAGAAAACAAAAGCGACTTTAATCACAGTGCTGTGATTAAATATGAATGGAAACGCCCTTTATTTAAACTGTTTTTACTCTGCTTTCCCCCCACAATGGAGCTCCTAAGGCAGCTTACAATAAAATCGTAATAAATGCATTACAGCCATAATAAAAAAATAATACCAGTAGGAGAATCTAAAGCTTTTATGGCCAGCAACAATACCAGTAGTGTAATAACAGCAATAAAAATACAACGCAGCAGAGATAGAAATGGCAGTCAAAGCAAATAAGATGGCAGTATTCAAGGCAGCGACATAAACCTTCCCCCCCCCCCCAACTGTACTGCAATGAAAAGGCCAAACAAAAAAGAAAAGTTTTTAGACCTTGCCGGGAAGCCATCAGACAGGTCACAATCTCAATTCAAAATGGAGAGAGTTCTATAGTTGCAGTGCTGCCACAGAGAAGGCCCTGCCTCTTGTTGCAGCCCGCCTGGTCTCAGTCAGCAGTGACACACACAGGAGGGCCTCCTCAGATGATCTCAGTGTGTGAGCTGGAATATATGGAAGAAGACAATCCCTCACCTACCCTGGTCCCAAGCTGTAAAATTCAAAACCAGTGCCTTGAATTGTGCTCAGAAACAAACCGGTAGCCATTGAAGCAGCGGCCCAACAAAATTGAACTGCTGAGCCCACGCGGCCACACAGGCCACTACACTTTGTATTGATTTCAGTTTCCCAACAGTTTTCAAGGGCCAGCCCCACATAGAGCATGTTGAAGCAATCCAGTCTTGATGCCACCAGAGCATGAACTATTGTGGTCAGGTCTGAATAACTCTGGTACGGCCATTGCTGGAGTATCAGCCGAAACCTGACAAATGTTCCCCTGGCCACCTCTGCCACCTAGCAATCTCTGAGCAACGATGAATCCAGGAGAATTCCCAAGCTGCAAACCTCTCCTGCAGAGAGAGTGCAATCCTATTCAGAACAGGTTGATAGTCCAATATCTGCATCATGGTTTTCTGGACCAAAAGGACCTCTGTTTTGCCCAGATTTAATTTCAGCTTGTTTGCTCCCATTCAGTTTCCAGTTACCTCCAGGCAACAGTCCAGGACCTCATCAGCCTCTTCAGTATTTGATGGATAGGAGAATACATATCCACATATTGGTGACACTCACCCCAAATCACCCAGATGACCTCTCCCAGTGATTTCATGTAGATGATAAACAGTATGGGGGATGGAATAGAACCCCACAGCACCTCGCACATCAAGGGCCAGGGTATCAGTCAGGCACCCCCAGCACCACCTTCTGGGATCTGTCTGACAAAACAGAGCAGAACCACCGCACCAGGGTGCTCCTGTTCAGCCAGTTGATCCAGAAGGACACGTTTTGTCAATAGTGTAAAAAACTGAGAAATCCAGTAGGACCAACAGGACACACTCCCTCTGTCCAGCCCCCTGCTTAGGTCATCTACCAAGTCTGCCTCTGTCCCAAAACCTGGCCTAAAGTCAAACGGAAAGGGATCTAGATAGCTCATTTCATCCAGTTCCCTCTGGGGTTGAGGCATGCTGGGAAGAGCCTGCCTGCCCTCTCCAGGGTTCTTACCACTATATTGAGGCTTGCATTGGGTCTCTGAATCCGGAAGTGAGTAGGTGGTTACATCATCGCCACTTGCTTCTGGGTTCAGAGCGCCGGGGCGCGCGCGCCGCATACTGCCTTGTCCCCGGGCACCTTTTTGTCTCGTTTCACCTCTGCTTGAAGTGAATTGGCTGAGAGTTAAGATGGTCCTGTTGTGCTTTGGATGCAAAAGAACTGCAAGTGTAGTGGGAAAGCCTCAAGTATGCTAAGAGTGTCCACTCACTGGATTGCAACTATAATAAGCCATAACCCTCTCTAAACCGGACAGGCTCATGGGGTGAAGCTGCTGATGGTCCCTTTTGCAATCTCCTTAAGAAATGTACTCTCTTTCCGTTCATTTAGCTTACTGTTTTAATTACTCTCTTGGTGCAGGGCTGCTGCTCAGGGTCTTTCTCTCAGCTTAATGGAACGTCTGATTCAGAAATATAGTGACCGTGTTGTGAAGATGCTCACTGTGCAATATCGGATGCACCAGGCCATAATGCAGTGGGCTTCTGCTGAGATGTATGATGGCCGCCTCTCAGCTCATCACTCCGTAGCACAACATTTACTGAAGTAAGTGACCTGTTTTTCTTTTTTTTAAAATGTTTCCAGTGGGAAACCACCGTTGTCAATTAATATTTATGGAGTGTTTGCAGGTTTTTCTTCTACTGTTTGCAATAATTCTTTAGCTCTGGTCCCTAGTTTTTAGCAAGCAGGGGTGTTTTTTGTCCTTTTTCATTTCGTAAATATTGATTTTAGTTTTCCCTGCACTGCTTGCAGAATAGAAATCCACGCAGTTATGATCTGTTTAGAAAGAGTAAAAACAAAGTTATACAGCACCTAGTTACATCCTAGGCTGGATTCTGCTAAGTCACTTCAAATTCAATGCAGTAGAACCAGAAGAGGGACAGGATTTGGTAGATGCAAGCCACAGTCCAATACAGAATTAAGCGTGCTGAAACCAGTGATTCTAGTATGCCTAAGTGCACTTAATTCCCTGCTAGATTGCAGCCAAAATGTCTATAATACTTTATTTACTGAGACAGACACATACATTTTGAAAAATATTTTTTTCATATACCACTCTTAGGATGAGATCCTGCTCACATTAAAGCAAGATATAACTTTTTGATATACTTCTTATAGAATAAACAGTTTGCATATGAATCACTTTGCATAACAATCTAACGGCCCGATCCTAAGGGGCCCAGGCAGCAGAGGAACTTGCATTTTGCTGGCGCTGACTGCCATAAGCCTGTCAGCACCAGCCATAAAAGGTGCTCCAGCAGCTCGCTGGTGGGAAGGCCGGAGCCTTCCCGCCCCACCAGCAGATTCCTAGCTGCCCACCAAGGAAGGTAGGGCGGAATGGGGCGGGGAGGGGGCGAAACTGGGCAGGAAGGGGAACAGGGTGGGCTTCAATTCTAGCCACAGTTAATACAAGCAAAATGATTTTAGAGCTGTAATCCCATGCACACTTTGGAAAAAATCACATTGGGACATAAGCCCATTAAATATACATAGGATCGTGCTGTGTCTTGTTTTTGTTTTTTATAATGACTTGTAAATCAAGATCTTCAAGATCAACAAGATCTTTAATGGGCTTTGTGGTCATTCATTGCTTATTATTTTTATGAGAGATAAGAAAAAACTGCTTCAAACATGTGTTGGTTTGCTTACATTACAGCCCAGTGCTCTTCTAATCAGCTGCTAGGGAACTGGTCTCTCCAGCAGTTATGCACTGTACTTGCTGCCTTTGTCAGCTTGCCATGGAGGTATGGGCTGGAATCCTAAGAACTACTTTCGGCAGGCCTGCTGGCTTGCACATGCCCACTAAAATCCTTTGCATCTTTTCCTTTTGAATAGCTATCTGCCATCTCCTATTACAAGCATTTTCTGAAATTCCCTCTAAATTTGAAAAGCAGTTTGCCATGTGGCTGGTGTTGGATGGGAATTTTTGGTCCACTAGAATCGGCGTAAAGCCTTCTTGGGTTCACAGAACTCATTTCATGGTTGTTTGGATCCTAACCGTTGACTCAAAGGCCCAATGCACAGACCTAAGGTTCCTGATCTCTTGAGATTGGGATCAAGCCATGAACTTGCCTGCTTCCTCTTCTATAGGTGAGGAATGACATCCTCATGGAATGACACCCCTATTGTTTTCATAGGGCTTACTGCACGTTGTACTCCACATTGTTTCCTTAAGAAATCTTGTTCGACAATACAGTTTACTGAGGCTTATTGAAAAGCAAAACAAAACAAAAAGGCAAAGCAACAAAGGCCCAAACCTATTGGGCTTTAGCGCTGGCAGCACAAGTGTTCCGCCAGCACTAACTGCCTTATGGCAGTCGTGAAAAGCACTCTGACAGTACACGCTGCCAGGGGCTGGAGCCTTCCTGCATACGCTGGAGAATCCTCTAGGATCCACCGAGGCAGGTAGGACAGTGGGAGGAGGCAGAACAGGGGCAGGGGAGGGCAGAACAAGAAGGCAGCAGGGCAGGGGATGGGCGGATCAGCTCTGGGGAGGTGGAAGGGGGCTCTGAATCTTAGCCCCAGTCCTGTGGCCCGGATCCAGCGGACCTGCACCAGCAATTTTGCTAGCACAGGTCTGAGTATACCCCTCCATGCTGCAAACAATGCAGAGTCTTATGCCCAGGTAAGAGAACAAATGTTTCCTTACCCAGAGGAGACCTCCACGACTGCCCCCACCCCGCAGAATGCAACTGTAGCCATTTTGGCATCACTGTATTGGCAGGGGACACACACCATAGGATTGGGCTGCAAGCGTATCCAGAAGGATCCAAATGAGAGATTTTTGATAATGTAAAATGTTATAAACGTGTTGCACTGACATTGCTTTAGGGTCTTCCAACTGGTAGTAACTGGTATAAAGTTGACATCAGCAGTGGCCATGATTGCATATGGCCACTAAAATACAAAATGTAACAGGACCACAAAGAGGGTCATCTCTGTAGCAAAACGGAGAAAGCAGTTTTTATTCAGAGAAGCCTTCCATCAAGATAATGGGGATTTTTGGGGACACACACACACACATCACATTATGTATCTAAATCACCAAGTAGATAATTTCAACATGCAATATTGATAGCAGTTGCAGTGAAATACTTTCTAAGGTCTGTGAAAGAAACATCATCAATAAAAATGAATTGTTCCTTGGAATGAGAGAAGATGTTAGCAGCACTGTCAAGGTCTGATGCAGCATTAAACTGAAGACTCTGTAAATTCCCACTGACTTTAGTGAGCTCTGAAGTTTCATCTTCACCTGAAATATGCTCCTTTCTTCCCTTTTTCTCCTTCTGTAATCTAATCACCATCTTATAGGATAACAAAATTGTTGCCTATTTAAAGATTACCATGCAAGCCAAGTTGCAAAGACAGGGTTTCAAATTTTCAAGTACCAATCAGTACTTCCCCCCCCCCCAACATGTTGTTGTTTATGTTCTTGAAGGTGTTTTTGGTTGTTTGTTTTTGGGCTCAATACAGCCAGAGATAAGCATTTAAAGTCCCACTGCTTTCAGTGAGCATGCAAATATACCCGTACATGCATGTTTGGGTGGCTTACACCCAGGTAAGTGTGCACAAGATTGTAGCCTTCACTTTGACTTCATACCTTTTTGTTCTCAGTCTTTTGAGATGGAAAGTCTTTTTTCTGCTTTGAAAGCAATGGATTTGTGCTTATTTTGTCACCCTTGCTAGAAAAGGAATGGAAAAGGGATAGGGGAATGGCTGTAGTGGTCATCTGCACCCAGGAAAAGAGAAGTAGTGAAATCACTTCCTGCTTGTACTTGTAGAGATCAGGAGCAGGATGAATGCTCCAGCATTCGTGAAACCTTAACTGATGTCTGGTTAGTGCTTGAAAATGCTGAATTGTATATTGGTATGGACAGCTCTGGAGTAAGTATTCCACTAAAACTCCTGCTAACTGGGCAAGAGGCACTTTTTCAATTGGTACTCCTCTTATATTTAGCAGGGGGAGAGTAACTGCCCCCATTTTACACAGTGTCTTTTCTGGTGGCTGTTTGCTGGTGGTGTTCTGCATCTTTTTTAGATTGTGAGCCCTTTTGGGACAGGGAGCCCGTTTGGGACAGGGAGCCATTTAATCATTTGATTTTGTCTGTAAACTGCTTTGTGAACTTTTTGTTGAAAAGCGGTATATACTGTAAATGTTGTTGTTATTGTTATTGTTATTGTTATTGTTGTTATTATTATTATTATTATTAATAATAATAATAATAATAATAATAATAATAATAATAAATTGTGCACATGTGTACTGTGTATGTATATTTTAAAGTGGGTTGATCTATACAATCCCAGAAACAATGAGGCTGTCCAGGGTTGATAGAGAGCTTACATTCAAGGACCTGCAGAATCCCATTCCAGTTCGGGCGTTCCCTTCGATGTGATTAATGGGGAGAAAGCACGAGAGCCCAAGTCTTGCTCCCAGAGTTTCCACACATAGGAGTAAGATCAGGAAAATATCATCTGAACAGACCCACACCTAGTAGGCTGTTCTGTGAATTGTTGTGTAGTAGACTTGGAAATAACAAAATGAAAATACCCTTTGACTGTGGCATTGTGTAAAATGCTTGGGGGAGGATAAGGGGCATCTCTGTGATATTATGCATACATGGGTGGAATAAAGTCTGGAAGTGACAAGGAAAAAACAGGTGAAATAAGGCAGGTGACTGGGGGGCTTGAGCACAATACATTTAGTTTATTATGACCGAGTTTAAAAAAAATGGCTGTTCACAATATTAAGAGTTAGAAAAATGAAACTCATAGCTAATCAAGAGAAGATATAGGATTAGATGAGAGACTCTACAAGCCACCTAAGACAAGTCATGCTAAAATCAACTGGTGTGGACCCAACCTTCCATGTAAATGTATGCATGAAATCATTTGATGGCTGTTAGTGGCTAAGGTAAAAGATTCTGCCCCCTGGTTGTGATTCTGAGGCACCTTAAAAGAAAATAAAGAATATCTTTCAGTTGTAGTACAAGGGTAAGAGATGCTTCTCAGTTTTGGAGCTGCTACCTACTAACATTTGAAAGTAACCTATCATTAGCCAGCACAATCAAGACTGCAGTATCTGGAATATCTTAAAGCCCACTTTTGCTGACTCTTCATTTTGCTTTCTCTTCAGTTCTGCAATATGAAGGCTCAGATTAATTTAAGAGGGTCAAAACTTCCTAGATTTGGGAATCAGGAGGAGTTGGGATTTGGGAAAAAGGAAATACACAAAATGAGGTGTGTTCATTCTTTACTGCATATACTGTAGATAGCTAGGTTTTATTTATGAAGCTAAAGAGGAATATTTGGCTGCACACTTCATAAGAAACTGCTAACACCTGCACATCTGAGTGAAGAAACTTGATTGTCAAAAATCTTATAATGACTTTATTCTGTATTATAAGTGTTAAGGCATATGTTTAGGAAATGCTGAACACCAAAACCAAAGAAGTGCAAAACTGAGCAAATCTTCCCCTAGTAGCAGCGCATTAAATTTTCCTTCAGTTCAACAGTACCTGGGCATATAGCCTAAACATAACATTAAACTGTTCCTCAGCATGTATACATATCTCATGCTTGTCTTACAAAAAAAATTGCACCCATTTTCTGTGGATGAAACCATTTTCAATGCACAGAGTAGAGTACTGTATATTTGGCAAAAATGGGGGGGGGGACCTCCATCATTTGGACTGCTCTGTGGCTGAGTAAGGGAATGGGGAAATATTTTTGTGGAAAAAATAAGCGCTTCCTCCTTAAAAAAAAAAAAAGCAGCACAAAGGATAGGTCTTTGGGCCATGCTGGAAAATTACAAGAGAAACTCTGCAAAGGCAATGGGAGGAGCTTCATCCAGAGGATTATAAATTGAAGTGGAAGTGACCTTCTGAGCAAAGATTCAAAGTTTATGGGCTGTTGAATCATTCATATGTTTGAGATGAGAAATGAGACAAATGTTTCCCATTGCTGTACCCTCTGCCTAGAATTCTTCCAGAATGCTCCTCAAACCACCTTTTCTAAAAAAAAATAAAATGACCCCTTCATTCCCCAAATAAAACTTTGTTACATCTGCCTACCTCCCCTATCTTCACATTTTCAAAAGAAACTAAAGAACTTATTCCATTTTCGAAGAGTAAGAAAGAGTCAAGCAGTGTTCCTGGGTTATGTGCCTGGCTCAAAAGCTGGCTGTTACAATTCTCAGAGAATTGTACAGCTGTCAGAGAAATAGACAGGGGAAGAGTTGAGTATGGAGAAAAAAAATCAAGAAATTTAGATTTACCTGCATCACTAGTTGTCAGGGAAAGAGGCGAAGAAGGCAGACTGGCCAAATGGAGTAGCATTAGTGGTTAGTGTACTCACATCCCTTCCAGCGCCATGCTTTCCCTTTACTTGACCAGCTGCTGAACAGGAAAAAAACCTTGGTA
Source organism: Plestiodon gilberti rubricaudatus (assembly GCA_026170595.1). Lineage (NCBI taxonomy): Eukaryota > Metazoa > Chordata > Lepidosauria > Squamata > Scincidae > Plestiodon > Plestiodon gilberti. Next base: position 218,113,377 of record JANXHW010000001.1, on the reverse strand, counting down.
GTGTGTATCTACTGCCATCATCCCAGGCTACAGAGACCAGGTGGAGGGAGGCCATCTGGAGGAAAAAAAAATCCCTGGAGAGCACTGAACCCCAGGGATTCTTATTAAAAATTAAACCCACAGCAGTGTTTGCAGGGCGAAGGGACATGACAGTCCACTGGATTACCTGTGACCATGGACTAGGCAGACAAAGGGTCAAAATGTTACTAGTTTATTAAAAAGTCTAATGAAAAGGGAATTACACAAAATGGGGAAGAACGATGGGTAGTAAAAGTACACGCATGCTGTTGAAAAATGCCTAAGCTTGGCTGGAAAGCACAAAGAAAAGTTTTCATCAAATGAATGCAGTAACCATTAATGCCCAGCAGATGGAACTGTGTCCCAGCATTAAACCTGGGAAGTTTGCATGCTGGCTGGAGTTAGGGCTCTTAGGGTAGTTTTGAACAAGTGAAAAACTGGGTTTTTATTTTCCACAGCATTCAAATAACTAATGAATTTAGGTCTCATGAACTGACAGTCCAATGGGTATACCTTAAAAGCCTCTTTGTTCTTTCATCAGCATCTGTGATTGAAGTGGTTCTCAAATGCAGGTTATGAATATGGTTAAGAAACCTGATATTAAAACAGCATCTTGTTTGAGGTTATCAGTATTATGCATTGTGCCTTTTTTCTAATATTACAGCTGTCACAACTTTGTTTCTTGTACTACATCAAAGGACACTTCCTTTTCCCTCCAAGCCCTAAGAAGTACAAGCAGCTACACTGTGGAAGCCTATGTCTGTAATCTTACTCTCCGGCACCAGTCAAATGAGATTCCAACTCCCACATTTTGTATTTTGCTTAGTACTAGAAATATTTGAAAGATTGTGTTACCTTTGCAAATGGAAGTTTCAACGGCTTCTTTGTCTTGAAGGAGGAACAAGAGTTCAAACATACTCACATGTGTGCTGGTTTGGCTGCTCAGATAGCTTAAAGAGGGGATTTTTTTCCGCATAGCTGTGGCCTTAACACTAAAAAAAAGTGTATTCTCAGCTCTCATAATTGTGGAGGTAAGATGTTTGAATGCAATGACAAAAATTCTGAAGAATGGAAACCTTGAGGCAAGTAAAGGAAGGCCAAATTCATTATCCAACTGTCATGGTTTTCGAACCTATGTACTACATTTTTCCCTCACTTGTCAGGTTATTTCATACTTAAGGGTAACATTTTCTGAATAATAGATAAGTGCAGAACCACTATGTGCCCATTTACTCAGTTATGCATTACCAACCCCTGAAAACTCATTCTTTACGCATCAAGGAGATAAATCAGAGACAAAACTGGGTTAAAAGGGCATCAGCAATGCAGCAAAATCAAAGCTCAACTTTTCCATCTTTCGTCTTGGGATAAGATTCCTATTAACAATAGCAGGCACAGCCTTCCCGATGGAGCAAAATTCAGCACTCCATAGAGAAATGCAGTGAGTTGCAAATGATCAAAGGCAGTTGTCAAACAGATGTGGCTGAAACACTCTGGAATTTCTTGTAAATAATGCTGGGTATCATCTACATACCCACAATATCAACCTGCCTTCTCCCCCCCCCCCGATTACCCCCCCCCCCCAGGGATGTCATGTAGATGTTGAAAACTATAAAGATGGAACTCTGGGGCCCCCATAAGCCAATAGTCAATGACCAAGGCATTGGCCAGTAACTCCTCAGCATCACCTTCTGGCACTTCCCTTCAAGAAGGACCACAGCTCCTGCAGTACGGTGCCTACTAATCCCATCCCAGTTAAAGCTGTCCAGAAGGATGTTATGGTTAATGATATCAAATGCTACTGAAATGGGCACGGGAGTTGAAAAGGGCTACTGTATATACATACATTGACACACTCCATCCTATTTGAACCCTTGGCTCATGACACACTTACAAAGCAGAGCAACCTCCTGTTCAGGGAGAGAGACAGGACAGAGTGGTGGGAAATCTGCCACAGGCAAGGGAGCGGGGCATGTACTGCCAAGCCACATGACAACCTCCTGGATTATGAATTCTTCCCAACCCATGAATTTCAGTGCTCAGCCTAGAGCAGGGGTGGGGAACGTATTTGGGGTGGGGGGCCATTTTCCCATGGGGAAAATTGGCTGCGGGCTGGCCGTTAGGCCACCTGAAATTTTTGCCCCCCCACCGCAAATTTGATACCCCGCGAATTTACAGGACCCACCCACCGCTCACTCGCCCACCCACCCACCGCTCGCTCTCGCTCAGCTTCCTCCCTCCCACCCACCCCTCTCCGAGCCCCCTCCCTCCACTCTCCAACTTACCAGGCTCCGGGCCGCCTTCCCGCCGCCTTCCCGCGCCGCTTCCTTTTCAAAACGGCCTTTCTGTACATGCGCAGATTGCCACTGGGCTCAGCGGCGATCTGCGCAAGTACAGAAAGGCCGCTTTCAGAAGGAGTAGGCACCGAGGTGACGCGTCACCTCGGCGCCGCCTCCTTTTAAAATCGGCTTTCCTGGACCTGCGCAGAGCGCAGCTGAGGCCAAGATTGCCCTCTTGGCCGTCATCGCGCTCTGCGCAGGTCCAGGAAGGCCGATTTTAAAAGGAAGCGGTGCGGGAAGGCAGCGGCGAGCGGCGACGGAGCCTCCGGTCGCAGGCCGGATCGGGCTGGTCCAGTGTGGGCCGGACCGGATTGTCCCGCGGGCCGGAGGTTCCCCACCCCTGGCCTAGAGCATCAATGGCCCAGCAGCAGGCTATCTCTGCCATGCACAGGTGTAAAGAAGAACTTGCGTCATATCGTAGTATGCATCTGGCGAAGCACAAATCCTATCTCTTCTTTGCATCAGAAGCGGTGGCTGGAGGGGGGCAGTGGGCCCCCAGGCAGCATGCGGGGGTGACAAAGCAGACGGCGGGGGCGTCAATCACACCGTGTTGAAGGCGTGAAGAGCCGGCGGTAGTTTTGATCCACCCACCCTGCGGCTCTGAGGGATGTTTGGCAGCGGTGGTGATATCACTTCCAGAGGTGACATCACCAGGGGGGCCACGTAACGACGCCTCTGCTTTGCATTTGGCTTATGGCATTACCAAGCCAATCCAGACTGTAGGGGACCTACATACAGTACCTTTATATAATAAAAGATTTGTATTGCATTTCAGCCCATGGAATCCAGGTTCTAGCTGCTCTGTGATGACCCTGGCTTATGAATAGACTCTGGAATAGTCAGGATCAAATTATGCCAGAATTTTAAAAGGAGAACATCAGTTGCTGTTACGCTAAGTGTTATTAACTCTTTTCTTTTTTTTAAATAACTTGTCAGGGATCTGCCAGGTGTGGCTTCTACAGAAGAAACTAGTATTCCACTACTGCTTATAGATACAGCTGGCTGTGGCTTATTTGAACTTGAAGTGGAAGATGAACAGTCTAAAGGGAATCAAGGTACTGTTGTTTTATCTGTGGTAGGATTCCTCCCTCCCCCCACTGAAATTCTTTCTTTGTTTCTAGTTTTCACATTTCAGGTAATGTCATCCACAAATGTTGACGCATAATGTCAGTTGCCATTTTTAAGCTCATTTTGTGCTAGAAAAGACCAGCGGCTGCACTGGGGAGTTACTGAGTGACTGAGGTCCCAGGCTCTTAGGGATGTCGCATAGAAAGAAATTATATCACAAATGCATATCGGCAAATATCTTGGTCGTCAGGCTTTAGACATTTGTGTTAATGATGCTAAGATGGATGAGTCACCTGAGGCCCACAAAGCTTTTTTTTTTGTATTCGAGCAGTGCAGCCCACTAGAGCTTGCCTTTTGTGTCCCAGGGCTAACCAGAACCAGTAAGAGAGAACACATCATAGATGTGTAGAACAGTATGGACATTCTGGTTTTAAAGGCCATTTATAAATAGGTTGTGCATTGACACATCAGATTCCCACAGATTCACCCCCATAATCCATGCCACAGCATGGCAGAGTCAGACAGCAGGTGCCGTAGTATGCAGTGCAGGGAGATGAAAATTTTTGTGGTGAGTAATCCTTAGATCTTGTAGTAAAATTGTATGAGAAAAGGAAAGACACACAGCATGAGGGTGATTCTAGATTACAGAGAGTACTGAGCCACACTGAAGCTAAGGAAAGTAATGCTAAACCAGTTTAGTTGGCTCTTTAGATTTTTGGGGAAATGGGTGACATTTCCTAGGAATATTCATCTTTTTCCAAACCCCAGTGTTTCATTTTGATCTTTGAACCTGATGAAATGTTGTGGCAAATTCGAGTAGTTTGGATAGTATGAGCCAAATGTGGGTCCCAGGTAGATCAAACCTGCACTTACTTGCAGTCTGGTCCAATGCATATTTGGTCAGAATTGGGCCCCACTATTCAATAGGTTTCATTTATTTTAAAGGTCACGATTGCAAAGGCCTTTCTTGGGGCCAGAATTACAGCCCTGGTCTACCCATGCCAGCGGCGGAATTTGGGTGGAGCGTGTGGAGCAGGAGCTCCAGGCACTCGGGCGGGCGGGAGGCGCGCTCGGAGCACTTACTGTTGCGAAGCGCCGCGTGAGATTGGCCCTCTCTCCCTCCCTGGAGCCTGTTCAGCTCCAAAATGAGTTCAAAATGGGCGGGGGGGACGTGACGCAGGCCCCGCCCCCGAGCGCCGGGAGGGCACTTGTCATTTCTGACCCATGCAGACAGAGATGAAGTGGGCTGTGTTGTGCTTCATCTGATGTGATGTAGTGGGCTGTGTTGTGCTTCATACCTTTTCAAATACAGAAAGCTGAGAAAAGCTTCTAATTGATGAATTGCTGTTTGCCTCATTGAGCATCATTCAGTCGATGAAGAAACCTATAACATGCTTTACTTGAAAGCGGTTGCTTATATAAACCTGATTAATAAAAAATGTCAAAGTTGTATGTTCCATAAGATATATCCTTTCACAAAGAAGGCTTGTATAGCTTTTTTTGGGGGGGGGGTGTTTCCCCCCAAAGACTTTCTGTACTGCTCTTAAAATACCAGTAGGTTCCATTATGGGAATAGGTGCTAATATCGAGCTTTGCAAAGGTTGCAATAAACCAAGAGTATAGACAGGAAATGTAAGCAATAGTAAAAATTGCTTATTTGGGTTCCTTTTGACTAGAGAGGAAAATGGGTGGTAGGGATATTCCACAGAAGGGGGGCAGAAAGTCACATACTGCAGTGGCTTCCAGTTTGCTTCTCAATCCACTTCTTAGCTTTTACAGCCCTTCACAGACCAGGACCTACATATGTTGGAAAGCATCTCTCTCCACATGAACCACTCTCTGCCTTTTGAGGTCAGTTTTGAGGAGGATGCTCTAGGTCCCTGCAACATGGGAAATAAGAACATCTCTATAGCATAGAAGAGCACGGCCTTTTCAGTCATTTCCCCAAGGTTGTGGTGTGGAGGGATCTTCCTCTGGAAGTTCAATGGTGCATCTCAGTCCTGGCTTTTAGAAAGCAGCATAAGCATATTATAAACACAGAAAGCTACTTCTACTGAATCAAAGCTTTGGTCTATCTATGTTGGTACTGTAGTGTCTACTCTGAGTGGCTCTCCAGGATTCAGATGGGGGCCTTTCCCAGCCCTACCTGGAAATGCCAGGGATTGAACCTGGGACCGTCTGTATGCAAAGCATATACAATACTTTACCACTGAGCTACAACCCCATTGCTCAGCGGACACAAAGCCCACCACCTGTTTGTGCAACAGTTCCACATGCAGGTTTTTCACGGTATGTGCATGTACTACACATCCATCCCAATGGATGCGCATGGAGCAAAACCCGATGTAGCATTGATGCACATTATAATCCATGTACAAAGGCATGAAAGGTGCCATCCATTGTAAAATGTATGAAGTGGTCCGTGGTATTGACTGCACGTCTTTCTTGCCAATTTCACTAAGGAACAATTTGAGATGGATCTTTTGTGTGTGTATGTGGGCCACCAGGTACTTGCTGAGTGTTTGAATCTGTATTGAAGCAGGTGTTTGTTTTGCCGTATGTCCAGATTGCAACTCACTGTGCTAGCACAAGCTTTACAAAATAAGTTGACCCATAGCATGACAAACTGGCTATTTGGGTGCACATTGAAAAAGTCTAAAACAAATGCTTAAGCATGGATTGTGTGCTCACTGTGTGCCTGGTAAGTAACCCACACATGATTGTATGAATCAGTCTCAGTTTGGTTTCCTATGAGCCTTGAGCCCATTGCAAATAAACATGTCTTTTTATGTAGAATGATTTAAATGCGTACAATGACTTTAAAAATCGATTTTTGGTTTGGGTGGGGAGTGGAAAAAAGCATCACTGACCAAATTGCAGGTGTTTACTGCTGAATCTTTGCAACTTGCTTTAGGGCTAAATCATTCACTCTCCAGCATGGGTATCTTTTTCCACTTCTAGGTGAAGTACGTCTGGTCAGCTTGCACATACAGGCTTTGGTAGAAGCTGGAGTTAAAGCAAGAGACATTGCTGTCATTGCACCTTACAATCTCCAGGTGAGTGTGTCTGCCTTGCCCTTAGAATACAGCATTTTTTAAATCACTGTTGTTGTGTCATCAGTGTGCATGATGCTTTATAAAATGCAAGAGGATAGGTCGAGCTCGATCTCCAACCGGTTTTGCTGACTTGAGTAAGTTTCACTTATTATACCTGTGCTGGTTGCAGTGGACCTATCACCCAATCTTCTTGATCATCCTGTGACCTCTAGTAAATAAATAAGGCCCTTGTTTCTCCCTTAGCCACCAATCAGCAGCAGGAGCCTGACAGTGCCACACTCCTGCACAAATCAATACTCTTCTCATATTTCAGGCATTTGACTTTTGTAATTCTGGAAGAAAGGAATCTTTCAGGACAGGATGACATGTTCCTTTTACCTTGCATTTGCCATATTTTTGGTATCGGCAATATCTGTGTTTTTCAGGTGGACATGCTAAGAGAGCTTCTGTGTCACAAGTACCCAGAGCTGGAGATTAAATCTGTGGATGGCTTCCAGGGAAGAGAGAAGGAGGCTGTTGTCCTCTCTTTTGTGAGATCTAATAGAAAAGGTAAATGTTCCCTAATAGGTCATAACTGGGAGTAGTGGGGAATAAAGATAAGCTTAATTGTAAGGAAAATTACGGAAACAGCTGTGTATTGCTTCAGCTAGTTCTGGCCCCCTTTACTGGCCCCCTTCACACATGTTCCTGGCAGCATGGAAGCTGCTTCCACATGGTGTAATCCTATGTAGAGGGATACATGTGTGAATAATGGAACCATGTGGGTGAGCTTGCATCGGAAGTTGCATGGTCTCTCCCACTCAGTCAGTACCCTCTTTCTCAGTGGGGCAAGACCCATGCCCTTTCCACATGGTCATGTTATTCCTGCAATGTGAGATTGCACAATGTATGGTTTCTGCGTTGCTAAGAGGTGAGGAGGAAACTCTTCTCAAAGCTGAGAATTCCCAAGGAAGCTTACTTGTGCCTGAGAAAAATGTAGAGTTGAGAAAGAAACACAAAGAAAAAGTTTTCCCGAAACAAAAGTAGGACAGTAATGTAGGCCAAAAGTTGAGAGCCTTGCGAATGACTGCAGTAGCTAAAAGAGTGTAGCTGACAATGAAACTGATTGCCTAAAGCTGGAGATTTGATTCACCACACTAAGTACCGGTAATTGGGCTCCATTCTGTGGTTTGTCTGTCAAAGCCTAGTAAGTGGGGGGGGGGGGATGATTCAAAATCCTTTCCATAGCATTACAAGACAAAGAACTCTCCTCTTTGTTCTGGCTGTGTCCAAGCATCGCCTGCCTTATTTGAAGCCCTAGTGGCTAGGCACATATATGCCAGAAGGCAGAATGGATTATGGGTGATGTGAAGTACTTAGGAAGACAGAATGGAGGAAACATTGGCAACATAGTATTACCAGTAACTAGACTCATGTGGCCAGATTTTTATTATTTCTATGATTCCATTTTCAACAAAAAACAGTTCACAGTGAGTTTCACAAAGCAAAAGAAATGAGAAGATGTTTCCTGTCCCAAAGGGGCTCACAGTCTAAAAAGAAGTGGAAGGGAGACACTAGCAACTGCCTCTGGGAAGAATGTTGTGCTCTCCCCCTTCTTAAGAGTCTTTCAGAAGGTTCCTCTTTGCCCAGTTAGCAGGATAAATAAGTTCTGGCATCAACCAACAGGGACCTAATTGGAGCCCATTTCATGATGTGTGTATTAATATGTAAACTTGTTGCAACTGTATGTTGAGATGGTAACCAAAAGCATAGGCTCTGGATTTCCAAGTGTCCTTTACATGTTACATCTACTGCCTGCTGACCATCTGAACATAGCATGGTTGCATAGTCTGGAGAAAAAAACCACACACCATGCTATGAAACTTACAATTTTGACTGCTTTTAAATATGGCTTCTTGTCATGTCACAGGTTACTCAGAGCAAATACAGTATAGCTGACTGCATCTTAAAATTCCATATTGCAGCAAATTTAGTTGACCTCATATTTGTGGAACATCATATTGCAAATGTGAGTTCCCGGGGTGTGTTCTTATTGGGAACCCCACAAACCTTTGATGCAACTAGCAGCATCAAAGCATACTTTAACTATTAACCATTTCCTCCCAATCCACATGTGTACACATTTAACTCCTGTATACATTCTTGGGTAAAAATGCCTTAAAGTAAAGGCATGTGGTAGATCAGAACTCTTAGTCCTCTGTTATCGTGAAACCCACTATTGTACCAGGGGAAGGAAATAAACCGCAGCGCAGCGTATTATTGTTTGTGTTCTTAAAGGTACTTGTCACTTGGTAATGATCTTCTGGGTTAAACTTACTAAGCAAAGTTGGTGACTGACAGTGCAGTCCTGTGCATGTCTACTCAGAAGTAAGGACTTTTGAGTTCAAATGGTCTTACTCCCCAATGTGTATAGGATTTCAGCCTAATATGCTTTAATGTACCAACAGGCCTGAGCTGTGAAATATATGTCTTCAGTTGGAAGGGACAAACTCTGCTAGACTGATTTGCTTTTAATGTTTGTTTTTCCACTTGTCTGCCACTTAGCTGCATAGAGAGGGGACTCCGTCACCACCCAAGTTAGATGGCTGAGCTGACTCATCTTGGCATTTGCTATCTATTATTACAGAGCCTTGAGAAAATAATTGGAGATCAGAAATAGCTTCTGAGTTGAATTTCTTATGCATTCATCATTTATAACCGTTTTGTTGTGTGCGTGTGCTGATTAATTGCCGTTTTTAAAAATAGCACATAGACTATGTATATTTCTGACCTTTATAAAAGTTAGACTCCTGTCAACAACTAGAGACAAGCAAAGTGTGGCTACACAGGGCTCTGTGAAATCCCTTTTGTTAATTTCTGCTTGCACAGTACAATCATAATCTACACCTTCGTCCCAGTTCCAGTGCAGAGGTGAACTTTAGTTAGGCTTAGCAAACCAAATTGGATCATTCATGCCCTGCTGTGCTATAACTGACATTCCAAGTCACAGTGATATGAATCAAGAATGAGTATCTGTGCCTTATGAGCCACATCCAGACCCAGAACCTCTCTTATCAGGCTCTTGGCTATTTCCTGGATTCTACTTCCTTTATTTTAAAATAAAATGGAATAAAGCTTGATTTTCTGCTGGATTTTTTTTAGAAGATGATCCTGAGGCAGCATTGTGATTGCTCCACAAAATAAGGAGGGCAGTTGACCAATTAAGGAATTTTAGTTGATTGATCATCTGCCTTTTAACAAATCAATTGGATTGCTTAGGCTGCAGTCCTTTGCACAACGTTCCTTGGAGTAAGCCCCATTGACTGCAATGGGACTCACTTCAGTAGAAACATGGATCGGATTGTGCTGCTAATCAATTAAAGTTGATTTGGTAACTACATTTGCATGTTACCTAAACCACAATATATGCCTTTTTGAGTTGTCAAAGAACTTTGCATCATAATAAAAGCTCCCCCATCAAAAGCTCCCCCATTTACAAAACCACCTCTAATAGGGGTAGCATCTATTTTGAAACAAATTAAAACAAATTAAATTTGTTTTGAAACAAATTAAATTTGAAAATTAAATTAAAATTAAATTTGAAAATTTAATTTGAAACAAATTAAAAATTGAACTGAATTTGCCCACATTTTTCTTCATGCTTAAACTAATGTACCTTGAAATGAATGGGTACAAATAGGAATTATTTTGGGGATCCCATTCATTACACATTAGGGGTGGGGTGGCTGACCTCTGTGCAGCCCCCTCCTAGCAACCACCATTATGTTTTCCTACAATGTCATGGATACAGTGTCATTCTGGGCCTCATCGGGAAAATATGAACTTTAGCTGCTGCCTCCACCAGAGGGTGGCGAAAGATATGTAAAAAAAGATAGATATTAAAATAAATGCTTCAAACCAACAAAGACAAATATGGAACGAGTAATGAAACAAATAACAAAACAAATGGAAGCACAAATTTAAATTAATGAAAATAGATGGAAATGAAACCTCTGACCTTCAAGTTTTTGTTTCATTCCTTATTGCAATAAAAACACCAGAGCAAAAATAGCCCCCAAAAGTAAATATAAGTTTGTTCTGCAAATATCAAAAGTTATTTGGCTAATCATATTGAGTTGGTTCCCAAGATCCATGATGGGAAGGAAAGTAATTCCTCTCACTATTCCACAAACACTTGTGCAAGAGCTTGCAGAAGAATTCATGCGGTGCTAGAATAGGTAATCTCTAGAGCAGTTGAGCCAGCAGGTGGCGCAGTGGGTTAAACCGTTGAACCATGAGCTGTCGATCGAAAGGTTGGCAGTTCAAATCCGCAACAGGGTGAGCTCTCGTTGCTTGGCCAGCTCCTGCCAACCTAGCAGTTCCAAAGCATGTTAATGCGAGTAGATAAATAGGTACCACTTGCTGGAAGGTAAACAGCGCTCCGTGCTCCAGCTACATGCTACGCGCTGCGGCAAGGAGAGTCATGCCGGCCACATGACCACGGAGGCGTCTTTGGACAACGCTGGCTCTTCGGCTTTGAAATGGGGATGAGCACCACACCCTAGAGTCGGACACGACTGGACTTAATTGTCAGGGGTCACCTTTACCTTTAGAGCAGTTTTAAAGACTCTGCTTGTGCAAGAGGTTGCACAAACTCTTGCGCAATTAGAAGAGCATCTTCAATTTCTTTTCACTTTTCTTGCACACCAATCTAGTGTGAAGCAGCTCTTCTTGAGCAGAATATGTCTTCCACATGCGGAGCAGCACCCTTGGATCCAGTTCATGGTTAAGATTACTAAAATAATTACTGAAGGGGGGAGAGAGAGTGTATGGGGTGCTTTGAGCACTTGTCTTAGACAGAATATGGTACTCGTTCTGCAATCTTGCGTATACTTGATAGTAAAGTAAGTGTACTTTTTGAACTCAGTGGGATTTAACATCTGAATCAACACACTTATGACAGAACTGCACATATTTTTATTAGGTTGTTTTATTAAGACCTGTTTTCTTGCCTTGCTATGATATGTAGGTGAAGTGGGATTCCTTGCTGAAGACCGGAGAATAAACGTTGCAATTACTCGTGCCCGGCGTCATGTGGCAGTTATCTGTGATTCTCGGACCATTGGCAACCATAGTTTTTTTAAACGACTGGTGGATTATATGAACAAGCATGGGGAAGTACGCACAGCCTTTGAATACCTAGATGACATTGTGCCTGAAAACTATTCTCACAAGAGTTCTCAGGGGGTCCGTGAGCAAGAAAGGAAACCTAAACTCATTGCTGCCCCAGCCTTAAAGGCTAATGGTGTGAACCCAAGAAGAAAACCAGCTAAAGAGACTGGACAGAAGATGGTGGAGCGTTCTATGCAGAGTGCAGTCAAAGTCCCAGCAAAGCAAACTGAAGTGACAGAGAATTCAAGTAAGCATCAAGCAAAGATATTGGAGTTTCTGGAGAGCAATGAGACCCAACTAGATTTCCCTTCATCATTAAATGCCCATGACAGGTTGCTTGTCCACCAGTTGGCTGAGGAACATGGGCTGCAGCATGTAAGCACCGGAGAAGGTAGAGAGAGATACATAAGTGTTCGTAAGCGAGATGCTGTCATAGACTTATCTCTGGGAGGTGCTCCAGTGTATGACCAGGAGTTGTGCTGCAGATCTTCAAGCCCCCCAAATGAAATTCCTGCTGACAGCGAGAAGAGTGGAAGCAATGCTAGCACAGGGAAAGTGGATCTGAAAATGTTGCACCTGGAACGGATGCAAAGGGAGAAAGCCAAGCGAGGGGAGAGCATGAAACAAAGGCAGGCACTGAATGTAAATCTGCAGGAAATCATTGGGAAGAAACACAGAAATGAAGGGAAAGGTAAGATATATCATTCTCCCTCTATGGATTTGACTTTCTGAAGCCATTTCCTTTCATTTTCTAAGCTTTTCTATTTGCATTTTTAGAAGGAAGTTTGATGATACTTTTTATTGCCGCCTCGCTTTTCTTCAGAATGCTGCTTATCCCTCCATCCATTTCAGTTCTCCTGAAGATTCACTCTGGGGTGAATCCCTTAGGCATCTTTTGGGAAATTTCAGCCAGGGCAGCAGACCATGAGAGCTTCTGCTCCAGGACTGCTGCAGAAATTCATTGCTGCTTCTACACTGCGGTTACAGCTCATTTCCTCACCTCTTTGTGGCTGGGACAGACTTTTTCCTTGTATAGCAGCTACTTTTTTGACAGTTATCTTGAGGCCAAGAATTCAATAGAATAAACTGCTCTGAGAGTATTGTGTTTGTTCACTGAAGAAGTTTCTTTTAAAGGTTTAAACATTGTGTGTATCACCAGAGTAATAGGTTTGGCTTTTGGAAATATGACATGTGACCTTCCAGAAAGAAATAACTGAGAATTTTGTCAGAAAAGATGACCAGACGGTCTGATTGACTTATTCTATGGAATCTGACTGTTGTTTTGAGTGTGCTGAGGATGTGGACATAAGATGTGTAGGTGATAGTTAGTCCAACCCCTCCCCCCCGCCCCAGGCAGGAGGATGTCTGGTGGAGGACGATATCTGAACTATAAAACACGTTTCATAGGTTTTAACATCTCAGGTAGCAAGTTGAGGAAAGACTCTTGCCTGAGACCTTGGAGAGCTGCTATCAGTCAGTGTAGGTAATTCTTGGCAAGGTTGGTCTGAAACAAAGCTGCCTTACACCTTTTGTTGATCTATGGAGGCCACCATGGCCTACTCTGGACTCTGTGGAGACATGCAGCTGTATGATCTTGCTACGCCTTTATTCTGGCTTGTCCTCTCTTTTTTGTCGAGTTTATTTTGCATAACCATTCTGGGCAAGGACTGTGTCATGTTTATGATCTTGTGAGTGATGCTGTTTTGTTTTTTTCCCCATGGCTGTCATGCAAGGCCAGGCTTCTGCCATTCCACGCATCTTAGGTTATTGTTACTCCATGGGCTTCTGTGTTTTCTGCTCCTGACTAGGGCAATTAAATTCTTTGCAGACTTCAATAGGAGACTGAATCAACACAACTGTGCCCCTTTATGCTCTTAATAAAACACTGTTTTGTGTTCCCTTTTTTTAATTACTGGTGAACGTGTGGGTTTTTTTTCCTTATGATTTTAGGAAAGGCTGCTGTTAAAACCAACGTGGAAAGCACAGTGGAGGAAGACTTTGATGCTATGATTTCTGCTGCAATCAAAGCTGACAACTTGTGTGGTTTCCGCAAGTGCAAAGCCAGTGTAACAACCTTGGGACAGCTCTGCCTGCATTGCAGCAAGCGCTACTGTCTCAGCCACCACATCCCAGAGGTATGCTTTACCCTACCTTAGTTCAGGCAGGCTAAATATCCCCAGGGAACCACCCTCCGCTCCATTTCTTGAACCCAGGCCTTCAGGCTGAATGTCTGGCAATGTGAAATGGGAGGAGTATTAAGTACTGAAGCACTTGACAGCCCCGGCTTTTTATAATTGCAGTCTGGAGAAGTGTTGCAGCATTCACAAGACCATTTCAACAGCATTCACAAGACCATTTCAACCATTTCAACAACACCGGGGAGGGGGGGGGGAGGAGAAGTCAAACTGTGTTCACCTCAACTTATAGAAAGGATGCTTGAAAACTCTGCCTTTAGAGCATGATGGGGGGGGGGAGGTGAGGAGTCCAGGATTATAAAAGCAATATCACAATATTCACAAGGGAGCCATGAGGCGGGTTTTGGCCTCTAGTTTAATAGCCTGATGATGGGACAGACCTCTCTGCTTGGCTATAAGTGAAAAAAGAATCGCTCTCAGAGGTGCTGGGTTTGCCCATCATTAGGAAGAATGAAGCATTTCCTTTTGTTCTCCCTTCGGTCCTTGTTGTGGATTTAGTTTTTATGGCCTAAAGTACGTCTGAAAAAATCTCCCTTCACCTCTTTCCCCAAGCACTTAATATAAGAGTAGTTTTATTTCCTGTCAAGATCCAGGACGTACTTGCATTTTTTTCCACTCAGGAATCTAACAAATATACACTTCCACCCCACTCCTTCCCTGGCTCTACTCTCCAGCTGCTTTAGCTATATTTTTTTTTCCTGGAAATGAATAGGATCTGCAAGAATGTGCATCCTTGGCGAGGCCATTAAAAGGCACTTAACATAGCAGAGCAAGGGAGGTGCGCTTAATGACGTGTCACTGTGTTGAAATAATGCGATTCTTCGGAGTCCTTTCCCTCCCACTACGTGTCTGAGTCCTCCCTGCAAAATGTACCTCAAAGCATCTCTTTACTTTTTACGTCACAGTTCAGATTCATTTCCTGCAGCCTGCTTGTAGGAGCTGGAAGCTCTAGAAAACCTGTAAATGTAGGAAGCTGAGTATGCTGGCACGGAAAGGACCGTAGCTCCATGATAAAGCACATGCTTGGCATTTATCAGAGGACTTGTAAACCTCTTTTTTTACCTCCAAAATGGAGGCACTCTCAAGGGTGCAGTCTCTGACCTCTTCCCTTTAAAAGGCTCTCAGCTAGCAGGGCTGGGAAAGAATTCACTCTGTGGGAGCTTGCAGAGCTGCTGTTTGACAGCTAGACAGGCTAATAGTATCGATGACAGCTTCCCTCCCAAAACAAATAGTGGTGGGAGGTCTCGCTCTGAGGCAGAACCTTAGTGGGGTTACCACCACCCCCACACCACGTTCTCATTCCTGATCCATCTCCCCTGACAGCTGGTATTTTTAAAACAAAACCAAATGACAGCTACATGAGCACTTTTAATGTCATGTGTAGATGGACCCTAGGAATAAGAACACCCTAGGAATAAGGACCCTGGGAATAAGAATAGGTACCTGTGCTATGCCTTGACCTGTCTTCCCCCCCTGCCCCCCCCCCCCCCGCAATCACTATGACAAGCTGGTGCAAGAGATGTCACAAGCACAGCAACAGGGCTTGTGATCATAGTTACCTTCTGCTCAATGAGTTGCCAATCAGAGCTCAGGATCTTGGTCTGCCCATCTCTGCAGCTCTAGCAAAGAGGGGATTATTGTACTTATTCAAGGTGTACCCCCAAGGTTTGTGGAGGGCCAGAATGGTTTCACTTGACCAATACAGCTGTATGAGATCTGCCCATGTTCTGTGCCAGTGTAGCACATAAAAGGCCTCTATGCTAGGAATATTGATTATCAACAAAGCCTGATTTCAGATGTCCTGTTTACTGCACTTCTGATTTATTTGAGGTAGTTGATCAAGTGTTTTTAATCTCATGGGAAAAGTGTTGGAGTTAGCTACTAAAAACATTTTGCTCTATAGTACCTGAAATGAAGGGGGGGGGGGGGAGAGAGAGAATGTGGGTAGAATTATGGATGTGTGCCCAGTTGAGATATCGGTGTGAACCAGGCTCTGTAGCCACAGCTGTTCCTATGATTGCAGTAGCTCGAAAAAGCACAACTGCAGGGAGAGAAATAACTGCCAGCTGTTTCTTTACTGGCCACAGCATTGCAGCCAGCTGCGTGCGTGTGTGCGTGCGTGTGTGTGTAAGGGAATCTGATCAGGAGTTACATTTAAGAGTTTATTTCTGAGTTTTAAATAGGTGTAACTTGACGAAGACAGCATTTTCTCCTTTTGGAGTATACAAGTGCAAAAGTACTTTTTTAAAAAGATCAAGTTGTAACAAAGCTTTAAAAAAATAGATTGGTTCAGTTGATATCAAACTGTCATGAGGAAATTCACTTAGAGCTCCAGGTTTCTTCTCTCTCAGCTCATCAAAAATTATAAACCAGTTATGAAAAAAACTGATAAAATGTTAGAAAGCTTTAGATATTTAACTGGCTTGCAAATCACCCACGCATTCTATTGTTTGAGGGTATTTTGTAGCCTTGGACAAAATTCAGATGTGAAACTCTTATTAAAATGAAGTCTTCGGACATCATGTAAGTGATAGCTGCAGTGCTGGTCCACCTTAATTTTCTGGCAGCTCTGCCTACTTGCACGTCATAATTTACCTGTAATGAAAAAGACTTCCATCAAAGCTATTTTTCAGTCATGAATTACATTCTCTCTCTTTATTATGTTACCAACTTTTTCCTCTAGTTATATTTTCTCATGGAGTGTTGCAAAAATCATTTGGTTGTAGTTTAACTTTATTTTGTCCCTTGGAGCCCTGAAATACTGAGAGATTGTTCTTCTCTTTTCCTTTTTATTTATTTATTTGTGTAGGTAGATTGATGGTGCATGTTCTTTTTAATATAGATATTGCCGAGAGATGATAGCAGCCCTTGTGAGGCTTTAATTATTTTCTTCATCCTCCTTGAATTCCCATCCCCCCCCGATATTTTTGTACATTCCCCTCGATGATTGTGCCTACTTGAATGTGTCACTTTCTTGGCTTATGTATTGCTTCTTACACAATGGTATGCACACAATGGTAGGCTACGCAATGGTACGTGTTTCCTCAGAAGTAAATCCCACTATGTTCAAAGGGGTTTCCTCCCAGGTAAGTATGTATTGCAGCCGTAATCCCCTACAGTTTGATTTCTGGTGCCTTCTTTTCTCCTCTATAATGTTTCATTTAGGACCAACACTCCTGCTGGAATGCAGGCCATGCTCCTGAAAAAAAATGGGAGACTGGCAAACAATCAACACCAGCTTCCTAACAGGAAGTAGAAAATGGGGCTTGAGAAATGGGCAGAGATGGCTACACTGACTTTAAAACAGCATACAGGAATCCAGGAGTAAGCAGATGGGGAAGAATCAGAACACAGGGAAGGTCCTTTCCTAAATTCTAAAAGAGTTCATCTTAAGCCTCCCAAGACAGGGCTGCCCTGTCTTGTCAAAGTGCCATTTGCATTAAAAATAGTTAATTAGCTATATCCACGATATAAGTGTCCAGTTCCTCCATGTACAGTACAGTACTTTGACTGGTCCTTGGCATTCACGACATTTGTGGCAGGGTGTGCAACATTCTAATTGTATAATAATCCATGAGGTTCACGTTGACGTGGCCTGGTGTTGATTGGAAATGTGGTCTGAATTAAATCAGAATCGACTCTGAAAGCATTCCAGAATTGTTTAGAATGTGGTAGTGCCATTTGCATGACTAGGGGCAGAATTTATAGTCATCAAGAACGAATCGGACTGTTCTGTATTTGTTGTCCTATCAGTCCACGTTGTTGAATGTTGTTATAGCCAGCTCCTGTGTGTTTTATCAGACTGACATGCTTTGGGAAGCATGATAGAATTTTGTCCAGATGAGAGTAATACATGGCACTTTTGTAAGCAAATGAGAATTGGATGCATGCGCAAGCATGTAACAGACATATAATCACTTATGAGTGATTATACTCAGCCACAATTTAGGATTGTTCTACCTGCAAAAGATCTGTTAATTTCTATTGTCAGATTTGGAGGTGTTCCACCTAGTCCTCCATTGTGACAGTCACACTGTGTTCTGGTGTAATAAGAGTTCAATTTGTGAGGCTGGCCAAAGTGGCATAGCAGAGCTGGCCATTGGACAGACCAGAAGGAAAAACCGGCGAAGAAACGAGATTTCTGCTGAATCGCAGTTCTCAATAACATGGATGTGGGTGTCCATCTTTCCTCCGTGGTGGGAGCAGCTGTGGAGAGGAGCTGAAGTCTTATAGAAGGGATTGCCCCTGTCGAAAAAGGGAAGGGGGAAGAACAGAGGTGACAAGCAGGGGCTCTCTGACCAGCCGTGTGGAGGATTTGGTTTTGTCTTGCTGCTGTCATGTATTTGCAAATATGTACATAGTTTTTCACTAAGGAAAGACATTACATGAAATGATTTGAATGTATTTTCTCACTGAGTTCGAATTCAGTACAACTGCAGACCACCCACCATATAGTCTTATGGAAGAATTGTCACTGAATGTTAAAAGTGAGGTCTGAGGAACAAGCCCCCACCACTACCACCACCAGCAGCCTCTGGGCAACTCTGCGCTTTCCTGGCTGTTATGTTTGCTACGAAAAAGGCCATATGGGACATGGGACAAATGCAGTTGTTGTGTAAAGTGTGGAGCAGCCATAAAAACATGCTTTTATGTTGCTTAGTGAGCAATTAACAACATAGGAAGATTTTCTGCTTGATTTTCTGCAAAGGTAGCCATTATAGAGATGCGTCCTCCATGAATTTATTTCCTCTCCCTTGAAAGTGAGCTTAGCTGGTGACCACCACCATTGCTGGGGCTCTTTTTATATGGAAGTGATGTTCCTGCAGAAGTCCTTGGGGAAATTCTCATAGGAATCAGATGCTGTGGACTGAAGCCAGATTACAGACACGTGCTGAACACTCCATCAGTGCTACTGCTTACTTCTCCCCCCTGAGTGTTTCCACCTTCCCCACTCAACTCACTTGTGTTGAGTGCAAATTACTTTTGCAAACTGTCAGCACTTTTAACTCACTCAACTGAAAATTTTAGTTGTGTTTCTTCTCTGTAATACAAGCCATCCGTGGTATCAGAGACCCTATTGGCTTGGCAGTATCGATCATTTATTTTATTTGAAAATATTTTATCCCTACATTCCCCCTTAAAAAAGAGGCATCCAAGGTGGCTAACAATTCAGAGAAAAAACAAAAATGCAAATATAAAACAAGCAATAGCAGCAACCACCACTACCAATTTACATAAACCCAGGAAAGCAAAACAAAATAAAAAAAGCATTTGGGTGCTCCTGGAAAGCCAGAGGTGATGGAGCCAGTCTCAGCTCAAGAGGGAAGGAGTTCCACAACTGTGGCACCACCAAGAAAAAGCCACCATCTTGGCTTGAACGTCTGATGGTGGAGACACTCACAAGGCAGCTTCCCCAGTTGATCTCACTGGACTTCATTTAGGGGGAGGCAGTCCTTCAGGCACCCTTGTCCCAAGCTTTAAAAGTCATCCCCATGAATTGCAGCCAGAAATGAACCAGAAGCCAGTGCTGTTGGAAAAGCAGCAGTATGACAGAGTCACAGCATCAGGCCCCAGTTACCACCCATGCAGCCACATTTTTGCACAACCAGTAGTTTCAGGGTGGTCTTCAAGGGCAGCCCCGCATAGTGTTACAGTGATACAATTTCGAGGTCACCAATGCATGGATCTCTGTTGGTCAGGTCTCTGATTCAGATGTGGGTGTAGTTGGTGCACCCGGCTAAGACCCAAACCACATGTGCAAAAATCCACATGGTAATGGGCATTGCCTATGGAATAAGTTCACATTAGGAAGCAATAATGTGGGTTTCCTGATCCCGTGAGATTCATACCTTGGAATATCCAGATACCTCTGTGCCACTCGTCACCCTCCTAATCCGTGCGTTTGGATTTTTCCACATGGGTTTTTAAACGTGTGATTGCAAATCCTGTATGGAGCTCGGTATCTTTGAGTTTGGTAGGCAAGATGTTGTTCTAGGTAGTCTTCCTGGGGAGCCCTTTGCCACAGCTCCCCCTCCTCTTGCTGGTCTCACCTTTCAAAGGCAGCTGTCTCCTCACCCTCGGTTGTGGTGAACAGGAGAGTAAGGCACGAAAGTGCTGTGTGTTTGAACTGTAGTCTGAGAACCTTTCGATTGCATTGGCTCATGTTGGAAGGAACCAATATTTTCCCATGGATATTTGAGGAGCCACACAACCACCATTTCAGCATGTCTGCTGATAGGTGTTTCACTTGTGCGTGTGTTTAAATAGCATCATGGCATCTGTTGGGTACTGCCACAAAAATGTCCAGGAACATCGCCCTGGAGTCCACCACCATCTGTGGCACTACAGTGTGGTGCAGCTCTTGCGGCTGAGGTAACTGTCAGCCCCCTCCCTGAGACACAGGACTGGGATAGTTCACAATGTCCTTGTAAGTTGGTGTGTATTTTTGTTGTTGTTAATAGAGCAACCAATAAACCAGCAGATTATTTTCATGGATTGAGAAGAGTATTTAAATTTGGGTTAACATGATGAGAGACTTTAATAATGGCATTCATTTGTATTTGTGCTGGAATATATTGGGGCTATTGGTGCCTGCCATTGCTGATTGTGGCTTTCTCCCCCACAGATTCATGGATGTGGTGAGAAGGCCAAAGCACATGCCCGGCAAAGAATCAGCAGGGAAGGTGTTCTGTATGCTGGAAGTGGATTGAAAGACAAGTCCTTAGACCCTGCTAAAAGAGCTCATCTCCAGAGATGCCTGGATAAGAAACTCAATGAACTGACTAGCCAGAGAAAGAGTAAAAAGAAAGACAAAGAGAAATGAGAGAGTTTGCTCGATGAAGGCTTGATCCCTGCCAGCCTGTTCTTGTGGCACTGCCTTGTAGCAGTAGGCACAGGCTCTAAAGGAAAAAGTCAATGAAGTTCTCAAACCACTGGGCTCATTTTTTTCTTAAAAGCAGGAATGTGCCCTTTCGCCTTGCCGTTCTCAGAGGGCCCAAGAAAGAGAGAGGACTTTCTCAGCATGAATGTACTGCAACTTTCAAACTGTGCTCAGGTTGTGTCTTGTCCTGTAAAATGTGTTTATATCAGCCACGTCAAATGTATAAAGCACTATCAGCTAAAGAGAAAGGGGGCAGCTTTTGTTTGGCATAATTATTATAGGCAAAGTAATAAGGGTACAAAGAGTGGGTGCGCATAGAGGCTTTGCAATAAAAGTAAAACACCTGGCGCATGGTGGTAATATAAACATTGTTGATGGGGTGCTGGGCCCTCCCACCACAAGGGTAGGAGTAATAGAAACAGCCCCAGGTGATTAAAAACAGCCATGCCATTCCTCGTGCTTTTTTTTGTTTTTTAAAGGAACAACCTATGCATGCTGAAAGAACAGGTTCTGAACTGGATATTAAATTAAATGAAGTTTTCAAGGGGACACAATTGTACTTTCTCTGCTTATGTCCACATCCTGTATACTAGAAGTTGTGGTTTCATTTTTTTTATGACAAAAGGAAAAACAAAGTTTAACTGAGAATAATAGTTTGAGCACACAAAAAGAGAATAATGATAAGGCAGTTTGCCACAGTGCTTGAGGACAACGTACCCTCCATGTATTTAAGGCAACTACAGTAGTTCTCTGTCCTGTACATAGCTACAGTATTTTGAAGCTGCTTCAGGTCTCTTGAAAAAGGTAGAGTATAATTTTTTTAAACACAAAACTGATCCTGAAGCTTGCAAGTATAAGCCAGCAGCAGGTTAAAGGCATGCAATAACTAGTCACAAAGAGGGAAGTATCCTGGTCTACCATAAATTATACAAGATCAGTTTGCTGCAGGTCATTCATAAGTTGAAGAAAATTCAGAAGCAGTTGATCTGCAGTGAATGCATGAACGTATTTACCAGTGGGTGGTGGATGCCACTGGAAGCTGTGTTGGCATGATAGATTTATTATTAAAATTATTATGCCATTCGTGTGCATGTTGCATCACTTCAAACATGAACTAAATGTCCGCTAAAACCTAAGATCCAAGCATGCAGAGACACAGAAATTTTGGTCAACCCCACAATCGGCCACCACGGTTTCCAGGAGCTGTTCGGCTTGGCTTTTCCGCGTAAAGTCCAAGCCCCTGAGGAGGACTATAGGAGGATTATAGGAACAGGGTAGTGCACATGGAGAAAATTGTCATGCTGCTTGGATCAACAAATTATATACCTACCAGTACTTGTCCATAGGTACTGTCAACTCCACCTGGCAATGGCTCACTAAGGCTCAGGCAGAGTTTGTCCTCACCTCGCTAGCAGCAATCCTTTGTCACTGCTGGGGCTAAACCCAAGCCATGTGTTGTGCCACTGGGCCTTAGCTTAGAGCCACAGATTATGGACATTTTTTCAAATGCATTGAAGTTCCAGATGAAGGCACATACCTTATTTGGCGCTTTGAAGCTGTATATTTACAGCAGCAGACAACCCCCAGAATAATTATTCTATAGTGTTTATTTCTTTTTGCAAAACTAAATTCAATCCCGAAGGGGAGGCAGTTGTCCAGTTTCCAGGACGGTTCTCAATATCCTATTATTCTGTATATTGCCTCTTCTTGATTCTGTTCACTCAGCTACTCTGAGGAAAACAAAAAGTAAGAAATCGGATCTTGCTCCTGTTTGGTGGGCTATGACCTTGGTTTTTACCTCACTATCTGAACA
Source organism: Plestiodon gilberti rubricaudatus (assembly GCA_026170595.1). Lineage (NCBI taxonomy): Eukaryota > Metazoa > Chordata > Lepidosauria > Squamata > Scincidae > Plestiodon > Plestiodon gilberti. The sequence goes on along the minus strand of JANXHW010000001.1, from coordinate 218,090,857 downwards.
GGAGCACAAGTACATAAACTGGTTTCTGGTTCTGTTATCTAGAATTACTGTGCCTTGCGTTCCTTTGCCACAAATGTCCTAGATGTTCTCAGCACAATTGCCTCCACCTTGAGCTCAAAAGCATTGGTACACCTTTCTCTTGCCATACGTTATACCTACATCAGGATTCACAAAAGCCTTGCAGTCCTACCATCTGCCAGTGCTAACCTTGAGTTTCATACCTTTCCAGTCTCACGTCTCCTTTTCTTAAAACACATGTGTTCATTTCCTGTTGGCAGCCTTGAAAACACAAGTGCTTTTTTGTGTTTTATCATCTGGATCAGAATCAGGTTTCACATCACGTCTGTAGTGCTACTAACAATGCAGCCATAAGCCTGATAGCTCTTGCATTCTGAACACATAATTTATGAATAATCAGTCCACAATGATAAAATAAAATTGATTTCATTAAAAACAAACCCCACGATAATTATATCCTGCATAAAATTAATGTGCTCTTTAGAAAACCTGAATGTAACACATTGGATAAAATTCAGAGGAGCAAATGCAACCTGCAAAGTAGTACACAATGAACAAAAGTGCATTGGCCCAAACTCTGGCACTTGATCGACTTGGCAGGTAAGTATAGTTGGACCTCGCTATCCACGGGGGTCCGTTCCAGACCCCCCCAAGGATAACGAAGATCCATGGATAGCGGGTCCGCCATAAAAATGCTACTTAAAACGGTAAAGCCCCCCAAAGCGCTGTTTTACCTTTAACTAGCAAAATCACTGCGTTTTCAAGCCTCCATGAGGCTTCTTGAAGCTGCACGACCCACTTCCTGGTAGTGCGAAGGCTCTTCCCCCCCCAGCCTTGTCCCAGAATGCATCCTGGTACAAGGCTGGGGGGAAATAGCCTTCGCGCGACCTGGAAGTGGGTCATGCAGCTTCAAGAAGCGTTGTGGAGGCTTGAAAATAGAGTAATTTTGCTAGTTAAAGGTAAAACAGCACTTTGGGGGCTTCCCCCCTTTTTGTACAGGGTTTTAGTGTTTACATTCGTGGGTCTGGGACCCGTGGTGCAACAAATCTGCAGGTCCCGAATCCATTAATGAAAAGGGCCCACTGTATAACTTACGGAGAGCCCCAGTGCATATCATTGCATTCACTACAACACGGGACATAGGAGATCTGGAAGCTTTCCCCTTCTTTTCCATTCTTTTCCCAACCTTCTTTAAATAAATGCCAACCCTTTTCCCTGTTGAAATCAGGTTATCACTTTCTATCAGGTTATATCCTTGCCTTTTTCCATAGGCAATTTGGCATCTCTACAGTTGATGACCTGCACCAAACAGCAGCTATACCCTGGTTGCACTTGAAAAAGTTGGGCAGCTCACTCCATGATGAAAGCCTCTCATCCTTGCCCGTGCCCGCCTAGTACATTCCAGCTATTACCATTAATGAGCAATCTATTTCATAAAGCATTCTGGGCTACTTCAAATATGAAGAATGATGCCATTCCAACAAGATCCATTCCTGAAATCCAAGAAACCAGCAGTGAGACCCAAGGCAATAATTTTCTCCACATTTAGTTATTCTTTGCTGATAAAATATGCCTGAGTAAAAAAAAAAGAAATAAAAATGGCAAGCTTGCAGTCAAGCAGTTAAAGCTTCTCAGTGGGCTTCTTGCCCAGAAACCAGTTGATCTTAATTTTGTCATTTAATTTTTTTCTAACAAATACACAAAGAAACCAAGAGAGGTGGAAAATACTAACTGACATGATGAAGCTAAATTATTTCAAATTAAACAGAATGGAGCAGAATGCAAACCTGATCCATGCTGTGTGTGCTTCTAGCTCTAGTTCCTGAGCTGCTTCTGTGGAGAGCTATTTCTGCCACTGTGTGGGGTTTTAGAGGCCTGATTTGAGTGAGGTCTTATTTCACATTGTTTTTCAATGTCAGAGTTCAGACCCAGTCCCAGTTAAGCAAGAAAGGCTTAAAAAAGTGCCACTGAACTTGTGCAGAATGCCTTCCTTTCACAAGTGAGCAACCACATGCTATTCTCATATATATGTGAAGGGTCTTTCAGGAGAGACTGACTTCAAAGCAGGCTTGAGCTTCAGCATCTCACCTTTTAATTACACGTGGCCAGCAGCCAAGAGAAGCAACTATTCCACTGATAAAAATGCCATAACAAGTCTCAAGTATTTGCTGCATTACAGTCCCCAAATGCATTACTCTCTAGACTCTAGAGTGTCTAGTGTCTAAGGGGCAAGGGCTTGGCGTACCCCCAGCAAGAGGTCCGCGTAACCCTAGAGGTACCCGTACCACAGGTTGAGAACCCCTGCTCTAGAGTAAGGTGCTGGACTTAGTATAGACTAAACATTTAACAGCTCAAGCCACAACAAACTAAAAACAGCATTCATTCCCACAGTATCTGTTTAGCAAGGGCTGGCTCTTACATTACCAAAGCAATCCTTGAGGATCCAATCCATAGTGCTCTGGTAACAACTGTATACTGAAAGACACGTAGAGTTGGCTGAGTAGTTATGCCCCACCCCACCATCACTCCTTGCTAGGCAAGCAGTACTTGTGTTGGGAGGAACATAGCATTGGCCCATTCTGTGATTGTCTGTGTGCAGCTGTTCCTGGAAGGGGAAATGGCATCACTGCAACCATGCCATGCTGGCAACATATGAATACCTCGTTGTGGGGGTAATGTATGCCTGGGACAAAACAATGATTGCACTTTTATTTAAATTGTGTGCTGTGTACAGTGTGGTCAAACTATGATATGGTAGTAATGATCACTGGTGGTGTATACAATGACATTCTGTTGTGCATAGTGAGCGTTTGTTGCTTAATTATAATTATTCATATGCCAACATTAGTCACACTAACAAGCATGTTTATATGGTTAAATATCACTAGCGAGGGTCCATTGTATTGGTACATACGAGTGCTTGGCCTAAGAGAAGAAATTGCCTTGGTTTCAGTCTCTGCCTTGATCATTACCACACACAAGCCTTGTGCAAAATGTTGCAAAGTGCGCTGTCCAGGGTCCTGAGGGACCATAGCTCTCTTTGAAGGCAGAATTTAGCAAGCTCAGCAATGTGTCTGCTCACATTGAAACAAATGCTATGTAGATTATCAGTGTTCTGTATTTTGATATTGTTTGGAGACATGGACGCATGTGGTACATGAATCCGAGTGAAGTTATGAGAAGTCATTCAGAGCATGTTTTAATCTTGCAGGAAAGATGCTATAAGAAGTTGGGGGAGAGAAGTTTGCTGGAGAAGCTGGAATTGGCAGGAGACCATGTGTCACAAATCGGAGGGACAGAAAAACGACAAGTAGACCACAGGTAGGAAGAGAACTTGCAGAGTGCTACACGTTTTGTAGGTAGAAGGAACTGATTTCTGATTTCTAGGTCCTACACAGATTTGCTGAATGGCATGGGTTTTCCCTGAGGCTTTACTATCTCCTCTTCTTAGATAGCTATACTGCTAATGGGGATTTAGAAAGATCCAAATCTGCAAGTCTCTTTAGGTGGGATGGCTCTGCAGTGCTGGCAGGCAGAGAGAAGCAATAGTTTTGTTCTGTCACCTCATAAGGGATTGGTGCGTAGCAACTGCTTCTGTCAAATCCAAGGAAATGTTCTGCAGTTGTCTGTAAAAGCAAGCCATTGGCCAGAGAGGCTTTGGCAGACCCTGTTTCAGCTCAAATGCAAGCCAACAACTTTTCTCTGGGAGATGTCGGCTGTGGAGAACCTAGCTAGGCAGCCTCAGCAGAATTTGTCTGCATCACTGATGATGATAACCTATGTTTCTGACTCATTGTCAGTTCCTGGTTCCTTCCAGACTGAAGAGGCACACAACCATGACCTTTCCTTTCCACCTAGTTAAGCTGAGTGAAAGATTCTTTGGATAACAAACATTTGCAGCAGCAGTGGTCAACCTTTTGGGCAAGTACCACAAGTCACATGTAATGTGTGAGAGAGTGCCACACATATAGACTACACCAGGGCTTCTCAACTTTGGGGGCCCAGGTACCCCCTATCACGGTCCAATTTTCTGAAGTACCCCCTGCTAATTAATTGGATTAATCAATTAAGTAATTAGGTAATTAATTGTTAAATAAAAAAGTACTAAAACAATTTTAAATGTGAAAAATGTCTTATTTAACTGTGTGTGTGTGTGTGTGTGTGTGTGTGTGTGTGTGTGTGTGTGTGTGTGTGTGTGTGTGAGAGAGAGAGAGAGAGAGAGAGAGAGAGAGAGAGAGAGGCTCCTCCCTCCCCCACCCCACCAAAGTACATTTTACAAAGTACAAAAATAAGCCCAAAACCAAAATCAGAGAGACAGAAGGGCTCTGAAAATAATTAAAATTTAAAATCCATGTTAATTAACACTTAATTAGCTGCTGATGGGGCACATAAGGGGCAGGGCTTGGTGTACCCCCAGCAAGAGGTCCCATACCACAGGTTGAGAACCCCTGGACTACATATACGCACACGCGTGTGCGCGCGCGCGCACACACACACACACACACACACACACCTGCCTCACTGTGTTTACCTCCAGTCTGTAGAGTTAGGGGGAGGAGCAGGCAGCAAAGTAAGTTGCCCCGATGCTAGAGATAGCACATGTGTTCCCATAAGCCAGTTCACCAGCAACACAAGACACCCTGCCTGTGTAGCACCCATGCTGTAGACTGGCCACCCAAGAGCTACAAGATGTATTGTGACAGGAGGACTGAGCTAATTTGGAGAAGATTGATCTGAGCTGGTTGAGTCATTCATCGCAGTCTCATTCACAGTTCTTTCAATATGCATCAAAACTGCATGATTAACTGAGGAGTTGATTTTTAAAAAAATCTGTTTCTGTGAGGGCAAGTTCAGGCAAATTGTATTCCATCTTTTAAAGCTACCGTAGCTCATTTTGGAATGGGGGAGAGGAATCAACATTTTACATTTCAGTGGGACGAGTAGATAGTTGGCACCCTGAAATCCTTGTGGCACTCATGCTTCTTTTTGCTTCTTAGCCAGGACATTTGGTACTTTATCATCACCACAATGCCTTTCAAAGGCAGGATTGAAAAAGATTCAGAGCTCATAGTTAGAATAGTTCCACTGAGTCTTTATATGTATTGTTTCCTTAAGAAGGGATACATCACAAAACTGCAGCATGAGACAAATCCACCTCAAGGTCAGTCTTGCTACAAAGCAACAAGAAGCAGTTACTTAGGAAACAGATTCCCGAAGGAGCACCAATTGCCTGACTCAAACATCTGTCTAAGTCTATCATTCAGAAATGTGCTCTGGTCTAACCCAATGTAAGGGATGACAGCATGACCTTTTGCTGCACAAGCCTAAGGCCAGCACTAAACATGTGAACCTCTGGGTTGGGCACTCAGTGTTCCTGTATAAACATCAGTAGTGTATGACCGGGGTTTTTTTTTTCTGTGCTGTGCCCCGGGTGACAGCCGCAGTCTCCTCGCAAGGAGGAGCCACACTGGCAACGTCTCGCTCGGCAGCTGCTGTTTTGCAGCCGGAGTGGCTGTGTCTGCAGCCACAGAGGGCTTTTGCACTGTTTTCGGCACTGCGGATTGGCCCATCTGCGCACCCAACCTTGTTCCTGGAAGGCTTCATTTGAAGCCTTCCGAGAGTGCAGGGGGTGGGGCGATGATGCAAAACGCATCATTGCCTCACCCCCGGGGCATGCTAGCAATGCCACTGATAAACATTCCTCACGTTAGGAATGACAACAGTCCTGCTCTTCCAAAAAGCTCCACTTCCAGGATTTTTCAAGCTACTTTCAATATTTTGCAGTAGAAAGTCTGAGAATTCCTATACAGCAGTGATTCCCAAACTGGGAAGTGCAGCTCCCAGGGGAGGGGCAGAAACCAGCCAGGGGAACCGCGGAGTGTCCCGGAATCCTCTCGGAAAACAGTGCAATGCCAATTGTCAGGCATCAACGTAATATAATGGGGAGCCGCGGCCAATGGTCGCCAATGGTCAAGAGAGCCGCAGGTTGAAAACATTTGGGAAACACTGCTATACAGTATTCCCTTCTAGACACCCTCACTTTATAGAAATTAACACAAAACTAACAGACTTGGAAACTAACACACAACACACACCCACACACACCATGTTTTTCTTCAGACTGGGCTTAGCCAAATGTGCAGCATTAGCTAGGCTGGCCACGTTAATACTCTTATGCCTGTCTCGCCCCTTGAGCACCTCTTCCTATTTGAGGCATCTCATTATCTTTAATGGGTGGCTCATATTGGTCCACTTCATCTTCTCTCAGCTCCACAGTTGACAATCAACACTGATTGTCACACAAATAACTCTGGTTGATTAAACTGTGTCAGCTCCAGGGCAAAACCTCTCACCCCACCTCCCCACCGCTAACGTTGGCTATGGCTAATGACCACGTGGTGGCATCAGAGCTACTGGAGAGAACATGAGGATGTCTGCCCAACCATTGCCTATGTACATTCTTCAGCATCCTCTTCCCTTGGCATGGAATAAGCCTCGCCCTCGCATGGGAACCTCCCTTTCAGCTGGCTATAAGGCAGCAAGAAGCTTGTGAAGTGGTGAGAGGTCAGATTCTTCCAACCTGTAAGTGGAAATAGATGTACTGTATTGATGTTGTGTGTCCCAGGATTAGACCTAGCCAGAACGGGCTTTGCACTGCTGTTTGTTCCCTGGAACATTATATTGGCTGGAGAGTACTGTCAGGATTTGGGCCAAACGATGACTGGTGAGTCTAATTAGTGAGGCCCAAACAGAAATCAGTCAAAGGAAAGAAAAGAGAAGATTGTTGTACTTCCCTCCCCCAGTTTTCTCTGATCAGCGCAATTACAGCAATCTAGATCAACCAGAGACATTCAGAAAGGAAGAAATGTAATTAACTGACATAAATCATGTTAGGGTTTGATTCAACTACACATTAAGTAAAGTGGAATGATTTATGTTGCACTTTTTACTATTCAATGCTTTAGAAAACAAGAAGATATGGGCAGTATAAATTTAAAAAACCTGAAGCTATTAACTGCCCCGCAATATACTTTTATATACCATTTTAAGCAGAGTTTTGTGTTCCATCTTGTCGCGCCTTGCCATCTTGGTGGTAGAGAAATGCCAGTATGTCTATTCCCATTTTACAGATGTGGCAGTCCAGTAGGCTGCCCAAATCTATGATGTACCTGATGCGGCTGCAGTTAGGCCTCTAATCTACTAGTGCAAACTAATCAAGGTTCTGTTCTCACCAAGCACCACCACATAAACTGCACATTAAATGCACATTTAAATGTGCAATGTGTGCTATTGTTCCTACATTAGTTTTCTCACCTCTCCAGGCCCTGTTCAAGCATGGATGTCATCTAATCCAGGTCGTCCTCTCTAGCCGACATAAAGGGGAAACTTACAGGCTCAAAAGAGGACCATTTTAAGTTGAGAAAGTAGCATGAGGGCCACTTCCTCCATCACCACTGACTTGATCTAAATCACCCCCCCCCAAAAAAAAAAAAGTCATTGGCTATTTCACTTATAGAATGCCCATGTCATGTCTAGTTTGATCCATTCTGTTTGAGGGGGGAAACTGTCTTTCTTTGCTATGGCCACTGCTCTGCACCTTCCTGTATCAATGAAGTATATACACGTAGTGCCCCACCACCACCACCACCACCATGGGGTGACTGCATGGCAAACATCAAAGTTTAAATCCCAAGAAGTCGCCTGGCATTTCCAATGCAAAGATACTGCAAACAGCCTCCCAATATATAATCTTTGAATCTCTTTTGCATCTGTCCATGAAACAGCAGCAAGATTGTGGACTGGAACATGACACCAAAAAAAATGGTTTAAATATGATAATTATGGAAACTTTAAAGATGAAATGCATTCAAAACAAGCTACAATGGAAAACGACACCCTCTCAGTACTTGTTGTCCAGTACTACTTGGGCATTATCACTGATCGATGATGAATTGATCGTTTCTGCTCTTTTTGTTCAATTTATCCAACCATTCAAAGGCTGCAGCCGTGAAATAAATCATCCAGCTTCCAAAGTATCACCTGCGTCCTGGTAAATGTACTCAATTCACCCCCACAATTGCCTGACATTCTTCCCAGAATCTTTTAGCAGACAAAACACAAGCAAGAAAACACCTGTTTGTTAACAACTTCTTTGGGGCTCTTGGGGAAACACATGTTCCTAGACATGCCATTACTGAATATCTCCTATGACTAAGCATGCCTCAAAGGGAGCCTTGATAAAGACTAGCCTTGAGACGCCAAGGATAGCTAATGCACAGACAGGGCCAATTCCGTCACCAGCTCAGTGCTTCTTATACCACCCGTGTGAAAGACGGCATCAGGGAGAGCAAATAGGAAACTGAATGCTACAATGTTACATAAGAACATAAGAACATAAGAAGAGCCCTGCTGGATCAGGCCAAAAGCCCATCTAGTTCAGCTTCCTGTATCACACAGTGGCCCCACCAGATGCCTCAGGGAGCACACAAGACAACAAGATACCTGTATCCTGTCGCCACTCCCTTGCACCTGGCACGAAGAAAACCCACTTCTAAAACCAGGAGGTTGCTTATGGCTTGTAACATGTGATGGTCTTTTCTTCCATGAATCTGTCCAAACCCCTTTTAAAGGCATTTAGGCCAGGTGCCATCACCACCTCCTGTGGCAAGGAGTTCCACAGATGAATTACACGCTGGGTAAAGAAATATTTCTTTTATCCATTCTAACTCTCCCTCCACTCAATTTTAGTGCATGTCCCCTGGTTCTGTTTGATTCTAGCTCACAGAACTGTGGAGACTAGTTTGAAAGCTGGCGGTTCTGTTGAAAAATCCACATTCAGGGGTGATTCTTCTGTTCCTTTCTTGATTAATGAAAAAAAATACCCCACTTAATTGCTTATTGCTTTCACACACTTGTCCTCCTAGCAGCACACCACTCCTAAAATAAATTCATCTATATTTTTAAATCCAGATTTGCAACCCTTGCATGACGCAAGTCCAAATGAAATCAGCTGGATTTACTTCTGAATACACGTTTAGTAGTGAGCTGTAAAGCGTGCAGTTTGGAAGCATTTATGCAAAATAAACACATTAACTTATATTGAGATGATTTTCGTCATTGCTTGTAGGCAGAGAAATTGTGTTTGCTTGATGGAGAATCTGGGTCTCTCTGGTAAAGAATGTTACAGAGAAGTAAATACTGAACTGGGATCTGAAGGAGAATGTATTGGTTCAAGTACATCATCGAACACATTTTGACAAAATATCTTCCTTAGACATCTACTACAAGTTCTCCCTCCACAAATGATGCTTCCTTGGAGTTCTAATTCTGCTCACAGGATATTACTCAAGCATATTTTTTTACATCTGTTAGATTTTTTCCCCCATGGCTTCTCTTGTAAAAACTACTGTAAATATGTGTTGTATGTCATCTACACAGCTATTCAGATCATTGCAGTGCAGCATCTTACTTTTATGCAAATAGGGCTACAATCCTAAACATACTTCCCTGGGAAAAATTAAGCCATATTGAACTCAATGGGACTTGCTTCTGAGTAGACATGCATAGGCTTGTGCTGTAAAACACTCTCTCCACTTCCATAGTTTTGAAGAACTAAATAGAAGTCAAGATGTTCATAACTAGAAATTACTTCCATGTAATTCAGTCTTCTTAAACTGGATGAAGTGACGGCATACAGTTTCTTGGGGTGGGATGTGACACAAGATACTACCAGTCTTTGATAGTTTGCAATAAAGTTTGCAATCCTCAGATCACTTATCCCAGACTAATTCTGGAGACTTTTCCATGTTTGCTCTGGAGCGATTGCCTACAGCCTGTAGCAGAACTGAGGAACACTGGAAAGGATTTGTCCTGTGAGATTTGTCGGGAACATGTTTGTCCATGCAGGACCCAATGTCACCAGATCACTCCCTATCTAAATTTCAGGCTACAGTAAATGCACCCTGACAACGGGATGGGGGCATGTGATTTCTTTGCTCATTTGGAGACCATATCCTTACAAGATACAAACAGACAGCTCTGACTAAAACAAAGGCGTTCTTATTTTTCCATACGTTTGGGAGGGAGTCCCATGCATGACTGAAAAGAGCTTTCAGAAAACATCCCTTATTATTCATGACCATCTGTTCAAGAAAAGTAAATGGAAAAGAGGAAATGTCACTTTAGATTCATGGGGTGAGTGGGATGGACCCTGAAATACAGTGCCATGACAGTGGAGCTTCAGGTGTGATGGGTGGCCACTGGGGAGAGGGTGGGAGGAAGTGACTTATGAAAAGGCAGCAGGCTTAATATCAGCAAGAAAAGGCCATTCCTGTTCTAACAAAGCTCTTTAAATCTATCCACAGTAAAGCCCGACCCACACCGCATGAGTTCCGGCGCGTCCCGGGCATGTGCGGAGCTCGCGGAGCTGTGTGGCCTCTATTTTATGAGATTGCATCGGAACATGGGAGACCTGCGCTCTCCCAAGTTCTGGTGCGATTGGCCCTGCTCAAGATTTTAAGGGGGCGGGACGCGGAGCTAGTTTTTTGACCAATGGGATGAGAGGGGGTTTCAGCCAATCAGAGCGCATTTATGTTTCAGCCAATCAGCGATTAGAATGCGGGACAATCAGGAGGGTCTAATTGCAGGACAACACTGGTGGAGAACAGGGCAGCGCTTGGAGGTGGGCGTCCGGGCACCTACACTCGCGCGCCTCCGCACCTGAACTTGTGCGGTGTGTGTCGGCCTTTAGTAACCTCCAGACAGCTTTACTAAGCCACCTGCTTATATGTCTCTGTGGTGGTCAACTGTACACTAGATGGCCTGAAAGAAAAAAGGAACAATCTCTTCCAGTGTACAAAATCTTCTCTGCCTGGTCATCTGAAGGCAAGTCATCCTCACTGCAGATGATCACACAGTAGCCTTGTCTACTGTAGGAAGGCAGACTCCAAAGGAATCACAGGAGTCATCCTTGACTGGAATAAATGTGTGATTTATTTCATTCAGAGCAGGGTGGTGTAATGGTGAGAATGTTGAACTGGGAGATCCAGGTTCAGCTCCTTACTCAGCCATGAAACTCATTGTGTGACCTGGGCCCAACTACGCACTTTCAACTTTACCTACCCCATAGGGTTGTTGGGAGGATAAAATGGGGCAATGGGAGAATTACATGCACCATCCTGAACTCCTTGGAGAAAAGATGGGGCAAAAATGTACTCAATAAACAAGATAGTCATTGTAGTCACCAAACTGAAGGGGGACACAGGACAGGAGCAAGGATGGAGAGTTGAGAATGTTTGCTAGAATGGTGTCATCCTATGCACACTTACCTGTGATCACATATGCACAACTGAACTGCTGCGTAACCACTGTTAAATCTACATGCTTAGAATAAGTATGTGATACAACCCTGCTAGGACTGTACCACTGATTTAGTAGCTATCTATCCTTCTATTTGTGTCTTCAAACATGCTATCTTCCACCAGCAATGTGAAGTGGTACAGTCTCAATATAGCCAATCACAAGAATATTCTGAACGACAAACAACTGTCCATATTATAAGAACATAAGAACCACCTTACTGGATCAGGCCAACGGCCCTTCTAGTCCAGCTTCCTGTATATCACAGTGGACCACCAGATGCCTCTGGGAGCACCCAAAACAACGTGATATCAGTATCCTGCTGCCACTTCCTTGCATCTGGCATTCAGAGATAGGCTGCTTCAAACCAAGAGGTTCCATATAGTCATCGTGGCTTGTAACCCGTGATGAACTTTTCCTCCATAAATCTGTCCAATCCCCTTTGAAAGGCATCTAGGCCAGGTGCCATCATAACATCCTGTGGTAAGGAATTCCACAGATTATGTGCTGGGTAAAGAAAACAAGGTATGCGTTGCTCAGTGACCTACCATTTTATGTCAGGGAGACATATACGACAGCCTTCCTGGACTATGCATCTTTCCTCTTTCAGTACTCCAGAAGCTGCTTTTTGGGTCATGCCGGGCCCACAATCCCCTGGCCTCAGAATGGCCCACAGGGGCCTCCAGAAGCGACTCTTGGTTTGGAAATGCAACTTCTGGTTTTACCGGAAGTCACTTCTGGAGGTGTATTCTTGACCCAGTATGTATTACTTTAAACTTACTTACAGTGAAGTGCATCTGCCATTTTGCTGCCTATTCCCCCAGTTTAGAGAGATCCTTCTGGAGTTCTTCACAATCCCTTCTGGACTTTGCCACCCAGAAAAGGAATGGATTGAGTTTTTTGCAAATAAAGAAATAAAAATTACTTGTAAATAAATAAATAAATACTATTGTTTCTTTCTAGATCACTTTTTTAACCTCGGTGGGTCCCGATAGAGTGTCATTTAAAAAATTGGGTCCCGGTGCTAAAATGTTTGGGAACCACTGAGCTACTAAATCCCATTGCGAAGAATATGGTCTCAGTGTAAAGAGCATTACTTCATGGGTTCAAACATCACTCACTCATTCAACACACGAATACCCAGGAAAATGTGCAGCGATTCAGATCCCCTAATATGGGGGAAAAACACAACTCAGACTGTCCAGTTACCTCAAATTATTTATTTACCTTTCATCAACTACTACAGTATATCCCGGTTTGGACAACTGGGCGGGTGCTCTAATGAAATGTACAGCAGACAACAGTCCTTTAAAGTGACAACGTACCTCTTGTCTACACCACCTGATTCGCATGTGATCTATTCCAGTGAATACTGCTAGGAGCTTGTGACCTACCCTGGTTTACAAGCCTGTTCTAATACAAGCACTGCAGCTGAGCTCCAAAAGGAGTCTTTTGTGTGTGGAAAAAGTCACCTACAGCTGCAGCTGCTGCTTTTTGTTTTCTCTGCAGCAGCTCCCACTGCCAAAGAAATGAGTTGGTGTTAGGAGCAGGTCATCGTCTCAGAAGTGGGAGCAGCAGAGGAAAGGAAACTGCGACTGCCTGTGTGCAGCACCCTGATGCACGTGTTGAAATAGGGGTGTCAGTGATGATGTGTGTGTTGGATATTTGGCGGCATGTCTGTTACTGTAGAGTGCTTTTCTGACATTTGTCCCTGACACAACCGATTGCTGAAATACTTTTGTATCTATCTTGGTTGCGTGTAAACTACTTCTTTGGATCATGGCCTCTGTGTCACATAAAGAGATATTAACCTTGATATGATCCCTCATCCTGCACACACCATTCTCAGGATTTTTCATCTTTTGCTAACCTGATGATCATTAGCACACTCACCTATTTGCAGGTCTTCACAAAAGATCTACAGTAAGATCTAAGGAAAGTGGGGAGGGGAATTCCCTTGAAAATGTAATAATCTAGTGTTCCATTTGCAACATCAACATATTTTTTTGACCTTGAACATATCAGTCTCTTTTGCCAGCCATTGCAGAGATGGAGGGGAGAAACAGTTCAAAACTGTTTCTCCCCTCCATTTCTTTTTAGATTCTGCACCCCCAGCAAAGTTAGCTCATCAGCTCAGTGCAAATCTGGGCTTTAAAAGGGAAAAAAGCCCCCCTCCCTTGCAAATCAAACGTGGAGCCGAGGCAATGGCAAGCAGAGAAAGGGCACATCTACTGTAAACAAGTTGCAAATGCACGAAGTGTCATTGAAACTTGTGTGCATAGTGGAGAAATGATGATGCACAAAGCGTCAGAGAACATGTTGCACAGGAACAGGTTGGTGAGGTCACAGGCTCAATAAACACAGAATACAAGAAATAGGGTGATAGTGTGTACACTTTTACATTAAACATGTTGTCCTTGCTTTTATTCCTACAGTCTGCTGTTCCCTTAGAATGCAGTGATGAAAAACCAATGGCTTGGATCAAATATTCAAACTACAAATGCAATTACAACTTTCATAAGAACATGTTTTTTTCAGTCCTGCAATGTGAACACCATTTAAAGTTCCATCTTTATCCCAAAAGTTAATAAATCCTACAGCCAGAATTGTTCCAACGGTGGCCTTTGAAAAAAGTTACAGGGGTGACACTAGAAGGTATAGAAGTATACACAGTTTATGACCTGAATGATCTTTTAGTATGCCGCCGGTACTTTGTTGTATTTTCATCCCAGGCCTGGATTATTACTGCTCTAGACAGTGGTAAATAGTATATGGATGAACCAGGCAGAATTTGGACAAGACAGAGGTTATGCAATGTTGCCACTTGACTGGCTGCGTATGGATAGGGACATCGGTCCTCCACTGGTCACACAAGTTCCCAGCTTTGACGTGCTCCTCAGTTGATAATTGAACATAGAAGCCCACGTTGCAGTGATGGCCAAGAGAGCTTTCTGCTGACTCCACCTGGCAAGAAACTATTTTTGTCTGATTCAGCTCTAATGATCCTCACTAAGAACTTCATCACCTTGAAGCCAGAGCTACATTACACACGTCGCAGAGCTTCTGGCGTGATTTTTGAAGCAGGCGGAGCCGCCGCGACCTCTGCATGGCCGGCGCGTACCTCAAGCTGGAGTTCTACTTTTCAGGGGGCGGGGACGCAGAGCTAGGGGGCGGTTCGCGGAGCTACTGCAGCCTACCAATCGTAGGAGAGGGGCTGCATGGCAATCAGTACTATCTCCAATTACCTTCTTAAGAAGGCGGGACAACAGGAGGGACAACAGGCAAGAAGACACTCCCCCGCTTCCAGCGTGCAGGCGGAGGCATAGCCTCTGTCTGTAGTGTAGCTCCGGCTTGAGAGTACATTGTGCTCTGCATGAGGGATGCCCTTAAGGTAGGCTTACCAGATGTCCAACCGGGACAGAGTGCTAGACCTTTAGGAGAAGGAATCTGGGCAGGTGTAGCTTGTTAATGCTTAGAGCATAATCCTAGGCATGTTTACTCAGAAGCAAGCCTCATTCTGTTCAGTGGGGCTTGCTTCTGAGTAGACATGCCTAGGATTGTGCTCTAAGGTTTATCAAGCTACACCTGCCCACATTCCTTCTCCTAAAGGTCTAGCAGTCTGTCCCAGTTGGAGATCTGGTAAGCCTAGATTTAAGTATGGGAACATTATCATTCTGAGGTTGGCAATGAAGCTTCTTAATTGTATTTTATTTGTTTTATTGAACTTTAGTTTTTAATGCTGCTGTCTGCCCCAAGCCCTTGGGCTGTTCTGGTCTACAAAGGCAACTAAATGAATAAAGCACAGGCTGCATCAATGATTAAATATTGATGTTGCTCACAGGTGTTATTCTAGTTTATACATCATGTGGATGATCTAAATAAATGTTGGTTATTTCTACCCTTTGTTATCCTACTTCTGGGATGATGGAAAATTTCTCATCTCTTCACAACTCTAGCTATCTTGCAACATTTGCCTGAGCTGCGGGACCAGGTTCGTCCCCAATACGTAGGCTTACCATATCGCCGACCGGGACGCTCCGTCTTGCCCTTAAGGGGCGAGGCGGGGGGAGGGAGTCAGAGCGCACGCACTCTGACTCCCTCCCCCCGCCCCGCCCCTTAAGGGCAAGACGGAGCGTCCCGGTCAGCGATATGGTAAGCCTACCAATACGTCTCAACATGGAGGCTAATTCTGCTGCAGCTCTACGACACCAAAAAAAAAAAAAAAGAAAACATCCAGGATTATGCTTTCATAGCCACTTCCCACTAGTTAGGCACAGAAAAGAAAGATTCCAACCCTAATCTAGTAGGTAAGAGCAGCCTCCTCTTGTCCTTTCACTTGCACCGAAGGAGAAGGGATTTGTCCCTTTTCCAAAGTTAGCCCAACCCATGGTGCTGCAAGACTAGGCTTACCAGATCTCCAACCGGGACAGAGTGCTAGACCTTTAGGAGAAGGAATGTGGGCAGGTGTAGCTTGATAAACCTTAGAGCACAATCCTAGGCATGTCTACTCAGAAGCAAGCCCCACTGAACACAATGAGGCTTGCTTCTGAGTAAACATGCCTAGGATTGTGCTCCAAGGTTTAACAAGCTACACCTGCCCACATTCCTTCTCCTAAAGGTCTAGCACTCTGTCCCGGTTGGAGATCTGGTAAGCCTATGCAAGAGGGGACACCCAGAGATCCAGGGGGCTGGGAGGAGAGAACAAGGATGGCTGTGGTTTTATCTGGGCACGTTTTTTCTTACTTGCTCTTAGAGACTCGTCATCTCCTCTTTCAGGAGCAAAGTTGCTGCTGCTATTGAGCAGAGTTGCTGCTGCAATGAGAAAACAGCATGGGCTTGATGGTTCATAGTGGCATAACTGAAACAACAACTATTGTTTTATAGTGCCAGAAATAAAAAAGCTGCTCAGCTGCACAGACAATGAAAAGCAGGAGAAGGGAGGCCAAATGCCAGCCTGCTTGAGTACATACAAAGGTAATCAAAGCAAGTTAAGATTATTATTTACACATTTATCTTGTCCTTCCTCCATAGAGCTCAGAGCAGCATACAGTCCCTCCCATTTTATTCTCACAACCCTGTGAGGGACGTTAAGTAGCTCCATGGCTGAGTGGGGGATTCAAACCCAGGTCTCCCCTGTCCTTCTCTCCAATCTCTATATACTATGGTGACACTCAGTCAACAAAAATTGTGCCATGTAAACTTGCACAAGACTGACCTGCAATTTGTAACTTTCACTGTAAATATACAAAAAGAACTAGAGGATCATTTATTCCATGTTAATTATCTTGGAATAAAAGGACATGATCTTGTGGGTGGCCTCTCGGGAGCCAGGCACAGGGCTAAGGGTGACTGGATCCTTTTAGTCTGGACCTCTAGTCAAATATTAGATGTTCGCTGGCACAGACGGCACACGTGAAGCATCTCACATACTCTGTATATTCAAGTGACAACTTTGTAGATTTCTATACTGCACCCTTTGTGCAAGAGTAAAAGAGACGATAATAAATCGCATGCAATTAAGTGGACAGGCTTAGGAGTACACATTGCAGACATCACCTTTATCATGAACTGACATTTCTCTTGTTTTCACTAGAAGTAGCCCTATATAGCAGGGGTGGCCAAACTTGCTTAATGTAAGAGCCACAGAGGATAAACTTCAGGTGTTTGAAAGCCGCAAGAGAGATGTTTGAGAGTCACAATATTTAAGAAGCATTTAAATCCTTAAACATATTAACTCACCATCAGAGACATAGTAAGCCCCTGGGGAGGGGCGGTAGGGGCGTGCTGCCGGGGGCGGGAGCCAGTGATGCAACCCCATGACATCATTGGCCCTGCCCCCTCCAGGGGTGACATCACTTTTCCGGGCAAAAAAAGTCCCCCACCCCAGGCGTTTTTTCGGCTGGAAAAGGCTTTTTTTCCCATCTGGCGGCTTTTCACAGCCACTGGCTTGACTTTTGCTGCACCACCACCCCGCTGTGCTGCCTGGGGTGGGTGCCTTCTGCCCCCCCGCCCAGGGGCAGACCGCCTCCCCCCCCCCGTTACTATGCCTCTGTTCACCATGAACATTAAACTTATGTTTTAATCCAGTGGAATCTCAGTTTATACACCTGGTAAATAATTATAAAGCTTAAAAATGTCTTATTTACCTTCTCTATTAAATTGTGATGCAAAAAGGAGCTCAGACGACATATTTCTGAGAGCCACACATTATATGTCAGAGCTGCATGTGGCTTGCGAGCTGCAGTTTGGCCACCCCTGCTATATAGCAAAGAAAGGGATCTTCATGAAACAATGTATCACCCCCATAAGAGTAATTGAGGGGCCTGCCTTTTAAATTGTAGAAAAAAAATGTTCTAGAAAAGAAAGGACTCCCATAAGGTGCAACACCTTTTAAAGCTGAAGATGGAGTAACTAAGATGTCAGTACAGAAGGCACATCACCATTAAATACTTGCAACCAGAAGTGTAACTTGCCACTTGCCTGAGACAAGTAATTCTTGCAACTGGACGACGAAGAGGAGGAGCTGCCGCCCTCCCCCCTCCCTCACTGCAGTGCTAGAAAAAGGTTCTGTGCTGCTACACCAGCTGTCAGCAATTTAAAGCTGGAAGAGGCAGTTAGGATAACCTTGTCTTGATCTGGTCACAGAGAGTAGAGTGGTGGTACTATGGTAGCCTCTGCAGTCTCTCCCCTGGCTCTTTAAGGAGATGATCTGTGGCTTACAGAGCTACTACAACTGTCTCCTGGTGTTAAAGGGCCAGAAGAGACTAATAAGTTATCAATCTAGCAGCAGGGAGGAGATGTGCACTTGAGGAGATGGCTGTAGTCAACGTTAGCGGAAGAAAGAAAGCATATGTCTGGGTTCTGCAATTATGTGCAAAGTTGTGATAAGCCTAACCTAACCATTCTTAGAAGAGAGAGAGAGAGAGAGAGAGAGAGAGGCAAGCATAGGTCCATTTCTTACACGTTATGCTTCTTTTGAATCCCAGGCTGTATAGTTAGGCCTACCAAATCTCCAACCAGGACAGAGTGCTAGACCTTTAGGAGAAGGAATGTGGGCAGGTGTAGCTTGTTAAACCTTAGAGCACAATCCTAGGCATGTCTACTCAGAAGCAAGCCCCATTGTGTTCAGTGGGGCTTGCTTCTGAGTAGACATGCCCAGGATTGTGCTCTAACAAGCTACACCTGCCCACATTCCTTCTCCTAAAGGTCTAGCACTCTGTCCCAGTTGGAGAGCTGGTAAGCCTAGTAATAGTGGACAGCAAAGGCAAAGCAATGACAAATCTGTTGTCTCTAGTTCTGGCAGCCAACTCTCATGACATAACACAAACTAAAGCAAGAGTGTCATCCGTCACTATCTAGTTACCTGTATACTAGAACTTGATATGTTTCACCCAGAAAAGAGCAGACAGAGGGCCTAGTTCAATCCCCACTAGCACATAGTATGCAATGTCACCAGTGGAGCGCGTGCTGCATGCTATAGTGGAGGAGTGACAGGCAGCCCAGGAGAGGTAAGTAAAAATCTTTTTTATTTACCTCCCTGTAGGCCACCTGGCCTCCAACGGGTCTCTTTGGGCCTAGTTTGAGGAGCCTCAGGGGGTGTTGGGCTGGGAAAAGAGGACAGGATCTTGGTGTGTGCTGCTGTGATCCTTCCCCAAACCACCCCTGGTTTGACCCACTCCCCGCCCCAATCCTCCCCTAAACTGCCCCTGCTGCCACCTTATCTGCTCTGGCATAGGCTGGATGAGTTGCTGGCTGTTTGAGCAGCTTTTACAGCACTAGACCGGGATCTCTGTGATTCCTGAGGGCAGATCAAGAACCAATGGGTTGAAACTACAGAGAAGTACAATTAGGCTATACACCCTCCTAAAAGCACTGGAAGCTAGAGAAGTATGGTTTTGTCAAGGTGGTAACGTAAGGTTGTTGTTGTGAGTTGTTATACAACAAACTCCTGGCCCCACAGCTGGCACTTAGAGCCTCCAATATGGCTGACCAGAGCCTTATGTAGGAACAAGGCAAAAGATTCAGATGGCTGGTATCAGCTCATTGAATTTCACACTGAACTGGAGTAGGGAACAGACAAGGGACTAATGTACTTGCATTTGGTACTTGGCTACAAGGCAGTGGAAAATTAATACATGTCCATATGAAGGTTGTGTGTGTTCCTCCCCCACCCCCGTCCCCGTCCCCGTCCCCGTCCCCAGGCATACAGCAAAGCTTCCTTTTTGTAACAGCAAGCACTGACAAAAATATTCTTAAAAGAATCCTTGGGACACATGAGCTCAGTGAATCCAGATGTCCTTCCATGTGCTGGTTTTTTTCCAGATGCTAAAGCTAGCCCCACAGTGATATTTGGTTGTGCAGGAGGAGAACAGCTGGGTAGCTTCAGTAATCAGGGTGGGGAATAGCGTCTCCTCCAATCTCTGCAAAACAGACCACAGCAAGATCTGCTTAGGCTCTGCAAAGCAATAAATGTTGGCTTGTGATGGAGCCTGTCAAGCTTCCCAAGACAGAAAAGGAAGGCATCGTCGTGACAGCGTCCAAATATCAATGGGCTTCCATTCAACATTCTCTCTCACCAGCCATAGTTTGGCTCTTGCACAGTTGGAATCAATCAAGTCTGACATCCTTCAATGATTACTTCAAAGAAGACTTGACATTTGGTGTCAAGGTGGCCAGGGCAGGTTTTCAGATCATGCCGGTTCAATGTGGTTTCATTTTGAAAGTGTAGATGGCTCTTATCCATACCAAACAAAGGAGCAAGCTTTGCAGGTGCGAAAGAGCTCTGGAAATCAAGCCGATGTGGCACAAGCTGAATGGCAGAAGTCGCTGGGGGCACATAAGGTTGGGGGCGTCCATTTTACTGACATGCCTTCTCTCAAAATTCTATGGAAATCATTCACATACATTTTACTAGCAAAACAACTTTTAAAGATAATTTATCATATTGTCATTAAAACCCAAACATTTTCAAATAACATTTTCAATTTTTCAATTTGTTTTTTCTCCTCTCAAAATGCTGACCAGCTCCACCAGTTACCCAAACAGTCTTCGAGCAGGAGGAACCAGACATGATACGTTCAGTCTTCTCAAGTCATATTAAGCTTCCTTATGACAACAGGCAGATACTAAGCTATGGCAAATAAACATGAACTGTACATAAACCCTCATTGAAGGCCCCATTTGAACTGAAAAGTTCCTTGGTTTAAGTAGGTCATTTCTTTAGTTATTGAAATGTAAAATTTTAGAATCCTATTGCACGTGTAGATCTGAAGACTACCTACCCCGACTCACCACTCTAAGGAGGAATCCTTCATGCACGAACCAACAGCTAAGCCCCACACACTGTCCGGTCTGCTTTGCCTTCCTCTGATTACTTTTGATGTTCGAGGATCCCCCAATGTCAACAAGTAAACTGCCCACTCTTTATAGATCAACTGGATCTCCATGTGTTCATAACTGCAGTTGAAACTTTCTGCGGTGAGAAACCCAGGAAAAGAAAAGAGCCTTTTTAGTGATGCTTAATTAACTTATTATGGGAGCATGTGAAACAGGTTTACATTGTAGTCTAGAGTTTGTGGGATGCTCACGGAGGTGGGTTTTTTTTTTTAAGACAAAGAGGTCCTGTGGCAGACTAATGTATTGAAGCAGGAGCTTTTACAGGTGAGAACCTACTCAATCAGATTGATACATGATATAGGTTCACTTCATGTAGCAGATGAAATAGGCCTCTATGAAAGCTCATGCTACAATAAATTGGCTAATCCTTAATTTAGCTTCTTGATTTTCTTGACTGCAACAGGCTACCATGATTCCTCTTCTGAAATCTGTAGTGATGGATTCACATGACAGTGGTCATATGAAGCTGTGCTCATAAGTGCATTTTGTAAAAGTAATTTTCCATAAAATGAAGTGCCTTTCAAGTGAATGGGACTTGCTTCCCCCAAAATGTGTTTGAGTTACCTATTTTAAAGCAAGAGAGTAATAGTTAGCATTTGTAAAGCACGGTTTGACTGTGCAAACCGCTTCCCATGTGTTAGCTTGATGCAATTCTTACAATAACCCTGGCAGGTAAGTAACTGCTCAATCCTATTGAGGGCCTAAGGCTGCAGATCTCACGTTCTTCTGCCATACTGTATGTCCCAGATCACCGTCATAAAGGCCACCAGCATAAATGGCTGGAGGTCTCTCATGCACATGCCAGCAGCTCACCCAGTGTACACCAGAGCAGGCAAGGTGGCAGCAGGGTCGGTTTGGGGCAGGGAGTGGGCTGAACCGGAGTGGTTTGGGGGTGGGAGGGGATCTCGGTGGCAGTGGGTGTATGCCAAGATTCTACCTCCCCTTTCCTGGGCCAACTCATCATAGGCCCAAGGAAACCCATTGCTGGCTTACGGGGAGATAAGTAAAAAAAGATTTTTCCTTACCTCTCCCAGGCAGTCTAGTCACCACCACCACCACCACCACCACCCCTGACTGCGGCATGCAGTGCATTCTTTGTTGGATAGCACTGGGATGCCTGTATGATTATCTGCATATTGCAGCTGAGGCGAAGAGGAACTGATTGTCTAAGACCACCGAGTGAGACTTCATGACAGGAGTGAGATTTGTAGCTCAGTGTCTTAGCCACTATGCTAGACCAACTCTCTAACTCACTGGCTCTTACTTCCAAGCAGATATGTTTAGAGTTAGGGTGATGCCACGTGGGTAATGTCCAAAGCTTCCCTGTCCCCACATTCTTGGTTAATGGAAAGCCCTCATAGGGCTGCAATACTTAGTGTAAATTAAACTCATAAATGATTGGTTCCCCAAGCTGGTGATGTCAGGAGCCAAAACATCATCCTATTTTGTCCACAGACTACTGCATGGTACACTTCAGTACCCAAGTGGCTTCTTCTCTTTATGTGTTGGTTCTCTGAAGTTCTCTCAAGGCTTGGATGGTCCTATTTGGCAACTGATCTTCTGTTACTGTTGCTGCTATGACTCCATTTTGTGAAGAATATTTAGAAGACACACTATTTGGAAAAACAGTTTCTGCTCTTAGGTGTCAAACTCCATGCGCCAACAGTATCTGCTTACTGGAAGAGTTTAGGCACATGCTGGATGATCCACAGTGAGGTACAAGTTGGCCTTTAGCTTCGTCGAAGTGGGTGCCACATGGACACAGGCTTTCTCAAGGTGGCCAACATCTGGTTCCAATGCGTGATGCCCATGCCCCCTGCAGCTGGGCCTATGACAACATGGCCAATGTTTTCGGCTCTCCCATCTTCGCAACATTCTGCCACAGTCACCCGGAGAGAAAGTTCCTGCAGGGAGATAAGTTAATACAGTACTAGCAACACTTCACTGTACACACCACCTGGGAACATTACTACCTTGAAACTTGGTAACAAGTAGAGATTGGGCTAAGGTGCAGCAGTGCTGTGGCTTCATCTGCTACTTGGGAAGTAAGACATGAACCCAGTGCCTCTGCCCCACTTCAGAGTCCAATCCTATCACCTTCCATTGGTTTTGCTTTTAATGTCTTTCCATCTGTGGGCTAAATGACCTATAAAAAGTGGTGCCCTTTATGCTGCACAGTCATCCTGAGAAAGGACTGGGTGGGGAAGAAGAATTGGAGCAGCAGCGTCAAAGGCAGCTGCTGCACTTACACCTGGATCCTTATGGCATGTTCTGTGAGCTGCTACTCAGAACAGTTCTGCTCTACTACTAGGATCAAGCTGTGAGGTGTATCCATTTGCACTGACCTTCAGTTCATCTAAGAGAACTTCATATAAGGACAGGCCAAAATGAGGGGTGTCATGTGCAATGCAATCTTAAGCATGTTTACTCAGAAATCAGTTTCACTTAGCTCAGTGGGATTTACTCCCTAATACAGCGTTTCTCAAAGTTCTCCCTGCGAGGCAGGGAGAACTTTGAGTGTTTGCGGGGGCGGAGCCAGCAGCGGCAGCGATCCGGGGGATTGCCACCACCAAAACCACCCCCAAAACCGCCGTTGTGGCACTTACCGGGGCTTGGGGGAGCTTTGGGGAGGCCTGCGCGACCCTCTGCAGGCCTCCCTGATCTTCAGATCACTGCAAAATAGCGATCTTCAGGCGTTTCCGGTTTTCGCTTCCCTTAAGGGGGCAGAGGACAGCTTAGGTTCTCAATGGTAGGTTGCGACCCACAGTTTGAGAACCACTGCCTTAATACATACACTGAGGATTGCAGCCATAGCTGGGAAAGTAGCCATGAACAGCATGTTAGAGATGATTTCAGACATTCAGCCTTGCCCATCATTAACTTTACTACTCTGAGACTATCTGGAACTTCTGGACTATTTAAAGTTATAAGCTATTATTGTGTATTAGAAGTTCAGTACAAAGTGACAGAACAGTTTAGACATGCCACATACAAAGGCTCAACACCAGAAAAGTTCCTCCAAATAATGAATATGTCATAATATATGAAAAGACAAGAAATACTGGGACATTTTAATCTACGCACTGGATGAATAGACCACGAGGACTAGAACCTTATTGTCTGAGATGTGTCAGTCTCATAAATTTAAGTTCTCCTAAGCTCCTGAAAACGTGATACATGAAAACATTTCAAAAGCTGGAAATTCTATGCTATCTTAATCATGACCTGCTTCAAACACACTGAAATAAATTAGACACTCTGGATATCTGATGTGAGTTATGCCAACAGCAGCCAATCTAAGACTTCTGGCTCTACATGGATTATCTGCAGAACTAATTAAAAAGTTATTTTGTTATTCATTAAAATATCAGCATTTGCATGAAGAAGGAGCAGCATGGAGTGTAACTCAGAATTCTATTAAGCATTATAGAGAGAGAGGTTTCTTTCCTGCCTGAGCCAAAAAATACAGTGAGCTGAAAAAGTAAAGCTGCATAAACCATGGAGATTATTTCTGCACATTTACAGAGCCCAGCCTTGCTTTCCATTTTGTTCTCAATTGTTTTGAAAAACAAACAAGTAATTCAAACTTGTGATTTGCAAAGGCAAAGCACACAGTACGTGATCTCGCATGGCAGAAACCTATCAAGAGTAAAGCCTAAGAGCCGTGACTAGCATCCCACTGAAAAAAGCACAGTGCAAGAAGGATGATCATGATGATGACAAGAGATTCTGGAAGGGATGTTGTCCCTTGGGGGGCTTTGGGGTGTGACCTGCCAAAAATGTAGACCTCAAACCCAAGATTTCCTGTGGACATGACCCGCTACGCCTAGGCAGACTCTTCTAACAATTGACAGAGGTCCAGTCATTGCTTTTATTTCATTGATGATTGGATGCTCCTTTGACGGTGGGTCCCAAGCAGTACCGTAAGTGAATACGTGAAAGACAATATGGAGACATCCAGGTCCGGCCAGAGAAACATACCGTTTCCCTGAAAATAGGAACTCCCCCGAAAGTAAGACCTACCATCATTTTTGCGTGATTTTTGCTGGCACTCATAAATATAAGACCTCCCCTGAAAATAAGACCTAGTTAGGATCATCAGCCAGATGGACGCGGCACCACCACCACCCCGGCACTTACTTTGACCAATTTAAGCTTCATTCTTTCCCAAGGGTACAAGGTTCTGCAAGGCCTGCACTTTGAGTCATCCACCATAGAGATGACGTGCTAGAGAGGGAAGCACCAGTGGGGGTCGCGCCACAGGTTGGGAAAATAAGACCTCCCTGAAAATAAGACCTACTGCATTTTTGGGAGCCAAAATTAATATAAGACACTGTCTTATTTTTGGGGAAACGCGGTAGTAACAGGCTTCTGCACATGGATTCCCTCGCTGGATAATGTACTGGGTGTTTCCAATTAATTTTCATTTGAGCCCTAACAAAAACTGAGCATTTCCAAAACCTAAACATGTTGCTTGATAACAAGTACTATCTTGGGAACAAAAAGTGTTAGAATCCAACCTTGGCACTCAAACGCTAGAGAAGCTGGCAGCCAAAGCTTATGCCTTGGATACATCCCTACTCACGGTAACTCCAACAGCAAATCTCTCACTCACGCTGTCTCTAATCCATTTCATATGTACCCATTTCTCTTACGTTCACAAAGACATCCACAAAGAGGCAGAACTGCAGAAATCCAGATGCTCAACAATCTGTTTGCTTCCCCCAAAACTGCTACCCATAGTGCTTACTTAAGGTCTATAGGCAAAGGCAAACTGCATACAGTTTTTCAAGGAAGAATGGACACTATAGGAGGAAAGACGAGCAAGGTAAAATTGGATGTTAGTCTACATGAGTTTGACTAGGAATACAGGACTGTTGTTTCTTAAGAATGGTGATTTATCTTGCTATTAACATGCTGTGGAGCCCTCCACTGCCACGGTGACCCATTGCGGCTGCAGATGGTGGAAGGCCTTACTGCACCCCGCTGTGTGTGGCAACACCGTCTCTAGATGCTTGGCGATGACGTCAAGCATTATTGCTGAACTTCCAGGTTGCAGAGCTCCGAGCTGTGCAGAGCTTGGCTTTGTTTCCTACGCAGCTTAGGAACCCAGGCCACAAAGTACTTTTCTGCTCACTAGAGGCAAGAGGGGAGGAGACAGGAGAAGGGGGTGCATGGAGTTATGCGTGTACATGTGTGCTGACACTGGAACTATGCTGGACCTGCAGAACTTGAGGGGGAAAGACAAAATGGCATTCACTCCAACACCTTGATTTTGGAGCAACTTTACTCTAGCTGAATCACTTGGGAGCAGTCTAAACTATTTTTTTCCAATATCAAGCCCATCCTCCTCCAAAATGTGCTGCTTTTATCCTTAAAGGTCCACTAGTCATCACCTTACCCAAGGCTAACTTTTTTTGTTTTTTGTTTGTTTGCAAAGAAAATCCCAAGGACCATGTATTTGCAACACACTTTACCTCTCAATCCTTCATCTCTGAGCTATTTCCTTGTGCAATTCCCTAAACCTTTGTCCTAGCCCCCATGATTCCCTCATCCTCAAGAAGGGATGGAATAAGCCACAACAGTAGGTCTGGTCGTTATGGTAACCCATCCTTTTTCTTTTCTCTATGCCACCGCTGAATAAAGCTTCCTTCTTATTATCGCTCCTTTGAAGATTATTCTTTTAGATACGTTATATCAGCTTCCAGCACTGAAGCCTTTGAATGACTGAAAAGCAAATTAAATTCTATTCGGCCTTCCAGGTGATGCACTGATTCTGTTTACATCTCCCTTGAGGGTTGTCTTTTCCCATCGTCGAATCTGAAAGTATCTGCTTTGCACATCAAACCCTTGTAGGCAGAATCTATTTTCCATCAAGATTCAGAAGAACTATAGGTGTCAGCTGGATTAAGTCAACGCAAATGCACTATTCCTGCACTTACTGAGCAGGATGCTGTTGTGTATCATTGTTTGTCTTTAAGGTCATGTTCACACTACTATTTCATACCTCCAGCTGTGTCAGTTTTGGCACATCACCATAGTCCATCCTTAAACATGGATTTGTGGCGATATAGCAAAAACGGGACTCAACCAGCGACGTACATACCTACAGGTGGCTTGGCATAGGCTGAAGCAACTGATGTCAGCATGGGCTAGCCATTCCTTAAAGGTGCAATGCAATGAAGTTACCATGGGTAGCATCCTGACAAGAACTTCTACCATTGGGAGTTGCCTCTGCGAATGGAAGGAGTGCTCCACTCATGCATGGACCCCTTATGCTTGCACAAGGACCCCTTGCATGAGTGGAATGCTCCTTCTACTCATGGATGGAGCTCTCAATGCTTCAAGTTCTGGTTGGGATCCTACCCCTCATAAAATGGCGTTGAAATGAAACTGCTTCTGACAGAAAGACCAGGGAACTAGGGCACTCTTACCTGTAGGACAATTGCTGGCACTGAGAAAATCATTGCCTCATTAAACACTGGATTTGTGTCATCTCTCTTTGTTGCAGTCTTCTTCTTGCTGATTTTCCTCCCATCCTGCAGCAAGTACACTTTGACGAAAGGATCTGATTGAATGGTAAGAAGCAGATAATTTTGATCAGGTTATTGCCCCTGGAAAACTGTTTTCTACATGAGCACTTGATCCGGGAAAAAGGATTTTTAAAAAGAAAAAGGATTCTTGGAAATAGCGTGGACCCCATCAATTTGGACTACGCACCCTATGTAAGCAGGGGTGTATACATGCAAAATCATCCTTAGCACTGCCTGGTGAAAATCACATTTTTAGGCCAATTTTGTTTTAGTTGTCTGGTTTTAAAATGCTATTCAAAGTCTTTCAGATAAAGTAAAATAACATATATCATACAGATAAATACACGTTGGTTTCATCTGGCCATGTACTTTCTCAGAACAATTTCTCAGAACAATTAAAATTGGAAGCTAACTTATCACTTCTGAGACCTTCAAAGAGAATCACCTACCACAGATTTTCAATTTCTGATAGCTATTTAAGTAGCCCAAACATGCTGCCTAGCATTTGATGACTGCCCTGCTGTGATGATGACTCTCTGGAGAAAATCAGAGAGGCTTGAAAATACTAAGTGAAATTCTTTCCCTGTTTTCCAGATGCTGTGCTCAGAAACTTACACTACTGAAAGAATCAGTGACTGTATAGTTTAGTTAATGTTAACAGCTAAGGCCATTTGTGTGTGTGTGTGTGTGTGTGTGTGTGTGCGTGCGTGCGCGCGCGCATGCGCATTTCTCATTATTGTACATATTTGTTTCAACAAATATCTTCTTGTTAAAGATTCAGAACTTGAACTCTTTATTTGAGTTCTTGACTGTACCCACTGCTTCAAGAGCAATCTTGCTGTCATAGGAACTTATTAGAAGCATGCAATTCCTGGGAATTGCCCCATGCATCCTAAGTAGCAGAACCAGACATGTCCCTTTAATTGCCGATTCTACTCTAGGTTACACTGAGGAAGAAAAAGACAAATGTCAACACTGCTGACTACATTAATTCAGTACCGGGGGGGGGGGCTGGTATCTGCGGAGGATCCCCCCTGTGGATACTGGAGAAGCGCAGATAGGGGCGAACGGCCCCACCGTGCACCCCACTGGCCATTATTTTACCTTACAAGCTGGTCTGTGTCTTCCTTTCAACAAACGCTATAAGCAGCACTATACTGCTTATAGTGCTGAAACCGGCTGAGTACTAGAGAGGCTCAGCCAAAGAACAGGAAGCAGTTCCAGTTCCTGCTTCCTGTTCTTCAGCTGAGTCTCTCTAGCACTCAGCCAGCTTCAGTGCTATAAGCAGCATGCATTTATATGAAAGGAAGACACAGACCAGCTTGTAAGGTAAAATGGGGTGCGCGGCAGGGGATAAGTGAATCCACGGATAACGGATCCACGGATACAGGGGGGGCTGTACTGATAAGTTCTTTGCTTTCATTTCATTGTTTCTAAGCATAATCCTATGAGTGTTTACTCAAATGTGAGTCACATTACGTTCAATGAGAATCACTGCCCAATCCTATGCATGTCTACTCGGAAATCCCATTATAGCCAATGGGGTTTACTCCCAGGTAAGTGTGGATGGGATTGCAGCCTTAGTCCTAAGTAAATGTGAATAAGATTGTAATCTTAATCACTGTGGCAGAGTAAATTATAAGAATATTCCAATGATTAACTGAGCAGTAAATCACAATTATAACATATTACATAATTACTCTGAATTCCAAATTAAGTCAAACCCAGCCAGTCAAAAGTACTACAGCAATACTTCCAATAACGCAGCTTCCTACAGCTCTGTTTCATTATGGTGCTCTTCGTCCTGCACTGATTTGACAACTACTGTAGCCAACGAGAGCAGAGCATTCTGGCAAATTAACACTTGTTTTCTTCAATGATGTCTCCTATAGCGCTGTTTCAGACAGGACTCAGCATTTCAGGAGTGGATCTCCAAGAATTATTGGAGATATTACTATAACAGTATTGCAAGCTGATTTATTGTATATGTCTGGAGGGGTACTTACTGGGGCCGGATGGCGGGCCGCAGTGCCACTGCAGGCCGCAACACAAGCCCTCCAGGGCCCGTATAGCCCACCTGTGGGGGATGGGGGCCAGCCAGCTGAGGAGTGGGCGGAGTGGCTCAGCGGCAGAGGTCTTGAAGGGCTGGCTGATAGTGCTGGAGATTGGCATGGCCCATACCAAGGCTGGGGAAACCGGGGAGGGGGGCCTACCATTCCTCATGGTGGTGCTGACAGGTGGCGGCTTCTGGAGTCCCACTGTGATAGTGGGATGCTTGGTGGCTGCACCCCAACTGGATGATGACCTGCCTTGACTGGCACTGGCAGGAGCATGAAGATGGAGGTGGGGGGGCAAGGAGTGCATGCCCAGGCCGCTTTGAGGCTGGTTGATGGACTGGAAGAGATCAGCTGAGGCTTGGCCCTGGGGGATATAGCTAGGCCAACAACGGCCAGTGAGAATGGTGGCCTGGAGGGAGAATCAGCCTCATCAGCCCAAGGATGGCAGAGCTCCCTCTGAGAGGTCAGGAAGGGTGGGAGGAGGATGTAGGGTGAGAGAAAGCTCTTCCCCTGAGCCTTGTCCGTGGCCTCCTCATTGCTGAGGCTGATGTCTCTCCCTTCTCCCGCAAGCCAGGACAAGCCTTGGACCTTGCCAGGGCCCCAAGCCCGGAGGAGCCACTTGCCCTCTGCCTGGGAAGGACTGGCCTAACTAGGAGTGCAACGCTGCCCTGGCCAGGGAGGCCAGACAGTATATGATACAACCATATTCCAAAGCTTTTTTTAGTGTTTTTAGTGAATTTAGTAAGAAACCTTGACATGCTGTTCATTTCATGAGATGCATAAAACCTCATACTTTCTGTAACCTTCCGATTTTGATGGAGCTGTTTGAGCTTCCTAAAGTCTCCAAATATTCTTTAGGTCAGATTTGAGAGGTCTATGGATTGAGAGCTAAAAGACAAGAATGCCTAAGTGAAAGATCTATGGGCAGCAGCACTGTAGGTACATTATGCTATAACTGAGATGTAAGGCAGCATTCTCACTGTTTATCCAGCCATAGCTGCACTGCAGGGGGAGAAAACCTTTCAAAGCGCCTTTACTAACCTGCAGTCATTTTGCCATTGGTCCACACAAGATTCTTGGCCTTGACCACAACTATCGTCAATCGCTCTGCTGTTGGTAGATAGCTAAGAGAAAGCAGGATTTCACCCACTGAATCAGTTGCCTACAGGGAAACAGAAGGAACCATTTGTTTGTTTGTTTTTTTGTTTACTTACTAGTTTGATTTATAGCCTGCTGTATCTCATGGGCTCAGAGCAGCTTGCGGTATTTTTTTCTACAAGTTAGCAATACTGTAATTACTATACTACTCTTGCAGTACATGTATGAGGCCCCAATCCTATCCTCTTCCTCCCCTGCTGATGCAGCTATGCTGCTGGAGTGCATGCTGCATCCTGCGAGTGGGGGGGGGGGGCAGTCCCAGAGGTCTGCTCTGGGTAAGGGAATATTTGTTCCTTTACCTGAAGGTAAGCCTCCAGCACTGGGATGGTCTACTAAGACCTGCACCAGAGATTTCACTGGCTAAAATCCAGTGGTGGATCGAGGCCTAGAATCGAGGCCAGGATATTGGCCGCACCACTGCCACCAATACTGCCCCCTTCCAGCCCTCGTTCTGCCCTGTCTCCTCCCTGTTCCTTCCCCACCCTGTCCCATTCTGCCCACCTCCCATCCCCCATGCTGACTTGCCAGAAACAGGGGATATGACAGATCCGCAGGCGGGCTGCTGCCACTCACCACTTGCAGTGGTTGTCTGGATTCTCCCAAAGGCTAGTCATGTTTGTGACCGCTATAAAGCGCCTTACGCTGCCAGAACGCAAGTTCCAGTGGCATAAGGCCCATATAGGATTGGGCTGTGGATTTATTCTGCCTAGTGCAAGAGGTTGTTGTTATACGCAGTTGGTCATTGCCACCCATGAATCATGACTACCAGTTCTATACCAGTCCAATATAAACCGTTGTCCAAAGGAAGTTTATATGGTAGAAGTTCTGATTTAACAACATCTTCAGCAAACAGGTCCATTTTTACTTTCTCTCCCTATTTTCATGACAGTCGTGTCAAACTTCATCTTTCACAACAAGGTAATGACAACAGCGTGCTGCAAAGGAGAGAAGACTGTTTCTGTTGTGGAGCCGACCTTGTAGAACATCCTGCCAGAAAACATCCAATCGGCTCCCATCCTCCTCCTCGCAAGTTTGTGAAAATATTTTTCCTTTGTTAGACATTTGGAATAAGTTGAGCTGCTTTCTTATTTTTGTTTGTTTTGGCTGGCGCTGTGTTTCTGTTTATGATGTTTTGATGCATTCTATATATTTTTATTTTATTGTTTATTTCACTGAAGCTTCAGGACCAGTAAATATTCAGAAAACTTCAGTGGCTGCCAATGGTTCTACCCTTACCAAGGTGCTGAAGATGCCCTCCTGAACTCTCAGCCACATCCATTCTCCAGAGCTATATTTCCATGTCAAAATACAGTAAATGGCCCAATCCTATGGGCACACTGAGCCACCTGAAATTGCATTCCAGCGGCACAGCATGCTTTACAGTGGTTGCAAAGCACGACCTGCCTTTCTGCGCAGCTGAGCCACCATCGCAAGCAGTGCGCAGCTGTGGCTACACGTCATTAGCCTCCTGAACAGCCCCAGCACAGGTAGGTTGGCACGGGAGGTTGGGGATGGGGCGGAACGGGGCACAGGGTGCATACCAGGACGGGGAAGTGTGTGTGACAAGGCCGGGAAGGGGGATGTATTGGCGGCGGCAGCTCTGCTGATATTCTACTCCCTTCCCGGCCTCAATCCACCTTCCTGGGTCCACTCGGACTTACGCCAGCAATTGCTGGCACAGGTCCGAGTAGACCCATTGTAGCATTGGAGGCTTACTTCCAGGCAAGGGAACAAATGTTCCCTTACCTGGAGGAGACCTTTGGGACTATCCCCCCCGCAGGATGCAGTGTGTGCTCCGGTGGTGCAGCTGCATCAGCAGGTGTGTGTGTTTAAATAGGATTGGGCTGAAAGCCATATAGCCAAAGAACATGTCATGTTAAGCTCTATGCTGGTCTGTGACCGTAATAAAGATTCAATTTAATTAAGTTCATTATCAGGGCTGATGGACTTGATTTTTCCTAGGTAACGGTAGCTGGGTCAGCACATCCGTGGGTCTGGAATATGGTGCAGAGGAAGCGGGCATTGGCCCTCTACCTCCACCACAGTCTCAATTCTAATTCCCCCTATAGCTGCTATTTATTCCAGGATGGAAGCTCTTGTTTTGTGCCTGGGTACGTGTGATCTGGATTGGGACCATGGTGGGGGCACAGGGCTAAATTCCCCCACACCATGTCTCAATCCAGGGGGGACAGGGCAAAAGTATGTGGCTTACAGTGCAATCCTACCCAGCTCCTCCACTGGTGCAGCATGGGAGGCTTTGGAAGGGCAAGGGGATTTAAATCCCCTTTACACCCCCTCCTTTAAAGGGGACTTAAATCCCATAAGAACATAAGAAGAGCCCTGCTGGATCAGGCCAAAAGCCCATCTAGTCCAGCTTCCTGTATCACACAGTGGCCCCACCAGATGCCTCAGGGAGCACAAGACAACAAGATAACCTGTTTCCCGTTGTCACTCCCTTGCACCTGGCACAGAGAAAACCCACTTCTAAAACCAGGAGGTTGCTTATCTCCTTTCCCTCCCAAAGCCTCCCGTTCTCCCTCCACCACTGCTGCACCAGTGGAAGAGCTGGGTAGGACTGCGCTGTTACTAAAGAAAAACCAAGTCCATCAGCTCAAATGACAGGCATGACGTCATGTAATTTGGCCAATGATCTGCCCTGAGACCTGTTTAGATGGTGTGGATGTGGGGGGAAGAACATTTGGTGATTGCCTAGCAGCACTGAAATTGGGATTCTTTCCTTTTGTGGCCCATTAACTCATTCTCAGGGAATGGTGTCCTGTGAGAGGAAGTTTACCTTGTTCATATCCTGCAGATAGAGCCATGCGTTGAAAGGTCGGATAGAGAGGTCCAGGTCTGACAACTTCAGCTCGGCTACCCCGGTGCTGATGTTTCTCTCATCCTCATCGATGCCAAAGACAGAGAACCTCAAGCTGTTCTCCTCCAGTGCGGCAGGATCCAGGGGGATTGAGAACCTTTCATCAAAGAAGACGGAGTAGGCACTTCTTTGGATCTGCACAGAAAAAGAAAAGGGAGGCAGAGGAGACGTTCAGAACGACAGGTGAGAAAGCCACTCTGGGCTGCTGTCGCTTCTTTTAAGACGGCTATTGGTGGATCCTGGAAAGCTCTCAACGTTCACACAATCACATAAAAAAAAAGCTGTAAGTTGGTAGGTCATAAGTCAAAACAAATTTGAGCTTCCCAGAAGCATAACTCAAGCTTTCAAAGGGATACCCCACACCTCTTTGCTCTTCAGTTAAGGGAGAAATCTCTAAAATCAATCAGTAAGAAACAAAAGCCACAATTCTAGACAGCCAAACCTGCGGGCAGGAGAGATGTATGTCTCCGAAGATCTTTCAGTGCCTCTCTTCCTTGTCTAAACACAACAGAGGTTTAATGAAACAATAATGTCATTTTTAAAATGAGCCAACAATTATTTGGAAGAAGACTCTAATCTTCTCCTCAGCTCCTCTAGAAATGGCTGACTTTCCCTGCAGCAAAAAATGCAGAGAAATGTATTAGCAAACTGTCTTCGGAACAGTTAACTCTTGATCTAATGGATGAGGTTCTACCCTCAGGGCAACGACTGGAAAATCCCAGAAACATAGGTAACATTAGACAGAGAAAGAGGGAAATCACAATCTTATTTTACAGCAATAGTTGAACTTGCATTTGTCCTACATGATAATTGGGCTCTCCCAGGCCCTTGGCAGCATCTCCCTCTCTCACCCCTCTTGGGTCTCACCCCTGTAGTGTTCCTTGCCTTCTGAGGCCTCTTTCCATGTCTCCCTCCCAGAGCCTTGGCAGAAGCAGCGCTGCTGACAGGGCAGCGCTGGGAGAGCCAATTATATCCACATGGGCCAGATACAGCGCTTCTGTGGGCTGCACGTGGCCCACAGGCCTTATGTTTGACACCCCTGCACTAAACCATACTGCCTCTCTCTATGCAAATATGCGTAACTTATTTGAGTTGCGGAATTGGGAGTTTTTTCTTACTCCACTTTGGAAACACTTACATTATAACCCTGAAGGTGAGCAAGAAGTGGGTTTTGTGCAGGGCCGCCCCATACGGTGGGTTGTGCAAATGGTACACACATCTAAGGAGGCACTATCCACATAGGAAGGAGAAGGAATGCTGGTGGAACGTTACTTCCGGCAGAGAGGACGGGCGGGGAGGAAAGGCGCCGCTAGGGGTGGTCCTGGTTTTGTGCCAGTGTCAATTTATGCCAGTTAAGGGTCCGCCTCTTTCAGCTTTATGTCTAGAATCTGTGACACTTCCTTAATTTCTAGCTCTCAGGATTTTGCTGTCAGCCTATGCTAATTACTTTCTAATTGCTTATTGATCCCCTGATCTCTGATGCCACATTGACAGGTTGCCGTTTATCACCTCTCAGACCCTGGGCCAGAAGGTTTAGAGGGAACTCCACCGTAGTGACCCGCTCTCGCTGGAAAATCCATTACATTGGCTTCTGCCTGCGATACGTCTCTGAATAATGTGCTTGGTGCACTTTGCTGATGAGAGCAGTTTTCCTTGTGCTCACTCACAAAAGCGTTTGCATCAAACGATTCATGATTTAGCTACTTAAGCAATACGAGCCTCTGGAATCAGGAATTTTGTGCCTGAGGCACAGCCAATCATTCTCTTCAGGCAGACACACACCACTGAGGTCATCAGAGTTGTCACCATGTAGACAGCGGCCTGGACTGGCTCACTGGATTCACTTTCCTCCTAGGATTGCCACTTCCCCTCCTGGTTCCATGATACCATAATTTCAAGTCTTCCAAGGCTGGCAGGGACTGATTAACTACATTCCCATCCTCCACTACATTGCATAAAAATGCAGGGGCTTGGGTAACTTCTTGCCTTTTCTGTCTGGTGTCTGACAAAAGCATCGCATAACATGGGCAGTGATGTAGGTTGGGAAAATTCCCAAAATGGAACTTTTCCCACTAGTATATCTTTTCTACAGAAAACATTCCTTTCCTAAAAATGCGTTGTTTCATAAAATGAATAGATTTCATTATGAATTGACACAACACCAGTCAAATTAAGCAATTTCATATTGTAACAAACTTTCAGGTGACTGTTGTGCAGTGTCATAGCTGGGGGTGGCGGTGGGGCCAACTGCCCCGGGCAGCAACTCAGGTGGGAGCGTCACGACAGGCCCCCTGGAGGCAGCGGGAAGTGTTCCCCGCGGGGGAGAACCAATGCACGAAGGAGGAATAGGATCACACTTGCTGGGCCCTCCCTTGTCTTCCATGTGCTCAGAAGAAGGTAAGAATGGGCATTACACATGTATGTGCACAGAGCCCAACATTGGCTGAACACGGTGGCGGTCGAGATGGGCCACCAACGGTGATCCCACTCCCCCCCCCCTTCATACATTGATTGTGTGGATGGAATGTGAGAAGGCAGCTTACACCCAGGAAATATCTATACCTCTAATGTGCAGTTCTTTGGGTGTGCTAATTGATCAAAGGCCCAATTTTAGCTAAGTGTTTCGCTGGCAGAAGTGCTGCTTCACCAGTGGAAGTGCCACTGCAGTGGCACGTATGATGGGGCCACCAGCACACATGGCTGGCAGCTGTGAACAGATGTTCCCTTACTTTGAAGAGAGCTCCATGACTGGCCTCCTGCAGGATGCATTGTGCGCTCTGTTGGAGTGGTGCATCGGCAGGTGGTTGTTGTTTTTCCTAGTTAGGATTGGGCTGTCAGAAGTGGCAATCTTATACACTTTTACCTGGGAGTAAGTCCTACTGAACTCAATGGGACTTACTTCTGAGTAGACATGCCTAGGGTGTGGTGTTAGACCATCAGAAAAAATTCCAATTATTTTCCAACTCAAATGTTTCTGGAAAACCCAAATAATTTAATAGGGGGTGTAGAGTGATAGCAATTCTCCTTCTACTCCAAATACTGTACTGAGCTCAGTCTCAGAATTTGAACCTATAGTAGTTTTTTCCCAGTATTCTTGGGCGATCTGGAGGTGGTTGTGGAGAGCCAGCATAGTGCAATAGAGACAGTGTCTTGGCTCTGGCCTGGAGTGCAGATATTTGGGTAGGATCACAATGTCAGGAGGAAGTGGGCAGGTTTTCTGACCATGCCGAGGCTTCCTTGATCAAACTGCCTCCCCAGGATACCTCTCCTACTCAAGATGATACAAACTGTCAGTTTCAGAAAACTGCAGGGAGCAGAAAAACCCACTGTATTAGGGGGGAGAAGACAAGAGGAACACATAGTTCTCACTTCCTGGTGCCACTTGGGCTATAGGACTGTGATGCTGATGCAGGTGGGGAGAGTTCTCCGTGCTCTATCTGTCGGGCCTCATTTGCCACCCTTTGAAAACAGGAAGAAGCCCCAGTCAAACTGCACTGGGACTAGGAGCCCTTGGAGAAATGTTCCTACAGACAAAGCCACAGGTTCTCTCTCTCTCTCTCTCTCTCTCTCTCTCTCTCTCTCTCTCTCTCTCTCTCTCTCTCACACACACACACACACACACACACACACACACACACACACACACGCTTTAGTCCAAAGTTACGGCTTACTGAGGAACTGCTGCAGCCATTTCAGTGAGCACAGTGGCTTGAAGAAAAATAAAAAAGCCACTGCTTTCCCCCAGCCCACAGTTGATTTAAGTCTCCATCCCCCACTGCTGAAGCTGCTTCTGGCCATGCAGGGGGAAAATGGCAGGTACGATATCACAGTCATAGGGATATAAATACGACAAACTAAGCATAACAAGCAAATAATAGTCGTTTGCATTCCACTACCATCACCTAGTGCTTAGCAAAAAAAAAAAAAAAGCATGTTGGCGCAAGGTCACTGGGAAGTCATGCCTTTGTTATTCGGAATCCCCCTCTTCCTCCTCTCATGCTTGGTTATTCCCTAGTATGGGAAAGGGACTCTGCACATGCATAAAGGCACTCTTCCTGTTCCAGTACTCAAGCAATGAATTCTCTACATACATGTAGAATTCTCTACATGAATGAGTACTCTACATACTCTCTTCATTCTCTCTCCTGCATGTGAATGCACACGCGCGCGCACGCACACACACACACACACACACACGTCCTCCTTTACTCAGCCACGTTTTACTTCTATCGCTCATTAGAGACTGCAACTAACATAAAAGGCCTGTCACGCTGAGGGAAAAATGTAGATACAAATTAGAAGATTTTTCTTGGCCTGGCTTTCTGAATGTAACTCTATGAAGGGAACCTCCTCCTCCTCCTGTCTCCCATTCCCAGGGTGCGTGGGAGGTTTGCTAAATAAATGATCGAGCTTGCAGTGCAAAGTCAGAGAGGCTGATGCTTTGTTATTTGAAAGGAAATATTGTAAACCATGTCCATTTGTTGCACAACCTCCCCCGCCTCCTCTCCTTCTCCCCCCTCCCTCCGCTCCCCACAATGAACTCATCCACGGCGGGTTTCTTATAATTTCATCAGCTTCCACTTCACTGAAGCAAAAGCTATAATTTCAGGCAAAACCTGACAGAAATGGTTCTGTGAACTATACTACAGCAGAGCCATCAGTGTGACAGGAAAGAGCACTAGCCGCAGCAGGGTTCCCTCGAGCCCCCAGTTTTGTACCATCATCATGCTTCCAGTCACAGGATTTGGACAACATCCTCTTTTAATCCACAGATTCAGGGTAATTATTTGATTTTGTCTGTAAACCGCTTCGTGAACTTTTTGTTGTTGTTGAAAAGCAGTGTGTAAACACTGCATTCTTATTCTTAATAATTGTCATATAGTCATCCCTCTCCACCTGCAGACCTCTGGAGCAGGGATCCATGTTCTCCATATATACACACAAAAATGACTTCAAACTGCTACATCTCCCTTTTCTATACAACCACTAAAGGTTCAGGCGCCCTGTGCACAATTACCCGTACATCTGGCCACCCTGTTTTCATACCCCTGGTTTAGCGGACAACCGTGAGTGTAGGAAGCAGCTATGATGAAGCGCACAGCTTCTGCACAAACATCACCCTTTCCTACATCACCTGGCACACTCTGGGCTTTCCCACACTTTTTGAATCTGGGCAGATACGTGAGGGTCCTGAGTGGGTGCCATGAGGCTTTGAAATGGATGCAAAATGGCATGCAAAATGGATGCAACCACCTCCTCAAACCCTAGGTGGAAAAGAGGTTCAGGAGATGCAACGGAGGAGAGCGCTCTCGCTCCCTGGCTCTGAGGCAGAAGTTATCTTGAGCTCCTTGCACTGAGCATTCTGGATCAGCCATGAGGGCTGCTGTGTGCAAAACAGGCATTTGCTGTCAGCTTTTTTATATGCTAGGAGCCAATGGGCAGCAAGCAGCTCAGCCATGTCTGGCCTTTGCCTTCAGTCCTCTGGCTCCTCCAGCGCTGCTGTAGCCACATTTTGGCTTTCCCTCATCTTGAAGAATGGCTGCAGCAGCAAGATTCACCTGTCCGGTTGCTGGAGGACAAGTCCAGTCCGCCATCCTTTTTGGAAATGGACCCACGTCACTTGCCCTGACGGACCCATCCTCATTATCCGTATGATCAAGTGCCTCAACACTAGGCACTGTACAGTTCAGGGGTTCAAGGCTCAGGAGAGGAGAGGCCTTTTCAAACTCTTCTACACCTTGACCAGAAGGGAGGGGTGCAGCTGGTAGGAGGTCTTGCATTCCAGAAAAAGAGGCATCAAGTGAGAAAAGATGGAGGCACAAAACAGAAGTAGCAGCCCAATCTTTGTCAGGTAGCACCAGCGTGATGGAAACGGTAAGAAGCCAAATAGAGAGAAAGACAAGGAACAAAGAGGCTTAACAGCAAAAAGAAGTAACAAACATGGATCCAAGATGGAGCCAGATAAATCAGTGTATCTAAAAGGAAACAAGATAAAGCAAAATGAGGTACAGGGAAAAAAAATCAACCAGGCAGAAGAATTGAAAATAGAAGAGAGAGGCTGCTGAAAAAGAAGAAGACTGGAAAATAGCTGCAACAATCAAGCCACGAAAAAAAAAAAGAAGAGCATAAACCAACGTTACTGAAGTAGAGAGAGAGGAAACAAAGAAGAAACTAATACGACCATTGGAGATTTGAAAGTGGCAACTTGGGAAGGCAACTGGGGGGGGGGGCGCGATGGCTACACTAACTGGATCAAAGAGAAGTTCAGAAACTCTACTATGACCAGGGCTGGCCCAAGACCTCCTGGTGCCTGAGGCAGGGTGCCAAATGCTGCTGCCTCCCCTTACCTGGTGATGTGCCAACTCTGCTCTTCCTGTTTCCTGGATTGGAAAAGGAAGAGGAGGATGGAGCAGAAGAGGAGAAGGAGAATAGTGGAGAGGAGAGGAGAATAGTGGGCTAGAGAGTACCACCAGTGGTACTTTGGTTGACTGCTGGTGTTACTCGGACCACTGGACCACCAGAACCCCGCTCCGACGTGGTGCTTTTTGCGGTGCGTTTTCACTCCCGAGAGGCTCCTGCCTTTGGGTGAGCCTCTCAGGAATGCTGAGAAGGGCCCTCCCATCCACCCAGAGCCCCCTACCTGGCCTCTGAAAACCCAAAAGTAAGTGGTGATGATGCCATTGCCAGTCACTTCCGGTGGTACGCAGCAGGATAGTGGTGCTGGAGGTGGTACTCAGCCGGGAAGGGGTTGAGAACACCTGGGCTAGAGCATCTTGATGCCCACCAGTCCCTTCTCATCCGGGGGTGGGAGGAGGAGGACCAGGGGAAGTGAGTGAACAGGTGAGGAAGAAAGAGGCCCCCCACCAATCTCCTATCTGAGGAAACCTCTTCAGACAGCCTGATGGATAGGCCAGCCGTGACTACACCCAACCAAATGTCTTGACAAGACATTTGAAAAACACCAAACTGCATACAATGGTGCCTGTGGCAGGACTGAATGGTTGTGAAAGACAGAATCCAGGCAGGTCAGAGCCCACTTCCCAGTTGAAGGTTCTAACCTGGCATACAAAACGTAGGAAGCCGTGGGAACCATCTTTCTTTCTGCCCCACCTACTGAAACAAAGGTTCTTGCTGAACTGCTCTCTACAGAGAAGGCACAAACATGTTCTTCTGAAATGTGCATGGGTTTCAGTGATCATTCTATTTCAGACTGAAACATAATTCTCTCAGCTACACTTTCCCATCAAGTCTGAAGTATGGATTTCTAGCAGCAATGTCAACTGCAGCAACACCCAAAAGTCATCTTCTCAGCTCCCAGCTTGGGCCTTGCATCATCATCACAGTTGCATTAGGTTCCCTTGGCTGGCTCTTAATTTCCTAAGCCAGTTAGAAAAACAGAACAGCCCTTCATCAGCAGCAGGACTGTGATTATATCCCTTGCTGAGACAGCCCAAGTCAGCAGCAAGCCGATGAACAAGTCCAGCACAGTGAAAGGGCACCAGCCTTCCTTCAGTTTCCAGATCAGCAATAATAATAGTACAGGTTGTTTGTTGTTGTTAATATTTATTATTATTAAGAAATATAGGCCCTATATCTTCATTGCTACTACCACCCCAATGCTTTTGTTCTTGTTTTCTGTGTGTACTTTGATTTTAAACAAAAAATCACTTTGTGGGGGGGGGGAATGCACTCTGAAATACTTAAAGTAGCTCCATCAAACATTACAAAGACAAGTGTTGGTCAGTATCACTTCTTACACAATATGTTTCTTACTGTATAAGAGGCTGCATTCTGAAAAGGGTTAATAATGCATTCTTCAAGAAGAATCTGATTTAATATTTGTAGATGAGCTAACTACGGGTGCAATCCACCGGAAATAACCAGCGATGGAGCGCAAACGTGCCGTAAAGCATGTTGCGATGACTCTAGAGTAAGGGAGGCCGGTGCAAGGCCGGCCTCCCTCACTCTGACGCCGGATCGGGACGCAGCCGCCGAGGAAGGTAAGCTCTCCCGCCTGCATGGTGGCTGGCGGCTGCATGGGCGGTCCGGCGGGCGAGGGAGGGGGGCCATTGGTCTAGCTGGCCCAGGAGGGGGAGGGGATGGCGCCCGCCATATCCCTGTCCCCACCAGGCCGGCTAGGCCACTACATGGCCTCCTCCGACTTCCGCCAGCTATTTAGCTGGCGGAAATCCGAGGAGGTTGATAGGGCCAGCCCCGGTTTACACCCGGGAAAGGGGACAAACAACCCCTTCCCCGAGCAGACCACTGGCCCACCATTCGACGGGCAGCCTGGGCTCAGGATCCAGCAGGCGGCCCTGGGCGACCTGCCGAATCCTTAGGATTGTGCTGTACAGCACTTATCACAGAACCATTCTCTAAACCTAGCTAGTAACCGAAGGATACATCAAAATTCTTATGTAATGTTAGTGGTGAAATCACTGTAGAAGTACACTCATCTCATTTTTTCAGATCTGCAATCTGTTTCTTTGGACTGAGCTCAGGAAACACCATTCTTCTTGTCTGTAGTAGAAACTCCTATGTGCACAGCACTGATAGGCTGGGAACTAATGAAAAGTCACTAATGGTGCAATCCTGTCTAGAATATAGACCAGTCTAGGGTATTCCAAACGTGCCGCAAAGCATATTTGTGGCACCTGGCAAGTAGGCAGCGCTGGCACCAAGGCCAGCACCACCCTACTCACCCTAGAGGAAGTGGAGCGCCTGCCGGGGAAGGTACATTCCCTGCAGGGCAGTGGTAAGGCAGGAGGAACGGGGTGTTCCAGGAGGAGGGATTGGTTGGCCAGGCCCGGGGAGGGATTGGTGGCAGCGGCTCTGCCAAAATCCTATCCCTCCTTCCTGGGCCTGGCTGCTGTTACATGGCCCACTTGAATGTGCGCCAGCAAAATAGCTGACGCACATTTGAGTAGACCCATGGGGGCGGCTAGGGTTTTTCTCGGGGTAAGGGGAGAACACAAGTGCTGGTTTCACTGAATTAATATACATAAGGTGCTTTATAAATACAAGGAAGATGAATAGCCTGCCCAAAGCACGGGGAGAGGGACAAGAGACTACTCAATCAACATTTGACTTGCTGACCAATATATCAGTTAAATGGGTTGCAAAAGCAGAAAGAAACTGAGCTTATGCTGCAAGAGAAAAACCTGCAGCAGCTTCTGATTTGCATGTATGTCTGTACACGCTGTAGTCCCTGTCAGGTTTTCTACTCGAGTAGCAGAACAGCGAGGATCAGAACGAGGGTATAATTGGCTGTATGCATGCAACAGACTTGAGACATTAATCAATCTAGGTTGTGTTGGCCTTTGGAAGCATCAAGGCCTTGGTGTTTCATAGTTTCTATGATTCCCAGTACACTGGCAAGGGAAGCGAACATTGCCACAGTCCCTTTTCTCAAAGTCTGCCATTTGCTCCATTTGCACATTTCAGGAATAGGAAAATCAAACCATCTTGTGCACAGGCCAGTGGCGGTTGAGAGATTTATGAGACCACGCCAGAAATGCAAGGGTCAGAATATCCTTTGCATTGGTATTGCCTGTCAAAGAAAGTCAGTCTCCAAGCTTCTCAACAGTCACTTACTTGGTCTCCTACAACAAGCAAGAATATTCTCCAGAAGAACAAGCAGAGACACTTTGCAAAAGTTAGTTCTCTCCCCCCCCCCCCCTTTATAGGCTAACAAATGATACATAGGAGCAGGCAAGTGAAGACATATTTTTGTGGGCTAGTAACATGTTCACACCTGCCCATCTGATAGCACTTTTCATACATGTCTGAGCTTTCCAGGATGAGCATGCACAGCCCCATGTCGCTGTGTTGGAAGCAGCTTAGGACCTCCTTGGCATTCTCTCTCCCACATCACTTTTGCTTTACCATTCTGAGATGGAGAAACAGTCTCGTTTCCAGGCCTTCCTCTTCCTAAGGAGCACCTCTCTAATGAAGGCTTCAAGGCTCCTGCTGTCGTTCGATACGCTGCTGCTGTGTTTCTTCCATTCTGCTGCCTCTGGCATCTCTGACTGCCTGACACAAACCCCTCTGGTGCTTAGAAAAGACAGAATTAGCCCAGAGAACACAGCAAGCGCGAAGCAATGAAGCAAGCATTAAACTTTCATCATTTCCCAACAGCAGGGCATGTTGCAGAGGGAGAATGTTTGCTGTGTATGCCTGGCTCAGCTGTCACAAGGTGACAGTGCTGGAAGAGCGAGCCCAAACTGACCTGGACGTTTTTCAAAGGCCAAGAACAAAATAACACACGTGCCTGGATCTTCAACAACCTTAAGGTAAAGGTGACCCCTGACAATTAAGTCCAGTCGTGTCCGACTCTAGGGTGTGGTGCTCATCCCCATTTCAAAGCCGAAGAGCCAGCATTGTCCGAAGACGCCTCCATGGTCATGTGGCCGGCATGACTCTCCTTGCCGCAGCGCGTAGCATGCAGCTGGAACACGGAGCGCTGTTTACCTTCCCGCAAGCGGTACCTATTTATCTACTCGCATTAACATGCTTTGGAACTGCTAGGTTGGCAGGAGCTGGCCAAGCAAGGAGAGCTCACCCTGTCACGGATTCGAACTGCCAACCTTTCGATCGACAGCTCATGGTTCAGCGGTTTAAATAAATTATATGGAATTCAATGGCACTTACATCCAAGTAAATACGTTTAGGGCCGGGTTGATAGAGACATAGGAATGTAGGGAGTAGAAACTGCACGAAAGCATCTATGCAGTTCCTCAGCACTGATGCAATATCC
Organism: Plestiodon gilberti rubricaudatus; assembly: GCA_026170595.1. NCBI lineage: Eukaryota > Metazoa > Chordata > Lepidosauria > Squamata > Scincidae > Plestiodon > Plestiodon gilberti. The sequence goes on along the minus strand of JANXHW010000001.1, from coordinate 218,046,706 downwards.
TATAATAAACAGACCTAGAATCCCTAAAAAGTAGCCCCTGTAATGCAATCATTACAAATTGTCGGGCCACTGTTGCTCTCCCCCATCAGGATGCTTATGGCCCTGAGATCTCCGGGTATGGGACACCCCTTGCGGCTACCCCAGCTGCCCCTTCTGGGACCTGTGCTCTCAGCTGGGCGCATCTCACACCCTTCGTGGTTCACCGCTTTGCCCCTGCTGGGTGTCGACACCACGCTAGCAGACGTCGGCAAACTGAGCTGATTCAAGAGGTATTGGTGACCTGCCTCGAAGAGGGAGCAGCTATATCCTCGCCGCTGACAGTGACAGTGACAGCCCCATCCTGTCTAGCAGGACGCAGCTGTGCAAATAAGGCACCTGCCACGTCCTAAGCAGGACTGGGACTGCCCTGGCACAGCCAGAGGCCTCCTCAGGTTAAAGGGCATTTGTCCCTTTACCCCGAGTAGAACCTCAGCCGCCTCAATGGGTCTACTTGAATGTATTGAATGTACACCAGCTATTTTGCTGGCGCACATTTGAGCCAGCCATGTAATGCCGGAAGGGGGATAGGATACGGTGGAGGAAGCCTCCAATGATTCCTACCACAGCCTTGGTTCAGTCAACCAATCCCACCCACCGGAATGCTCTGTTCCACCCTCCCCACGCCCCTCCGCTGCCCAGTGGGGAACTCACCTTCCCCTATGGGTGCAGCTCCGGTTCTGGGTTGGGGAGTGTGGCACTGGCCTCAGCGCCGGCACAGCTTACTCCCAGGGTGCCGCAAATGTGCTTTACGGCATGTTTGCGACACCCTATACCAGTGGAGCGGTTGCTCCACCGGTCAAAGAATAGACAGGATTGCGCTGTAATTCTTTTACAGTTCTAAACATCAGAATTTTTGAAACATCCCACATCAATCATAAGAAAGCAGACAATTAAGGATGTCAGGTCCTTAATTGTCAGCGTTGGGCGTTGGCCTGTCAGAGAAATCGTCAACAGGGATTTTATTCTCATCTGTAGCAAGCCTGCACAGTGGGTGCAGTGGGTGAAATGAACAGGACGGGAGAGAAAAAGAGCAAGAAAATATGAGGTTAAGAGACGAAAGAGACCGTTTTAGCACAGGCTTCTTATGTGCTCAATTCTTTCACAGCCAGCCCAGTAGCAGTGTTTACAGTTTGTCTGCCAAGTCAGTGCTCCTGGGATATAATTCATTTTCACACATTTTTAAAGGCCATTTGAGAGAAATGTTTGCAAATGTCTGAAATACAGATAGAGGTCAGAGGTTTTATAATCAGCAAACAGGATACAATCTCCTTGCACTTTAAAAACTCCAGGACAATTAATGTCACCGCAGCACAGAAGATGCTTCCAAATGATCAGGTCTCGCGCTGCACCAGTAACATTTGTAGACAGGAACCATGCGTGATGATGACCTTTACAAATCCTGTGTAAAGATGCATGGCCGGCCTAAAGGGCCAGTCGCTGCATCCTAAGCCCATTCCGGGCTGCCCCAGAGCTGCTAGGCCGCACCCTGGGAGGATATGTTCGTCCCCTTCCCCGGGTGTAGGCAACCTACGGGCCTCCTCAGATGTATGCCAGCTCCAGATCTGGCATACATCCAGAGAAGCCATGTAAGGCTGGCGCGGCCTGGAAAAGGGGCTCAGGATATCGCCACTGATATCCCCCCTGACCCCTCCTAGCCAGGGCCGGCCAATGGCCCCCTCCCTTGCCACCCCAGACTGCCCTACTGCCAACCGGCGCAGCCCTTACCTGCGTCGGCCAGCACAGGACGAGATAGGTGGCGGAGTGAGCAGTGCCGACCTCTGCGCCAGTGCCGCTTATTCCTGAATGGTCACAAACGTGCTTTACGGCATGTGACACTTTAGCCTGATGGAGCGGGAGCTCCGTCTGTCTAAAGTTAGGCAGGATTGTGCTGCCCGTTTGGTATATGTGACTCTATGTAAAGAATGCTGTAGTCATTGCTTCCAGCAGGATGAAGTGGATGGGACCCAGAATGCAGCACAACTACACAATGATTGTGTAGTTCAAGGCCATGTGGAACATGATGTGGCAAAGAGACTCTGGGATTCCCTTCCCAGGTAAACAAGAGCTTTTAAACAGGGCAACCACCATAATTATGTTTTTGGTATCCTTCATTTTGATAAGGATGAAGAAGCAGATATCAAAACTTTGGGGCACCTCCCACTGCAGTGCACAATCCCTTTCCAAATAACAACATTATCTCAGCCTTTGAAGTTGAGCTCTCACATGCATATCATTCAGGAACTTGAAACCTCTAGTTTCCCCAGCAACCATGATTTGTGTAAATCCTCAACTCTGTTAAAGGATTAGCCTTCCCTTTTACATCATATGGCAGAGCAGGGGTGGTAGAGTAAGGGTGGTGATTGTTTTGTTTGCAGACAAATTTTAGTGATTTCTCAGGTATGGAGACAAACATATGCACTGCAGGTCACACAGCTTTTGTTTCCTCAGACGTCCTTGACAGGCTTTCTAAGATGCTACGCATATTGGAGGTTGCCAAAGAGACAGGCTGCATTGCAGCAGGGGGCTTGGATGTGCTACCAGAGGTACGCAAGATGACAGACCCAATTGACATAGCATTAGAAGTGCTGGAAGTATCCAGAGGCATTAGATCTGATAACTCACAAGTCACTAAGAGGGAACAATGCTTCATACAGACTGCAATCTTGCCCGTAGATGGAAACAAGGATATACCAAAGTCCATAATATGCTGTTGAAAGCTTCGAGCAGGGGTTCTCAACCAGTGGTACTTTTCCCGACAGCTGGTAGTACTTGGACCGCCGGACCGCTGGAACCCCGTTCCGATACGGCACTTTCAGCGCTGTGTTTTCACTCCCCAGAGGCTCCTGCCTTTGGCCGAGTCTCTCGGGAATGCTGAGAAGGGCTCCCCCACCTGCCCAGAGCCTCCTTCCTGTGTTTTCTGGCCTCCGGAAACCAGAAAACCTGATTGTAACTGGCAATGATGTCATTGTCAGTCACTTCCGGAGGTAAGCAGCAGGAGAGTGGTGCCGGAGGTGGTACTCGACTGGGAAGGAGTTGAGAACCTCTGGTTTAGAGCATTGTGATTTGTCATTTTTAGCATCAAGCACATAGAGAAGACAATGAGGAAAAGTGGCAGCCCTGGGTCAGAAACCGGATAGTTATCACCCATCGTCCACTTTGGTAGTAGAGCCCCCATGAGTCATCACCTGATGAATTATGCAAAGGTCACTTGTCTTCCCAAAGGGTTAATGATTGGATTCATGTGCATTTCTTCTAGTTCTAGGGCACATTATATGTTGTTTTATGAATTAAGCCATTGTGCTCTTCATTAACTATCACATCACAATACAAAAACCTACTTATAAGTATAAAGTTTACTGAAAGTTTAGGTATAAAGTTTACTTGGACCATCTCTCAATCCAATCTTCAGAATTGTTGTGAGGATAAAATGGAAAAACACTATGTATGCCACCCTGAGTTCTTTGTAATAAGGTCATGATGAGAGGGGGGGGGGGGATTACACTCTACTTTCTTTATGGCCCAGCGCAAAATGGGAATGGATTGTGAGTGAGCTCCCTCTTTTGCCAAAGTTACGGCCAAATCCTATTGCGCATTTATGACTGCAGATCTCATGATCCACCACTGTAAGTGCTGTTGTGGTGCCATAAATGTCACACTGCCGTTATGCATATTGGAGCCAGAGGCTCCACACACCTGCCAGAGATGGACCCAGCCCATGTTGGCCCCAGTGGGGGTGGGTCGTGGGTGGTTCAGGGGAGGCTTGGGAGCGGATCTCAGAGGTAGCAGCACACGCCAGATCCTATCCCCATTGTTCTGGCCCAACATGCCTCCTGCCTCAGACTTATGCCAGCCAAACAGCTGGCGTAGGTCTAAGGAGACCATTGATGGCCAGGTGCTGTACAGAGAGATACAGTACATACAGATATTTTTACTTACCTCTCCCCAGCCCTGGTCGGTCACACACACACACACACACACACACACACACACACACACACACACACACAGAGAGAGAGAGAGAGAGAGAGAGAGAGAGAGAGAGAGAGAGAGAGAGAGAGAGAGAGAGAGAGAGCATGCATTGTATCAGTGTGGCTGCATAGCGTAAAATGGTGGGGGATAAGAATGGACTGCCCATCACGGTGCAGCATTCTGTCTACACTGGTGCTTACCATGGACTCCTGGTTGTGAGTTTTTGGCTGCTGTTGCTAATTTTAAGTGTGTTTACCTGATTTTTTTGGTTGGTGGTCTTAACTTGTTTTAATTATGTGACTGTTTTATTGTTGCTTTATATTGCTAGCTCCCATGGCAGTCTACTTGACCTAAACAAGCGGAGAGAGATAGAGATTAGAAGTTTCTTTGTATTAAGGGTGCCAGCTCCGATGTGCTCAAAAACCTGAGAGAACCTTTCTGAGGTGAGGCCTGGTGATGCTACAACCCTTGAAAATGGGCAAAAATATATACCGTATTGGTCTGAGTATAAGACTCACTTTTTTCTCCTAATTTAAGTTTTTAAACTAGGGGTGCATCTTATAATCAGGCTGTTGCAATAATGCCAGTGATTTAATTAAAATTTTTTAATAGCACCAAACTTTCAGGTGCGTCTTATACTCGGGACAATATGGTATATTGGTACTAAGGTGGGGCCCAGTGGAGGCCCACAAATGCTTTGAGATTAAACTTTTCTTCCTATTCACCGAAGAAAGGAGAAACAAGCTAGAGAAACAGGATCATGTTTGGCAAACTGGCAATTCCAATTACCACTTTTTATCAAATTTGGCCTAAGTGTTTTAACCTGAATAGTACTGGTACACACCTAATACTACAGCATAATTAATGTTGAGACTGGAAGGAGGAGGGATTCATGCAGGAGAGGAAAGACAGGAGCACATGTGTCCCCATGGCTAATCTCTTAACGACAGTGATGCAATCAGCAGTGTGATGTCTGCATTAGGCCTGGAAGCAGGGGGTAGATGGGGTGCTGTCCACGGACTGTGTGTGTTGCCCATCACAGCCCTATATCTTCTCAACTAACTCAGTGCAAAAGAGGACGCAACGCAACGCCATCACTACCGAGCACCTGACTAAGGCTTTCGTTCTTGTGGCCTTTAGTGGAAGGAGCGATGTCAGTATAAAGCTGGATAGTCTGAAGACGAAAGAGGCTGTTTCTTCTTTTTTAAAAAGGACCACAACGTGTGAAAAGAAGAAAATTATGTGTCTTTATTACTCGTCTCAGGACTCTGAAGAGACAATAAATAGCAGCAGTGAATTATAAATAGAGGTGATAAATAATAAATAACAGCGGAGCATAAATATAAAGAGAGAGGTCTTTATTTGCTGGGGAATTTTTTAAACCAAAGCCACTGCCAAGATATTTGTCAGGCAATATTTTGTTCTCACTAGGATCTATTGGAAACCCAAGCCCATTTGCTTAATGAGGGGAGTTTTTTTTTCCCCATGTCCGTTGCGTGTATGATAAGACTAAACCAAAAATTCTCTACTGAGAACTTTCAGCCTGAAACTTGGTGGCACTGTGGGGTGACGGGGTTGTGGTGTTTAAACTAGCCCCCCCCCCAATTTCACGATGTTCTGACACTGCCACCCTCCTCTGTAGTAGTGGTGTTCCTTCCATGAACTAGGTGCCACTATTTCCCCCCAGAAACCCTGGAACCATTTTTTTTACCCAATCCCCTTTTGGAATGATGCTTCATTATGATGCAGCATGACTTGGAAGGAAATCCTGGGACAAGCATCATGATGTAGTGGCTACCAGCCACTGGCACAAGCACCTTTGCCACCACCACCAAAACATTTCAGACCCAACCGCTCTCACACACCCCAAAACTGCCTAAATAGCCCCCTTTTCACCACCTGTGAATGGCACATGGAGGTGTTTCATTTTGACGACCCAAGAAGGTAGTTTTGTACATTCGTATAAATATGCTACAGTGGTAAGGGACTGGTTCTCTCGAAAAGGATCAGGTAAATCTAGAGACGAAATGAGAGATGAGCCAGGCAAAGAAGACAGAGTCGCTGGGGGATTACAGGGTACAAAATGGTGAAAGATTTATGTGGCCGTTTCAGAGTGAAAAACTAGAATGAAGGGGGAAACCGGGAAGACAGCTGTGCAGAACAAAGAGATTACCTCTTTTATTACCTTATGTCCCTTTATTCCTTATGTATTTCAAGGACTACGGTACTCTTTCTCAAAGGTTAGACATTTTATTAATAAACAAATAATCTGCACATCTTGAGCATCCACTCAAAAATGATAACTGCAAAGGCCTTGAGACTCAGGCACCCAGGAAGTGTTGCTTATGCTTGGAGACAGACAACAGTTTTTAGAAGAGCTGGTATGATAAAACTGTTGTTGCCTTGGAATTTCCTTGGTCCCACATCTCTGGTCAAACAGGTTTTGCATGTTTTTGAAGCACTATAAAAATCTGCAGAATGTGTTCTGCCAAAGTAATCAGTGGGACTGAAAACTGAGTTTGCCAACATGATCCCCATTGCAGAGGTTCACAGTTACAGATAATGCCCTGAAGAAGGCTTTTTGCTGAAGCGTACAGGGCTTTAACTTATATAGAATCATCATATATAGAATCATAGGAAGTTAGAGTTGGAAGTGACCTTGAAGATCATCTAGTCCAGCTCCCCTGCTCAGTGCAGCCAACTGCTACGACAACCCCGACAGGTGGCCATCCTACCTCACCTTGAAAACTCCTAGTGAGGGATTGCTCACAAGTGCAAGAGGCAGGCTGTTCCAGTGCAGGACAGCTCCTACATTAAAAACAAAAGCTTCTGGGTTTTCCGGCCATGGGAGCTTTTTTTTTTTTTTTTAAATAAAGATGGTATTTTATCCAACGTTTCATCCACCACGGTGGCAGACATCATCAGAGAAAATGTGGAGATAGAAGTGTAAACCACTTCCAAACCGCTCTAGGATAACTCTGGCAGGAAAGTCTTATTTAAACCTGTCGATCAGCTGTAAGCCATTCTGTTAATTGGCAACCAGTTTGCATACGGAAGTTTTCTTAAAAGGTACCCACCCCCTTGCAGATTCCATTGGGAAAGGTTTTATCGTCATTTTATTCATTATGGGCAGCCACACATTGCTCAGATTTGCAGCCTCCTCTTTGTGATTCATATCAGGCTTACGTTTTCCAATTTCTACTGCTTCCCTGAATATTCTCAGGTAAAAGGCTTTAGTAAATGTGCCAGAACTTGCGTGTGCTGGAATTCAATTCCATGTCCTGATTCTTGTGCATGTTCTGCAACTGCAGATTTGAGAGGCAGTTGCAACCTCACATGCCTTTCATGTTCTTTAATACGTTCAGATATACTCCTATAAGTAAAAATTGGAAGTAAAATTGGAAGTTCTCTACCATGGCTGACTTTATGCCAATTGCTTATCTCTCAGCCTCAGTATTCTTTTATCTGGGAATACTAGTAGGAGTATCAATTGGTTGACCAAGTCTTTGTGCAACTCTGTTGGCTAGTTTTAGAATTGCTGATCTGTAGCAATTTGTAACTCATGTTGGGGCACCGTAGATGTTGCCCTCATTGCCACTAGCTTGTCCCTGCCTAATGGAGTCATTTCATTGCACCTGGCTCTGGTTGGAGGACCAAGGGATTCTAGTGATAAACAAAGCAGATTCCACAAGTTTCAAGTCTGCCTGCCCCTGTTCTGAGAGCTGAAAGTCTAAAAAAGAACCTATCATCTGTCTCCACCCTGGAGACAGGAATGTTATACAAACTAAAAGAGTTGGTTTTGGTCATTGTTTTGTAGTTGTACATGTCTACACTAAAAAGGTAATTAATTTTTGGGATGTGCTCATCTCATCTCTAACACCTACGCAAAGATGGACTGGAAAAAGTCAGGAATAAGGGCCTTGACGTCTCCACCCCCCATCCCCGAGCCACCTTCTTTGCTCTTAGACCTTTTGTAACAGTGTGAATCCTCTTGCTGTGCTGGAACTGTGTGGGGCTCAGGGAATAGAATATGCTTTGAGAATAGGGAGCTGTTAAGAGCCAAGAACAAGAAGCATGGGACAAAACTGGACATTTGCAGGTGGTATATATGAAGCATCAAAAACAAGACTGGAAGAAAATGGCTACATTCAAATCATGTGCAAGGTTGTTTTCAGTCTCTTGCTTATCAAAAATGTGCCACCATGACAACCACAAAATCAAGGTTCAAAGCCTGTGAATAAGGAGAAAATGTGAAACATAATTTTGCAATACATCCTTCAACTGTACAGAGAAACAAGTTGCCGCCCATAGCCCTAGCAGAATTAGAAGCAAGGAAAACAATCCTTTTTAAAACAATGAAGCACACATTTTTCAAGCCCAGTAATTGTCTTTATATTTTCCACATCCAGGCTCCCAAATGTCCCCTCTTCTGCCACACTAATCTCCACTTGTCCAGAAATGCCATTTGCACAAATTGCTCTGCCTGTAAGTCTCCAGTTCATTTGCACTGGCAAGTAACTACCAATTTCAAGAGGGGGAATGGCACAGTTGGAAAGGCAGCAATGAACCACAGGAGGAAAACGGCAGGTGGAGCAGAGCGTATTGCAGTTGGCAGCAACAACACCAGCCTTTCCTTCAGTGAGCCTCAAGAACATGATGCTGCAAATGATCTACAAGCCACCAGCAGGCAATGGGTCCTGGAGAAGTGCCAGGTTCTTCTGATTTGCTACAGATTCTCAAGCTACAAGAAAATAAACACAATAGCCCTGTATAAACACAAACTTAACCTCTTACCGTAAAAGAAAACCCTTATTGCTGCAGCATATACAGCCAGCCCGCATCTCACACAAGGGTTATGTTCGGAGGTTGGTGTGCAAAGTCAAAATTGTGTATAGTCAAAAATCCCTCAAACCCAACAAATACGTACTGTCTCTTTAAGAATTAAAAGCACAGTACGAGAGACAGATACGTTCCTGGAAACTGCAACATTAAGTGAAACAATGTATAATAAAACCAATTCTCACCAGCGGGCTCAGTGATACTCCTGGGGGCTCACTGTGTGCTGCAAAGCCGCTTCTGGGACCGCGACCCACTTCTTTGGCTTTGTTCTCGCCTTAGAATGCCTTGCAAGGTATTCTGGGGCAAGAATAGGACCAGAAAGTGAATGGCGAGCCCAGAGTGACCCGGAAGCAGCTGCAGCCACGGCGGACGTCATTAAAATGAAACAATGAATAGCGAAACAATGGTAAGCAAGGACAATCCAGTGAACTCTAACCAAGCACTGAACGATAACCGGTGTGCGGGTCATCTCAGGACACTCCTGTTGTTTGAATCGCTACTCTTCCCGCGCTTTTTGGATTTATAACGACAGTAGACGAAGGGAGAACAGTATCATCAAAATCTTTCCAGATTTACCCCAGAGGAAGTTCCGAGCTGCCGGAACGAAACGTTGGGCTAAGTACCTTGGATTTTAAAAGTATTTTTAGTCCGTATGCGGCTGCCTGAAATCGGAAACCCGCAAACGGCATAGGAGTCTATTAAATTTCAAGCTTCCTTGTTTTACATGGCATCGATTCCCGTATTTGCGAAACACTGTGTACTTACTGTACAGTACTTCCATAGCAGCAGCCCTCACAATTCCCAAAAGTTTCTTCACGTTTTTCTTCCTGTTTGGAGAATAGCTCTGTTTCTGTGCTGCTTCAGAACAAGGTAAAATAGCTTACCTTTTTTTACCCACCCCCATGTGTCCCGCTTCTCAGCCCGCCTGCCCCCCGCCTCACCAAGCAGCTATTCTTAGAAGCCCCGTGTATGCCGACCCAGGTTTTCAGAGTCAATTTTAAGGCATTCTTTAACATGAGTATACAAAAATGAAGCTTTTCACATCACAGAGACAAATATCATATCCTGCTGATCAAGGATATCCTGCAGATCAAGGAGCTGTTAAAAGGAGAAGTAGAGGGGTTATTTCAGAGGTTAGTAGCTTTACTGGTGATTGCTAGGGAGCTTCCTTGTCTTTCTTTAGTCTCTAGAAACTGTTTTTTATCATGCACTGCTATAGTGACACCTAGTGATAAATTAAAGCATTGCAACATAGCATATCTAAAACCCAGACAAACAGCCCAAACCTATCCCCCACCAGCCTGTGGAAGGCAGTGGCGTGGACAGAGCATGCACTACATGGAACGGTGGGAGTGGCGACCAGATGACCCAGGAGAGGTAAGTAAAAATCATTTATATTTACCTCCGCATAAGCCGCCTGGCCGCCAATGGGTCTCTCCTCAGAACTACTCCAGCTATTTAGGTGGCATAAGTCTAAGGAGCCTCAGGGGGCATGTTGGGTAGGGAAAGGAGGATAGGGTCTTAGTGTGTGCTGCTGCTGAGATCTTCTCCCTCCCACCCCCAAACTGCCCTAGTTAGGCCCACTCCCCATCCCGATCCTCCCCATTACTGCACCTTACCTGCTCTGGTGGTAGCGGCATCACTGGGTGGTGCGTCACCCCGGCGAGAGGTCACCCCTCACCCCCCGCTACCGCCGTGTCACCCCTCTGCCGCTGCATCACCCATTTCTGCCACGATGTCACCCCTTGCTGCTGCCCAGTATGAGCCGGGAGAGGATGACGACACGTCTTCTTCAGCCGGTGGCTTGGCCACTTCTGACTAGGCAAAAAGGGGCGCTCTTCATGCATGCGCACAACACCGCTTGAAGCCTCTTGCCCTCAGTGGCGTTGCGCACAGAACGGCGCTTCTGACTAGGCCAAAAGAGCGAAGAACGGCGCTTTTGGCCTAGTCAGCAGCGGCTGAGCTGCCAGTCAAAGAAGACACGTTGTCACCCTCTCCCGGCTCATACCGAGCGGCAGCAGGGGGTGACGCGGTGGCAGCGGGGTGTGTGTATGTGTGACGGTGAGTGGTTCGTACGGGCCTAGGGGTGACGCGGTATGCTACATCGGATACGTCACCCTTGGCGTCACCCCCTCCCGCCATGTCAACCCCGGCGACCAGCCCCCTCGCCATGCCCCAGCGATGCCACTGTCTGGTGGAGTGTCCAGGAGCCTATGGGGGGCACATGGAGCCTCCAGCCATTTGCGCTAGTGGCTCCACAGCACATAATGGCAGCACAGTTTTCTCGCCACTGGAACGGGGTTTATAACAGCAAATCATGAGATCTGTTGCTGTAGGCCCTGAATAGGATTGGGCCTAAAGAGGGGGAAGAAAAAAAGCACCTAGATGTTCCACTCCAAGGAGAGTCCTTTTTAAAATGGATCTGCAGCCAAATCCAGAGAGCAACAACAGAACAACATCGACATCTACTGACTGTGTACATTCACTGAGTGTGTCTCTTCCCCCTCTGGTCAATGTATTGAGATAGCACAAGCGAAGCCTTTTCTGGAAAATCACGTTTTTTGGGCAAGCGTAATAAAATTAATTAATTAGCTTGGGAGGAAAGCTATGGCAAACCTAGACAGCATAATAAAAAGCAGAGATATCACCCTGCCAACAAAAGTCTGTATAGTCAAATCAATGGTGTTCCCAGTAGCAATGTATGGTTGCGAGAGTTGGACCATAAGGAAGGCTGAGCGCCGAAGAATAGATGCTTTCGAACTGTGGTGCTGGAGAAGACTCCTGAGAGTCCCTTGGACTGCTAGGAGATCAAATCAGTCAATCCTAAATGAAATCAACCCTGACTGTTCCCTGAAAGGACAGGTACTGAGGCTGAAGCTCAAATACTTTGGCCACCAAATGCGAAGAGAGGACTCACTGGAAAAGACTCTGATGCTGGGAAAGATTGAAGGCAAAAGGGGAAGGCAGAGGATGAGATGGGTAGATAGCATCACCGATGCAATGAACATGAATTCATTCATGCAAACTCCGGGAGACAGTGGAAGACAGGAAGGCCTGGCGTGATATGGTTCATGGGGTCACGAAGAGTCGGACGTGACTGAAAAACAACAACAAATTAAAAAACCTCAGCTTCCTTTTTGAATATTGCCTGGGATACCATCTGTCAATTTGCTAACTTTAATGGGAGCAAAGATGAAAAAGACACCGGGCATGGAGACTGGAAGAAAATTTCATTTTTTAATGCGTTACAGGCATGCACATCTTGAAGATTAGAATTAGATTGAACTAATTAACTGAAAACCAAATGGATTCTGGTAAATTATTGAACCTTAGATTCCCCATTCCAACTTAAAAGCAAAATGAAAAAACCCAAAGCCCCAGGTGCCCTTTGATGTTATATAGGACAAATTGATCTAAATTGAGGCAACTTAAATCACTAAGATAGAAACCTATTTAAATAAACTGATTTAAAATTGCACTTCAGCTACTTCCTACACAAAACTGCATACCAATTGCTTGACACAACCATTTAAACATGTTGATTTACAAATCAGAAAAGCCTTCATACTACAGTACTTAGGAAAAATATTTAAACTATGTAATTTATTTAATAAATATCTAACAGTATTTTCACTATTTCAGAAAACCATGCATTAAACCCATCGAGTTGTATTAGTACAGTAATTAGAAATTAATTCCATACACAGAACATTTACTTTGCATTTTTATTTCAAAACATGAATTTCTTATTCTCTCTCTCTCTCTCTCTCTCTCTCGACTTGCAAAGACACTGAGCCATGCCATTACCTTGCAGATTTAGGACATAGAGGTAGCCCTCTATTTAAGGACATCCAATTTAAGGACACCCCAACTTAAGGACAACTGTGTTGCGCTTTCATGCAGGCGCCATTGGTCCACGCCAACATTTTCACACAAGCACAATACCACTTGTTTTTGGGAAAGAGAAAGACACTGTGTTTTGGAGATGCAGAAGTGCTGGGTCAAGGAGAGCCAGTACGGTACTTAATAGATTGTACTCGTGTTCTTCTCCAACTAATCCAAATGCAAATTGTAGCTGTTTTGTAAAATGTAAAATGAAAGTTGTAAAATGCAACTACCTGTAGTACAAATGCAGCCTCCCCCCCTGCCCCCACGGGCCGTTTTTGGCCAGGTACAGGCCGCGTGATGTCACCCCAGGGGTGTGTTGCTTCCGGGTGATGTCATGCGGTGGGGGTGTGGCGGGGGCATGGCTTCCCGGGGGCATCATCTTAGCGGCGCTACTATGCCACTGTCCCTAATCCAGAAATCCAAAATGCTCTAAAATCAGAAAACCTTTTGAGCATGACACTCAAAAGCGCATCAGCTGGCCTCTTCTCTGTGTGGCCTTGGAGATGCCAACAAGTCGTCGTTCAGATCTGTGGAAAGACAGTCGCAGGGTCCTGGTGGCTTCCTTCCCTCCCTCCTTCCCCCGCCACTTACTGCTTGGTTGGTGCAGCATTTGTATTCTGCAAAACGGTGGTCCAGTCCCCAGCTAGCCTGGCTGGAAGAAAGCGGCTGGGTGCAGAGGAGCAGGGCAAGGAACAGGAGCACAAGCGACAGACAGTGCTGGCACCGCAGCCATGTTTAGTGAGTGAGCCTGCCAGCCTGGTTGGCTGCGACAGAGAAAGGGCAGACATTATGCATTTACAAATATTCCAAAATACGAAAAAGTCCAAAATCCAAAACACTTTTGGTCCCAAGCATTTTGCCTAAGGGATACTCAACCTGTAATTTATTTATAGAAATATTTATTTCTATACTGTTTTTCAACCACTACAGAAAGTTGTTCACAATTTAGAGCCTAACTCCCCCAGCACCGATGCAGCCGCATCCTGAAGTGGGGGGGGGGGCAGTCACAAAGGCTTCTTCAAGGTAAGGGAACTTTCATTCCCTAACCTTGGGGTAAGCATCTGCTTACCCAATGGGTCTCCTTGGATCCACGCCAGCTATTTGCTGGCCTACGTCCATGGAGAGTAAGGGAGGAGAGGGAATCACAAGTGTCCGTCCACCTAAGCTCAAGGTCCTGCTATGCTATTTGCCCCTGATAAATTCAACACGTTCTCTTCCAAGAAAGACTCCCAGGTCCACAACCTATTTTCCAGCCATTCTCCTAAGCACAGTCTCTCTCCACACTTTCTTCAATGGGTTACCCCTTGAGAAATGACAACAGAAGAAGGAAATTCATCTTCAGTCAATCAAGCAGAATTGCAGATGCACTGACAACATGCACTAGTTGGTCCTTCCAGATCTCTGCTTGTGATATACAATAATTCAGCTTTTTCCATAGGCTTTAATGCTTTTACATAATTGCAGGCAACAGGGTAAATACATATTTGACAGCGCAGTGTGATAGATTCTGCCTAAGAATAGGGCAAAGGAAAAACTGACTGGCTGAGCCTTAGGTCACTGCCATCTTTACAGTAAGAACATAAGAACATAAGAAAAGCCCTGCTGGATCAGGCCAAAAGCCCATCTAGTCCAGCTTCCTGTATCACACAGTGGCCCCACCAGATGCCTCAGGGAGCACAAGACAACAAGATAACCTGTTTCCCGTTGACACTCCCTTGCACCTGGCACAGAGAAAACCCACTTCTAAAACCAGGAGGTTGCTTATGGCTTCTAACCTGTGATGGTCTTTTCCTCCATGAATCTGTCCAAACCCCTTTTAAAGGCATCTAGGTCAGGTGCCATCACCACATCCTGTGGCAAGGAGTTCCACAGATGAATTACACGCTGGGTAAAGAAATATTTTCTTTTGTCCGTTCTAACTCTCCCTCCACTCAATTTTAGTGCATGTCCCCTGGTTCTGGTGTTGTGCGAGAGGGAGAAGAATTTCCCTCTGTCCACTCTCTCCATCCCATGCATAATTTTATAAGTCTCAATCATGTCCCCTCTCAGGCGCCTTTTTTCTAGGCTGAAAAGCCCCAGACGCTGTAGCCTTTCCTCATAAGGGATGTGCTCCAGCCCACGAATCATTCTGGTCGCTCTTTTCTGCACCTTTTCGAATTCAACTATATCCAGTCTGATGATTCTGTCACCGCTATGCTGTACAAAGAAGATTCCCATGATCCCTTTTTACGCTACAATAAACGCGTTAGTCTTTAAGGTGCCACAAGACTTTTTGTTGCAAAAAAGGAGTCACCAATGTTACAATGCAATTTCTGCTCATCCTACCTCATAAGCAGCTAAATAAGTTTGTCCCTTCCCCCCCCCAAAAATATATATATATATATATTACGAGTCCATTGGAACAGTCTTCAGTAAAGTGTCATTCAACAGCCACGTCATTACGTATCTTTTACTATTTCATTTAGCATAGTTCCCCATGGATCTTGGACTGTAGCATAAAGGCTTCTCTCCCCGGCAGAGAGTAGCACAGCCAACTGCATGACATACAGTTCTATACACCATTAACATTACGACATCAGAGCAGCTGAGTCAACTACAGCCAGAGAGCATGATCCTGGTCAGTTAATCTGGAAGATCAACACAGATGAATGCTGATACTGGAGGACCTAAAAGGCTGATTGTATTGACTTTAAGAATTCATTCATTCAGATCTGGTGACTATCATCATCCATGTTCCATATCATGGAACACCATATCATGTTCCATTTGGATTCTTACAACACGCTCTGCGTGAGGTTGGCCCTGAAAAATATTTTGAAATTGAAATAGTTGCAGTAGCCAGATTGCTGATGGGAGCCTCTCAACTGGAGCACATTACTCCAATCCTATTTGAAATGCATGAATGCTCCATCTGTTTTCAGGCACAATTCAAGCTGCTTGGTGTTACTTTTAAAGCCCGATGCAGTTTGGGTATCGGGTATCTTAAGGAAAGGTTTTACTCATTAAAACCTCAGGGAAGGCTCTGCTTCATGCATCACCACAAAAATGTTTTAATTGCTTCTCTATTTAAATTTAAATAATATCCAAAACTATGTATCATTTCTATTAGTTAGATATTATAGAATTCCTGGAATGAATGCAGGTCGACACACACAACATGCAAATGTTAAGGAACCTCAGAGCAATGTCAGCATCAGATCTGTCCCAACTTTGAAATCAACAGTAACCAGTGGCCAAAGTAGGGACTGAACCTACCTGCATACTTCCTACTACTCAGAACAACTTCCACAACTACACTAACACTAAAAGGTAAAGGTATCCTTTGACAATTAAGTCCAGTCGTGTCCGACTCTAGGGAGCGGTGCTCATCTCCGTTTCAAAGCCGAAGAGCCAGCGCTGTCCAAAGACATTTCCATGGTCATGTGGCCGACATGACTCAACACCGAGGCGCATGGAACGCTGTTACCATCCCGCTGACGTGGTACCTATTAATCTACTTGCAATTTCTTGCTTTCGAACTGCTAGGTTGGCAGGAGCCGTCGCACGGATTCGAACTGCCGACCTTTCGATCGACAGCTCATGGTTCAGTGGTTTAACCCACACTGCGCCACCCGTAACTACACCGTAACAATTCTAAGAATAAGAACTTCTCCTGTGGCTGGAAGCCTTGGTAGAACACAGACATCACCTGATGCCCCCTTGAATACCAGAGAAGATGGTGGAGAAACTTACCCTAGAAATGCCAACAATTTGTTCATCTGGAAGCAAACTGATGCGCACAAAGCAGGACTCAAAGTTGACGTTTTCCTTCTCCATGAGATCTTTCCCCTGCAGCAGCGTGACATGCAAGGTGTTGGAGTTCACGTTGTATTCCATGTTGACTTCCACTTGTCCCACCGTGAACTCCTGGCCAAAATTATTTCCAATGGAGGAGATGGAACTGAGAGAGTCAGTGGAGACAGATTTTTTCAGTGGCCCATATGAAGCCAGCTCAGGATCTTTGTTCATCAGCTCCAGAGTGCCTAACTCATTAATATTTTCAAAGGTGTCATCCATTTTCAGACTTGGCTTGCGAACAGGAGATGTCCTTTCTCCTGCCTTCCGAAAGTTGCTTGTACATCTCTACAGACAGACAGAAGACCACAGCCATTCAGAGTTCATTAATAATTTCAACTTTGAAAAATTTACTGCTGTGTGTAAAATGTCAACCTTTTGCAGATCCCAAATGTATAATTGTCAAGTACAAATAACATTCTCACAGCAAAGCTGATTTAAAAAAAGCCTGTTTATCTCATATGAGAGAAAAAAACAAGTTTTCAAGTTCTGAAAAATATCTTTTCTTCAGCCTTTTGTTGGGAAAATACAGTATTTACCATCTGGAGAAATATTTTAAAAATAGTTAAAAATCAGATCAAAGAACATTGCATATCAAATTCAACAGAGTCTTGTAACAGCTTAAAGGTTAACAAAAAACCCTGTGGCATTTGCTTTCATTGCCAGGAAGCTTTCGTTAGCCTTTAAGGTGCCACAAGACTCTTGGTTGTTTCTGCTGCAATAGAGTAACACAGTTCCTCTTCAAGAATTGCATCTTTTCATATTGTTTCTATTTTTTTTAACATTTGTGTACATTTTCTTCATGTTTTTAAGCAGCCCCCCTCCTCCCTTTCCCATTTTATAATGTTATTCCTCATTTTATTCCTTGCCTCCCATGTTGTTCATTTCACAACCATTCTGTCCATGGGCTGCATTTAGTTCTATCATAGTGTCCTGAATTTTATTTTACACAGGGTTATGGGAAGGAAAAAAAATCAAGCCTGAACTTGGAAGTATGAGGGGGAAAGTATCTTCAGAATACTAATGCACTCTGAAAATAACCTGTGAGCAAGTTTTTGTTAATTGTGGATGAAACTGCGAAGATGTAGTACCATTAAATGTGAGCTCCTAGTGTTCAAATTGAGCTTCTTCATTATTAAAAGACCACTGACTTCATCATCAGGTCGACGATCAACTTCAACAGGTTTTGTATCAGGCACAATAATAAGAGCTACTGTCATACACAGTATGTGGATGATCTATCTAGACAGATTCTAACAAGGTGACTGGAATTATGCCTTCAAGCCATTAAGTCCTCATCCTCTTCTGGTATATATTAGCTCTGACTGAGGATCAATATCCCAATTTATGCAGCCTCAAGTTTTCCTGTGTTTGCTAGTTTTAATAGCCCTATTGGAGGTGTTAGAATTGCTTCCAGATCTCGCCTAACCACTCCATCCTTTTTTTTTTATAGTGTTCTGTTTGCGTTGGTGGGGCTATTCAGTTCAAAACACGTTATTCCTATTTATGAGGCAAAGAGTCAGTTTGTGAGGAAAAAGCTAAAAGTTCTATCAAGCACAAGAAGAGTCTACAGCACTTTCCAATATCCCAGAGGACTTGCATAACCCAGCAGTATGGTGCAAATGACCCTCATTGACTGAAGTAAATAGGAAGATTACCACTGGTTTCCAATGGACACTTTCATTAAGAGAGCTTTCCAGGTCCTATTTGTTGTGATTAGATTTTGTAAATGTCTACAGACTCCAGTCCCAGCATTAGTTTCAAGTTCACAACCATTAATGACTGGACAAATGATCGAAATCCAAATGACCATAATTAGCCTCTGACAAATCTAATTCTAATCCCTTTTTTCTGGTGTTACCATTCCACATGTACTCTGTGAGTATATGCTTAATGCCAATATTTGTCCCTGAAATTCAGTCTATAAACCCCCAATGTGGTTGTTTCCAACACCCTATACATCCTCCATGATTACTGATGACACGGAAACCAGTGAGTGCATGTAAGATGAAGACATACCCAACAGAAATCCACTTACAGTCACCATTTCATAAACAGTCAGAGAGATGGCATGTCTAAGTCACAATTTTATTTCCAGTTGTTTCTGTGAGTGTCTAATTCCAAATGAAACTCCACTCTTACACCTCCTGGGAACGTCCTGTTCGACACTTTTTGAGCTAGGCTGATGAGTACAAAGGATGGGGCTTTTCCTGTTGCCAATTTCCCTCTTAACCTGGGAGTGCAGATGCTGACCTCAAGAGGGAGCTCTTGATCAAATTTAGATATTGTGATGGCACACAGAGATAATGGATGGATGTGACTGCAATGGATTCCTCAACATCAGTTGACTGCTCTTTACCTTTTGTCTGATTTGAGAATATGTGGTCCCATACTTTTGCTCTAGGTATCTGTAGTCATAGTTTGGAAATGGAGATGGTGCAGGATAACTGCCAGATTTCCACATCTTCCACAGGTTTACTCCAGCAATTCCCAGAAGAGCAAGTGCCCCAGTAATATAGATACCAATCTCCCATCCAGGCGGATTCCTTATGACTGAAAGAAAACAGAGTTCTTATGAGAGGAGTCCACCGTCTACACACCTTCATCCATATGTTAATGTTCCTTTTAGGAACATTCTTTGACTATGAAACAAATGGTACCTCGAAGGCACTTCTCTCAAATGGGCTTAGTGATGCTGAACTGAGGGAAGAACTTGAGGGTGCAATCCAAACCTACTTAGGCCACCGTTGTAACCAGCGGCCCAGCGAAACAGGAGGCCGCAGAACGGAAAGAGGATTCAAATCCCCTTTGAATTCCCCTTTTGGAGGGGATTTGAATCCCCTTTCCGTTCTGCGGCCTCCTGTTTCGCTGGGCCGCTGGTTACAACAGCGGCCTAAGTAGGTTTGGATTGCGCCCTGAGATTCCTAGAACAGTTTTTTTTTTCCACTGCTGTGCACCATTGTTTCAGCCAAAAAATACAGCAAACTTGTCCACATCTCAGACAATGTTCAGCAAATGTTTATTTCCAACTGAAATACAGCATCTCTATTTAATCAAGTATATTAACAAAAAAGTGATTTAACACTTTGCTTAGCATCACTCAAATGTAGGAAAGTGACAATGATTTATAATCTTTGTGTCCCTTCTTTTGAGTAAAAAGCACTTCTTTTGTAAAATAATTTCATATTATTCAGTTCCTCTTCAATATCTGTATCCATATATGAATACTATTACTGTATTACTGGAAAATTATTGGCGATTTCTAAGGAATAATTTTCATTCTTTCACTTTGGATTTTGATTACTTTTAGAATGGATGTGTTTTTCTACCTAGCAGATAATTATGCGTTTCTTTTCTCCATGTTTTTGAGAAATAAGCATTCACATTTTGACTGTTTATTTTTCAAATATACTTTCCATACTAATGCAACTAGTCTCTTTACCAGATTTCCACAGCAATCATCTTTTCAACACAGATAAATGGCCAAGATTTCAACTTCATGCTATGAATTTCATACTGGCACAGAAAATTGCTCCTGCTTAATTATGATAAATGTGAACATCTCACAAGGAAGTAAACACACAGAGTCTACCGTTTACAAGGATCAACAAGAGGATGGTAATGAGAGAATTGATTCAGCCAGCTCAATGCTCAGTTTTTTCCACATAATCAAATCTCTTTTTTGTATCAGAGACAAGGTATTCTAAAGACCGCTTCCCAGGGTACTTCTCAAAAGACTTGCTGAACGATAATCATATGCTTTCCAACAGAGATTCATTTGATAAACCACTAGAAACCAGTCGAGAGCATATGGTTGTTTGTGGGAGACAGATGGACCAATGGTTTCAATCAACACAAAACAGCTTCATATATCTTCTCCACTCATCTCCTTTTCTGAGACTTCCCCATGTGGCTCACTCTCTGTGCTTGATGTCAGATTCTCAACTTCATCCACCACCCTTTTTGCCTAAAATGTCTTTTAGAAATCTAGATCACTGCACAGGTGTTACCCTGCTCCTGAGAAGACCAGTGTCACACCTGGAAAGCTCAAAAGAAGTGTTCCTTGTTCCTTAAAAATTTCGGGCCATTTTGAAGTCTGTTTTTTAAAAGACACACCCAATTTTCTGCATACCTTCCTATCACTTTAACAATTCCAGTCTAATGTTAGATGTTGGCCCTGCAAAATGCCTGCCAAGGCAGAAGGCACATCATGTGACACTCCTTCTAGCAAAGACGCTTTCGCCTGAATCCAGAGGCGTTTCTACGGTGGGGGCGGTACTGTAAGTTGCACCCCGTCCTAGTCCCCGTTTACAACCAGGAACAAGGATGGAGGCCCCGTCCCCTCGCCGTCCGAGCCATTCTGTGCGGTGAAGGCAACGGGCAGCGAGTCTCCTGTCCGTTGCTTTCATCGCACAGAATGGCTCCAACGGCGAGGGGGCGGGGCCTCCTCGTTCCTGGTTGTAAACGGTAACTAGGACGGGGCGCAACTTACAGTACCACCCCTACCGTAGAAACGCCCCTGCCTGAATCAATTTTCCTAACAGTTTCTTCATTGTTCAGGATACTCACCACTGAGTCGGTGCTCGGCAAAATTATTGTCCATGGTGACTATCCAGGGGTAGACGTAGAGCAATTGCCTAGAGAAACAAACAGAAAGAGGACATGGTGATGGTCAAATCAATGTAGTGATATGGAGACAATGCGGTTCCACGCACAGGCTGTATGGAACACAAGAGCAGTTTCAGTTGTAGGGTCACTTCAAGACCTTGCTCTTTACAAGTACAAACACTAACCCCCTCCTTTTGTGCCTACAGTCACTAACACACATTCCTACCAGCGCAATCCTATCCAACTTACATCACTGGTGTAACCAGTGGGGGAGGGCCGGGCGGGAGGCTTTGGAGGGGAGATTTAAATCCCCTTTGAAAAGGATTTGAATCCCCTTTTTGTTCTGGGGCCTCCCGTTCTCGCTGCACCGCTGGTTACACCGGTGGTGTAAGTTGGATAGGATTGCGTTGTACAACTACTGGTACTAACACAAAATGCTGTTCCACAGTTTGCTGCACATTGGCAAGATTGTAGAAGTATCTTTGCACACTCTGTTTGGTTCATGGCAAGCCTGATCCTTGAATGTGGCTTTGGCTTCAGCCTTTGCTGCTGCTGTAGTTAACACAGTGCCCTATGTCCCTGGGAAGCCTTCCTATTAGCTCTCTGACTCGCTGCTATGTGTTGCCGCTGAGCTGCTCTAGTGACTCTTATAATGCCATGTAAAGGGTCAGCAGCAACTCTGACTTCATCGCTGAAAAGGCCCCTTGTGTGCAGTCCCTGGAACAACTGTCCTGGTGCAGGAGAGGAGAGTTGATGACTAATTCTAGGCCAGTACAAAGAGATCAGAATCATTGCTTTGGCTCTCTACGATCCTGTGCTCCATTGCAACGGCACAGCGGGGCATTTCTTTATTTTGATGTTATTGCTATCCCGCTTTTCTACACAAAATGATTTCAAAGGGGCATGCAAGCACAAGCATCAAACTATCAAAATCATATAGAAACATCATCATAACTCAACATTATAGAAACACTAAAAATCATTATAGAAACATAAAGCAGCAGCAGGAACATGAAAACCGCACCGGAGCAGAAAAGAATGCTGAACATAACAGCGTTCAGAGTCTGTTTGAAAGCAGGAAGAGAAGGAGCCTGGCAGCTCTTCCCAGGGAGGGTGTTCCAGGGCTGTGGCACCACAGGAAGTCCAGTCTCTAATACTGTACCTGCCAATTCTATTTCCAGTGGAAACAGACTAGAGAGCAGGCCCTCCAAAGTCAGTCTTACGGCTGGGTCAGATTCAAATGGGGAAGACATTCCTTCAGGCTACTAAGGGCTTTAACAAGTCAATACCAGCACTTCACATTGAATCTGGACATAAACCAGACAACCAATGCAGTTGATACAAGATTGGTGTGATATGTTCCAATTGCCATGCACCAACAGTGGCTGTATTTTATACCAACAGCAATATCTAAACAGTCTCTAAAAGTAGCCACATGTGGAGAACACGGCAATAATCTACTCTGGATATAAATAGGCTGCGAGTAACAGAGGTCAGGTATGTTTTACCAGCCACAACTAGCAAACCAGGTACAGCCACAGCCACAAACCGGGTACAGCCACAACTAGCAAACCAGACAAAGCTGGTAAAATGTGCTGCTAGCTACTGATGTCACCTGGATATCCACGATAACACCAGGCCCAGGAGCACTCTCAGACTGCGTACTTAATCCTTCGGAGGGTGCAACATTCCTTCTCTGAGAGGTTGTACACCTTCAGCCAGATCAACACAACTCCCAAGCAGCAGTACAGTCATCTTGTCAGGATTAACTTTCAGGCTGTTCATCTCCACCCACCCCCAGCTTTACCCCCAGACGTTCAGATCACCACCTCCCTTAGAATCCGAAGATGGAAATGAGTTACAGCTGCATGTCACCAGCATACTGATGGCACCTCATCCCAGACCTGCAGTGGACCCTCCCCGTTTTGCCTCCCTCCAACCCCCTGCACGAGCTTACCGGTGCCAGCAGGTGCCCCTGGTCTGCTGGTACAGTGGCAGTCAGGCCGCACCAAATGGCATGTCATGTTTTGCGACAGCCGTAAAGAGCCTTATACTCCCAGAAAGGGCATTCCGGCGGTGCAAGGGCTGGTAAGGATTGGACGCAAGAATGATAAACTTGATACTGGGTGATAATTGTTTAAATCACTTGGGTGATAACCTCAAGAAGATTGTACAACAGTCTCCTTTACGGTGGTGAGACCTACATTCTCTTTTAAGAAGACATTGTTTGCCTCCGACACCCATATATACACCCAGCCAGATCTACAGCCCAATCCTATCAAGCTGGTTGCGACATCGTAGCACTAGATATGTCACGATGGCTTTATGGCACTGCACAGAGTAGGCTGCCACTGGCCATTTCGGATCCATCATCTGAAATGGCTACAGCGGTGGTGGCCCACTCCAGCACCTGGTTCCACATCGGTTCGCAGGTAAGTTGGCGGGGTAGGCGTAACAGGACAGGGGGTAGGCAGAATGGGGCCGAGACTGAGGACATGAGGAGGAGTGTCAGGGCAGGAGGGGGGGGGTGTCCCGGCACACATGACCTGCGCCAGTATGCTATCCCATTCCTCGCCTCATGACATGCCCCCTTTCCTCGCGCCAGGCAAAGTTCTGGCACAAGTCCAAGGAGACTCATTGGCGATCAGGCGGCTTACGGGGAGGTAGGGGAAATATTTTCCCTTACCTATCCCAAGCCTCCTGATTAGCCCCTCCCCCCAACATAGCATGCAACACAGCCTGTTTTGGTCCGGTTGCATGCTATGGCGGGGAAATGGATAGGACTGGGCTGTTAAACACGAACAGCAAAAGTCAAGAGCGCAGCTAGTAAATCTTAACCCCCTAAGGAACCCGTCCATGTCCTCAGGTTGAACAAATAGAAAAGTAGCCATAGCAACCTGACCAGGCAGTGTCATCATAGCTACACTCATCTCTAACTCTGCTGTGATGCCCAAATCAGAATGGAAGTGAATGATTTTGGCTGCAATCCTATACACACATTCCTGACAATAAGCCCCACTGAATTCCACAGGATTTACTTCTGCGTGGACATGCTTAGAATTGCCCTGCTTATCTGCCAAATGTTTTGTAAACTCACCACAGCAGGCCATGAAGGGTTTGACTTTCTAGGTCAAGTTGTAAAAAGCCCCTCACCACTGGGTGATCTTGTGTGGGTGCTATGGTGGCATATACATTTTTATACTGCCATCTCCACCATAGAGCAAACTGTAACATGGGCTCTTACCTGTGCTTGATCAGGCTTGGCACAAGTTTTCCACCACTTGCATTCTTGCCATTAGCCCAAACTGGACTACTGGACTGCCCTGATCACCTCACCATTCCTGAGACTGATTCAGGAATTAACAGGGCTGCCACACATAAGCGGGAAACTCCTCCAGAGCCGTCAGCTAAGTTTGTAAAACAGAGAAAAAGAGGGGAGGGCAGTTCAGATGAAATGGGAAACGGTTGCTCCTGAACTTGTGTACTTCCTTCCCCCCTCACCTTCTTGGCCCTGTCACAGAACCATCATTAACATCTTGGTGCATTTCATTAATATCTTGACAGCTCTGTGACTGATGCAAAGCCAAAACTGAGGTTTAACTCTGGTTTACAAACCAGGATGCGAAACCAAACTCTGGTTTGACATTATGGTTTGTGAGCCAGAGTGTGGTGTGAGCAAAGGAAGTAACAGGAAGTGGGAGTTGACCCAAGAAGGCTAGAAGCTGCATTCATGTAACAGTAAATCATGACTTCCTATTATGTCTGAACCAATTTATGAAGCCCTCTCTCTCTCTTGCTCTCCCCTCCCCCCCCCATATACCATGCTCATTTGATCGATGAAGCTAGAAGCGTAGTTGGGGACATGGCTGTGATCACCTCCAGTTTTAGAGGGTAGCAGCTGCCACAAGATGGTTAGGTTAGCCACAACAACTGTGTCAGTCACATACTATACGAATTAGGTCTTGGAGTTTGCAGTACATTTGCTTCTGATAAGCAGTTACATTTTGATGAACTGACAGAGAAAACAAGTTTAAAGTTAGCCAGTGTGCTAGAAATTCTGTGAGAAGCGATTCTTTTCTATCTTTGGTACTGCTTGAGTTAAAAGAACATGGTGTTTTGTGGAAAACCTTCTTCTCAAGTAGGTCACTCAGAATTAGAGGTCATTGATTGCTGGAACCTTGCAAAAGTACTATACTATGACTCGCTAGTGGGGGAGGCCTGATTTATCTTTCATTTCTGAAGGCTCTTTCTTTGTTGGAGAAGAATTACTGCATTGTTCCATTTTATGTCCAGGTGATGAATGGCTCTGTAAGGATTTGCCTAAGACTTTCCTGCTTAGCTTCTAGCCTTTGGAGAAGCCAGTGACCCCCAGTGGTTTTCATCAAGAACCGACATCAATTTTTTCATCTCGCCTTTTAGTGAGTGCACTGCATATTCTGATGTGTCACATCAGGCTGTCCTAAAATTTAATGCTCCTCTTCTCAGCATCAGACAGTCTTTTAGTAAAGTCTTTTAGTAAAGACTGTCTGAATTGAGATGCAGAAATGAACATAAGAACATAAGGAGCCTTGCTGGATCAGGCCAAAGGCCCATCTAGTCCAGCTTCCTGTATCACACAGTGGCCCCACCAGGTGCCTCCAGGAGCACACAGCCAACAAGATAACCTGTTTCCTGTTGTCACTCCCCTGCACCTGGCACAGAGAAAACCTACTTCTAAAGCCCAGGAGGTTGCTTATAGCTTGTAACCTGTGATGGTCTTTTCCTCCATGAATCTATCCAAACCCCTTTTAAAGGCATCTAGGTCAGGTGCCATCACCACATCCTGAGGCAAGGAGTTCCAAAGATGAATTACATGATGGGTGAATAAATATTTTCTTTTGTCTACCTATTATACAGGTGCAGAGGGAGGGAGGGCATACTGTTAACATATCTTGACTGTTCATGCTGCACGATTTTCATGGCAGCAACTAAGTTTTCCTTATCAGGGCAAGCAGTAGCTAGGTGTAGTGGGGAGGGGGGGGAGAGAATTACATCAGGAAAATGGCCCAGAGGAGAAAAAAAATCCCTCTCCCCCAGTGCTATGGCCCTGATCCAATGACAGGTGTAGTGAACACTTCTTTTTAATCTAAAGAGAGTGGAGATCCAGTCACAGGCGTCTCCAGCATCTCATCTAGTTCCATCCTTAGTAATGTGGACGTAGCCAACATTACTAAGCTTCAGTGAGGCCCCTTTAGTTTCAGTGAGGCCTCTAAAATGCTAACATGTTTCCTGAATGAACTGGTTTAGCCTTTTAGGACTCATAATTTATACTGACGGGAAGAAATCTTTATGTTTTCTAAGACTGACATTTTTAGAATCTAATTTTATGTTTCTAATTTTAATAAACTGTAATCTGAACCTCTAAAAGGAAACATATAAATAAATGCATAGAGAGCATGTACATTTATTATTTCAAAGCTCTTCTTGTTTCGTTCCCGGTAGATCAACACTCCTCTACCACCACCCCACAAAGACACCTGATTTCATTGCTCCTGGCTGCACTTTGTACAAATCCTACAACAATCTTGTTAACTTCTTGCTCTTTAGCTTGTTCTTGTTATTTCCCCATCACTTGCTTCATCTTCCATGTACAAATGATTCTGTGTTGGATAATCTATGATGACATAGTCATTTAATACAAAGTTGACCTTATTCAGAGGTCACTGCAAGATAGATAGATCATGCCAGAGTTAGTGGGTGGATTCCTCCAGTGAAAACTGTTTATTACTGCAATGACCTGGAGGAACAGTCTCCTACGGCTCAAAAATCTGCTATATTTAGCTACGATTTGTTTTCAATGTAATACATAATAAAAAGGTGACAGGGACTCTGTGATATTTGCATGAGGGAAGGAAGGATGAAATGTGGAGAAAATCCTTCTTTCCAGTGACTATTTCTAGGGCAGAAAAGAGACCTTGGTCACCTTTTGCCTCCAAGGTGACCAATGGGAGGAAGAATTTGGGCTCACAGACCATGTGCTAAAGGGTACTCAGTCTTGGAGACCAATTTCTCACCCACACGTTGTAGTCACTTCATGGGGGAGGATAGAGTCTAGCCTTCCATCCTCCTGTGGTAGTCAGTGAAGGAGGGATTTGGACTCAAAGGCAACATGCCATAGGATATACTGTCTCTGAATCCAATTTCCCCAGAGGCAAAGAGAGGGCTTTTGAAGGAAACTTTGTGGAGAGGGATTTGTGGACCCTTGGGTTGATTGAGCAGCTCACTTGTCTAAACTAGCACTACTAAATCTCCATTCCTACTCGGAACATGCTCTGTGTGCAACCCTTCACTGTCAATGTTACTCAGCAGTGACAGAGGGAAGAGCGCATGCACATCTCATGGCTGGACCAGTCTAGGGGTTGTGGGGAGAGCTGGGGATCAAATCAAAACAAGCTGCAAGCAATACAGATACTAAAAGGAGTTAGAAAGAACTTAGTTGGCTTTTTATTCATGTTCCACTAGGAAGTATCTTCTTATACTTCTGCTGAAGGTGAGTATGGCCAGCAATTGGAACATCGATTCTATTTTGTTACACCATTACATCATGAAAGATTAAGCTAGACAGTAAGTAAAATAGACAGTAATATTCACCCTGTATGAAAGAGGCAACCGTAACCCAGGATGCTCTGTAAAGCCATCTTAACACAGCAGGGACCATAGATGTAGCAGCGTCACAAGTACACACAGAGATGTCAATAGCAGCAAAATGAGGACTCAAATGGATGAATCAAGAACTCTAATTGGAGTATAATGCCACTATGCCTCAAAATTTATTTGCTTTGAGACCTCAACCCCAAATGGCCTGCCAACTCTCCACTGCCACAACATGCACACAAGATGAACTTAACATAAGAACATAAGAAGAGCCCTGCTGGATCAGGCCAAAAGCCCATCTAGTCCAGCTTCCTGTATCACACAGTGGCCCCACCAGATGCCTCAGGGAGCGCAAGACAACAAGATAACCTGTTTCCCGTTGACACTCCCTTGCACCTGGCACAGAGAAAACCCACTTCTAAAACCTGGAGGTTGCTTATGGCTTGTAACCTGTGATGGTCTTTTCCTCCATGAATCTGTCCAAACCCCTTTTAAAGGCATCTAGGCCAGGTGCCATCACCACATCCTGTGGCAAAGGAGTTCCACAGATGAATTACACACTGGTTAAAGAAATATTTTCTTTTGTCTGTTCTAACTCTCCCTCCACTCAATTTTAGTGCATGTCCCCTGGTTCTGGTGTTGTGCGAGAGGGAGAAGAATTTCCCTCTATCCACTCTCTCCATCCCATGCATAATTTTATAAGTCTCAATCATGTCCCCCCTCAGGTGCCTTTTTTCTAGGCTGAAAAGCCCCAGACGCTGTAGCCTTTCCTCATAAGGGAGGTGCTCCAGCCCACGAATCATTCTGGTCGCTCTTTTCTGCACTTTTTCCAATTCAACTATATCCTTTTTGAGGTGTGGTGACCAGAAATGGACACAATACTCCAGATGTGGCCTTACCATCGATTTGTACAACGGCATAATGATATTGGCCGTTTTATTCTCAATCCCTTTTTTAATGATCCCGAGCATGGAATTGGCCTTCTTCACAGCCGCCGCCGCACACTGGGTCGACACTTTCATCGACCTGTCCACCAGCACCCCAAGATCTCTCTCCTGATCCATCACAGACAACTCAGAACCCATTAGCTTATATGTGAAATTTTGGTTTCTTGCCCCAATGTGCATCACTTTGCACTTACTTACATTGAAGCGCATCTGCCATTCTCCCAGTTTGGAGAGATCCTTCTGGAGCTCTTCACAATCCCTGCTGGTCTTCACCACCCGGAAAAGTTTAGTGTCATCTGCAAACTTGGCCACCTCACTGCCTATCCCCGACTCCAGGTCATTTATGAATAAGTTGAAAAGCACCGGTCCCAAGACCGATCCTTGGGGCACACCGCTTTTCACCTCTCGCCATTGTGAAAATTGCCCATTGACTCCCACTTGCTGTTTCCTGGTCTTCAACCAGTTCCTAATCCACAAGAGGACCTGCCCTCTTATTCCCTGACTGTGGAGTTTTCTCAGGAGCCTTTCATGAGGGACCGTGTCAAACGCCTTCTGAAAATCCAGATATATAATATCCACGGGTTCGCTCGCATCCACATGCCTGTTGACCTTTTCAAAAAATTCTAACAGGTTTGTGAGGCAAGACTTCCCCTTGCAGAAGCCATGCTGACTCACCCTCAGCAGAGCTTGTTCTTCTATGTATTTTAAGATTGTATCCTTAATGAGACTTTCCACCATCTTCCCTGGAACAGATGTTAGGCTGACCGGCCTGTAGTTTCCCGGGTCCCCCCTCCTTCCTTTTTTAAAGATTGTTGCGACATTAGCTATCCTCCAATCCTCTGGCACAGTGGCCG
The DNA here is from genome assembly GCA_026170595.1 of Plestiodon gilberti rubricaudatus. Classification (NCBI taxonomy): domain Eukaryota; kingdom Metazoa; phylum Chordata; class Lepidosauria; order Squamata; family Scincidae; genus Plestiodon; species Plestiodon gilberti. The sequence continues at coordinate 218,017,095 of JANXHW010000001.1, read as the reverse complement.
ATTTAAGGGACAAGTTGCATATTTTGGTCAAGAGGTCAGCAACTTCATTCTTGAGTTCCTTCAGAACTCTTGGGTGGATGCCATCCGGGCCTGGTGATTTATTGATCTTTATTTTGTCAATTAAGTCTGAGACGTCTTCTCTTTTAACCTCTATCTGACTTAATTCTTTAGTCAGAGGAGACCGTTCCGGCAGCGGTATTTGCCCGAGGTCTTCTGCCGTGAAGACAGATGCAAAGAACTCATTTAATTTCTCTGCAGTCTCCAAGTCCCCTTTTATCACCCCTTTCTCTCCCTTTCTCAAACACTTCAAACACAGTGCATTCTCAAAGGAGCAAAGCCAGCAAATAAGCATTGGCTACAGACTGGGCCAAATACACTCCTGTTATTCCAATGTGAGTAGGGTTGGCATCTGGCAGGATTTTTAGCTAAGTCTCAACAGGCATCTTTTTACAATGTTGAACTTAATTAGATTTATGGCTAAGGCTTGTGTTAAGATATCAGCTTTCATTTCCCCACCCATTGTCAAAAGAACCCAATAAAATATATTACTGTGTTATTTACATGGTACATGGTACAAAAGCAAAGCCGCTAAGACATTTTCCCAGGCATGGCTGGGGTTTGCTGAGGAACTGAGGGCCCTGGGCATCAGTACAGGGATCCAGTTTTGTAAACCAGGCTGAAACGAGGCAGACAATTCCAGCCATTCCTCTGCACCACTAGCTAGCTACTGTATTATGATAAAAGGCTTCAAGTAAGATTAGCAGAGCAGGATCAAAACAAAGCTGGAAGAAATTATTAGCACAAGGGCGCATTATGACATGAAAAGAACAAAGAGATACCTGCAGGGAATTGCAGTTGTTTTCTGCTTCCCTTTCCACTGAGCTGTTTCACCCATTTCAAGATTTGCACTTAAGAGCCCTATTTCTTAGCTACAGGTTCAAAGGGGGTTGGATTTTAAAATGATGGAAAGAAGCCACTTTTTCCTCTCTCCTAAGGAACGATGAGAAAGATCTGGAATTGGGGAATGCCAGCATATCTCCACAGCCTTTTAAAGGTCTATGCTGATTTACACCTTTTTTATTTAAATCCACATGCATATTCTACATGGAGGAAGGTCACAGTTTAATGGTACAGAGCACGTGCTTTGCATGTTGAAGTCCTAGTTTTGATCCCTGGCACCTCTAGTTAAAAGGATCTCAGGTAGCTGGGTTAATTAAGAAAGACCTCTGCCTTGTGCTCTTGGAGACGTACTGCTGGTTGGAATAGACAGTACTGGACTGATACATACAAATATCCTAGGTAAAGGTAAAGGTGACCCCTGACAATTAAGTCCAGTCGTGTCCGACTCTAGGGTGTGGTGCTCATCCCCATTTCAAAGCCGAAGAGCCAGCGTTGTCCGAAGACGCCTCCGTGGTCATGTGGCCGGCATGACTCTCCTTGCCGCAGCGCGTAGCATGCAGCTGGGACACGGAGCGCTGTTTACCTTCCCGCAAGCGGTACCTATTTATCTACTCGCATTAACATGCTTTGGAACTGCTAGGTTGGCAGGAGACAAGTATCCTAGCAGCATGCTATTTCCCCTATAAAGGGAGAATGCCTAGTTTACTGTTCCATGGCTTCTTGTCACTCAACGGAATAGCCCTCCTGGCTTCTCTACAGTGACAGTGGGACTGCTGCTAAAGCTCGGCTGAAGCAACATTTTTTAATACTGACAATTTGTGTCACCAGTAGTTTCACTAAGGCACCAGTGGAACCTGTGGTGGCTGATGAAAATCTAATGAAGACAAAGGTGATTGGAGACAGATTCTCATTAGTTTTCTTTATGAGCTGCTGCAGACTGGAGAGCAGTGACAGGCAGGGCGAAATGAAGCCAGGGAAATCACATTCCAATTGCAGAAGAGAAATAAATATTTTGAAATGGAAGGCAAGAAAAAACAACCCCAGGGAAAACAAAGGCTTCCTGGAACAAAGAGACAGCAAAAAGTCACTGCAAAAATGGGAAGTACGCTCTTAATTAAAAACAGGGCTGCATGCTTTAATAGGTAGATTAATCAACTTATTGATGGGTACAAGTTTCAATCAGTAAAGGCAAATCTTAACCCCTGGGGCAAAGACAGAAGGGCACAATGATTTAAAAGTTGAAGGTACTCGGCCCGTTATATTATTGTAACAGAAACTTTTTAAAAAATAGATAAGACTTTTTTTTCTAACATTGCCTTTATTACATTTTAAGTTATATCTAAAAGAATTTCAATATCCTCAAAAATATATTGAGGTGTTAATATATATAAATGTTTATTTAAACGGGAACAGTATAGGATGCGGCGGCCAGCCCCTTTGGCCGGCCGCTGTATCTTACACAGGATTGGGCTGCCCGTGGGACTTACTTCCTGGGAAAACTGCATAGGGTTTGGCTGTAGTTTGGCCTATCAGTTACCCTTGAATTATTTATTGGCCTCTTGCTGACCATTTGTACGTGGTTTAAAATCAAAATTTTGGATCAGCATCAAACATCCAATGTGTAACGAGGCCCTTTGTGGGATCTCTTTTTATTTTATTATGACTGGATGGCTAAACAGAAAACAATCCATTCAGGTCCACCAGCCTCAACTCCTCAGACCCTTTGAAATCACACTCAATTCCTTGAACCCAAATTAGTTCCTGTGACAAATCTATAAAACACCTATATTTTATTATTAAAAGTCAATATATTTTTTAAAATGGTTCTTCATTCTTCTGTTGAAATGTACATTGCAGAACTAAATCCATTTTCCTGTTTAGTCCGAGAAGAGGAAGGGGCAGGTTGGGCTGAAAAATCGGGGATAGGATCGCGGTGCAAGTCGCTGCCACTGGGACCCTTCCCCTCCAACCCCTAAACTGTCCCCTGCCCCAAACCTGCCCTGAGCCTCCCCTCCTCACCCATGATCCACCTCCTCCTCTGCCTTGCCTAGACTGCTGCGGCCTGGGTGGGCCACTGGAGCATGCGGGGAACCACGGACCATTTCCGCTAGTGGCTCCCTTGTGCTCAGCAGTGGCACTCCATTTATGGTAGCACCACTGTATTTACAACAGAGGGATGCGTGTTCCGCTGTTGTAACTGTATGATACAATTGGGCTGTAACAGAGTAAAGTAATTTCTTCTTCTACTCCTATGATACATTTTGTAAATGAAACCAAAATTTAAAGTGCATATGTGTTGCATCACTGATGAGGGTATGCGCATGTACACATTCCAGATTTCCCTCTTCTCAGCAGGCAACAAGCAAGTACTGTATTTTGTGCTGCAAAAGGCACACAAAAAACAAGGTACACTTTAGTGGGACAATGTGTTTTTATACTTGTATATTTGAACCTGAATATTGTAACTGGCTCTCAGGAGGTAGAAACACTTCTTGCCCTGCGGCTGCCCCACCATCACATGAGGTAAGGGTGTGAAGGTTCCTGCACCCAATTGGATGGGTCTTGGGGTCCTGCTCTGTTTCTGGATCCCTGACCAGAAGAACACACACGTCTCTTTCGGAGCTCTTCAGGCCTTCTACTTGAGAATCCTTGTTTTGTCATAGGGCCACCGTTGCTGCTTGCAACTTGGGCTGCTGGGAGGAGTTCTTTTTCCATATTTGGTTTTGGGCTAACTAGGGGTGGGCACAAGTCTTGAAAACAGTTGGCTTCTGCTGTGGCTGGGTGGTTGTCGCTTTTTGGGGGCTCTAGCCCTCCTTTCCCCTCTTCTTCAATTTTGATTGGATTTGTTACATGTTTCCTTTTGGAGGTTTGGGTCCCTTGGGGTTGGTTTTGTTTGTTAGCAGGGTATCGTTGGGGATTTTTAAAGGTTTCTTGGGATCTCCTGCGTAAGTTTGCTTGTTCTTTATTGTTTGGTTGGTTATGATGTTGACAGTGGTGTTATGCCTGAGATGGGGTTTAATTTGAATGGTAATAGAGTCTGGGGGAGGGTCTGTTTCGTCACTGCTGCAGGGCTGGTGGCTCACTGCCCAGAGACACCTGAGCCAGGTAGGCCAGGTGTAAACCCAGGCAAGGAAGTTGCACTGTTCATTAGGGCTCTCACTTTTGCAAACTAGGTTGTTTGATTCTAAACTCCTGCTGTGGCTGAGCAGTTTAGGGCAGCTTGTGGACTGGCCGGGATGGGTTCTGGTCCTGTCTCCATCTCTTCTTTTGTTAACTGGTAGTTTTGTATTGCTGGCACTTGCGGAGGGATGTGTGCTTGCTGTTTTGGCTGGCAGTCTGTTTGTTTGGGTTCTCTTGCTGCAGCTTTCTTTCTTTTTTGCTTTTTAGGTGTTGCCATATGGTTTTGCTTGGGGGTTTTATTAGTCGTGCCTCCCTTTATTGTTTGGGTTACTTGTGCTTTAGAGGTTTTTTTTGGCAGTGTGTGATAATGCCTAAAACAGGGGTTCTCAACTCCTTCCAGGCCGAGTATCACCTCCGGCGCCACTCTCCTGCTGCGTACCATTGGAAGTGACTGGCGATGACATCATCGCCAATTGCTTCCGGGTTTTCAGGATTTGGGGGGTCAGAAAATGCAGGTAGGAGGCTCTGGGCAGGTGGGAGGGCCCTTCTCAGCATTCCCGAGTGGCTTGGCCAAAGGCAGGAGCCTCTCGGGAGTGAAATCGCGCTGCCAAAAGCGCCACATCAGAGCAGGGTTCTGGTGGTCCAGCAGTAAAAGTACTACCAGCAGTCGGCCAAAGTACCACTGGTGATACTAGTACCACTGGTTTAGAACCTCCGGTCTAAAAGAAAGCAGAAACCTGGGATCAAAGCTGCTAAGTGCCTTCCAGTCCGCACAATGTAGCTGCCTTCATCCTCGGATGATGATGCTGGGGAGATTAGGGCCCTCTATCAATGCTCATGAAAAGGACCAGAAGGCACGCAAGCAGGGCTACAGTGACACCTAGGTGCCTAAAGAATTATGAAATGGAAAGGGCATTGAACAGTCCACAGGTTCACGCAGTCCCTAGGCGCTGAACATCTGTATATCTCTAGGATCACCTATGACAGACTGAAAGGGACAGACTTTGACGGTGGCAGCATGATTCTCAGCCAGACCGGGATGCGGTCTGTAAACTTGGCAATTCACAAAAGCAATGCTTGTGACTTAGAGACATCTCAGCATATAGCTATGAACCTGAATCTCAGAAATTACACCCGTGGTTTCTTAATCTTTATGTTAGAACTTGTTTTTACTAAGCATTGGACTGATTTATTTAAATCTGATAAATTTAACTGGATTAAGCTACTCTGCAGACAGACATTTTAATCTTAGCTAATTTAAATTTATTCTATTCATAACTGAATTGAGATAAACTAAAAAGAGACATTCTTAATCCAAATAATTCATGTCCACATGGAAGGATAATATGGTTTAACTAATCCATTTAAATTCCCAGCCCCATTTAATCCGTGCATTTGAACCTACTTCTATATCTTCTTCATCTAATCTTACTTTCTTCCTAGGGGCTTGTGACAGCTAATGCCTGGCTGCAGGAATCACTTTTCAAACAAAGCTTGTTGCATTATCTGGAACAAGGCCCTGACCCCCCACCCCATCTCAGGCACAACATCACTGTCAACAAACTGATCTATTTCTGTAATGAGATAACTATTCATTATACCTGTTCAAGACCTAAGAAAGGCAAGTTGATTTGTTTTATCAATGCCATTTGATGACCTCCTACCCTATGGAAAAAAACAGGAAGCAAATATAAGGACATGAAACATTCTATTGTCCCACATTTTAATTATAAAATACGCTGGACACTGAGTTGATTTTATTTATTTAGGCTGCAATCCTATCCATACTTTCCTGGGAGTACGCCCCATTGAACACAATGGGACTTCTGAGTAGATATACATAGGATTGGGCTGTTAATGTCTTTAAACCAGGGGTCTCCAAAGTACAGCCCGTGGGCTGATTTTATCCAGCTCATGGCAGGCCAGCCAGTGTGGCCTGCGGCGGCCTCCAGCTTCCCCCCCCCTCGCCAGCTCCCTGCACCTACCATGAAGGCTGTGGCGGTCAGCGAGCAACTGCAAGAGGTTGCAGTTGCAGATGAGTGGCTCCCCAACGGCTGCTGTGGCCGGCGAGCAGTTCTGGGAGGCTGTCGCGGCCAGCGAGCAGCTCGCCACCGGCTGCTGCGGCTGGAACAGGCGGGGTCATGAATCAGACGGGCCTGTCAATCATGCCCGTCCGGCCCACAGCTGCAACACTTTGGAGACCCCTGCTTTAAACGAACCATTTATTTTAAAACTCTGTGTGTGTGTGTGTGTGTGTGTGTGTGTGTGTGTGTGTGTGTGTGTGTGTGTGAGATACACATTGTAAGGACATCCACTCATTCACTAATACTGATAGCAAAACACCACAATGGTCCACAGTTAGCATATGTACACTAGAAACTGTCCTGTCCCTTCCTCCACCCAAACTTTGAAGGTCTCCACATGTATTATTACTGAATTCTGCAAAACTACAGTCAGGGGTATTCACAGATTTTGGCATTTTTAGGCAGTGCTCCTTTGCTCTTGACAGGAATAGTTAATATTTTACTGGATGCTGATAATCAGTTGTAAATAGTTATTGGAACTACATGTATCATTTTAGAATCATACAAGAAAGCACCTTACAGTAGCCATAAACTATCAGAAGGAGGTTCTTGATTCACTTATATTGAATCATATTGGGGCAGGAGGTGTGGTCTGGTGGTTGAGCTGCCGCCTGCCTGAAGAAAGCTAAGATGAGACCAGCTTGATCAAGCCCTGGATGGGAGACAACCGGAAGTTGCCAACAAGCTGAGATAAACTGAGTTAACCCAATGTGAGAGAGAGGAGTCGCTGTCGAGCAAGCTCGGAAGGCGTGTGCTGTGCGGCTAGAGAGATACCACACTGTTGAAGGAAAACATATGGAGAATGAAAGGTTCTATGTGAATAAAACATTATTGTAAAAACCCCTATGGGGTGGGGGGGTTTAGAAAAGCCTGCCTGTGTAAACCGCCTTGAATAAAGTCTGAGGAGAAATCTGACGACAAGAAAGGTGGTATATGAATACAGATTATCATTATACTATATTATTGCTATATTGCCTTATAGCTCTCCTGATTTCAAAGCTGTAATTCATGATCTACTACACTGAAGGAGGACCAGAGTCAAGAACTCTGTTGTTCAAATAGATAGGAAGATCCTGAGAGACTCGTGTTTCTTGTCCTCTCGCATGGTGTACTTTCTTGCTTCTGCACTCTGCTTGGTGCAGCACAACCTACCGAAGTTTAAGGACAGCCAACAAGCCGCAGAGAGGAAAGGTATACATGTGGACAACATCACATCACAGGCTTGGTGCTGCCTGGCCACTCCTCATCTGAATGAAATACACTAATTACTAATAGATGACTTACAGATATGGGACATCCTGCCAATGTGAGGGGTTGAGATGATTTTCTAGTGCTTTTGAGCAAAACGTGTGTTTGCCAGGAACCTGTTTGCAATGCCATGGTTTAGATCTAGAATATGTGAAGATGAAAGAACCTGGAAGCATGTGTCAGGTGAACTTATCTTGCCATGAAGTATCCACTCTAGCCCACAGATATCAAAGATGAAGGGGAAGGGCTTCCACATCAGACATCTGTGCAGGGAGTACAACAAGCCTGCTATGTAACAGGTGGCAAGAATGCTGTGGACAGACCAGACAAAACTGCTCTGGAGCAATGGCCACTTTAGACAAGATCGCTTTCCTACATAAGTACTCCTCCTGCATCAGAAAGCCACTCCCAAAGGAATATCACATGTAAGACCAATAACACAAAAAGAACAATGGGCCTAATATAGCACAGGTGGGTCTCCCTGATTAAAAGGTTTTTTTTTTTCCGAAACGGGGCCTTCATGTACACCCAGCTTCTACTGCTTTATAGAGGCAGCAAATCTAAAAGACTACAATACGACCTTCGTGCATAAAGAAATCCAAGTGAATGCAACATATTCCAGTGATAGGATTATAAACCTGAATTTGCAAAAGAGACACAAACAGGTCTTTCCAGAGATGCACGACGAGCTCAGAGCCTCGTTTAAACTGACGACACTTACAGCCAAATATGATTACATTTGCATGTCATAATGGCCTGACACAAATCTATGGTGCACCCACGCAAGGAATACTGCGTACAATTCTGGTCATCACATTTCACAAAGGATATTGCAGAGCTAGAAAAGGTGCAGAGGGAGGCAACCCAGAAGAGGGCTAGACCTCTTTCTTTGTAAGGAATAAAGACAACCAAAGGGGACGTGGTTGAGGCTGATAAAATGATGCATGGCGCAAAGAAAGGGGATAGAGAGGTTTTTTGTCTTCTCTCACAACAGCAGAACCCAAGGTCATTCAACGAAACTGACTGGCAGAAGATTGAGAGCAGACAACAGAAAGAATTTATTTGCCCAGTGCATCATTAAATGATAGAATTCATTGCCACAATATGCGTTGATGGTCACTAGCTCAGATGACTTTAAAAGGGGATTAGATACATTCATGGAGGGCAGGTCTGTCTCTGGCTGGCCAGTAGTCATGATGACTATGCTCTACCTCCTGGTTCAGCGGCAGTATGCCTTTGAATACTAGTTGCAGGGGAGCAATGGCAGGAAAGAGGGATGCCTTCATCTCTTGCTTGGGTGAGGTCCCAGGAACATCTGATTGGCAATTGTGGGAAAGAGGATGCTGGTTCAGACAAGCTTTTGCTCTGATCCTCTGGGGCTAAAACAAACAGATGCTTCTCCTGGGTCCAACTGAAGTGACAATGAGTGGGGTGGGTAGCCAAGGGGTATCCCCAAGAAGTATGTGATTTGGACCTCTTTGCATCTGGAGCTTTTGTTGTGCAAACATCTTTATTCAGTTCATTTACTCTTTGATCCAGATTGTATAAAACTGATATATGGGGGGGGGGGGGGTTGTATTGATGCAAACCTGTTTAATCCAGACTATCAGCTAGCAGTGGAAGCACCAGTTGTGGAAAACTGTTCCACAAAATATGTGAACAATGTAAGCTGCTGCCTCCCTTACAGCATAAGTGGAGCAAAATATAATTAACTGCAGTCTCTTACGGTCACAGTGAGTGGTGGGCTCCCCTAAGAAAATGCAGACAGCCACTAGGAGTGGTGAGTCCTCTTTGATGTACATATAATCTGTATAGGAGATTAGCTTGTAGCTAATAATCATCACCTGTAGCAAGTCAGTTATGCCTCAGGCGATCATACAGGGCATTTGTAGTCAACTGGAATAGTGTTTTATTTGTTTTCTTTCAGGCGTTTAAATGATGTACATTGGTGGGTTTGAGCAGCAGGCTAGTAACTAATGTTGTGGGCTAGTCACAAGGATCCTGCAGAGCATCAAAAAGGGTGCTAGGAGCTGTATCACTTAGGAAGGCAACAACGTAAACACTTTTTGTAAGTTTAAGGAAGTTCACTATGGAAAGGCCCAAGAACATTGCCATCTAAGGTGAGTTATGTGGTGACAAGAATGTCATTGCTTTGGATCTTTTTTTAAGAGAAGAGAAGAAAAGTTGGTATAAAGCCACTTTGGTGAGTTTATTGATTTTTATGTTATATTTTATTTTACATTACTGTGTTTATTAGTATACAGCCAATGTGATGCACAGGATACAGCACTAGGTGGAGTGGGAAAATCCCACTCCAGATACTTTGTATAACTCCCTGTTCAACCATGGAGCTCACTGAGACTGCAGGAGTTATCTTAATTTACCTCAGATGGTGGTTGCTGAGAGGGTGGGAAAGTCTCAGATCCACTGCCACTCTGAGCACCTAACAAGAGGGGTGGGGAATAGATGATGATGATGATGATGATGGATCAACTGCAAGCCAAGTTAAATGTTTGTCTGAAAGAAGATGGAATCTAAACTGTAATAAATAATGAATTGTAATAAAACAAATCCTAAGTGAGGATTTTTTTCCTATGGATTTTGTGGTAGGGTTATCTGAGACTTATCTCCCCCCCTTTAAAAAGACTACTAATAGCATTTCAGAACAGGGTCTTGATTTACATATGAGAAAAATGTATTCCATAGACAAGGCAATTTATCCTTGATGTGATACAGCACAGCACATTGTCTCCTAGCCGTTTAAGACCAAGTGAAGGCAAGATGGTTTCGTTGCAACCCATCGTGTTCTGCCAATCGCTCTCCCCGCACTTCAACCCCGCCTTCCCTTCCCATCTCGGGAAGACTTTGCTTTGCCATAAGGTGAGAAGGACGTGCGGTGCAATAATATCCGCGCCTCCCTCGTGTTGGCCCTGGGCGAAGAAGGCGGGGTAAGGGAAGCCCTCTCTTCATCTGTGGCAAGTCACCCTGGCCTAGATACGAGGCTTGCGAGCTTTCAACGCCGGTCCCAGTCCAGCTCCCAGCCAGAAGGCGAAAACTTCCAGGGAAGCTTTGCAACAAAGGGGTCTGCCATTGCTCTTCTCCAAGATAAGGGGCTGTGCGCTAAAGCGAGAGCTTTCCTGAGATAGTCCTGAGCATCTGATGTGGCACACAAAGCAACCCCCGCCCGGGCTCACTGCTGCGGGGCAAGAGGGGCTGCTGCCAATGATCCCGGGCGTCTCCCGGCAGCAACTGATGAGGGCCGCTCTCTTGCCGGCCACTCGCTGACTCCTCGATGCATTTCTCAATAGGTCTCGTCTTGTCCTTGGATGCAGTCCCCGCCCACGCCTGGGCTCCAGCTCGGCTCCAAAGCACACTTTTCAATCGCAGCCTCAGCCGCTCTCTAGGGCCCACCCGAAGCCCTGCGTGACTCCGGCTTCCCCCCTCCTTTTCATGCAAAAGTTCTCCGTACCCCACTCTTGATGCAGACAAACGCTCTAGGCTAGTTGGAGGACTTGCCAGGGGCAGCCCCACTTTCGAAAAGCAGAAACCGCTTCCGCACGGCAGCCGCGCTCACCCGGGACTCAGCCACCCTGTCGGCACACCTACAGACGCACAAACAATCGAGGCGCAAACTTTGCGAGGAAGCGTTGCTGCCTTTCGCCCCTCTCGTTCTCGGGGGTCATGCTGTGGATCGGGCCCGTCGGAAAAGAAACCAAGAGCAAGAGTGGCGTGGCACGGCACCCCTGATCATCATACGGAGTGTGCGTGTGCGGGGCTTTTTTTCCAGGAAGAAGGCGAGGAAGAGAGGGAGGGAGTTCCAGAAGTGCCAAGAAAGCAGCATGCAGCGTTGCGATGCATCGCGCGCATAAACACAAAAGCAGCAGCAGCTCCTGTAGATCTGCCAACTGCCTCGGCAATTCGACAGCCAGTTCCCGCCCGGGCTTCGTTCCCAAACGCCGATGAGCGCTTTGTGTGCAGCAGCAGTGGCGCCACTTACCTCTCTCTCTCCTGGAGTTTGGTGCAGCACTAATGACCAGCAAACTCTGCAGCTGGGCTCTGGGCTCCTCACCAGCACACCGCCGCCGGCATGCTTTTTACTCCGGCGGCTTGAGAAGATGCGAAGGCATACATTCTCGTCGAGCTCCTCCCCTGGAGGAGCAGCCGCCGCCGCCTGAGTCACTTCTCCCGATGGAAAGGAAGCGGCCGCCGGTTCCTTTCCCAGAGCTCGAGTGGAGGAGGACAGGCGACGGGCTCAGGAACTCTGGGGGGCGCACCTTCTTCTTCTCTCACTCGGTGCGTAGCTCGGCGGCCGCCTTCCAAGACACCCCCTGCCTGACTGCAGGAGCATCGCGTACCCCTGCAATGCCTAGAGAGCTCGCTGGGCGCGCGCCCCCTACCCTCCCCCCCCCATAGGGGATCCCGGCTCGAGATCCACGAGGTCAAAGGGGGTGGGGAAGGAGGGCGGGGAGGATAGCAGGAAGCAGCATGGGCGAAGCCTGCCTTGCGCCAAAGAGCGGTGATCCTGGTAGAGGTGTTTGGCCCAGGCTGGCACGGCGATTGGGCGCTCCGCAAGGAGACGCCGCCGAGCGTGCTCCGGGACTCCGCTCATGTGCTTGCTAAACCTCGCCGCAGAGGCTGTGCAAAGGGGAAGGTGGGCGAAGGAGGGAGCGGACAGCAGCCGGGCTCGTTCCCCTCTAGGCCAAGGTCGCTTTGGTAGATTGGCGTGGGATGGATGCAAAGGAGATGTCGGGGAACGGGGGGATTTTGGCCGATGCAGCTTGTCATGCAAGAGGGAGGAATGCTAAAGGGACTGAAATTCCCTTTTCTACAGAACTATTAAAGGTACAGTCTTCTCTGCCCGCTTCTGTATCCGTTCTTATTGGCATAACCAGCTGGAGACATTTTGGTACTGTAGCTAAGGCAGAAAATCCAATGGCGCCCCCCCATGGTAAACATCTAATAACACTGAACAACTGGCCACTGGTTGCAGTTTAATTACACCCCAAAATGTGCCAGGGGAGGGGAGGGAGGGGAACTCTCACCCTGCCTAATGGTAGGGGCTGGTCGCTGGCCTTGAACCTTGCATGTGAGAATCAGGTGCCAATGTGTATACATTTACCAGAACTCTGTAATGTTTGCAAATACCTTGTCCTTATCCACTTTCAACAACTTTCACATTATATGGTATTGTGGCTGCTTGGATTTGTAGCTCCAATTATAGGGGGTATAATTTATTAGCCACAATAGCAGCACACAATAGCAGCCTGACAAGTATCTTTCATACTGTCTGGACCAAACTTTGGCATTCCAGATGATTTCAGATGTCATATAATGGTGGCAGCTGGGAAGTCTTCAGTTCAAATCTTGCCTGAGCCATGATCTTACCAACTGGTGTAGCCTTCAGCAAACCAGCCTCTTTCAAATTCACACACACTCCATCTACATTATGGGAATAATAATACTAACCTGCTTTACAGGGCTTCGTAAAGATTACTGAGATAATGTATGTCAAACACTTTGAATGCCTCAAAGCACTGCAGAAATGCACATAGTTCTTACTTGAACAATCAGGTTGCAGCCAATGGCAACTTCTCCCCTGGCAGAAAACCTCACAAAAGAAATTCACTTGCTCTGCTTGTGACATGCTGCTCCTCGTCCACTGCTTTGGTGTCCTGGAGGCAAGGTGGCCAGAATCTGGCTTGGCTATAGGGCTTTCAGTGAACACTAGGGAAAATATTGGTTGGCTGTTCCTGCGTTGTGCAGCCAATGGACCAAGCCTGAATAGTACTGACTGGTCAAAATGGGCAAACAGAGACCAAACCCCAGTCTCCCCCACCCCACCCATGATCTCAAATATACCTCAACAGAAAGCCTTCCCAGAATGCCTTTCTTAGCTGCATTCTTGCAAGTACTGCTCTTGCACCCCTGCTAGCTGGGCAAGAGGCACTTTGAGTGACACCATGCTTCATCTGTAAGCAGGGGGCAAGAACGGCAGGTAGGAAAGCAGCAAGTCACCATTTCTAAAGCCACACTTGCATCTGAGGCTCACTTGCCTGTTTTTCACAGACTATATGGGAAAACAATATCGCAGAGGAATCTTTTTCATTCCGTCTACTTGAAAGCATGCACTACTTTAAAGTATATGCACTTTAAATTGTATCTACTTTAGATAAACTATATTGAGAAAGAGTAGCTATACTTCCATGCCCCAGCTGAAGAGTAACAAGCATAGTGGGGGACAATATGCCCTCAACTCAGTAAACTTAAGTTCTCAGAAGGTGGCTTTTGGGTTGCTTCTGGTCCACCAGGCCTCTGTCTCTTTCCCTCATGCTCCCATCTCTTTTGTCCACATGGATGACTGTATGCAACCTCCAGGTTTTAGAGGTAGCCTATCTCTGAATGCCAGATGCAAGGGAGTGGTGACAGGATACAGGTATCTTGTCTTGTGTGCTCCCTGAGGCATCTGGTGGGGCCACTGTGAGATACAGGATGATGGACTAAATTGGTCCTTGCAGCAAGGGCCCATCTAGTCCAGCAAGGCTCTCCTTATCTTATGTTCTTTTGACACTGCCATGATATGGGTCAGGTGGCAGGCCTAAGAGGAGCAAGTGATGGAGGAAATGGCCCACACAGGACTTTATGTACCGTAATGCATTTCTATCCCAACTTTCCCACAAATTTAGCATATTGTGGAACAGTTCATTACAAGTTTTTACAAGTATTGTTCTATGAGAAAGAACCCATAGAACCCTCCATTTCCCCAGATGTTTCCCTTCATAGTGCAGTCGTCGTCCTGGCTGTACACAGCTCCTGCATTTTCCGAGCTTCCACAGGCAGCAGCTGCAAATCACGCAAATTATGTCACGTACCTCACAGTAGTTGGGCATGTTTATCGTGTTTTGTGAGGGAGGAAGACTTATTTATATAGTTAATAAATTTGCCACCTTTTGAAGCTGAGACTGAGGGCCCAATCCTATGCAACTTTTCAGCACTGATGCAACCACCATGCAGCCCCAAGGTAAAGGAACAAAAGTTTCCTTACCTTGAGGAGGCCTCTGTGACTCCGTTGGCTGCATCAGCGCTGGAAAGTTGGGATAGGATTGGGCCCAAAAGTTGAGTGTGAATCTCCACCACCTCACCCACCGAGCCTGCTACTTAGCAGACCATCAGCACTTGGCTGAAATAACTTTCTCTGTTTTCTTCCCACAGCTCATACACAGCTCTTTATTAGCTTTTCCTTTTTAGATAAAAGGAAATGTGAAGTTAGCCGTTGTGGTTTTCAACTGTCACTTTCAATTGCTTCTAAGCAAAGCATTGGGATTGGAGAGAGGCCTTCTACAGGATTCATTTGTCTATAATGTCCTTCTTCCACTTGAATCTGTCCACCTATAAGATCCTTCAGGGTAGCCCTCTTGCAGATTCTTGCACAAATAGTATGCACCTGCTCTGTGTTTCTCACCAGATAGATGTTTATGCGGTACAGGCCAAGGCAATGTCATCTGTTCATTAACTTGAAGGAGTCTTTTGTATTATCTAACAGCACCAGCCATTTCTGATATGGACTGTTCTCTCTGTTGTAAACAGTATTTATGCCACATGACATTATTAGTAGCAGTCTAATATGTGCTTTGCAACTTGGCTTGGAGATAGCAATAATTCTGTCCCCAGGGTGTGGAAGAGTAGGAGGCAAAAATAAACTGTAAACACAGCGTATTATATAGATGAATTAAATTTGGCTATGAAGCTTCATGCTTCTCATCTTCCTCTGTTTTCTTCTCCCAAACATTACACACAATCCTCATCATTCAAAGCTAACAGTAAAAATGTCAAATATAATGCCAAGAAGAGTGTGATTTCAATTTACGGCAAATGAAAAAAATAAAGTTGACACCATCAACTTGAGAACTTAAAGCTGGGTAATTGTTCATAGTTATTTAAATCAAAGGTCTGTTGGCCAACAGTTTCTCTAGATTAGATTTTCAGCATTTGTTTTTTGAGGAACTATAGCATCTACTTAGCAAACAATTAACATCTGGCTATACATAGTAATGGCAGCTGATAGGTGCTATTTCATGCATTTTGAGTCTTTTGGAGTTCAGCTTTTCTGAAAATGTAAATCTGTCTTTGGGCACTGGGCCCTACTTGTTCCCAAACAAATTTGCTTTCTGTGAGTATTCTTTAGAATAGCAACTCCCACAGGGCTTGACCTTAAACCAAACCAACTGCTTTTAGGCTTGCCAACTCTTGAAATAGAACCATCTGGTTCCTGTCTGGCCTGGGGGTTTAGCCCCCTATTTCAGGAGGTGGGTCTCAGATAGTTTTGCAGCTGGCCAGAGAAAAATGTACCTGGTTTATTCCTATGCCTTTAACAGATGTTTGCTCTATAGAAAACAGCAGGTGAAGTTTTTCATGGCATCCATGGAACTATTCATCTGCTAAATGCTGCAGAGCAGATTGCTCTTAAAGGGACAACTGCAGTAGCTGTTGATTAAAACAAAATTGATTTATTAACCCAAGGCCCAGAGTGGCCCTGATGTGAAAGGAGGTCCAGGGACAGAGCTCAGGGCAAACCATCTCTTGCTCTTTCACATACTCAGAGGGGTTTTTTTTGGGGGGGAGGGGAATTCTCTTTGCTTTTTTGGCAACTGGCTCCCAAAATGGCCAGGCCTTTTTCTGGCCAATTGGCAACCCAAGGTATACGTTCTTGCCAATGTATAGTCAATGTATCAGTGATCAAGAGACTAACTCTGCCTTGTTTCTCCAGGTGGTCTTGTGACCAGGCAGCAGCCAACACTTGCCTTATGTGAGTGAGTGAGTGAGTGAGTGAGTGAGATCAGGACAATCAGCTTCTCTCCTTATTTTCATTAGCTTTCATCCCATGTTTGGAAATGACAAAATGCTAGGACTTGTGATTGACATGTCAGTTTTAGCCCCCAGAATATATAGTGGTTCTTCACTGCAAGGAACATTATCCCACATTTGGCAAAGTTGTACTTTTTGTTTTTGAGGGATAAAGAGGCATAAGTCAAAAGAGTTTTGGCTGAGCCACTGCGTGCAGGCAGGAAACTGGGCAGAAAGCAGCACCTCATCCTGCTTGCTGACAGGTTGCATAATTTAGTACTAGACCAGAAGTGTGGGAAGTTTGACCCAAAACGCAAGAGTGTTCCTGGATCAGACCAAAAGACCTAACTAGGCAACCAGGTGCCTCCAGGAAGCTCACCGTCAGGGCTTGAAGGCAGTTGCCCTTTCCCACTGTTGCCATCTAGCAACTAGAGTTGCCAATGCTGGCTGAAGCTATTCCTGGATATTTTTTCCCAACATGATGTTATGTCATTTAGCGAGAGAGACCCTGCTAAAATCTCCAGAATTGCTCTCAGTAGTCTCCTGGAGATTGATGCTGATTCTGGGAGACTCCAGGCCAATCTTGGAGGACTGGCTAGCCTACTAGCCAATCCTATGACCACCAATCCTGGTGTTCAGTGGCATAATATCTTCAAATGTGGAAGTTCCATATGGAGATCAGACGTGTTCTTAATTTACCAAATCCTTTTTTAAAGCCATCTCAACTAGTAGCCATTAGCAGAGAATTCCATAAGCTAATTACACATTGAAAAAGGGTAAACATAGTGTAGTTTTGCATCACAGTGTCTGAGCCATCTCCTTTTCCTTTTTTTAAATCCACACTATATTTGTATTGGTTATTTTACTTTTCATTACAATATAAAGTAGCAAAGCAACAGACACAATGAACAAGTATAAAAAAGGGCAGAGCAGCACATTGTGTTTCATAAAAACAGGCTCTGTTTTCATAAAAACGGGTCTGGCTCAGTTGGTAGAGCTGCCGCCTTGTAAGCCTGAAGATTGGTGAATGGCCAGTTCAAGACACACCTGACAAAAAAAGCTGTGAAAGCCTCTGTGAGGAGAGATGCCAGTTGCATCGGCCGAACATGGGAGGCAACGGCCAGGGAGAGGCCAGACTGCAAAGGATACCATCTGGAATGCAGTTGTTCATGAAAGATTGAACATTTATATTATATACATGCAGTGGGGTAGCCCCAGCAACTGGGGCGGAAAAGCCCGCCGCCCCTTATGCAAATTAAGTAAGTAATTTGCATAATGAGTTTTCGGGTTTTTTAAAAGTTTTTTCGCGGTTTTTCCGCAAATTTAAAGTGTAAAACAGGGATTTTCAACGCGTGTGTGCGCTTTGCGGCCACTTATCTGAGCTCCAGGACGTTCCAGCAGGCTGGCAGCAGCAGCGACGATCTTCTTATTAGCTCATTCGCAAACCTTCCGGACTCGGAGTTTGCGCATGCCCATTCCGTCCTTGCAAACTCCGTGGGTTTGCACATGCGTAAACGCCGGAAACTCCTGCACCCAGAGCAGGGAGAGGCTGTGTGCCCTGGTGCAGGAGTTTTCGGAGTTTACGAGTCCGGAAGGTTTGCGAATGCGCTAATAAGAAGATCGTCGCTGCTGCTGCCACCCTGCTGGAACGTCCTGGAGCTCAGATAAGTGGCCGCAAAGCACACACACGCGTTGAAAATCCCTATTTTACACTTTAAATTTGCAGAAAAACCGCAAAAAAACATTCAAATTTAAGGATTCCCGCGACCCACTCCAGAGCCTCTCCGCCCCTCCCAGAGCCTCTCCGTCCTAACGCCCTGGGGCCCACCGCTCCACCGCACCATATCAGCCGACGCCTCTGTATACATGATTGTAAAGACCCCCATTAGTGGGGTTGGGAAAGCCTGCCCATGTAAACCGCCTTGGATTAAAGTCAGAGGAGAAATCCAATGACCAAGAAAGGCAGTATATAAATACTGTGTATTATAAAGGTAATGATGTCACAAAAGTTGAAGAGAGCGACTATCCAGAGCAGTGGCTACTGAACTACAGATCAGGATGTCCCATTTGAATCTTTCTTCTGCCATGAGCTCACTGGGTGGCCTTAGACCAGGAGTTCTCAACCCTTTCCCGGCCAAGTACCACCTCCAGTGCCACTCTCCTTCTGAGTACCACCAGAAGTGACTGGCTGTAACATCACCAGTTACTTCCGGGTTTTCAGAGGCCAGAAAACGCAGGTAGGAGGCTCTGGGCAGGTGGGAGGGCCCTTCTCAGCATTCTTGAGAGGCAGGAGCTTCTTGGGAGCAAGAACGCGCCACCAAAAGCGCCGTGTCGGAGTGGGGTTCCAGTGGTCCAAGTACCACCAGCAGTCAGCCGAAGTACCACTGGTGGTACTAGTACCACAGGTGGGGAACCCCTGCCTTAGACAAACCACTCTCAGCCCCAACAGCAATATGGGGACAACAATACCCTTACACGATTGTTGTATGAATCACATCAAGATAATATACGTGAGGCACTCTGAACACTTGAGAGGGTTATGCAAATGTTAAATCTTATTAATCTGTATACTATGAGATAAGCAGCTATGCTATGCACACTGACCCTATTGCTCCTGTTTTAACCTGTTTAAAGGAGGATGATGCTGGCAGCGTCCCCCTTGGTGTTGGGGGGGGGAGTGGGAGACACAGAATAGACACACTTGAAAACCCCCCCCCAATCTATCTCAAACCATTTGTCTAAAACCAATAATTGGTGGATGTGTAGTTCATCCAGCACTGGGTGACTGCCACAGACAACACCAACAAATATTGCTTAGAAAAAATACAATCAAAACATTGTAATGGGAAATGTGACTAATGGAAATTTTAATGGAAAATGGAAAGCCATTAAATAGAAATGTCTGTTTTGGTTTTTCAGCATAAAGATTATTGATTGATGTGGTTGGGAGTGAGCAGGGAGCAGAAGAATAGTTTTTTGCCCCCTTCTAGCAGAAATGCTATTTGTCTGTTATTTATTCCAAAGCATTTTTAATTCTCTTGACCATAAGACACACGGCCCAGACAAGTCACGTGAGCATTAAGCTAAGTAAAGGGATGGATGCCCCACAGAGAGTTGAGACCTTTAACTGAAACAGATACATGGAGTTCTGCCTTTGGCAGACTAAACTGCAGTCTGAGCCGAGTGAAGCTAGAATTCCTAATGTCAATTTACAGTCTGAAATTGGTCCAAAATAAATCTTGTTTTGTTGTCACTCCTATTCTCTAGAACAGGGCTTCTCAAAGTGTGGGTTGCAGCCTGAAGCAGGTCCTGAGTTGGGCCGGCCCACCCACCTGCCCTTGTCTCCGTTTGGCTCCAAACTGGAGCGAAACGGAAGCAACCGGAATCCATTTCCGGGGCCCAACCCACCTCCTGACATTGCTCCCTTGTTGCTCCAGCCCGGGGACGGCCTCCATGGCCTCCAGTAACCCTCCAGGTCACTTCCAGTTTCGCCAATGCAACTTCTGGTTGCATCGGGAGGCCCTTCTTGGTCCCGCAGAAGCCATTCCTGGGCCAGAGCGACGAGGGAGCAGCGCCAGGAGGTGGGTCTCAAACCCTAGCAGGTTTGAGAACCGCTGTTCTAGAAGTGACAGAGCAACAGTTCTGGAATTAGAGAGGGACCCGTTTTCAGTTTTACTGTAGGTTGGGGCATGTGAAGCGGTGACAGAGAGCCAGAGTAGCGCAGGGGTTCAAGTGCTGCACTTAAAACTGGGGAAACCTGGGTTTAAACCCCTGCTCAGCTACCAAATTTACTGGGTGAGCGAGGCCTAGTCACTGACTCTCAGCTTGATCTAACTCATAGGATTGTTGTGAAAATTAAAAAGGAGAGGGGGCTGTACCACCCTGAGGGCCTTGGAAGAAAAATAATGCTTTGTATAGCGCTTTCTAAGCATGCAAATACTTCAGCTGTCTTGTCTTGATGCAATCCTTGCACCAACCCTGTAAGGTATTTTCCCCCTATTGCAGGTAGGGAGCGGAGGCTGAAAGGGAGTGGCTTGCCTAAGGCCATCTAGGGAGTTCACAGCACAAGTGCCTTCACCCCTAAATAATCACAGCTCACCTGCAGATATCTGAGAGTAGGGAGAAGGGGACAAGGCTTCCACAGCAACGAGACATTGCTTTTTTGCCCTATCAGTCTGCATGTCCACTGCTGGAGAATGAGTGCTGCAGTCAACCACAACAGGCAATGATTCCTCATAGCCAACGTGTAAAATTCCAGAATATTCTCCTTGCAACCTTTGTGGTCACAAAGAACCTCACCAGGTTTAATGGGGTGCTGGAGAAATAAATGAAACACACAATTTCAGTAACAGACACTTCATTTATATCATACAGGATATGATTTTGGTCTTTTGCATTCCCCACTTTCTGCTGACCATTAGGGACTGTTCAATACAACTAAGGGTGGAAGATGGCATGGAGCTGCAAGTTGTTATGTATGAAATTGGGGGCCCCAGTGTGTGTTTCTACACAGGCGCAGTGCCAGGTCCATGGGGCCCAGAAACTTGCATTATAAATCATAAACTAGTCCTTATGATCGAAGACCTGAAACTTGGGTTTGACTACTTAAGAAGCAGTTCACGTCCATCGCTATTAGAGGCCCCTAACTCCTGCAAGGGCACAATTGAAGCCTTAAGCTCAGCACTGGAATCTGACCTCATTTCCATCATTAGCAACCAGGCCATCACCTGTGCTCAGAGCTGAATTTCTAAAAAGGGAAGCATGGGGCACACACAGTGTCTCTAAAAGTTGTACTCACTGTACTGGAGAGCAAATGTTCTTAAGTGGCCAAGGTAATCTTTCTCTAAGCAAGCCTACAGGCAGGGAGGACAAAATAAGATGTACATTGTCCTGTTGTTTGAGGGCAAGAATAGACTAAAATGTGATAGGTCATCTGAGGGGGCTCTCCTGCGGGTGCCACCTCTAGCGCAAGTTAGGGGAGTGGCAACACGTGGGCGAGCCTTCTCTGCTGTGGCGCCACAACTGTGGAACTCCCTGCCAGGGGATCTGAGAACTACCCCCTTCCTCATGACTATTCGGCAGGGGCTCAAAATGTTTGTTTCGTCTTGTGTTTGGGTGATGGGTTTCGTCTTGCGTTTTGGTGGTTGTCTGCCTCCAGTGCCTCAGTATGTTTCTGCCTTGTTGTTTTTATGCTTCACATTATTACCCACAAGTGGATTTTATTGTTTTTTTTAATTTATTCTATGTACTGTTTTTAAATTATGTATTTTAACTGTTGTAAGCCGCTTTGGGCATTTGCCTCGGCATAGGAAAAGGCGGGGTATACTTTTTTAAAATAAATAAAGTAGCAAATACAAGTCTCTTAATCCCAGCTATACATAGGTGGGATGGCACTAGTCAGAGGTGGAGGACATGTATTTTGCATATGCTCAGGGACATTAGTGCTTCACATATTTCAACGTGGCTGTACGGTGGGGGGGTGTTAAAAGGCCAGCACAAACACGTACTGCGAGGCATAGAGTTGTCTGGTCAGCAAGGAAGAGCCCTTTGCCAGACATTACAACTTGCTTTCACAGTGCAGCTCAGTAGTGCTTGCGCTGCTGTAGCTAATCTTGGTTCATATGTTTGGGCAGTCTCATAGCATTGCACTTTTTTCCAACTACCAGGAGTTATTTAGTGCTTCTGGAATCCTTGTGCATTAGCACCCCCTTGTGGATCATGGGCATACTTGTTTATAGAAAAGTTGAGAGGATTCTTTTTCACTACAGATTTCAAACTGCTGCACTTGTCCTCATTCCTTGGAGATAAAAATATTTTTTCCCAGCAGCTGATCTTATTACCACTCTGATGTTCTTATTAGTTAAAGGCATAAAAAAAAAATCAAAGTTGCACATGTTCTCTGCCTGGGTAGTTGGAATGTTCATCATCACAATCAAGACTGTAAAACAAAGCTGTTCCCACTGCACAATAAGGCCATTGTGCGAAGGAGGCAGTGTGTCTTCACAAAAGCAGTGGCATAGTTTATGGCTAGAGGCTTGGCATCTTGACACAGTTTAAGCCTTTAAACTGGCAAGGGAAAAAGCACGGGTAGGATGACGACGACAGGGGACAACCCGTTCTCCCCCCCCCCTAAAAAAAAGCCCTATGGCCAAGAAGCAACAGGAAATGGGCACACCACAATAGCTAGGGCTCATCCTGGCTAAAAAGGCTCAAGAACGTTGTCCCTATTTGAAATCTAGATTTAGAAGCGTGCCAAGGACAAGTTCTTGACAATCTGCATGATTTGTTCTCTGCTCTTCTATTTTGTTATATTGTTTCAGTTTTCTTGTTTTTACAATATTATGATGGTTAATTTTTAATATGACAACAAGTTACCTTAGGGACCTAAAAGGGAAAGTATACAGGGCTGAAAGAAACCGGCGAGAAGTGAGCCTGGATTGTATCAGTGTGCATTAGGGAAATTAATATTGGTTGATCTCTGAAATCTGAACTTTTTAAAAACAGAAACTTGCTTTTCCAAAAAGGTCCCTGTAGTTCAACACTTACAAACTCTCAACAAACTCTCAGTCCATAATATTCTCTTTGGGATTAATTACATTCTGGCCAGCACCACAGACTGAATTATAGGACATGTTTTGCAAGTGGCATTTTGCTTAAAGGAAAAGTGAACTGTGTTCATCTTCCAATAACAACTGTTACAAAGAACACATTTCCAAGTCAGAAACAACTTAGAATGGCATGTTTTCTAGATGACCTAGAAACAAACCAGCATTTGGTGCAAATGATCTGTCCACCAATTGAAACTGTATGAACATTAGTTGCATAGTTTCAGCAGTCTAGTGTAGATATAGCGGAATTTCTTACCTTTCGAGAATTCCTATTCTGGGAAGAGTAAGGGGGCATTCCTGACCAATGGGATGTCCTCCTACTCTAGGAAGGCAGGGTCGCTTTAAGACTAAGTCTCCTCCCACGTAGGAGGGTGCCCCACCCCCAGTTCGGAACTGATGAGCTGGAGCATCCTTGGAACGGATGCCTGGATCCTTGCATGGCTCAGCCGGAAAACAGTGCTGACAGGAGTCCAGGCGCACAGTGAACTATAATTTGTATGAACTATAAAAAACAGCAGAACAGCATAACAAGAGAAAACAACAGAGAAACTCAAGGTATGAGGTTCCAAGAAAAAACAAGCAGTAAGGGAAAGAGGGTGTCCCCCACGCTACTCCCCTTTGTCACATGTCCTGCACTCCTAAAGAGCCGAGTCTTTGTAGAGGTGGGACGGAATGCCCCCCTTACTCTTCCCAGAATAGGAATTCTCGAAAGGTAAGAAATTCCGCTTTCTCTGGAAGGAGTAAGGGGAGCATTCCTGACCAATGGGATATGTAAGAGCAGTATCCGTGAGGGCGGGCAGATGAGGCGACCATTCAATGAGGAAGGACTCTCTGCAGTACCTTCCTAGCAAAGGACGCGTCTGCAGATGCGGCCTGATCAATCCTATAATGCCTCCTAAATGTATGGACTGATGACCAAGTAGCCGCCCTGCAAATTTCCTCAAGTGAGGCATAGCCCTCATAGGCCGCGACATTGCAGCGCTTCTCACGGAATGAGCAGTGATACCAGCTGGAGGTTCCTTACCCCAAGGACCGGTAGGCTAGTACGATGACTTCCCTGATCCACCTGGCCAAAGCTGAGGTGGAGGCCTTAGCACCTACCGCTAACCCTCTGAATTTTAAGAACAGGGTGTCTGTCTTATGGCACTCCTTAGTCCTATAGGGTGTCTGTCTTATGGCACTCCTAGTCATAAAACCGAAGAGCTCTTCGCACATCCAAATTATACCATGCCCTTTCCCTCGGATGTACTGGGTTAGGACAAAAAGAGGGCAACACGATGTCCTGTTGGCGATGAAACAGGGAATTTGTCTTAGGAACAAAGGCAGGGTCCGGGTGGAGAGCGACCTTGTCCCTATGGGAAATACATACGTTGGGGTTCACAGACAAGGCCCCCAACTCCAAAAACCTCCTGGCTGATGTCACTGCCACCAACAAGAGAGTCTTTAAGGTTAGCTCTGATCGGAATTGTGGCCATAGGTTCAAAAGGACGCTGGATAAGAGCAGATAAAACGATGTTGATCCAAGGTCGGGCACCGATGGACTGGGGCAGGGCTAATCAACGAGACCCCTCTGAGGAAACATTTTATATGCGGGTGACTAGAAAAGGACTGATCTCCTCCCGCCTCCAAAACACTGCTGATTGCTGCAAGACGTCGAGTCCTGCGGATAAGTCTTGGGATGAGCGCCACCGGGGGAAAGGCATATAGCAGACTGCTGGGCCACTGAATCTGCAGCGCGTCCACTGCCTCGGCACCTGTGTCTGGCTGCCTTGCGAAGAACCGTGGCAGCTGCCTATTGGCGCTGGAGGCAAATAGATCTACCTGGGGCTTTCCGAACCGCTGAACTACTAAATGGAACACCTGGGAATGCAGCTGCCACTCTGCTTCTCTGATTGTCTGGTGGCTCAGCCAATCCGCTGTAACGTTTTTTACTCCCGCCAGATGCACAGCCTTGATCGAGGCCAGGTGTGATTCCGCCCACTCCACTAACTTCATGGCCTTCCGATTCAATCTGGAAGACCGGGCTCCCCCTGCCGGTTTACGTACACTTTCACTGTTACGTTGTCTGTGTGAATGAGGACGTGGGCATTTCTTAGTTGGTCCTGAAAGCTTAGCAGGGCTAAGCGGATCGCCCGCAACTCTAGCAAGTTTATGCTGAGCTTTGACTCATCTGACAACCATAGCCCCTGGGTTACAGCGTCCTCTAGATGAGCCCCCCAGCCCAACAGGCTCGCATCTGTGGTCACTACCCTGGGGTCGCTCTGTAGTAGGCTCATGCCCTGGGGGAGCATGCCATCCTGCAGCCACCAGCCCAAACTGGTTTTGAGGTTCACTGGAATAGGGAGCAGAAGGGCACTCTGCCTCTCAATCTCCTTTTGGAAAGGTCTCGGAAATTGTTGCAGTGGTCTCATATGAGCCCTTGCCCAGGCCACTATGTCCTGACAAGATACAATGAGACCTTGGATCGATGCCAGTGTCATGACCTCCAACACTGTGGCCTCCAACACTGTGGCCGCTGAGCACATTTGACCTTTGATTGTCTTTCTGCAGAGAAAGTGATCCGGAACCTGTTAGTGTCTATCTGGAGACCCAGGTGCTCGATTTGCTGACTCGGCACTAGAGAACTCCTGGGGCGAACGGGGACATGGAGGTAAGCCTCCTTCAGGTCTATAGAGGTCGGGAAGTCTCCCTGCTCAAGAGACTCCACAATTGACCTCCACGTCTCTATCCAGAAATGTTTCTTCCTCAGCCATCTGTTCAGGTCCTTGAGGTCCAAGATGTCCCTGAACTCTCCGTTCTTCCTTGGTACTAGGAACAGTGTCGAATACACCCCTGTTCCCCGTTGACCCCTGGGCACGGCCTCTATGGCCTGTATCTCCAGCAGATGTTTTATCGCTTGGAGCCTCTGTCTGTGCTTGAGTCGAATCTTGGAAACTGGTACTGGGCAGAACCTGTCCCTGGGTTTGGACAGGAACTGCAACGCGTAACCCTGTGATACTGTCTCCAGAATCCACACATCGTTGGTGACCTGAGACCAACGATGTGCGAAGTCCAGGAGACGACCACCAATGTCGCCTGAACCAACAGATAGAGAAGCGTCACCCTGTACACTGCTCCTTGCCGGGTTTGCCACCTCCTGAGGAAGGTCCACCTCCCCTGGAACGGCTTTGAGGGAACACTCTTGATTTGTTCCACTTGTTACGAGAACGCTGCTCTCCCCGGGGAGGCCGAAAGGACTGTGAAAAGGACTGCACCACAGAAAAGCAGCTCTGGCCATAATCGAGTAGTGGCGGCTCTGAGTGAGAAAGACGTGGACTCGAAGTTGCGTCTAAGAGAGGCCTCCACTCTCGTCGCATTGATCCTTAGGACCCCCTTCCCCTCCAACGGTAGGACCGCAGAAGAGGAGAGGGCCGCCACAGGTGCATCCACTACCGGAACCTTAAGATTAGCCATCACCTGTTCCTGCAAGGAATAGAACTTGTTAATAAGGCGTGAAGGGTGTTTAGTAACCGCTGGAGAGGACCATGCGAGCTTTAAGCAAGAAACTATCAGTGCGCTGGCCTCAAAATTCTCTCCATTCACAATATGGGGATGAGTGACCTACCTTACAGAAGTTTTGTAAGGATTAGTGAGATAGTGTATGTGAAGTATTATAGAACACTAAAAGTGTGTCTGTTCCAGTTCAGGATTTGTACCTGAACTGGAACACTTGTTGAAAAGAAAGAATGAGTCTCATAAGACACTGAATATCAGTGGGGATATAGCGGCAGAGATGGGACTGTAAATGACTGAAGTTATGGGATCATGTTTCTTGACCACTAACTCCCATTCCCAGTAATCTCAAGTCTTGGAGCAGTTTGCAGATGCTGTCTTCACATTTCCAAAATATAGCTAGAAACATGGTTTGTGTCTTTAACACACACGTATCAAACAAGGTTGCACGGAAGCAAACACTTATTTAAAAAATAAACACCACAGGAATATGGTCAAGTGGATGTATCAGACTCTGTATGGGTCACTTATTTCCAACATGATAAATGTCTGTTGAGGCACTACCTTAATATGTCTATATGTCACATACAGGTAACAAGCGCAAACATAAAACTGAGTAAGGGGACTATAGATAAAAAAGAGCCTTTGACCATTAACCACTATATCCTCTTCAACATTTTACACATGGAAGCGTGTGTACACACACACACACACACACACACACACCTACCTACCTTTGAACTGTTGGATATGGTTTAAAGTGTTAGCAAATAAAAATAAGGAATGGCCATACTGCGGTAGTATACACTTCTGCCCGAGAACATTCAAAAAGTTATTCAAAACGATGCTGTTGCAACCTTGAAAACACACTGTGGATTCAGATCTCTTGAAGGGTGTGTATTTTCCACAACACTTTCAATGGTCTAAGCTAAAGGTATACACTATACAGGTTCAGCTCAGAGCCCCCCATGCTGGAAATCACTACTGCACTTAAAGCACGGGCCCAACAGACCTAAGTGACTGTGGCAAAGAAAGGACAATTTGTGTGAGACAGGACAATTGGAGACAGCAGATCTGACATAAGCTGGGAAGATGCAGGAGCTCTGCAAAAGACCAGAGAAACTTTCCCACCACAACCTCTCTAAGTAACTGGCCTTCATACTGGGCCAGCACAGTTTATCATAGCAACTAATCTCACACTTCTACCTTGCATTAAATGTGACATCTCCTTTGTAAGGATTGTAGCTTGGCACCCAGTTTAATAACATTGTCAATTGGAACTTTTCTCCTGCAGTGTAGTAGACAGTTTTCAGAGAAGTGCTGCCTTCTCTTAACACTTTTCTGAGAGAATAAGAGACCATCTCTTTACCTTTTCACAAAGCACCACTTTCCTAATGCAGCATGAAAGCCTGCAAGCAAATGTAAGAAGTTTAAGTAGCAGCTCCAGCCAAGTATTTCTCAATTCAAATTAACCAGAAGAGGTGCCAATGCAGTAGGGATTATGATCAGCATCTTGCAATGTGTACTTGGATTTATGGTCACTCAAAAAATGCAGCATCTCTGGCACGATATATGGCCTGCTAAGGCACTATATGTACTGTTACTGGAAGCAGTAACAGATTTTACTTTTTTGGGTTCCAAGATCACTGCAGACGGAGACAGCAGCCATGAAATTAAAAGACGCTTACTCCTTGGAAGGAAAGCTATGGCAAATTTAGATAGCATAATAAAAAGCAGAGATATCACCATGCCAACAAAAGGTCGTATAGTCAGGGCAATGGTGTTCCCAGAAGCAATGTATGGTTGCAAGAGTTGGACCATAAGGTAGGCTGAGCAC
The DNA here is from genome assembly GCA_026170595.1 of Plestiodon gilberti rubricaudatus. Classification (NCBI taxonomy): domain Eukaryota; kingdom Metazoa; phylum Chordata; class Lepidosauria; order Squamata; family Scincidae; genus Plestiodon; species Plestiodon gilberti. The sequence goes on along the minus strand of JANXHW010000001.1, from coordinate 217,988,965 downwards.
CGAAGAATAGATGCTTTCGAACTGTGGTGCTGGAGAAGACTCCTGAGAGTCCCTTGGACTGCTAGGAGATCAAATCAGTCAATCCTAAATGAAATGAACCCTGACTGTTCCCTGGAAGGACAGGTACTGAGGCTGAAACTCAAATATTTTGGCCACCTAATGCGAAGAGAGGACTCTCTGGAGAAGACTCTGATGCTGGAAAAGATTGAAGGCAAAAGGAGAAGGGGAAGGCAAAGGATGAGATGGTTAGACAGTATCACCGATGCAACGAACATGAAAATGAGCGAACTCAGGAAGATAGTGGAGGACAGGAAGGCCTGGCGGGATATGGTTCATGGGATCACGAAGGGTCGGACACGACTTAACGACTGAACAACAACAAGGCACTATATATGGTCTGCAATATCTCTGCTCTTCCATCACGAGGAGATACTGACAAATATAGAGACAGCGTTTGCTAAAGGCTGATAAATCAAGTGCATTCTAGCACAGCACAGCACAGCTACCATTTAAAAGGGATGAGGTTTCATTAACTTATGTCTCCCATCATTCACAGACCCCACTACTATACAGGTTGGGCCCAAAGTAGGTATACAGTACTGATCGGGTCATGTTTAGTCTCTTAGGAGCTCGAAATGTCCTCCAACATCACAACATTCCTGAAACCTGTTCTCGACATTGTGACACACAGTAATACAATAAAAATAAATAAAAAATAAAAAATACCATGACCCGATCAGTACTGTAAACCTACTTTTGTCCCACCCTGTACTGCTTACCTCTCCTTCCATGCTACCTTCTATCCCAGTCCATGCTAAACATTTCATATTTTGCAAGAACCTAAATGCACAATTGTTGAAATGTACCATTTTTTCTGGGCATAGGTTTGGGGGCAGTTTGACCAGTCACTGCTCATGTTTGGTTGTGGATCTATTCTGCAACAAGGATAATCATGGATGAGTGTAGGATCCCAAACTCAAAGACTGTGCTCAATACAATTTGGTAGGTCTCAGTCTCCACTTTTGCTTCCTGATCTGTCAACAGGAAGTAGTACAGATCTACTTCCACAGGCTGATTAAATAAAATGAAGAATAGCAAAAATGATCAGAAACAAGATTAACTAGGGCTCATTCCCTTATTCTGTACAGATGCAGATGTACACATTCAGATGCAAATGTTAGTATACAGATTTGTTTTTCTTGCATTTTTAGGTCCCACTAACAATTCTAGTATCCAGAAACTGTTGATACTGGAACATCTTTTTATGCAAGTCAACATTTCCTACCCGAAGTCACTTCAATGAATGAAACTGATCTTGTAAAATATAGCTTGAAGTTTCCTAAGGAATGGTTTAATTATAGCCAGAGTAATAGTTGGTTCTTGGTTGCATACATTGTACATTTGTTACAGAACTTTGTAAGCCGCCTTGGGCATATACTTTGGCATGGGAGGCGGGATATAAATTCCTTAAATAAATAAAATAGAAATAGCATTTATGTTTTCTTTCCCTGTATGTATGTCTTGATATTGCCTAAACAAAGTCAAAGTAATTTTCAATGAGCAAATACTATACAAGTGACCAGTATCGTATATAGAATTAAAATTACTTTGAGCATTTAAACTCAGACAGCTAGATGAGGAAACTTGAATTTGCTGTTTATATCAATTTCAAGTGACACAGCAAAAACCACATAATGACAAGAAGCTGACATGTGTTCATGACCTCTAAAGCAATGGCACACATAGCTATATGTCTGTAGACAGATGGCACACACATTTGCTTACAGAAGTGGCTAAATTAAAATCTGTGCTAGGTAATCTTAGTAACAAGACAGCTGCAGTTCATTCTGTCCTCCTTTTACACCTATTGCACATTTTGTGGTACTGCAAAGCAAGTACCAGCTGAACCCTTAAACTCTAGAGAATGGAATGCTGGGAGTACTACAGAGCCCCCATAAGCAGCGGTCAAATTACAACCCCCCCCCCCGAAGAGGGGTCAAGAGTTCTAGTTCTCTTAACGGCAAAAAATAAGGAATGGATATTCCAGCAGAGAACTGGCAGCAAGTCTCTCAGGTCATGCTAGTCCTATGACCATCACTCTAGACTAGAGCAAGGTCTTGCAAGTATGACAGATACAGTCTGAAGAAAACTGTCAACCTTCCAGTTAATGCAAGGTTACCTTAGTGGTCTTATCCATTACACTAACCACCAGCTTTATTAGCAAGGAAACTGGCAGTCACAGTCTGAATATATTAGTCACATGGTGGCTCGGAGATAAGTAAGCATCCCACCCCCACCCCTAACTCCTAAAACCTAAAATGTTTGTTGTTCTTGAATATCGAATCTGTTAAAGAAAATGAGCAAACAGCTTGGCAAATGAATGACTCAAGTTTTAAGAAATGCTTCTCGTTTGCCCCAACTTCCTCTCTGTATGTGCATTCTTTCTATCAGAGAACTCAAGATAAAAGGGAACAAAAAGTTATATTGCCCAATCTCCTACACCGAGGCAAGATCCATTTCTCACACTTTTCCCCCCATTTATTTTGTCATGTAAATCCACTTTGTGAGCTTTTTGTTGAAAAGTTGTATATGAATATTTTTTAATAACACCCATAAGTTACAGCTCATAATTTATCACAACACAAAAAGAGACAGTTTTGCACCATGACCAAGATGCCTGCATGATTAGAAGTAAACTTAGTAACTTAGTAAACTACTTAACAGCGCAATCCTGCACAACTTTACGCGGTTGGGCTAAAGGGCCGGCCACAGTATTCTGAGCCTCTGAGCCATTCCAGCACGGCCCGAGAACACTTCGGGAGAAGGGAACATTTGTCCCCTTCCCCGAATGTAGGGCTGCCTGGGGCCTATGGGCCTCCTCAGATGTACGCCAGCTCTGGAAGCTGACATACATCAGAGGTGGCGGGATAAAATCAAATGGGGATGGGAAAGGGCTGAGGATATCAGTGGAGCGCACCGCCGATATCCCCGCCCTCTCCCTGCCCAGTTTGGCCAATGGCCCCCCTCCCTCGCTGCCCAGCCTGCCCTCCCACCGCTAGTGCTGAACGTACCTCCACCAGTGGGTGCAGGATCCAGAGGACGGCGGAGTAAGGGCTGCTGGTCTCCACACCAGCGGCCCTTACTCCAGAGTCATCACAAACGTGCTTTACGGCACGTTTGCGACTGCCTAGAGCAGTGGAGCACATGCTCCGTCGCTCTAAGACTTATGCAGGATCGGGCTGCCCGTTTAGTCCTCAGCAAGTGAATTACAATACTTTTCAAGGATGTCAAAAAATTCCAGAGCTGCCAACCTGAACAGGAAAAAAATTCCTTCCTTGTAACATCCCAATGAAGCAAGTGGCCTGAATCATTTCTCACTGTAGAGCAAAGCAAAGTACAATATAATATTTTTTGTATGTTTTGAGAACTATATATTATCCTACTACTTTGCTATGAACAATTCAATCAATGAATAATCATTTAAGTTTTATTTCCACAGAAAACTGTGGGGCTCAGGTTTTCTGTTGTACTGTACTAAGTACAACAGAAAACCTGCCCCTAAAAATCAAAGGAACCTAAATATGCCTAGGATTGCACCCACTACCTTTTAATGTAAAGAGTCAACTCAAACTTGGATCCATTTAGAATAATTTAGGGCCAAGTTTTTGAACAATTACTTTGTCACTATAGTAAAAAAATCTTCAGTAAGAAAGCAGGATTTCCCATTGCCCTTAGAAAACCATAACTATGGTAGCCAGTGAGCCCCCCCCACAAAGTCTGTTACTCAGTATGCCAGCAAATGTCCTTTTATTACATTTGTTTAATTATCCAGACTATAACTGTAAAACTCAATATTTCCGTGAACATAAAGATCAGTACAAAAGTAAATATTCTTAGAGTAGGTCAACTTCAACATGGAAATCAAAGATTTTTCCCTCTTCAAATTTTACACAACTGATTCCTCACAGAAAAAAAAATCTATCAAATTCTCCTCATTGCACTTGTTACCACCAGAATTACATGGAGGACATTACAATACAAAATTACAAGAGGGGCAAGTTTACTAGGACAAAAAGAAAAAGGAATATATGCCTATGTGAGCCTTGCAAAACTGGGGCCACACTAGCCCAGATACATTAGTACTACCTCTAGTCAGATCACAAGATAGGTACAAAATGAACCTAAACAACTTCCAAAACCTACTGCATCCAAATGTGGGGAGAGGTTTGTTATGTGTACCAGCTCAACTCAGCATCTGCCTTTTTAAAAACTCTGTTAATGTCTAATTACAGCCATTGTATTCCTTATTACTGAATAGCAGATAAATTCTAGGTTTAAACCTCAGCCATTCAATGACTAGACAGCAGTATATTACACACAAATCAAGGAATAAGCTTCATGCGACCTTCCTCATACCAATAATCATGAAGAGGAGGTTCCTTCACTCGTCCGTATGCTAAAAAAATTGCTTCATTTGTTGAGCTTTCAAATATTTTTATATGGAAATATTTTTATTTCGCCCTGCTGAAAGTATTCATTGTTTAAGAAGAGAACCTATTAGTGTCCTATAGAAATAACGAAAAGGCAGATTTGCTTTGCCATTCAAGTATTGACATGAAAGGGAGCCAAGGCCTGTGCATTGTGCTTTAACCAGCAGTACTTTTTGAGATCTTATAGGGGAAAGGGTGGCAAGAGAAAGGCTAGAATGTAGCTTATACTCACTGCAGAAGAGAAGCTCGTTTTGAAACAAAATTCTAAAAGGTTCAACAGAACTAAGACTTTGTTATATTGTTAAAATTAATTTAATGTCACTCACACAGAGGGAAACCCGCACAGCTACTTTAGGAATGTGCAACAAGTTCCTATGACAATGACAAAGAGGCTTTGATCATTGTAGAAGAGATGTTCCTGTTATGAACACCATTTATCCAAGCTTTGTTTTGAAAGGTGAATCACAAGTAAGATGGTCAGTGCCCTTGGACTGGAGGGAGGCTCTTATGAGATGTCAGTTGTAGCATATAAGCATTTAGTGGCTGTCTGTGTATACTGCAGTCACCTGCATGTATCCCCACCTTATTTAGTGCAGCTTCAACTCTAGAAACAACAAGACCATTCTGGAGGATATGACATGCTCTGCCTTATACAAGAGGGGTCCAAGACTGAAGTACAGCATTGACAGGAGCAGGAAGTTTTTCTGATAGAAAATTAAGGCAAAGATCATACAGCTTTAGTGGACCAACACCTCTTGACTTTTGTAGCCATCGCCTGGCTCTATTTGGTTAGGGGGCAGCAAAGTTTAGCTTTCTGACCTAAAGGGATAACCAGGATAAAGATAAACTTAAGAGGTATTTGGTATCATTATTATGCAGTACAAAACTAAGAGGCTGCTTCAAGATAACACACCTTAGCTTTGTGAGACAGGCAGCGAGATCCAGGGGCTTAGTATACTGTGCAAGTTATGCAGTTTGTTCTCATGCTTCAATTGCATTCCTCATTTTATCTTGTTGATTCTGTCCTAATTGGAGAATTCATCAAGAGGACATGGATGTTACACTCAACACTTCAAGGTAGTTTCAGCAGAAAATACCAAGCTGTTCTTCACAGTGCACATATTAGTTATTCCATAAAATGTGTTTGATGCCCCAAGCAGTAAGAGTGTTCCAGAACTGGGGCTATTCAATTCCCTTTGCACCTGTTTAGGCCTCCTCAACCCTCCTCCTTTTTGTAAGATGACAAAGATTTATAACATACTCAGGCGGAAGTCTCCTTGTACATTGCTTCTAAACACCTACGCCAAACAAGATTAGGTGGCACCTTTTCCAACAGAATTCTCACAAGAGAAAACAGTGAACTTACAAAACTAGGTAGGGTAAAACTTGCAAGTCAAGCCAAGATTGACTCAAGAAAGATAACCCTCTTAGCCCTTAATTCGTTTCTCAAATTCAAAGTTTTCTCTCTCTCAGTTTATTCCCATCATCTTCCTGTACAGAATGTCCATCACCATTGCGTAAACACTTGTCCTTTCCATATCTGTGTTCTTGCTTTTGCCTTCTTATCTCTTTATACCGCAAGGTGATATCACTAGAAAGTAAAAAGAAAAAGAAATTGAGGAAAAAATCAAGCCATTCAAATTTTAGTTTACAAGAGAAACAGTTACAACATAAGAGGATAAATTCTGCCTTTTGCTGTTCTCTGAACAAAACAACATATAGCAAACTCGGAGGTTGGCCGTAGTTAATCATTAAGTGTTTACTACTTCTAAAGTGATAGCTGCAGTACTATCAAAGAAGTCTTGCAAATACTTGAGGGGTGAGGTCAAGGCAAGCCAGTTACCTAAGCTTTCCCCCTCCACAACACAGGGAGGGAGAAGCTATTGCATGCCCTATATTCTTCCCTCCCCAACTCCTGCAAGAACTGTAGACAATTACCATTAGCACTGCACAGTTTTCATATAGTATAGCACAAATTATGCCTTATCCTTATCTCATATTTAAAATTAAAGACTTAAGTCAGGCAGGGCAACAGAGAATGAGCGAGCAAGCAGTTAGCCAGCTCCATTCTGCTACCCAGGTGAGCTGAAAGTTACTGGCTAAACCCTCCCTTTCTGTTGCTCTCTTCCTAGCAAAATGGGCCTAATTCATGTACTCTATTTTCTCAACAGGGCACTACTGGAACCTGAAAGCAGGACCCAGGTCTGATTCATCAGAATGGATCAGACCACCTATGGTCTTATATTTTAAAAATTACTATGAAGACACAACAAGCAATTGATCACATGAACATCTGGATTTTAGCTCTTGCTTACCGAATGAAGAAGCGCCATCCTGTCCATGTGAGCACAAGTATGATTCCAAGGATCCAGCACTGAGTAATGTAGAAAGGAAGTGACAGTGTCAGGGTGTAGGGATCATATTTTATCACAATAAGGAATTCTGTAGCTGTGATAGCAGCAACTAGCCATGCCTGCTGTCCCAACTTTTTATGAAACTTCCTGCAATAAGAAAACAGGCATTATTATATAGGTGCAGAAACTATATTTACAGTATTCAAAATGGCCTTTACAAAGCAACAACATACTGTATGGACTATTCCCACAGTTGTACGAGTCAACTAAACTGCTCTGATAAACATAGGTCATTGCAGAGACAATTATATCAAAATACTATTTTCAGGTATTATTTCACTGCTTGGTGAAGATCTAGTAACCACTCTGGAAAGCTTCCATTCAGGTGGTATGACTTCGGAAGCATCTGTCTGTAGACACTGCCCCCAGGATGCTCCTGAAGTCTGAAGGAACTTTGCCTTCACTGCAGCATGAGAAACCAAGATAAAAAGAAACCAAGATGGTAGCCCATACACGTTTGTTCTCAGGATGCAAGTTGGGGACAACAGTATCTAACACTGTATGTGTCAGGGTTTTCCTTTCAATTGATGTATAGGAGTGCAGGTCTTAACGGGGGGGGGAGGGGTACAGATGTGGTATGTGGGTTTCTGAGTGGGGTGGGCTGTTTGCTCATTGGCGTTGTGATAGAGATGGGCGGACTGATATATTCTTGGATACTGTTAGATAGACACAAACAATTGTGATGTTTTATTGGAATGAGATCTGTTGATGTGTGAAGTCTGTGTTTAAGTGACAGTATCATTTTTAATGTAGTATCTCTGGTTATATGACAGTGTCATTTTAACAATCTGATACGGTTTTGTGATAGTATTACTGTATTTTTCGCTCCATAAGACGCACTTCCCCCCCCCAAAAATAGGGGGAAATGTTAGTGCGTCTTATGGAGCGAAGTTAAAAAAAGTTTTAACAAATACTTACCGGGGCTTGTGGAGGCTTCGGGGAGGCCTGCAGAGGGTCGCGCAGGCCTCCCCGATGTTCATTTCGGCGATAAATGGCTCTTTTCGGCCATTTCCGGTTTTCCGGAAAACCAGAAATGGCCGAAAAGAGCCATTTATCGCCAAAATGAACATCGGGGAGGCCTGCACGACCCTCTGCAGGCCTCCCCGAAGCCCCCACAAGCACAGGTAAGTAAAAAAAATTTTTTTCCCTATTTTTTGCTCCATAGGATGCATGCGTCCTATGGTCTGATGCGTCCTATGGAGAGAAAAATACAGTACTTTAAGTTGGGTAGAATCCGTTTTGTGACAGTACCACTTTAAGCTGGTGTAGAATCCCTGGTGGGATTGACTGGTTGCTTCTAGGCTTATCTCAATTAACTCATTAACTAAGGGGTCCTGTTGTGTTGGATGAGTGAATGCAAAACACCTGAGTCTACAGAGAGGCATAATATAGTAGTAGCTGGCTGCTAGTGCTTCTATTACTTCTGAGGATGCCTCAAGTGTTTGAGGAGAAACGAAGTTTAACATCTTTATATTATGAAATAAAGGTGTAATATACAACGGAGTTTCCAGGGACGATGCTTGTTTTTAACTCAGATCTGGACACGTCATGAAAATCTGAGAACATACTTCAAGATAAAAAAATTAGGTAAGCTCCACTGTGCATGCAAATGTATTTGAGTGTGTGCATGCACCTCTTCAGTTCCTAGCTTTTATCTTCCAGTGGATCTTCAGAGAGTTCTAGCCTCTTATAAAAGTCATAGGCATTTATACAAGTACAGTGTGGGAAAAAAGTATTTGATCCCTGCTGATTTTGTACATTTGCCCACTGACAAAGAAATGATCAGTCAATAATTGTAATGGTAGATTTATTGTAACATTGAGACAAAACAAAAAACCCTGAAAAAAGCATTTCAAAAAAGCAATATAAATTGATGTGCGTGAAATAAGTATTTGACCCCTTTGCAAAACATGACTTAGTACATGGTGGCAAAACCCTTGTTGGCAATCACAGAGGTCAGATGTTTCTTGTAGTTGACCACCAGGTTTGCACACATCTCAGGAGGGAATTTTGTCCCACTCCTCGTTGCAGATCCTCTCCAAGTCATTAAGGGTTCAAGGCTGATGTTTGGCAACTCGAACCTTCAGCTCCCTCCACAGGTTTTTCTATGGGATTAAGGTCTGGAGACTGGCTAGGCCACTCCAGGACCTTAATGTGCTGCTTCTTGTTTTGGGTCATTGTCATGCTGGAATACCCATCCACGACCCATTTTCAGTGCCCTGACTGAGGGAAGGAGGTTCTCACCCAGGATTTGATGATACATGGTCCCGTCCATCGTCCCTTTGATGCGGTGAAGTTGTCCTGCTGCCTTAGCAGAAAACCACCCCCAAAGCATAATGTTTCCATCTCCATGTTTGACGGTGGGGATGGTGTTCTTGGGGTCATAGGCAGCATTCCTCCTCCTCCTCCAAACACGGTGAGTTGAGTTGATGCCAGAGCTAGATTTTGGTCTCATCTGACCACAATACCTTCACCCAACCAGTTCTACTTTGAATCATTCAGACGTTCACTGGTAAACTTCAGACGGGCCTGTACATGTGCTTTCTTGAGCAGAGGGACCTTGCGGGCACTGCAGGATTTCAGTCCTTCACGGTGTAGTGTGTTATCAATTGTTTCCTTGGTGACTTTGGTTCCAGCTGCCTTGAGATCATTGACAAGATCCTCCCGTGTATTTCTGGGCTGATTCCTCACCGTTCTCATGATCATTGAAACTCCATGAGGTGAGATCTTGCATGAAGCCCCAGATCGAGGGAGACTGACAATTATTTTGTGTTTCTTCCATTTGCGAATAATCACACCAGCTGTTGTCACCTTCTCACCAAGCTTCCTGGTGATAGTCTTGTAGCCCATTCCAGCCTTGTGTAGGTCTACAATCCTGTCCCTGACATGCTTGGACAGCTCTTTGGTCTTGGCCATGGTGGAGAGTTTGGAATCTGCTTGATTGATTGCTTCTGTGGTCAGGTGCCTTTTATACAGGTACTGTAACAAGCTGGGATTAGGAGCACCCCCTTTAAGAGAGTGCTCCTAATCTCAGCTCGTTACCTGTATACCGTAAAAGACACCTGGGAGCCAGAAATCTTGCTGATTGATAGGGGATCAAATACTTATTTCACTCATTAAAATCCACAATTTATATTGCTTTTATGAAATGCTTTTTTCAGGGTTTTTTTGTTATTCTGTCTCTCACTGTTACGATAAACCTACCATTACAATTATAGACTGATCATTTCTTTGTCAGTGGGCAAATGTACAAAATCAGCAGGGGATCAAATACTCCCCCCCCCACTGTCTGTGGTAAGTTTACACATGTTGTTTAAAGGTGATGAGACTAAACTTTTCTGTTCATGAGATTGGGTTCCACATATATACTATAATACCTTTATGACATGGCATCGCTGACTGGAACTAAAGAAAGTTCCAATCTCAACTACCATGTCACCCTCGCAATTTCTACCAATCAAGATTGGAAGAGAAAATACAGCAGTCTACGGCACAAACATTCTTGGCATACATTTTCCTCTGGAAAGTTCTGAATGCAAAGCAGAACTGTGATATTCAATTGTGTGAAATTGCAAGTGAACATTCAAGTGAACCCTCACAATGAATCAACAAAATTCTTCTAGAGAAGCATCCATTTGAGTATCTGCCTCTGCAACGATCACATTCAATATTTCAATATTACTTTGTTGCCTCACATGCACTTACATGTTGGAAGTCTACAAACAGTACTTTTAGAAATGACAGCCACTGGTACAACTAAGAAGCAGCTTCCCAAAAAAGGTTAATTGTCAAGATCTACTTATTAGCTAAATGCTGTGGGGAAGGGGAAGGATGGCAAAAACAAAAAGCAAAAAACAACCCATTGCTTCAGGCAGACCAAGACCTGCTTTTCCAAACATGGGCTTGTTTTTTAACTCAAGTCACATATTGCCTTCATGTCCCAAAGAGAAGACAACATAGCTATGGTGTTCGGGGGTAGGGAAGAAGCAATCTGCTTCAACGCTAGCCCCTCTCCTTGCTTGAACCTGGATCCTCCTTTCAGGGAGGAAACAATCAGAAACATCATTCCTCCCTTGCTACAAAGGAGCATTGTCCTGTTTCTCCCCACCTATTGGAATCTCTGTTCGTGGTAGCCAGGCCAGTCAGATTCAGGGTTGACATGTTTCCCGTTTGGAATAAATGAAAGCCATTCCTGGAGTCCACAGTAATAAGAAACATATCTTCTCTCAATCATCTCACAGGTCACAGAGCATTTAATCTGTTTCACTGAACTCAATGGGAACCTACTGAAAGTTCTCAAAACAGAACACTGGCTCCACTTTCTTCCGATCACACTGGATAGAAAGTTAACATTTGCTAGCTGTATTATTTTTTAATCTCAGATTAGAGACTTTAGAATTCTGTACGGGTACAAATGCACCATGCAAAAAGGAATTCAGCAGTTGTTTCAAGATCTTACAAGTCTCAACTTCCTTCATTGTAAATATTTTAGCATGCCTTCTAAAACAGGTTTTCCGAAATGGCTTACAAAGAAATACCACAAATAAAACAACCCTCGTTAGCAGAGGTTTGTAGTTTCCCAGGCAAAAACTAGTTTCACAGAGTAGCAGTGGTAAATAAAAGTTTTTAAATCAAGATTGGGGACAGCACACTGCAATGTATCTGGATATTTCAGAAGTACAGAATGAGTTTTGAGCACCTCTACTGATAACTAAGAAATGGGCTTTGTTTCACTGCTACATCAAACCATGATAAAGAAACACTATGTTCTACACATGGCATTACATTTTATACTAGGCAATCTGATGTTTATCCCCCCCTCTCATCATTTGCATCTCTCTCACTCACTCTTCTAAAATGAAATATTATTCAAACAAGTCTATACCACTCAACATTATCTCTCTAGTCATGGTACTCGATGCCCCAGGTGGAGAAAGACTCTCCAAAGATCTTAAGTTACCTCCTTATCAAATGCAAACATTCTCCAGTTCTGCAGCCTTGCAACAGCAGAGTGACTGTTCCTCAAAATCTGTTGATTCTCTTGTTACAAGAAGCAAGTCTCAGTTACATTTTTAAAAGTTTGACATACTAGCTATCCGAATTTAAGTTCCTACTATCTTTAGATCTCACCTTGCTAATGCACTTTATCCTCAACCTACTTTGATGCTTTGATCAAAGCTTTTGATAAAGTTTTGATGAAGTAGGCTAGTACAGACCACATGAGATCCTTTAAGAATGCAATCCTACACACACCTACCTGAGTAAATTCCCTTGAACTCAATTAGGCTCACTTTGTAGGCTCTCTCAATGTCAGATGCAAGGGAGTGGCGACATGATACAGGTATCTTGTGTGCTCCCTGAGGCATCTGGTAGGCCACTGTGAGATACAGGAAGCTGGACTAGATGGGCCTTTGGCCTGATCCAGAAGGGCTCTTCTTATGTTCTGAGTAGAAATGCATAGGATTGCATTGTCAAGTCTTGTAGGGGAACTTCTGTGGGCCTTTTCCCACAGATTATGCCAAGAGTTCCAAGAGGTACTTCTGAGTAGACAAACCTCCTTCCTCATACTGTACAATGTGCATACTGTGCAAACTAAAAGGAAACGACATGGATACTTTTCCCTATCTTCCCAATCCAGTTTTTGCATTGCATTGCCAAATCACAAACTGCAAAGTAAAACTTAATCATGGCAATCATAGCATGACAAACCTATTACAGGTGGGGACATAACCAGTATGGTAGTGAAAAACTAAAAATCTATTTATGTTTGAAGGGGTGGTGATGTATATGTCAGTATCTACATGAAAAAACAAAGGCAGTGAATAATAATAAAGAGCCTTGGCTTTCACGGTCCTGCATGGCTCATGAGAAAAGACTGAAATGTGTAGACCAGGGGTGTCAAACATAAGAAAGCTCTTTATCCAGCCCACATGATAATTGGGTTCTCCCAGCGCCACCCTTTCAGCATCTCCACTTCTGCCGAGGCTCTGGGTAGGAGACGGAAGGAGGCCTCAGAAGGCAAGGAAAGATTGACCTGCCCCATCCCCCAAGGGGATGGGGCAGGTCAAGAGCGATGACAGAGGGAGACACTACCAAGGTACTGGGAGAGCTCAATTATCACATGGGTCGTCCTTTCAGCAGCATTCCTTCTGCTGAGGTGTCACTTTGTGGAGCACCTCTCAGTTGCTGAGCTGCGAAGTGATGCCTCAGTAGAAGTGGTGCTGCTGAAAGGGCAGCCCACATGATAATTGGGGTCTCCCATAACTTGAAAATACGATCAAGATTTGCATTTTTTTTCTTCTGTCATTTGCAACTAATGAGTTCCTACATGAGAACAAAGTGATTTCTGACCATCATCTGCTTAATTACATCACTTTCTGCTTAATTATTTTACTTCCAGTCCACAATGCTATGAATGCTATTCGGTCCGCTGTATGAAACGTGTTTTGAGTTTGACACCCCTTTTATAGACAATCAGGGGGTGGGGTGGGGCGAGTGCTCCCTCCTGGCACAGTTAGGCTTATACAGAATTCCTGTCCATCTTGTACTAGCAGTTTCTTCAGTTACAGTGGAAAAAGTTAAACATCTGGCAAGAGAGTACTTTAAGTACGATTCCTTAAAAACTAAGATGTTTATTTGGTCTACATCAGACTATTCTGTACTGAAACAGAAGATAAATAATTGTATGCTTGTCAATTTTTGTTTTCCACCTTTCCATAATTGTATTATATTGTATTATAATAGAATGCGATGGAAGTTGTTAAAGTTAAGGAACATCATGTTTACCAGTTTCCCTGAAGTTTTCTCCATATTTGGCTATGAAGATGGAGTAAAAGTGCTCGCTCCCCAACAAAGCATGCAGCCAAGCAGGTAACTGATGCAAGAAGCAACTGTGAAAGGTTTTCTGTTTACAGCCAAAGGATCATCAGAAATCTCTATGTCCCTATTAGTGAGGGTTAATTAACCACATGGAAACTTTTATCCATTGTTAAACAGCTGTCCCTGAAAATCATGTATTGAACAACAGAGCTATTGCTCATACTCTACAGCAGTGTTTCCCAAACTTTTTCGACCTGCGGCTCCCTTGACAATTGGCGACCATTGGCTGCGGCTCCCCATTACATTATGTTAATGCATACCAATCGGCATTGCATTGTTTTTCGAGAGGATTCTGTGGCACTCCGCAGCTCCCCTGGGAGCTGCGCCTCCCAGTTGGGAACCATTGCTCTACAGAAATATCCTAATATCAAGGAAATGAATTAAATAGGGCATAAATTAATGGTGGTCCATTTTTATAATCCAGAAAGTTTAGCCTTCAAGCCTTTATGCTCATAGATCACCTTGGCTGTTGTCTGGCAATGAGTTATCAGGCTCTAAGTCAAGCATCTTCAGTAGTAAGATCACCATTCTGCTGCTCAGGAATGGTTGGTTGCATGCAATTTTTGCTTTAAGTCCACTTGTTTTTCATAGAACATTGTGCCTATGGAAGGGGGGAGGTTTGGAAGGCTCACAACTGTAAACAGATGTACAAATGCAAGATCCAGCAAGCTGTAGTTCTGAAAATTAGCAGGTCTTGTATATCTTACTAATGGTGGCCTTGACCAGGAAGATAAGGCAAAGAATGTGGTTGGCTGAAATGGGAGGTTCCTTGCCATAGCAAGGTTTAAAATCCACCCTCCATGCTATAAAGTGAGTGGGCATTACTCAGGTAGCCCAATTCATGTGATCAAGGAACATGACAGTAAGAAGAAAAAGAACTGTAGATAATCCAATAAGCATCTTTCTGGCCCCTACACCAGTGTCAAATGGTCCCTGTAACAAATGAGCTTTACTCTTATTTAAGAGCTGTTAGAAAGAGCTTTCTTGCTACCTAACAAAATACTATATTAGGTAGAGAATTAGAAAAGTCATTTGAAGCTCTCTTATGAGTTTAAAAGCACAGTTTAAGAGAACATAAGTAATACCTTCATGTATGAAGGCCTTTTGTAAGCTGCCTTGGGTCCCTTCGGGGAGAAAGGTGGGATAAAAATACTGTAAATAAATAAATATGTCTTAAAGAGTTTTGGAGACAGTTTGTTGTTTGCTACCCATAAAAAAGCAAGAGGTAGGAAATGATTGGTACTATTTAGGATGGATCTTTGTACATCTTGGATGAAGTCCTTGATTTCTGCATTTCATAGCAAAGAATGGCAACACATTGAATTGGCAACAAAGTACTGGTGATGGATGGCGCTCCCCTGTTCCAATGTTATGCTATGTAGTTGAACAGAGGGCAAAGGAATCAGACAGATGCTTTTTCAACTCAAACACAAGGACCTGAAAATGGGCCATGGTGTTAAGCAGAGGAGCTCACTAATAAGAAATTGAGACCTCTTCTTACCTTAAGCAGGAAGTATATCCCAAATCAGTAGATCCAACAGGAGGGGCAGGGGATGGCCTGTCACTGCTGAATGTCCTGAAATCCGACTAAGTAATCAGGGTTGACCCTTCTTCCCAGTTCTAGGAGTCAAAGACTTGCAAATAAAACTGATCTTGGAATCCTAGATACTGAACACAGACACTTTTTGTGTTGGTCAGTGAGACAGTTAAGTTTAAAGTTCAGTGATCAGTCTAGTTGCTCCATTATCACTAAGCCAAACCACGTTAATGTTTGCTAAAATGATGAAGGGGAAAAAACAAATTGAAATCAGGCAGGTGTTTAAGACATGCACTGCTGTGTGAAGGCAGACTACTGCAAAATACATTACTAGATGTATGGAAAGATGGTGCCACAAAAGTTAAAGACTGGAGATTTGTTGAGAGCAGCATGGAGTTCATGGAAGTTTGGTAATGACATCATCACCGTATATCCGGAAACTCCTCAGGGCTCTGCACAGCAGCCAAAGGGGTCCACGCACCAGCCGGGACCTCTTAGAGGGATTACTGGTTGAGAGATCTCAAGGAACAAGACTTAAAAAGGGTCATATGGCTAGACCCTCTAACTTTAACAATTTCCTCAAGGCTATAGCATTTAGTGACATTTTAAAAGACTACTGAAATGCTGTTTTGTGCAAAAGCCAACATTCAAGCTAATCTGAGTCATCATCAACACAGATCACTGTACAATATTGCATGTTTTAAAATAGCATGTAGCAAAGTGACATTTGCAAATCCAAACCATATGTACGGTAATTTGCAATTATATACTGTATGCTGTGTTCAAAAATTCTCACTCACTCAAGGCCACACATTTCTTTGCAGCAGACGACCCATCATTGGTGTAGTATTTTTGTCACCAGGTTGCTACAATCCTTACCAGTTCTAAAAATGAGCAGCTGAGCTTGAGTAAGAGGAAGGACTTACGGATCATCCATGAAATCGTAGATCTCTCTCATGGCTACACCTCCTACGTTCACAAAAAAGACAAGTCGCAGCAGGACCAAGTAGTGTTCTGGAGGCATCCACAGGACAAACTTCAAGTAAAAAGTGTTCAACTCTGCCAATAAAAACTGACAGGCATATACCACTGAATCACTTAAGTTCAGAAGATTTCCTATTATTCAAATCCAAAATACACTAACTTCTGAAAGCATAGGAATTTGAATATTCTTGTTCTATATATCTTCATCTAAAGTTAAGCAAAGGTGTCTGTCCGTTTAGCTGTTTTGCCTTCAACACTAATTTTCATTAGAATATGCACCTCCCCCGCCCCATCTTGTAGGTTGCAATCTCATACTAATGTGTTGGGGTAACTGCACTGACCGTGCATTCCCTCCCCCTCGAGATACATGAGATATGAGATAACTATTTGTTTAAACTTGCTTGGCTATTCAAATTGGCTGGATTCCACTATAATATGAAATGATGTTTTGTGCTAACAGTTAAGAATTCACACTATGGTTAGAGCCTTCAGGCAAACCATGGTTTAGAGTTGCTGTTCTGCTGTAGCTTCCTACCTGCTCAGGACTTCACTTCAAAGTTCAGTCCTCTCTCCATGGTGCAGCAAACTGTGGTTTGTCAATCATTTGTGAATATTCAGACAAGTTAGTCTGCAAAACAACTTTAAATTGTCATTTCCAACCCTGGTTTGTTGGCCCCAAACAAACCACAGTTTTGTGGACGGAATGGTCCAGATGTTAAAACAAACCATGGGTTTGCATTATGTCTGAGCCCAGTTTCAGCATTACCACTTGCATATAAACAATATGGACCACAGAAACTAAACAGATCCAACTTTTGACTATTTTATTCACATAATTATATCAAGAACTTAGTCAAGCTGATGTATGATGTACAGATATTATCTCAGCTGGCCCCTTTTCATTTCCACTACTTTGGACTGGCTCACTTCTGAGATCATGGCATGAGTGCTGCCAGATACCCAATCTCTATGCTATGTCTTGGACAGACTCAGGAAAGCTGCTTTGTGACTTAGGAAGGTGTAGTATCAATTTAATAACGCCTACGCAGCGGGTTAAACCGCTGAACCATAAGCTGTCGATCAAAAGGTCGGCAGTTCGATTCCCGTGACGGGGTGAGCGCTCGTTGCTTGGCCAGCTCCTGCCAACCTAGCAGTTCCAAAGCATGTCAATGCGAGTAGATAAATAGGTACCGCTTGCGGGAAGGTAAACAGTTCTCCGTGTTCCAGCCGCATGCTACGCGCTGCAGCAAGGAGAGTCATGCCGGCCACATGACCACGGAGGCGTCTTCGGACAACGCTGGCTCTTCGGCTTTGAAATGGGGATGAGCACCACACCCTAGAGTCGGACACGACTGGACTTAATTGTCAGTGGATACCTTTACCTTTACATTTAAATACTAAATAGGAAACAATTCTGGAAGAGTTATGTCCATTTTGTAGAAACAAGAAAGAAAAAGAGTTCCTTACTACAAAAATAATACCACAGACTGCTAGCCATCTGCGAAGACTGGAGGCTGGCTTCCACTCAAATTTAACCCAGCTGTATGGTGTGAACTGGAAGGCAATTCTCTTCATTTTACCTCTAGAGAAAGAAAAATCATAAAGATCCCCATGTTAGCAGTCTTACGATACGAACTGTGTAACATATTTTACATTTTGGCTTTTATTTCACATTTATTTAAATTACCAAATGTCTGTGCCATATATGTGAAGAGAACTCTGGTTCACAACTATTGGAAATGAATTTGGTTTATTTTGGTCAAACACTAGGTTTTCAACTTAGCCAGAAAGGTTTAAATTAAAAAGACTGGCATGAGCTGATAAAGCATCAAACATAGCTGCAAATTCTTGCAGCCACTTGTACACTCTCATCTTACTACTTGTAGTATTACACTAGTACAGAATGTTGAGAAATGTAGCTCATATTTCAGGGTCAGGAACATCATCAAGAATGATCCATGGATTTGTTCTGAACAGAACACGATTGGCTCCTAAGCAATCCCCAAGTCAGAAACTGAAAATTCAACTGTAACTGGGTACTAAAGTGTAATACCAGATCATTATGTGAACACACATTGAATGTATGAGTGGTTAATTGTTTATGTAAATATATTTTAATTTTAAAAAGCGGTAATTATTATCCTAACTTAAAAGCACAGGATACATCACCCATTTTTCTATACAGGCTATATTCTATACACTGGAAGCAAGACTGCCTCAAACCACCATCATACATCTACATCGTTAAAGAATAATGCAGTTAACTAGCATATCAGAAATTGGATGATGTGTCAGAATGAGAGCAACTGTTTTCTTTATGGAAATCTAATGAAATGGTCACTTTGTACACTCTCAATATCAAAAATAGAAAATCAACTACCACTTTTCCTTCCCCCTAAAAGACAGCAACTTAACATTGGGTTATTGACATCCATACTGAGTCAAATATTTATTTAACGTAAGTTTGAACAACTTTTAAAAAATTATTTTGAAAGTGTTGCACTTGCTACTCATTTGCCCTAAAAGAAAACTGTATCAGAATTGGTTATATTCCCCTTCATTAAAGATTTAGAGTTTTTAATTTCAGACATGCTAATGTATCCTAAGATTTACATTTTCCACTTTAGTTATGAATTATAATTTAACACATAGGTCTTCAACAGGTGGGTCACAGCAATGCTGCCAGCACCATTTAATTTTGAGACTTGGGCCTGCATAATTTGAGCAGTAACCAAGCAAAGGGCCATAGATGAAGTAAATTTCATTAGAAACTGACTTGGGGTGTGCGCGCATTTCGGTCAAGCCTCTCAACCTTCAGTGGGTCCCCTCAGACTCCCACTAATCCACCTGCTCTTCTCTGCCACACCACTTCCTTTGTTCTCTACGTTATCTTACTTCCGTTTTCCCTCCCTTTGCCTGTCAAAACTGGGTGTATACTTTTGTGGTGCTACTCTCTGCCCCGCCTATTTCTAGTTGGAAGGAAAGAAGGGGCAGAACACCACAGTAGCAGTGTGCGTTGATCAATGCTCACAGGGTAAGAAAAGAACTGGGGCTGTTCACTCACCCACCCCTCTCACCCGCTGGGCTCTTGAAGGTGGGTCCCATGTTGCAAACTGGGGTTTGAAGTGGGTCCCAGCTCGTGACAAGCTGAAGCCTACTGATTTAACATACTTGTATGTGGGAATGTTCCAAAGTCCTTGCCACTTGTATGTTTTCAGGGAAAGCCATCCCAAAGTTTTCATTCCACAGTAAATGCCAAGTCCATTGCATAAGAGTACATCCATAATCCACTGAAAAAACAAAACCCATGTAAACCACCATTATAATCCATCAAAAACATAATCCATCATAATATTGTGGATTCATATACATAAACTTCATGCATGCTTTCACAATAGTTCCAGAGTATTCTGTGCAATTCTGAGATGTGCTTATGATGCAAATGACTTTAAAAGTCAATCATACTCTTACAGTATAAGATTTCTCAGTTCCTAAGACAGAAAAATCTCTCATCTGTAGAAGCACAGGCCTGATTCTGAATTTTGATTTGGTACTGCTCCCCCTTTTTTTCCAACTGAGAGACAACAAGGTGTTACAAGCACAACCTGTATGGTTGTGTGTGAGGGGAATCAAGAAAAATCTTCCTTTTGCAGCTTGTAACAAGTGCAGTTTCCTATTTTTCACAAAATATGGACGTTTTAGTTCATTTCATCCACAGTCAGTTAATAAGCCAGGCTATCAAAACAGGATCAGATTCTGGTTTGATAATGTTGCTTGTTAACTGTAGAAGTTGTTTGAAACCAGTTTCCCAACTCTGGACAAGACACAAAACTGCAGCTTGTAACAAACTACAACAGGAAGTTTTCAGGCTCTTCTCCTTGAGTGCAAAGTGGGGGAATGCACAAACTCAAGGCTCATAACAAACCAGTGGCATAGCTAGGTCTTCTGGTACTCAGGGTGGTGACTCGTGAGTTACCCTCCCCCCAGCACCAGAAGACCAGGAAGTAACTGATGGTGACCTGATGACATCACCACCAATTACTTGGTGTGCAACACTGTTCGCTCTGAAGGGAAAAAGGGTCACTGCTCTGAGCAGTGTGCAACCCAAGCAGGTGGCAAAAAGGTGGGTAGCCCCCCCAGCCTCCCTGTTGCCGCCCAGTTCCAGCTCCTCCCTCTACTAACCCCAGCTGATCGGCGCTAATAGAGCAAAACAGCAATCAGCTGTTCGGGCCTAGATTAGTGCTGTGCTATAGAGCTCTAGGGGGGCAGCTGGAACTTTTGTCACCCACTGGTTTCTCCCCCCCCCGCACGGCATCTGCCACACACAGCGGCAGAGGGTGCCAAGCCAGGGGGGAGTTGACAGAAAATCCAACTGCCTCCCCTCTACTCTAGCGCTCCACAGCAAAGCGGTAATCTAGCGCCAAATAGCTGATTGGCACTAGGATTTAAATCCCCAGTGCCAATCAGCTGTCCTGCACTAGATTACCACTTTGCTGATCAACTGGGGTTAGTAGAGAGGCGGCGCCATTGCTGCTGCAGTGGCATTTGTCACCCCCCACTGGGCAGCCTGCATGGCGACCACCCTAATTATGTTCTCATTACATAACTTCGGGCTCTCCATGAGAGAAACCAAACTTCTGGTCTCCACCCAATGGTCGAATGAAGGCTTCAAAGACATGATAGAGGTACCGTATTTTTCGCTCCATAAGATGCACTCCCCCCCCCCAAAAAAAATAGTGGGAAATGTCTGTGCGTCTTATGAACCGAATGCTGTAAAAACATTGGTAAAAAGATCTTGCTTTAACTACTATGGTAATTTTAACGGCGCTTGGCTGCTTACTGCATCGTCATAACAGCACCTCCGATCTTTGTCCCGTCTTTGTCTACCTCTGATTTCAGTCCTTCACAGCGTAGTGTGTTGCCAATTGTTTCCTTGGTGACTTTGGTTCCAGCTGCCTTGAGATCATTGACAAGATCCTCCCGTGTATTTCTGGGCTGATTCCTCACCGTTCTCATGATCACTGAAACTCCACGAGGTGAGATTTTGCATGAAGCCCCAGATCGAGGGAGACTGACAATTATTTTGTGTTTCTTCCAGTTGCGAATAATCACACCAACTGTTGTCACCTTCTTACCAAGCTGCCTGGTGCTAGTTTTGTAGCCCATTCCAGCCTTGTGTAGGTCTACAATCCTGTCCCCGACATGCTTGGACAGCTCTTTGGTCTTGGCCATGGTGGAGAGTTTGGAATCTGCTTGATTGATTGCTTCTGTGGTCAGGTGTCTTTTATACAGGTACTGTAACAAGCTGGGATTAGGAGCACCCCCTTTAAGAGAGTGCTCCTAATCTCAGCTCGTTACCTGTATACCGTAAAAGACACCTGGGAGCCAGAAATCTTGCTGATTGAGAATCAAATACTTATTTCACTCATTAAAATGTATGTCAATTTATATCAGTGTTAGTAGTTCCTCTCGTCTGTCTTCCAAGTTGACTGTGGAGTCAGAAACATCTACCATATTTTTCGCTCCATAAGATGCACTGGACCATTAGACGCACGTGCATTTTGGAGCAAAAAATTTGGTAAAAAATGTCTTGCTTTAAGTACTAATTTTAACGGCGCTTGGCCACTTACCGCGTTGTCATAGCAGCACCTCCGATCTTCGTCCCGCGTTGCAGCTCCAAGATGCGAGCCTCCCAGGCGCTGGACGCGACCAGGGAGCTCTGCGCAAACATCACAGCAACTGCAATGTTTGCGCAGAGCTCCCAGTCGCGTTCGGCGCCCGGGAACTTAGCGCAGGTGGTCTAATGGGAACATATAGCGTCTAATAGCGTCTAACAAGCTGGAACCATAGTCATCAAGGAAACAATTGGCAACACACTACGCCGTGAAGGACTGAAATCCTGCAGTGCCCGCAAGGTCCCTCTGCTCAAGAAAGCACATGTACAGGCCCTGAAGTTTGCCAATGAACGTCTGAATGATTCAGAGGAGAACTGGGTGAAGGTATTGTGGTCAGATGAGACCAAAATCTAGCTCTTTGGCATCAACTCAACTCGCCGTGTTTGGAGGAGGAGGAATGCTGCCTATGACCCCAAGATACCATCCCCACCGTCAAACATGGAGATGGAAACGTTAAGCTTTGGAAGTGTTTTTCTGCTAAGGGGGCAGGACAACTTCACTGCATCAAAGGGACGATGGACGGGACCATGTATCATCAAATCCTGGGTGAGAACCTCCTTCCCTCAGCCAGGGCACTGAAAATGGGTCGTGGATGGGTATTCCAGCATGACAATGACCCAAAACAAGAAGCTTCTCAAGAAGCTCAAGAAGAAGCACATTAAGGTCCTGGAGTGGCCTAGCCAGTCTCCAGACCTTAATCCCACAGAAAAACCTGTGGAGGGAGCTGAAGGTTCGAGTTGCCAAACATCAGCCTCGAACCCTTAATGACTTGGAGAGGATCTGCAACGAGGAGTGGGACAAAATTCCTCCTGAGATGCGTGCAAACCTGGTGGTCAACTACAAGACTGACCTCTGATTGCCAACAAGGGTTTTGCCACCAAATACTAAGTCATGTTTGCAAAGGGGTCAAATACTTATTTCACTCATTAAAAAGCACATTGCTTTTTTCAGGTTGTTGTCGTTCTGTCTCTCACTGTTACAATAAACCTACCATTACAAACAGACTGATCATTTCTTTGTCAGTGGGCAAACATACAAAATCAGCAGGGGATCAAATGCTCCCCCCCCCCCACACACACACTGTAGGGCCCGGATCAGAGACCACAGAAACTCCAAAAACTTTGAAACAGAATCTCAGTCAGAGCAATGATGTGAGATTCCTGGGCTACCGCAGAACGTGTCAATGTGGAGATCTATAGGCCTGGTGGTAAACTGAGCTCCTGCTTTGAGACTGGTTGTAATCTTAGCTCAGCATCAGTGACAACAGCCTGTCACCTGTAGGGGAGGTTGAACATTGCAGCATTTCAATAATCTCGCCCCCCCCCCCCCCTAGAGGTAATTAGGACCATAACAATCCTTAAGAGTCTGTGAGTAAGTCACCAAGGTGGAAGACGTCAATGACAGGGCCCTAGAAGGCTTCTGAGTAGACTTAACTTGTTTTTCCTTTTCACTTTTTTCACTTTCTTCTACTGGGACCCCCAGTTCCAGCCCCCCACCCAGTGTGGGGTTTATTGTATTTGTCATTTCCCTTCTGGACATTGCCTTGGTCAGCCAAGGTCTGGCTTCCAGATTTTATATATATATCAGGACTAACTTACTAACTACAAAATATATGTGTGGGCATATATGTGAACAACACCAACAATAACGTAAGAAATAAATATGAAAATGTGCATTTTGTTCCCCCAAGGGAAGATAAAGGGAAGCTTTCTCACATTGCTGCATCAGCTGCAGTCAAGAAGGACCCGAGGAATTGGACATTCTTCCCACCCTTGAGACACATGGTTTGCAAGGTGTTTCTCCCACTTGAGAGCAGGGGCAGAAAATTTGACAAAGCTCTGGAAGCTTCTGAGGTCAGTTCTGCACATGTGCAGAACTCCACTACATGTGACTGCACAGAGACTATGCAGAAGAAACAAAACTGAAACCTATTTGATGGCAAGTGAACTTCAGAACTACAGGGTCTTTAGAGTGCAAGGGGGAAATGTTATTTCCTCAAAGCTACTAAGATTTAACTAGTAACTAAAGCTTGTCAACACAAGAATTTGAGTCATATTGGTCTTGAAGATGTTCTTTTTTTTTCAAAAGATTGTAGTACTCACATGGTCCCACCAACATTCACTGAAGTTAGGAAGCTGATGTTCTAGACTGTACTCCAGAAATTCAAACATTACGCTGATGATCATGCACATCCACCAGTCACGAATCATAAGTGTCTAAGTTTAAAAACAAACAAAACTAGTTAGTCCTGTAGATCAGATTATTCCAAATCTTAGCTATGCAATCCTGAAAGACATTCAAATATTTATATTATATACCACAAAGGTTCCAGAATATTCTCACTGAAGAGGAACTTGACAGTTAAGTAGCAGAGACTTGCAGCCATGCTGAGCTATATTACACTGTGACTGCATTGTATTTCCGCGCTCCTCTGAAGATGAGCAGTTCTCGATCTGTTAAACATAAAATCGCATGACTGCCTATTTTAAAGCAGGAACACAGAACAATTCTTTATGTTCTTAATCCCTTTCAAAAACCCAGGCTGGATTTTAAGAACTACATTTTGATCTGAAAACACTATTTCCCTCTGCATATATTATATTCACCTTGTATCAAAAAGAGCAGAAGAAAAAAAAAACCAGACTAGCCACTTCCATATATCTGTAAGTCATAGAGTAGATGGAGCACTAGATACCTTAACTACGTACCTGGAATAAGTTGCCTTTAATGCAGGGGTGGGGAACCTTTTTGCGATGGAGGGACATTTTCCCATGGGGAAAATGTCCTGCGGGCCGTGTGCCCCTCCATCGCAAATTGGTGCCCTGGCGCGCAGAGGGGCGCGCGCACGCACGCACGCACACACACACACCGCTCTCCCCCCCCCTGCTCTCCTCACCTTTTTGGAGCACAGCTGGCTGGCTCGCTGCCACCTCCCGCTCCTCCGTCGGCGGCCGCATCAGAACCCTCGGAGCAGGTCGACCGATGGCTGCCCGCCCGGACCTCCCTCCCGGCGCATTGTCGCCTGCAGCAGCAGCAGCACGCCCCGTTGTGCCTGGCCGCCCGCAGCCGCCTCGGTCTGTTCTTTTGAATTTGCCTCCCAGCCTCTGCCTTGCCACGTGAGGGCGGAGCGGTCGCACTTCCGAAGGAGGACCGGGAAGATCTCCGCTACGATGGGCCAATCGCCTTTTCGCGCTGCTCACACGACTCCTTTCGAACTCGGCTGTTTCTGCGCATGAGCAGAAACAGCCGAGTTCAAATGGAGTCGCGCAAGGTGAGCGCGCCGCTCGCTCTCCCCTCGGCGCGACTCCTTTGAATTCGGCTGCTTCTGCACATGTGCAGAAGCAGCCGGGTTCCAAAGGAGTCGCGCGAGGTGAGCGCGCCGCACGCTCTCCTCGGAGCGACTCCTTTGAATTCAGCTGCTTCTGCACATGCGCAGAAGCAGCCGAAGGGGCCTGCGGGGCTGGCGGAGCCTCCGGTCTGCTCGCGCGGGCCGGACCTGATTGATTCGGGTCTGGTCTCGCGCGGACCGGATCGCTCCAGGGGCCGGATCCGGCCTGCGGGCCGCCGGTTCCCCACCCCTGCTTTAATGAAAGGGCAACCAGTTAACTGCTCTGCTGCTTTAACTTGTGATTAAGTACTGAGTAGCGCACATGCCAGGGAAAGGAATGCTAAATATCCTTGATGGCTATACAAAAATGCAGACATTAGTGCACTGTCCTGGTATAGAAGGATCTGTTGCAACACTATCAGATGAAGTAGCAACAAGAGAACACAAAGCAAAATTCCCTTGTGTTGAGCAAGCATTTTTCCAAAGTTGCAATAAAGATCTTAAACTATAACTTCTGAAGTCAATAATTGACAGATAAAATACACTGCCCCATAACATGCAGTTTTAGAAGCAGAAGATGGTCTTCAATTGCCTATAAGTGTATTCAGATCAAGCTTTCTGAGAAACTAAGCTTCCTTATGTCAATATGAAACACACATTTCAAATTAATTTCTGAACTTTGTAAAATAATCTAGAGTGCTAGATATTTAAAAATGGATGTTAAGAATGTGGGACAAACACACTTCTCAGGTAAAGTGTACGATTACTTTCTGGAACAAGCACCGGAAACAATCTGACTTTCAAAGTAGAGTGATAGATGCTGACATTTTGTTTATTGTATCTGGACATATAGAATATATGCATTATCTGTTTATTAAAATACACACTAGAGGGACATGTATTGCACCTTCCTAACCCTAATGACCAATTGTCTTAGGCATGCCAATTTTTTCTCCCTACCCTCCACCAGATAGTCACTGAGCAGGATCAATCACTGAGCAGGATCAGTTGCCCTTAACTGGCAGCGGGCACACCTGCTAGTGTGTGTGTCCCCCCCACGATATCTCAAGATTGAGGGCCACTGAGCCTGTTCAGTTCACATCAGCATTTTGGTTCTCTTTTAAAAATCTACACATTCCTCAACCTAGGCATACCTAGGGAGCCCCCCTAGAGGATGTAGAAGTCATCTACTACCTCGTATGTGTGTGGCACCATTTCGCATACAACCTGAGGGGATTGTCTTTTAGGATATATGTAATAAAAGGAACATGGTTTTATATATAGACAGCTATATATCAGAGAAATATATTTTAATAAACAGATAAAGTAACACATGCATGACTGGTGACTATATACAATACTTCTGAATGGAAGTCATTCTGGTTGAGTAAGGTGATGCTTCCACAGCACTGAAATATTAGGTTAATAATAATCCTATCTGCATAATTTTCAGCATGAACTTTCATGTGTATGATTTAGGGAAAGAAATGAGATAACCCGGTATGGTAAAAAAAATAGTTTAAAGTTGGGCAAACACAATTTAAACATTTCATAGATGATTGCTTTACATAATTGGTTCTGAACACTGAAGAGGTAGTTAAGCTTCAAAAGCTAACAATAGCCAACCTCAGAAAGAACCAATTCTTACCTTTAAATACCAGCCAAGAAAATGAGCAGGAACAAATCCATCCAGTTTATCCTATAATTCAAGCAGAAAAAAATGAGGTCACACAGATTGAACCAATTTTTCCTTAAATAAAGTAAATCAAGATAACCAATAACTACCGTAGCATGAACTATAATGGCTCTGGCATAAATATTTGCAGCAAAATAGATGAAATATTTGAGTTACTTAATGTTAAAAAACATTTATTAATCTAAACAAAGGAAAAAATCTTCTGCAGTTAGAGACAGCCAACAATCATAAACTGAGAACATTTTCTTATACTGTAATGGTATTCCTGGGTTAGGGAATACTAACTAAAGAAAATAAAGCCTCTGTGACAAAAGTTCACTGAATTCAACAACCTGTATACATCAAAATTCATTAGATTTGCACATTTTTTAAAAAAATATATTTACATAATTTGTTCTGCAAACTATGAGGAAGGGCAAAAACTATGCAGTGCACTGACACCCTGTTCCTTAATGGCTGAAAACCTTATGCAGCAGCAACTCTGGCTTCTTTCACTAGGCACTGGCCACAGATTTTCCTTCTTTAAAAGGTAAAACCTGAGATTCCCAGGAAGTAGAATTCTATATTTGTATGGAATTGCAGAACAAATTCTTAGCTATGAGACTGACAGCGCAATCCTCCTGTGTAACCTTGCACCGGTGTAACAGTAGATGCACCGGTGTAAGTGCACTTATGCCAGTGTAAGTGCACTTACACCGGTGCATCTACTGTTATAGGATTGCGCTGTTAATGAGACAGATTACTTTGATTTAAGTGCTAATAGCCAAACATAAACATGACAATCCTATAAATTATTGTTAAGGATATTTATATACTGCTTTCCAACAAAAAAGTTCAAAGCAATTTACAGAGAAACTACCGGTAAATGGCTCCCTGCCCCGAAAGGGTTCACAATCTAAAAAGATGCAGGAGAAACACCAGCAAACAGTCACTAGAAAAGCCACTGCACAGGAGGGGAAAGGGACAGTTACTCTCCCCCTGCTAAATAGAAAAGGAGCACCACTTGGAAAAGTGCCTCTTTTATTAGTTAGCAGGGAAAGGCAAATATTTATTTTATTTATATCCCACCTTCCTCCCCGAAGGGCACCCAAGGTGGTTTACAACACATTAAAATACATATATAAAATAATATTTAAAAAGCCAACCAGCTGCAAGCTTGAGTGATCTACTTTGTTTTTCACTAAAACTATAAAGTGTACCAACAAAAGCAAGTCCTTAGTGGCCTGGGGGTGGAGCCAATTATTTTCTGTACACTATGAGTCATACACTGGAATGACCCATACAAGCACAAAGTAGAAGCCAACAGACCAGAAGACAGACCAGATCAAAGGAAAGCACTTAATACTTTTATTTTACAGGTGGGAAATACTGAAGCCGAGAGGTAAATGAGAGATAAGTCCACACCTGCAACAAAATCCATGGCAGATAGTTCTTATTTGCAATGTTTAAGGAATGCCGTTTCAAGAACTGTCTCAATATTCTTAATAATAAAGTCCCCAAGCAACTGAATAGGATTGCATATGAGCGTACAGTATTCTTAAGCCTGCCACTTCAGTAGAAAAAAAAAAAAAAGACTAATAGCCTGATTTTATGCAGTTTTACTCAGTTACTAAACTGACTGTGCAGATGATTGCAGAAAACAAAAATAAAACCAGCACAGTTACAATGAGGCTTATTATTAAAGGTTGGATACTGCTGCAAGCACCACACATCTTAATTATCTTTTTTTTTCTTGCAAGGACAGGGATTTGTTTCTTAACAGGACATATGACAAAATGGGTGGAAGTCTTATTTCTTTAGCTTCTTGCCAGCAATAAAGATTGGTCAGCTGAGTCAGTTGGAGGGGAACAAAAACGCGCACGCACACACGGACTGCAAAGGTGGAAGACCGGCAAGGAGTGGCATGAGAACCTCATGGGTGAGCAGCACAAGTTGGGGTGGGGAAGATGAGGGATAATGAGAGCACGGAAGGCACAGCAGGCAGGCATACCCTCTATGTTTCACAGATGAGAACAAGGATACTAGAGAACCTCTGTGATGAATAGACGTATATAGAGAAGGGAAACTAAGGCAAAAGAAGCAGATCTAGAAGGGAGAAAGCAACTGAGAAAAGATGGGCGTTTGCAATAGAGTTCCTTTTGCTAAGAAACCACACCCTGTTCCTTCCCCACACTGTAAACATTAAGGAACTGTATGCTTTTCTCTCAAATACTAATGGGCAACTACAGCCTGTCCCCTTCCCACATACTATAGAGCTTCCCACAAGTAACAGAGCTTAGAAGACAATTGCATCTCGTCCATACAAATAACCCTGCCCCCCCAATACCTGTCTTTAAACTAAGTGCTCCTCCCACTCCTCCTAAACAGTACAACTAGACCAGCAATTTTTAACCAATGGCACATTGGTGCGCCGTGAATGGTCCGCAGGTATGTCATGGGAGTTTTGGGAGGATCATTTATTAGTAGGGCCATTGGGGGATGTGAGCCCCCTACTGGTAGCAGGATGTGTCTTATTTAAGCACCTTGACAGTGTACCATGACATGAAAAAGGTGGAAAAACTAGACCACATGTTCCATTCTGCTCCATATAAATATCCACTCCTTGTTTTCCGCTTTACTTAAAAGTCTTCAAAGAAAACTCTGTCATTACTGGGTCACAGAAGTTGCTGGGCCACTGAAGTTGCCAGAGCAGTTCCTGGCAATATCCCCTTCCCACAATAGCCCTACCTCACACAGTTTCCAAGAGTCGCCCAAGCTTGAGGAGTAATTTTTCAAATGCTCAGGAAGCTGCCGGGAAGGGGGGGGGGGGGAAGAGATAGTGTTCATATAACTGCACTTATATAAACTAAATATGATACAACTTTTAGAATTAAGGGATGGAATGCCTCCGAGCACAGGTTCAATCCAAAAATCTGTTTTCAGTAAGAACTACTAAGCTATAGTTCTTCCACGCCACATAGAAATCCACTCCTAATTTTTCTGTCCAAACTCTCTTTGGTTCAACAGCTTAGTTTCAAAAGAGCAAGCTTCTTCCTTGTTGCCCTTACACCATTTTCCAGCAACTACAACTAAGCAGCAGGAGCTGGTTGACCAGGATGTATTTGGCATGGATTCTTAGGGATAGGGGACCCTGAAGCTGCAGAGGTGGCTGCTAAATTCCAGGAAGGGGACACTACTGGGGAGGAGAGTGACTGGACTGTATCCTAAATAGTGCAACAGTACCTGCTCAAGCAATCTTTCTGGGGGGAAAAACCTTTCCTGGGGCCCAGGGGGCCCTCGGGAATGGCATGGAATGCATCACTGAGGGCTATACTTAGGAAGAGGGGAATTTCAGGAAATTGTGAGTGGAGTTTGCATTAATGGAGCTGCCTGAGCCTGTTTCTGAGAATTCCTCCCTCCCACTGCAGCCCCTGCGCTGCATTCCATGTCATTCCCAAGGGTCCCCTGAACCTTAGGAACAGCTTTTTAGGAGGCTCAGGAAACATTCCTAGAGTGAAGGCAGAAAGGAAGATAGTTTACTGGCATGCCATTGTGCTTGCGCTCCTAAGGATCATTTGGGGTGGGGGCACACTTCAAACATGAACTGAAAAAGTAAAAAACACTGAGCACTAGAAGAGAAAACGATTGAAAATGATGCTGCCACGCCCACTCATCCCATCAATCACACATGTAGCACTGGCTGGAAGCGAAGAGAAGGGACCAGAAGTCAGAATCCATTGCCAATCTATTGCAAATGAAAGGCAGCGATTGACCAGTAAATCCCATTCCACATTCTGCTCACCCTAACTATAAAACAATTCAAATTTTAGAAGGTAATTTATCAAATGAGTAATCTCTACTGAGTACAAATCTCTCACCCAGATATTGTGAAATGGATCCGTCACATTGTCTGGGTCATAAATAAGACAGGTTCCGCCGTAGTCTCTTTCTGGCAAGGGGACTCCTAAATTAGGATCGATGAATTTCATAAACTGTCTTCCATCCTGTACAGTCTGCAGAATTAAATACATTAGAAATAATTAAACAGGTTCCAATATTTGATATAATGTAGAATGCTCCTCGAAAACAATCATTTTTACATTTGTTAAGCTGACAACACAGCTAGGCTGTCAAAATCTCTTAAATGGAGACAGAAGAATCTACACTTTGGGTCTCGTGTTTTCAGAAATGCACCAAAGACTGAAGTTCAAGTGTCCAGTTCAGTGCTCTTTTAAAGCAAAGTTACAATTTACAGCAAAGACCAAAGACAAGTTTTATTTGATAAAGCCCCACTCTGTGCACCCCCAGGGATGCACACCTTTTTGCATAGCCATCCTGTCCCAAGAATGTGCTCTAATGGAAATGCATATTGTTTCTGCTTGAAAAACAGAGGCGTGTTCTTTACAATCTAATATTTGAAATAAAATTGTTCTCTTTGCAATCCTCAATTTGAAAGAGACTTGTTCTGGAGAAGAACAGGTCTCTGGCCATAAGAATCAAGTAACTTGCAGTTCAATAGCAGCACTCCAGAAACATACATTTTTCTTTCTAAAGGGTCCAGTGTTAACAAAATGCTGCAGTAGGGAGGCTGTACTAGGATTCTCCCGGTTCTACTCCTAAAGTGGCTCCACTGCTGGAAGGGAGAAAGAGCCTAGCATGCAGTCTTCAGAAAACAGTCCTGCTTTGCACTATACCTTTTTCAAGCTTGATGAAAGAGAAGGAAAAACTCTTCTACAGGGAGCTTTGTCTCAAAGGGGGACAGGCAAATTGCTACCGGTAATTACAAGGCTAGTGATAGCGATGCCACTGTAATAATTAAAGGTAGTGACAACACACATGACAGGAGAACATTATATGACCCTGCCCAATATCCCATGACTTCTCCTTGTAGGCCACTGACACAAAACCAGTTTTAGATTATGAAGGCATTTCTGCAGAATCCCACAGAATGTCTAGGGTTCTTTGTTTACAGTTACACCAAAGTCTAGAACAGTGTTCCCATAGGATTGCCAAGTAGAACTTCAAGCTTTTCAAACTTCTCAAACAAGTGACATGAAAGCCTGTTTAGAACCCTGGAAGAGGGATTTAACTTTGTGCCATAAAGATCTGAGACAGAGTGGACAATTTACAGAACCAGTTGTGCAACTTCCAAGGGAAACAGCCAGCTATAACCTTTGGAAACTGGTGGCGGGGGGGGGGGGGGGGAGAGAACCCAAGAGGCTGGTCACAATGCTAACTAGCAAAGGGTCTCTGAATTTTACATCTAAGACCAATTCTTTAAGAGACAATTTTTAAATTCCTTACCTGAAAGAGTATAAAGATGAGGAACAGCTCATATACAACACTGACACACAGCCAAAACCTCCAGTAAGCTAGAGGAACAAACAAGAAAATCAGCACATACACATGAATGAATGAATGAACGAACACACACACACACACACACACACACCACGGGTAGCATTATTACAGAATATATTTAATGTATGTTATAAAATGGTCAAATCTTCAACACTAAACAAGATTAAACAGTGTGCTTCCAGGAGACACATTTTCAGTGAAGTCTCAGCTAGTAAATACAGGTATGTGTTGTTTTAACAATGGGGACACGTTCCGAGAAATGTGTCATTAGGCAAGTCACATTATTGACACATTAAAGATCAATAAGTCACCGGGCCCAGATGGCATTCACCCAAGAGTTCTGAAGCAACTCAAGAATGAAGTTGCTGATACCTTGACAAAAATATGCAACTTGTCACTTAAAACGGCCACTGTGCCGGAGGATTGGAGGATAGCTAATGTCACGCCAATCTTTAAAAAAGGAAGGAGAGGGGACCCGGGAAACTACAGGCCGGTCAGCCTAACATATGTTCCAGGGAAGATGGTGGAAAGCCTCATCAAGGATAAAATCGGAAAGCATATACAAGAACAAGCTTGGCTGAGGGAGACTCAGCATGGCTTCTGCAAGGGGAAGTCTTGCCTCACAAACCTTTTAGAATTCTTTGAAAAAGTCAACAAGCATGTGGATGCGGGAGAACCCGTGGATATTATATACCTGGATTTTCAGAAGACGTTTGACACGGTCCCTCAAAGGCTCCTGAAAAAACTCCATATTCAGGGAATAAGGGGGCAGGACCTCCTATGGATTAGGAACTGATTGAAGACTAGGAAACAGAGAGTGGGTGTCAATGGGGAATTTTCACAATGGCGAGAGGTGAAAAGCGGTGTGCCCCAAGGATCGGTCTTGGGACCGGTGCTTTTCAACTTGTTCATAAATGACCTGGAGTTGGGGATAAGCAGCGAGGTGGCCCAAGTTTGCAGATGACACTAAACTTTTCCAGGTGGTGAAGACCAGCAGGGATCGTGAAGAGCTCCAGAAAGATCTCTCCAAACTGGGAGAATGGGCAGCAAAATGGCAGATGCGCTTCAATGTAAGTAAGTGCAAACATTGGGGCAAGAAACTAAAATTTCACATATACGCTAATGGGTTCTGAGCTGTCTGTGACGGATCAGGACAGAGATCTTGGGGTGCTGGTGGCCAGGTCAATGAAAGTGTCGACTAGATGGGCCTTTGGCCTGATCCAGCAGGGTTCTTCTTATGTTCTTAAGTCATTCTATGTGAGTAAACGTAAGCCTGTAACTATACAATGGCATACTGTATTGTCATGTGTAGTTTGGCCTTTAAGTCAAATGTCACAGGGCTGCCCAAGTGGTGGCTCTAAAAACTACTTGCCTGGAAGGAGATGTTACTATATCCAGGAAGAGCCTATCTGCAAGGTTGTGTTAAACACAAAAGGTTGTGTTAATACACAAAAAATGAGACAGAGTTAAGATAATCATTTTGTTTAATTTTGAAAGCAGCAGGAACACAACCACTGTCCAGATCTTTCAGTAACTGCATGATTGCTTATAAAAAATACACCTGCAGCAAAAAAAACCCCAAAAAGTGTGCCAAGAAGGAGGAAGTTAGATAGTGGATTGTCTCCCAATTCTCTTCATTCTTCCCCAGCACCATCTGCGATATCTTCTCCTTTGTCTTCCAGTCTTCAAACACTAGGATAATTTTACCACCTCAACTGCCAATTACCCCAAAATGCATGAAAGGGGGAAGAGAAAAATTATTCTTGGCAAACCTCTCATTTGTTTGGTATTTCTCTTTATTAAAATACAGTCGGACCTCAGTATCCATGGGGGTTCCATTCCGGACACCACCACCTCGCGTGGATACAGACATTCACGGATACCAGAGTCCACTTAAAAAACGTTCTAAAAGTGAAAAAAGCCCCCAAATTGCCATCCCAGAATGTATTCTAGGGTGAGCCTGGGGGAAGAGAGGAACCTTCGCACGACCCAGAAGTGGGTTTTTCAGCTTGAAAAAGTCATTCAGAGTCTTGGAAACCACACAGTGAGACAAATCTGCAGATTCTGAATACAAAGAAAGAGAGGATCCACTGTACACAAGAATGTGGGGGCGGTAGACCTAGCCTGCTGGCAAGAAAACCAATGCCGCGTATATGGCTAAGGCAGCAGTGCGATGGTGGGGCTGCACACCGGCTGCAGGCTCCTTTCTCCCTCAGGCCAAACCACCGCTGAATGTGGAGGCAGTAGACCTAGCCTGCCGGTGAGAAAACCAACATTGAGTATGCGGCTGAGGTGGTGAGAGGAGAGGGTTAAAAATAGAGAGAAGAAGAAATTTGAGCATAGAGCTCAGTCGAGTGTGACCGAATCTTGGAAGAGGCAGGGCCGGTTTGGGGACGGAATGCCCTCCATTAGAGGAGAGGACTGTGTCATTCGA
The DNA here is from genome assembly GCA_026170595.1 of Plestiodon gilberti rubricaudatus. Classification (NCBI taxonomy): domain Eukaryota; kingdom Metazoa; phylum Chordata; class Lepidosauria; order Squamata; family Scincidae; genus Plestiodon; species Plestiodon gilberti. Next base: position 217,954,188 of record JANXHW010000001.1, on the reverse strand, counting down.
CTGGCCCTGCCTCCCAGAAGTGGGAGGGGCATCCCAAAGGGTCAAGGAATGCCCCCCCTTACTCTATCAGAGAACAGCGCAGTTTGCTGCTAAAAAGGTAAGACACACATTAATAGTTTTTTAAATGTTTTACACATGGACCCCAGCGGGTCCGGGATCCGCGGTGAGACAAATCCATGGGTCCTGAATCCGTAGATAGAAAGGGTCTACTATATATTTATGCCTAAAGATCCATGGGTAGTAGACGAATAAGAGCTAGAATGAAAAAGAATATGATTTTGCATATCCAGCAGAAGCTGTTCCTGACACTGTTCTGAAAGAGCTTCAAAAATCAAACTTGAGCAAGGCTGTTCAACTAACATTTTCAGGATGCCCTATTTTGCATTAAGGAAAAAATGCTGGCTTGGATAAGATTCAGCTGTTCCACTAAAAAAATATCAGTTCTGATGATAAAGTTTTAATTAATCCATACAAATCTCTCTTAAGTGCTGCTGGTGGTAACATACTGTAGAGGTATAATGTACCTCAGAAACATCTAGACATGATAGAACCAGCATCTTTGCTAAGATTACAAGACCCTCGGTGATGAACATGCTCTGATGTGCCCGCTAGCACTCATTTCTTCACAATGACAGTTGGCTCCTTTCTCAATCACTCTTGCTCTTTTCTACTTCAAGTTCAGCAGAGACTGGCTCACAAAAAGAACAATTCAAAAATAACTGATTATTCTATGAAAGGTATCTTATTCTATGAAACATATCTTATTTTAATGCTTCCTAAGCAGTTCTGGAAACCATTTTTATGTAATTACCAAGGTGGCTGCATTGTTAGAAAATGGTGCTCAGCTCAGGAGGAACTGAAAATTGTCACTTATTCCTTTGAACCATTTTCTGATGGTTCAATCATTCAGAATTACAAGAGCATTTCCATTTCGCTCAGTTAGTTTGTTTTCTTCCACCCAAGAAAAGATCAACATCTTGACAGTGAAGATCAGCCATTAATTTGCATTTTTAAAACTATTTTTCACTGTGTCTTCAAAAGCTGTATTATGAGTGTTTGTACATTTGTCTACCCGTGTACTGAGTAGACAAAGAATCAAACACATATTTGGGATTACAGCTGAATCATCATCTTGGAGCATACAAATAAGGGAAAAAGGCATAGGGAATTTTAAAAACTACAACAATGAAGATGCTGAGCTGCCAAAAAAGAAGCATATTCTCACACTCTTGCACAACCACAGACACAGCAGCAAGTCATTCATCTACCAGTTTTCTATTGCACTTTGATTTTAGACAAAAGAAAAAATCTGCTGGACAAAAATATTGCTATCTTACAGAGGTTTTTGTTTTGGCATGAAATGTGACCAGATTATCTACCAAGTGCTATGGGGGTAGGAGATACCTTTTCAGGTAAAGGTTGATTGTCCCTTATCCGGACATCCGAAATCCAGACTATTCCGAAATCCAGACATTTTGGGGACTATGCAAGGCATATTATTAAAAATATTGTAGAAAATTACCTTCAGACTATGTGTATAAGGTGTATACGAGACAAATGAATTGTGTTTAGACTTGGGTCCCATCCCCAAGTTCTCATATTTATGCAAATATTCCAAAATCCAGACAAATCCGAAATCCAGACAACTTCCCGTCCCAAGCAGTCTGGATAAGGGATACTCAACCTGTATAACCTAATCCTGGGATAGCTCACTGATCATTTGTGTGCCCCGGGAGAGAGCCTTTTATATTCTCTAATACATAGAAGTTCTTCAGGCATACTACCGCAGCTGAACAAGTCCTCTACAGTCTGCAAACACCAATACACTTTGGAATTCTTAAGAAGCCATCACACTCCTGACAGCCCAATCGTGTATGTATGTTAATTCAGAAGTAAGTCCTACTATGTTCAGTGGGGCTTATTCCAGGTTAAGCGGACAAAGAATATCAGTCTGAGACATTAAATGTACAGTATTTTGTTGAGCATAAAAGAATGGTAGGCCAACATTATCATTCGATTTAGGATTTGCCTATTCTGCTACTCAAACCTGTGTGGGGAGTATAGACATGTCAACTGATGTCACTAATAGCCCAATCCTATCCCCCACCATTTTATACTATGAAGCCGCACTGACGGAATGTGCGCTGCATGCTATAGTGGGTGTGTGCGTGACCAGTTGACCTAGGAGAGGTAGGTAGAATATTTTTTATTTACCTCTCTGTAGGCCACCGTGCTGTCAATGGGTCTCTTCGGACCTACACCAGTTATTTTGCTGGCATAAGTCCAAGGAGAGACAGAGTGATGTTGGGGAGGGAAAGCAGGAATAGGATCCAGTGTGCGCTGCTGCCATTGAGATTCACCCCTCCCACCCCCTGCCCTCCTTCTCTCCTGAACTGCTCCCACTAGCACCTTACCTGCTCGAACATGGGCTGGGTACATCTCTGGCAGACACACGGAGCCTCCGGCTGTTTGCACTGGCGGCTCTGATGCTCATGGTAGCAGCGCAATATTTACAACGCCATAAAAGGACTTAGGGCAGCGGATCAGGATATCTGCTGCCATAGGCCATCTATAGGATTAGGCCATAAGTTCTTTTTTAAGAAACAATGAACAGAAGATTTAGTCTGGAAAATCATAACTAGGTACAATTTGGGATGAGGGCTTTTAAAGCTATGCTAGATTCCCTTGAGGCACTCACATTCTACCTGGAGGATATTTTATCATAATCAGATAGCAAACTCAGATGGCCAAGTGCCTATCAGTTTGTATGTAAAATAGGGAAATGCACAAAGAAGGTAGCCGTTTAAACATACTTGGGGACTCCCTAGGGGTAATAAATTTGTAAATTAAAGGATGAAGGAAAAAGTAACACACAGCCCAATGCAGCCTGAGCAAGCTTGGTGAATCCCAGGAGCCATGGAATGCTGAATGTCACATGGAAAATACGCCTGGGTAGAGGCAAGGAGAGAAAATTAGCTTGAGTCAATTGAGCATTAGAACTTGGGAGATGCAACATTTTGTTGCGGGGCCGTATTATGTACTACGAAACAGGAACAACCAGTTTAAATACCATTAAGAGCTACTGTTTTAGTCATATCTTTAGGCTATGAAAAAATTAAATTACCTGGATGAGGTCTTGAAAATGGCCCATCTTTAGCTTGAGTGACTCCAAAGCACAGGAAAACTAGAATGCTGGCAACAATACCTCTGGGGAAAGGGGGGGGGGGGGGAAGCAAGAACAAAAACCCTTCAGTGTTCAAATTCATGCTGGTATTTGTTAAATAAGTCATTTTTGAATGCTCATTGAACATCTACATTAGGAAACAATGACTAGTTTTAAAGCAGTCTAGTCTTGTAATATTGAAGAACTATGAATAAGTTTAGCTCATACAACATTCAATGTTTTAGGTACAGACTACCCTCAGTATCCGCAGGGTGTTGGTTTCGGCTGCCCTACGAATACTGCGAATCCACAGATGCTGGAACCCAGCACCTGATGCCCCAGTCAACTTACCAGGATCCTGGGAGGGGGGCCGCTGGAAGGTTCTTCCACATCGTGCTAGGCCTGCAAACCCTTCTAGAGGCCTCTGTGGGCCTCAGCATGCTTCTCCAAAGCGGTTACTAGAACTGACTTCGGAGAAGCGTTCAGAGGCCTGCAAAGGCCTATGTAAAGGCCTACGAAGGGGGTTGCAGGCCCAACACAATGTGGAAGAAGCCTCCGGAGGCCTCTGGGCTCAGCATCCGCAGATGGTGAAATCCATGGATGCCGAGCCTACAGTTAGTGAGAAAGAAGGCGGGTCCTCCCGCTCGCGCCACAACGTAGGGCAAACGTAGGCTACAGCCTTGCTGAATTGTCAGGAAGCCCCCCGAAGCCCCAGTAAGGCCAAAAATAGTGGTTTGGGGGGCGTTTTTCCTGCCAGCGGCGATCCCCAGGCACCGCTCCCACAGACACTCAGAGTTCTCTCTGCCTTGCAGGTAGAGCTTTGAGAACCACTGCTCTAAAGTGTGTAAGCCAGCTCCTAGCCACACTGCTGGATAGCATTACTAAACTAATTGAGAGAAATATTGCTACCAAAGCTGGCCTTGCAAACAAAACCAGCTTTGTTTTGAAGGGCTGGATTGACTCTGCCTTTGTTCCTGCCTTAAGTTCCGACGGAGCACCAGGTTACTGGAGGGTGAGCCAGACTCAGGGGTTGAAAACATGGAAGAGAAGCATCCCTACGCCCTCAAGGCCTCATAGAGGGAGGAGTCCTAGTAAGCCAGGGACTGGTGGCAGTAGAACGACCAGCAGGTTGGGTGCCTCAGATCAGGAACCATGAGAGCACCACAGTTATTTACAATGCTTAGCTTCAAAAGTCAGATATTTTTCCTCATGGCTCTTTTTCCACCACAGAAAAGCAGCCTTTATGTTCTATAATCATAATTCCATTCTCCCAACACGAGGAAAGATTGGGGTCATGTCTGATATCATGCTGAGATCAAAGTGCAGCATGACTGCAGATATGAGCTCCTCAACTCCTCTTCAGCCCTGGAAAAGGGCCTCATTGTGCTCACCATCGTGAGTGAATTTAAGGAGCCTTGTTTTAAGAGCCAGTTAAAACTTAAGCAATGGCAACTATACACCAATACAGAAGCTTCACTATTGTATTTAAGAGCATTCAAGATACAAACATGCCTGGCCATATGTCCATAGCTGGCATTAGCATCCATTCCCATACATCCCCCATCTTATTCCAGCCAGTCCCATTAATGAGCTTTTCAAAGACTGCAGATGTACTGTAAATACAGGTTTTTTTTTCATATTTCATGTGGGCTACCAAATAGCAATGTTGGGCTGAAGAACGAAGCTTACAGACCCCTGGAACCTAATCTGTTCTTAAGTAGGGGAGCTTCTGTAACAAATTGGTGTGATTGAGTGCCTATCAGCTTGTATATGAAGCAGCGTCACCCACAGAAGCAGCGTCACCCACAGATGAGGTAATTTCTACATATATAGGGAATTCCTTTAGTACGCAGAAGTAGATAAGAATAGATTTAAAAGAAAAAAGTTTTTAAAAGCCTCATGTTGACTGAGACATGAATGTTAAAGTTGAAAAAAAAAATAGCAGAACACCAGTGCTGGGTGGTGGTGCAGAAAGAAATAACTGGTCTACTTGAGTCATTGAGCATTACGGCGCAATCCTACCTAACTATCCTGCGGACGGCCCAGGGCCGCCCTCCGGATCCTATCCCCGTTCCGGGCCGCTCGGCAGCAGCATAGAGGTCTACTCAGGGGAAGGGGATGTTCGTCCCCTTCCCCCAATGTAAATAGGGGAAGGCCTGATGGGCCTCCTCATATTTACGCTAGCTATTTAGCTGGCGGAAGTAGGAGGAGGTTGTGTAACGGCCGCACCAGCCGGCCGGGGACAGGAATATGGTGGACTTCATATCCACCCCCTCCCAGGCCGACAGGGCCAATGGCCTCCCCTCCCTCGCCACCCAGACAGCTGCCGGGGATCCCTTACCGTCCTCCGGCAGCCACATAGGGATCAGGTGGCATAGTAAGGGCTGCTGGCCTAGCGCCGGCAGCCCTTATCTAGAGTCATCGTGAACAAGCCTTATGGCACGTTTGCAACAGCTTAGGGCAGTGGTTCCCTAACTGGGGCGTCGCGGGAAGAAAGGGTTGCTATGCCCTTAAGGGGCATGGCAACCCGCGGTGACAACAACGGCGCGCCTGGGATCGCGCCGCCGCCGCTGCCGCGCCCGAGATCGCCATTTTTACCTTCATTGGTGGGCAGTGGGTGTCCCTCGGGGGTTGCGGGGAGCCTGCGGACCCCTCCGCAGGCCTCCCCAAGCGTCGGAGCAGCGCTCCGACGCGATTGCAACCCACTTCCGGCTTTACGCGAAACCGGAAGTCAGTTGCGATCGCGTTGGAGCGCTGCTCCGATGCTTGGGGAGGCCTGCGGAGGGGTCCGCAGGCTCCCCGCAACCCCCGAGGGACACCCACTGCCCACCAATGAAGGTAAAAACGGCGATCCCGGGCGCAGCGGTGGCGCGATCCCAGGCGTGTCATCGCCATTCCTGGGAAGGCCCCGCTGCTACTTAGAGCAGCGTAAGGCCTTCCCAGGAGTTAGGGAACCTATGGCTTAGGGCAGTGATGGCGAACCATTTGGGTTTGGTGTGTCAATTTTTTTGAAAATGCCTAACTTGACTCTCCTGGTGTGTCCCCCTTCCCCAACTTTTAATACTACTTTGACTATTGCTACTTTTAATAGTAATTTTGAATTGAACTGAACTGAAAACAACTATAGAACACATTGCATTTTATTTAACATCAATTAGTGACTTTTTTGTTGCTGAGTTTTACTAGATAATAAAAGAGGTCTTCCAAAAACCTCTGCCCTAAATGTTCAAGACAAGCCTGTAAAATTTTTGCGAAAATGTAAGGTGTGTTGGGGGCCCTGGGGGAAACGCTGGTGTGTCACTCAAAATGACCTGGCGTGTCACCAGTGACACGCGTGTCATAGGTTCGCCATCAGGGGCTTAGGGCAATGGAGCCTATAGTTGGGCAGGATTGCGCTGTTACGAGTCAGGGAGAGGCAACATTTTGCTGTCGGTCCTTTTTGTCCTAGATTAACGATTCATATTACTAACTGCGTCCTACTACAAAACCTCCATACTTTCAGTTTACCACAAGCTGAAATTTAGCTGATCCTTAAGATGATAAATGTTAATCTGAATAATGATTGTAGAAATATAATGTTGAGTATAGCATGATCAGAGTTTGTAGAGTTTACTAACTGTTCAATAAAAGGGAATCCAATTCACACAGATTATGAAACTATGTAATAATGGAAAAACAAATGAACTAAATGAAGGGCTCACTCTGTCATTAAGTGTTCTACAAACAAAGCAAGATTTTCAATTGCAGAAAACTACCGGTAAGTTGTACGTGTTACAAGTACTGCAGCTGTAACACGAATAGACGCTTTGGGACACAAACGTTGACACTAGTTGCAGTGATTATACCAGACCTCCTGAACTCAAAGTTGGAATATCCCTATATACCAGGAGTACAGCATCAGCCAAAGGGCAAACTTAAACTCCAGCCTCTCTCTCAACTCTTAACCTTTCAACAAAGGATTTTTTTTTAAATCACACATGGGGTAGCAATAGGTCTTCCAACTGCTACCTGTTTTCTCTGTCACTTTTGTCATACACAATTATACCAATCACATTACACCAAATACACAGAGCACTAGAAAATAAACAGGGCTATGTGTGAGGCATATGTTCACCAACATTGTTCCCTTTCATTATCCATCACAACAAAGACCTTTTCAAACATTTTGCATTAATTAATGAAATGACAAATGAATCATTGTGCTGACTACAGTACAGAATTGAAAGGACAACATTGTGATGAGTCATATTTTTAGACATCTAGTACACAGTTTTATATTTTAGCAAAATACCTTATAAAGTCAGGTTTTGGGAAGTCACCAAAATTGCTCAAGATTGCATTATTCAGAAGGCATCATGAACATAAAGGATAAACCAAATTCAGAGCAACAGGAATTCTTCGCAGAAAACTGTGCTTAAAACGGATGCCTTTTTAAACTTGCAGGATTCTTTTTTAATTAGGTCAGTCGCTATCCCATGGGTGGGGAACCTATGGCCCGTGGGCTGGATCCGGACCCAGAGGCCATCCGGTCCTGCCCACCGAGGCCCACCCCTGAGCTCATTCCGTCCGGCCCGCCGAGGCCCACCCCCGAGCTCATTCCATCCGGCCCGCCGAGGCCCACCCCACTGAGAGGGGGGCCTCGGTGGGCTGGACAGAATGAGCTCAAGCACTTACCAGGTATCGGCGTGCAACTATGAAGGTGATGTCGATCAGGAAGAGGAAGCAGCACACCCCTCTAGGAATCGCCTAATCTTGCTGGTGACTCACCAGTGAGATTAGGGAGGCGATTCCTAGAGAGGCACTTTCCTCTTCCTGATCGACATCACCTTCATGGTTGCTGCACGCCAATACAAGGTAAGTGTCCCCCGCGCCTGGCCGATAGCCACTCCGGCCTCTGCGCTCACTCTCCCGTGGCCCACGAAGAAACTGGGGCTGCCGCCGCATCGGCCTCTCCGCGCTCATCCTCCCGGGCTCCAGGAGAGTGAGCGCGGAGAGGCCGCTGCGGCGGCAGCCCTAGTTTCTTCCTTTTCCTGGCGTGGGTTTATTTATTTATTTATTTATTTAATAAATCGAAGACTTTCATGGCCTGCGATAATCTTCTGGGATCCGAGGTATACGAATGAAGATGCCATGTAGAAGAAAAAAAATCCAGCTAGAATAAAAATAATATCCAATACTGCCTGCAGTTTCCAAACGCTTAGGAGCTGCAAGACAGGCAAGAATTTCATTTAAAATCTAAGGCTAGAGTATGTAGTCCGACGTTTCATTTGCAATCTTTGGATTGCTCCTGGAAAATGTTTCTGGTTTAAGAAACGAAACGTCAGACTACATACTCTAGCCTTAGATTTTAAATGAAATTCTTGCCTGTCTTGCAGCTCCTAAGCGTCTGGAAACTGCAGGCAGTATTGGATATTATTTTTATACTAGATGGATTTTTTTTTCTTCTACATGGCATCTTCACTCATATACCTCGGATCCCAGAAGATTTAATAAAGTTTATTAAATAAATAAAGAATTTCGGGCAGCCTCACGGCTAGCCCGCGAACACATTTAGAATATCTTAAACGGCCCTCGCCGGGGAAAAGGTTCCCCGCCCCTGCGCTATCCGCTGGGGATCTGTTCTGGACAACACCCTCCCCCCCCAGTGGATAGCGAGGATCCGCAGATACACATAAAAAAATCCGCAGTCCACATAAAAAAACGCTGAAAAAAAAGAAAAAGTTTTCAAAACACAGGTTTTTTACCTTTTAGAAACAAACCGTGCCGTTTTCAAGCCTGTGCAGGGCTTCTGGGTCGCATAAGGGCTCTTCCACATGGGGCAAGGCTGGGGGTGAAGCCTTCACGTGACCCAAAGTGGGCCGTTAAGCTTCAAGAAGCCCTGCAGAGGCTTGAAAAACAGCATAGTTTGCTTCTAAAACAGTAAAAAAAACCAATGATGGGTGTTTTTTTTTTTTTTTTAAACTTCCTTCTCTTTGATTTTAGATCTAAGGCTTTCATGGCCTGCAATTATCTTGTGAGATTTAGGATACACGGGTAGAGAAGCCATGTATAAATAAAAAGTCCAGCTAGAATAAAATCATCCAATACTTCCCCCAGTTTCTTACATTCAAGCGCTGCGAAGCAGACAAGAAATCATTAAAAATCTGAAGCTAGAGAGTATTCCTCGACGTTTCGTTTCTAACCAAGAAACACTTTCTAGGAGTAAATCCATAGGTTGCTAGATGGGCAACCTTCTCTTTTTTCAGCATTTTTTATGTGGACCCTGTGGATCTGGGACCCGCGCTAAGTCAAATCCATGGATCCCAAATTGTGGATAGAAAGGGTCCACTACACTTGCATTTTTGCACAACGATGGCAATGAAAAATAAAATTGTTTTTATTGCTGACAGTCTTGAGGTAAGATCAGAGGGGTAGCCAGTCGCCCCTGCTACTGGGGCAGAAAACCCCGACGCCCCCCGAACTAATTAGCATAATTAATGCTATTTTTTCCATTTTTCCGTTTTTTTTTAAAGCTTTTTACGGGGGTTTTTTAGCGCTAGCGGGGCTTGTAAACGTTAGTGTATGCTTTGCTGCAACTTATCTTGTTTATAGGACCCTCCCACGACGATCAGGGGCGACGCTCTCTCCAGGGGGCGCAGATCGCTCCTCTGCTCCAAATCGAAGTTTCCAATCGACGGTCTGCGCATGCGTGAACTCTGCAAAGCACCCAGGAGCGCTTAACGCATGCGCAGAACGTCGATTGGAAACATCGTCACTTTGCGCGTGCGTGAACTCTGCAAAGCGCTCCTGGGCGCTTTACAGAGTTTGCGCCCGGAGCAGAGGAGCGATCCACGCCCCCTGGAGAGAGCATCGCCCCTGATTGTCGCGGGAGGGTCCTATAAACAAGATAAGTTGCAGCAAAGCATACACTAACGTTTACAAGCCCCGCTAGCGCTAAAAAAAACCCGTATAAAGCTTTAAGAACCGGAAAAAGACAAAAAAAACCCGAAACTTAAGGAGCCTCGCGCCCCCCCGGAGCCCTTCCGCCCCTACACCCTGGGGCCCACCGTCCCACCGCCCCATATCAGGCGACGCCCCTGGGTAAGATTAAGGTTAACAGGTCAAAGGGTGCACTGAGCCCAGATCCCAAGGATGTTTACTTGGATCACTGGTGTTTCCTGGTTTGCACATGCAGAAGAGCAGAGGCACAGCTGCGATGTTGGTGACTCTAATGGTTTTAAAGTGGCTCCATAGCCAGGCTCCTGACATTATTCAAAACTGCCAACATTTACCTTTCTAAACTGGTTTTCCCAACCTGCACTAGCATTTGATTCTTTATCACTTGAAAAAGCACACACACAACCCTCCAAAGGGTCTACAGCTATCAGTGCTTGAACTGCTCCTTCCCAAAGAGTGGGGAAGGGGAGAGGGGAGGGAAAGACCAAAAATGGTGGTGCACACAGAGTCAGGTTCAGTGGCCATTTGTGTTCCACCTGTTTCTTCCCTTAGCAGCTATTCAGAGCAACAGAAGATAGCATTTGTTGCTACTGGGAAGCCAGGCTAAGCTCATGGACGTTTCCTCTTGGCTCCTGGAGAGGCTTCTGTTCAAGAAACTTGAAATGGATGTCTTCCTACAGCCCTCTCTGTGGTCCCCTTCTCCTCCACTCATCCAAAGCACTGGCAGGTTGTCAACAGCACTTTTCTTATCCACACTGAATAGGACAGCCACTGCAATTGTATTTCTAGTCAAAATAGTTAAAACCAGGTCTGAAAGAACACAGGAGATTTACTCAGAAAACATGAGCTTCCAAGAGGTTACCAATAATGACAAGTGGATGCTCCACCAAAGTGTGAATAAACTAAAGATAGCAATTCCAGACTAAACAGTCTGGTGTGAGCACCCGAAAGAATACCCTGTCATTCCAGAACATTTTTTTCCTTAAAAGACTGAACATTCTAAGAGTGGTTTGTGAGCTTTCAGTTTCACCACACCATACCATGGACTAATACAGGGGACTTGGGGAAGCAGTGGCAGTTAAGATGACAATTAACATTTATTTTTCCCTCACTGCATTTGTTATCGACTACCTATGCTGTATTGAAGCAGGTGCATGGCAGCATCATGGGGTGCGAGTGCATGCAGTTCTTCAGAAATCAGATCAAGCACCCAGCCAATTACACATATTTATTCTTTCCCAATTACAGTTTGAGACACCTCCACTCCGACATTTCTGTCCAGGTCATAGCCTAAAATTCGCATCCTTACACTCCTTTGCGACCAGAAAAGAGGTTTTTCAGTGAGAAGTTTAAGAAACGTGTCATCTATTATTTTTAGGTCTTTAAATCAACAGCATGAATTGACTACTAATTTAAAAAATGCTATGTGTTAATTTGCCAAACTTAAAAAAATGACCTCAGATTAATGATGAATTCTGGTTCATGTGATCATCCTAGCTTCCATTCTGGAATAAAAGTGTAATGCCATGCATCACTTCTGAATTATTAACTGAACAAGGCCTGGCAAGGAGTCAGACCAATGGCAGATCCAACCCAATATAATCTAATTGGGAGTGGTATTCAGGCAGAGATCTTTCCCCTCCCAATATTTTTCAAAATGTCAGAACTGAAGCTGGAACTAGTTTAGTTGGGGGTACCCTGATAATTGGGGCACTTGCAAAAGTGGTCTGGTGCCCTCCACCCCCACTGGGTCATGAGCAGCTGCAGACAGTGGTAGACTGTTGTAACTATAGGTGGCAGTACTCCTCTAACTGCTGTGAGTGGGGACCTTGGAGCACACCAGCTGGCAGCAGCAGCAATTACTCCTTACTCTCACTACCAGTGCCACAGTTGGAGACAAGACATCACTTTACCAATGTGCCAGCCTAGCTCCCTGACATAGCATTGCTCCAGAATGACAGTTCAGAGACCTGGACTAGAGCATTCTGGTGAAATGGCACCTTCAGTTCAGCAACGTTGAGAACAAAGTACATCAACAAAGACTGGAGGGCCCAATGAGCAGGCAGGGTGGCAGGCATTAATAGCCATAGGCCCTCTTGGGTTGTTTGGGCTCTGACATTTGCCCGAAGTGCTAGCACCAGCCTTGAATGCTGTACATAAGAGTACAGCAGAGTACTTCAAGTAATAGTTTACTTTATTTCCTGGAGAGCCAGGATGGTGTAGTGGTTTGGGAGTCGGACTTAGACCTAGAAGATCCAGGTTCAAATCCCCACTCAGCCACGAAGCTTCCTGGGTGACCTTGGGCCAGGCACCATCTCTCAGCCCCACCTACCTCACAGGGTTGTTGTGAGGACAAAAAGGAGGGGAGGAAATATGTACACCACTCTGAGCTCCTTGGAGGAAGGGTGGTATAAAAATGTGATAAATAAATAAATAATAAGCTTAAGGTCAATCAAGACAAGTAGAAATACTTCGGGCTGCTTGGAAGTTTAGAATAGCACCACCCTCCAATTGCCTATGGGAAGGGCAGCCTTCATGGTATCTAGTGCAGGTCCTTCCTTTCTCATCCACACAAAGGCTGTGACACAGCAAGCATGTCCGCGTGCATTGCTCCCAGTGTTTGTCTGGTGTGCCTGACCTCCGGCCAGAACACACATGAGCATGGAAGGCATGTTCCGGTGCGCGCTAAGATGACCCATTGTCATCTTTCGCTGACTTGTGCCGCGTTCAGTCAATCAGAGCCTATGGCTACCACTACAAGGTTAGAACTGACCAGGTCAATTGGCACCCTGTGGCAGCCAGCTCCCATGCCAAGGAAATCTTAGTAATTGGGCTGTCCCCAGACGAGAGGAAGTTCATGGAAAGCTGCCCCCTTTTGGGGTGCTCCCTTGCTGATAGCAGCAAGTACCCTTTTCAGGGACTATCTGTATTAGAATGCCACGTCTGTCACAGTCACCCCTGAAAAGGTACCTAAAAGGTACATGGGAAGATCAGGTGCATGAGCTATGCACCTTATTTCTCCCCCATCCCCACATGGCAGGGCTATGATGGCTTAAACTGATCACCACAGATGTAACTTGGCATCTCCTAGTTTACTGCTGACCATCAGTAGTGATACATGGTGCAACTACCCTTTAACTCCAGAAAGGGAACTAGGATGATCATATCAACTTGAATTTATAATTAATCTAACGTTTTCTTTTTAAACTCAGCAGATCTAACACTATTTTTTTAAATCTGTAGTCATTAGCACTCTTAATTTAGAGATATAAAAAATAGACACATTTCTTAAATTTTTCATAAATAAGAAAAAGTGGTTTTCAAATGAGAGAGTGCAGGAACTTAAAACTTCAATGCTTTCACGGGCAAAAAGGTACCTGTGACATCTGCACATTAATATTTCACCAAGAACTCAAAGATAACTGACATATTGAAGGTGTGTTGGAAAGAGATCCAACAACATTGCTAGGAAAAAAAATACAACAGAACTTCAAGAAAAAAAAAACACCTGAATTCTTTTCAGTGTAGGAGTAACAGATGCACACATAGTGCACGAACAAGGCAATGAGAGAAGGCTTAAGCTATCCAAAATTAAGACCACCGATATAAGTCAAGATATATAAAGAGATGGAACTGCAGCTAACAAGCTTTAGTCTTGTGTAACCTATATAGCTAGGTTCACATATACACAAAATTAAGTCTAATAGTTTGAAAGATAGGAATTGACAAATATGATTGCCATGGCAACCAAAAAATTAACTGGGATGCAGTTTCCAGTCAGAAGTAGTCCCAGTGTTTTGCCCTTTTGTTTTGTTTTTTCAAACTGCCAGCATTTTTCCTATTAGCATTTAAACTATGTTGCCAGACAGACTACTCTCTGTTATTTCTGCCATTCCCCCACAGTCCCTCTGAGTGGGAGCTGGTAGTGGCATTTAAATTTCTCCTTTGTAACTTATTTCAATGTCTTGGGTTCCTGCTTTTGTGCATGCCCTTGTAGGCTGTCTCAGCAGAGTCCAATACCCTCCCCAGCAAGTGCCCTCTGCAGAAGAGTAAACTTGAAGTTGGTCAGCCTCTCTCCCACCCTAAAAAGGAAACACACAGAAATTTTACAGTTTGTGGGTCCCAGTAGAAAGATTATGGAAAAGCCTATTATAATTTGTAATCAACGGTTGTGCAAAGTGTGATGTACTAGGGAGTATGATAAATAAGGAGCTGCTGTCAGTGTCTTCAAGGTTGTATTATACAGCCTGAGAAAGGAATTTCTGTGTACAATCAGGGAGAGAGAGAGGAGAGTTTATGTAAATCAAGGGACAAGTCATAGCTAAAGAAGTAACAATACTAACTGCATTTGAATCAGGAATAAGATGCCTCTATGTTTTAGTCATTTAAAGTGTGAATGCAGCACTTTGGCCTCCAGAATTAAGCCAAGTCAAAAGGTTTTTGATCATTCAGCAGGTAGGTTATTCCAGGGGAACACCAAGACATCCAGTTTATGAAAGTGTACTTTCAGAATCGTATCCTGAACATTTATGCAACATATTTGCAAAACACCTAACTAATGAATCCTCTGCAGTACTTTAAAATAATTCATATTTTTCCCACACCGAGAAACAACTGAAATTGCAAACCATGATTAAGGAAGGTCATATACAAATCAGTTATAGGGACAAATCTATAAATCAGTTCCTGGCTACTAGCTTGAGAGAACACTGCCCTCCGAATAGGGTAGTCACTCAACTCTGCAGTTCGATACAGAGACATTAGATTCTACCGCAACAACTATCCAGAAAAAGCAAGAATTCCAATAACCACTCAAGAAGTGTTCTGCATCCCACCTCTCAACATGTGGTAACAACTTCTGGGTTTCACAGTTCTACAGTAGCTTGGCCACAGGCCTGTGATCTCATTGTAGCAAGTTTAGCCTATTGTCATTTTACTGATAAACTCCCCCAGCTTTCCCTTCAACAGCATTTCAACAGTATCTTTGCTACTCATGCAACAGATATGCAGCTTTGTGTCTCTGAAGACTTTCAGCAAATGGTTGCAAAGCTAGGACTTGGTTACAAGAAAATCTAGACAAATTATACATAGTATCTGTCACAGCGGGCCTCCCCAAACCCAGAGGACTCACTTTGAGAAAAACAATGGACACACCTGTCCACACAGTAGACTGCCACCATTCTTTTTAACCGTCAGCCTTCCAGTTAAGGGGAAATTGGAGACATATAGGCAACCCCCAGTCCTTGTGAGCCCAGAGCACTCCAAATCCTGATGCTCCTGGGTCCCAAGGCCCTGGGGTAAAACACTAGAAAGCAATAATGCAGCTGAAATGGCCAGGACTGGGTTCAGATAGAACAATTTCCTCTCATAAAATACTATAGCACGTGTCTAAGTTTTATTAAAGAATAAAGGAACAGGTTATACAAAACTTTATTACTGTAACTTACCTGTTACAGTATTTAAATACCTAAAGCAGGGGTTCTCAACCTGTGGTATGGGTACCCCTAGGGGTATGCGGACCTCTTGCTGGGGGTACGCCAAGCCCTGCCCCTTATCTGCCCCATCAGCAGCTAATTAAGTGTTAATTAACATGGATTTTAAATTGTAATTATTTTTGAAGCCCTTCTGTCTCTCTGATTTTGGTTTTGGGCTTATTTTTGTACTTTGGAAAATGTACTTTGGTGGGGTGGGAGAGGGAGGAGCCGATTTTGGGAACTGTGACTTGGAGAAAAAAAAAGAGATCTTTGCATGTCTGTCACACACAGAGAGCGTTAAATAAGACATTTTTCACATTTAAAATTGTTTTAGTACTTTTTAAATGATTAATTAGCAGTTAATTAGCAGGGGGTACTTCAGAAAATTGGACCGTGATAGGGGGTACCCGGGCCTCCAAAGGTTGAGAACCCCTGACCTAAAGCATACGCTGCAGCTAACACAAAAAGCTAAACACCAAAGACTTACTATCCTAACGCTTAACTGGTAGAGTATACCTCCTGAGCTTAAGCAAAGTGTGGACCTTCCCCTCTGCAGTACCACAAACAACAATACTGGCAGAATCCATGTAGGATGTTATGGGAGGACTCCGATGGCCCCTAGGAATAGGGTTATGTACCTGAATGGCTACCCTTTCATGCTGTTCCGTCCAATCCAGACCCTAGGTTATCCGAACTTTCCAGAATGCTGACATCATTTGTTGTCAAGAGACTTTTTAAAATATGTTTGTTGCCAAAGAGACCTTTTGAAATGGGTTGTGAGCTAGAATGGAACATGTACATGACCAGGACTGTATCAAGGAGGAACGCGATGGCCATGCTGTGTCCCTGCACCAAGCCAGTATGGATAGCTGATGAAGCCATGAGGTATGCCAAAGGAAAGCCTGACCAGCATCACCAGTTCACTGCCATGAACCAAAATGCTCATAAGCACGTAGGCACATTCCATCCCCCTCCACTGACATAGTCCCAAAAACTTGCTAAACAACCAGTCTGGCAGCCAGACGAGAATCCACAAAGATATGCTAACGCCAAAGTCTGGCCCTGGGAAGACAAATCCACATCTCCTGCAATGAATGGAAGTCAACAACCCTCCTCCCCTTTCCCCTATTATCTGGTGTCTTCACATTCAAAGTTTACTGGTCCATTCCAAGAAGGCAAACTTCCCTTTTTCATTGCGTAGTAGCAACTAACCCTCCTCCTCACGTAAGAAATACACCACAGGACATAAAAGGCAGGTTTACTCTGCCAGTTTGGTTGGCTGGCTGTCTCTGTCTCTCTTGGGTCTCCTTGCTCATGCTCTCTGGCTTCCCCCCCTTCACCCCTACCCCCTCCCCGTCTTAACTTTACTTCTCAGTTAGTCACTCTGCAGGCTTCTGAGCCTGATCAGTTCAGAGCCAGTTTCTTTCCTTCTTGTTCACTGCTGGCTTGTGCCATTACTATCACCACCACCCCTCCTCTTACTCTTATACAGTGCTTGCTACAATTGCTGACAACTCCTCTACAGGACAGGTAAATATCACCCATGTGTACAAACCAAGAAAACCTGCTAAACTGCTGTACCTTTCTATCTACGTTTTCCTAGCTCTGTATATTGTGTGTGATTGGTTTTGTGTATGTATGTATGCCTGAACTATCTAGTAAATATTGAAAGCAATGCACATGTCCTTAAGATCATTTTAACGGAATTCTGGGGCTGGACTCTGGTATACATAGGTCTAAAGATCGCTGCACATACCAAATGCCATATTAAGCTATTCTGCATAATACATGGCAATTTTGGTAACACACTGGCTGATGTAATATCGCTGACCCCCTCCCAAATGGAAAACCACAGCTGTTGCCTACCCTCTAATTAAACTTGGCTGTTATCAGCCTTGAAGAAGAGATACCCAGTTGGCTGGTCTGGGAACACTGATAAGCCTCTCCTCCCTTACACAACAAGACACAGCGTTTCCCTGCAACTTCAAATGATTCCTGGCCTAATAAGATGGGAGTTCAGGTGGATTTTAAATAAGGTGGATTTTCACCTTCACAATTTCCACAAATATTGTTTCATCGAAAAGATTGTAGCCCTTTTAATTTTGACTGCACAAATCAAATATAGTATTCTATTAATGTCAATCTGACAATTCGCTCCTGTACTACTCATACAGATTTGTGGATATCACGTTTATACAAGCAAAGAAGTCAGACTGAATCCAACAATATGTTTCCAGCACAAATAGGGACGTTTTAATAACATTCCTCTAACTCTAAGTACAGCTGGACGGCAGTATCCACGATTTCAGCATCCACGGATTTGACTCAATGCGGATACGGGGGTCACTTTAAAAACGTCTTTTTTAAAGAAGGTTAAAAAAATGTTCCCTTTTTGCTGGCAAACCGCTCCGTTCCAAGAACTATAGGCAGTGAAATCATGCTCCTACAGCCTCTTCCGAGTCGCACAACTTCTCCCTTCCCCAAGGTCACCCCAGAATGCATTGGGGCAAGCCCGGGGAAGGGAGGGGGAAGTCGTGTGACCCGGAAGAGGCTATAGGAGTGCAACTTCACTGTCTACAGCGAGAAATTTTATTATTAGCTAAAACAGAAATCTATTTAACAGTTAATGCTTTGATATAAAAATGCAGAATTCCCCAGTATGAAATGTGTAACCATTTACATAGTGTGATTTTTAAAATCGAACTAGGAAATTACTAAGAATACAATAGCAAATAAGATTATAAAATCCAAAATTTTAAAGTTTTAACAGAAAAATATGATATAGTAGAAAAAAGCTGACAATATGAAATTCATATACTTCCAAGAATATTAATTACCTCTTTGTGTTGTAGGTTGTATCTTGTGGGGTCTCTTCAAGCAATGTCACATATCCCAGGGTGCAGGTAAGGATAAACAGGACCGTTAAGGTGTGTGCTCGCCTGTTGTACAGGAAAACACATGTGAATAAATGCAATTTTTCCCCAGTGTTAATAGGCAACTCAATAGATATTTAAATTTAGTTATGTATATATCCACACTCAGGCTCAAAGCAATATACATAAAAATGCAACAAAATAAGAAACTACAACAAAAACCCAACAAATTCAGCAGCCAAAAACAGTGATTCAAACAAGGGCAATCCCTTCCCATATATATATATATATATATAAAAGTCTCTAAAAGCATCTGGAATAGGTGGGCCTTCCAGCCCTTTTGGAAGGCCATAAAGGAGTTAGTCAGGGCCTCTGTAGTAAAATCATGCTAGAGTCTCAGAGGAACTGAAACAAATATTCTGCTCTTAGCTGTCGATTTTAACTTGCATAATGAGGATAAACAAAACAGGGCCTGATCAAAATATCTTAACAGAAAAGGGGTTCATATAGGGAAAAGCAGCCTCTAAGGCATAGGTGGCCAACCCACAGTATGGGTGCCACTTAGTGGCAAGCTGAGTCTTTTGAAGTGGCACGCACTGCTGTTCCTGTTCAAACCAAGCGCTGAAGTCCCTCTCTTTCTCGCCCCCAGAGCACCTTTCCAAGCCTGTGGTACTAGAGGAGGTCTCTGCACCCCACTGCGCCTTATTCTTGCGCTGTCACTGTGCTTTGAATATTCATTACCTCAGATTTGTTTATTTATTTAAAGTGGCACACTCAAGATTATCTACATAAAATGTGGCACATGGCGTGCCATGGGTTTGCCACCACTGCTCTAAGGTATGCAGGTCCACAGCCACAAAGAGCTTTAAAGGCTAAGCACCAGCCCCTAGAACCGGGCCGGAAGAACACCAGCAGCAAGTACAATTGCAGCACAACTCATTAAATATGTTTTCTCTTCCTATATTTATTGAGATGTGGAAACAGCAGCTGGTGCAGTCTCACATAAAGTGCATCACAGTAGTCAGTCCTCGTGGTTACAGAAGCATGTTTATGGGCATTGAGGGGCCTCTGCTCAAAACAGAGTTTATGCAACAGTTGCAGTTGATAAGAGACACTCCTGACCACTGCCATTACCTGTTCATCTATGAGTTAGTCAGGATCTAGAAGAACAATCAAAACAGGTTGGAGAAGTAAATAGCAGTCCGCCCAAAGCAGGCAAAACATCTCTTCCAAGGACACTGGGATTACCTTCATCTTGTCTAGATTCATTTTTTGAAGATAAAGGGCTTAACTTCAGGGTACCCTGTCCAGCAGTTGTCAAGTTTTGAGTGTCCACACCTGATGGTGGCGATCAAATCAGAGCAGGGATTCTGCTGGTGTACTGTCCATCCCACTGCCCAACAGTCTTCCACCCTGGCAGCAGTGCCCACTTCCCCCCAGCTGGTTGTCCTGGGAGATTTCAACATTCATGTTGAGGTCCCCTTTATCTGTTGTAGCTCAAGAATTCATGACAACTATGATAACCATGGGTCTGTCTCAAATTCTATCTGGCCCCACTCTGAGCAGGGCACTGGATCTGGCAATTGCTGCTAGGAAGATGACCCATGGGTGAGGGGGTATAGTTGCTTCCCTTATCATTCATGGATCATAACCCAGATAGGGTTTAGCTCTGCTGCAGCCCCAGACATCCACTAGGGTGGGGAACCCTGGGAAAATACTGAATTCTAATTACTTCCTGAGGGTTCTGGATTTTTTTCCCTATCACCATGGTTGGTGGTCCTGCAAATGGTTGACCTCTGGAATGGGGAAATGCCATGGGTCATGACAATAGCTCCTAAGCATCCTCTCCCACTGACAAGAATTCAAGGTCCCTAGTTTACTAGGGAGCTGTGAGCAATGAAGCAAATAGGGAGACAACTAGAGTGACAACAGAGGAAGACTTTCAGTCATATCTTGGTCTCTAGGAAAGTGGGGAGGCGGTATCAGTGGTTCAATGCAATTAATTTGCAAGAGACTTTGCTGATAGTTGCTTGTGTTGATTCTGATTTGCATTCCTCTTTCAATGTAGAGGAGGATGTGCCTGAATTACCTCATTGCCCTGGATATATTCTAGTTCATTCAAGCAGAGGATGCGGACATGCTACTTCAAGGTCTGAGACCTACATGCCTGTTCAACCCTTGCCACCCTGACTGACGGCGCGATCCTGTGTAGATTAGTGCCGGGGAAGCACACGCTCTCGGCGTTGGGTGTTGTAAATGCTCCATAAAGCACGCTCACGGCACCTGGAGAGCAAGGGCCACCGGCGCAGAGGCCCTCTCTCCCACAGCACACCATCCCTGAGCCTGCCGGACCAGGTAAGCCCTGAACCGGTGACGAGCTTCACCAATATCCAAAGCCCTCTCCTGGCCCAGTGTGGCCTTATACGCCGGCCTCGAATGTACACAAACTCCAGAGCTGGCGTACATTCGAGTAGGCCTATAGGGCTCAGGCTGCTTGCACCCCTCGAGGGGCAGCCTGGGACCTGGATAGGATGCAGAAGGGGCCCTTTAGGCCAGCTGCCACATCTTACACAGGACTGGACTGTAATTAAGGCAGTCAGGGAAAGACTGGTGGTTTTGGGTGATAACTGATAACTGTGAATGTCTCCCTACAGATCTCCTTTGAAAGAGGCTATTATTAGATATCATCTTTGTAACCCACCACCCTAAATAATTACCAGTCAGGTTAATTTCCCATTCTTGAGCAAGGTGATCGAGAGGATAGTGGCTTCTCAGTTCCAGGCCTTTCTGAATGATATTGATTATCTTTGATCTTTTTCAATCTGGGTTCAAGATGCTTGGAGCACTTAAACTGCCTTGGTTAGCCTGGAGGTTGATCTACACCAGGAAAAAAGATGGGAGTGCACATCCTTGTTGGTTCTGCTAGACCTCTCTTTGATACCACTGACAATGGTATTCATCAGGGATGGTTGTGTGAGGCACCACGTTATTTTGTCATTATTTCTGCAAACACATAGCAAATTCCCAGTGTGATCTTATAATAGTTCCTAAGCTCTGAATAAACTATTTCCTGATGAATTTGAGTTCTTCTAGCTCTAAGTTGCAAGATGCTATGCCGGAATGCAATCTCAAAGCATTCACTCATTTGCTGTGCTCTAAGCTTACAGAATATGTCAATAAATCTCAGTGGACCCTTCAACACATCCCTATTCCACTACTGACAAGATGGGGGGGGGGGCCAGAGAGCTTAAGTCAACACAGGTCAGATCCAGCTCAGTTTAGTCCAGGTTTTCCTCCTTTTACAAAGCCTCCTGAAGAGCCCTCTGGCACCCTTGAAGATCAAAAAGGTAGAGTTTAAAGAGAACAATTTTATCTTCTTTTCCAGAAAGAAAGCATATAGCTCAAAAAGGAAAAAGACATCTGTAGGCAACTGGAAACTATGTTCCTAAATTTGACATACAGTGAAAGCCAATGAAAGCATTTTGAAAGAGTTTTTCCATGTTTGCACAAAATTCTCTCTCTCTCCCAGTTAAACTAGGACACCAAGTTGATCCTCAGTTACTAGAATATTCATATTCATGCTCTTAATATTAATATTTATGTTCTTATTTACTAGAAAATACATTTGTATTCTCAAACAGACTTTGGGTAAAACAGTTTTGTTCATTGAGACTAACATTACATAAGTATCACCTTATCTGATCAGTATGAGAATGAAGTTAGCCACATCTACAATGGTAAGAAAACAGAACTATGATACAATGAGAAACAAAAGGCTAAAATAAAAAAATCAATCGTCACAATTACCATATTTCACTCCGTGTACTGTGCTGTATCTTTATGTTTTGTTCTTGCACAAGTTTCTCAGGTCTAAAATTTGTTAGGTACAATTTGCCTTGCAGGCATTCTTTTTTGATATAGTTCTATTTATTTTTGTGCTACCTCAGCACCGAGAGGAATGGGTTTGTTTTCAGATATGCAGCAGGACAACTCAGTTGTGAAAAAAATGTGGTTGAGAATACACTGAAGGCTCAAAAAGTAGTCAAATCTATTAGATCAAAACAGAACAAATGCTGCACAAGTATAATGCAGATGTGAAAAAACTGAAGTCTCCAAGAACTTTTTTCTGAAGATGAAATATACAACAAATACTATATAATTGTAAATATTCTGCCTCTATCTCTTCCTGGCAGCTTACCTACTGACAGGTTCAAACAACATGCAGACACCAGTCTCTAGATAGAGAGAATTAACCCAGAAAGAATCAGTACAGCAGTAGGAGGAAACGTGGAATACCATCAGAAAACATTAAACAAAGATTCTGAGGTGCTCTAACCTCTTTCCACAAATTCTACCTCCAGACCAGAAAAACATTCACCTGCTGTCTGAAAAAACAGATGGAAGCCTATGGCTTTCAACCATCTGAGGGAGACTGTTGCCTAGGAAAATTCATACCACAACAGATGCTAGAGGCTCTTAAAACATGTTTACTCAAAAATTAAGAAGAGCCCTCCTGGATCAGGCCAAAGGCCCATCTAGTCCAGCTTCCTGTATCTCACAGTAGCCCCACCAGATGCCTCAGGGAGCACACAAGACAACAAGATACCTGTATCCTGTTGCCACTCCCTTGCATCTGGCATTAAGAGACAGCATATTACTGTCTACCTATCCCACTATCTCGCAGCGGGTTAAACCGCTGAACCATAAGCTGTCGATCGAAAGGTCGGCAGTTCGATCCCCGCGACGGGGTGAGCGCTCGTTGCTTGGCCAGCTCCTGCCAACCTAGCAGTTCCAAAGCATGTTAATGCGAGTAGATAAATAGGTACCGCTTGCGGGAAGGTAAACAGCGCTCTGTGTTCCAGCCACATGCTACGCGCTGCGGCAAGGAGAGTCATGCCGGTCACATGACCATGGAGGCGTCTTCGGACAACGCTGGCTCTTTGGCTTTGAAATGGGGATGAGCACCACACCCTAGAGTCGGACACGACTGGACTTAATTGTCAGGGGATATCTTTACCTTATCCGACTATCTAGCCTATCCCCCTGAACTCAACTGGAGATACTTCCAAGTGTGCTTAGGGATGCAGTTTGCCACTGCAGATTAACAGTTACTTTGCTGAGATTTTACTAAGGCACTGTATATGCTCAAACACCTACACTCCCAGTTTATGAGTTCCACAGATAATCAAACCACACAAAGCCAGGAGAGATAAGAAAACCTACTCTTAATTCAACTGAAGGGGGAAGAGAAAGAAAAGACCACCAAGAAGGAAAATTACATGCCTACTGAGAAACACACACAAAACATGCTTACTCAGAAAAAGTCCCACTGAGTTTACTGGTATTTACTCTCTCCAGTATCTGTTAGGGCTGCAGCCTTACTTACATCCCAGAGGGCAAGAACTAGGAAACTAAACCTGAGGAGTAGTGAGGGGAGGGGGCAGATGGTTTACCTGCTGGGAGGTTCCACCATTCCCTTCGATTAGAAAGTCAGCGAAGGGATAAGCCTAGCCCTAACGAGATTTAAACCCCCGTTAAAGATTCACCGCTGATTCTTCCAAAGTAGCAGCCATGTTAGCCTGTTGCAGTAAACACAATCGGCGTTGATGCTATTGTGAATCGACAGACACTGTGCTGTTCCGTCCGTCCCCCGTATAACCTATACCTGCCAACTGAAGATCACACTTTATGCTCCTGAAGAAGCGGACTGTACAGCGTTGCTAGACTTTAAGGTACTCTCTTATAATAATAACCTTTTGCCCTCCACTTCCCGTTTCCTTGGAGGGTTAGCCTTTTATACACTGTAGTAAGCCTGTATTTCCCAGGCTTTATTTTTCATATACTGTATCGTCGTCGTCGTCACTGTGTTCATTCCGAGGCCGTGAGTTACTCAGCTCGTTCACTTTGTCAATGAAGAAATGGGGAGCAGTGCGTGGAGAGATTGAGAGAGAGAGAGAAGGGGAACGACGCAAGGAGCAGGAGGAGCGGGGCTGTGTCTCTCACCAGAAGAAGGTGTTGGTCCCATCGTCGTACACCTCGGACTCGGTGCTACGCCGGCCGCCCTGAGTGACGGCTGCCGCCACTGCTGACGGCGGTGGGTCGCCGCGGAGTCCCAACGTCCCCTCTACAGCCGACGGAGGAGGAGGAGCGGCGCCGTTAGTCTGCTGCTCTTCCAACGCTGCCTTGCCGGGGGGCCCTCCATGACCTTTCCGCTCGCTGCGCCTCATGACTAGAACGAGAGCAAAAGGGGGCAGTTGGGGAGGTCAAGCGACTCCGCGCGCGCACAAGGCGGACTCCTCCACGAGCCCCATCGGCCAGCGAGAGGAGCAGAGGCGACACCAGCACCAAGAAAAGCAAGCTCGCCGCTCTCGCAAGGCACCGCCTCAACCCTCCCCCGCTCGTGACCCCACGTAGGACGAAGTTTGGGGCGGGGCTACCTCGCAGAAGGCGTAACTCGATTCGGCAGCAGCGCGCTTGCGCACTAGGTTCTGCCATCCCATGGATCTTCCCCGTGTAGGAGGGAACTGCGTGGAAACTTTTGCGAGTAACATTAGTTACACAAAAGTGTATTGTTTTATTTAGCTCAAGTGCCGCTGTCGTCAGTCAGGTTTACTCTTTGATAAGTGTGCAAAGGGTTGTAGACTTAAGATTGCAAGTCTAAACATGATTAGGTGGTAGTGAGTCAAATTACAAAGAGTGGACTTCTCAGTAACTTGTTAGCTAGGACGGAGGAACTAAGTCCCACTGAGCTTAAAATGGGACGTACGTCTTGCTGAGGGTTCTTAGGATTGAAACCTTAGCTGTAAGGTTGGATGGGGAGGGCAGAAGTTGGCTGGGGAGGGCAGAACAAAGGAAAACTCTTGAGTTGCTATCGCAGCACCTCCTGTAAGCAGAGGTCTCGGAGAAGTAGGTGATGGTAGAGACACGTCAACGGTTGAGATTCCTCTGCCTTTGTCAGCTGTGACAAGCAGAAATTCAAGAAGTATGTGAAGATGTTTGACTGTTCTAGCCCAAAGCTGCAGGAATGTCTAAACTGAACTTTCTAACACACCCCTCATAAGGGTGCAGAATAAACCAGGAAAAACCACAGATAGCATACCCTTGCTGTGTGGTAAGGGGAAAAGATGTGGTGGTGTGGATGATATGAGGCCTGGACCAAAAACTGGCATGTCAGTCTTTTGCAAATTATAGAGACATGTCTGTACCAACGGAATAAGAGTCTTCTGTTTTCGGTGGTGCGGTGCCCGGATATAATTATTTAGGAATATGGATTCCTAGAGATATACCGGTAACACATACGATTGTGTTTTAATAGATTGAAATGTGATATATTATTGGATCTAGAGTCTAGACAGATGGGCCCCTTTAAATTTGTCCAAGGCTAATTCACTTAAAATGAATATTATACCTTGTAGTATTCTATATGTTTTACATGCAATTCTTTTATATATTTCATACAGATACATACCTCCATCAAAAAGGATGCAGTTACCATTTAATAGAGGAGGATTTGGATTTCCTGATTTTAGTTTATATCATCAAGCTTATCTTTTTAACTTCTAGTAACTATTGGGGCTGCTCCTCACAGTTGAAAAATTAATCTTGGGCCATGTTGGAGGCTTCTTGTGTGACTCCCCTTTCCAAGTGAATGGCATTGGGATCAAATTTGTTAAAGGAGATATTCCACCTACAATTCCTTCAGCTAGGTATTTGTGGACAATGTCATGACACTATAAATTTGATCCATTTTCTCATGCTTAGGTAACATTATGGGCTACTCCTGAATTTAACATTTGGAGGAAACCTTTTTTGGGGGGGGGGAGACCTGGACTGATAGGGCGATTTTTACTTTGGATCAATTACTGTAATTGGTCAAGTCCGAGAATTCCTTTCATTTCTAGGCTATAGGCTAGATACAAGTTGCCATTGTTGGCTGGATGGCAGTATTTACAGTTAGTTCATTTGTTAGCGCCTAAACTTGGCCATGCAGCATTATCAACTTCTGAATCAACTTCTTTTAGAAATATTTATTGAATCAATGCAGGAGAAGAAGCCTACAATATTTGTCTATAATTTCTGATGTTGCTTAATAATTATGATATCCAAAGCCTTAGAAAAATATGCAAAATAGAGTTGGACCACCCTACCTTATAGTACTTAAAGCTATTTTCCATTGATTATATAACAGCAACAACGATGGATCTCAAATTAAAATTAATTCAACTAATTATTAATTATTTTTCAATTATTATTTTTCAATTATTAATTATAATTCAATTAACTATTTTCAGAGTCTAGTGGACACCATAACATCTTTATACTAAGGGGTTGATTTAAAAATCTAATTGTTGGTGTTGTAGTTTACCTGGTTTTGTGCAGTGATACAATCTTGGGGGGGGGAGGAGATATCTGTTGTATTAATTCTGTAATACATCAAATATTTACATTTTTTGATACTTCTTTTGAATTACCGATATTTGCCTTTTTTGTGGAGGTTAATTACAGGATGGTGAAAATGGACTCTGTGCCCTTACTAAAAGACTCAGGTCGCAAGCCTCTTCTTCAGTCAGGCGGCGGAACAAGTGTTCCGCTGCCCGAAGTAGTCTCAAACATGCCATAAAGCATGTTTGCGACTACTTTCGAGCAGGGAAGGGCCGGTGCAAGGCCGGCCTTCTCTGCTCTGCCGCCGGATCCCTCGCCCAGCCGCCAGACCCAGGTAAGATAGGATCTGGCGGACGGGGGGGAGGGTTGGCGGAGCCGGGAGGGTGGCCATAGGCCCAGCTGCCCCGGGCTGGGACGGGGGCATGGCTCCCAGCAGATCCTTAGGCAGGATTGGGCTGCTCTATTACAACACTGGAAGGATAAATGCCCCCCCCAAACTATTACGCAGTAGATTGAGGACAACCTTATCAGTATTTGAACAGCGTATTGACAGCAACTATGGATAGATATATATTCTTGGACATTTTGAAATCTTTCTTAGAGATTGATGTATAGATTGCTTACTCTTATTCTTGTAAATTTTATGTATTCCATTTAATATTTAAAAAATTGTTCTATGCGTGGATGTTATGTTTTGGATTTTGTTTCATTCTGTGTGTTTATTCACTAATAAAGGAAGAAATGTGGGGTGGGGAGATGTGGCTGTGCAGCTGCCTGTCCTTCAAAAGGGGCACACTTTGGGGAAGGGGAGAGTAGGAAGAAGCAGCAACTGAAGAAGACTCTCTCTTGCTGCAGGTACAATTGTGGGATTAAGCCACCCAGTCCTGTGCACAGCAGCCATCTCTGGTAACAGTGGTGATATCTGCAGTAACAACAACAAAAAGGTTGAATAGCCGTACCTTAAAAAGATCCAAGAACCCAGGTAGACATCAAATTAGAAAACACCAAACAAATGGTTCAATACCAGAACCTCCCACTAGGTCAGTTTCCTTTTATAGCAAACAACTAAAGCTGTGTGCAAATATTACACTACTGCAGTGGTTCCCAAACTTGGAGGCGCGGCTCCCAGGGGAGCCATGGAGCGCCACAGAGTCCTCTCAGAAAACAGTGCAATGCCAATTGGCAGGCATCAACATAATGTAATGGGGAGCCGCGGCCAATGGTTGCCAATGGTCAAGGGAGCCGCAGGTCGAAAAAGTTTGGGAAACACTGCACTACTGTATAAAGAATGCAGGGAGGGGGGCAAATGTGCTTTATGGCATGTTTGCAACGGCTTAGCACGGCAGAGCGCTCGCTCCGCCGTTCTTTAGTTAGTGTGGATTGCACTGCCCATTGTGGTTTGTGCCACGCACCTGATGTATCCTCTATATTTGACAGATAACAAGATGTGATATGAGAAAAGCCATTGTAGCAGGTAGGTTAGAATTCACTGAACTGTGAGCTCATATTGAAGTCTGTGAAACTATGACATTCTATACTCCTAGATGCCTGCATCTAAAAACATTGCTTATCCTAACAGGTGAAACATTGATTCCATATAAAAAGGTAAAGGTATCCCCTGACAATTAAGTCCAGTCGTGTCCGACTCTAGGGCGTGGTGCTCATCTCCATTTCAAAGCCGAAGAGCCAGCGTTGTCCGAAGACGCCTCCGTGGTCATTTGGCCGGCATGACTCTCCTTGCCGCAGCGCGTAGCATGCAGCTGGATCACGGAGCACTGTTTACCTTCCCGCAAGCGGTACCTATTTATCTACTCGCATTGACATGCTTTGGAACTGCTAGGTTGGCAGGAGCTGGCCAAGCAACGAGCGCTCACCCCGTCGCGGGAATCGAACTGCCGACCTTTCGATCGACAGCTTATGGTGCAATTATAATGAGATTTTCCTCCTAAGTAACTGTGTATAAGCATAAGCCTGCAGTGCTAGTGCACATGCAACATGGTATGGGATGTCCCAACAAACTAACAAAGCATCCCTTGGAACAATATCCAATGCACATGAACTAATGGCGCAATCCTGTGTAAACATAGAGCGGTGGAGTGCACACTCCACCGCTCTATGCCATTGCAAACATGCAGTAAAGTGCATTTGTAACTACTTCAGAGTAAGGGCCGCCAGGGCGAATGCCGGCAGCCCTTATTCCCCGGCGGACCATCCCTGCGCCCACCAGAGAAGTTAAGCCCTGCACTGGCCGATGCAGGGGCGAAGGGAGGAACTAGCCTGGTTCGGCGTTACCCCCCCAGCTTGAATGTACACCAACTTTAGAGCTGGCGTACATTCGAGTAGGCCCATAGGGCCTTGGCCGCCTTGCACCCGGGAAAGGGGATGAGCGTCCCCTTTCCCTGAGGTGCTCCCAGGCTATCATGGGGCAGCCCAGGACGGTAAGTAAAAATAACTTTGATTTACCTCGTGGTATGGTGCCTGATCACCAATGGGTCTCCTTGTACCCATGCCAGCTATTTAGCAGACATAAGTCTAAAGAGAGGAAGGGGACAGGTCTGGGCTGGAAAGGGGGATAGGGTCTGATCCAGCATGTGACTGCTGCTAAAATCCTCACCCACCCCGCCCCCCAAACCACTCCCTGCCCTCCCCCTCCCTGAATCTCCCCCAAACTGCCCACAGACCACCCCTGCAGCCACCTTACCTGCTCTGGTGCGAGCTGGGTCTGTCAGTAGTGGATGCATGGAGCTGCCCTTGCCAGCTGTTTGTGCTGGTGGCTATGACAAATGCGAGTTCCACCATCGTAAACAGCCCATAGGATTGGGCTGTTAATTGCATTGTGATATTCAGAAAGTAAACTTGCTGTGTAAGCTAGACCAGGCTCAAGATGATGGTAGAATGAAGTTTGCTAAAGCCTTGGTAGAATTTCTCAGGGGCCTCCTTCCTATGCGTCCAGACGATTAAGATGCCAGCATATTTCATGCAGAGGAGAGATGCTGCGGAAGCATTGTTGCAAGTCAGACATAAAATATATTGTCATACTGTTAAGCCGTGCAGGTACCCCCTAGCAGTACTGATTTTAAAATGCAGTTGTTTCAGGCTTAGGGTCAGCTTGTAAACAAGCAAGCCCATACTGTAGTTTTTGTTCAATATCAAAAACCGACATCAAACTTGCTACAGTTCCACACTGGCCACTAGAATACCCATACAACAGTAACTGTCAATGTGCAGTCATCCACATACATTTCAACAAAAGATGGTGGCACATGTCAAATACTTGAACACAGCAGTCTGCTGCTCATGTGTTCCAAATAGGCTTATTTTAAGCAGGTTGTAGTCTGGAGCTGGATGCTTGGCATGTCTGGATGACTAGAACATAAGGAGAGCCCTGCTGGATTAGGCTAAGGGCCCATCTAGTCCAGCCTCCTGTATCTCACAGTGGCCCACCAGATGCCTCAGATTAGAAATTTGTATCTGTCCATACTAATCACTGCAACAAATTAACCATATTGTGATTCATGAGTCAGGTTGGCAATGGCAAAGATAGGCATTGGCAAAGCTTGTTTTCCTGAAAAAGCTCAACTCCCAGGGAAAAAAGGGAGGGTTTTTTCCCCTATGAATTGAGTCATCACGTAGTCATAGAACTATGTAACGTACCAACTGAGGAGAAATCTCTTTCTGGTCCCAAGGCCACACATTTGGCACCCTGTATTATTACCGATATATCTGAGACAAGACTGGAAAAATTATAGAAATCAGATCTGTAGAGAAGCTTATAAAAGCTTACGCTTATAAAAATGTGAAACAACAATACTTGGAGATCTGGAACTTCCCAGTCTTTACATTATCACTAGAGTTCAACATACCTGGAGTCAACAGGTGCTATTTCTTATCAGCCAATCCATAACAATGCAGGCCGACTGGATTTTTGTACATAGTAAGTCATATTGTCCACATACAGTTAATACAAACACAGGTTTCTATTCCACCACAAAGCTCTTCCACATTTTTCCTTACAATGCAAAGCCAACTGAACAACCCCTAAAGGTTTGCTTCAGGTTAATTCTCATACTGCTTTGGGGGTTCATAGAATTTTACACTTTTTTCCAAAAGACAGAGGCATTGTTAGGGAGCGGGGGGGCAGGGGCAGGGGGTGACACATGCCAGGGGTTGCAAAATTGCCACTGGATTCAGCAGCAATTCGGCGGCGGCGCAGCAAACTTCGGCAGCAGCAGGGCTTGTGATGTCACGTGGAGGGGTGTCACGACCTGTGGGGGGTGCCAAGTCGCCCTGCCCCCCCCCCAGCAAAGGCTGGCTGTGCCTCTGCCAAAAGGCATACATGAAACAATGTAAGATTGGCTGTCTCAGGTATAGATGTCTCAGGTATGTCTCAGGTATAGAGGAGTACACCCCTTAGGAGGCCAATATGTGTATCTGCTTTCTGATGTGCGCTTTGGAGCCAAAACAGACACTTGCCTAGCTATTATTATGTTACTTCAGATATACAAAAATACAAGTTTTCATATACAGAAGGAAATGCAAAAATATGCACTCCCTGAAAGTTTGATAGAAAAAAAATTCCTATACTTTTTGCATTTGTCTTTTACTTAAGAACATAAGAAGAGCCCTGCTGGATCAGGCCAAAAGCCCATCTAGTCCAGCTTCCTGTGTCACACAGTGACCCCACCAGATGCCTCAGGGAGCACACAAGACAACAAGATACCTGTGTCCAGTCGCCACTCCCTTGCACCTGGCACAGAGAAAACCCACTTCTAAAACCAGGAGGTTGCTTATGGCTTGTAACCTGTGATGGTCTTTTCCTCCATGAATCTGTCCAACCCCCTTTTAAAGGCATCTAGGCCAGGTGCCATCACCACATCCTGTGGCAAGGAGTTCCACAGATGAATTACACGCTGGGTAAAGAAATATTTTCTTTTGTCTGTTCTAACTCTCCCTCCTCTCAATTTTAGTGCATGTCCCCTGGTTCTGGTGTTGTGCGAGAGGGAGAAGAATTTCCCTCTATCCACTCTCTCCATCCCATGCATAATTTTATACGTCTCAATCATGTCCCCCCTCAGGCGCCTTTTTTCTAGGCTGAAAAGCCCCAGACGCTGTAGCCTTTCCTCATAAGGGAGGTGCTCCAGCCCACGAATCATTCTGGTCGCTCTTTTCTGCACCTTTTCCAATTCAACTATATCCTTTTTGAGGTGTGGTGACCAGAACTGGACACAGTACTCCAGATGTGGCCTTACCATCGATTTGTACAAAGGCATAATGATATTGGCCGTTTTATTCTCAATCCCTTTTTTAATGATCCCGAGCATGGAATTGGCCTTCTTCACAGCCACCGCACACTGGGTCGACACTTTCATCGACCTGTCCACCAGCACCCCAAGATCTCTCTCTTGATCCGTCACAGACAACTCAGAACCCATTAGCGTATATGTGAAATTTTGGTTTCTTGCCCCAATGTGCATCACTTTGCACTTACTTACATTGAAGCGCATCTGCCATTACTTAGTAATCTTACAGCAATCCACTAGTGTTCCACCTGCGCTAACCGCTGCAAAATCACCATAAAGCGTTTTCCAGAAGAACACTCAGTAGCACACTGCCGGGACACCAGCAGGAAGGCCAGTGCCTTCCTGCCCACATAGTTGGTTATCCCGCCGTCCACTAGAGCAGGTAAGTCAGCAGGAGAGGCAGGAGGGGGAGGGTGGAACAGGGTTGGGGATGGGTAGAACTGGACAGGGAGAGAGCATAATTGGGGTGGGGAGGCTGCAGGTGCAGGAGGGGGTGGATCTGGTGGTGATGGCGCACGTGCAGGTCTGAGGAGACTCATTGTGGAGTGGGAGGTCTACAGAGGTGTAAGGTGATTTAAATCCCCCTTTGCCTCTGATGCCTCCCAATTCGCCTCCCCCCCCCCCGCTGGATACAGTGTACCCATTTTTGGCACAGCTGCACTGGGGGGGGGAGGATAGGATTGGGCTCTAAGTCAGCATACACTCTTGTCAAGGCAGCCTCTCCCCTTCCTGAATTTTTGGGAACTGGCCCTCAACAGCACTATCATAATATGAGTAGACTATTATGCATAGTCAGTTACAGGGCTGAATTAATCATTACTTTAAGTACTCTGCAAAGTAGACCTCCTGCCAAATGAGGGTTCTTCAAAGCTCTATTTAGCTGGGAGTTTTCCCAATATGAAGAATATACAGTATTCATCTGGATGCCTATAGTGAAGTCCTTCAAAATTCCCATAGGTTTAGTACATGCCAGTGGGTGGCGCAGTGGGTTAAACTGCTGAACCATGAGCTGCCCATCGAAAGGTTGGCAGTTCGAATCCGCGACGGGGTGAGCTCTCGTTGCTTGGCCAGCTCCTGCCAACCTAGCAGTTCCAAAGCATGTCAATGCGAGTAGATAAATAGGTACCGCTTGCGGGAAGGTAAACAGCACTCCGTGTTCCAGCTGCATGCTACACGCTGCGGCAAGGAGAGTCATGCCGGCCACATGACCACGGGGGCGTCTTCGGACAACACTGGCTCTTCGGCTTTGAAATGGAGATGAGCACCACACCCTAGAGTCAGACATGACTGGACTTAATTGTCAGGGGGTCACCTTTACCTTTACTATAATGCACCATAAGACTATAATTACAAGACAACGTATAAAAAATTGAATATTGGACGTCTGGTTGGCAAAAGCAGAATTATTTGAATGGCAGGAAGCAGTGTGTGACTGCATATGTTTGTGCCCATTTCTGTATGTGAATGCTGGCAATTTAGAACTCATAGCTCAGATGACCATGCTCTAGTCCCCCATATATGCAGTCTTCCTGCAATGGTTCCTATTTCAAATAGTTTCAGGAAAGCTGCAAAAGCATCCCAGGACAATTGCAGAACTTTGCTTTTTTCCTTAGCCCAGGAAGCCTACTTATATTAAGTGTTCTTTTCCACTTATGTTGACAAAATGTATGCATATACAGTACTGTAATAAGAACTTAAACCTGCTGTTTTGTCAACAATACAGTAGATGGTGCTGCAGTGCTAGTCACTTCCAAGAAATATACTTTCATCTCCACACTATTCAGAGCTCAGCAAGTTTGCTTTCTGGACACCATAGGTCAATGTAGTCATATGCGATGGTCAATGTAGACCCACACCTTAATATAGAAATTCATTGAGCACACATGATCCATCATCTTCTACAGCCAGCCCCTATATTATAATACAACTACTCCTCGTTGCTCCGAGATATGAAAGATTCCTGAATTAACATACATTAATGATTCTAGGAGTTCAAAACAAAACAAAAACAAAACACACCCTTGGTTTAAGAAAAGAGTTGTTTCCTTTAAATTCACTTGTGCTTCAAAAATTGCTTGAAATTGTTTGAAATTGCTAAGGTACCTACCTTAAGACTGCACCATGTAAGTAGTGAAGCCATTCTAAACTCACATACTGTATCTATCTATCTATCTATCTATCTATCTATCTATCTATCTATCTATCTATCTATCTATCTATCTATCTATCTATCTATCTATCACATTTTTATACCGCCCTTCCTCCAAGGAGCTCAGAGTGGTGTACATATTTCCTCCCCTCCTTTTTGTCCTCACAACAACCCTGTGAGGTAGGTGGGGCTGAGAGATAGTGACTGGCCCAAGGTCACCCAGGAAGCTTCGTGGCTGAGCGGGGATTTGAACCTGGATATTTTATTTCTCAGGTCCCTCTGCAGGCTGAGGCAACATAATATGAGGACCTCACAGGATCAATGACCAGTTAGCTGTGCATTGACTCTGTGCTTTCCCTATATGCTTTTATTTGGGTTAAATAATACTGATAACATGATAATATAGCCCATGTTATGGGAAGGACAAGATTGATCAATACAGGATGTAAAAGGGGATACACAAGGCAACTGGATATTGGAGCAAAAGTTGCTCCAATATCCAGTTGCCTTGAGTATCCCCCTTTACAGGGTCTGCATCATCATGAGGTCAGCACAAAAGTCAGCAAGAGAATGGAGGTGGCAAACCCCATATTTATAAGGAAACATGCATAGGATTGGGCTTTGCAAGAGGCTGGGTTTATTGGA
The DNA here is from genome assembly GCA_026170595.1 of Plestiodon gilberti rubricaudatus. Lineage (NCBI taxonomy): Eukaryota > Metazoa > Chordata > Lepidosauria > Squamata > Scincidae > Plestiodon > Plestiodon gilberti. The sequence goes on along the minus strand of JANXHW010000001.1, from coordinate 217,919,266 downwards.
AATGAATTCATTAAATCTTTAGAATTACAACCAAAGCAGAGGAAGCCTAGCACAGTCCTATGAATGTCTACTCAGAAGTAAGCCCCATTATGTTCAATGGGTCTTACTCCCAGGAAAGTGTGCACTGTATAGGATTGCACTTTACTGGGAGTAAGCCTCATTGAGTTGAATAGGACTTTCTTCTTCTTCTTCTTCTTCTTCTTCTTCTTCTTCTTCTTCTTCTTCTTCTTCTTCTTCTTCTTCTTCTTCTTCATCATCATCATCATCATCATCATCATCATCATTTATTAGTACGGTCAAAGACCAGCAAGAACAAAACACAACCATATTAAAAACAAAAAGCAAGCGTTACATGAGTTACTAAATATTGAAACTAAAATTTACTTACAAGAAGACATGCATAGGTTGTACTGTTAGCTAGTTTTAGGTTTCATAAGACAGGTACAAGATTGGGCTCTGAAGTTCAAGATACGCTTGCAAGATGCATCTCTTAGGCAAGAAGCGGCCTGCGCCGGCACAGTTGTGGCTCACCTCTGGGGAAGGGGACATTCATAAGCCCTGGAGGCCCCAATGGGCCTCCTCAGATGTGCGCCAGTTCTTTAGCTGGTGCACAGTTTGGGGAGGCCATGTAAGGCTGGTCCACAGGGATATTGGTGCAGCCCAGCACCAATGTCCCTGCCCCTTCCCAGGCCGGGCTGGCCAATGGCCCCCTCCCCTGCCACCCCGGTCCATCCTCCCCACGCCCTCCCGCCATCCGGCACAGGGCTTGCCTGTGTCCAGTGGCGCAGAGTCCGGGGGACGGCGGAGTGAGCAGCGCCGACCTCCACGCTGGCACAGCTTGCTCTCTCGGTGCCACGAAAGAATTTACAATAAACTATAAATTTACAAGCACATGTCCTCTAATAACTGATATAGTATTGATCCAAGCTTCAGTACTGTATTGCCCTCAAAGCTGCAGAGGACTGCAGAAGACGGTAAGCATTTCGTGCTGCCCAAGTTCTCCTGCTGCCCCTTATGCCTAGAGGACTTGCTTGGTATCTGCTAGGTGAAAACTTTCTTAATCTTCAAAGCTCAGCTCAAAAACTCACATCTTCCAGGAAGCCTTTCTATTAATTCCTTAGTCCTCCGCTCCAGTGGAAGAGAACCCCAACTCCGTCTATAACTGGTGTGCTCGCATTCACCCTGTGTTGCCCTGTCTTGTCTCCTCCTCCCACCCTTCAAGACTGTAAGCACCTCGGAGCAGATAAATTTGCTTTACATCACTCCGTAACGCACAGCGCACATAATGATCGTACCATAATATACGCAGCGCCAAACGGGACAAACTCCTTCAAGGGAAAGGCATTTTCCACGTGCTTGTCCCCAGAAATGCAATTTCTGACATTCTGCCGACCGAGTAAGTGAAGGCTGGTGGTTACCCCCCCCCCCCCCGGAAGAAAACCGCCTTGACTCAGGCAGTCGCCAATAGCAAGGAGCAAAAGCAAATACTGTAACAACGAACCGCCAGGTTTGTCCCTCCCCGATCTTATATTGTCATACTCAGGTAGGGCGGGAGGGGAAGCCCAGTTCCCTGACAAGAGCAACAGGCGGCTCCCTTTCATCGGGAAGAAGGGAGATACAGTACTGCCAGGCAACCTAGCACGGAAGTCCAGCCTTCTCGAGCGGCCGGGATTTGAAACGAGAGACAAGGGGGAACCTAGATCCAAGTGTCGTTTGGGGGCCAGGCCAGGGCTTAGGTCGACTAAGGTCTCAGTGAAGGAGAGCTGATCTTTTCCCGATCTAGGTGCACGAGGAAAGAGACGGGGGAGAGAGAGAGGCACGGAGGCACGGACTTCTTTCCACCATGCAGGTAAGAAAAAAACAAACCCTTTCGCAATATGAACGTGCCAAGTCTTCTGGAGAAACTGTACTTTCTTTGAGAGGCAGCAGCAGAGCGGGACCTGTTCCAGCAGTTTGCGACCCGTTCATACGCTCGCTTATGATTTTCCCTTGAACGGGATTGGACAGAAACAGGTGGCGCCGCCACTCCAGGTAGATCGAACTTGGGCTTCCTGTAGCACCACCTGTGAATTGTGACAAAGGCGACCGTCAAGTTTGGTGTATAGGTGCGGGACGGGAGAACCTCATCATCATCGAGGCTGATGTAGGTATAAATCATTTGAATTGCGGTCGGTTCCTGAACAGCTGTAAAGCTAGATTTGTCAGTTTTCAGCGTGGAGCTGGAAGAACGGGGTTAAGTTCTTGGGGCCGCCGCTGAGCCTGCCTCGTGTCCTGCCCTGTAAATTAGAGATCACTTCTTTTCTCTTTGGAAAACATCACCCTCAGTAATGATTTATTATGGGTGCAGGAGATGCAGAGGCTGAGCCGCCCCTTGTATCTTGTGCAATTTATGTATATAATGAACATGTATAATAAACCTATCATTTGTGTCATATATATCCCTAAGTGGGTTTTTCTTTTCCAATATTATTTATTTTATTTAAAAGATTTTTATCCCACTTTATCTAAAACTCAAAGCAGCGTACACATATATAATAGAGTTTAAAATTGATAAAAACAAAATACTGTATACAAAATACATTATGAAATACCAAGAATGTAAACTATAGCATTACATGTTAATGCTGAAGTATAGTTATAATTTATATTGGCACTACATTATTTACAGAGTTCAACTTCTTTGTAACAATTACATTTGCCCTAACAACAATTAGAAGATTTTATTAGGATCTGCTGTCGTAATGTTGCTTCCTAGTTCCTATGTAAGCTGCATGGGCAGCCTAAATAAGGAACTGAAGTTTACATGCCTTTGCACCCTGATATAAGCTAATGCACGCACCTTCCTGTCAAATAAGGAACCAGGAAGCAGGAAACAAATTCAACTTCATCAGTATTTAGTTCCAGTGTTCCAGCTATTGAAATAAGAGGATAATGAATGTTCAAGTCCTTAGTTCAAACAGCAATTTATTTATACCAGGGGTTCTCAACCAGTGGTACTGGTACCACCAGTGGTACTTCAGCTGACTGCTGGTGGTACTCGGACTCCCGGACCTCCGGAACCCGGCTCTGATGCGGCACTTTTGGGAGCATGTTTTCACTCCTGAGAGGCTCCTGCCGGACCTCTTGGGAATGCTGAGAAGGGCCTTCCCACCTGCCCAGAGCCTCCTACAGTAGCGGTCCTACACACGCCATGGGGGGCCGCCACCATGACACCCCCCACTGGATGCCATACGCCCCCCATGGGACGCCACACGCTCCGCCACTGGGGGCATGATGTCATCTTCGTGCACCGCCGCAACGCAGAAACACCCCCGGCGCTTTTCAGCCCCTTTTTGGAGCCAACCAGTGCCCGGGGGGTGGGTGGGAGGGCCAAACTTGCAGCCGAGATTGGCTGCCCAAAGAGGAGCCAGTGGTGGAGGGGGCAACGGATCCGGCGGCAAGTACACCCCCTGCCGCTTGGCGACCCACCGCTTGGGGTCCACCGCCCCAACCGCAACAACGCCTCTGGCCTCCTACCTGCATTTTCTGGCTTCCGAAAACCTGAAAACCCAGAAACAACTGGCAAAGATGGTAATGATGTCATCGCCAGTCACTTCTGGTGGTACGCAGCAGGAGAGTGGCGCCGGAGGTGGTACTTGGCTGGCCCAGTTTGTGTTAATAGCATTGTTGTATAACCTGATGGGCAGCCTGATCCTGTGCAAAGATACGCAGCCGGCCTAAAGGGCCGGCTGCAGTATCCAGCGCCCTTCCCAGGCCACGTCGGCACAGACTGGGAACAAGTTCATCCCCTTCCCTGGGTGTAGGCCTGCCCAGCTCCAATGGGCCTCCTCAGATGTACATCGGCTCTGGAGCCAGCATACATCCGGGGTAAGGGTGGCCCAGGCCGGGAACGGGTGTGGGATATTGGTGGAGCGTGCCATCAATATCCCCGCCCCTCCCTCACTGCCCAGCCCTCCCTCCCCCGCCCTTTCACCAACTGGTGCAGGACTTACCTTCACCGGTGGGTGCCGGGTCTGGGGGGAGGCGGAGTAAAGGCTCCCATCCTCCATGCAGGTGGTCCTTACTCTCTAGGTGTCAAAAACCTACTTTATGCACATTTATGACACCTGGTGCCTGCAGAGCATGCGCTCCGCAGGCAGATACTTGTGCAGGATTGTGCAGTAAAGCAATGAATCTGAGTGAATTTGCCAACAAATCAACCTGTATTTAATAACAGGGGGGAAAATACATTTGAACTAAATTGCTTCGTAGCCCAAGCCTATGCATGTTTACAGAAGCAAGTCCCACCAAGTTCAGTAGAACCTACTCCCAAGTCATTGGTTAATGAACTGCAGTCTTAAAAGTATTGCTTGTGATGATACACAGTAATACAAACAATTAATTCCTTAGCAGCAAAAACAGTTAACTAAAAAGTATTTAATCAATTTACAGCACAATCCTATCCAACTTACACCACCGGCGTAACTCAGCTGTATCCTACCCAACTTACATCACCGGTGTAACCCAGCAGTGCAGCGAGAACGGGAGGCCCCAGAACGGAAAGGGGATTCAAATCCTCTCCAAAGGGGGATTCAAAGGGGATTTGAATCCCCTTTCCGTTCTGGGGCCTCCTGTTCTCGCTGCACTGCTGGGTTACACCGGTGGTGTAAGTTGGATAGGATACAGCTGAGTTACGCCGGTGGTGTAAGTTGGATAGGATTGCGTTGTTTAATCTATCCCGCCATTCTCCACACTAAAAAGGGACTAGAGTGGCTTACAACAACCTCAAAAAAAACTTTTAAAACAATCAATCAATATCAATAAAAACACACAAAGCAATAAAACAACCATGAACAAAAAACAACCATAAAGCAAAGAGCTACTGTATTTAATTGTGCAATTAAAGTTTCCCAAGAGTTTCACATCTCCTAAGGCTGGGGTGGTGTCAGTCACACAATCTACTAAAGGCAAGGGGAGTAGAGGAGAAGCTATTGTCAGAACCAACACAGGTAGAATGATTTTCAGCCTGATGATAGGTATCAGGAAGGTTGCAAATAGTGTGCTCCAGATTCTTGACATGAGGTCAAAGTTCACACAACCTCTTCGGTGTGATGAAAAGTCTGACAGTCATTTTGAACCTGCTTCAGCAGAGACAGCCATTGCTGAAAAGATCATAGTTGAAAGAAGAATTTCAAACGGGTACAGCTTGGAGCATTACTACGCAACAGAATTAAACTGGCTCAATAGATATTCCTTATGGTTACCCAATAAGCCAACACAATTTGTAGTACACCTTTGTGATGAACTAATTTCTGTATACTTGTCCTCTTTAAGGCTCTGTTTTGCCTTAGTCTCTCTTGTACTCTTTTAGCTGCTACCCAATCCTATTCCATCCCCAGCTTGCAAATAGCTGTAACCATCTTAAGTACTGGTTTAATTGATACAATATTTTGAGCAATTAATTAAGAGAGCAGAGTCATAGCAATAGATGGTGCGGGGTGGTGGTGGCCCTGCACCGGACAGCAAGCGGGTGGTGCACGCAGCAAAAGCAGCGGCGGCTTTTTTCCCCTCTTCCCTGGTTGCGAAGTTTTAGCCCTCCTGGGCTACATGTAGGCTTATCCCGGCTGAAAAACGCCAGGGTGTGTGTGTTTTCCGGCTAGAAACGGCGCTGGCCCTAGTGGCTAACTATGCCACTGTAAGAGAGAACCCAATCCTAATCAACTTTCCAGCACTGATGCAGCCGCAATGCAGCACCGAGGTAAGGGAACAAGCATTCCCTATCTTGAGGGGGACTGCGCCACTGTCCCACCACCACTGTATGCAGCGCGTGCCCCGTTGACATGGCTGCATTGGCACTGGAAAATTGGTAAGGATTGGGCTGTAAAGCCTATCTGCTTATATGTCACTTTTTCTGGAGCAGCATAACTACTCCCTCCTTGGACACTTTCCGGCGAGGCCTAAAAACCTTCTTGTTCAAAGAAGGCTTCTGAGCCCTTGCCTTTTTAAACATCTTGCTGGTACAGGTGGGGGTGCTGCTGTTTTTATGCTCCTGTTTTAATTGTGCTATGATCTTTTTAATTGATTTTTAGATACTGTTTTTATTAATTTTCATTAATTGTTTTTTTACTGTTTTAAAATGTGATTATTTTTTGTATTGTATTGTTTTTTTTTTGTTGTAAGCCGCCTTGGGTCCCTTCGGGGAGAAAGGTGGGATAAAAATACTGTAAATAAAATAAACTTTCCAAACGCTAAAGGCTCTTCACATTGAAAGACATTTCAGAGGCTTATAGTGCAATCCTGTGCATGTATACTCAGAAATAAGCCTGACTATTTTCAATGGGGCTTGCTCCCAGATAAGTGTGAATAGGACTGCAGCCATACTGGTGCTTCTGTGTTATGAGTAGAGGGGCTTTAGGATCATTAAACCTTTAAACTAGATGCTTCTCTATCGAGTCTTAGCACAGCAGGATTAAGATATATGACTTTCCCTTTAGCGTATGCTAGGAAAGCGCATACACAAGTACCCCCTACGGGGGAGAAAGCAGGATATAAATTAATAAATAAATAAATAATACCCACCCATACTCTCATGCATAGGACTCAGTTAAGTGTCCTTGTTGTTGTTGTTGTTGTTGTTGTTCAATCGTTAAGTCGTGTCCGACCCTTCGTGATCCCATGAACCATATCCCGCCAGGCCTTCCTGTCCTCCACTATCTTCCTGAGTTCGCTCATTTTCATGTTCGTTGCATCGGTGATGCTGTCTAACCATCTCATCCTTTGCCTTCCCCTTCTCCTTTTGCCTTCAATTTTTCCCAGCATCAGAGTCTTCTCCAGAGAGTCCTCTCTTCGCATTAGGTGGCCAAAATATTTGTGTTTCAGCCTTAGTATCTGTCCTTCCAGGGAACAGTCAGGGTTGATTTCATTTAGGATTGACTGATTTGATCTCCTAGCAGTCCAAGGGACTCTCAGGAGTCTTCTCCAGCACCACAGTTCGAAAGCATCTATTATTCGGCGCTCAGCCTTCCTTATGGTCCAACTCTCGCAACCATACATTGCTACTGGGAACACCATCGCCCTGACTATGCGAACTTTTGTTGGCATGGTGATATCTCTGCTTTTTATTATGCTGTCTAAGTTTGCCATAGCTTTCCTTCCAAGGAGTAAGCGTCTTTTAATTTCATGGCTGCTGTCTCCGTCTGCAGTGATCTTGGAGCCCAGAAAAGTAAAATCTGTTACTGCTTCCATTTCTGCTCCTTCTATTTGCCAGGAATTGATGGGCCCAGATGCCATGATCTTAGTTTTATTAATGTTGAGTTTCAAGCCACCTTTTGCACTCTCCTCTTTCACCCTCATCAAGAGGCTCTTTAGTTCTTCTTCACTTTCTGCCATTAGGGTGGTATCATCTGCATATCTGAGGTTGTTGATATTTCTCCCGGCAATCTTGATTCCGGCTTGCGATTCATTCAGCCCTGCACTTCTCATAATGTACTCTGCATATAAGTTAAATAGGCAGGGCAGTGGCGTCACTGTGACGCGCGTCACCCCAGAGCGGGTGACGCGCGTCACCCCCCCCGACTCACCCCCCCCTACATAGACTTACCTTTTCCGGTGCTCCGGGAGCCGGCTGGGAAGCGCTCCAGGGCCTTCTGAAAAGAAGAGGCCCTGGAGCGCTTGCGTTAAAACGCGAAAATTGACGATTTTCGCGCATGCGCAAACCCTTTTCTGAGGGCAAGGGCCTGCCCTCTTGCCCTCAGGAGGGTTTGCGCATGCGCGAAAATCGTCAATTTTCGCATTTTAACGCAAGCGCATTGGGCCTTCTGAAAAGAAGAGGCCCAATGCGCTTGCGTTAAAACACGAACTTTGAAGATTTTCGCGCATGCGCAGTCCCTCCTGAGGGCAAGAGGGCAGGCCCTTGCCCTCAGAAAAGGGTTTGCGCATGCGCGAAAATCGTCAATTTTCGCGTTTTAACGCAAGCGCTCCAGGGCCTCGTCTTTTCAGAAGGCCCTGGAGCGCCGGCCGGGCCGGACGCTCCCTGGCCTCGGAGCGTCCGGCCTCCGGAGGGTGACGCGCGTCACCCCTTGGCGCGCGTCACCCCCCGGCGGCCCGCCCCACCCGCCACGCTACAGTGACGCCAGTGAGGCAGGGTGACAATATACAGCCTTGCCGTACTCCCTTCCCAATTTTGAACCAGTCGGTTGTTCCATGGCCGGTCCGAACTGTTGCTTCTTGACCCGCATACAGGTTTCTCAGGAGACAGGTAAGGTGGTCTGGTAACCCCATCTCTTTAAGAATTTGCCACAGTTTGTTGTGATCCATGAAGCAGAAGTAGGTGGTTTTTGCGTAGTCAATGAAGCAGGTTTTTGGTTTTGCGTAGTCAATGAAGCAGAAGTAGGACACAGTCTAGTGTCCTAGACTGGCTGAACTAAGAGAAAATTGCATATGTTATTTTTACAAGTATTCACTTCGAACAATTCCAACCTCCTCTTTATGGTTGTGAAGATTTAAATCTGTTAAAGGAGGGTTAGATTTTTGGGTTAGTGATACGGCTGTTCATTCCTCCACTGATCCGTATTGGACAAAGCTAAAGGTACAACACAAGACCTTCCAATGGGGCTACAGTGCATAGATAAAAGCCAGCAGTCTGCCCCTTTAAATCCCATGCAACTTAACCTGACGCACAGGATTTTGGCAGTTATTATTACTAATATTTATACACCGCTTTTCAACAAAAAATAAGTTCACAAAGCATACAATTTATATAGCATAAACAAACAAACAAACAAACAGTTCCCTGTCCCAAAAGGGCTCACAATCTAAAAAGATGCAGAAGAGACACCAGCAACAGCCACTGGAAAAGATGCTATGCTGGGGTGAAGAGGGACAGTTGCTCTCCCCCTGCTAAATACAAGAGATCCCCCACTCTAAAAGGTGCCTCTTTGCCCACTTAGCAGGTCTACTTTGAAGCATAAGGGCTTTCAGAGACTTTGTTGGAACGTGTCTTTTATTCCTGAACACTCTTCCAGGTGCAAAACCTGGCCTAGCCTTGACAAAGGTCATGGTGGTGAGCCTGTGTCTGGGTGGTACCACTTCAGATTCCAGGTAAAGGCTCACATGACTGACTGCTTCTGGTCTTACACATATACATACACTACACACAGGAACTCAGCTAGATACTTATTTTCAGAGATTTTTTTTGAACGGAGCAACTTTCAGTCAGTTGAGCTCCCACCTGTAGTCTGAAATGGTACAGCTCAGACACAGGTGTCACAAACACCTTTACTCTGACCAGCCTCATTCCTAGGTGAGAAGTATCTGGCTTCTCATTGGTCCAGGGATTTGCCTGCTTGACTTTTTGAATCTGTAGATTCTGACCAACAAGAGAGTCAGTTAAACCCTTGCTCTTGTATCTAACAGACCTGGAAGTAGGTTAAATACATGGGTTCAACCTAACCTAGTCTGTTTTATGTCTTTTTTAATTTATCCTCCTTAAATTCATTTAAGCTATTAATTTAGCCCTTTTTTTACATTAACCAAGTTCCTTCTGCTAAAGCTTATTCTCTCCGACTGGCATAACAAAGCTAGTGGGTATGAGCCAGATACTTCTGCCTTAGGTAGAGTGGCAACAGAGTGATGGAAATAGTGTTGCTCCTCAGGGTAACATGGCAAGGAGGGATTCTCACATCTGTGAGAACAAAGCCCCGGCTGTTCTGCTGTCTCTGTGACCTGCTTCTAGCTGCAAGTCATGTCATCTTGAACTTTGCTCAGAATCACGTGGCATAATCTCAGTTGGGCCAGAATCAGGACATCGTGAGCCTACATAAGAGCAACTTAAAAGCAGTTTTATTGAAAATATGGGCAGATGCTTAGATCAGGATTTGAAATGGATAGAATCACAATATTTGACCCAGATTCTGTTTCTCCCAGCATTTTAGCATCAAGTCTAAGGACAAACCAGTTGCAGGCATCTTTTAATGCATCGGGTTTCCTTTCACTAGGCTTACCAGATCTCCAACCGGAACAGAGTGCTAAACTTTTAGGAGAAGGAATGTGGGCAGGTGTCGCTTGTTAAACATCAGAGCACAATCCTAGGCATGTCTACTCAGAAGCAAGCCCCATTGTGTTCCATTGTGTACCTACATGAAAGTCATTTCAATGTATATGGATACCATGTGAAGATTGTCACATAACTGTGAAATTGTTTGTGGATATGCTTGCTGGACATTGCAGTGAACTTCTGACTTATGTTATGTGAAGTCTTGTACAATACTGTCTCATGTAGGAAGTTTTTATTCAAGTGGGTTAGATGAGAGAGAGAAGGCAAATGTGAGATAACTTCTAAATCAAAGAATAAGACAGTACTGCTGTAGATCATGGATAATATTTTCCTTTCTTCACCACTGGTCACTAGCAATGAATCCTAATTAATGAGTGATCAAGTGAGCAGATCACTTCATGTGGACAGTCAATACACACCATTAAGAATAATAGGCATATTAGAGTGCCTCCGTCCTCCCCAGTTGTCTTAGCACACAATCAAATTCATAATTGATATGAATTGCATGCAGGGTGTTTTTTTTCCATGGGAGGGGGTATTCAGAGATATCTGCTGGATAACTTATTCCCCATTCTGTTGGAAAGAGAAGCCTGGATTAGACTAGAATCCTACAAGGTAATTCTTATGTTCTCTGTTCTTCAGTTGCTTATTTTATAAGTAGTTTTCACAGTGCTGTACTTTTTCTTATATAATGTTCAAACAGGACTTGGCCCTCCTCTACAAGACAGAGAGGAAAAGAAAGTACTCCAGAGAAGCAGATCTGTGGCACTGGGGTGCATCCATATTTTCCAGTTTAGGATGGGCTTTATATAGGCTTACCAGATCTCCAACCGGGACAGAGTGCTAGACCTTTAGGAAAAGGAATGTGGGCAGGTGTAGCTTGTTAAACCTTAGAGCACAATCCTAGGCATGTCTACTCAGAAGCAAGCCCCATTGTGTTCAGTGGGGCTTGATTCTGAGTAGACATGCCTAGGATTGTGCTCTAGGACTTAACAAGCTACACCTGCCCACATTCCTTCTCCTAAAGGTCTAGCACTCTGTCCCAGTTGGAGATCTGGTAAGCCTAGCTTTATAGAATATAGTTAATAATCTGATAATAATGCATACATGATGGTGAGCTCTCAAAACATCTCCACTTCCTCTTGGTTAATCTATAACTTTATCAGTATCTGACTCTGAACCCAATTCAGATTAAAAAAAACCACAGCTCAGTTCTAAGCATGTGTACTCCAAAGTAAGTTATATCGAGTTTAATGTGGCTTACTCCCAAGTAAGTGTGCATAGGATTGCAGTCTTAAATACATACCATCCCTATCTTTATTTGGGACAAAGAAACATATCAAGCTATGGTTACCTGTACATATCAAATAGAAATGAGTTAAGTCTGGGTTGTTGGGCTGTCTTTCCAAGTGGTTAACGTGATAGACAGCTGAACTTCCCATTTTATCTTTACAGAAATAACAGTCAAGGCTGGACACGGAATTTTATTTTTTATTTTATTTTTTTTAGGAGCTGAAAGAGGCTTTACTTTCTGTAGTATGCAAACATTTCTTTTATTCACATTGTCACCTCTGATTAATAGTTAATTTTGCAGGTACTGTACTGTATCTCTGTACACACAGAGTGATCCCTCTTTCATGTTGCCTTCAACTTTTTGAAACTGAAGTTCAGCTGTGTGTCATTCTGTCTCTTCTCCTTATGATCTTATGGCTTGATACCAGTTTCATGCTAGGGTTATCAATGTTCATGTTGACTTTGCTCCTGTGCCTTTAGTAGCAGTTCGCTATGTACAAACTTAGCAGGTGAGACTTCCTGATGTAGTGTGGAGATACAGTGAACTCTACCTATTTAAAAACAGCCTGACCATGTAGAAATATAAAGTATAGGAGCAGGAGCAGGACCAGTACACGAATTGGCAACAGTGGATAGCAGTGTCTCCCAAACTTTTTAACCCGTGACCCTGAATACAGTTTTTCTCTCAGTTTGATGAGCCACGGAGTTGGTACATGTGAAAACATGTTGGTACAAATAAATAACTTCCTGCAACCCAGTAGGAACATCCATGTGGCTCTTGTTTGGGTTGCAATCCCTAGTTTTGGAACCACTGCTGTATAGGAACTGTATTACAACGATTGAGAATGTGTAATTCTGTTTTGCTGCTGTAAAAGAAAAAAAAATGGTTGGTTTTGAAATCTCTCTCTCACTGTCTTTCTAGGAGGACATCGCATTGATGCCTTTGTCCCCCTTAGAAGACCGTGAGGCTCTGATCCCAGTAAGTTGCATACCAAATACCAAACACTTTAACACTAATACCAAATACCAAACACTTTACAGAGGTATGTATGTCTAGGTTGTACCCTTTGTTTTCCAGCTATAGCCTAATGTACAGTACACATTAATAACAGGTTATTTTTATTATTTTTATTTTTCACATTTTTATACCACCCTTCCTCCAAGGAGCTCAGAGTGGTGTACATATTTCCTCCCCTCCTTTTTGTACATATTTCCTCCCCTCCTTTTTGTCCTCACAACAACCCTGTGAGGTAGGTGGGGCTGAGAGATAGTGACTGGCCCAAGGTCACCGAGGAAGCTTCATGGGTGAGCGGGGATTTGAACCTGGATCTTCCAGGTCTAAGTCCGACTCCCAAACCACTACACCATCCTGGCTCATTACCACCCGCATTGCCAACAGTATTCTCTCACATCTGCTTATGTCATAATTGTTTTTTTTCCTGCAGTAATTTGTGAGTAGCTTTATGCAAATTCCTTAATTATACAATTTATATATTTTTGGTTCAGCACCAGTAGAAGTGTCAAAGTGCCAGGGATTTGTCAGAGTTGCCAGGAATCAGCATAATTTAATTTGCCATGTATTTGGATTCAGTTTTTCAGTACCATTGATTTGAATTGAGTTTTCCAGTAACATTTCCAAGAGGCTTTCTTTTATATCTTGCCTTTCTAGAAGCTCAAGGCACTAGTCTACAAATTTAAAAAACAACTTTTCAAAAAGGTCACAAAGTTTAGAAGCTGCATGCCAGGAACAGAGCAAACTAACTCAACCAGGTAGCCTACCACCTTTCTAAATGGCTGTAGTATTTATAGCCTTTCCTAAACACCAACAGGCCTCCTCTGAAAGATTGTTTTGTTACCCTGGAGCAACAGCAGTAAAGACTGACTCTGCTTCTTGCTGTATGTTAGCTTGTATAATGATGATAGAAAACGTCATGTGTTGAATATCTTGACAAATCCTAGGCTTCATATGAGAAAGGGCAGTGTATGGGTTTAACTAATCCATTTTAATAATTAATCCTGAACATACTCTTAATTTGTTATTCACTTCCTTTAAGAAGTGGCTGGAGCAGGTTGTAGAGTGGTTGCAAACTTGGCAGCTAATGAGGCTTGTAAGAGACAGGAAGATGCTTAAACTTAAAGTTGGTGGGATTTGTTAATACATGGATTGTCAGGTAAAATTTTCACCACAATCCTATGTATGCCTACTTAGAAGTAAGGCTCATTGAATTCAATAGGCTTTACTCCCTGGAAAGTGTGTATATGATTCAAGCCTTAGATTCTGAACATGATTGTTTAGAAGTAGGCTTACTGGATCTCCAACCGGGACAGAGTGCTAGACCTTTAAGAGAAGGAATGTGGGCAGGTGTAGCTTGTTAAACCTTAGAGCACAATCCTAGGCATGTCTACTCAGAAGTAAGCCCCATTGTGTTCAGTGGTGCTTGCTTCTGAGTAGACATGCCTAGGATTGTGCTCTAAGGCTTAACAAGCTACACCTGCCCACATTCCTTCTCCTAAAGGTCTAGCACTCTGTCCCGGTTGGAGATCTGGTAAGCCTATTTAGAAGAACCCCTACCTGTTTAAATTGTAATATATTTCTGTGTAAACTAATGAGGGATTATTGTGATAGGTTTGCAAAATGTTGATAATTTTTGTGTTTTTCTGCCGGAAGCTTAGATGGGACTCCCATGCAGTCTCCCACTGGTCAAGCTAAGATGCTTAGTGTTAACAATACAGACAGTAACATAATCTGTCCTAAAACTCAGGGCTTTTTTTCATAGCAGATTTTTTTTTTTAAAAGCTGACCTGCATGTGTTAAGAAGACAAAATCTGTATATCTGAAAATCAATGCTCATGTGTAGGTTACCAAATCTCCCCACCCTCAGTTCCAAAAAAGGAAATTAATAGTGGGATTATATAGTTTTTGGGGAAATAGTGGGAAATAAAGTTTTTGGATTAACTAAGAAGTTGGGCGATAATAAGCTTGACTGAAGTAACTGTGTTTAGGCAAGTACCTATGTCAGTAAAATGGCAGATGGTCTGTTTGGAAATATGTTAATACTCTGAGCTTCTCAGTAATGTACTCATCCACATCTTGACATCTGGAGGTTTGAGGCTGCTGGAATACTGGCTAAAACAGCTTCTCAACTATCTTTCTTAGATGGACCAAATATGGGATAGAGGTTTGGCAAAATATAATTTCTTAGAGCTGGTTCTGTTGTTGCAATCTCTCTAGTGAGAAAATGTGGCTTGGGAGAAAGGTCTGGATTTGAGGGAAAAAAGGCTTGTCGCTCTCTTCCAGTTCAAGAGGCTGACACTTGGCTTGAGATAAATTATTCAGTTTTTCATCTTTCAAAAATTCCCTGAAGCATTTATATCTTGCTTATCCTCAGGCTCAAGGTGGCTTACAAGATCTAAAAGCAAAAAGATATTCATCCAGCCCCAGAACTCAGCAGCCTTGTACCATGGGGAGACAAAATGTCTGCATTGTTTATCCTGTCTCCTGTGATTCCTTGTGGTGCCCCAACATGTTCCTTCTAATACCAAATTTAGTGGCCCCATACCAATCAATAGGACATAAGGTTGTCAACCTTCAGGATTGGTCTGGAGCCTCCAGGAACCAGCATTGGTCTCCAGGTGACTACTGAAAGCAATCCTTCTGAAGATTTTAACAGAGTTTCCCTGATTTAATTATGCTATGTCCAGTTGTGTGGGTGGGGGGGATCTCCAGGAATATTTTCAGTCAGAATAGGCAACTGTAATACACTAGCAGAACCAGGTTGCCCACACACAAGATAGGAGGTTCTGCATACTCCAGAAACTCCCCAGACATCCTTTTTAAAAAGCAAAAACAAAGAGACACCTACCACCACCATGATGAGGGCTGCACAGGAGAAAAGCCCTCCCTCCCACAGAAATAGAGTACAACAACCAAAAGCGCTGCTAGTTAGAAAAGGAGGGAGTGGGCTGGCTTGGCCAGCCATTGAGAAGACAGTTGGTTATTATTGTTGAAAGTGACAGTTGGTCAGAAAAACTGCAGATAATCTTAATCAGGATAGTTATGGACTTCCTGAGAGAAAGGAGAGTTACTGAGGGGAACAAATATAATAAAGTTATACAAGAGGCAGTAGGAATAGTGAAAATTAATTTTAAAAAAATTGTAGAGGAGGTGTTTAGTGCAACAGCAATCTTTCTAACAGCCTCACATGAAAAATCATAGAGGAAAAAGTGAGAGAGAGAATAATAAAAAGAATAAAGACCTTGTAGTTCCAAAGCATGTTAACGTGAGTAGATAAATAGGTACCACTTGCAGGAAGGTAAACAGCCCTCCGTGTTCCAGCTGCATGCTACGCACTGCGGCAAGGAGAGTCACGCCGGCCACATGACCATGGAGGCGTCTTTGGACAACGCTGGCTCTTCGGCTTTGAAATGGGGATGAGCACCACACCCTAGAGTCGGACACGACTGGACTTAATTGTCAGGGGGTCACCTTTACCTTTACCTTATACTTGAGGAAAAGGAAGACAATAAAATGCTGGCAGTTAAAAACACAGTTGAGGTGTTCAGGTTTGGAAAGCTACAGTTGTTTAAAGTTAGAAAAGAAAATGTAGGAACTTAAAGAATGAAAAATATGAATGTGAGTGCAAAAATAGAAATTATGCGAGGGGAATAAATCTGTTGATAGCAGAGTCTATGCTGAAGAAAAGGAATGGCTAGCTATTCTATGAATCTTTTAAATTAACTCTGGGAAAGAAAAAAATAATTGCTTAAAAACATAAAAAGGTATTCACAGACCCTCCCCTAAAGATGGCAATGTGTAAAGTAAACCCATGGTGCAATCCTGTCTTTGGCTGGCGCCAGCACTGCAACCTCAGTGCCAGCCTAGGGTGTCGCAAATGTACCATCCAACGAGGACATCAATCCCACCCCTCCCAGGTCTGATCCGCTTCCGCCTTCCCCCGCTCCGTTACACCCCCTCCCCGCTCTCCCCCAGCGCCTGTCAGATCGGTACTTACCTGCTCCATGGTGCTGTCCTCTGGGTTCTGCGGCAGGCAGGCGGTGCAGGCCTCAGTGCCAGTGCCACCTACTCGCCAGGTGCCACAAACGTGCTTTACAGTTGGGATTGGCATCCTCATCAGATGCTATATCATATCCACCCTCCCAGGCCTCCAACATAGGGCTTCCTGGTTCTGTGCTGCCAAAATAGGTGGCGCAAATCTGAGGAGCTCCATTGCGCATGCTGGTGCTTTATCCGGGGACATTTGTCCTCTTATCCCAAGGAGACCTCCAGCCTGCTGTCCAGGCACATAGGATATGGTGTGGGGCTCCACGCCAGGCCCTATGGTGCCTGGGTGGTATTGGGCTGCCAGTTAGAAAGGACAGAGAATATTATTTAGGAAGTTTCATTACCAGGCACTACTAATATGTAGTTCAATAAAGATTGAAATAAAGGTGTGTGGAAGAAGAAAAGAAATGTGTGAGGTACAATAGATGAATGTTTCTAAAATAGATAAAAGAGAGTGTTGAAATAAATATATTTTCAAACAGACAAATCAGAATAACAGTGTAGAAAGGTCGTATAATACTGTATAGCGAAAAGAAGCAGAAGTAACCTAGGATGCTGCATCATAGTACGTACTGAGTTGAATCGTTGATCCATAAGACTCGTTATTGTTGGCTCTGACTGGTAATGGCCCCCAGGTTTTAGAGAGGAATCTTTCTCTGTCCTAGCTTGAGATCCTGGGGATTGAGCCTAGGACCTTGCGCGTACAAAGCATGCGCTCTTCCACAGTGTTATGGCCATGTATGTCCAAAGAAGCATGGCATTCATGTGCTATTAAAAAGAGGCAGGAGAAATTTATAAGCAATCCAGGAAGCCATAAGCACGTTGTTTTCATAACCAGAAAAAAGATAGAAGCATAGAGAGAGAGAAGCAGTGGGAAGGGGAAAAATAGCCTTTCAGTTTAAGACCCCAGGCAACACCTGCACAAAGCTGAGAAATGTTAAGATGTGTGGCAAAATAAAACTGAGGTGGAAAAAAAGAGGACATTTCTAAAATAGGCTGCAGAAAAATACTGTCATACTCATACAGACAGCAGTGGTAGTCGTATAGAAACTCTGTAATAGACTGAGAGTAACTGACAGCCCAATCCTATAAGAACATAAGAACATAAGAAGAGCCCTGCTGGATCAGGCCAAAAGCCCATCTAGTCCAGCTTCCTGTGTCACACAGTGGCCCCACCAGATGCCTTAGGGAGCACACGAGACAACAAGATACCTGTGTCCAGTCGCCACTCCCTTGCACCTGGCACAGAGAAAACCCACAAAAAAAAAAACAAAACAGGAGGTTGCTTATGGCTTGTAACCTGTGATGGTCTTTTCCTCCATGAATTTGTCCAAACCCCTTTTAAAGGCATCTAGGCTAGGTGCCATCACCACAACCTGTGGCAAGGAGTTCCACAGATGAATCACACGCTGGGTAAAGAAATATTTTCTTTTGTCTGTTCTAACTCTCCCTCCACTCAATTTTAGTGCGTGTCCCCTGGTTCTGGTGTTGTGCGAGAGGGAGAAGAATTTCCCTCTATCCACTCTCTCCATCCCATGCATAATTTTATAAGTCTCAATCATGTCCCCCCTCAGGCGCCTTTTTTCTAGGCTGAAAAGCCCCAGACGCTGTAGCCTTTCCTCGTAAGGGAGGTGCTCCAGCCCACAAATCATTCTGGTCGCTCTTTTCTGCACCTTTTCCAATTCAACTATATCCTTTTTGAGGTATGGTGACCAGAACTGGACACAATACTCCAGATGTGGCCTTACCATCGATTTGTACAAAGGCATAATGATATTGGCCGTTTTATTCTCAATCCCCTTTTTAATGATCCCGAGCATGGAATTGGCCTTCTTCACAGCCGCCGCACACTGGGTCGACACTTTCATCGACCTGTCCACCAGCACCCCAAGATCTCTCTCTTCATCCGTCACAGACAACTCAGAACCCATTAGCGTATATGTGAAATTTTGGTTTCTTGCCCCAATGTGCATCACTTTGCACTTACTTACATTGAAGCGCATCTGCCATTTTGCTGCCCATTCTCCCAGTTTGGAGAGATCCTTCTGGAGCTCTTCACAATCCCTGCTGGTCTTTACCACCCGGAAAAGTTTAGTGTCATCCGCAAACTTGGCCACCTCACTGCCTATCCCCAACTCCAGGTCATTTATGAATAAGTTGAAAAGCACCGGTCCCAAGACCGATCCTTGGGGTACACCGCTTTTCACCTCTCGCCATTGTGAAAATTGCCCATTGACTCCCACTCGCTGTTTCCTGGTCTTCAACCAGTTCCTAATCCACAAGAGGACCTGCCCTCTTATTCCCTGACTGTGGAGTTTTCGCAGGAGCCTTTCATGAGGGACCGTGTCAAACGCCTTCTGAAAATCCAGATATATAATATCCACGGGTTCGCTCGCATCCACATGCCTGTTGACCTTTTCAAAAAATTCTAACAGGTTTGTGAGGCAAGACTTCCCCTTGCAGAAGCCATGCTGACTCTCCCTCAGCAGAGCTTGTTCTTCTATGTATTTTAAGATTTTATCCTTAATGAGACTTTCCACCATCTTCCCTGGAACAGATGTTAGGCTAACCAGCCTGTAGTTTCCCGGGTCCCCCCTCCTTCCTTTTTTAAAGATTGGCGTGACATTAGCTATCCTCCAATCCTCTGGCACAGTGGCCGTTTTAAGGGACAAGTTGCATATTTTGGTCAAGAGGTCAGCAACTTCATTCTTGAGTTCCTTCAGAACTCTTGGGTGGATGCCATCCGGGCCTGGTGATTTATTGATCTTTATTTTGTCAATTAAGTCTGAGACATCTTCTCTTTTAACCTCTATTTGACTTAATTCTTTAGTCAGGGGAGACCGTTCTGGCAGCGGTATTTGCCCGAGGTCTTCTGCCGTGAAGACAGATGCAAAGAACTCATTTAATTTCTTTGCAGTCTCCAAGTCCCCTTTTATCACCCCTTTCTCTCCCTCACCATCCAGCGGACCCACCGTTTCCCTGGCAGGTTTCCTGCTTCTAACATATTTGAAGAAGCTTTTATTATTCCCTTTTATGTTGCCTGCCATACGTTCCTCAAAGTCTTTCTTGGCCTCCCGTATCATCTTTTTACATTTCTTTTGCCACAGTTTGTGCTCCTGTTTATTTTCCTCATTAGGGCAAGACTTCCATTTACGGAAGGAAGCTTCCTTGCCTTTTATAGCCTCCTTAACTGTGCTTGTTAGCCATGCCGGCATCCTCCTGGACTTGGTTGAGCCCTTCCTCCTTTGTGGGATACACTCCCGCTGGGCCTCTATGACTGTTGTTTTAAACAGCCTCCATGCACTCTGGAGCGATTGGAATCTTTTTACCTTCCCTTTCAGCTTTTTCTTAACTAGTCTTCTCATTTTGGGGAAGTCTGCCCTTCGGAAGTCAAGGGTTTTCGTGTCAGATTTGCTCGGCACTCTCCCTCCAACATGCATGGCGAAACAGATCGCAGCATGGTCACTGTTCCCCAACGGTTCGGTAACATTTACCTCCCTGACCAGATCTTGAGTGCCACACAATATCAAGTCCAGAGTCACCTGTCCTCTGGTCGGTTCCGTGACAAGCTGCTCTAAGGCACAGTCATTCAACATATCCAGAAATCCAGTCTCTCTTTCATGACCTGAGCATGAATTGACCCAGTCGATGTGAGGATAATTGAAGTCCCCCATGACTACAACCCTGTCTCTCGTTGACACCTCCCTGATTTGCTTCCTTATTTCAAGATCCCCTTCAGGTTTTTGATCTGGAGGACGGTAGCATGCCCCTACTATTACATCACTCTTTGAGCCTGGTAATCTAACCCACAGTGATTCTACGGAGGAGTCAGAGCCCCCCTCCAGCTCTACTCTGGTGGATTCTACCCCCTCTTTGACATAGATGGCCACCCCACCTCCAACACGCCCCTCTCTGTCCCTCCTATAGAGTTTATATCCTGGAATTGCAGTATCCCACTGGTTCTCCGCATTCCACCAGGTTTCTGTTATACCTACTATGTCAATGTTTTCCCTAGCCACCAAACATTCCAGTTCTCCCATCTTTGCCCGAAGACTTCGGGCATTTGCATAAAAGCACTTATATACCTGGTCCCCCAAGAAGGGCTGCATGTTTGCCCCTTTATTCCTGCAGCCTTCTGTCTTGCTAGACTGGCTGTCATGTCCCATCACGCTACCACTCCCAATTCTTACTCTGTTATTACTTGACTGTTCCCCATCCTCTGCACCCTCATTCCCGAGGGATGAGGAGTCCCGAACCGGATGCCCCTCGGCTCCTGTCGGCTTTCCCCCAGGAGTCAGTTTAAAAGCTGCTCTGCCACCTTCTTAATGTTACGCGCCAGCAGTCTGGTTCCGTTTTGGTTCAAGTGAAGCCCGTCCTTCTTGTACAGGCCCGGCTTGTCCCAAAACGTTCCCCAGTGCCTAACAAACCTAAACCCCTCCTCCTGACACCAGTGTCTCATCCACGCATTGAGACCCCTGAGCTCCGCCTGCCTAGCTGGCCCTGCGCGTGGAACAGGTAGCACTTCTGAGAACGCTACCTTTGGGGTCCTGGATTTGAGCTTCCTACCTAGCAACTTAAATTTGGCCTCCAGGACCGCCCGGCTACATTTCCCCACGTCGTTGGTGCCAACATGCACCACAACCGCTACCTCCTCCCCAGCACTCTCTACCAGCCTATCTAGACGAGAGGTGATGTCCGCAACCTTCGCACCAGGTAGGCAAGTCACCGTGCGGTCCTCACATCCGTCACAGACCCCCCTTTCTATGTTCCTGACTATAGAGTCACCCACAACAAGAAGCCCCCTTCCCCCCCTCCCCAGAGGAGTATCCATAGTGCGACTGGATACGGGCCCATCACCTGAAGAAGGGGTCCCCACTGTGGGATTGTTTCCCTCTTTTCCAGAGCAATGTCCTCCAGCCCTGAGACTCCCTTTCCTGGCAGCTGAGGCGCTGGCCAACTGATGGTAGGACGATGCCTCCACGTCCCTAGAAGTCTCACCCTGGTTCCTCTCTACCTGTCTCTGCTTCTCCAGGTCAGCAACCGTGGCTTCAAGGGAGCGAACCCGTTCCCTGAGAGCCTGGAGCTCTTTGCACCGAGCACACACCCATGACTTGTGCCCAAGAGGCAGATAGTCATACATGTGACACTCAGTGCAAAACACTGGATAGCCCCCACCCTTCTGCTGGCTGTCTGACTGCATAGCTTTTGAGTGTAAGTTATGGATTTATCAAAGTTTGGGTACCTTAATGTTGTTGGAGCTCTCCTCTCTTCTATCCTGTGTAGGATACGGCGGCAGCCGGCCTAAAGAGCTGGATGCCATATCCTATCCACTTCCTGGGCTGCCCTGGGGCAGCCCGGGAACAACTTGGGAGAAGGGGACGATCATGCCTTCCCCCAGTGTAAGCGGCAGAAGGCCCTGGGCCTCCTCCTCATTCGTGCTGCTCAGGTAAGGCCATGCCGGGCCTGGAGAGGGCTTGGGATATGGCGGATCTTGCCGCCAATATCCCCGCCCTCTCCAGGCTCGGGGGCGGCCAGTGGTCACCCTCCTTTATGTATTTTTAAAAAATCTGAGAGCCAATAGTTCATTTTGATAAAGTCAATTTATTTAATGCTTAGGTGTCAGATTTGCTCAGCCAAAGTTTACAGGTGCGATGAAAGTGGTGATTACATAAAACATTTTGTCACATCGGAAAGTTCATAGTTCCTTCAGTAGAATACTCAAGAATACTTAATCAGAATACTTAATCAGTTAAGAGATTTTATAAAAATCTCTTTTATAGAGATTTTATAAAGCCCATCTTTTATAGAGTACAGTGACAGTTCCCCCTTTTTTCCACGGATTCGGAACCTGTGGATTTATCTAACCGTGGTTTCTGAACCCATGGAAAAAAGGCACTTCCGGTTTTTCCAAGAAACTGAAAGTGCCCTTTAGAAGCACTTAGAAGGAAATAAGAGGAACCTGCAACAAAATGTTGCATCTCAATTCTCTCCTTGCACTTCTTGTTCTGCTGTTGATATTTTTCCATCTGCCACTTCAACATTATGTGACTTTTGGGGTCCACTGAGCATGCTCAGTCAGCATCAGGCTGTGTTTTTGAGTTTTAACATTTCCTTTAATTTAAGCATTTGTGTACTCCTGTACCTTGGCAGCCTCCTGAGTATGCAGAAACCACTACCTTATTTTTTGGAGGAGGGCTGTTTGGCTTCTAATCTGATAGGCATTCAACCTCCTGAGTTCACTATTGGTATATACAGAATGGAATAGATGATTCACATGAGAAGAAGAGAAGCCCTTATTACCAGTATGTGACATGTCACTAACTGATTCAGTTGCTTGTTTTCCTTGATCAGATCCCAACCAAATGGGATTTTGTCCTAGTTTGTGATGATCACAAACGCTTCAGCGAGAAGGATGACAAGAAAAGGAAGTTTTTGGAAGAACTGGAAAAGAAAGGGTTCATTACCAAGGTGAGGTTGATGTTTCCCCAAACAGAGCTGGTGCTGGCTTCTTGGGTTTTTCCCTGGCTGTAGATCTGGCACTAGGCTTCTTAGGGCCAAACTACACAGTGTGATGGATGCGTTAGTCTGACTCGGGGTTTTTCTTTTTATAATAGCATTGGGGGATGGGGGTGTCAGCAACAGTGTGAAAGCCCCACAGGGGTCTAGTGCTTTACCCCTGCTGTGCTTCCAATCCCAATACTTCTTTGCTCAGTCATACACGAACTGGCCACCATTCCCTCTTCCCTTTCTCTCCTTGGTCATGGCGGTGCATGCTCATTGTAAAGTGCATAACTGACTGTATAGTGAACCTTATTTTATTATGGAGAGTTCATCATAAAATAATTTCATCATATGCTGAACCAGTTGTAAAGTGGGGGGTCCACTGTATTTATATGCCGCCTTTCAATCCCATCAAAGGAATCACCAAGGTGGCTCACAAACAACTCAAACATACATTAGAAAAATAAAATAAAATTAACCAATTGCAGTTTAGTCATTAAGGTCCTAGGTATTGCGTTATGAAGTCCGGAAAAGGCCCATCCAGTCTCTTTCCCATTCCATGCAAGATTATTCCCTTCACTTTATTCTCCCTATGCTATCTGATATTTTTTAGAGGATTAAGGAAAAAAAGCTTTTTTATGGAGTCTGTGCTCCAAGTGGAATCTTCCGAAAATACTACTGGCTTTTGAAGGATCCTGACAATGAATCGGATAATCTATGTACATGGCAACAAGATGAGGAGCAGGGTGTGCCTACTACCACAAGGTAAAAAAAAAAAATTAACCCGTCCCTCAAGTCCTTGTTACTCTACAAGCTTCAGTCAGTGTGCCAGGCCATTCTTAATTGCTCCACAAGTGCTATCATGTGGTTTGTCATTCAGGTGGAGCAGCTCACCACATCATTTAGGGTTTAGGCCATTTTCTCCACACCAGTGTAAATGTCAGGGGAATGGAAAAGAGGAGTTTGCACTGGCAAAGAGCAAATTGTCTTAACTGCAGCCTGTTGTCTGAAATCTTGTGGTTTGGAGTGCACATGGGGGCTAAGGATACACTGGGGAAAGGATACACAGGCCTCAGTACTAGTGTAGGATATTTTAAAGCTGTTCAACTTTAATGAAATTTAAAAATAAGTGCAATGAGCTTATCTGTAATCCCAGTGCCTTTGCACTAACTGACTGGATCAGTGGGAGCCGTGTCGAATATTGCCTGCATGTTTTCCCTTATTTCTCATAATTAAAAGGATTGGATTCAAATTTTCTGAAAAGCTGAAAATATCGGAAAGACGTCTGCTCTATTCCTAATGGGGCCATGTCCCTACAACACTTTCCATGGCTATGAACCTCCATGAACTGTTGGTGCATGATGTTGATACTCACTGTTATCAGCTACCGGTGTAGCTGATATCATGCATTACCATCTCATCTGTGTTAGTTCTACATCAATCTTCTTCCTTACACTGCACAGGGCTGTTAGGGCTGTTACTTTTAAAAAGTCAGAAGATCTGTACCTTTAACAGCTGCATTCCAGGCAGAAATCTTTTCCTGGCATGGATGAGGAAAGCTGTGTCCGTCGTTTCGTGTCCACTGAAGAGGTGGCAACCTCAAATCGGAAAGCTTGCCCTATGTTTCACTGTGTCATTTCTGACATTTAATTCTTCTGTGTTTTAGGATACGTATTGTCAGTTTTGTCTTGCAGAATACCAGGATTCATACCAAAGGTAAGGCAAGATTTGTCTCTGTTTTATATAATTCTGTCAACATATCTTTGCCTTCTAGTTTGCAGTATTGTACAATTTCTGCGTTCTACAACTTGTAGACTACAAGTACAGCAGTTGTGATCGCAAATGCAATATACTACGCAATCTTGCATGCAAATTCTGTGGGCAATTCACATTAGTGTTTTTGCATGTTGGGGTGTGGGTTACCTGTTGTGATTGAGCAACCTATGATAAACTGAAGAAAACTCAGTTAGCAAAATAACTAGCAAGCTGGACATAACGCAAAACACTCTGGTGCCCATTTTCTTTCAGGTTTCAACACACATAATAACTGTTATAAAGCAACTATGGTAGGGTGACTGGAGGTGACCCTTGGAAACCTAGGTTCAAATCTTCACTCAGCTGTCCAATTCATGATTAGTTTTAAAATCTTGGTACAACCCCCCCCCCCAAATGGCAAAATTCATGTGTAGCATTGTAAATGGTACCTGTGCTACGTTTCCTTGCAATAAGCAGACAAGTGAGCTGCTAATCCTTTCCTGAGTTTCCGTTTCTGTATTTAATGCAGAGAAATGTGACTTCTTATATTCAGATTAAAAACATACACCAATAAATAATAATTAAAGGGTTAAACTATATGCCTCCACATGAAAAGGGTCCTATGAATCAGACTTCACATACATCATGTGTATGATACATGTATACTTTTAATGTGTGTTCCTGTTCAGAGATGTCCATATTCCTAGTTTCATATGCCACGGTAGTGGTGCTAAGCCGGCCACTGCCCGAGATGGTGCTAGGGTGACGTCACAGTGTGCCTGCACGGCGCCCCCATGCCTGCGTGTCACCCTTGCTTCTGGAATGGCTTCATTTGAAGCCATACAGAGGCGAGGGCGGGCAGGAGGGCCCAGGTCACACGCTGTCACCTCACCGAGTGCCCCCCTTCACCAGCAGAGATGCTGGGAAACGGCCACTCCACCGCCATGAGGGGGGTGGTGGGGGACCCTGCCAGCTACGCTACTGTGCCACGGTATATAACCAAGTCATGCTTGGTTATATAGTTTACCTTCTGAGATGTGAAGCTTATATTTTAGTGTTTTTCTGTGATTGGTCATTCAGCAGAAATGAGGCTTTTCTAATGTCTTTATTCTAGTTGTAAAAGTACTAGTACTTAAAGCATCCCTGATTTTGTACAGCCCATTTCTATATATCTTTCTTTGGAAGTAAGCTCCACTGCTTTCACTGAGATTTACTCCCAAGTAAGAGCCAGAACAAACATTCAATTATTGTGTGTAAATTTCCTCAGGTGGGATTTGTTCCATGGTGGTTTTTCATAGAGCGAAGTTGTTGTTCTGTGGGAAATTGCAGTTGGGGTCCCATTTCTGTCAATCATCTTGTTGTGATATTGCACAAGAATACTATTTCTGGATGGCTAAACGCACTCATCACCATGTGAATTCCCTAACGTATGTTACTGAACCAGGTGGAAAAGACTGTAATCAAAGTTGGGTAGAGAGAAGAACCCTATCAACTGCATGGAAAAGCAAACCATGAATAAAATATCAGTGTGGAATTGCAATAAAAGTAATTATGTAAAAACATGAAAACCACGTGGGGAAAAAATGACATTTGTTCTGGCCCTAAGTGTACACAGAAGTACAGTTTTAGGGTAAAACTCCCAATTAATCTAACAGGTGATTGAGGAAAGAAGACTCTTGAACAGGGCTGTCAAACACATTTCATACAGCAGGCCGAATAGCATTAATGAACATAAGAACATAAGTTGAGCTCTGCTGGATCAGGCCAAAGGCCCATCTAGTCCAGCTTCCTGTATCACACAGTGGCCCCACCAGATGCCTCAGGGAGCACACAGCCAACAAGATAACCTGTTTCCTGCTGCCACTCCCCTGCACCTGGCACAGAGAAAACCAACTTCTAAAACCAGGAGGTTGCTTATGGTTTGTAACCTGTGATGGTCTTTTCCTGCATGAATCTGTCCAAACCCCCTTTAAAGGCATCTAGGCCAGGTGCCATCACCACATCCTGTGGCAAGGAGTTCCACAGATGAATTACACGCTGGGTGAAGAAATATTTTATTTTGTCCGTTCTAACTCTCCCTCCACTCAATTTTAATGCATGTCCCCTAGTTCTGGTGTTGTTTGAGAGGGAGAAGAATTTCCCTCTATCCACTCTCCATCCCATGCAGAGGCGTCGCTGGAGCACGGCGGGAAGGGCGGACCGCCTGGGGGCGACGCACGCAATGGGTGACGCGTGGTCCGCGCGTGCACCCACGCGTCACGCGCAGGCGGTCCTCCCTTCCCGCCGCGCTCCAGCGACGCCTCGGAGGAAGCCTCGGAGCGTCCGCCCTTGGCGGAGCTCCAAGGCCTTCTGAGGGAACCCCGATGCGCGATGTCATATTTACAAGGTTTAGCGCATGCGCAGAACGTTTGAGGGCAAATTTGCCCTCAGAAATGTACTGCGCATGCGCGAAAACTTATAAATATGACGTCACGCATCGGGCCTCCCTCAGAAGGCCTTGGAGCTCCGCCGAGGGCGGACGCTCCGAGGCCTCCTCCTGCCTAAGACAGCCGGCCCGTGAGGATGTCTCCGGAGCCGGTAGCAGCGGAGGCCCCGCTGCTGTCGGCTCCGGAGACATCCTCGCCGGCTGGCTGTCGGGCGGCATGGAGGTCATAAGGGCGGCGCGCGCGCCCTCACACTGATCCCATGCATAATTTTATACGTCTCAATCATTTCCCCTCTCAGGTGCCTTTTTTCTAGACTGAAAAGCCCCAAACGCTGTAGCCTTTCCTCATAAGGGAGGTGCTCCAGTCCACGAATCATTCTGGTCGCTCTTTTCTGCACCTTTTCCAATTCAACTATATCCTTTTTGAGGTGTGGTGACCAGAACTGGACACAATACTCCAGATGTGGCCTTACCATCGATTTGTACAAAGGCATAATGATATTGGCCATTTTATTCTCAATCCCTTTTTTAATGATCCTGAGCATGGAATTGGCCTTCTTCACAGCCACCGCACACTGGGTCGACACTTTCATCGACCTGTCCACCAGCACCCCAAGATCTCTCTCCTGATCCATCACAGACAGCTCAGAACCCATTAGCATGTATGTGAAGTTTTGATTTCTTGCCCCAATGTGCATCATTTTACACTTACTTACACTGAAGCTCATCTGCCATTTTGCTGCCCATTCTCCCAGTTTGGAGAGATCCTTCTGGAGCTCTTCACAATCCCTGCTGGTCTTCACCACCGGGAAACGTTTAGTGTCATCCGCAAACTTGGCCACCTCGCTGCTTATCCCCAACTCCAGGTCATTTATGAATAAGTTGAAAAGCACCGGTCCCAAGACCGATCCTTTGGGCACACCTGCACCTGGCACCTGCTAAGGGCCAGAAGTGATGTCATTAAGCAGGATTCCTTCTTCCTACTGCTCCTCTGTCTGCTGCTCCTTTTCCTGCGACGCTATTGTCTTCTCAGGGACTCCTGCTAGCCTTCACACGCCTTGTTTTCCCCGCTCATTTTACCTGTCACTCTCATTCCTTCTTCCCTCTCCCCCAGTGATCCTGCCCCTCCCTTCTTATCCCTCCTCTCCCCCTTTGGCTCTGTTCAGCCTCCAGCTCTCTGCTACAGAGGCTGATGAGGCTTGGCCCCAGTGCTCCCCTGTGCTTGCTTGATAGGCTGTTTTGGAGCACGGAAAATGCGCTGCTATGAGCAGTGGCGCTTGGCCACTTCCTCTTCTCTGTGACAGGGCATGTCACCTGAGGCATGTTCATGTGGGCAGGTTGAAGAGCTTCCATGGGCCCAACAAGCCTTATGTTTGACACCCCTGCTCTTGAAGATAGTTCATAATATCCTGTAACACCTTTTACGAACATCTCTCTCTCTCTCTCTCTCTCTCTCTCTCTCTCTCTCTCTCTCTCTCTCTCTCTCTCTCTCTCTCTCTCTCTCTCTCTCTCTCTCTCTCTCTCTCTCGTAGTCAGGGTGGCTAAGGATAAATGAAAGGGCCTCTTTCTGAACTGCAGATGAGCCACTGGAAAATGAATTCTTGACTGTTGGCCCTCTCCTTTCATTTGCAGTAATGTCAAACAGTTCCTTGTTGGGCTTTGGGTTGGGAAGAGGGATTTTGAACCGAAATTCCATGACAGATAAAATATATGTTGTCTCTCAGGAGAGGTTTTTGGTGAACAGAAATAACTGTCCATGAAGACTGCATAGTGTGGCGTGGTGTGGGCAGAGGGAGGAGAATGTTTCCTCTGTTTATAGTATGTAGCTTGACTCGCTTGCTTTAGCCACCCGCAAATATTTGCTTTTCTTGCATTCATCTTGATTGACACTCTTGGATTTGGATTGTATAAACATATGGGATGGGTTAACAGTATGAATTGACTAGCCTTGCATCAAGGGGTTTGATGTGGTAGTGGTACTTTGTTCCCTTCAAATCTATTGCTGCTAAGGGAATTTGTGTTCTCTTCTTCCTGTTAGCATAGCTTCGCAAAGACTTTAATTCTTTCCAAAATCCAGTTTCAACTGAGTCTTGGTTTATAGGTTCAGAAGCATGTTGGAAGAACTGTGCCTTTTGTCTTTACCTTCTTGTTTCTGCTCTGCTTTTAGAGAATCTTCACGACCTGATAAAGCAGAATGTCTTTGAAACAGCATTTCCTCTACATGAGGTGAGGCAATTTAAGTGCATGCCATGATGCCAGATTCTTGATAGTTGTGTGGGTCCTCTTATGCTTATGGACTCTGCTTATAGACCAACTAGCGGTTTGACATTGTTTTGAACACCCTGAAGAAGAATTTTCTGTATGGCATAGTTCAGAGCGATGGTTTGCAACCAGCGGTGCTCTTGCCACCTGACATATTGTGAAGTACCACCAGTTGAAAAGCACTGGTCCACAAAGAGCCAAGATTGAGGTGCTGTGAAGCTGTGCATACCTGTTACTATGTGCCAGTGGCTTTCAATTTGATGCTGTTCACCCTTCTGCAAGAAATGAGACTTGCAGCTTGATCCTATGAATGTTTATGCGAAGGCCCATTGAGTTCAACTGGATATGTTTCCCCAGTCAGTACATATGGGATTGCAGCCCTGGCGCATACATGGTGTGGGACACTTTTATAATTGCAAGACACAAATTGGAGTGCTGCAGCTTGGAAAACCAAATTCTCTAAGTTCTCTGTGCGCAGAAGAAGGGCGCACTCTCCCGAAGGGCGCCTGCGAGTCGGACCACCCGCGAGTCGGACTCGGACTCGAGTCGGACTCGGAGACTTGAGTCGGACTCGGAGACTCAAGTCCGAGTCGGAGACTCGAGTCTGAGTCCAAGTCGGAGACTCGAGTCTCCGAGTCCGATTCGAGTCTCCGAGTCCGACTCGGAGACTCGAGTCCGACCGGCCCCCTCAATCAGGAGAGCCGGCTCGGGGACGTCTTCCCCGGCCGGCTGCCCGGGGCCTTCTAAGGCAGGCCCGCTGCGAGAATGGTATTTATACCGTTCTTTTCGCGCATGCTCAGACTGTTACTGAGGGGAAAGGGCAGCCCTTTTCCCTCAGTAACAGTCTGAGCATGCGCAAAAAGAACGGTATAAATACCGTTCTCGCAGCGGGCCTGCCTTAGAAGACCCCGGGCAGCCGGCCGGGGAAGACGTCCCCGAGCCGGCTCTCCTGATTGGGGGGGGTGCCCGGTGCCGGGTCGCCCCCTCCCGGAGCGCGTCACCGCCTCCCGGAGCGCGCCGCCGCCCCCCCTCCGGAGCGTGCCGTGGCCTGTCGGCCGCGGCGATATGTCATCATAGGGGCGCCAACCCCCCCTTGCTCCGGGCGCCGATGGAGGCAGTTTCACCTCTGCCTGTCAGTAGTGAACTAAGGAGATAAGAACACTGAGTAAATGGAGGGAAGAGAAGGGGAGAGAGACTGCACTTACCGGTAAATGTCCCTGAAAAGATATTTGCTGCTGTTCAATAAAGAAGATAAGCATTACTAGATGGTTAGCATCTGTTTGAACAGCATCTCTGTTTTAAGTTCTTCCTGCTGTGGTCTGAAGAAATGTCTTATAGAATGTATATCATGTCAGGAGCTTTAACATATGTAACCATATTGCTCTATTCAGAGAGAAAATTTGGGAAGATTTCTGAAGCAAAATTGGGCCCGATGGAGAGACATCTTCTATATACAACCAATTGAAGAAATAAGGTAAAGTGGATGAAAAAATTATTATGCTACCAATAATAGTGAATATGTTTTGAACTGCAGAAACCTACAGTAAAATAATTTAATCATTCTAATCCATGTAGCTCTTTAATCTTAATATACATTGGATATATGAGAGAGAGAGAGAGAGAGAGAGAGAGAGAGAGAGAGAGAGAGAGAGAGAGATGCTTTTCCTTTATTTTAGTGTGAATAATATTTAAGCCCTACTTCTTTTTACTCTGAATGAATATTTTTCCTAACTCTCAGATTTCAGTGTCAGTCCCACAGTTACATCAGACATACACTCTATGGGGTGAGGTTATGGGGTGAGGTTATCCTCAGTGAGTATGTCCTCAGTGAGGACATACACTCTATGGGGTGAGGTTATCATTTTTGAGAAAATGCACTTGATGTTAGACCGGCAACAGGGAAGACGCGAAAACTCCTCCCATTGGCAAACAGGATTATGATGTCATCATTCAGTTGAAATACATTTGGTATGAGTTTCCACATTTGTCTCAGCCTTGTTTTCTCAGCTCCCTGTGCCATGCAATCATGAAGAGTGACATATCCTGTGAATAGTTAAATATAGGCACTGAACAGGCAGCAGATGTTAAGTGGCAATGCTTGCTTTCAATCACCAAGGCTCAGAAGGTTTAAAACAAACTTAATAGTTTATTCAAGATCAGCTTCTACAGAGGATTTCCATTCAGGTCTCTAGCTGTGCAATAACTGACACAATGGAGAACCCTGGTGCACCCTAAACTAGTCTCCAGCAAATATGTAGAATAGAACAAAGAAATCCCACTTTCCACTGTCTGTATTGAAAGAGAATGCATATGAATGTCCTTTACTATTCCAGTTGTTTTTTCTAAACATTATTCAGTGTCAAAACAGTCCTCAGGTATCCAATGAGGCCAGGGCACTGCCAAGATGGGAACCTGGTATGCAGTTGTTAAAGGTACAGTCTGTCAGGGAGAAAAAGAAAAATCCATCCATCAGTGTTGGGACGTTACTAGTGAATCATATATTCTTTCTCAAGTAATAGGGACTTGAAACCTCTGTGTTTAAATAAGAAATAAATGAACACTGAAACTTTAATATTTTACAGCCCACTAGATGAGCCCTTGGCCTGATCCAGCAGAGCTCCTCTTATGTTCTTATGATCACCTTAAAAGCCTGACAAGATTTTGAGGCCTGACAGATAAGAGCAGGGCTATCAAAAATAGGGGGGAAAGTGTGAAAGTCATGCCAGACGCATTTCAACAGTATCTGATTCCTGCAAGAACTGAACAATGACATCATAATCCTCCTGTCAACCAATGCAGGGAATCTTAGGATTGAATTTTGTCAGCCAATTTTAAATTTCTTGCATGAAAACTATATAGTTAGAGCAATCATTCTTCTTTCAATAGCTATTGACTGAGAAACTCTTTACAGCATACTGAATTCTGCAAACTTATGAGCTTTTTCATCAAATGTGGAAAAATAGTGGCAAGTAGCTGCTGGACATTTATAATGTCTTGCCACTTGGCAAATCTCTAAAATATGTTACAGCTGGATATGGGATGGCTCTCCACCATTTCACTGAGCTGTTATGCAGCTCTAGCCAGTGCCATGAAAACCTTGTCAACATTTAGATATGCTTTAGCAGCACTCCTGTGGTTAGATATGCTTTAGCCCTCCTGCGTCATGCTGGATCAAACCAGTGATCCATCCGATCCAGTATATTGCTTCTAAACATAGCCAACAAATTCCTGGTTTTGGAAGATGAGGTATCAACTGAGCAGCAGTCTTATCTAATAGACGTTTTTTCCAAGTCTCAAGCTGGAGGGTTTATATTGAGATAAAACGTAATCTTTGAAGGTTTTGTGTTTGCCTTTCAGGAAGTATTTTGGGGAGAAAGTTGCCCTCTACTTTGCTTGGCTAGGCTGGTACACTTGCATCTTGTTCCCTGCTGCTCTGCCAGGCATTATCATTGTCATTTATGGGTTGTTCAACTACAATTCTGGTCAGATCAGGTAAGTACACCTGAAAAGAAGATAAACTTTGTTCATGGAAACTGGTTAGTTATGTGCAAGGCACCTGTGTGTACAGACATGCTGGAGCATTTACATATCTTTGCAAAGGAATGAATTGCATCCCTGACCAGATCTTGAGTGTCACACAATATCAAGTCCAGAATCACGTGTCCTCTGGTTGGTGATTGCAGAAACACAGTATGCAGAAACACATTGTGTTGGATAGGCCAAAATGTGTTCCTATAGAGATACCACACGACATTATCTTTCATTCTATAGATGCCTACACTCCCCAGAATCATTCATTCCTTTGGAGCATGGTCACTGTTCCCCAACAAAATATGCAATTTGTCCCTTAAAACGGCCAGTGTGCCAGAGGATTGGAGGATAGCTAATGTCACGCCAATCTTTAAAAAAGGAAGGGGGGGGACCCCGGGAAACTATAGGCCGGTCAGCCTAACATCTGTTCCAGGGAAGATGGTGGAAAGTTTCATTAAGGATAAAATCTTAAAACACATAGAAGAACAGGCTTTGCTGAGGGAGAGTCAGCATGACTTCTGCAAGGGGATGTCTTGCCTCACAAACCTTTTAGAATTTTTTGAAAAGGTCAACTGGCATGTGGATGCGAGCGAAACCGTGGATATTATAAATCTGGATTTTCAGAAGGCGTTTGACACGGTCCCTCATGAAAGGCTCCTGAGAAAACTCCACAGTCAGGGAATAAGGGGGCAGGTCCTCTTGTGGATTAGGAACTGGTTGAAGACCAGGAAACAGCGAGTGGGAGTCAATGGGCAATTTTCACAATGGCGAGAGGTAAAAAGCGGTGTGCCCCAAGGATCGGTCTTGGGACCGGTGCTTTTCAACTTGTTCATAAATGACCTGGAGTTGGGGATAAGCAGTGAGGTGGCCAAGTTTGCGGATGACACTAAACTTTTCCGGGTGGTGAAGACCAGCAGGGATTGTGAAGAGCTCCAGAAGGATCTCTCCAAGCTGAGAGAATGGGCAGCAAAATGGCAGATGCGCTTCAATGTAAGTAAGTGCAAAGTGATGCACATTGGGGCAAGAAATCAAAACTTCACATACACGCTAATGGGTTCTGGGCTGTCTGTGACGGATCAAGAGAGAGATCTTGGGGTACTGGTGGACAGGTCGATGAAAGTGTCGACCCAGTGTGCGGCGGCTGTGAAGAAGGCCAATTCCATGCTTGGGATCATTAAAAAAGGGATTGAGAATAAAACGGCCAATATTATTATGCTGTTGTACAAATCGATGGTAAGGCTGCATCTGGAGTATTGCGTCCAGTTCTGGTCGCCGCATCTCAAAAAGGATATAGTAGAACTGGAAAAGGTGCAGAAGAGAGCGACCAGAATGATTCGTGGGCTGGAGCACCTCCCTTATAAGGAAAGGCTACAGCGTTTGGGGCTCTTCAGTCTAGAAAAAAGGCGGCTGAGGGGGGACATGATTGAGATGTATAAAATTATGCATGGGATGGATAGAGTGGATAGAGAGAAGTTCTTTTCCCTCTCACACAACACTAGAACTAGGGGACATGCACTAAAATTGAGTGGAGGGAGAGTTAGAACGGACAAAAGAAAATATTTCTTCACCCAGCGTGTAATTCATCTGTGGAACTCCTTGCCACAGGATGTGGTGATGGCACCTGGCCTTGATGCCTTTAAAAGGGGTTTGGATAGATTCATGGAGGAAAAGACCATCACAGGGTACAAGCCATAAGCATCCTTCTGGTTTTAGAAGTAGGTTTTCTCTGAGCTAGGTGCAGGGGAGTGACTGCAGGAAAAAGGTTATCTTGTTGGCTGTGTGCTCCCTGAGGCATCTGGTGGGGCCAGTGTGTGATACAGGAAGCTGGACTAGATGGGCCTTTGGCCTGATCCAGCAGGGATCTTCTTATGTTCTTATGCATGGAACTCTCTAATATGGTTCAAATTTTGTATGCAAACAGTTTTCCAGAGTGTTTAGTTGTGTATGCTGCCTTGTGTTCCATTATGGTAGAAAAGCAAATTATGGTAGAAAAAAACAATCAAATGTGGTTGTAGTCCCTGTTTGAACTTGGACAAATTGGACCAAGATATTTTGTTACTTGTTGTTATGGCAACTTCTGCCAGAATGCAGACTTGGTACAGATCAAAGAATGTGGCATCTTTGTCATTGCTATTGCCCATCTGGGTTGGGAGAGAAAATTGCAGTCAAGATCAACAAACCGGCCAATATGTGTTCATGCTACAGATTGTGTCTGCCTCTGACTGTGAGCATGGGGGCAAGGTAGAGTTTCCATTTGTTCTGGGGATGGCTCTGCCTTTGCCCTGTTGTTAAGTGGGATTGGTGATGGGTTAGCAAACTATCTGCCCTGCTGGTCCATTCAGTGGGATAGAAAATTTTGGATCTAAATATTTTAAATAAAATAATCACATTGCTCTTGCTCTTTACTTCCCTTCCTGGTTTAGCAAAGAGATATGTGAAGCCAACACTACCATCATGTGTCCACTTTGTGACCAGAAGTGCCCATTTTGGGAACTCTCAGACACTTGCATATATTCAAAGGTAAGAATGCCCTTCATAAAATGCTATATTATTTGTACTTTGTGATGCCCTTATAACTCCATCACTGCCTTCTCCCGGGGGGGGGGGGGGATATTCACTGCTGATGATGGTTACTTGCTGGAGACTAAAAAGGCTCTCTGTTAACCTGTACCAATACAGTACATCAGAAGCATTTCCCCTCTGCTAGCATAGAGATTCTCTGTACTTGGGTTTGAATGGTAACAATCTGTTTTTGTCCTTTTTATACACCTCTCATCATGGCATGTACTATATTTTCAATGGAAAGTTATTTCATATACTGCCCTATATGGCACTTCCAGTTGCTTCTTTTTTGTCAGTGGAATTGCTCTTACAACAATGACTCTCCTTTGAAATTGAATTTTTTTTGTTCTTTTCTTTATAATTTAGGTCACCCATTTGCTTGACAATGAAATGACAGTACTCTTTGCAATATTCATGGCTCTCTGGGGTAAGCTTCAGCATGGGTTGCAGAATCTGGACTACTGGATGGGAAAACTTGAATTTTATTTATTTTAAATCTAGACCTTTGTCTCTGTACCAGAGAAAGATGTACATTTCACAGTGGATGAAATTGGTTTGTGCCAGCATGGGAGTGGAAGGGAGAGGTGAAACTATACATCAAGATTCTGGCTTGGAAGTTGGCTACATAAATGACACTGACTGTTATGCTCTATAGTTATGTTGCTTACTTCCAGTTGGTCACTCCCCTTGAAGCCTACATAATGTAATCCAGTGAATGAACGTGCCATCTCATTAGTGCAGACTCCTATCATAGTTTAGTCTAGACCGAGGTGTATTTAGCTTTGATTCACAACTATATACATGTTTCATTAAACCCTTGGCACTTGAGTACAATACCATAATATGTTTAAAAGGTTACTGCCCGATCCTGCCCTAGGTCATGATGAGGTAGGTTAGAAAACTGCATTGGCTGCAATAAACTGTATACAAAATTCAGTACAAAGTTAGCTGGATTGTATTTTTGTGTCTGAGAATTTTCCTTGGGGGGAAAAACATCTCTAAAGAATGTAGAAGGTTGGGCAATATAGCTTTACAATATCTCATGAGTCCATATACTGTACAGAGGCGTCGCTCCGGTAGGGGCGGGGCTGTAAGTTTTGCTCGGTCGGAGTCCCGTTTACCGAACGAGCAGGAGGCGGCCCCGCCCCCTCACTGTCAGAGCCATTCCCCTGCGGAGAAAGCAGCAGGCAGGGTCTCTTGCCTGCTGCTTTCTCTGCAGGGGAATGGCTCTGACAGTGAGGGGGCGGGGCCGCCTCCTGTTCGTTCGGTAAACGGGACTCCGACCGAGCAAAACTTACAGCCCCGCCCCTACCGGAGCGACGCCTCTGCATATACAGTAGGTTCTTCTTGAATTAGCTCATCGTAACTCTCATGATGACCCAGTTCTTTATGGGGGCTTTATGTGTTTGGACCACCTTCTTTTCGGAATGACCAACAACTGATGTCATTTCAAGCTCTCACATCTTTGTGATGCATCATTAGCGCACAGATTCATTCCCCGTGTTGTGTATGGACCGTACAAAATGCCTGGGTGGAGGATCCCTCAAGGGGTTGAACAGAGTGACTTTCTAGTCCTCTCTACATCTACAGCCCTATATACTATGTTTTGTCTTTAAATTTACAGCCACTGTATTCTTGGAGCTGTGGAAGAGACGGAGAGCTGATGTGGTCAGTGGCTGGAAGCTATATTGGTGGGATGAGGAAGAGGTAAGATAACTATTGTCTGGTGCCACCTTCCTTTTATTTTTTTGTCTACTCTGTGTCACTCCTACTCTTGGTCTGAATAGGAAGACATTTGCTATTGAACTTTTGGCTCCACCTTGCACATTACATTAGTAAAATGTAATAAGGATCTGTCAGTGTGACTGCATTTCTGTTTCTAGGAGGAGCTGGCCATGGAGCTCATCATTAACCCAGACCATCCACCCCGGCAGTACCAGCATTCTTATTTCCGCAGCACAATTGTGCTCCTCTTAGCTCTGCTTATGGTATGTCATGTGATTGGGTTTGAGGGTTTTTTGGTGCCCTTCTCATATGCATTTTAAATATCCTTGGAATAAGACTAGAGAAGCGCTTGTAAGAGAGCAGGTATTTCAGAGGATTTGGGGGACATTTTAATTATCATGTTGCTGTTAGAATAACTCAGCAGAGTATCACATTTGATCTTGCCTTGTCTTCCACAAGATCCAGCTATAAGGGTTTGATACACACATCCAAAGCAGGGACAACTCACACATGGTACCTGGTTAGAAGCATGACAAGGGCCCATGCTTCATGAAAGGGCCCACACTCCACCTGGCTGCACTGACAGGTCTGCTGCTGGCGCTGCTCTACCCCTTCACTCAGTTAGCCTTGGCTGCCGTGCTTATGAAGCAATAGAGGGAGAGGAGCAGCAGAGTGTCCTCCTTTCCCAAACAGTGACATTTTAAATTTACCAGATGCCCTGGCCCCTGACACTGCATCAAGGCGGGTTTAAAATGATGCTTGCTGGGGTAGGATCTGCTGCTGCCATGCTGCTCCCCACTATTTCCTGCCTGGTTAGCCAACTAATGGTGCAGTCCTGTTTAGTGCTGCACACCAGTGCTGGGATTCAGTGCCAGTGCTGCCTGTCACAAACGTGCCATAAAGCACATTTGCGACTACGTGCAAGTAGGTGGCGCTGAGGCTGGCACCGCTCTACCTGCTGCAGATCCTACAGGGTGCCCACTGTGGAAGGTAGGTTCCCCGCTGGGTGGCGGTGGGGCGGGGGGAGAGCAGAACGGGGCATTCCGGGAGGGGGGATTGGTCGGCCGGGCCTGGGAAGGGGGAGTAATCAGCGACGGCGGCTCCATCGGAATCCTATCCCCCTTCCTTGGTCTGACTTCTGTTACGTGGCCTGCTCGAATGTGTGCCAGCAAAATAGCCTGGGAAGCACATTTGAGTAGGCCCATCAGGGAGACTGGGGCTCTATTCAGGGTAAGGGGATGAACATCCCCTTCCCCCGAGGAGTCCTCCAGCCACGCCGGTGCTGGGTCCTATCTGGATAGGATGCAGCATGGACTCTACACCTGCACTGCAGCCTACCTAGACAGGATTGGGCTGTTAGAGGCTTACCGGGGATGGGGGCATGGGGAAGGGGTGTGGAGCAGATAGCTGCAGCTATCTTGCAATACAGCAGCAGATGCAATACTTTAAATACCCGTGGAGGAGTACTGAGTGGAGAAGTACCCTCTTCTTCTAAAGGGCCATTTTCAGGTCTAAAACAGTGCATTGGGGAGAATGAACTTCCATCTCCACATGTGCCCTGGGATTGAGTACTGGAGGAGCTGTCACCTCCACTTAGAAATCAGTTGGACTTCATGGTCCAATGAGCTGGCTCAAAGCCAAGTTCTTTGTTGACCCATCAATTGGGGAAGAAGAAAATTAATGGCTATCACATCTGGATGACTTAGCTGCCTCTTCACGATGCTAAGGCACCACAAAAGCCTCTCTAGAGTACCAAAAAGTCCAAAATTGATAGAAAAATGGAGGAAATCGGGAATCAGAAGTCTAGTAGCTCAAAGCAGGCAGTCTGTGCATCAAATTGCACATTACATTAATAATATACTTAGCCCTGACATGTTTAGGTTTTATGTGCTAAATAACAGTTGCTTTTTAGCCTGATCCAGCTCATGACCATAGTGTGTGTGTGTGTGTGTGTGTGTGTGTGTGTGTGTGAGAGAGAGAGAGAGAGAGAGAGAGAGAGAGAGAGAGAGAGAGAGAGAGAGAGATTCTTTGCACCTACTGTGGTCCTGATCTGATCAGCACCCTACCTCCTGCAACTACCAATGGGAACTTTCTTCCAAGGATCAAATAGTAGCTGTGGTGGTCCTGACCTGGATTAGGACTTTGTCAGGGGCAAAGAGTTTAAGCTCTTTTCCTCCTCCTGCGGTTCCACTCCAGATCAGGCTTCTCCACTGCTGCTCTTTAGCACTGAAAAACTAAGCACCAAGCACATTATTAACATAGCATATAGTGTGGCCCTCAGAGTACAGCCACAGCAAGAATCTGATTAGAGCTCAGAGTGATTGATTTGGTTTCAACAGCTTTCACTCTACCTCATGGCGGGGGAACATGCTGTCTGAACAGACCAATACCACAGGGAAAAGGGCATGTAAACAAGTAAGGAGGGACAAGACGAGGGACTGTTTCACGAAGCCTTCTCTTTCCTTCACTGGGCATTATGTCCCCTGCCATCAGTAACAGTAGTTCCTGTGTAGGGAGTTCACCGTGTCAAAGCAATCTGGCTGTGCTACCAGGATTTGGATTAGGGTAATGAAGTCCAAACCCTCAAATGTTTATTTCAATGACCTACAGGTTTAGCTTTCTGCTGGTAGACTAAGATCTTGACCCTGATTTTGCACTGCACTCTAAAACTGAGCACAAGATCAGGGACAATCCCTTGCTGCCCTTCCTAGCTCTAAGCTTGGAGCTGGAGAAGGGGGTTGGGGTGGTTGCACTGCCTGCCTCCAAAGCACAGTACAACTCTGAATGGTCCCCACCGTGTCCCCAGCTCCAAGGTTGGGAGGAATGTTAGCATTCATCATATACATCAGAGTGGGTTAGATTAGAACACTTGTCATGAACAGAATTGTGCCTCTCCTGCCCCCCTAATTCTTTGGGGAAGCTGCAGCAGTTAGAGTGGGATAAAGGCCAATAAGGTTGTAGTGTAGTTTTGCCGCATACCTTTGCAGTGAAGATGTTAATGTGCTTTACCACCCATTCTCCCTCTAGATTCCTTAAAATGCTATCAGTACGTTCTTGCCTTGTAGATCTGCGTGCTAATTGGCATTGCCCATGCACTTGTCGTCTATCGGGTCGTGGTGACAGTCATCTTTACTCAATCCGACTCGCATTTTTTCCAAGAAAGAGCCACTACTATGGCTGTACTCACAGGGGCTGTATTACACTACATGACCATTCTCATTATGAGCAAGGTATGCAGCATGTACTGTATTTTCCAGCTGGCTGTCTTGCAGTTGTTCTCTGCTTTCTCTCTTATTATTTGTTTGCCTGTTTCTGTTGCAGGTGAATAAACGTGTAGCACTATACCTCTGTGATTTCGGTAAGAAAAACATCATGCTATGTACACAAATACTTCTACATGAAATGTATTTAGCTTGAGTAGCGATGGGGTTAAATGTGAATGAAAGTGTTGCCTGTGGACCTGTTCCAAAATGCATTCATGAAGATCTTTGGAACAGGCTTGCTCGGAGCAGAGTAAGACATACATAAGAACAAAGCGGGAGATGATGGATGCCATGATTCATGGGTATCTGTGCTCTTGTTTCCAGAGAAGCCAAGGACATTTTCTGAGCGTGAGAACAACTTCACAGTCAAATTCTTCACCTTCCAGTTCTTCACCCACTTCTCTTCTCTGATCTACATTGCCTTCTTCTTAGGGAGGTAAACAGCGAGGACTTATTTATTTATTTACAGTATTTTTACCCCGCCTTTCTCCTCGAAGGGACCCAAGGCAGCTTACAAAAAACCAAAATACAGAAACATAATCACTATTTAAAAGCAATATTATTATTTTATTATTAACAGTATTTATATACCGCTTTTCAACAAAGTTCACAAAATGGTTTACAGACAAAAATCAAATGATTAAATGGCTCCCTGTCCCAAAAGGGCTCACAATCTACAAAAGATGCAGAACACCACCAGCAAACAGTCACCAGAAAAGACACTGTGCTGGAGTGAAAGGGGGCGGTTACTTTCCCCCTTCTAAATATAAGAGGAGCACCAATTGAAAAAGTGCCTCTTGCCCAGTTAAAAGGGGACTGGTTAATATACAAAATTAACTAAAACTCATAAACAACAACAATCTTAAAACAATAAAACAATAGGTCACTATTACAATTAAAATTGCAATTAAAAAACCAGAAATATAAGAGCAGCAGCACCACCTTATTAAGAGGGACCACACCTGTAGCAGCTAGATGTCATTAAAAAGGCTGAGAACTCAGAAGGCTTGTCTAAACAAAAAGGTCCTCAGGCAAGGAGGGAGCGGTTCGTAAGTCAAAAGGGAGGGAGTTCCATAAGGTTGGTGCCACTACTGAGAAGGCCCTATTTCTAGCCACTGCCCCTTGCACCTCCCTAGGCAACGGCACCCGCAAGAGAACCTTCTCTGATGACCTAAGGGGACGAGCCGGACTGTATGGAAGTAGGCGGTCTCTCAAATAGCCTGGCCCCAAGCTGTATAGGGCTTTAAAGGTCAAAACCAGCACTTTGAATTGGGTCCGAAAAACGAATTGGCAGACAGTGCAGCCATCAGAGAAGCGGCCCGACAGAGTCTAACCACCTACCCTACTTCCAAGTGAGTACATGGGCCGCCACAAAAACACTGAACTAAGAGAGAGTTCAGTATTTCTTACTGCCCACTGTGTTAGACTTGGATCTGGACGGTCTGGGTTTTAAGTTATGTCTCCACCACTTGCTCTCTACCTCTAATATTGTCTTTCTCATGGTTGGTGTGAAGGGACATGTACAAATTGTACAGCTCTTTGCAGTTCGTAAAATGCTATATAAATGATTGGGAGTAATAGAGGGTCAGTGTTGCTTGTTGGAAAGTCACACAGTTGCAATGGGTTTATTCTGCAAAGCTGTTTTCCATCTTTGACAAAACTGGGGATCCGATATTCTGAGAGCATGAGGTGATGATTGTTCTGTTTCCTCTGTTTTATCCCTTTACCTTGCTTTTTTCAATATAAATCCTTCTGTTTTCTCTGTTTGAGGTGCTGCTTTTTAATCCGAATGCTTCTTTTTTTCTCACTGTAAGTATTAGTTTCCAAACTGTGGTTGTTAAAAGAATTGGTCTGATACATCTCAATATTTGCTTCATGTTAGGATTAATGGTCGTCCAGGGAGCTATGTACGTGTATCTGGCAAGTGGAGATTGGAAGAAGTAAGTTACTTTGTTTCTTCCCTGTCCCCATTTGTTGATTATCATTCTGTTTCTCAAAGCCCACCATTACTTTTCTCAATTTGCATTCTGAAATTCTCATACAAATATAGCCAAGCAATGTATTTTATTCTTCACAATTCATTACTACCCTTCCTCCAAGGAGCTCGGGGTGGTATACGTGGCTCCTCCCCCTCCTTTTATCCCCACAACAACACTATGAGGCAGGTTAGGCTGAGAGATAACTGACTCAAGGTGACCCAGTGAGTGTCATGGCTGAGAATCGATTTGA
The DNA here is from genome assembly GCA_026170595.1 of Plestiodon gilberti rubricaudatus. Taxonomy (NCBI): domain Eukaryota; kingdom Metazoa; phylum Chordata; class Lepidosauria; order Squamata; family Scincidae; genus Plestiodon; species Plestiodon gilberti. The sequence continues at coordinate 217,876,625 of JANXHW010000001.1, read as the reverse complement.
ACCCACATCTTCCTGGGCCAAGCCCAGCACTAATCACTGCATCACACTGGCTCTCAGTGTCAGCAAGCATGTGAAATCATAGAATGTTAGAGAGGACTTTTAAAAGTCATCTAGTGTGAATGAGTAATCCAAGATGCATGAATAGCAGAATCTTCCTAGAGTTTTGCCAATTGTATTCTCTTCTCCCTTGGAGGAGGAGATCCAAGAAGAGAACTCCAGAGACAGGGCTTAGATGAAATTCATGTCTCTACCAATGGGGAGTCTTCAGTCCCAGTTCTCATTCTAACACAGGTGATAGGTTTTTAGCGCATTTGAAACTTCATCTTTTCTCTGGCCTTCCTTTTGAAGGAGGTGTTGGTCTCTCTGCTGTACTGGCTGACCATTTTCAAAAAAGAGAGAATGGAGGAGGTTTCAATGCCAGTACCTCCTTAAAAGCTGCTCTAGGCAGTGGCACAGCATCTGGGAGCAAGTGAGACTGCTTTGTAGTCCACTGACTCCCTTTCCATGGGGCTTGGTTGATTTACTGCCTGTGAGTGATTGAAAAGGAGACTGTCTCCACCATTTCGTGGGGCAGAGTCCTATAGAGGAAGGAAATGTGAGCAATGGTGAGGCATTGGAGGCCACAACCCACACACGAGGCAGAGATCATTTTCCCACCAGGCAAGACTGAATCAATCCTCTCAGAAGGAACTGATAAAAATGTGGCTGGCAGAAGGGCAAGCCAAAAAGCCACAGTCCCTGATTCCGATAGTTCCCTTCCTCCACCCATTATAGACTGTGACAAACTTTATCCATGGTTCTAGGACTGGATCTGCAAGGTGGTTGAGAGGGACTTGCCTGGACACATGACCCTGGTAGTGGCTCCTGCCTCCATTGCTCATGTCTTGCAGATGCAGTCCAGATCACTTTCTTGCCTAGACCAGAGAAGTTTTGATCTGGAAAGACAATGCTACTGCAGAAGTACGTGTGAATTGGCAGAGTGGCACATATTTACACTTGCTGATGAGAGACCAACCTTCTTTTTAATTGGGCTGAGGTTCATTTGAAGTCCATTGTAGCAGAACACCTGAACAAGTCTGGGAAATACTTCACACTCAGGCAAACTGGCTGAGTTGGCAAGATCTGGGCCAGGCAGAGTGGTGCCTCAACACGTGTTCAGTGGTGTCATTCAGAACTTCCGGCATCTCCAGGTAGAGCTCTTTGAGTCACCAGACAGGCATTTCATCAGATTTCAGCCTGAAGGGGCAAATGCATACAGAGCTCTAACCTCTCTCTGGCCCAATGGCTTGTTATATGCTTTTCCTTTGATAATTCTCTTGCTGAGAATAATCAGGAAGAGCTGAAGGAGCAGAAGTCAGGGCATATCCCAGACAAAAAAGAATTTGGTCCTCAGACCTAGTACGACTATCACAAGCATCTCCATACCTGCTCCCAGGAGTCAACAACCTGCTAATTAGGGGACACTCTCGCATCTAGACCCAGTGTGATTGAAACTACTGCTTGAATGTTGAACAGATGTTCCTGAGCAGCTTGGGTGATGATCCTTGGGTTATGGACACCATCCCGAGTAGAGGAGATTAAGGAGAGTATCTACCAGGAGCATTTACCAATCTTCCTGAAAAGCCTTCACCAAGTGATGCACTTAAAAAGGGCATTTACCAACATTGGCTATAGTGGCCTCAGTATTTGGGTATATTTGACTGGTTTGTCTCTAACTAGAATGTGACTCCCCATCCCAGCAGAGACAGGAATTTCATGTAAATCCTGCCTCCAAAGGGTGATGGAGGAGTTCTCCTCCTCCTCCTCGGAATAATTTCTAGTTTCTGAGAATGAAGTAATCACTGGCGTCACTAGACGCGCGTCACCCTGGTGCGGGGACGCGCGTCACCCCCCCTAGGGGCGCGACGTTATAGGCGCGGGGGGAGGGGGCCACCTGGCTCCCCCCCGCATCGCGTCGCCCCCCTCCGGACGCTCCGAGGCCGGCCCGGGAGCCGGCCTCGGAGCGTCCGACCCCGTCGGCGCTCCAGGGCCTTCTGAACGAAGGCCCAAGCAGTGCGTCAATCCGGGTATTTTCCGGATTTTCGCGCATGCGCAGACCCTTTTTGAGGGCTTTTTGCCCTCAAAACGGGTCTGGGCATGCGCGAAAATCCGGGAAATACCCGGATTGACGCGCTGCCTGGGCCTTCGTTCAGAAGGCCCTGGAGCGCCGACGGGGTCGGACGCTCCGAGGCCGGCTCCCGGGCCGGCCTTGGAGCGTCCGGAGGGCGACGCGCGTCACGGAGGTGATGCGCGAGGGGGTGCGCGCGTCACCCCATGACGCGCGTCACCCCCTGGCGGCCCGCCCCCCCGCCACGCCCCAGTGACGCCCGTGGAAGTAATTCAATGGTAATACAATTAAGTAATACAATGGAGCAAGGTAAGTTCTTACCTTGCTCATTGAATTACAGCCATCTCCCCGGTTAAGGACAGGAATACCTTCTTGAAACTCCATTGTAAAGTGAATCCGTTGTTAAGTGAGTCTTCAGAACCATCTAGATTCTAGTGGTTGATTTTAATATAGCGTGTATAGCCTACATAATGTAATGCAATACAGTGCAGTTGTAATAGAGAATGAATGGCAAGTACTAAGCGCTTTGATGTTTAGCCTAACAGCTGATGGGCTGGGGATTTAAAAAGATGGGTCTGGAGTATTTGCCATTTCTTCCCTATCTGTATTACATTCACTTAATTGTGCTTTTAAAGTGGCAGAGACTTTTTGTAAAGTCTTTTGTACTGGGAGACCGCCGTTGGATATGCGGATCATCATTAAACCATCATTAACCGGGGAGTACCTGTACAAAGATGCAGGTGTTTTCTGGCTATTTCCTATTTACATGATTCAGAATGCAAGTAGCAAAAAGTGACAGTGGAAGCATCATTGAGATACAAATTATCTCTTTCTCTCTTTCTAGTGCCACCCTAGTGGGTGCCTCACAGATCTCTTTATCCAGTTGGCTGTAATCATGACATTAAAGCAAACCCTGAACAACATTGTGGAGTACATATTACCGTAAGTCAGCATAACTTGTGTGATATTGTAAACTTGTGATAGGATCTGGACCACCCTCTTCTGAGCATAAATGGACTACCACAACTAGAGTAAAGAGGTTGTGTGAAGTGGCTTATACCTTAATTTCTGTTTCCCCCATAGCTGGGTCACATACAAATGCAAACAGCTGCGTGTAAACACCAAAAGCAATGGCAGAGTTCATATGGAGGAGAGTGCCCAGGACCCATGCAAAGAGGAATGGTTATGGAACTACCAGCTTAATGAAGTCAATGTCTTCAGTTTGTTTGATGAATTCATGGAGATGAGTAAGTGAAGCTGAGGGAAAAGGCTTGTGGGGGATTGAGTTACAAGTATAAGCAAGAACACAACTTGGTATTCTGTCACTAGCACTCTCACTATGCTTAGTCAACCGGCTGTTATTTGGTCACCTAAGACTGGATAATAATTTTTACAGAACCAAAAATAGGATGATGAGGGCCATTGTTGCCTATGGTCCTCATGCTCATTTCCCTTTGTCTTGCTATTGTCTCTGGTCAAACAGGTTTTTTTTTTTTTTTTTAAGAATGATAGAAATCTGTAGGCAGAGATGATAGAACAGAGGTGTCACTAGGATTTGCGGCACCCGGTGCGAAAACTCATGGTGTCACCCCATGGATCTCGTACCAGACCATTCAGAATCTTTAGTAACATTTTTTTGTACTAATGTTACTCGTAAATCATAATCCCCATATATCACTGAATGTAATGGCAATAGTAGTGACATAAACCCCGTCAACCCCCTGTAATCAGACCGGAAGTCCTGTTCTTCCATGTTTGAAGAAATCATTCCGGGAGCAAGGTGAGGAGATGGATGATTAGCTCACCTTGAGCAGGCAGGAAGTGGATCAATGCAGCTCACATTTGTGGCAGACTAGATTCAGGGTGAAGGGCAGCCCAAATCCACCCTCTCACACACACCCCCCTGCAAATCCACTGCTGGTGCAACCCACATTAGGAGCCTCTGCCTCCGCAAAGCACCAGCACCAGCAGAGGCCTGCTGCCGCAGCCTGCACCAGAGCAGGCAAGCTGGCTGGGGGGGGGCAGTTTGTGGGCCAGGAGAGGGAGTAACGGGGCATGTTGGGGGAGGAACTGGGGTGTGTGTGTCAGGGGAAGGAGGCAGCATTAAACTCTGGATTTGGCAGCAGTCACACACACCAGATCTTATCCCCTCTTTAAAACCTCTCCGCCTCTTTTCTCTCCTTGGACATATGCCACCAAAATGGCTGGCATATTTCCCATATGAGATCAAGCAGCCTACCAGGAGGTAAGTAGAAAAAACCCTCCTGCAGGCTGTTTGATCGCCCTCTCCCCACCGTAGCATGTAGCACAGCCTCTGTTGGTGTGGCTGCATGCTATAATGTGGCGGAGATAGGATTGTGGCCTGACATTACAAACGTGGTTCCTTGTCATGTCCAGCAGTGCTTGATTTTGCAGGCATTTTAAGAAGGCTTGTAAACCATTTTTGTTTTACAAAGACTTCCAAGATGAGCCTTGGTGCTATTTACTGTTGCCTGCAGCTGTTAATGACTGATCAATGTTAATTATGTATTTGTTTGACTTTTCTTGTATTATGTCATTATATGTATTTTTATAAAGATGTTGTGATTTATATTGTCAGTATGATTGCAAACTGAATTGAATAAGGCACAATATGCTTTTAAAAATAACTTTTTTTGCACAATTTATTTTTATTTTGCTTTTGCTAGCCACGGGAGAGGCAAGGACTGTCCTGGACACTGAAGTCCCCTACTCCTAGACACTGCTAGAAACTGTTCTCAGCCCCCCTCACCCCCACAACAACTTTCATAGGCATTGCCACGTGCATTACAAACTGCTTTGTCAGCCTGCTAGTAACATGCTTGTTAAATCTGAAAGTTGAGATTGTCATGATGCTGATTTCTGTACCTAGTACTAATTTCTGCTAAGCAATCCCAGAATTAGTGGAATGCACACAATAATGGTAGTGGCTGCTATCTTTGCCTTCTTCCTTGATGTTAAAACTCCTACTTTGGAAGGCATCCAATTTTTGAGTTTGAAGTATTTCATCCTGGAGCGCCTATAAAGCTTTGTGATGACAGCTAATGATACTTCCCTTGAAGAAGGAGTTGGCCTTAGGTTTGCACCACTGTGCATTATGGCATGTGAGCTATTGAACTACACACAGCATATATGAACCCTCTAGCCCTGCCAATGTAATCTCTGCCCTAGGTTTGCTGCCAGTTTTCAACATACTGTGTTTAAAATCCTCAGTGATCCAGTACAGTTTCACCACTATTTTTGTGGCTGCTTTCCCACTTGCTCCGTTACTGGCCTTTATGAACAACCTTGTTGAGATTCGACTAGATGCTATCAAGATGGTGAGATTGCAGAGACGCATGGTGCCCGGAAAAGCCAAGGATATTGGTAAGATGAGGACCAAGGAGAAAAGCTTCCAGACGGCATAGGAGAGGCTGCCATTTTACCCCAAGGTTATTGGTGGTACTACTCAACTCTGTATGAAGTGTTAGTTTGCTCAGGCATTGATTCAAGAGGTTGCTCAGTAAAAAGAAAACAGCGCAGACATGTCTCAGGCACTGGGGAGGAACTGGAAGCAGTCGAAGCCCCTGGCAACTGCATTTGCTGGTGGCCTATCATTTCTGGTTATACTCAGACCCCAGATATATAGTGATAAAAGGGCATAAGATTTCAGAACCCTTTACTGGGTCAACGTGGCTTGCATGAAACACTTTGGAGAGAACCATCCCCTGGGTTCCTTTGGGCAATTTATTGGAAATTCTGCAAGTGATTAAATCCAGAAATAAATGAAGTGGAGGGGGGGGGGTGGAAGCCAAAGAGGAGAGAGCCCTATGCAAGGGCCTCTGGGGCTTGAATCAATAGCCTTAGTGTCTGAGATTAGGACTAACCTAGTGAACCATGAGCTGCATGTGCTCAGGCCTCCAAGTCCTTTCCAGATGCAGAAAAGACATCAGGGAGTTCAGCGTAGCCTCTGATGTTGACTGGCAGTATGACGCTTTTGGCTTGGCCAGACCTGTATAAATACTAGGGGTCTGCCCTTCTTCCTTTGTTTGAAAAACAGAACAATGCTTGACTCTTGTTGTGCTTTAGCTTCCATTTCTTCAAGCTCGGGTCACTGACCTGGGGGATCCTGTTCTAGAGAGCATATTCTCCAGGTCTAGATATAGGTGTGCCTGCCAGAGATCCCAGCATGGTCTTGGCAACCAAACCCAATACAGGAATTCAGTGAGGAGGAGGAAATAGATGTGGTTGTACCTTCTCCCCATTGGTCGTGAGACCTTGGTCAGAAGACCAATCACTACAGTCATTAACATTCTCCCTGCCAGGGTGCCAGAATCCTATCCTATTTCAGTTAAAGTTATTGTTTGTGAGGGGCAGGGAGAGGGGACAACAGAGCTGAGGCCAATTCCTTCTGCATCATGTTGACCAAGGAAATGTCTCTTTCTGGCTTTCTCCTTTTGTAGGTATCTGGCTGCAGGTCCTAGAGGGAATTGGTATTTTGGCTGTCATTGGCAATGGCCTGGTGATTGCCCTCACATCAGATTTCATCCCCATGCAGGTGTACAAATATGCATACAGCCCATGCGTGACGGAGAATCGCACGGACATAGAGTGGGTGTCATTTGAGAATGTATTGTAGTTGTCAAGAACAACATACCATATATTCATTCTCTCTCATTTGTTACATAGGACTAAATCCTAGAATGCTATCAGGTTAGCAGATATACTGTAGAATGTGACTGATGCAAGAATCATGTCTTCACTGTGGCATTTGTAGAGATTAGTTGATTGTCTTAGAGCCCCTGTTGCCAAAGATGTGTGATGGTGTGTGTGAGAGATCATCCATTCATTGAGGAGTGGGGTGGAAAGCTGTGACAAAGGGTGAATTTAGAATTGGTTAAAGTGGGGCAAAATGTGACAATCTGGGCACTAAAAGTGTGACATACAATCCTACCGAGCAACTCCACTGGTGGAGCAGTGGTGCAGGGCAGAACGGGAGGCTTTGGAAGGGAAAGGGGATTTCATTCCCCTTTACATCCCCCTTTAAAGGGAATTTAAATCCCCTTTCCCTCTCAAAGCCTCCCATTCTCCCTCCACCACTGCTGCACCAGTGGAGGAGTTGGGTAGGATTGCACTGATAGTTATCAACACAGTTAATAAACTGTTATTAATTGTGGGGGAGGGGGAATCGCCATTTAAAAAAAATCTCTTCTAAATAATACATGTAGCAATATCTAATACTGTTCACGTACAGGCTGCTTTTGTGTAATCATTTTACTTGAGCAAACTGTGGCAAAGAGGTATTGCACTTAACAAAAGTTACTGTATTTTTTGCTCCATAAGACGCACTTTCCCCCAAAAAAAATTAGGGGGAAAAATAAGTGCATCTTATGGAGCGAATAAAAAAATGTAAAGAAAAAATACTTACCGGGGCTTAGGGGAGGCCTGCAGAGGCTCGCGCAGGCCTCCCCGATCTTCATTTCAGCAAAAAACAGCCATTTTCGGCCACCGAAAATGGCCGTTTTTTGCCGAAATGAAGATTGGGGAGGCCTGCCTGAGCCTCTGCAGGCCTCCCAGATCTTCATTTCGGCAAAAGGCCTGCAGAGGCTCGCGCAGGCCTCCCCGAAGCCCTGGTAAGTATTTTTTCTTTACATTTTATTATTATTATTATTATTATTATTATTATTATTTTTATTTAAAAAAACATTTTTCCTTATTTTTTGCTCCATAGGATGCATGCGTCCTATGGTCCGATGCGTCCTATGGAGCGAAAAATACGGGTATTTCCCCTTAGGACATCCCAGAATCCAGTGTCTTTGAAAGTGCTGCACAATTTAATGGAGATGGATATACAAAACATTTTATTTCTTCCTTCCCCCCCCCCCCCATAACAATGAGGTCAGAGAAGGTTCTTCCAATAAGGACAGGATCAAGGTAGATCTTTTCATATGTGAAGGAAATCTGAAAACAGTATATTTCCCATCTCTTCTAACATAATTTATAAAACAGTTAAGGAACACACGCTTTACCAATACAAAACTTTTTGATTTTTTACAAGACTCTAAAATGGGAGCATTGAATGACAAGTCTATAACAAAATTCATTTACTAAAATGTATGCAAATAAACAAGTCCTATTGTACATTGAAGAATAAATTAGTTTCCAATATATTTCAACAGGTTGTTGAAAACTGTGTTTTTTCTTGCCAGTGTCACGTAACCTCCATAATTTGACTGGGACACTATTATACCCCAACTACAGTATAACAGTGTACTTGTTTTGTTTTGCTGTAGCTGTTTGACAGGTTACATCAACCAGAGCCTTTCAGTATTCGATGTCCAGGACTTTGAGAATCACAAGGAGATGGTAGAATTTAAAGACTCCAAAGGGAAGGAAATAACACACTGCAGGTATTAAGAGCCACATAGCCAAATCCATTTTATGCAGTATATTAATGTGAACCTTGTTTCTTTCAACAGAGTAACAGCCCAATGCTAAGGGGCTTTTATGCACCTGGAACATTGTTCCGGCAGCGTAAACCCCTTTATAGCTGTTGCAAATGCAACAGTGTCAGCATGTGTGGCTGGGCAAGCAGCCAGGTCCGTGCGATGGCAGACAGTGGATGCCTGCCAGAGCAGTGAGCCCGCACAGGGGTCAGGAGGGGTGGAATGGGGCGGGGGGATTGGGACGGAGAGGTGATGGGGTGGGGAAGAGGGTGGATCGGGCCTGGGAAGGGGGAGGGTTTGGCAGCAGTGGCGCCTGCCAAATCCTAACCCTCTTCCCAGGCCTTATCTACCTTCCTGTGTCAATGTGGACTTGTGCCAGTTATAGAGCTAGCACTGGTCTGAGTTGACCCATCGTGGCTTGTCAAGATATTGAATGTCAGATAGGTGAAGGAACAGTTAGGTCACAGGGGAGGGAGCACTGTGGGGGACACCTTGCTTTGTTTCGACTTAAGTGATCCAGCTGAACCTAGAGAGAGGGAGGAAAAGCTCAGTGAGGTTTTGTGACAAAAGGCTGTGTGCTGCTTATTCCACACTGTCCACTTAGGTGCCAGGCCAGGGGCAGTGGCGTCGCCAGGCGCCCCCCGACCTGAGGCCGCCCCCCCGGAGCCCCCCAATAAAACTCAAAATTTTTAGGTTTCGTTTTCAAAACCTATTTTTGACAGTTTTATTGGGGTTTTTCCTGCGATTTAAAGTGCAAAAAACGGGGACGTTAAAGTGAATGTTTGCTTTGCAGGCACTTAACTTGTAAATGGGGCGCTCCAGGACGTTCCAGCGATGATCTTCTTCCTGCGCCCTAGCAGCGCGTTCCGGAGTTTGCGCATGCGCAAACCGTCCCTGGAAACTCCATGGGTTTGCGCATGCGCAAACTCTGGAAAGCGCTGGTAGGGGCGGACTCCGTAACGCCCCTACCAGCGCTTTCTGGAGTTTGCGCATGCGCAAACCCACGGAGTTTCCAGGGACGGGGGACAATGGGGAACAATGTTGATGCCACAATAGGGACACAGGGATGAGAAAAAGGACACTATAGGGTTAAAATAACTTTCCTGTGATGGGGAAAAGCAGTGAAGAAAGGCAGTTGAAATGGAATGTTGGGGGAGGGAGGGCTCCACTGGGGTAAATTGAAGAGGGTTTCACTGGGGCAACCTGCAGGTCAGATGCTGGGAGTAAAAGAGAATATCAAACCTATCCCTGAAAGAGCACCATTGGAGGAACAATACTGAAAAGCAAACTTCCTGAGAGCTGAGTTGGAAGACGGTTGAATTCAAAAATTATTTTAACCAATTCGAGCTTAGCTCATTGTTTATAAAAAGCTTCAGATAAAGGTTTCTTTAGAAGCAATCCTAAAGTGCTGCATGATTGTTGATGGGGGAATAAGCGCTAGCCTGCCAAATCCAGTGGAAATAGAAATTGGCCCTGGCAACATTACCAGCGTGGGGGGGAGGGTTTTGCTCCCCTACGCATGACACGGCTGCTGGGGCTTACCCTGGGGCTGGTGGGACTATTTCTTTTCCTAATATAAAAATGTCAAATAAATCCTAGTACACTCTTCCACAGCCTACTGAGGGAAAAATTAACCTAATGTGCTACTCTGCAGGATATTTTTGCCATTTGTATTCACTGATCACATGACACTGCAAATGTATTCAGATGATGATCAGGTGGTGAATGGCAGTTATATATTTTTATGAAAGTAATCAAATAATCACAGCTTAGCCTTGCTGAAAATAATTGACTTCCTTTTTTAGTCAATGGTTTATGTACGTTTATGTTGGGGAAGGACAGATTGGTCATAGTTCATTTAAGGGTGTGTTTGCATCAGATATTTTCCAGGATACATAATGGTAAAAAGCAATTGTAGTTGGGAATCAAATCGTGTGTGGAAGGAATTACTGTTCCAGCTCCTGGTTTGGTTTCAGGAAAGTGAGTTTCCCTATCAAGAGGAATACCTCTTACTTGCAACATCTGTAAGGACATAGTGGGAATACCGAATCTGCTTTCTGGGAAGAGCTCCCCACTAATAGATTTATAGCGCAATCTAGCACAATCCTATGCATGTCTACTCAGAAGTAAGTAGCATTTTGTTCAATGGGGCTTACTCCCAGGAAAGTATGTATAGGATTTGCAGCCCAACTTTCCAGTGCTGGTGCTGCCGCAATGCAGACCTGAGGTAAGGGAACAAATGTTCCCTCACTTTGAAGAGGCCTCCATGACTGCCCCTGCACTGCAAAACGCAGTGTGCACCCTGTTGGCACAGCTACACTGTCACCAGAAAGTTAGTTAGAATTGCACTTTTACATGAGTAATAAGTGCACACAGTTGGAAGAGCTCCAATTAGCTGATCTAAACTGAAGGCTGATCTACACGACAGGCAGAGGCTCCGCCGTCGCCTCTGCCTGGCGCCTCCGCGCTGGAAGCGGGGGAGTGTCTTCAAGCCTGTTGCCCCTCATGTTGTCCCGCCTTCCTAAGAAAGCGCAGTTGTGATTGGTTAAACTCAACCGCGCAACGATTGGCCGAAACCTCGGCTGTGAACCGTCTGTGACCCCAGCCCATTTCCTCTCTCGCTCTGCCTTGGGCATTTGCCTTCCGCATAGGATAAGGCGGGATATGAAGTCCATAAATAAATAAATGAATGAATGAATTAATAAATAAATAAGTGCTGTTTTTGGGAGGGAATGCAAAGCACTCTGCCCGTGCGTCCATACCTTTATCCATGCCCAGAAGTTATTGAGTTGTGACTGTAGGCAAGGGGGCATGAATTTAAAATTTAAATTTAAAAGGAGTCCAACTGTTCCACAGACACCAATATCTTCACCCATTCCCAGACAGTATTCGAAAAGTAACCTAGCTTCATCTGCACTGTTAATGGGTTTGCTGGGTCGCCATGGGCTCCCAGGCTTCTCTATATCTCCCTGACCAGTGCTTCATTCAAAAATCCCCAGCAAACAGGACGGGAATGGAGTTGCTGTGTTTGCTGTGTGGATATAACCTCCAAGGTGATTGGTTGTCGTTCACATTGGCATTCAGCCACCCTCCCCCCCTCCTGTGATTGGTAGGCTGCAGCAGCTCCGCGAGCCACCTCCAAGCTCTGCCGTCACGCCCCCTAAAAAATAGAACACTCGACTTGGAGTACGCGGCAGTGGGGCGGAGGTCCGGCGGCTCCGCCGGATTAAAAAACGCTCCGCGACGCTGTCGTGTAGATCAGCCTTTATCCTTCATCAGGCCAGTGGTGTCGCTAGGGCATGACGGGTGGGGGCAGGCCGCCGGGGTTGACGCTCCAGGAGGGTGACGCACTGGGAGAGTGACGCGCCTAAGGCCTGCTCGGCAAGCCACATCTTCTTCGGTGGCTCGGCCACTATTAGGTCAGGGCAAGGCTGAAAGCGGCATGTGCTCAATGCCACTTGAAGCCTTGCCCTCAGAAGGGCCGAACGAAGACCCAATCACTTATTTGTTCGGCCCTTCTGAGGGCAAGGCTTCAAGCGGCGTTGTATGCATGCCGCTTTCAGCCTTGCCGTGGCCTAGTTAGAAGCGGCTGAGCCGCCGAAGGAGACGCAGCTCACGGCCTTGGGTGCGTCACCCTCCTGGCGCGTCACCCCCTCCCACCGCAAGTGGTGAGTACTGGGGGGTTGACGCGGCCGACCTCCCGCCCCTAGTGATGCGCCGAGCCGGCCAACCTCTCACCTGGAGTGATGTGCCGGCTCGTGATGCCACTGCATCAGGCTGTCTGGGAATGGCTCCTTTTCAAGTGGCATACTGGATGCCTAGCCCCTATTGATGAGCAGTAGTCCTTCTCTTTATGGATGCAAACTGCACACCTGGAAAAAGTAGCAGCAACAGAATTTTCATGGCGGAGGAAAGTTCCAGAATGAGGAGAGGCAAATAGCTCTACTTTTCTCTTCTTAGAAAAAACAATTGGAATGTATTCTTAAGGGCTTGCCTGTAGTCAAGTACCAGAAACCCTACTGTTTGAATGATTATCCTGGTAAAGACAGTAGTACTTACTTGGTACTAGATGTTGATGGAAGACTGATTACTCTTTCCCATCTTTATTTCTTTGCCTCTGAAAAGTGTATAGTAAGGAAAATGTTGACAGGGCAGTATATACTGCAACATTTATGTATTGCTCTACTACTTCCTACAGGTACCGAGACTACAGGAACAGTGATGACTATAGTTACACTGTCCAGTTTTGGCATATTTTTGCATCACGCCTTGCCTTCCTTATCATATTTGAAGTAAGTGTTTTATTTATTTTATGTGGTTATATCCTGCTCTTTCTCATGGGCTCAGAGTAGCATTTTTCTAAATCTTAATAGTGTTGTCCCCAACGGGCTCACAATCTTTAGGGGAAAAATTGTTTGGGGGAATAAGAGGCCCAACGAAATCAAAATAACATTGCAGACATAAAGAGTAGCATATTCCTACTTTCGATATTATCCCAGGGCTGCAAGTCTTACTACGGAAGTAGTCTCCTACAGAGGACAGTCCCCACAGGTTGTTTGGATTGAATGTGAAGGAACATTTGGCCACTTTCAGAATACAGCTTTATTGATCATATGCTTAGTGCAATATGACATAAGATGCTTTCACTATATCTCTTTTAGCAAATGGAGATTATGCTATCCCTAACCAAACTACTGTACTACATTTTATCAGAATTGTTTTAAGACTATGAGAAGTCTGGGGGCTGAATGTTCCTTTGAGTACCCTCCTCCCTGCTTCCTTTTCTCCATTGCAGTGAACAGTTAATGTTTGATGGAACTCCCTCCATGTGTAAGGCCCAGGGTAATCTCCCCCCCCCCCATGGAAAAAAAAGGCCTGCCTATTATTGGAGAGAAATGCACTCCTAAAATATTCTTGGTACAGCTGCACACCTCCCCTTCAAATCTCTCCTTACCTCTCTGTTCTCATAGCCCACTACACTTCTGGCCTTTGCGCCTCTAGCTCCACTACACGCCCTAGCTCCACTACAGTCATCCAAAGGTCACCTGTCTCTCAAACAGCTCTACCCCTTCCTTCCTTCCTTGCTGCTCCATATGCCTGGAACTTCCTCCCAAATCACTTGCATGCTATCTCCTATTTTACTTCAAGTCCTCCTCCAAACCTAGCTCTTCTTGACACAACTCCTTAGTCCCTTTATCCAATTGCAGCGAAACCAAGTCCGCGTACATGAAATAACCACATATGCTTCCCCTGTTTACCCTGCCACCACTCCTTTTCCCTCCCTCGTGTCTGTTTCTAGACTGTGAGCCTTTCACAGTCCTGTCCTCTTGTAAAGCACCAGGCACATTGATGGCAGTGCAGAAATAATTCCTATTTTTTATGTTCTTAACGGATGACTTTCTACACATATGGGAAGAAATGAGCATCTGTACTTCTCTTTACAGCTAACAGCAAGGCTACTTGCTGTAGGGTATGGGACTTGGTGCTGTAGCAGGCAGTGGAATAGGAATGGGGTGGGTGGGGGGACAGCATGCGGGTGTTTTTTTTCGTTGTTGTTGTTTTTTTACAAATTTTGGCTCTTTTTGGTGCCACCGCATTTCCCCATCACCCCACCGGCCCCAGGTAAAGTGGGATGGCGACTTGACCACAACTGCATGAGAAAAGAAAGCAGCCTGCCAAAACATTCTCGGGAGTGCCCTCGGGAGAAAGGCGGGCTATAAATTATTTAAATAAATTAAATAAATAAACATTCTCTTGCATGGAGTTGTTGAAATGTTGTGGATTATAACTTGTTTGTTCTGCCCCTTCTCCAAGGAGCTCAGGATGTGTATGCAAATCGGGGTTCCATGTTGTCTCATGCCCAGGTGTTAGGTCAAATCTGCTTAGCTTTGACAATGGAATACAGTACTATTTATTTATTTATTTTTCACATTTTTATACCGCCCTTCCTCCAAGGAGCTCAGAGTGGTGTACATATTTCCTCCCCTCCTTTTTGTCCTCACAACAACCCTGTGAGGTAGGTGGGGCTGAGAGATAGTGACTGGCCCAAGGTCACCCAGGAAGCTTCCAGTTAGCAAGGGGCAACCTTACTTCATTATGGCTATCATTTCCAGGAATAAACAGGAGGGCTGTGGAATTACAATGGAAGTATTGCCTCTGAGCAGGGGACAGTGATGGGTTTGTAATGATCCCAGTCTAATCACTATGCAGTCAATGGGAGGATTTTAGATTGATTCTGATAAAAACTTGATTTGGACTCGTGTTGCTTAATATTCATGAAGTAGTAATGAAGGAGGTAGGTATTTGAAAGAACCATTGTGCAGCAAGAGGAGTAGATTACATTGGTTAGTGTTGGTCACTGCCTACGTGGTAATTGAAGCCTGTTTCCTCTGAGTAACAAAATTTGATCCCACTATTGGCTCTTTCCAGCATGTGGCCCTGTGCATCAAATTTATTGCAGCCTGGTATGTACCAGATGTCCCCAGGAGTGTTAAAAATAAGCATCTGAGAGAAAAACATAAACGGTTGTCGGAAAAACTCAGGTGAGTGGGTATTTTTTTGGTCTTAGGCTGCTTAGGCATGATCCTCCTGAGCGGCCAAGCAGTGAGCAATTGGACTGCAATTTAGCAATCAGAGGAATTCTGGTATTTTCCTGGTATATAGTACATGTCCTAGAGGCTATTTTTCCTTCTTCTCTCCCCTTCTTTAACCATTGGATCATCTTGCTATAGGAAAGATATGTGAGTTGTCATGTGACCTTACCAACTTATAAAAAACAGTGACTATTTGATCATGAAGAAGCAGCCAACCCGTCTAGCTAGGCTGCAGCGCGGGCATAGAGCCCCTGCTGCATCCTATCTAAATAGGACCCAGTGCCGGTGCGGCTGGAGCTCTCCTCGGGGGAAGAGGATGTTCATCTCCTTACCCCAAGTTGAGCTCCAGCTGCCCTGATGGGACTACTTGAATGTGCGCCAGCTATTTTGCTGGCGCACATTCGAGTGCCCTGTGTAACGATGGCCAGGCCCAGGGATCGGATTTAGCGGAGGAGGCCTCCAATGACCCCTGCCTGGGCCCGGCCGACCAATCCCACCACCATCCTGGAACATCCCGTTCTGCCCTCCCCATGCTCCTCCGTCGCCCAGTGTGGAACTCACCTTCCCTGGCAGACACAACTATAGATCCCGGGTAAGTAGAGCTGTGCCAGCCTCGGCACCAGCACCATCCTACGGCATATTTACGACACCCTAGACCAGCGGAGCACATGCTCCGCTGGTCTTTCAGTAGACAGGATTGCACTGTCCATTGCTCAACTACTTTTTCAGAAATAGGCTAGAAAATATATGACATTATTTTTTATATAAAAACCTCATAATCCTGCTTTGGTCCTTGGAGACTAAGAATGTCCTGAGTGAAAGGTGGATTGTGAGTAGCCTGTAGATTTGAAGTGATCTAGTTCTTTGCCTTTCTTGGACAAAACATTGATCAATCATAGCCAGCAAAGGATCCAGTCTCTCCCAACTGGTTCTGACCTGCAAGTGGCTCAACTTTGCATGTTGGCAGCAAGACTGAAACACATCCAAGCAAAAAGGACAAAGCAGAGCCTCTGATGCCTCAGCTTTTCACCAGGAACTGAAAAAATAGTAATCCTCCAATCAAAAGCAAATGAGTTATTTTTTTCCTGCAACATGGTTGCCAGGCTCATCACAGTGGTTGCAGGAGGGTTAGATAACTGTAGGGAGAAAACTGGAACAGCTTAACTAGATTCTGTTGCCATCATATGTTGACTGTTCCTACCCTGCTGCTGCCACTATAGTTTACTATATACTATATAGTTTACTATAGGATATGAAACAAATTCCATTTCTTACAAGAATGAATCATATCCACAGGATTCAAGGTCATGATAAGTATTTTTACAATAAAAGATCTTAAAACAGCATAATGTTTCATTCATTGGCCATGAATATCCTCAGATGCATATCAAGCCAAGAGCCGGCAAGAAGATGTATGGCTTGATATTCATCTGAGGATATTCATGGCCAATGAATGAAATGTTATGCTGTTTTAAGATATTTTATTGTAAAAATACATATCTTATGACCTTGAATTCCATGGATACGATTCCTTCTTGTAAGATTGTTGCTGGTCATAACAGTTTTAGAGCATTTTTAAATTCCATTTCTGTTTTTTGTCACTTGAGTAACAAAAAATGTAGAGAGGAATTATGCCCATATCTACTTGTAAGTCAGTTGGACAGTGATGCTTGTATTGGAGATACAAATACCGGTATGCACTGATATAAAACATGTCCATCTTGCACACTGTCTGTTACGAATGATGTGGCATATATGCGATATATAATTTTTGTTCAATGTAGAAGTCAATACCTGATATATGATTCTGGTTAGTGAATTCTATTTTGAGGCCATAATCTAGATGACTTGCAGCGCAATCCTATCCAGCACCAGTGCAGTGTGGGTACCAGGCCCACACCATATCCAGTGCTGGAGAAGAATGGGCTGGGGGTCTCCTCAGAGTCTGTTATCACCACCTAGTTATTCAAAGCCGTTAGTTATCTTTTATACAGTATATGAATTTAAATATTCTCATATCCCATGTTTCTTTAAAAAGAAACATGATTTTCATCCAGGTACTGATCAAAGCCATGCTTAGTTTGCTTCATCATTATGTTACAGGAAAATGCTTTTCAAATGCTATTCAAACTGAAATAATGAGAACTGTGTCTACATATTTTAGACTAATGGATGACTCCACAGATATATAGTGAAATACTGAGGATGGTGTTGGGATCAAGAGAAGAAATCATAGAGGCCATGCCAAGCAGGATGGTGCTACAAGCTTTGAAGATGCCAGCTGAACTTTGCAGGCCTAGCTTGTTTTTTCTTATACTGTTCTTGGACTTTGCCTCTTTGCTGAACAATGCAAAGATAGCGCATGATAAGTCTGCTTTGAATAATTTCACTGTTCCTAGGAAAAGTGAGACTACACAGTTAGGGTCCCTAACTTAGGGATAGTGCTGCGTAAAGTGGGAGGCAGAACTAAATGGGAATATTTATACTGTCAATAATACATTATTGATAGATAGGCTAAGAACATTTTGGTTTGGCCAAAACTGCCATGCTCCCTCATATTATAAGTACGGTATCTGGCACTGAATGTCCACAAAACTCAACTGCATGGCTTATATAAGCCAACAGGAAATCTCTTAACTACGGTAAGACTCTCTTGAGTTTGTTGAGGTACCGGTATATCAATACTTTATTAACATTTCCATGTCTTTGCTAATGTTCCTTGATTTAGATATCATGTGCACAGTGCACCTAAAGGTATTTTTAAAGTTTCCTTATTGGCAGTAATCCCAGTAAAGCCCCAAACTGCTTTTAGAAACTTCCACAAGTTCTTAAAGCAGCTCTGAGCACTGGATGAGCTACTAAAAGGGTAACGTACTGGGGGGGGGGGGGGGATAGTACACATGCATGAGGAACAGTTTCCCAAATCAGGAGATCTCATGCTAAATTAGTTTCCAAACTGCTCTTTTATCTCGGGGGAACTGATATGGAAACTCTTCAGAATAACTCCAGTGTGTTGCATTGGTGCTTTCTGGATCACTCCCCTTGCCTGCTTAATAGCATGCTATGTGATATGGGGGGAAATTTCTTAACCTTTGTGTGTCTGTTTATAAAATGGGGCCAGTTGACTACCTACCTCACTTTGATTATGATGACAGGTTTATTCAGAGCTGAAAAACGTTTTTAGGTCTTGTCTATTTAAACATTTCCTACTCATTCAAGTGAGCCACTTGGTAGATGTTCTCATTCAAGCCACAACTGAAGCCCTTCAAACTGCAATTTGTGTGTGTGTGTGTGTGTGTGTGTGTGTGTGTGTGTGTGTGTGTGTGTGTGTGTGTGTACACGTGCACACTCCACTTCACCTGACTCTCTTCCTTTATAATTTGGATCTAAGTTTATGTACCCCTCCCCCATGCCTGATAAGTATAGGCATGCTCCTTGGCTTCTTTCTGAAGATGCTGTAAGAATGTCATGTATCAGTAGTATTTCTGATTACTATGGAAACTGTACACACATTTTCAAAAATAATATAACTGTATCATCATTATTCATTGTCATCATAATTCATCCCAGAGCGACCAACTGATCACTGTAGATTTACACAAAGTTTATGTCATAAACATAGGATGGTGCAGGGGATAGGATCCAGTACCTTTTAATGATTGTGCAAAAGAGGGTACTTGAGCAGGCATGCCTTGTTGCATCACAGTACTACATGTGTGAGACAAGCTGCACCTTCTGAAATTCATTCTTTTGCACCACTATAAAGGCACATGGGCCCTGTGCTTTATTGTACTTGGGTAAAACAATTTTGTGCTCCTCTAGGCCTTTCTGTGCTTCCCCTTCTAATCAGGTGCTTAGAATTGCTGAGAAATACAGCAAAGAAAAGAAAATCCAGCAAAGGTTAAAGCTTCTGGTTGTCTTTTTAAATGCAAGTTCCAAATATTTGTGACAATTCACTTTGTATTATATGGATTGAGTAAAATGACTGAATTGATATTGTAGCTGTATTTAACTGGTTTTTTAACAGCTTGATCTTTGAGTTATCTCACATTTCATTGTTTGAAATTTTTACCACAACTTGTATTGCATTAAGTTAATTATATCAGAACTAAATCATAATACTGAGAATGTAAAGGTGCAGCTTATGGTAAGGACCACTTCTGTGTTTTTACCCTGGACAAAACCGTGATTCTTTGCAATGAATTTAATACTTAGTTTCAGCGATCACACAACTATGTTCTCTGGTCCCTTATGTTGTTTTTGTAATGGCACTCTGTCTTGACCCAGAAGAGTATCCAAAGTCAAAATGTACCTTAGGTTCCTAATACTTATGGACTTTTAGTAGAAGTTGGGCAGCTTTTGTTCTGTTTTTTGCTTCAACAAATTCTAAAGTTCATTGCACGCTAGGCTTGGGCAGCAATCCCAACAATACTTTTTGAAATTCAGTGGAACTTAATGTGTTTGAGAATCTGTGTAATGCCTCAGTCATGAAACCATTTTGCTCAGGGACCCTCGTTAACATTTTTAGTGAAATCTTGCATGAATGTTAAGATCAGAGTTTTTGGCTCTGTGGATTACTTGAGCAGGAATCCTTACATATTGAATTGAGTGCCTTATTTCCATTTGCAATCCCTAAGACTTTCTGATCCTGTATAGTATATCTCAAGTTGTACTTTTAAAGAAAACAATTACTCTGAAATTCTGTGCAATAAGTGTAATTTTTATTATATGAAATTTTATACAATAAACTTTTTAAAAACTACAACTTTTAAGCAAAAAGAGTGGATTTGGTTTATTTTGGATTGAACGGGAGTTGGCAAGCATCCTTTGTTTGAAGGAGACCCTCTTCTTCAGAAGACGAGAGTTCAGCAGAGCCCATGGACCATAGGTCATACTACTAGGAAAGAGGGATGGAGACGATATGGCAAAATGACTTCTGAATGGCAAAAGATTAGAGCAGGGGTGGCCAACATTTCAACATGAATGCTCCTGGACCTTTAACAGTTGTAGAGGTGAGGGCATTTCAGCAGGTGCAGCTGCTTTAGCAGCACCATCAGCAATTGCAGCTGCCAAGATTCTGTCTTCTACGCAACTCTTAAGAATGCAGAGGTGGAGCAGAATCATGGAACCACTTGAGCAGTGGCGTCGCTAAGGTGTGGCGGGGGGGCGGGCCGCCGGGGGGTTACGCGCCGGGAGGGGGTGATGCACCAAGGGTGATGCACCCGACATTGTGTGCCGTGTCACCCCCGTCCCGTACGAACCGCTCGCTGTCACCCCCTGTTGCCGCCGCGTCACCCCCTGCTACCGCCCGGTATGAGCCGGGAGAGGGTGATGACGCGTCTTCTTCGGCCATCAGCTCGGCCACTGACTAGGCCAAAAGTGGCGTTTTCACACATGCGCACAACGCCGCTGAGGGCAAGAGGCTTCAAGCGGCATTGTGTGCATGCACAAAGAACGTCGCTTTTGGCCTAGTCAGAAGCGGCCAAGCCACCGGCTGAAGAAGACACGTCGTCACCCTCTCCCGGCTCGTACCGGTGGGTGACGCGGTGGCAGTGGGAGGCCTCTCTGTTTCCCAACCCAAACCTTGTCTAATTTCCTAAACCTAATCTTTATCCTGTCCCCTTTCCCCCACAAGCTAAAATGCCCCTGATATTTTGATAGCGCACTTCTTTGCACCTCTGTACAAGGTACAGGGTTCTTTGTACCTTTTCTCATGATATTCTTTTGGAGATGGGGCAAACAGAAGGACACCTCTATCTGCATAGCACACATGCCTGCATCACTTCTTTCAGTGATCTGCACTCATGTCTGGTTACCAAGCAGCACTTCTATCAGCGATCTGCACACATTGTCTGGCTTAGAGAACAATAGAAAGAGTTAAGAGCCTCCCCCCCCCCCCAATCACTGGGCCTGATGAGGCCGTAGGTCTTATGATTGACACCTCTGACCTAGATAGTAACATGTCCCTAGGCAGATTTCTCAGTGTGCCTCCCATCGAGCCTGATGCTGCTTCTCAGCTAAGGTCCTTTAAACACAGAGCTGCACTTTGTCCCAGAGTTGCACTCCCCTACCCCTGGGAATACAGTCCTTATAAAATGCTAGTGTTTTAAACACACCAATGGGTTTGTATTTGTACACACTGGAGGCTAGCTATGTGTTCAAAAGTGTGTTCTTTTCTATCCTGATGTAACAGATCTCTGTATTTTGGCTTTCACAGCACTTGCTTTCCATTCTGAATTAAAGCCATTGTATCGTGA
This sequence comes from Plestiodon gilberti rubricaudatus, assembly GCA_026170595.1. Classification (NCBI taxonomy): domain Eukaryota; kingdom Metazoa; phylum Chordata; class Lepidosauria; order Squamata; family Scincidae; genus Plestiodon; species Plestiodon gilberti. The sequence continues at coordinate 217,855,225 of JANXHW010000001.1, read as the reverse complement.
GTGAGACTCTGGCATGTTGTAGTGCAGAGTTTAATATTCAGAGTTTGAAATCCAGTCTCTGTGGATTCAATGAATGGAGCAGAGCTTCCTCCTCCTCCTCCTCATGTTTGGGTTAATGTGGCAACTCCTATTAAAGGACCCATCTAACACAGCCAGAATGTTACTGGAGCACGTTCAGCAGTGGGAACATCCTGGCACCTGCATCTGAATTGCTATGGAGAGACACTCGCTACTGTCTGCCTGCCTCTTAAGGCTCTTTATGGTGCTGGCAGTTTTACACAATAAAAAGAGGTTTATTTTAGAAGACAAGGCTTTTAGTGTTGCAGTAAATTCTCCTCATAGACAGGATTAGTTTGATGGGCTCATTATTGTAAATTACAGTCATTTATTTATGCTCAGGAGCGCAGAAGCAGGAAAGTGAAATTACACACATCATTAATACTGATTTTAAAGTTTATCTAATGTCTGCTATTGCTTCCTTTCCTTACTTTAATTCTGCTCCATGTCTTCCCTCTCATGGCCGTCAGTGCCGTAGGGAGCAATAATAAATTTAGGGACCACAATCAGCTGGGGTAATCCAGATGGCTAATGATTAAAAGGTATATTTTCTTTAAATACAGTTAATTTGTATATAGTCCCCAGTTGGTCTCAGTTAGCATGATGAGCATTGTAAAATCTTTAATATTCACTGTTCCATCCCGACACCAGTGTTACATGCTCATGGTTGCTCTCCTGAGTGACATGAAAGTGCAGGGCTGCAGCATACCTCGCTTCCTTTGGAGGTGAGCTCGCTGGAGGCTTCCTGTGTCTTTGTAAGATTAGATTTTCATTTAATTACACTGAACACACAATTTGCCTTAAATGAAAATAGCTAATCTTTACTAATTTCAATGTGCTGAAAACGAACATGACAATATAATCTGTTGATTGGCTCTAGTTTAGGAGAAGCAGTCTGCATTGCGTACATAGGTGTTGTAAGTGCCGTTGGGCATTTACCAGTACATGTCTATGGAACTATTGTGGATATCTCACAAACCATTGCATTTTCATTGTCATATTTGTGTTCAACACCTCAAAATCTATAAGAAATGACTAATTTAATCTTGGGGGCAAGACCTTTGTTAAAATTTGTTGTCCAGTGTTACCAATACACAGGTTGAGCACAGGATCTGAGATAGGTGGCACAATACTCCTGGGGAGAGCAAGCCAAAAGCTGCCAGCTGAAGATATAACCTGTTGTTGTTATTGTTTGTAAGGACTCCTTACAAACAACAACAACAGGTTATATCTTCAGCCAGCAGCTTTTGGCTTGCTCTCCCCAGCTTCTCCATCCTAGTCCTCTCCCAGAGATCACATCTGTTCTTAGCCAGAGGCTATTGGCTGTTTTTCTTTGTTCTCAGACTGGGGGGGGGGGAGGGAGACAGGTCACCTACACTCTCACCCCAGCCCCTCCCCTCAGATCCACTATGTGACATTCTGCAAAGCAGAACAGTTCTAAGTTTTCTATGACTTATTTTGTAAACTGTTTTGCAGGCATTTAAAGTGAAAATGTGTGGTAATAATGCTTTAAAAAGGTAAAGGTAAAGGTATCCCCTGACAATTAAGTCCAGTCGTGTCCGACTCTAGGGTGTGGTGCTCATCTCCATTTCAAAGCCGAAGAGCCAGCGTTGTCCGAAGACGCCTCCGTGGTCATGTGGCCGGCATGACTCTCCTTGCCGCAGTGCGTAGCATGCAGCTGGAACACGGAGCGCTGTTTACCTTCCCGCAAGCGGTACCTATTTATCTACTCGCATTGACATGCTTTAGAACTGCTAGGTTGGCAGGAGCTGGCCAAGCAACGAGCGCTCACCCCATCACGGGAATTGAACTGCCGACCTTTCGATCGACAGCTTATGGTTCAGCGGTTTAACCCGCTGCGCCACCCGCTGGCCTAATAATGCTTTAAAGATATGCAATTTATTGGGTGAATATAAAATTGGGCCTACATGTACAAGTACACCTCATATCTCCATTTCCCTGGTAGACATGTAGTACTAAGTCAGGAAACAGGCCAGGGCTCGCTTTCTCTCTATGAAGCTGAGGTGGGTGGGTGGGATTTGAGAAGGAAACAGAAGGACAGATAAGTTTTTGGCTCTGTGTGAAACACCTGCTTCTTTGGCTTGGTGCTCTGGGCAGAGTCCCTCATTAGGTCTAGAATATTTTGGTTTGCTTGTTGCCAACTGATAAAGGGTGGTGTCTTCTCTGAAGGGCACTCCAGTGAAAGTACAGGTTGGTTACCCCTTATCCGGACATCCGAAATCCATACTATTCTGAAATCCAGACATTTTTGGGGCTATGACTTAAAAAAAAAAAAAAACCTTTTTCCAGCACCTGGCTAGCATAGCACAAGGCATGTTGGGGTACAAAATTATTAAAAATATTGTATAAAATTACCTTCAGACTATGTGTATAAAATTACCTTCAGACGGTGTATAAGGTGTATACAAGACATAAATGAATTTTGTGTTTAGGCTTGGGTCCCATCCCCAAGATCTCATATTTATACAGTTTTTCCAAAATTCAGAAAAATCCAAAATCCAGACAACTTCCTGTCCCAAGCAGTCCGGATAAGGGATACTCAACCTGTACATACTGTAGATAAGAGATGTTGTTCACTCCACATTGAGGCTCTGTTTTAGCAAAAATCTGCCCTTTTTGTTAAAAAGCTTTCCTCACTAGGCTACAGATACAGTGATGAAGTGCCCTTGTTTCAGGAACCACCACCTTGTTTCATGTTGCTCTCACAGTACTGAGTATCTAAATGGCTCTCACAGTATTCTGTGCTGATATCTACAAAAGAAAATGATTGAAGAAGCCCCAATTGCCAAGTCCACACACACCTCTTGTAGCAGACAGCAAGGACAGAGTGATATTTAACTTAGCTCATACACCATAAAAATGATCAAGAATATATTTGCTCAATAGGTGGGGTATGTATAAATCTCTAAAATATAGCTCTGATATGCACACCCCTTGCTAAAAACACAAACGTTGTGGCATTAGTGGGATTGTAAACTAGAGCCAAACTATAATCCTGCTTTGATTCTCGCACCTGCCAACAGGTTGGCATAGGAAACAGGATTGAGGTAAACACTTTCATCTAAAACCAGACGCCTTAATTACTTGCCCCAGGCAATAACTCTACAAGTAACACGCTGGACCTGAATATGCTGCTCACGCTGCCTTCTTATCAATTCCTTCCGCCCACCTGGGTTGCAGAGTGTCAACAACCAAAAAAACCACCACGCATTCAGGTGTGTGGGTTTAATGTCAAGGCAGCCGGATGTATGCTGGGAAATGTAGTTTTTTTTCCACAAGGCATCATAGCAGCGGTAGAGTAGGGTAGGGTAGGACTACATTACCCTAAGTGCTATCTGAAGAGGCATGGGAAACCGCCCTTGGCTTACCTGCATGCAGGGTATGGGTTTCCATGGCAACAAGGAAGGTTATGAAAAATCCTATCTGTTTCCTCAGCAACTGAAAGCGTTGGCTTCGAGTAAGAAGAGACCTTTGGGCAAGTGGGAAATGACTTCTTGAAAAGAGGTTGGTATTTCTTCCTGTTGCGTTGAAATCTTGTATGCTGTACTGTCCCTGTGGTCCAGAGATACAGCCGCCACTGACGTATCCCACTTACAAGTGGTATACCACCATTTGCGTTTCTGTTACAAAGAAAGGTGGGATTTCTTTCCCCCTCTTCCCCCGTCTGAGAGTTGGGGCCTAAGGATATTAGAAAAACGAGTAACTTTCCATTCCTTGGGTGTTCCTCTGCAGTCCTGAATTAAGACTTTTAAAAATCCATTGAAACTTGGCCTATTTATTGCCTCTGAAATCAAAACATTCTCACGTTATAGCACCACAGTACTCTGGTGTCACTTTGTAGGGATCCCCATCCATCCATCTGGTGATCATGTTCGTTTGCCCATATTGGGACAGATTTCAAATACTGTACAGTGCAGTAACTATGAAAAACTGATTACTGTATGACTGACTAGGCCCACGTTATCCATTTGAGGCAAAGTGTATGAAGATCTGTTGTTGTTTTTGTCTAGCATATTTATTACCTTGTGTTGAGGCAATAATGTTTTTTATTAGAAGCACGGACTATCTTTAACTAAAAGACCTGTAGCCTGAACCTAGGTTTGGACTTGGAAGTCAAACCTACTGGATTAAATGAGATTTTATTCCTGGTAAGTAGGCATAGGACTGTCACCTTTGTCTTCCACTGAGTTCAAATTAGAGAGGATTTACAGTTTTACTCCCATCTTAAACTCATAGAACCAAGTCCAATGGATTTAAATGGTGCTTACATCCAGGTAAGTGTGCTTAAGATCAGAGCCAGACATTCAGTTTTCTTGCATTTATTTGTTTTAAGGGGGAGGGGGGAAGCCCAGATACAATTCAGTCAAATTCATGCACTTTTAAGGTTGCAAACCCAAGTGTGCTTTGTGCAAGTGCCATTGAATGACACAGAGCAACTTACTTTGAAGTATGTTGTACATGTTTAGGGTTGTGCTGCCTGTATCTTGATTTCTTATTTGAAATCATTGAGACTTAAAAAGTGCTTAATATGTTAGCTAGATTGTGTTCTGTGTTTTGATCCTACTTTTTTGTTAGAAAACTATACTATTGCTTCTGAGGTTTAAAAATTCTAGTAAAAGTAAATGTGATTACTAGGAGATCATAATTATCAGACATTTTATGTGGAAACTGTTTTTAAAAAGAGTGTCACTTTGTTAGCTGCAAAGCGAATAATTAAAAGGAAGTGGAAATGATTGAAAGATGATTGATCACTGGGGAAACTGCAGAGCTGAAATGCTGTAGCCTGGTTTCTAGGGCAATAAATGTGCCTGGTAGTTGTATTGAGTGTATGCGTAAAGGAGAACTGAGAAGATTTTTGCTTTAATTTCTTGAGTGCTGTGGATTGTCCAGGCACTTTAAAGTTTTATTTGTCAAGAATGTGAACTAAACTTGTAACAGTTAGTAAGCTGTGTATATATTTTCCTTGAGCTTTTTAGGGGCTTGTTACTGCTGACAGTGATTAGATGCTGTACTACTGGGCAGTAGAGGTTTTTATGATTTTGGAAGCAGTACAATTTATGGAGTCGATATACTTGGGTTACAACAAGGCATTTGGATCATAATCATGAACATATTAGCATTTATCTTTTGCCCCACCCATGCAGTTTAGAGTAGATTGTAGTTGGAAAAACAACACAGCCAGTCCCTACAATCAGGTAGCAAGTGCTAAGTATGGAGGGAATTAAAAAAAATCTTGCCAACACAGGAGGAGCAAGCACAACAGGAAAATAATCTGGAACTGAGAAGCAAAGCCTAGGAAAGCCCATTAGGCCAAACTGTCAGAAACAACAATGGGTCTGCCAGATCAAAGTTTCAACGAATAATGAGAAAAAAAGCTACTCAATGTTATTAGCAGCATCTGAATTACTGATTTTACCCATAATTTGGCTGCACAGTAGCACCTCTTTATTCTCAGGGTTGTGCATAGCCTCTTGCACTGCCTATTTTATTGGTACTGTATGTACAAAAGAAAAACACATGTTTCAGAATATGAACGGACAAAAGAATTCAGCCTGTAGTATAGCTGTTGGATACAGCATTCATTCATTGCACATGTTTTAGCTGTGTAAGTTTGGTCTTGTCTTGAAATCTTAAGTTTTTCTTCCTGTATGAAAGCGGGTCTCCCTGGAATATCTTTCTGTTTTGCCCTGTGGTAGCAGCTTTTGCCAGAGTCTGGGCTAGTTGACTGGTTTAGTACCACAGAGCAGCAATTCCCAAAGCTGCAGAGTTCTTGTGCAATCTGCCTCCCAGTCTTATGCTGAGCAAACGTCTGGTCGACTATTTTGCTGCCAACAGGTTGGGTGGGTTGTCGGTTTTTTTTCTTTTTAAAGTGTGCAGGTTTCATTTTCCCATCGTATGCAGGTGGAAAGGTGGGAGGTGCAATGATAGCAGGTGGGCGGGACTGGCTCTCTCTAGTGCAGGCCTGGAGGATTGTGATTGGGAGTGGAGAATGGAACAAGTCATTAAAGGAGGACATGGAGTGAACAGTGTGTGTGTGTGTGTGTGGGGGGGGGGGAAGATACTTAACTGGCAAAGCCAGTCTGGACAGTCATGTGATTAATATGGCTGCGATCAGGGAGTACACAGCAAGGACATACATACAGAGAGAGTTTCTCAGAACGTGAAGGTGTCTGCCTGAATCTGGAACAGGGAAACCCAGAAAGGTAATGATTTTGTCGTGTACTTTTCCAATTTGCAGTGTGCTGTTCACGGATAAGCTAAGATGTCCGTGAAATGGCTCTCTCTTCTGTCTGTGCCATCTGTGCTCTTGGTTTTCTGCCTTGCCACAGGGAGCGAGCAGGAAAGGACTACAGCTTCACAAGGTGAGACTCAAGAAAAAAATGGTGACATGGTGTTATGGGGTATGTGTGTTTTTGTGAGAGATGAACAGATGCAGACTTCTGTTGCTGGGAGGGAAGCATACAGCATGACCCACTGATTTTCCTTTTTCTGTCCTTGTGGCCTGATCTTCTCCGACCACCTACTTTTGAAGTCCCTGTTGCTTGACCCAGTAGCCTCTCCTCTATACAGCAATGGTGGGCTGCTCTTTATTTGAAGAATATCAAGACTTTGAGAACATATTTGAAACTTTGATCTGGCAGACCTATTGTTGTTTCTGACAGTTTGGCCTAATGGGCTTTCCTAGGCTTTGCTTCTCAGTTCCAGATTATTTTCCTGTTGTGCTTGCTCCTCCTGTGTTGGCAAGATTTTTTTAAATTCCCTCCATACTTAGCACTTGCTACCTGATTGTAGGGACTGGCTGTCTTACACTGTTGCTCTTGAGGCCTTCCTTAATTATGTTCTCCGCTGGTAGGTATTGCTGGCTTCCTGCAGATTTCACATTAGTTCCTTGATATAGCTGACTTTTAGTACTCCCACCTTGTCTGTCAGGAAGGCCACCTTTCTCCTTGCTTCCTTCATTAAATTTCTTCTAGAGCAGGGGTTCTTAACCGGTGGTCCACATACCACTAGTGTATGTGGACTGCTGGTTTGTGGTACGCGGCTCTCTGGCGGCCAAGATGATGGCCTCCAGGGAGCCCGCCCCGCCCCGTGCCAGAGCATTATCATGGCATTATCCTGACTAGATTTCTGTGGTTTGTGTGTGCCAACAAGTCGATAGGTTCTCAAAGTCTAACATAGGCAAGGCAATTGTAGACTTCAAATATGTCGTGGCTGGAGGAGTTGTGTGTCTATTATTATCTGGTATGTCCAAAATACCTTTATACCTTTCTAGTAACAAGGATGGGTTCAATAACGAATTATTCAGTTTTAGCTACCTGTACTTGGAAAACCTGAGATATTTCTGAAAAGGTTACATGCTTCTTGGACTTCCTCATTCCAAGTCACAACAGTAATATGATAAGTCATTCCCTGCTGGGGGGCATGATTATATAATTCTGACCATTCTGGAACACTGTTTGTCCCAAGCCAAACATATTCATTGTATGCAAAAACTAAGAGCCTAATCCTATCCCCCCTCCGCTCTGGGCCATGCATGCAGCCCACACTGAATCCTATCCCTGGCAGCAGCTGGCTGGAGGTCTCCTTGGGATAAGGGGACAAACTGTCCTTTTACCCTGGATAAACCCCCAGTCGCTGCAATGGGGCGACTTGGTTCTCCGCCAGCTCTTTAGTTGGCATAGAACTGAGCAGCCCTGTGTCGGGGAAAAGGTCCCTGTGTCGGGGAAAAGGTCCCTGTGTCGGGGAATAGGATATGGCACACTGCGGCATTGCTGATTCCTCTCCCCCTCCTGGGCCTGATCCACCCTGTAATGCCCCCTCCTCCAGCCCCCGCACCACCCAGAGCGGCCTTACCTACTCTAGCATGCAGGGCTCCTGGATCCAGTGCCAGTGGGACGGCACTTCTCACTGGTGCCAGCTACTTCCCAGGTGTTGCAATGCACTTTACAGTGTGTTTTCAACACCCTAGGTTGGCCCAGTGCACTCAATAGGATTGTGCCATAAGACAGTGTTTGAAAATGTATGTTCCGATCAAGCCTGCACTGTGAACGAAAACACATGCCGTACTTTGCATCCCAACAATGTGTGTGGTGCTGCACGTGTATATCCAGATGTGCATCCACATTCTATGCATATGGTTCCTATTCTAGCGCCAGAGCCAATTTGCAGAAAGTGCTTCCATGCATTTATCTTTCTTACTGGATCAGGGAATTAATGCTAATCTTACACTACAGTAATAACTTTAGAGACCTAGCGGTGTTAGTCTCTAGCAGCAAAAACAAAGAGTTTAGGGTGCCACAAGACTAACACATTTATTGTACCCTACGTTTTCGTGGAGTACAGTCTACGTCATCAGATACCTGAAGCGTAATTCTCAGCAGGCAGGTGTGTATATATGTATTGTGCTGAATTTTTGTAAAAATCAAAGAAGGCCACAAAAGTTTATGCTAAATATGTGTGTTGGTCATTAAGGTATTGCAAGACTCTTTAATCAGCGTTAAAAAGTACAAAACCTAAGAATAGTAAAAGATGTGATGCTGCCAGGATCTCAAAATAATGGCTTGCTTTATTTTCTGTCTCATGGGAATAAGAAATGGGGGGGGGGGAGAGTAATTTTCCATTCAACCTTGTTGACACTTCTTTGCAGTGTTTGCTTCTGAAAGGCTACACTAATGCACACACCTAAGCTGCTGTGTCCAAAGCAACATAAGCCAAGAATGCCAATGCTAGACATTGGCTGGAAGTTGAGATAAAATCTTATCTTTCTCTGCCCCTCCCTTGAAGCAGGCTTTGCATGTGTCTGCCATGTGACTCTGAGAAAACCATTGACAATGTCAACACAATAATGTTCCTGTTCGTTGGACCAATGAACAGGACATAATTTTTGAGTTTTACGTTAACTAACATTGTTTGGTAGTTGCTGGTGCAACAGGTTAACCTAGTCCACCATTCAAAGATAATGTTTTTGTATGAATGGACCAAAGCTTGAAATGAAGCCATCTGGTCTTGATAACTGGACTGGATAAGCACTGCCCTACAGGCTTATTTGCACACGCATAGCCAATAAGAAAATTTGGAATGAAAAGATTTAAAGTAAAGGGTCCTACAATGACAGTGTGTGCGCATATGTGTTGGCTCTGCCATTTTTCAAGTTGTTTTAAACTAGCTCTGGTACTACAATAGCACAATGGGATACTACCCAGCCAAATAGGATGATAAATAGAAATTCACAAAATGATATGGTCACAGGAAATGTCTTCATTCAGAAGTATAGGCCACACCCTCATGTTCAACCATGAAATACTTCCTTGTGAAACTGTACAGAATTCTGGTGATTAAGCCAGTTGTAAAAGCATCATGCAAATGGCCTTGCAGACTTCTCATTGGTGGTTCCACATTAAGGGCTGGTTCGGACGTAGTGCCAAATCATAGGATAGCTCTATGAGACTGAACCTTCATGGAGCCTCTGGTTCAGGTGCTCCCTACTCTCCTCATGTGCAGCAATCCTTGAAGGCTCATTCTCATAGTGCTGACACTATGGCACAACATCTGAACCAGACCTTGATGTGGAACCACCAATGAGAAGTCTGCAAAGCCATTTGCATGATGCTTTTACAACTGGCTTAATCGCCAGAATTCTGTACAGTTTCACAAGGACGTATTCTGCACAGCAGTTACTAATCTAAATTTATTGTGGCAATTAAATAATGGCAGAAATAATAGGTTCTCTCTTCTAGGCTCTTTTGCCCTTTTGTGATGTTGTTAGACCAGTTTATCATCTTGCAGTCTCATTAGTACACATGCTCCGTTGTTTGTAAGCTTAAGCCTATCATACAGCAGCGGTTCTCAAAGTTCTCCTCGTAAGTTGGGGAGAGCTGTGGGGGTGGTGCACCTGGGATTGCGGCAGTGCTCCCAGAATCGCTGCTGGTGGCAAAAGGGGCTATTTTTAACTTGCGATCGTCACCCCTGCCCTCTGGAGGGTGTGGGGAGGCCCGCGGCCCCCTCTGCAGGCCTCCCTGCGCTGCCAATTGACTCTCCGTGGCGAGTGCGACCCACTTCTGGTTTTGGACAAAAACTGGAAGTGGATCACAATTGCCATGGAGAGCTGATTGACAGCACAGGAAGGCCCGCAGAGGGGGCCGTGGGCCTCTCCACACCCTCTGGAGGACAGGCACATCAATTTGTAAATTAAAAGTAGCCCCTTTTGCCACCGCCAGCAGAGCAATCCCAGGCCTGCTGCCGTGGCTGCGGTTGCCTCGTCCCTTAAGGGGCTAGTGGCTGCTTCTAGTTCTCTTGGTGGGTTGTGACCCACCAGTTTGAGAAACGCTGATATACAGTATATTGTTATAAAGGGTTGAAGTTTAGGGTTTAAAAAGGGAGGGGATCCTCTATCCCTTTTTGTCCTTGGCCAGGGCATGGCCAGGACCTCTACCCTCCAAACAAACTCATGAATAGAAATTCTACACAGGTTAATATTTTTTCCTTTATAAAGATTTTTATTTTTGCCATGATGATCTCTGTGCAGTCGCATTTAGTGCAGCTCTGCACATGCACCTAGCTGACCTTGGAAACTTTCATAGCTGCTTTGAGCATTCTGCCTTGTGCTGAAGTGGGGAAATCCCATACACAGCCATGTTCCTTCAGTGCGGGCAGATCACCCAATCCCTCTGTTAACCACATCACAGCAGTGTTGTGAGGAATGCTTCCCTTTGTCCCTTCATCTCTCTTACTAAAAAATGCAACTGACTTTTACTCCAATTTTAACACGTATTATAAATGATGTAGTAGTAGTAGTTTTACAAATACAGTACACGTGCACACACAAATAAATCTTAGTACGTTAGTTAACCCTGTTTCATCATATGATGAGCAGGGTCATTTTTAAGAAGTGTCACCACTGTGAGACAAAACTTCCTTCCACTGATAGACATGACACTTACCTTCTCTGTCTGGAGGATAGCCATGTTGCAGACACCTGCATTCATTGTAAAAGTTCTCCAGGAAGATGAGGAAGAACAGAGAGCTTCACATCAAGTCCATGCTGTGTGGAAGACGGCCCTCCCTTCCTCAGTGGTAATTTCAATGCTGCCTGCCATCACACCTGCTTCATCATCACCAGCACCTTCTTCAAAGCACATGGGACAGATCGACGTTATGCCTACAAGGGACACAGCAAGCAGCATAAACCCATGCTGGGTGGGTGGCCTGTACCAAGGATCTCTCTAAAAAGAAGGTTCATCGAATGATCAGCTGAAGGCCAAATCAACAGGAGAGCCTTCTGAGGTCCCACCACTGATGCAGTCCACTTTGGTGACATGCCCATTGGCACAATGAGGTTTTTGGGCTTGAAGGTGGCACATGTTGGTGAATTGGGAATGGAGCAATCTCATTCACCGTTGGGACCAATCCTCAAAAATGCTATCATTGGGCTCCTCCCCTGAATCCAGCATTCTCATTGTCTACATAATATCTGAGGGAGAAATTGTAGAGACATCTAGATGCTCAAAAAATATCTCTCTCTGCACTGTTGGCTGTACAGGACCCCAAGAGCCTCGCTTGAATGGGAATAAAGGTCTACATATTCATAATATAAGAACATAAGAAGAGCCCTGCTGGATCAGGCCAAAGGCCCATCTAGTCCAGCTTCCTGTATCACACATTGGCCCCACCAGATGCCTCAGGGAGCACAAGACAACAAGATACTTGTATCCTGTCGCCACTCCCTTGCACCTGGCACAAAGAAAACCTACTCCTACAACCAGAAGGTTGCTTATCCCCATCATGGCTTGTAAGCTGTGATGGACTTTTCCTCCATAAATCTGTCCAATCCCCTTTTAAAGGCATCCAGGCCAGGTGCCATCACCACCTCCTGTGGCAAGGAGTTCCACAAACCAATTACACGCTGGGTAAAGAAATATTTTCTTTTATCCGTTCTAACTCTCCCTCCACTCAATTTTAGTGCATGTCCCCTGGTTCTGGTGTTGTGTGAGAGGGAGAAGAACTTCTCTCTATCTACTCTCTCCATCCCATGCATAATTTTATACGTCTCAATCATGTCCCCCCTCAACCGCCTTTTTTTTCTAGACTGAAGAGCCCCAGACGCTGTAGCCTTTCCTCATAAGGGAGGTGCCCCAGCCCACTAATCATTTTGGTCGCTCTCTTCTGCACCTTTTCCAGTTCCACTATATCCTTTTTGAGATGTGGCGACCAGAACTGGACGCAATACTTCAGATGTGGCCTTACCATCGATTTGTACACGGCATAATAATATTGGCCGTTTTTATTCTCAATCCCTTTTTTAATGATCCCAAGCATGGAATTGGCCTTCTTCACAGCCGTCGCACACTGGGTCGGCACTTTCATCAACCTTGCCACACCATCAACCATAGATACTCAGTCGCCAGGAGTCAACCTGTCTTGATATGGGGACAGGTGCCATCCCAGTTGCTTGGGCTGCAGTTATAATCCCACCCAACACTGTAGAGACCAATAGAACTGCCATTGACCACCATATCTGTACCATCTGGGTAGACAACCAAAATCAAGTTGCATATGAACCCCACCGTGACACAAATCCAGGTTTCCAGCATCAGTTGCACTTCCACTATCTACAACTGCAACATTGACCACAACATTGGTGCCATCCGTGTCGATGCTCATGTTGATATTACCTCTCCTCCTGTCTACACTGGCAACTCCCTTAGCTCCTCCTTCCTTGGAGGCGGCAACAGAACCAGGTGGAACCTCTACTTCCATCATACTTTCCAAACCCTTGCCAAACCATCAGATGCTGCAACCTGGAAAATCAGTATCTTCAACAGAGGATCTAAAGTTGTATAACAAGAACACCATTAGGATTGCATTTCCTCTTGGCATGAATTTTAATGCCAGGAAGAATACATAGATGTTTGAGTATACAGTTTCTTGTAGGCAGATGCTTATGTGCTGGTTGCCTTACCAATATTTCCCATCCTTTTGAAGGCAGCAAAAGAAGCTGAGGACAAGCTGGCATTGGTGCCATTGACATCAAGGAGGCTGGAGACCTAGCAGCAGGTCCAAAATGAGAAGGTGTTCGTGTTGGACACAGTTCAACAGTTCACAGTTCATCAATGCACCTGAGGCCTGAACACCAACAGGAACCATCTCTGTAAGGGTATTGTGTAGATGTGCCAATTAAACAACTGGTGTGGTAGATGCCATGTGACCTAGGAGGCATATACATGCCACTACACACAGTCTTTCTGTCAAACCACCTTTAACTCTCCAGCCCCAGTTAATTCTGTCTCTTCCTGCAACAATTTGTCCTTTTGGGCAGCCTCCTATACAGTGTACACAATGAGCCCTATCCAAGTCTGGAATGAGGAAGCAAGGAGAAAGGCACTATTTTATGAAACAAGTTACTAGAGCAGGGAGGAGGTACTGTATTGTTCAGCAAACTATGACGCTGAATTTAGAAAAACCATGAATCTGTTATCCAGGAGGAAATATGTTGGATTTTCCCTTGAACAGTACAATAGTAAAGTGCTTTGACTTTTCAGGAAATGTGATATTCCTGTACCAAAAATGCTACCTGGACAGGAGGTATTGGAAATGAAATGGCCTTGATTTCTTTTTAATTAAAAAAATTGAAAAAACAAGCCTTTGTAATGTGGAAGAGCCCTGAGTAATATGTATGTATGAAAACATCTGCCCCACCTTTCTCTCTTCAGGGGACTCAAGGCAGCTTGCAAAATCAATTTAAATACATAATAATAACCAGTATTTATATATCGCCTTTTCTTATGGTCATCAGATTTCTCCTCTGACTTTAATTCAATTTAATGATCAGTACAAAAATGCAATAAAGCAGCCATTAAAACAAAAACATCATGAAGAGTAAATGAGTCAAACTTGGTAAAAGTTTTTTTTTTTTTTAAGCCTTTGGCAGAATCCTAGCGAGAGAGACAACTGCACAGTAGTAGTCGGGGAATTCTGCCTTCTAGGGGCTGCCACTGTGAAGGCCCTCTTGTGCATTGCCAGCTACTGAACCTCCTTCCCTGCAGCAGAGCCTCCTTCCCTGATCTTGGTGGGCAGGTAGATGCATAGGCTTCATTATTTTGGCCCTAAGCTGTATAGGGCTTTAAAGGTACCTAATAACCAGTGCTTTGAATCCTACCTGGAAACAAACTGGTAACCAGTGGCACTGAAGCAACAATAGTGAGACAAGCTTGCGACATCTTGCATGGGTCAGCAACTGGGCAGCTGCATTTTGTACCACCAGCTAAAATTTCCAAAGGGTCTTCACAGAGGGAGCCCCATTTAGAGCATATTGCAGTGATCCAGTTGTGGTCAGAAGGGGTGCCCTGCAGCCACAAGAAGCATTTGTAAATAGACTTGGAAACCTATGTGAGCATTTTTGTTTGGGGAAGGAACATCTTTTTTAGATTGTGAGCCCTTTGGGGACAGGGAGCCATTTAATCATTTGATTTTTGTCTGTAAACCGCTTTGAACTTTTTGTTGAAAAGCGGTATATAAATACTGTTGTTGTTGTTATTATTATTATTATTAATAATAATAATAATAATATTTAGGAAGGGGGCCAATGAGAATTAAGAGCATTTTGAGAGAAGGTCCTGGTTTTAGCTTACAGCTGTGATGACTGGTGTCCATGTGTCTGAGAGTTTGTCCTCTTTTCCCCCAAGATGGGGGTGACTGTTCAGGAGCTCTTCATATAAACAAAAAAAGAGCAGAACTTCCTCTTGCAGCCTCTCCCTGAAGGCCAGTGCAGGAGTGTTTGGCTAGCAGGCATGGGCAGCAGCTTGTTGATATACAAGTAGGCACCCTGCCCAGTCATAGCTGCGGCCCTGACATTTGCTGCATTGGAGCTTGAAGTGTGGGTGTTTTGTTCATAGTTTATGAGTAGAAGGGAGCAAAGCATGAAATTTAATTGTGTGGGCAGGTCTAATCTGTGTATGGTGCCCAGCACAATAACCCTGCCTTTGGCAGTGCCAATAAAGTGCTTGGGATTGGCTGCATTTAGGGTTCCTTGAACATTTAACTCAGTTGGACTTTATTACCTAGTAACTGTAGGGTTGTAGCCTTAGATACATCAAAACATAACAGAAATGGATTGGTGCTCCATTATGTCAGTCATTCATTCTGTTACCACATGCTGAACTTCGTATACATAACTTAGTGTTTACCTGACGAAGCATTACATTATTAGCAGTATGTTAACTACTGGGTTGCATGAGAGAGTGTGTCTGTGAGCACAAGTGCTACCTGCTGTTGGCAAGGTAGTGCCATATGTATAATGAAGAGGGTTTTATTATCACTGGTATTCCATCAGCAGGTGCCATTTTCTTCTTGTAGAAGAGCATATTTATGCCCATTGCATCTAGTGATCAGCATCACTGTTACGCCAACAGTGATGAACAGTAGGTGCAGAGGGCATAAATACATTATTCTACAAAAGTAACTGTTGTATGCTAACAAAACCACAAGATGTGTGACAGACCAATGGATATGAAATATGACTATTGTTCGTATTTTATACTAGTGGCGTTTGATTGCCTATTTGAGGATTAGTCTCTCTCTCTCTCTCTCTCTCTCTCCCCCCTTTTGTAGTACTCGCTTCAGCTGGTGATCTCTTTGAGGATTTTCTGTGCGTGCGTGCGTGCGTGCATGTGTGTCTGTTGAGGGGAGAGTAGAGGAATGTGACCAAAAGGTCAGTGCCCTCACTGCTACTTAAATGAGCTGAATTCATTTCTTGGCTTGAACAAGGACTGATATGGAATCTGTTGCGTAGCCGGTTAACCTATAACTGCCATTGTTATCCATTCATACAGTTGATGCTATAATCCTTTGTTTTGCTGGTCTTGTCTATCTGGATGATAAATCTTTGTGACTGGGTGTCTTCCTTATTGTGCACATTGTACACAACCTTTCACTAGCTGGCTCCTTCTATAACACACACGCAAAACAAAAATTCAGTCAGGCAGTATCACTTATGACCTTGTTGGGCATGAATTGCTTGGGCAATGCTCTGCTCTGCTTGGAAGTGTGGGCTAGTGATGGAAGTAGTTTCAGCTTAATTGTTGTACAGTACTCTGTTTCTAACTTTATTTCTCTGTTGATCTCCTCAGCTTCTGATTTATCCTGTGTGGACCCAGATCGTTTCTATGATCACACTGTTTGGACCCAGCTAGAGTCTGTTAATCATTTGTTCTGCCCTCTGGATAATCAGAGCCTCCACCTTCTTCAGTCTACCTCGGACTTTAACATCCAGTGGAGCAAAGATTGTCACCTGCTTAACCTCACTACTTTAGGCCACTTGCACAGCACACTACACAACACAACTGTGTACCTCACCTTCGAGCACCTGGATGCCAACGATGCAGGCAACTACACTTGCACACTGTACTTGAACAATCAGAAAAACGCCTCCTTCACTGTCCAGCTGGTCATCATGGCAGGTGAGTGCGTGCAGGGAGTGGGGAAATTGACTGCAAACGGACACATAACTCTAGAGCCAAAACCTCCCTCCCTTTGTCTACTGTTGGGCTGACCTCAGGGGAAGTAGTAATGTTCATGCCTCAGGAGAGTCCATTTGCCTATCTAGTTCTGATTTTAAGTAGTTTTTAGAGACAAAATGACTGAAGTATCTGACCCATCAAAGGCAGTTTTTTTTTTAATTTCTCTTTTGAGTATCACTCTCAAAGATGGTTCTTGCACTGGGTGGATCTTGGTGACTGAGCAAGTGGTAGATTTTTCAGCAAGTGGTCAAATGATATCTGTTTATGTATTTTAAATTTTCTACCCCACCTTTCCCTTATAAAAACTCCTCAAGGCATCTTCCAAGAAAAATTGAAAACCCAATCACAAACCACAATAAAACAACACAGCAGTGTCCTTTTTATACGACCAACAGCAGAGGATAAAAACAGCAGGATACAACCCATAAAAATCATATGTATTTATTAAAAGCTGGGTTGAATAGGACAGGCATAGCCTGGTATCTAAATGCTGGTTTTTGCCCTAAATGCCAGGCGACCTTCGATAACTGCAACTGCATGTCATGGTTTTATTTTTAAATATTTTCGATTGTTTATATTAGTTTGCTTTAATAGCCTTGTTAGTCTCATTGAACAATTGCGGAAAGATGGAATCAATGCATTTTAATAAAAATTGACATGGCCAGTGTGTGGCTGCTTCTGAAAGCAAAATGTGTTTTCACTTCCTTTCTCCCCAGCCAGGTTTAGTTAGGCAAAATGCATGAGGTGGTATGTTGTCAGTTCTCCCCACCCCCCACTTCCCTGAGTTGACTGCTGCTTGGGGGTCAGGAAACTTGCAACACAATGTCGTCATTTCACACCCTACATTCTGCTTTACAATAAGTTACCCCGGGGAAGGAGGATTGAAGCCCTTTGCTGGTTTTATATTATCCATAGAATAAAAAGAGTTGTAAGGAACAGTGTAGTCAAATGCTGCTGTTCAGTGCAAACAAAACCTTGCTGAACGCTTTACTGTTGTGGAGGAAAAGAAGACCCCTGCTGGAAGAGCCACTGCCAGGCCGAGTAGAGAATATGGACCTAAATAGACCAGTGTGGCCTGATTCAGTATAAGGCAGCTTCATATATTCCTCTCTGTTTTCCCGACTTCAGATTTACAGATTTAGAATCACTCACAGATAAAAGTTAGAAATAACTGTGTGGTGTCAGACTTGAAAAGTAAAATTAAATTCTCTGCTGCAAAATGGAAAGACTATACTAGAACACTTGGGACAGATATGCCTTCACTTCCACCTTATTTTCTTGTGTGACACATTTAAACCAGAAGCTGCCACCGCATAGGACAGAATGAAACGCTTCATTATAGCGTTTCAACATGAATCAGCTGAAAATGGTCTCAGGCAGTCCCAGGAAGCACATGTCTCATTTGGAGATTCAGAAAGGGGTTGGGATGAATTCCTTTTGTTTTAGACTTTGAAAGCTGCTCTGGCTTGGCTAAGGATTGAATGTAGTCATTGAAATGCATATTTGTCTGTAATCTTGCCTTTTATGAAATAAAAAGGACTGGATAGGGTGTCCACAAACCAGTCCTTGCTGGAGAGGGAGGAACCCCCTCCCCCCCCCAGCATTTTGTGCCTTGTAGTGCTGCTAAGCATGAGAGTATGTGGTACCTCCCCTCATCATGGTAAATAGATAATTCATGAGATATTGGGGTTTGTTTAGCTTTGTTGTCTCTATAGGAGTTCACCTCAACTCCCCTGTGACTCACTCTTATGTTAAAATAATTTTATGGCATTTGTATAAGGTAGGCTGGGTGGGTCTGAGTGTCCATGGTTTTCATTTATTTGACAATCTTTTGTGAACTCTTGCCATCTGACCTGTCTGAGTGAGCAAGAGAACTGTGTTCATTATTTGGCAAAGTCAGCAGCTTCACTGTGGCTCGTTCTCCTTGGAAGACTTGATAAGCCTTAATTTCTTGCTCAGAGAAGGACACTGTGCTTGAAGAGAAAAGAAAACTAGAGACAACTGCATGAAACATACTCCAGTGTGTAATGCAATGTGGCCTAGCTGCTGTTGTACCATAAAATCCCTAATCTACCAGCCGTTACACTTTGCACTCCAGTTATTTTCCATAGTAAGGTACACATTCTTTTTCTAAAAACACCCCCCCCTCCCGATTTTGAGAACTTGGAAAAAGCTTTGTATGGATGAATGATTTGATGGCATGAAAGATGGAGCGAGAAGAACACTGTGCTGGACTCTGAACAGGCATTGAGAATAATTAAAGCACTGCCAATTCTTGACACCGTTAACATCAGGTCTCCTATGCACCACTGCTGCATATCATTCTGCTTTGTAGCAATCTTTATTCCAGACACTTTTTTATTGTGGCAAATTTCATGTTTCCTGGATAATTCAGACATTATGACATCCAAACACGTTTCACTATAGTTTTCATAGAATTTTGCATTTGAGAGAAAGAGGTTATATACAAGAAAACACACACATTAAATCTTTCAACTTCCAAACAGAGGGTAATTGGGATAGGAGGGATCATCGGTCAAACTGCTGTGCTTAACAAGATGTGTGTGTGTGTGTGCATGTGCATGCTTTGATGCACAGTTTCAGGCCCAAGAGTGACTTAACTTCTCCTTTTCTGTCCCTTAGACCCAAAAAGCCAGCATAGGACTTGCAGAGTGCAAGCTAGTAGTGAAGCGCCTTCATTAAAAAATATCTCTTGTAAATGAATCTCTCTCTCTTCTTCCAACAGATGTTTGCAGCGTGCTTCCCAAATTCATCTCCCCCTCGAGCAATGTGACTTTGGAGCATGCTTTGGGAAGCCAGTTAACACTGAACTGTACTGTGCAGCTGCCCTTCAGCAGAAATTGTGATTTTGCTCTGCACTGGATGAAAGATGGCAACTGGTTAGACAATGAGACTCGTACTTCTCCCACTCATTGGTAAGAAGAAGGCTTACCTGGGAGTTGTGACAAAAACTAAATGGGCTGCATCAAATAGACTAAAGAGTGCCTCCCAAACTATGAAGATTTTTTTTTCTGTTAAAGTCAGGAAACTGTACACATTCGGGAACAGTACTTTGGAGATAATGGTGCACTGCCTCTCTCAGATCTTATCTCAACAATTAGCCTTTTGGAATAAGGGGCAATAGTGCACTATATACAGCATAGACTAGACGGACGTAGCTATGAAGGAGTAGCTTTGTGGAGTGGGGGACTGTATTTGCTGTCCTTTTTCAAAACATTGTATGCTTCCGCCTTGGAGAAGAGGATTGTGCAAAAAACCAAAAGGGGGCAGTGGGTGGGAGCTATTGTTGTCTGTGAGATAGGAAACTAAGCAATAGGACATTTTAAAGAAATAAGACGTCTAGCGCCACAACAGAATTATTTCTTTGAAGGAAGACATTTGGATCTCCCACAACTTAGTAACCACAGTGAATTCATTTATTTTAATGATTTGGATAGGTCTGAAACCTGGGGAGAACTTCTCCTAAACATGGGGTGTGTGCAGTCATTTTTGTGGTAGAATAAATTAAGACAGACATTCTGAAATACCGTCACTATTTGCAGAGCATGGAATCTCATGAGAGACTGGATATAAAGATAGAATAGCATATTACCATTCATGGCTCATTCCTTGCCAAGAATTCAGTGTTTCATAAAATCCAAAGGAGAGGCAAAATAGAATTCCCCTAGGCTTCTTTTCAACCACACTCGGACTAGAATTCCCTGGTGGTTCTTCTTGGTCTTTGCAGTTCTTCTAAATTAATACTGTGTGACCATTTGCTAACTCCAGTCTGTTTGGCTCCCTAGGTTCAGTGACCATGAAACAGAGATATTCATCTCCCAAACTTTGGAGGTGAATGTGTCTACTGATGAAAGTTATGGAAATTTTGCCTGCTTGATTAGAAACAACACAGCAGTTTTCACATTGCAAAAATCAGGTAGCATTTCTTCGGATTTTATCCTGGGATAGGGTGTGTTGGTTCCCCATTAAAAGGATAGCCTCTGGAATAAGTTCAAGCAAGATTCTGCCAATCACTAAACATATTCCACTTGTATTTCTGAAATTAGGGGTGAAGAGAGACAACAGTTTTAAAGCTGTGTCAAACTGCTCTGGAAACACATTGCTTTTTTTTAGCCCAGGTGCACCTTCCTAGGGCTGAGCTCAAAAAATTAGTTCTAGAAGATTGTGATTGAGAGTGGTTGTGGTTGGCACTGATTGGGCAGTGCCTGTGTGTCATCCTAAAAGGTTTTTTTTTTCTCGCTGAGAGTAGAATTGTAAACATTTCTTTTTTATTGTTAACAAGCCTTTGAGAAACATCCATGTTGTGCTGTAATTTTTGAGAGCAGACAGTCTGCCTGAGAGGAGAGGGCAGAGCAAGTCTGACAGTTGAGCCAGTGTTCAGTTTGCTGATACGGCCACCTGTTGTTCAACTCTTGGTGCTGAGCAGAAGCTGGCCTTGCACTACAGCTGATGAATTTGCTGTCTTTCTTTTGTCAATATGTATGCTTCTCTGCAGTGGCGTCGCTCTAGGTGGGGCGGAACGCTAAGTGAACTCTGAACCTCTGTTACAGCTCCGTTATGGCCCCTGCGTGTTGTTTTTGCTGCCTCGAATGGCTCCGAAGGCGAGGGGGCAGGGCCGCCTCGCGCAGAGCTGTAACGGAGGTTCAGAGTGGGGCGGCACTTAGCGTTCCGCCCCACCTAGAGCGACGCCAATGCTTCTCTGCTTGAGTTGTGAATAAGCTAAATGTTCTGGATTATGTTCTCTAATTGCACTAAAGAGTTGCTCTTCAGTTGGCTGGCATTTCTGCTGTGTGCCCATGTCTTTCAAAACGTCATAGAGCCTTGTTGAGATATTGTGAAGTAAATACATAAAAACATGTGGCATTCAGACAGTAGTAGCACAGTCCTTTGCCTATTTTACACATAAGTCAGTCTCGCTGTGTTCAGTGGCTTATTTCCTAGTCAGTGTATTTAGGATGGAAGTTTCAGGCATGGGCCAAGGCCAGATATCTTAAAGCAGAAATATATGATTTTTTTTGGGTGGGGGGAGAGTGCAAATTACCAGAATAAGCTATCCAGAGTGTAATATTTTCTTTCATTTCCATAAATCTAAGCTCTGTTCAGAAGAGGCCTCTATGTCAGACATAACTTTGTTCTTTTTTTCCCTGTAAGCTCAGACATCAGGCATCCCTGTTCAGCTGAGGCCAAAGCTAAATAGGGTGGTAAATTCTCAGCTTCCATTGAAAACCGCAGCAGCACATCTGCTTCTCGCCTTCTACTCACGCATGTCATGATGTTCTGCGTTTCCTCTGCTCCATTTCACGGTGGGCAAATGCAGAACACTGTGATGTCAGGACACCGGTATGCTCTACTAGTTGTTGCAGAGTAGGAGGTGAGCAGTAGACCTGTCGTTGCCGTTTTCCGTGTTGTGTGTGTGTGTGTGTGTGTGTGTGTGTGTGTGTGTGTGTGTTGCTTCTTGTTTGGCCCTGAAGAGAAGGATATTGTTTGAGATGAAATTGCCAACTTGCCTGACAGCTCGGGGTGTGTGCTGGCTGGGGTGATGGTGGTGGTCTTAAGATGCCAGTGAAAAGAACTTTTTCTAGAAATTAATGGGACAAGAGAACAGTTAAACAGTCAGACTTTCAAACAGCTAGAGGTAGTCTGGTGAGAACCCTATTAGACGTGGTCATGGGGCATAATCCCTAGAGATGATTAGAATATCTTCATATGGAGCCTTCTCCTCCTTGTGTTGGCTGTGCTCTGAGGAGAGGAAGAGATACAGATCACTGTATCATCTAATTTGTTCCTTGGTGTGTGTTTGAACATGTCATGGAATGGAACGTGTGTGCGAATGATTTTTTTTTCTTTTTTAGGCTTGATGTATGTGACTAAATTGGTCTCTTGTGGTTGTGTGGAACTGGGCAAGGTGTGGCACCTAATGACTAGAATTTACCCATTAAAAACAGTCCTTTTGCTTAGACCACTGCCTCTGAATTTCTGCTTTCTTTTTTGGTAAACATTTTTATTTACATTTACCATCAAAAGACTGCACTTACGCGCTGCCTGAATTTGCCTGGCCTAGAGGTTTTAAAGTGTGTTTGTACTCTTATTGTGCTAAGTAACTAAAGGACTCCGAGTTGAGATTTATCTCTAGTCCTCTGACCTAAGGCCATTAGTGCTGACAGAATATCTAGAGACTGAGACTCTGTGCTGATTTTAGGGGCTCATTTTCCAAGAGCAGCCTTGTGGTGGCATCTTCTGTGAATCTGATGGCAGAAAACTGCCACACGATGGCACCAGCAGACAATGGAAGCTTTGCGGAGGTATTTTATTAGTCACTGCCTTTCAATCTACTCTGCTGAGAAAACAAATGAGTTCTTTAGGCTGCTGCCCTGCTAGGCAGCATGTTGTCTCTATTGCTGCCTGTTAGTATGCATGATGCTTGAAAACTCCTGCACCTGGAAGTTCTCTTGGGTTGATGGAGCAATTTGAAGACTGGAGCCTCAGATTATTTTAAAGTGACATCAGTATTAGGATTTGGATAAGGGTGCTTCTGCAAACGGCCCAGTTTAGCATCTGTGTGCAAAATTGTCTTGGTGACAATGCACGTGTGCTTGACAAAAGAGATTAACTTGGTTCTGAAGTTTGTGAAGAAATTAGTTCATATCCAAAGGGTTAAACATGGTCAGCACAAACCAAAAATCTGCAGTGGGTTTATTTTTGCACGTGCATCTTGTGAATGGGGATATTTAGAAAAGTTAGGAATGACCGACCTAGTAACGTGATGCTAGAACAACTTCAGCTTCTGCTCATCCTATCATTGCCATGGTTGCTTGTTCTAATAGGTCTATTAATCTCTTGATGGTCATAGTTCAGGAATTGCACAGCTTCTCCCCAGATATGAATATATGAATACGCACTACTATGTTCTGGAGACCACTGACCATTCTACCCATCCTTTTCCTTTCCTCTGCAGACTTGTACACAGCAGGGCCAGGAACTAAACTCGTCTTTCTTGTTTTTGTTTACTGATGTATCATGATTGAAAATGCCTCTTTATGTTGCAGCAGAGACTGCTGGGCACGTGGGTGCTGTGCTAGCAGCACTTACCGTCGTGGTACTACTGCTACTGATAGCTGTGATGTATGTGAAGTGCCGCCTGAATGTGCTGCTCTGGCACAGGAACCATTATGGAGAGCTGGAGATCAATGGTAAACCTTGGGGTGTGGTGGAGCATTTTTTAATAGTTTGGGAAGGTGTTGGGGAGGTTTGCATAGTGGAAACCTGGCACTGTAGCTAAACAAGGCTTCTGTAGCTAAGGTGAAGTGGCCGGAGAATAGAACTGAAGTAAAACTACAGCCTGCCTGCCTTTTTTTTGATGCCCAGCATTTTGTGTATCAGAGGCAAGGCTGGAGGGGTTTTCTTGGGTTTGAGTTTTTTGCATTTTTTGTAGAGCTTACTGCAAGTTAGTAAGGGATTTGCCTCTGAGGAGATTCCAAGGTATGATATCAGTCACTTCTACCCCAGGGGTGACATTTGACAAAAGGTGGGTCTATAGTATTCTAGCTGGTCAGAACTGGTTGAAAAAGGGGGGAAAAGTGAATAATAAAGTAACTTACTGCATTTCCTTTCTTGGTACTTTTTTTCACAGACGGAAAGCTCTATGATGCCTATGTGTCTTATGCTAACTCAATGGATGACAGGAAGTTTGTGAATTTTATAGTCAAGCCACAGCTGGAGAATCGTCATGGCTATAAGCTCTTCCTGGATGATAAAGACATTCTGCCCAACTCAGGTAGAGTCCAACATTGCATGTACTTTCCTGGGACGTTCAGGTGTGGTGTTGAATTTGGGCTATAGGAAGACAATTGAAAATTGGCTAGGCTGCATGGTTTAACTAGCCCATTCAACACTCTGTTCATTTTGTAAGTTTGTAACATGCTAACTCTGTTGAATATTGAGAGATGGGATGTGGGATAACAAAAGGTATTTTCACATCCCATAGTTGTTCACCAAAAGAGTTGGGGCACCATCTTCATATTGAACTTAAAATAGCTACCAGCTGCATCCCCCCCCCCCCCCAACATGCGCTTGGCACTGCTGGAAACTGAGCTGTATTCACACTTTGCAGTTTGCATGCTTTATCTTGCATCACCTGAGATATGCCTTTGATAGAAAAAGTGCACATGGATTGTTCCTTTTGTTGGCCTGCCTTGTTTATGGGACTTCAAGTTACCGGAGAAACATGGAATTTCCAACAATCAAAAGCCTCGTTCCTTGCCAAAACTCATTTTATCAAAAGCAAATAACTGTTGTCTTAGAGGACGTAAACCTCTAAAGACTGGGACTGATCCTTTTCTTCAGGGCATTGGTTGAGAGCTGATGTGACGTTAGATGCTCGATTGAGTAATTGGCCCAGAGTCTCAGTGGTAAAGCACATGCTTTGTATGCAGAGGGTCCCAAATTCGATCCATAGTATCTCCAAGTAGGACTGGGAAAGACCCTCGTCTGAAACCCTAGAGACTCACGATAGTGCACTAATGAGCTAGATGGACCCATGGTCTGATTTGGCATAAGGCAAGTACATATGTTCGATCCACTTTTGTATAGGAGGCTGGGGAAGTGTTGAAATAGTGGTGGAACTTTTCAGAAAATGTATCCTATTGTCTACCTCTTTTGCAGAACCTTCTGCAGATCTGATCATGAACGTTAGCAAGTGCCGACGCCTCATTGTGGTTCTTTCCAACGCATATCTGGAACAGGAATGGTGCAACAATAATTTCAGGTAACTATAAGGCCACTGAGAGAGACTATCAGTTGTTGTTTTGCTGGGGCTTCGACTGATGTGTGCCTTCTACTCTTAGCAAGAGTTGTTTCTACAGCAATTGTACCTTTTTGTCCACAACATCCAAAATCACTCTCTTGTATCTGGAAATGAAGTACAGAATCTTGAGTTTGGACTCCTCAAGCCACCTCACAAAGATTCATCGATTTCACCATTTGAATCAATGGAGCCTTTGACTGATTGGGTGACTGATTCAGATGCAAGGCCTTTCCTGCATATTGGTTGTGGCAGGAATATTTGAACCGTAGAGATACAATACAGCATTTGCTTATGACTCGCTAAAGTGGTTTTCTTGTTTTACAGGGAGGGTCTCTGGAGGCTGCTGGAACTGTCCCGGAAGCCAACCTTCATTGCCTTTGAGAGCCAGTACCGGGAGATAGCACATCCAGCTATTAATTTGCTGAAGCAGCATAAGAATGCTGTGACCCTATTGATGTGGCGTGCTGGTTCTATGGTAAACTGTGGGCTGAAACCTCACCACTTTAATTCTGTATATCAGCCTTAGAGCAGTATGTGAAGCTCTTCAAAGGTCACAGAAATGTAGAGTAGCTTCTGTTCAGAGAAGGGCTGTGATGCTCTCTTTAATTCCTTGACCTATGGTGTACTAAGGACTTTCAGCTAGTCTTTGGGGCCCCAGAAAATAGGCTGTAGAAATGTCTCCATTTATTCTTTATTGGGTCTCTTCATAGCCTCTCTTGGTTACTGTTTCTGCTATTTACCTACTGTAAATAGGTAAATATTTACCTATTGACTGGGGAATGTAGTCTTCTCCAGAGCTTTGCCAGTGTGCATCTTAGGTGATACACAAATGTTGCATCTGTAAGAACATGACTGGGCTGTGAGCATGCTGGCAGCCCCATGTGTTCCCACGGCTCTTGAAATGAATCAGCCATAAGTACTGCAGAGAAAATAGTATTCTGTTGTAGTCCCTTAACTCTGAGGAAGCAAATAAAAAGCCACAGGGAGGCACCAGAACCTGAGAATTGGTAGCATCCACTTTGCTTAACCCAGAGATCATTTTTGATACAAGGATTGTACAAAGGCAGGTGAAAGTTGTAGACTGAGGATTGAGGAAAGCTCCTTCTCCAAAGTTGTCCTCTATAGAAGAGCATACTAATGATTTATAGGGGTGTGTGGGTGTGTGTGTTGCTCCTGTACTGTAAATACAGTAATTTCTGTACTCATGTCATGATAAATGGGCAGTCACATGCCTTTGATTCATGATACCACCTGCAATTGCACATCAAAATATTTAGACATTTGGCCCTGAAGGAGCCCATCACTCTCAGAGTGGGACAAACATCTCCCCTGAGATGTGTAGACGGTTGTAGGGAAGACAGGAGTCCATTTGCTGCCTTCAGTTCAAGCTGGGTATTTGACACCCAGTCGTATTCACTGGACGAGAAGGGAACACGCCTGCTGCTTTAACTCCTCCAGGAGTGAGAGGTCTCCTAAATCAGGTTGGGAAATGTCTGTGCCTAGTATCCCCTGGTTTTCCCCCAGCACTAAATTGCAGGATGGACTGAATTACTGTTTGAGAAGCTCATGCATCTTTTTTTTTCTTCTTCCTTGGCTTAAGGAGGCTTACGCTGGTAAAATCTGAAAACCTGTAGTATTTAATGGTGTTGAGCTACAGAAGGGTTGCATTCCATGGTGGCCATCCTCTGCCAAGTTCAGTATACAGTCTCCACCACTACCGAGATTCCATTACAGTATGGTGAAAAATACTATTTTTGCAAACTGTTAGTACTTATGATGATTGTGGTAATGGACGTTGAACACTCTCCTTTTGTCTCACTGATTTGTTCAGTTGAGGTCAACTCCTCTCTTTTTTTTCCCTTCCCCTGTTGTAGATGTTTTTCCAAACCTATGACTTGAGTTTCCTGATTTTGCTCACAAGCTGTTTTTCCTTTTTTAGTAGTCTTCTCAGTACATGAGAGAGAGCATGTGAGCTCTTCAAAGATAGCCTGTGCATGTTCTCTCACTTGGAATTAAAATTGCACTGAAATCCTAGGTTACAAGAGTGGTGACGTCTCTCAAACTCGCAGAAGCTTTCCATCAGGACTAATGCCACTTAATACCTCCTGGATTTTGCAGTGTGTTTCATCTCGGAGATAAAAAAGCTGACTGGAGATACTACTGGTAGAGCTCCAGGCCCCTCTGCAGGAATAGACACTTGATCTCCTTCGGTTCATCCGTTGTTTGGGAGCGAGACACTTTGCAGACAGAGCGCCCGTAGGAGTGCTCTCCTGAAAGTAGAGCTGCTGGGACCTGCCCACAGACAGACTGCAGAAGGGCTTACATGTGATGGAGGGCTTCTTCTTTCTCTTTGCTGCTTCTAGGTGCCTTCTTCTGATTTCTGGAAGGAACTGTGCCTTGCCCTGCCACGGAAAGTGTCCTATCAAGGCCTTAGGGGAGACCCCCAAACCCATCTCCAGGAAGACAAGGACCCTATGCTGATACTCCACAGCAGCTACCTGGATTTCCGGGGGGAATCCCACCCTGAAGGAGACACTGGTAATGGCCCCATTTTCACCTTGCTCTGCCATTGTTTCTTGAAGGGATGATACTGAACTCAGCCAGTTGGAGTGCTTAGTCTTCCTCCATGAATAGCACATTAATAGGATACAGGCCACTGCTGTCAATTCCCCTGATATATACTACTCTGAAGTATATTTATTACTTTAAAATGTATCTTGCCTGTCAACTGAAAAGCTGTCAAGGAAGCTAGCAGTCAAGTTTAAAAAAAAATACGCATATACCGGTAATTAGCTTTAAAGTAAAACATTAAACTAAAGCAGCTAAAGTAAAGTAGTAGAGTTAGCCCACTGCACTGCCTTTCTGAACAGAGAGGTTTTCACAAGCTTCCTAAAGTAACTCGGTGAGCTGGCCACAAAGGCCTCTCTGGGCTGAGTTTACCAAAAGGGTGCCACCACAGGAAAGGCTCTGCTCCTCGCTGCCATAAGTTTTCCCTCCACAGCAATGGTACCTGGAGCAGAACCTCACTCAAAGATCCTCCAGCTGACAGGGTGAGACGAGTGAGGGAGAAGTCTGTTGTCAACTATTTCTGCTAAACAGAAGTGTAATCTCTAATTTCAAATGATGGCCAAGGTAAGAGAATGTTTAGTGACTTTGAAACACTGAAGGCTTATCTGCCAGAGAGAGATTAATGTGTGAAGAAAGCTACAGTGTTAGCCAAGATGTCTCTTGCTAGCCCAGTGAAGTGTGTTTGCTTTCTCCCATTGAGCTAGTCCTGTTTAACACATGGTTGCCTGTCTCTGTGACCTTTTGGGCTGCTAATGTGTTACAGCTTACTCAATTTAACCACAGACTAGCTAAGAGCTTAGGTGAGCTCTTGTACAAAAGGGCCCTCCCTGCCTCACCTTTGCCACTCCCTGCCTAAATCTCTCCCCCCCCCCCCCAACCATGAGCTGGGTGTGTACTTTCTGTGTACTTTGTATTCTCAGGACTATTTTTCTACCTTTTGACTAACTTGGGCACCAGTCCTCAGGACACGGACTTTGGAGTCAGCCCCACTGAGCTTATTTCTAAGTAAACATGCATAGGATCAGGTTGTGGGTTTAAGTATGCTGTGCTAAGAGTGAGATGATATTTTTTTGAAGTGATTGGAAAGTGAGATTGCTGTTCCTGCCAGTTTTACCGCTCTTTAACAGGTTTTTGCATTGTTTCAAAAAGCTGTAAAACCTGTTTATTCAGAGAGAATGCTGGGGAGAGACAGATGAAATATGTGCGAGCAGCCTGAAAGGCAAAGCCTCTGCAATCGCTTTCTTTCAAAACTATTTTCTGCTTTCACCCCCTCAAGCTTGGTCAGATCATGATGATTTGACCTCTTTTTGTACAGCAATGTGCTTGTGGCAGCATCTGACTGCTGTGGCTGACTACGAGTGTTAGCCTCAACTCTACCGTTTATGTGCTGCTTTTGTGGCTTCCAAGTGGCACATCACACCCTTCTCTTTGCCCCATCTGGAATGCTACCCACTGGCGCAGCGGGTTAAACCGCTGAACCATAAGCTGTCGATCGAAAGGTCGGCAGTTCGATTCCCGCAACGGGGTGAGCGCTCGTTGCTTGGCCAGCTCCTGCCAACCTAGCAGTTCCAAAGCATGTCAATGCGAATAGATAAATAGGTACCGCTTGCGGGAAGGTAAACAGCGCTCCGTGTTCCAGCTGCATGCTACGCACTGCGGCAAGGAGAGTCATGCCGGCCACATGATCATGGAGGCGTCTTCGGACAACGCTGGCTCTTCGGCTTTGAAATGGAGATGAGCACCACACCCTAGAGTCGGACACGACTGGACTTAATTGTCAGGGGATACCTTTAACCATCCCTCCATCAGGCAAGTGCTCATGGTCTAAAACCAGATGAGACTAGCTTTGCTTTCATGGGATAACCACAGCTGGTTTAATCAAATGCTTTGTTCATTCACTCTAATCACTGAATAGGGAGCAGGGTGACTTCTCACAGGTAACATGTTACTGTAACCATGAACTGTGCTGTGGGGGTGCCTGGGTACCTATTTACTATTACATTTTTATCCTGGCCTTCCTTTAAAGGAGCTCAGGGGGGCATAACCTCCTCCCACCATTTTATCCTTCCAGAAGCTCTGGGAGGTAGTTTAGGCTGAGAGAGTGACTAGCCCATGGTTGCCCAGTGAGGTTCATGGCCAAGCAGGGATTTGAGTCCTGGTCCTAGTCCAACCCTCTAACCACTATGCCCCACTGGTTCTCGAGTAGGTAGGTAGGAGGGAAATAACATTGGAGTGGAGGAGGCTGATCTTTTATGTGCCACCATTCTAAGGAATTGAAAATAGAATGTGTGTTATATGCCAAAGGCAGTTTTCCGTCCTCGGAGCTTGGAACAGAATAGTCTACGGTTAGTTCTTGCATCTTTTTTCCTAAACCTCCTGAACTGCAGCTGTATAGTGGCTCAGTTGGAAGGAAGTGCACTTACGGGCATCGGCCCCTAAGGTTTTGGAAAACAAGTCCTGGCAATGGGGAATCTTTAACGTAGGCTGAGCTTGCCGAGCAATACATTTTAATTTTAGTAACAGGAGCAAACTAAGTTCAATGGTCATAAAAGATTTACGAGCAACTGGCAACCGAAAACTCAGCTCGCTTGTATTCAGTGATTTTATTGTCAAGAGAAGGTCCAAGGTAATAATGGGTTTGGCTGGGCTTTTCTTTTTGTTGAGACAGCAGCGTTGGGATTATTTTTCTGCAGGCATGTGTCCGGTGCCATTAACAGGCGTTGTTCATTGCATGGTATTGCAATGCACCTTGTGGGAAGCTTTCTTCATTAGTCCATTTGCTCCTTACAGCAGCATACCAGGATGCTTGAGGCTCCTCGTTCCCGAGCTTGCAAAGGAAATAATCACTTTAGACATCCTGTTCTCACAAAGAGCCTAATTTTTATTTAATATCTAATTTTAATAATTCCTAACTTTTTGAAGTTGTCTCACTTGAGAGGAAGCTGTGCGACTCAAAGTGTTTCACTCAGCTTAGAAGAGTTATTCTCTCTGCTTTCATTCAGTTTCCCTCCCAAGGTCTTTGAACTGTTGCCTGTTGCAGATATACTTCAGTATTGCTATGCTGTGATTGGAGAAGCCTCTGACCTCTATCCAAAATGGTGCTATTTCTCCCAGTGTTCAAAACTGAATCACTTATTTGTATGATAGGCAAGCTCTCCTTGATTCAATTCAGCATTGTACAGATAGTGCTGTGCGCATGAGTATTATTATATTGCATGTCCCCTGGAATTATAGTCTGGTTTCATCTTTCCTGCACCCCTCCCCCTCCCCATTGCACCAGCCATGGTGGAGAACCATTTAGAAATTCAGCTGTCCCTTTCCAAACAAACACAACTAGGAACCAGAGTAGGTTTTAGATCTGGATGGGGAGACAGCAACTACATAAAACATTAAGTCAGTCAGTTTTTGGTTGGCAAGTATGTCTGTTTTACAATAAACAAAAGTTGCTTGTTCAGTCACACAGTTCATAACAGTCAACAAGAATTTAATGGAGAATAAGTATTTACAATTGAAGAACTTCTGTACCTGGGCCTACAAAGCAAGTAGCTTTGGGCACCTGGTATGTTAAATGTCGACTGTACATGCTCAGAAGCTCACTTAACATTCTGAGGCGGAGAACATCTTGGGGAAGTGATGCTCTGTTCATAATATATCCAAGCATTATGAGATGGACAGACTTTTAAACGAAATTGGAAAATTATAAATTTGTGACCTTGGTGTGAATGCTTATGGGAGCAATAGTGATACCAGTCCTTCTAATGCACTGCAACTGCTTTAGCTGTACATTTCCTCAATCTGCCTTGGTACTTCTCCTCATTAACTGATGCCATCTCCTTCTCATCCCTCAGGAGTCCAAGGGGCCATATTCAAACATCCACCCCCTCCTCGAATGAGTGGCCCTGATGGTCCACCACTTGGGGTAATGGAAGAAGTGCAGCTCGGGGAAAACCAAAAGAATGAGATAGATATCTCTGATCTGGGATCTCGCAACTATGGAGCAAGGACAGACTTCTACTGCCTAGTAACAGAAGACGACATGTAAAAGATTCTGGAATTATTCCTATGAAACTGACAGATGTAATAGCATGATGTTCTTTAACAAGGATAATCTGCTTGGGTAGTTTCTTTAATCCAAAAACCCACCAACAGACAACCTTCAGCACTGTCATTGTTGCAGGGAGTTTTGGCCAATCCTGGCTATTTTACAGACAATAGTGCCTTACAGAAACATTTATATGGTGAATATCTTTAGTTTTTTTAAAATATTCAAGATGTGTGTGGTTTTTTTTAGCAAAGTATGATTCTCTTGAGTGACAGTGTGACGGGTTCTTGGATGCTGTTGGAGCACTAGATCATCAAGCTGGGACTTAACCTAGTAACATGGTTGACAGACTTCTTAGCTATTGCTGGCACCTCTGGATAGGTTCTGCAGTTGCAGAAATGGACACTGATAACTGGCCAGCATTGATACCTGGCAATTCTGAGGTGCTGTTCTTACTGGAAATATGATTAGATGCAACACCAGTGCCATCGAAGCCATACCTTAGACAAAGCCCACCTGGAGGATAATTTGGATTCTTGATAAAGAACACTGACAACTACTTTCCTTGCCAAGCAGCATTTTTTGAGTCCATGTTATATAACCTTACCTCCAATATATAACATAACTTACACTCCAGTATACAACTATTCTTGTTTGTTTGGAAATAATTCCCATGGTTGGATTTGTTTCCAAGACGCAGTTTTGGCATTGGAAC
Organism: Plestiodon gilberti rubricaudatus; assembly: GCA_026170595.1. Classification (NCBI taxonomy): domain Eukaryota; kingdom Metazoa; phylum Chordata; class Lepidosauria; order Squamata; family Scincidae; genus Plestiodon; species Plestiodon gilberti. The sequence continues at coordinate 217,822,484 of JANXHW010000001.1, read as the reverse complement.
CTTAGCCATTCACTGTTGCCCCTGGGGGCAGAATATAATGAAGATGGGGCAAGAGGGGTACTGGACTGTCAATGGGGCATCTAATTAATTTTTTAGAAAAACACTGCTTATGGATCAGAGAGTTTTTCAAAGTCTAGGTTGGTAGTGGAAGGTCATGTCACTTTATGGCCCAGTTTGTATAACAGCAAAAGTTACCCCTGCGAAGGTTATTTATTAGAAGAGGTTGGCCAAGTATCCAGTATCCTTGGCAGCTTGCTCTCTTCAGGCAGGATTCTTTAACTATCCTACCTGAAGACTTTTCTTGGATAGCTGCAATAGTCACATTTCAACAGGCCTTTGTAGGGGACTGTGTTTAACTGTTGTCATCGTTTGCTGCCTGAGCAATTTGAGCAGCTGATCTTGAGCTTTAAAAATAGAATGCAAATAAAAAAATTGCCATTTTAAGCAGTCATGTATTATTTCACTTTATATTGCTATCAGTTTTGTGGCATACACACATGATTGATCTTGGAGCATTTGGTGCTTTAGCTTTAGACAAGAATGTCCTCATGTTGCCTAGCGTCAAGAGCAGTAGGTCCAAACCTGGGAAAAACTGGGACTTTTGCAAATTGAGACACTTCTGAGGTGAGTCCCCGTGATAGGAGTTCAAAGAAATTGACATATACAGTATTCAGTGGAGGTTGAGTTTCAGGGTCTCCTAGTTTTACCCATACCAGAATTTTTCATCACACAAACAGTAGCAGCTGGTTGTTTGGTTGGTTTTACACTATCATGTAAGGGCATTCAAAACAAGGCAGTAGGGCAGTGGTTCCCAAACTGTGAGGCGCGGCTCCCAGGGGAGTCATGGAAACCAGCCAGGGGAGCCATGGAGTGCTACGGAATCCTCTTGGAAAACAGTGCAATGCCAATTGGCAGGCATCAACATAATGTAATGGGGACCCACGGACAGTTGTTGCCAATGGTCAAGGGAGCCGCAGGTCGGAAAAGTTTGGGAAACACTGCAGTAGGGTGTTAAGAGTTCCCACTTTTGATTTTAGCAGGATATGACCCCGCTCTTCGAGTGAATTCCTGTTGTCCCTCTCTTTTTCTAGAACAGGGGTGGCCAACCTTTCAACCTGCTGAATGCTCCTGGCCCTTTAATGGTTGTATAGGTGAGGACATTTCAGCAGGTGCAGCTGCCAAGATTCTGTCTTCTACACAACTCTTAAGAACGCAGAGGCCCTAATGGTGGAGGGTTGGCCATCCCTGTTAATGTGTCTGCATAGGAACTCTTCCTGCTTCCAGTACAGGTCTTTAGATTACAGAGGAAGTTTGCAAAATGTACCCTAAAGCAATCCTATGCTGACATTTCTTCATGCCTGCAGTGGCCCTCACTGACAAAGCCGCTGATTGGTTACTTGGGGTCACTTTAGCTCCTTGACTTTTCCACTCGGGTTGGGTGGGCTTTATAGTCCAATGAACTGACTTATAGCCAAGTTTTGTTTTGGTCAGTTGGGGACAAAGAGGATGGTCAACAATAACAAAGGAAAATTGCTGCTACTTTGAATCATCTATTTAGGATACTTATTCAGTATAGGAGTTTCCCTAAATAGTAGGAAGTTGAAAAATAGCAGGAAATTAGGGATTTTCATTGTTAATTGTGAAAGATATTTAGATATTTAAGCATGAACTGCTTTTTTTAGGGAGGACATCCGAAGAATGTAGACTGCAACTCTGTACACACTTACATGGGAGTAAAGGCCATCAAACATAGTGGGACTCCTGTGCTATCCACCTAATAGAGGAGACAAGTTCTGAAGTGCTTGGGTTAATTGACAAATTTTAAAACTAACAAGTCACGGGGTCCAGATGGCATGCGCTTGAGAATTCTTCAATGTGAAACTGGTAGTCTCTTAACATACACAACTTGTCACTGAAATTGGGCCTTGTAACTCAAGTATTGGAAAGAAGCCCATGTAGTGCCAATTTTTTGAAAGGGTGAGAAGAAATAACAGGCCAATTGGCTTAATGTCTGTTTTGGGTAAATTGGTGGAAAGCATTATTAAATCTTGCTAAGCATTTAGAAGAATAAGGGCACAATCCAAACCTACTTAGGCCGCCGTTGTAACCAGCGGCCCAGCGAAAATGGGAGGCCCCAGAACAGAAAGGGGATTCAAATCCCCTCCAAAAGGGGAATTCAAAGGGGATTTGAATCCCCTTTCTGTTCTGGGGCCTCCCATTTTCGCTGGGTCGCTGGTTACAGCGGTCGCCGAAGTAGGTTTGGATTGCGCTATAAGCCTTGCAAAGCAAGAATCAACATGTTTTCTACAAAAGGAAGTCCTGCCTAATCAGCCCATTAGAATTCTTTGAAAGGGCCAGCAAAGTAGACATTGTACTGTATAGCTAGACTTCAAAACATGTTTTGCAAAATTTCTTACCAAGGGCTCCAGAGTAACCTTTGCAGTCATAGGCTATGTAGGACAGGCTCTTGTGGAGTTGGTGGCTAAGTGAAGACCAGAGGATAGGAAAACGTGGGCAGTTTTCATGAAGGTGACAAACAGTGGGATCCCCTGATGGTCTACATTGGTACTGGTGCTGTCTAACTCAAAGATGATCTCAAATTAGAGTTGAGGTAGCTACATTTGTGGATGGCACCAAATAATTCAATGAAAACCAGGGTATTCCTTTGGTTGCCACTGGCAACCTAGAATTGACATCCTGGTGAGTGGGAGTGGCACTTTTTATTTTTGCTGGGCTTGTGGGTTACATCACCTTTGGTTGATAGTCCAGGGGCCAATTCTTACCCAGTTGCCTTTTTTTCTTTAGTATACATCAGGGTATGACCCTTTATATGTGCTACAAACTAATTTGTTGTTTTACAGCAGTTTAACTGTCACAGCTTCCCCCTAAAAATCCTGGGAATTGTAGCTTGATGGAAGGTTCAGAAAATTCTGTGAAGATAAAGTCATAATCCAGTTCACAGAACTACAGTTCCTTGAATTCTCTCCCTAGACATATACACTTCTGCAAATATATTGTATAGATATACTATCAACACATCTAGAACAGCAAAAGTGGGAGGGGGGAGTCAAGTCAGTGGTGAAAGCCTTTATTTATATAGTAACACAAATGAATCTGCTTGGGTTTAAAGAGTATGCATTGAGGTCAGTACAAAATTGAGCATCATGGAAAGCAGGTTCTGCTCACTAATGATCTTGATATTTTTGCTCAGGGTGTGCGTGCCAATGAGAACAAAGTCTACCCTCGGAACTCTATTCAGTAACTAGATGCAGCAGAGGTCAAGTTCCCTATATTGTTAAGTGTTATGTAGAAGACTGAAACTGGTATGAAAAAAGCTGAACTGGTTCGCATTCCTGCTATACACCTGTTAAGACTATAGGAACCAGCTGGTCTTCTGCAGCTGGTCACCACCCTATGTGCAAATCCATGAGCTTTCTTACTGGTTGCAGTGTGTTCCCCTAACGGAACTACTGAAATTGATGCACAGTCATACCACCCTCATGGTTTTAGACAGAACACTTGACACACACTCTCTCTCCTCTCTGAGAGCAAGCAAACCGCTATAGGTTTCCAGGCCAGGATCTCCAACCAGGAAAGGTGGAAATTTTTAGGTCACTCAAGTTGTTTCAAAAAGACCTGACTTTGCCTGAATCTAGAGCTGTTCCTTGCTCTGATCACAGTGTTTTTAACCAAATGCATTTTATAGACAAATCCACCATTTGGGTGAAGTCATCTTCACAGGATGTGTAATCTTTTACAAACCACTGATATCGCTTAACCAATTTTTCTCCTTGACTTACAGCGCAATCCGACTTAACTTTTGTGCCTGTGTAACCAGCGGTGCAGCAAGAACGGGAATCCCCAGAACGGAAAAGGGATTCAAATCCCCTCCAAAAGAGGAATTCAAAGGGGATTTGAATCCCTTTTCCGTTCTGGGGCCTTCCATTCTCACTGCACCGCTGGTTAAAGGTAAAGGTATCCCCTGACAATTAAGTCCAGTCGTGTCCGACTCTAGGGTGTGGTGCTCATCTCCATTTCAAAGCCGAAGAGCCAGCGTTGTCCGAAGACGCCTCCGTGGTCATGTGGCCGCCTGGCCGGCGTGACTCTCCTTGCCGCAGCGCATAGCATGCAGCTGGAACACGGAGCGCTGTTTACCTTCCCGCAAGCGGTACCTATTTATCTACTCGCATTGACATGCTTTGGAACTGCTAGGTTGGCAGGAGCTGGCCAAGCAACGAGCGCTCACCCCGTTGCGGGAATCGAACTGCCAACCTTTCGATCAACAGCTTATGGTTCAGCGGTTCAACCCGCTGCGCCACCCGCTTACACAGGCACAAAAGTTAAGTCGGATTGCACTGTTAGACTGGAGAAAACAGACCTCGCCACTAAGACTCCAAATTCAATACCCAGTGTATTCAATTGGTGAAGAGAATAGGAGTGTATATGGGGAGCAGAGCTAGATCTTAGAGAACTGGGAGATCAGTGAAAGCTGCAAATGAACAGTAGTTTTACCTGCCTGCTCATCTCACGAAATTATATGCGCTAACTAAACACCAAGGTGGATTTGTTGCTTCTTTCTTCCTTTATCCTTTAATGCTCAGAAATTGAGCTGTTATCTAGAAATGAGTGCAGCTAGGTCTTTAGGTGCATCCTTTCCAACTTAGAAGTTAAGGGAGATGCCTTCCCAGTTTTATGTTCAGAAGATCAGCTGTGAAGATGAGATGGTCAGGTGTTGGGGAAGCCATTTAGTGCAGGACCAGCATCCTCTTTGCACAAAGTAAAGGTAATGCATCTTTTACAAAAGCAAGATTGTACCTTTAAGCTAAATTCTGCTTTTCAGTTGCATAGTTGTGATTCCCAATGCAGCATAGAGGTAGCTGAGTCATCAGGATCACTGAAGGAGCTGTAAGAAGTAGCCATTTTTTAAACTATCTTCTATACAGTTGGGACAAAAAGCTTTCTATATACAAAATATACAGGAGAGTCTACTCACCTTTTAGCTTCTCCCCCTTAAGTCTGTCTGGCTTACCATTATGGCTGAGCAAACTTTGACCTCCTATCTATGCTGAACTGTGGAGAAAGGGAAAAAGCAATCCCACTGGAATCAAAGGCCAATCCGGCAGGAATATGACAGAAGACAAATAGCTTGCATGTTTCCCTTTGATCTGGGTGGATACTAGGAGTTGCCACTGGCTCATGACAAAAGCAACATAGTTAGGCACTCAACTATTTTCAGTAAGAGAGCTCCTCATGAGCTCTTTTAGCTTGGCCAAAAAAAAGCATTATCTCCATCAACCTGGCACACTAACCCTGTTTTCTATCAGCCATAGTGCTTATGGTGGGACTAGCACCAGATCCAACACCTTTGGACTTCCCCATCAGCATAGGTAGGTGAACTGTAGGCAGCCCTATAGTAGTGTGTGTCCATACTGTATGGCTGTCATCACAGACCCCATGATAAGGACTCCCAGAGATTTCAGGGCTTCACAGGCGAGAGAAGCAATTTTTCCTTGAGTCTGTTATACAGATGTGATGTGTATCTCTGCTGCTGGAATACAGCAAAGGTGTACACCAGGGGTTCTCAACCTTTGGAGGCCCAGGTACCCCCTTACCACGGTCCAATTTTCTGAAGTACCCCCTGCTAATTAACTGCTAATTGGATTAATCAATTAATTAGGTAATTAATCATTAAGTAAAAGCACTACAACAATTTTAAATGTGAAAAATGTCTTATTTAAGTGTGTGTGTGTGTGTGTGTGTGTGTGTGTGTGAGAGAGAGAGAGAGAGAGAGAGAGAGAGAGACATACATACATACATATGCAAGGATCTCTTTTCTCCAAGTCACACTTCCCAAAATCAGCTCCTTCCCCCCCCCCCACCAAAGTACATTTTCCAAAGTACAAAAATAAGCCCAAAACCAAATCAGAGAGACAGAAGGGCTCCGAAAATAACACAATTCAAAATTCATGCTAATTAACACTTAATTAGCTGCTGATGGGGCAGATAAGGGGCAGGGCTTGGCGTACCCCCAGCAAGACGTCCGCGTAGGGGGACCCGTACTACCCCTGGTGTACACCGTACTATGGACTTACTATGATTAAAATATAGTTAGTTTCCATTAAAAACTACTTCCACACACAAGGTAATTCTATTTTGCTAAACATTTATCCCAGCATCTCGCTCATTGCTTTACTGTTCTCACTGCTTAAGATAACATAGCTCAGCTTGATAGGGTAGCTAAGGAGGATCTTGCTTTAATGCAGGCAAACCATCTTTGTAGGCTTCAGGTCCTTTCTACTCCGTCCTATGAATGTGTATACATATTTGTTCTTGTTCAGTCGTTAAGTCGTGTCCGACCCTTTGTGATCCCATGAACCATATCCCGCCAGGCCTTCCTGTCCTCCACTATCTTCCTGAGTTCGCTCATTTTCATGTTCGTTGCATCGGTGATGCTGTCTAACCATCTCATCCTTTGCCTTCTCCTTTTGCCTTCAATCTTTCCCAGCATCAGAGTCTTCTCCAGAGACTCCTCTCTTCGCATTAGGTGGCCAAAATATTTGAGCTTCAGCCTCAGTACCTGTCCTTCCAGGGAACAGTCAGGGTTGATTTCATTTAGGATTGACTGATTTGATCTCCTAGCAGTCCAAGGGACTCTCAGGAGTCTTCTCCAGCACCACAGTTCAAAAGCATCTATTCTTCGGCGCTCAGCCTTCCTTATGGTCCAACTCTCGCAATCATACATTGCTACTGGGAACACCATCGCCCTGACTATGCGAACTTTTGTTGGCATGGTGATATCTCTGCTTTTTATTATGCTGTCTAAGTTTGCCATAGCTTTCCTTCCAAGGAGTAAGCGTCTTTTAATTTCATATACATATGAAATTCATAATACATATATACCTGTCCTAATAATCATCTTAAAGCTCTGCCTGACACAACCAGCCCTGTTGTCTCTCTCATTTTATATTCCACCCAACTAGCTGGATTCTTTCTCACTGTCTTGGAGACAAATCCTCAATACAAATACTCTGTTGTGCGCTAAACTTGACTGTCACAGTAGCCATTTCCCCCATGTACTTACATGGCATGGTTTTTACTCTGACAGAGGGCAATCCAAATGAGGAAAGGGGTTATCAGCATGGACTATATGTGGGAGGTTCCATGCTACAGGGTCCAGTGGAGTGATGACACCCCACATTCAGCTACCAGGACATGCAAGTGGTGCTCCTGTATCACATATGCACGCCACGCCGCCCCCATGGCTAGTGCTGGAAGAAGCAACAATAGTAATCAGGAAAGAGGCAATAAGTCACCACCCCCTAACTCAATAGGCAATCATACTTCTGATGTGGATCATCTTTGGTGGTAGAGATTTATGTACCATATTTCATGTAATCTACAGATGCATTTCATGTAATCTACACCAATTATATACAGCAATGGCTTCTTGAACACAGCAGCAGGTGCACAGGCTGTTGCTATGTGCCAAGTACTTTGGACTGAGTTCTACGACTTCATTCTGTGGTCAAATACAGATCAGTGTCGACTCACAGGCACTTTACACCACCAAGACAATCCTCCCAGCAAAGACGCAAAGTACAAATCTGTACAAACCACAGCAAAGTTGATCAAAGAGCAGTTTGAGGGAGGGAGAATCCCCACTTAGCCAGCCAGTACTCTTTTTCCATAATTTTCTCTCTCTTTCTCTCTCACCCCCCCCCCACCATTTTATAGGGCTAGCAGTCAGAAAAAAATGGAGCTAATCATTTGTATGTGTAGCTGCAGAAAGTTCTGTCTGTGTCTTTTAGGATCCCTGCATTTCTGACTTTATAAATTCACTGAAACTAAAGTGAAAGATCCACCACCAGATTCCAAGGCACCTTGCCTTATGTTTTGGGTAAGTGCAACTTTAAAAACTATTTATCCCTCAAATGTTCCATGAACGGGGGTCCAATAGCCCAGGAACAAAATGTCTTTCCCTACAATCCTATCATACAGGCTTATTCAACATTAGCATATATCCACACCTCAAAATAAGATCTCCTAGATCTTTTAAAATGGAAAGCAAGCAAATCATTTCTGGGGGCCAAAACACAGTGTGGTGAAGCATTGAGCAAATGACAGCAAGAGTTTTAGGAGGGTTCCAGAGAGAGAAATGCATGACTGGTGCATGGCTGAAAGTCCTGCTGTGACATCAGTATCCATGAATTCCAAGGACTGCTGCCATGCAGGCGATGTGAATGAGGAGGAGAGTTCTCTGCTGCCTGGAGAACTAAGTCCTGAGAACCTGCCCTGGCGCTGATGCCTGGGTTTTCAGTTGGGAGACATTCGTGTGAGGTCGAATGGCCAGCGGAGGAAGAGGAGCTTCCAACAGCCTTGAAGAAGAAAACAATCATGAATGCAAAAATAAGGCACTTCAGCCCGCCTGGTCTGAGGCTGATGAAAAGTTGCAGGGAGTTGCATGGAGCAAAGCCACAGTTCATAATGGTGCTTCAGGAACAAGTTTCATAGACGGGGGTTAGGAGGGCTGAACAGTCTTTTCTGCAAGCCTCAGAAGCCCTTTTCTTTACAGACCAACAAAATCCTCTTTTCGGTAGCCCTTCTGTAAAAGAAAAAAAAGGCTTTTTATAGGGACACATCATTCCCCAGGTGGCCCACAATGATGCCACAGCGTTAAGGGCCTGCTGATGCAGATGCCAAAACTTTGATGCCTCAGAGAAGCAGGATGCAGCTGGAGGTGCCCTTTTTGTTTTCCCATAATGCCTCTGACAGGTGAACCTGAAGCACCTCAATTTCTGGGTTCTGATAGAAGGCTCATGCTTTATAGCTCTAGTGGACAAGAATGTTCTTAAATAAAGTCTGAGCATTTAAAGTAAGGGGAGGTCCTAAAAATAAGCAGTAGTTATCTAGTTGAATGAGAGGATACATCCTACAGTACATCCTGCTGCATACAATCTATGGCTTGTGAAGCCGCGGATGAGTCACCTGCTTGGTTCAGGTGGATCTAGTGTCTAGTTCTGGATATGACCAAAATGGCAACTACTGTGGTTTGTAAACTAGCAGAGGCACATCCACATGTCAGTTTTCCATTTAATACTGTGGTGCTAAACCAGAAGCACAGCACATGTCAAGGAAGTACTAGGTTGCCCAGCTGCAGGAGAATAGGGCTTCTGTGTTGTAAACAATGGGGTGAAAGGGGGGGGGGGTTGTTTCAGCTGGTGCAACTTGTCCTGCAGGGGTTAGAAAACACGCACCTGCTTAAAGCTCCTCACACAATGACGAGCAGTACAGGAATCCTGTTCTCCTTTGCAGCTAGGCAACCTACATCTCCTCCAAACTGTGGAATTAGGAATCCACTCATGCAGATTGCATCTCTGGCCCTCCTGGTAAGCCAATCCCCTTCTGAAGTGTAGGCTTCCAGGAGCAGAGCAACTCTAGTAATACAGTCGTATATACAGTATAGGGGGTTGGAAAAGCAACAATGCCTCCCTTTGGCACTGAGCAGGATGTGCATTCTCAGTCAATTCCCCTCAGTGAAGAGCAGGGGGAAGAAACATACCGTCTTATAGTCCCGGTGAAGCTTACTGTACTGCCACATATTGGTCAGGAGGCTGGAAGCAGCTCTGGAGGACTTCTCACTGTCTGCACTAGAAGAGAAGGTGAGACAAGAGAACACATTGCAAGGTGCAACAAGACACAGGTATGCTCACCCTGTCCACATAACAGGTTTTATAACAGGTTGTTTCATTGAGACAAAGATTGTAATCCTGGGCATACTTACTTAAGCCCTACTTACTGCATTCAATGAGACATTTCCGAGGAAACATGCCCAAGATCAGACTGCACCTCTAGATTAAAGAAGTTATCTCCTAACAAATGGGTGTGTGTGTGGTTGGAACAGACTTGTGACACTTTTGCAAAGCCATTGGCACCATTGAGAGGACTTGGGTCAGACAGATGTGCAATGGTACAGTATATGGGACGATGCCAGTGGCGTCGCTTCGGTAGGGGCGGGGCTGTAAGTATCGCTCTGTCGTAGTCTCTTTACCGAGTGAGCAGGAGGCGGCCCCACCCCCTCACTGTCGGAGCCATTCCCCTGCGGAGAAAGCAGCAGGCAGGGTCTCTTGCCTGCTGCTTTCTCCGCACGGGAAAGGCTCCGACAGTGAGGGGGTGGGGCCGCCTCCTGCTCGCTCGGTAAAGAGACTACGACAGAGCGATACTTACAGCCCCGCCCCTACCGAAGCGACGCCACTGGACGATGCACACTCTTGTGCTAGTAGAGTTGGGAGGCTTTCAGATGTGCAGGAACAGAAACGCTACCAACTGTTTTCCCAGGACAGCAGGGACTCAGATACTTATGCACAGCAGACTTTCCAGACTGATGGTGAGCTCTGAGAACCCTCTGAAATCATTCTCAAGGTGGGCATTATATTAGGACATCTGCCCACATCGGGTCCTGAAACTAGAGGCTGAGGGATAGCAGGCAAGGACTCAGCCCATGTACTACCACCCAGCTCTAGCCATAGAAGGAAATAAAAAAGCTGACAAGTCAGATTGGTAACAAAACCTCGTGATGACTTGAAAGAACCTTTTCATACGAGTCATGTGATAAGACTGGAGTCATACGAAAGCTTCCAGGTCAAACATGCTCTCTAGACTGTGCATCAAGGAGAATCTACTCCTGCTTCCCAGCCTTCCTCTTTGCCCCCACAAATGATTCTAACAAATCGTAGGCAGGGCCAGCTTTAAGCCAATTGGACCAATTGCTTCCAATTGTGTCCCATGCCTAAGGGCTCCCTGCACTAGGGTAATCTACTCTAGTCTGGTCAAATACACACGACAACACATTGCAACATACATGTAACACCACATTGCAGGTTTATATATATTTAGACTCGCAGCGCAATCCTAACTAAGTATCCCAGGATACTAAGGAGCTCCCAGGGCCGCCTGCCGGATCCTATCTCCGTTCCGAGGTCCCCTTCCCCAGGTGTAAACTGGGGACAGCCTGATGGATCTCCTCAGATTTCTGCCAGCTAAATAGCTGGCGGACGTAAAAGCAGGCCATGCAATGGCCGAGCTGGCCCAGCGGGAGAAGGGAATATGGCAGACGCCATCCCTGCCACCTGGGCCGGCTCAGCCAATGGCCCCACTCCCTCGTCGTCTGGATTGCCCCTGCGCCCGCCAGGGGATCGCTTATCTTCCTCTGGCGGCTGTGTGGACGTCCCGGTGGTGAAGTGAGGGTGGCCTCCCTTACTCCCGAGTCGTTGTGAAAGTGCTTTACGGCACATTTGTGATGTCTTCCGTCCGCCGAGCTCTCGCTCCACTGCCGGACGTTTAGTTAGGATTCGGCTGTCAAGTATGTAAGTTTTACATCCATCCATTTGGTCCATTAACTCACATGCACTTTTTAAGTGCACTTTTTGATTGCTTTCTATTCTACCATAGAGATATCAAGTCTATAATAAATTTTATTTATATCTCTAAGATTCTACAGACCTTGGCTGTGAACTGGGGCCCCCGCAGCTCCTAAGGCTAGCTCTGTTCGTAGGATCTAACAAACTTCAGGCTCAAGTATGAAACTTGAAAGATGATGTGGGGCGGGGGGAGAGAGGGAAGACAAGAATTTCTTCCACCTGCTTTTGCCAACTGTTTGTAATGATGCAGCAAGACACAGAGGCCCCATGGGGCCCTAAAATGTGTTTCCAAGTGCGAACTTCTGAATGCGGAGTTCCACTAGTGGATTCAGTGGGTGGGGGTGGGAAAGGTGGCAATTCACACCTGTCTCTTTTCTTCTTGATGTAGAAGAGCTTGCGCAGGCCATCAAAGTAGACGATGTCACGTGCAGCGATGGGGCTTTCCACAACCAAGTTGTTCAGGACGGCGATAATGTTGACCACCACATCAGTTGGGGGCCACTTGTCACCAGGGCTCCCAGGGAGCTTCTCAATCAAGTGGCTCACCACCTTCGTTGCTGCCAATCAAACACAAAACTGGTCAGTGATGCAGGGCACCAAGGGCAAAGCTACAAGGACAGGGAGTCCCACCCTCCTCCTAGCTCTCCTCCTAGACACCCCAGCAGTCAGGCCCTGCTGGGGTGTCCTCTGCTGCACTTTCCCACTGGAGTAGCACTCACACATCTCATCCTTGTTGCGTGCGTTCCGGGACAGGTTGCGAATTAGTCCAGTCAATGAGCGAAGCTGGTGATGGTCAGCGGTGCGGACTCTGTCGAGCACCGGGTTCAGGATCCTCTCTTGCTCCAAAGCTACTCTACTGAGGACACCAGCCCACTGCAATTAACAAGGAAGAGGAATGCAAGTCAGCAACACGGTGACTTGGCAGTCAGGTCATAAAGCATTGGTGTCCAAGTGAAGGGATTCCTGCACTTCCTTTGTACTGCATTGTATGAAGTCTTCCTTTACGGTGCCTCTCTAGGACAACTTTCCATACTGCTTTAGGTGCAGAACAGAAGGATAAGTTAGTTTTTCAATTAAAAAAAGAGAGACTTTTCCTTCCCACTTTGAACTTGGAAGCTCATCAAAGCAGAGCACACAGCTGTTGCTGCGATCTGGTGACCTTTCTCCCATAAAAGGCACATCTGAACCATTTCCAAACATCCAAGCAGAGATGCCCACAGCAGATATTTGCACACTGCAACTGATGGGTCAACCCCTCCTTCACCCACTCCTAGTGCCTTCTGGACTGCCTATTATTAATCTTTTCTCTTCCTGTCAAGTCTGGCTTCAGGCAGACAACAGAGCAGCAGCAAACATCTCTTTCGATCCCTACAGTAGATTTTCTTGCTTTGTCTCCTCTTTTCTATTCCCCCTCTCATCCTTTGCAGCAGGGAGTGTATGCTTTCCACAGCAGCCACTGTTCATGCCCATGCAAGGTAAGGCAGGCAGAATTGGGGAAGAAATGTTTCTTCAGAGATCACCCTCCACCCAAGAATGACTTTAAAAGCTCCTTAGCTGACAGAGCACAAGCTCAGTTGGGGCAATCCCAGATGACCCCACAGCCTCATAAGACAAGGGTGGTGATAGTCTTGGGGACTCATGTCCTTCATCCTTTGACCAGATTCACAACATTTCCTGGCAACACTCCATCAAAGGAGCACCAGTGTTGAGGGGCAAGTTCATCCTACATGCCTAATTTAGTTCCTGGCAAATCTTCAGAGTCTGCAACCTAAGAACCAAATTGGGGACTAACAATACCTCTCTCACCACATACACCAGGTGCACTGGGACAAACAAAATCCTAAATGGGGCACATTATCAGATTCCTTTAAGTGGGATGCTTCATGCACTTGGTTTTACCCTCCGGTCTCCTGCTGTGATATTCTGAAGAGCTCCAGAGGCTGCCTCTGTGGTGTGCTTGTTTAGTTCACATCTCTGTAGCAGCCTGTTGTAGACTCCTATAATCTGGGGGTTCCAGAGCCACTCCATCCCCTTGGGATCCTTGGAGACCTCTGTGAAGGTTACAATATCGGAGTTCAAGTAGAGCTGGAGGACAAAAAGAGAGGACTAGTCAATGAATGTTCTATGAACCTCCTCCAGGTAACCTTGTTCTACCTTCACCACATCATCTCCATTATACCTCAGCTCAATCAGTCCTTCCTCATAGCTATAATCCCATAGACCCTGTTCCCCATATTTTACGTCTATCTCATTCTGACCCAGTGATCATCCCACAATTCCCTTTCAGGGTCTGATTCACCTCATGCATTTCCTCTATCCTATCACTAACTCTTGCCAATCAAGAGTTGGCCGGGGAGGAGCCAACACCTCTCCTGACAACTCTCTGGGTCTCCTCAAGGAGGTCAACCTTGTCCTGTTGAAAAACAATTTCCATCTCTCATGTTTAAATCCTAGGAAAGAGGTGCTGGGGCTCAGGTCTATCTGGAAATAATTCCCACTGATCTGGAAGCCCTTTCCTCTACTTTCTGATGCGTGACACTATAATTACTCTGTACTGAGGAAAATCTACCCTGTACAGGGGCACTATGATTTACTTTTACCTTATATCTTCCAGGGCTGAGCCTTGACATTGACATCAGATGCTGGTACTGAATCCTGGCACAAATTAAGCTCTGCAACTTTCTAAGTCAAGTGATAAACCCCACTCCATCCACGAGCTCACCTCAGCTGTCTCCATTCAATAATTTCCCATTCTCCAAGACGAGAGCCATTGCCTGCCATCCATTCCCTCCCATAATGCCATTCTTCTGGCTCTCACCTCTCGGACCTTCTTGCTCTGTGGGCTGAAGCAGCCAACCAGCTCACTTGTCATGGTTGCCCCATCATTCCTCCTTTGGCCTTCCAGGCGCTGGAGTGAGGAAGGAGGCATCTCATCATAGAGACGGTAGGAGAGGTTGCGCAGTACGCAGACAGCATTCTCTACACTCTGTGGGGACCACAACAGTGCTTTTTGTGAGATGAAAGCATCAACTGACAGCACATTTTTCACTACAAAGCATCTCTTTTTCTCTCGTGAAGGACTCTGGTGGTAATTTTTAGTGACTGTCTTGAGTTGCATGATAAGACAATATACTTTATAGACTGTAATAGTGGCATTTTATGTATTTTGATTTGTACTGTATTTGATTCTTGCTGTAGGCTGCCTCAGGCAAAAATTTAGAAAGGCTCCCAATATAAAGTATTTAAAATATTTTTACAAACATATTTATTTAAGTCATGCTTTCTGCTTTGCCTTTTCAAAACGTGTGCCTGAGGCAGCTTACAGCAAGAATTTCCACTCACTTTTGGGCTCAGGCTCCAGGCTGCTTCAATGGCCTGGAGACTTCCAGGCGTAATTCCTGCCAGGCACTAGAAAAGATGCAACAGGAACCTCCCTGGCAGCTCCATCCCAAGCGGCACCCTCAACCCAGACTCTCAGAGTTTGTGCAGAATTGGCATAGTCCAGACCCAGAAAAAATGTGTCCATCATTTGGTGTTTGAAAGTCCATTGGCGGCTGCTGCTGCTGTCTCTCAGGGCTCCCCCTCCTACATTCTTCGGACACATCTAGGTCAAAGAACCAAAGATGCAGGTCTTACTAGCTTGTGAATAGTCAGATGAAAGTCTCTTTAACACCCTGGCATACATTTCCACTGCTTTGTTCCTGCAGATATTTTGAACTTGTGTCCAAAGAGTTAAAAAGACATATCTCTCACAGGCTAATAAGTGCCACAACATGTTACATTTTTAGGTGTGCACCTAGGATGTTTTAAGTGCACATCCAAAAATGTCAAATATAAATGCAACAAATAGGTGTACTGTACTGATGCATGCAACAGGTGGCTGTGATTGACTGAGTATGTGCTTGGTGGCAGACCTTGGTTGTCTTTTGGATAACATGTGAAAGGACTTGTCCTGTGTTTTTTGGCCTGCTTCCCAACAAAGGACAAGTAACATACAGTGGCCCTCTGTGCTTTGAGTAATGCAGATATATCCAACTTGAGGCATGACATCAACCTACTCTTAGTTTTTTCAGATAAATAATGTGTATCAGGCACACCTCCCACAGTTGAGCCAGAGAAAAATGTCCAGGGAATCTGTATCTTCTCAGCAATAGATATTTGCGAGAGTTTAGGCTTTCATAACAACAGACATTTGTTTTGCCCTTCCTATGTTACGCTTAACATGTCTTGAGAAACAAGTGTCTTTGGCACTTTCACCCTTAAAAAATGGCTTCTGGAACAGAGTAACTTAGATTAGAATATGGGCTAACAGGTAGATATCTAACAGGCAGATGCATCTCTACTGTCATATGGCCTGAGCAGGTTGCAAGAAATACAAGTCCAATTCAGCAGCTTGCTCAGGCCCAACATTTTGCCCCGGAGAACCAAAGCTCAACCTCAGCCAAAGAAGAAGATACGATAGGTGTAGTACAATGGAGAACACAATAAAAACGCAATGGTTATGGAGGAATCATTCCATATCATTACTGTTTACAAGAGAAAAATCATCACAAAAAGCAGTCAGAGAACTTGGCCTTGGACGATAACAATTACCCCCCCCCCCCATGCCATGCAATGTTACATTAGACAGTCAGTATGAAGGAGGAGGCTCACCTTATCCTCAGATTTCCCCACTTCCAGAGAACTGTTAATGTAATTAACCATGGAGTCCACCAGCCCATGGCACTCGCGCATCTTCTGCCGGGTTTGCTGGCTGGCAGAACTGAGATTCCTACAGGGGAAACACAAAGGCCTTATTGCCATGAGGAACCATTTTCTCTCAGTCTGACACCCGTCATCTCTGTCAACACCTTACCAGCAACGGCCCAACGAATACAAATACGAATACGAACACGAACACACACACACCCTCCATTCCCCAAAAGGAAGGCAGGAGATGCTATCGGGTATCTCAGAGGGAGACATCATATCAGGCAAATGTGGAAGTTGGGGATGGATTGGAGAATATGAACTTGACTGGCACCTCTTAGACAGTCTGTCAGTAGCAGGTTAGATCCAGGCAAGGAGAAAAAGGATATCTTCACCCACGAAGCTGCATTGTCAGCCAAACTGACCGACTTTCAGACCCAGGAACCACATATACACCACTAATAACTTAGTGTCTACTTCAACCAAAAATGCTGATTCAATGTGAACTTTGGTCAGAGAGAAGTGCAATGTGCTGATTAATAGGCTCCTTCCATCTCTGATTCTGACCAGATTCTCAGTTTAGTGTCGCTGACTGAGACAGAAGGAGTGATTCACTAAGACAAAGGCTGTCTATGATTATGTACAGGAAACTCCTGGAAGTTTTGTGCCACTTTCCCACAGGGAGAGAAGCTTTTCCAGTGTGAAAGCAATGGTGCCCATAGCTTCTCAGTATTGCTGAGCCCAAGATTCTCCACCATGAACAGCTTCCTTGAGCAGGTCTCATCAGGATCTGCTGCTGACCAAGGAGTATGCATTTCTCTTAGTTAGGAGAGGTGAAGTCAGTCTTCCTAGGTACCTGAGGAAGCCAGTAGCATTGTAGAAGATTTCTGCCTCGGAGGCATTTTGCTGGATAAGAGCAGCACTGCCTGAGCCGGACAGAGGGATCAAGATCAGGTCTGTGAGCTGCTCCAGAGTATCACGGGCCAGACGGTCCTTGAGGTTATCACTGGAGGACAGATTCCAAAGGATGCCTGCAGAGCAATGGAAGGGGGGAAGTCAGAAAGCATTGTTGGAGAATGTGCTACTCTCAGTAAGGTAGGAATTGCTCCCCAGTGGTGGAACTCATAGCACCATGAGGAACTTTAGTAAGAGGACTGTAGCTAGGTGGCCCCCAATTCTTATAAATAATCATTACAAGGCTGGATTGCACAAAGTGCTTCACAGTCCCTATCTTGACTATTTTCACAATAACTCAATGACATTAATATCTCAACTTTATTTGAGATAAAATAAAGTCACTTTAGCCTAGCAAGTCTAGTCTTGCTAGTTTAGTCTTTAGACTAGCAAGTGAGGCTCAGTTCACAAGATCATTTTGAGCTATGGTGAAGCCACTATGGTGAAGCCAATGCCATTTTGTTGGCACAGTTCTATGAATTCACCTTAACATACCTTGGATGTGGGACCTGGCTGCCACATCCAACCCACTGTTAAGAGATGTTTTGGAGCAGTCACAAGAACTATTCCTATGCTGAACAATGGCAAGTTGTCATAGTGGCTTCCCCATATCAGAAAGCCTGACACAGGGTGACTTGCCCAAGGCCATCCATGTGAGCCCATGGCTGGGTGGGGTCTTGAACCAAAGTATCCCAAGTCCCAGTCCAAGATTTTCAACATTGGATTACACTGAACCTCTGAAGGATGAGGTCTGCTATGTGCTGTTTCACTGCAGCTCCTGAAATGTCATCACGTCTCTGCTTCATTTGAGTTGGGCACCTATGCGCAGGGTGTTACCTTGAAGCTATTCTAAACTCCAGAGCTATCTCTTAACCACTGTACTAGCAAGCAAGCAACTTCCCACACTATGCTATTTAAAGTACAGCTGAAGTGAATCTGAAAATCAATGTAGAGAAAGCAAATATCAATCAACAACTTACAAAGTCTGCTTCAAAACCCTGCTAAGCAACTAAGCAGCTCCAAAGTGATGGAATAACAAACCACTGAAAACCCAAATGTCTGCTCTGTAATTTGCATCAGATTCAGAGTTGTACATGCATACAGTTCATACTCTAAGCTCAAATCCACAATAGTAGCACTGACAAAAATAAAGACATCAGATAGGAGTCCTATCTGCTCGTGCTGCCCTCGAAGCACCTATTCTTATGGCTTCTGAGCATGTACTGGCTACATCTGGGGATCCTAGATTACAGTTTCCTTGTAGTGCATGGATCATTTGAGGATTCCATCCTGGGCTTAGAGCAAGCATGGAAGGTTTGTGGTGACAACCCCCACTGGGTCCACAATGAAGGCCTTGCATGATTGTTCACCATTAGCAAAGTCTTCCTTTTTTCAGAATGGTAACAGATGCATTAGGCTCCATTCCTAAAAACACCTCCGTTCGCAAGAGCCTTGCAAACTTCAAGGGGGCCTCCAAAGATGTAAAAGCCGAGTGTGTTTTGGGTAGATATAGGATGGAACTTGAGTAGATTCCTTCTTGGGTAGATATAGGATGCAGCAGGATGAGACCAAGCAGCACTCTGACACCATCTATTTCCAAGAGCAGGAGGAAGAAGCAGATTGACACCAGCTGGGTCAAGGCCATGTAAGAACTTGTATAAATCCAAGCCCTGTAAAACTCCAAGCATTACTGAGATATTTTACTATGAAGAACATGTGGTTGAATCACAGGTACTTGTTGGAGCAAGACAGCCCCACAGGCTCAGCCATGTGTCACTCTCTTGTATTCCAGGAACTCATCTAACCTCTTCCCTGTGCAGTTTCTCAGGCTGGGATCCTTCCACTGCAAGGCTGACACAGAATCATGTCTTTTGTACTGACTCTGAGCTTGATTAGCTATGACCAAACCAACTTGCTCTCTTCTCTCTTCCTTTACAGGGATGCTCTCATCTGATGGCTAACCAAAAAGGGCCAGATGCTCAGCTTTTGTCAATGAAACTGTATGTAGATGTTTGTGCTAAGAGGCCTAAATCATGTTTTTTTTTTCCTTTGTGAAGTTGAATAGCATCAGAAGACATTTGGGATACATTTTCAAAGGAGGAGTAAATTGCACCATATTGCAAGTCCAACATTTGCTATGAAAACATTTGCTAGAGCAAACTATGTGGTCACCTAGAGAGATAAAGCTACAGAATCAGCAACATAAGGAAACAACTACAGGAAGTGGGGAAGTTCTGCATAGGATTTAGAGTCTACAGTGTAGACAATCAGAAGTCACAATAAATGAGAGTTCAGTTCCCACAGAATTCGAAATACAGGGTTGCCCATGATGCAGATGAGTAGGCTTACCAGATTTCCAACCGGGACAGAGTGCTAGACCTTTAGGAGAAAGAATGTGGGCAGGTGTAGTTTGTTAATCATTAGGGCACAATCCTAGGCATGTCTACTCAGCAGGGGCGTCACTAGACGCGCGTCACCCTAGTGCGGGGACGCGCGTCACCCCCCCTAGGGGCGCGACGTTATAGGCGCGGGGGGAGGGGGCCACCCGGCTCCCCCCCCGCATCGCGTCGCCCCCTCCGGACGCTCTGAGGCCGGCCCGGGAGCCGGCCTCGGAGCGTCCGAACCCGTCGGCGCTCCAGGGCCTTCTGAAAGAAGGCCCAGGCAGCGCGTCAATCCGGGTATTTTCCGGATTTTCGCGCATGCGCAGACCCGTTTTGAGGGCTTTTTGCCCTCAAAACGGGTCTGGGCATGCGCGAAAATCCGGGAAATACCCGGATTGACGCGCTGCCTGGGCCTTCAGAAGGCCCTGGAGCGTCGACGGGGTCGGACGCTCCGAGGCCGGCTCCCGGCCCGGCCTCGGAGCGTCCGGAGGGCGACACGCGTCACGGAGGTGACGCGCGAGGGGGAGCGCGTGTCACCCCCTGGCGACCCGCCCCCCCCGCCACGCTCCAGTGACGCCAGTGCTACTCAGAAGCAAGCCCCATTGTGTTCAGTGGGGCTTGCTTCTGAGTAGACATGTCTAGGATTGTGCCCTAACGATTAACAAGCTACACCTGCCCACATTCCTTCTCCTAAAGGTCTAGCACTCTGTCCCGGTTGGAAATCTGGTAAGCCTACAGATGAGGGGTGTTGAAGGTTAAGTTAATGAGCATTCAGACTGAATTTCCAGTAGCCAGTATTAATTTGCTGTTCTTATGTTCTTATCTGCACACACTGTATAAGTTAGAGGTGATTTGGGAGCACTAAGTTATAAATAGGAAAAGGGTGTTGTTCTGGGGGGGGGGTACGTACTAGTTAGAAGGGGGCTGAATAAACAATGAGGTGATAGGGGATAAAAGGGGTGTGTGTGGGGGAGGGAACAGGCAATTCCCCTTAAAAGGGAGGGAGTTTTGACCTGTATTGTGTGGCAAATCCCCAGCTGAAAACTAAGAGAGTAGTGCAGGTTTGGCTGGGGATTTATCCATTTTAAGATTATATTTTAGTGGAGAAGACTGATTTGGTCTTTACAAGAGACAGGAAGGGAACACTTGAAAATAGTAGAGTGGAAAGTTTTGTCTCATTTAGAAAGTGAGTCTTGCACCATATTGCAATTCATCCTGTACTACTGGGATAAGTGGTAAAATAAATCAATAAGTACATTAATCCAAGATTTGATGCAAGGTTTGGGAGCTTACAGGTATCTGTATGAAGTGCCTCAGTGGGACATCTTGTACACAGAAGTGTTGAGGAGACATGCCCTTAAAACAAATTATGCCTCCTCTGCCATGTGGATGGCAAAAGGTGGGAGTTCAACTCCAATGCCACACTCTGGAGCAGAGAAGGCGCTAGCCTGCCACACGCTCCCTCTTTCGCTCCCCATGTACCAGTAATATAAGACTCCGAATGAGGTGTGCCCTGGGCTGTGATATCTGGGGATTACTCTCTCCATCCTCTGATTGTATTCAGCTAAAACCACTTTCACAGACTCCATCACGCTTGTAATAAGCGTTAAAGCTCATTGCATCATCGCTCCTGGGCCTAGCTTTCCCATTAGCCCTGGTATTAGATTAGACAATCAGAGCCTGTTGGGCAGGATTAGAAAAGGCCTTTTGTAATAGAAGCAAATGTAATCTCTCCTGTTTGCTGGATCGCTCTGTTCAGTGCCCTAGCTCTCCCTTTGCACACTGGCCTTGTGCCATGTCTCCACCCCAGCTCCTTCGCCAGACTATATTTACCTCCTTTCACTGCGCACCATAATATAAAGAGTAAACCCTTTGTCTATCAGATTCCTATATCCCCTTCCCCAGCCACAACCTGCTTTCTATAGCACTGCTTTCCCGATTTGCCAGGGCTATTCCAAGTTATCTTTGTGAACAGAGCAGTATTCAAGTCTTGGAGAGTGTTGGAGGAAGCTGGGAGTTACTAGTATTCTGAAAGGTGAGAGTCACTAGTCTCAGCTCTGCCACTAACCTGCTATGCGATTTCTGACAAGTTCCTCCATGTCTCTTTGTATGTATTCCCAACCCTCTTCTTAAGGTTCTCCTGTCACATGTCAGTTTACTTTAAACACATGACAACACTCTTACAGACTGTTCCAGTGTCTGAAAAAAAGTCTTGCTGTAATGAACCATATATGCCAAATCCTCTGAAGATGCCAATGAATGGCAGTTGTATGCATAAATAACTCTGAGTTTTTCAACATGGGAGTAAGAAACATGGGAGTAAGATATTGTGTGGACCACACATTATGTATGCCATGGAGAGGCCCACCAAAAATAGTTTTGTCTTGGCACGTTGCCTCTCTCCCGCTGTAATGTCTGCCCACTCCTCACTGGGGAGTGGACTTGGATGGACTCCCCACTGGGGAGTGGATGGACTGGGGGTCATCACATTGTGAATCTTCCCTCCTTTGCCAGCAGCAGCCAATGCCATTGAGTGGAGGCAGAAAGCTCACAGTGAGATGGCTCTGGTCCATGTAGTTGAGTCCAGTGAGCACACCTAGAGATAACGGTGGGGTAGGGGGTGCCACTCAATGGGGCCTAACATCTCTGGCAGCATTACTGCAGCAAACAGAATGTGTAGCTTGACTCTACACTTGCTGACAATAGCCCTGTACCTGAATTGTAACATTTAATAGCTTCTGAACTCTAGGCTTTCAGGGGACAGAGACGGTAAAAATGGTGTGTTTTCACACCGGCTAAAATAGTAAGGATTTCTTTGTTTCACTATTATGCCATAGCTTCCTTTATCAGTCTCTAGTTCCTAGGCAATACTGACCCCAAAACTCTGCCCACAACTCACCCTATGAAAAATTCTCTTACCTGTAACATTCTTGCGCAACTCATCATCTTGCTCACGTAAAGTGTGCATCAGCTCATAGATGCCATTCTCTTCAACCAACGCTAACTTGTTCTCGACGTTATCATAGATGAGGTTGCGCATGGCACCAGTGGCATGGCGCTGCACCTCTTGATTGGAGTTGTTGAAGAGCTTGACCAGCTTGGACACAGCTTGGAGGCTGCGAGCCTATGGCAAGACATATATTTGTCAAAGAGAGAAAACACAGGAAAGCAAATTCCCACCTGCTCCTCCCTAACCTCCAGTTTGTCACCCCAGCTAAGGCAAGCTGCCCTTTCTTAGCCCAGATAACCTCCACCCACCCAGAGGAACCACATAGCAATGACCAAAGGGATAAACATTGCTGGTTCCATCAGGAGTCAGGCTCAGGCGCTGGGTATGATAAGTTGCCAGCATCCCCTTGCAACCTGTCTCCATCTTCTACTGCCTCACCTGTTTCTTGGCATCATTGTCACTATAGCACTTGTGTTGGATGTAGGCAGCACCTAGAACCTGTAGGTTGGGGTCATTGGCCATCAGGTATTTCACCGCAGAGGGAAGGTCAATGTCATCAAACCTGTAAAGCCATGGCCAAGTTAGTGAGAACGTCATAAAACGTTCCCTCACTTACATAGTGCTCTGCTAAGGGTCTGTGAATCCTGTATTCTCCTTTTTGCTACCATTGCCACGTTTTCCTCCCTAGCTATGAGGACTTTTCAAAATAATGAGACTAGAGGTTCTCAGAAATAAAAGGTCCCAAATGGATCCTAAATTCTGTGCTTTCACAATGGATGCACAGAATACACAGAGCCCAGCACTTAGGGCGAAATCCTGTGTAAGGATCCGGCCGGTGGCCCTGGGTCACCCGCCACATCCTATCCCCACTCCGGGCTGTGCTGCTGCAGCCCGGAGGTCTACTCGGGGAAGGGGACTTTGTACCCTTCCCCAGGTATAAACCGGGGCAAGCCCAATCAGCCTCCTTGGATTTCCGCCAGCTAAATAGAAGTAGGAGGCCGTGTAACGGCCGAGCTAGCTTGGCAGGAGATGGGGATATGGTAGACACCATCCCCGCCCCCTCCCAGGCCCGCTCGGCCAATGGTCCCCCTCCTTCGCTGCCTGGACCACCTATGCGGCGGCCGCCAGAGAATTACTTCTGCTGCCGGCCGCATGGATGTCCCAGTGCCGGAGTGAGGGCAGCTGGCCTTTTGCCAGCCTCCCTTACTCCCGAGTTGTTGCAAATGTGCCTTACGGCATGTTTGCGACAGCTTCCAGCGCCAGAGCACTCGCTCTTGTGCCAGAAACTTCGACAGGATCTGGCTGCATGTCTACGGAGCAGTCCTGCAAATCTACTCCTTGTCACTTCAGGAAGGAAAGCAAGGAGGACAGGTGTTCCCCAAAAAGGGAAACACAGAAATAAAAAATGAAAATCTTTTATATGCAAATATAATATTTCACCAGAGCCACATACAGTAGCTAGTCATAACAGGGGTTGCCACATTGTCTTGGCTCTTTCTTCAGTACCCATAGTAGCATCCAAACATGAAGCTTAGGAAATCACGGGCATTCAGAGTATAAGCCCTATCATTTCCCTTGCAGCACTACCAGTTGTGCTGGGTAACTCTCTCCCGGCTTTGTTGCTACAGTAAAGGCATAATCCAGAGAGTGGCAGCATTTCCCTGCTACACTGAACACAACAAGTGGGAATCAGGATCCCACCTCAAAGACAAGGTGAATCAAGAGCATAGATGACACAAATGCAAAGTACTAAGGGAGGAGGAAGGCCACCCTGGAAACTAGAGACTAGAGAAAAATGCCAACTTGCTCCTCTTCCCTCTGACCAATTCCCTCTGGCAATCGAGCACCCCCATCCCTT
Source organism: Plestiodon gilberti rubricaudatus (assembly GCA_026170595.1). Lineage (NCBI taxonomy): Eukaryota > Metazoa > Chordata > Lepidosauria > Squamata > Scincidae > Plestiodon > Plestiodon gilberti. Next base: position 217,798,235 of record JANXHW010000001.1, on the reverse strand, counting down.
CTGCATCCTGCAAATTCAGCAGAGCCCACTCACCCGCCGGAGAAGGACTGCCGAGTCAGTGTGTTGTGACCATCATACATGTCAATGGCACGCAGATCTTGCAAATGGTGGTTGGATTCAGCCAAGCTCCGCACAGAAGGGGCACGGGAACTGCGTTCCAGCACACCTGCATAGGAGTTCCCAACACCTCCTTGGGGTGCCGAGATGCCGCTGAAGGAGCCAGTGCTAAGGCGGGAGCGATTGTTGCTCTGGAAACGCTGCAAAGTGCGCATGGCTGGCGCACGGATGACGGTCCTGTTCTGGGGTGCCTCCACCCCATCCATCCAATCGATGGGCCCCTTCATACCAGCATTAGAGCCAGCACTCATCTGCCTTTCAAAGGTGTATGATCTGTGAAAGCCGCCACTTCCTCTATTCTTGTAGAGAGTTGCCTGGGCCAGAGGGTCCAGCTGTTCCGACACCATACTGTAGTGGTCATCCACACCCCCAGGGCTGCCAGGTCCATCTGCCAGACGTAGGGAGTGCAGGGACATGGTATCATAGTTCTGGCGGCCCCGGTAGTTTCGTTCATGAAAAGACCTGGGACGTGTGGTAGAATTGGCAGCTTGTGACATGGTGTAATTCATGCCATAAACCTGACCCTTTGGGCCAACACCATTGCCGATGGTGGCCACCCTCCTGTTGGGTCTGAGGTCCACTGCTGAGCGGGAGGACCAGCTAGACTTCATAGTGCCGTAACCTTTCTTTTCAATTGGTTGGTACAGCTGCAAGTGGCGGGAAGAAGAGAGAGTAGAAATAAATGAGAGCAATCTAATTCAAGATGCCTTCAAAAGACATATTATATATGGTTTCCTCTGCAACTTGGTCCACCCCTCAGCCTCCACCCCACAGTTTTGAGGTCAGCCAGGGCGTTTTTACACCATCCATTTGTGAGTCATTGATATGCACCATCCACAGGGAATCTGCAGGTGAGACTCTGTTCTTAGTAACATCTTGCTGCTCTGCAAAGAACCTTAAAAACCGGCATAGTTGCCCTGGCATCATTACTGGGATAAAGCAGGGTGATGAAGTTTATGGGCATCATCTCAGCAAGGCCAGTATAATCCCTATGAAAGGAAATCAAGTCACCATTGGTGAGTAGATTTCTTTGGCGCTGGTAGGCACTCCACCAATAAATAGCGTTGCCAATGCTGCAACTGAATTGTAACTGAATATCTTTGTACCAAAGATAGCGAGGTTTGCCCAGCAGGGCCTGTGTACTTACAGAACCTTTGTGGTCCGTCCCATTTGTTTGGGATCTGGAGCTGAAGTGTGGCTGGAGAGTGTTGTACTGGCCGTTGGACACGTTTCCACCTGCAGAACATGGAGATACAATGTATGGTGCATCCTTAGGAATATGGTGCTTGCCAAACTGCAGGGGCAGCAGGAAGAGCACCAGGCTAAAGGTGATGAAATCTGGAAGGAGGCTGACTTTTTTGGCTGAGGATATCAGACTTCAACCATTCAAACTCCTGGAAAAGAGATGGGGATTCTGGGACTGGCTTTGGTTTCTACCATAATCTCGGTAGCCATAATCTTGGCTTCGATTTCCTCCATGCTGCAGGGAGGCCTTGGCGAGCGTTCTAAAATGACAACCAGCACATACAAGTCATAATCTCAGACCATCTAGTTCCGTAGGGGAGAGACCTTGACTCAGAATAGGAAGTAGTACTTTCTATTCTGAGTCAAGGTCTCTCCCAGTCCTGTAATTTAAATCCTGTAACCAGAGAGGCTGGGGCTGAGCCTGCAACAGTAGACATGCAACTTGTGTCCTCTACCACTGAGTTATGGCTCCTCTGCCTTTCAAACGTTCCTGCAAATTCAGTCTAAAATGGCTCCTTGGCATAAAGGACACATTCTGGGTGAGTCTATACAAGAGTTGCTTCCTTTAACACACCAAAGATCCCCTTACCCAGCAGTGGCTAGCCAGATATGCACAAGCCAGCCACAAAATAAGAGCCACGTTGTCAGAACCTAGGACCCAGCAGTGTATACTGCCTTCGTACATGGAACTTCCCTTCAGGTATGTTGGCCTTCTGCATGCTGTATTTTGGGCCATGCAGAATAGCTCCTTACAGCTTGTGTGGTGAAAGCAGCCATCTGTGAAAGCAGAATGTGAGCCTGCAGACGCAGACATATACCTTAGGGTGCCCAAGGAATTCAGGCAAGTGGCAGCAACAGAATCTTTCACCCAGTGAATATACACCATCTAGACACTGACTCAGGGTGTTTTATCTATCTTCATTCTAGTTTCCAAAGGGCTCTAAAATAACTTCCTAAGTGACATCACCCCTTCCTCCTTCAGCCCTAGACATTCTGGCTGGGACTGGGCTGTTTACATGTCTGGATTGCTACCTTGTCTACCTACACTTTTGCCAACTGATGTTATATGCACCCATTTGTTCTCCTGATCTGCCTTTTGAACAGAGCCCTCCTTTTACCTAATCACTAGTCTTGCTCCCCCTTAAAGGATCTCCCACAAATGGCCTCTAGTCTGAACTTCTGACTCATCCACAATGAGTAGGGACTCTTAGTAGTATTCAGTTGTGGGGGGATGCACTTTGCACTTGCTCAGAGGCATTGTCACCTATGCTTATTTCCCTTGTATCAGGGTGGAGCTGAGCCCTGGCATAAATTAAGACCTAGCAACAACTCCAGCTGAGCTCTTATAACTGCTGAGTACCATATTATTTATTGCTTAATAGGTTCCTGGATATGAACGTTCCTGCAAATTCAGTCTAAAATTACATGGGCCTTCTTTCTACTTCACTGCATGGCAATGATGACTCTCTTTGTTATCCAATAAAGTCCTTAAAGGAGTGTTGGCACTGTTACTGCCTAGCCAAATATCCAATATCTATCAAGGATCCCTGACCTGAACCTAATTTTTAAAGCTATCCCTCATTTCCCTTACTACTGTATGTCCTAATTTTCACCATATGTTTCTAGTCATTTGGATCCGCCTGCAACCATGTCTTATGGCTGTCCTAGTCCTAGTGGCCATTGTGGCATCTGCTAAAACAAACATCTGCTAAAACAAGCAAAAAGCTTGCTAACATTCAAAGTGTCCTAGACTTTCCGGGGAGTAAATGAGTGTTAGGGAATGTACCTTATTTCAGAACACTTTGTCTTCCAGGCTTCCTAAAGCTTCATAGAGTAAGTACTCTTTAACACAGGGGTGTCAAACTTGTTTCATACAGCGGGCCGAATAGCATTCTTGGAGCCTGCTGAGGGCCAGAAGCAACGTCAGAAATAATGTTGAGCCTGCTGAGGGCCAGAAATAAGCACTTTGCTCTCATGCAGGAACTCATTAGTTGCAAATGACAGAAGAGAAAATATGCAAACCTTGATCATATTTTCAAAATATGGAAGAGCCCAATTATCACGCGGCCATCCTTTCAGCTGTGCCACCTTTGCTGAGGCATCACTTTGCAGCTCAGGTACTCTGTGAAGTGACGCCTCTGCAGAAGCGGCGCTGCTGAGAGGGCGGCCCAAAGCCAGCACCTTCCTCTCTCACCTCTCTTTGCCCCTTCCCCCATAGCGTTCCTTGCCTTCCGAGGCCTCCTTCCATTTCTCCCTCCCAGTGCCTCAGCAGAAGCGGCGCTGCTGAAAGGGCAGCACTGGAGGACCCTATTATCAAGTGGGCTGGATAAAGAGCTTCCTCGGGCCGTATCCAGCCCACAGGCCTTATGTTTCACACCCCTGCTTTAATACCTTTGAACTTGCCAGTTCTTCTAAAGACAACCCATCTTATACAAAGAGTCATCACTTTCCATCAAAAGCTGACCTACTGGCTCAGACCAAAGTTCTGTCTTGTCCATAATTCATTCTGCCTCCAGGAGTAGCAGTCAAGTGCTTCTGAGAAACTTATGAGAAGAGCGATAGTCATCCCCTATTGTTACAGCGCAATCCTATCCAACTTACACTACTGGTGTAACCAGCGGTGCAGCGAGAACGGGAGGCTTCAGAATGGAAAGGGGATTCAAATCCCCTCCAAGGGGAGATTCAAAGGGGATTTAAATCTCCCTTCCCCTCCAAAGCCTCCCGCCCTGCCCTCCCCTGCTGGTTACACCGGTGGTGTAAGTTGGATAGGATTGCGCTGCCAGTCTCCAACATTTGGTACTTGGAGGTATACTGCCTCAAAACATGGAGGCTACACTTTGCTATCATGGGTAACAACTAACAAAAGCAATCTATGCTTGTGTTCATCACTACACCCTCATGGCAACCCATTCTGTACATTAATTCAGCATTGGGTAAAAAAAGTACTTTCCTTTTCATTTTAGAACGGAAGCTTTCATGGCCAGCTACTACATTGCAAGAAACAAGATATATGGGTAAAATAGCCATGTATTAAAAGTATATAGAAAACTCCAATAAAACACGTAAAAAATCTTCAAAGGCGCCACCAATAAAAAGCTTTCCTTTTCTCCATCCTACTTGGTCTGCCAGTCCATTGCACTGGGGAACTTCATGTTCTGCGATTGCAGTAGAAAATTTCTCCACTCTCTTAACACCATTCATTATTTTATAAACGGCTCCACCACATCTCCTCTTAGTTGTCTTTTCCCCTGAACTAATGAAAGTGTTGCTTCATTTTATTTTAATAGGAATCTGGATGATGCTATTTGTATCTCTCGTGTCTGGAGGTTTTGTCATTGCTTGACTTCCATTTAAAGGACTTCTGTCCTCCATTTTAAATTTGCAAGGCTGAGAAGTGCAAGTTATCTTTCATCTCCTACTTGGGCATTTGGCTCTTAGTTTCCTGCAATCCGTTTATTTATGGTGGTTTTCTGATGCTCTTTTAATCAAACTATAATATCTGGTAGTTCACGTTCCACCTACACACAAATTCCTGGATATTATCCCAGAAGAACACACTGTATTGAGATCTGGCATGGTGCCCTGTGGGTAATAGCACCTCAATTTGCTTTCTGAGAAGAAATGAGAAATGATCTGGAAGGGCTATCCACTACTCCACCATGACTAAACATTGGAAGTGTGGTAGGTAATTACTACAGAGGTACCTGTGTTCAGAAGCACATGCCTCTTTAGGCAACAACAGGCAGAAGGAAACATGACAGAGAAGATGGCATTGTGGGAGTTGGCTGCTGAAACAGCCTGGAGACAGAACAGCAGTAACTTTCTATGGATGCCATATGCGTTTTGTGGAGGCGAGATAAGCACAATGCCCGAAAGCACCCACATCCACCTTGCAAATCAGGCCTCATCCAAACCTTCACAGTAAATCCAAACGCTTTACACAACTCTATTTCCTGCATGAACAGGAATACCACATCTGCAACAAAATTAATGTATGTGTGATCATTTGACACAGCATGCACATGATTTTCCTACACAGAAATAATATCTAGGTAGGGGAGTTGTCATGTGTGGCCTTCAGCACTCCTTCATGCACAAGGGTTTGGATTGGCACTTGACCCGCCTCCAGCAGCTGCACTACTCCTGTACTGCACGGTGCACCATGCTCACACTCAGTTGCTGCTCTGTTAAGATCAGCCATGTTATCAGCTTTGACTGAGTAGCGTGCTTGCTTGCATGGCGGAATCTGCCATGTTATCAGCTTTGACTGAGTAGCGTGCTTGCTTGCATGGCGGAATCTGCACACTGGTGCAAGGAACCTTGAAAATGAACCCACATAGCATATCAACGGCACAATGGGGGCAGCATCAACATTTCCTCTTGCCCTTCCCACCATCCAGCGGGAGCATCCTCTAGAGGCCCTGTGATGATGCAAGGACCTCTGGGAGACACGTTCATTTGCAGATGGGGATGCAGGGTGCAGCAGTAACCTCCGTCTCTGAGCCAACGGGTGCTGCCACTGCTAGTGGTCCTGGGGATCTGCCTGCTTGGGTAGGCCTTTAATGGCATGGGCCCTCTGCCGAAGGCCAACCTAGGTGACCCCTCTCTCAACTCACAGTTTCTGAATGAAATGCCAAACCAAAAGTTTGGTACCACATCATAGAAACCCACTGTCCTGCCATTCTACTCTTCCATCTGGAAGATGCTTTCTTTTTCTCCTGCTAATGATGCTGATTCTCCCTTCGGACCAACAGGCATGCAAACATCCTTTGTATGGTCTTATTGCTACAAATTCCATGCTTGGGATCTTTAAAAAAGGGATTGAGAATAAAACGGCCAATATCATTCTGCCTTTGTACAAATCAATGGTAAGGCCGCATCTGGAGTATTGTGTCCAGTTCTGGTCACCACACCTCAAAAAGGATATAGTTGAATTGGAAAAGGTGCAGAAAAGAGCGACCAGAATGATTCGTGGGCTGGAGCACCTCCCTTATGAGGAAAGGCTACAGCGTTTGGGGCTTTTCAGTCTAGAAAAAAGGCGCCTGAGGGGGGACATGATTGAGACGTATAAAATTATGCATGGGATGGAGAGAGTGGATAGAGGGAAATTCTTCTCCCTCTCGCACAACACCAGAACCAGGGGACATGCACTAAAATTGAGTGGAGGGAGAGTTAGAACGGATAAAAGAAAATATTTCTTTACCCAGCGTGTAATTCATCTGTGGAACTCCTTGCCACAGGATGTGGTGATGGCTCCTGGCCTAGATGCCTTTAAAAGGGGTTTGGAAAAATTCATGGAGGAAAAGACCATCACAGGTTACAAGCCATAAGCAACCTTCTGGTTTTAGAAGTGGGTTTTCTCTGTGCCAGGTGCAGGGGAGTGGCAGCAGGAAACCGGTTATCTTGTTGGCTGTGTGCTCCCTGAGGCATCTGGTGGGCCCACTGTGTGATACAGGAAGCTGGACTAGATGGGCCTTTGGCCTGATCCAGCAGGGCTCTTCTTATGTTCTTATGTTCTTAAATGAACAGGCTTCTGCTCCTTTTCTTGCCTCTCCCTTAACGTTCGCCATTCCTCCCCCCCCCCCATGCACCCTTTCCCTTTGTATAACTATTAAAACACTTTTTAATGGTTTCTTAACAAAGGGCCTTTCAGAAAGCTGTAACCTGGCACAGTTCCTGGAGAGATGAAGGGAGGAGACTTGACTCTCAGTGCAGCAAAGCTGCTACTGAATGATTGTATGTCAGAAGCCGCACAGTCATCTGCACACACCCGAGCCAAAATCCAGCAAGTGGAATGTTTTTGGTGAACTCACATTCAGTCCAGAGTCAACACTGAGTGTTTTATCTCAAATCTGCCCAACTGCTTTTGTGACAAAGAAGGAAGAGGCAATGGTTTCCTTTATCCATGTTATGAGAGTTTGTAGAACATACAATTTCATTAAAAATAGTGTAAAGCATGCAGCACTTCTTAACATGAACGAACAAAACACTTCTCCAGTCCTGATCAATGTATGAACCAGATCGTGACACACGTCTTAGCCCTTTGGGGTGAGTTCCTGCCAGTCAACTGACTGACAGTTTACTGCCGATGTAACATGAGAACTGCTATGAGATGTACCCCTAATACTGAATTTGTATGCATCTGTATGTCCACTGTGTTAAAACAGCATTCAGATGGCTGAACACTGACAGCTTGCTCCTAAGACACGCTTACCAGTACTTTACGTGCCAACTGGCTAGCTATACTAATGCAACATCACATGAGGTCACATTACACTGGCATTGCATATACCGTAAATATGCTAATGTTAAAGGTTAAGGTAAAGGTGACCCCTGACAATTAAGTCCAGTCGTGTCCGACTCTAGGGTGTGGTGCTCATCTCCATTTCAAAGCCGAAGAGCCAGCGTTGTCCGAAGACGCCTCCGTGGTCATGTGGCCGGCATGACTCTCCTTGCCGCAGCGCGTAGCATGCGGCTGGAACACGGAGCGCTGTTTACCTTCCCGCAAGCGGTACCTATTTATCTACTCGCATTGACATGCTTTGGAACTGCTAATGTTAAATAGCAGCAAAGTGTTATTTAATGCTTAAAAATCCCACCATGGAATAGAGATGCAAGGAGATTTATATATAAACAGTCATGATGTACATCTTCCAGGAGAGGAAGCAGCTACTTCTTGTTACTACTTCTCAGACCCACCATTGGGTTAACCCCTTTGTACTCACCCCCAACTAAAAATTACTGTATATGTAACTGCATTTGCTCCTGTCTCTTCTTTCTTATTTCTCTTTGTTTCTTTCCTCCCCTGTCTTCCCAACTTTGGAAATTTCAAGACTAAGCTCCTTGGGGCAGAGAGACCTACCTGGGTTGTTTGGAGTTTGGTTTTGCTTATGTTACTCTGCAACGTGCCATAGAGTTCATACATAATAAATCAATGACTACACCTGCCTTCTCACATCATTGGTTTAGGGGAGCAATCCTAGGCACATGTCTAGGAAGCAAGTCTTATTGAGCTCAAGCGACATGCTTAGGAGTCATGCTGCATAGCACAATTTCTTCTACAAAGCAATACATCTGCAAACATTGGTGAGAATCTACCGATCACTGATCTAGGGGTTCGAAAGAAGGGGGGAAATGGAGGAAACACGAGAAAACTATTTTGAAGCAAATGACGCAAGGAAATATGTGATAACAAACCAACCTAGGGCCACATTTACACACATTATTGCATACAGCTGAAACCAAAACAAGCAGTTGCCATAGGAGTGAAAAACAGATTCCACAAACTAACATTGCCCACTAAACTATGTGCTTATGTTACACCAGTGAAACAACTTGTTAGAAACTTTTCCTCTTCCTGTCTGCCCCCCTCTTCCTTTTCCAATCCAGGGAGTGGAATGAGGAACAGTGGAAGCAAGTAGACAACCAGAGATTGGCAAACACCCTCCCCCCCCCACTAATCTGCTGCCTGAGGTGACTGCTTCAGTTATTATAGCCTAATCCTAACCAAGTTTCCAGCACCAATGCAGCCACAATGCAGCCCCGAGGTAAGGGAACATTTGTTTCCTTACTTTGGGGAGGCCCCTGTGACTACCTCCCCACCACAGAATGCAGCATGCGCCCCATTGTCACTGCTGCATCAGTGCTGGAACATTGGTTAGGATTGGGCTGTTAGCCTCATCATAGATGGGCCAGCCCTGGTTGTTAGGCCCTGTTTGCCAAACATGCCTAATGATGACAGACGAGGCTTATTTTCCAATAATGGAGACACATACCAGGGTCAAAAACAACACGAAACTGCAAATCTCTACCTCTTTAATATATCCAGTTGGAGATATGGATTTCCTTCTTTATCATCAACTGCGGCACACAGCTTCATTTCATAAATCCTTGCCAGCCTATGAGAATGGTTCTGGGGCCACTGAAGTGGACTAGCTTTGATGCTCCTTCATTGACAGTCACTGCAGAACACAATGCAAAACTATCCCTTATCGAAAAAGGTAGCTAGATCATTCTGCCTCTGCAGCTTGCAAAGAAAGAAGATCTAGCAGCCTTTTGCCACTATCTTTATTTGCCACATTTGTATCTCATCTTTCCTCCAAGGAACTCATGGAAGCATCCTTACAATTGCTCTGTTTCTTCTGGACAACATAGGAGAACGAGCCAGCAATTTGCTCAAGGATATCTGGTGAGCATTATGGCTCAGCTGGAATTCAAACCCAGGTCTCAGACCAAACTACATGTAGGTCTTGCAGCTGGATCGTCCAACACTTTTTCCTACTGAAATGCAGCTGTGGAGGCCTGCCACTTTCTTTGAAGGAAATGTTTGGAGGTATATTTTAATCATTTGTTCTTCTGCCATTTTCCCAGCAAAAATTACAACCAACCCTGTTGCTGTTTGCATGGGGTGGAGTGCACAGAGTACCTGTATTTTTCCTGTGCAGCAGGGGTAAACGTAGCTGGTGGGGGTGTTGACTGGGAAAACAGCAGGGTGGGAGAGAAAGAGTTAACCTCCCTGTAGTGTTTTAAAGAAACTAGCAGTCCCCATGGCTACATTTTAGTTAAAAAAAAAAGAGAGAGAAGAAGTTGGAAAACTAATCATAGATCTCCTGCACTGCACCACATGGTGTCACAACTGCTGTCCTCCAGCAGATCATCCTTTCCAAAACAATCTTCTTTGCTGAAGAAGTTGTCTTATGCCTGGAATTTGAGATATAGATAAGAAGTATCCAGTGGAGGTGAAGGGAAGGAGGTACACTATAGTGCTCCTTGCTACATTTCATAGATGCAAATAAGGACATGCCCTTATTTACATAGAAAGAATCACTTTGTAGTCTCATTCCCACCCCCTCCACTATTACAGATGGCTAAAGGCTGTGTTTTGCCTGTTGCGTACTATACTCATTTATACTGCAAGTCCACTAATTTAAAACCCAAGGATTGTTCATTTGGTTAAAGATATACTAGAAAAATATAATTGTCCTACACTATGTTATCACCTGTTTAAAATATGCCTCAACAGCTGCAGTGCGTGAAATGTGTGCACCTGCAGTATACAATGGTGTTTGTGCGCAAACACAGTATGCGCATGCAGAAGAACCAAGACACACCCATCCCCTATTCAGAGATCCAACTTCTAAACGCTGAATCCTGGAGAATGGCAATGCAAGCAACTCACACTAACACAATTTTAAGCAGAATCCTTAAGCAACAATAATAGTGGTATTCATTTACCAGGGAGAGGGACCAGAAAATGGGGGTGTTTCTCAAAAAGAGGGACAGTTGGAACATATGGGCAAGGCAGTACTATAGATGAACACTGAAGCGCCTTTGCAAAGTGATGAGAGAGTCCAGAATGGAAATGGCACAACACCAGGGGATGTTTGCAGGGCAGTGTTGGACTGCAATGGAGGAGAGACTCACACATTTAGTTCAATCATAATTACATACAGTACAGTACTGGAACCCCAGTGGATTTTAAAAAAATCAGTGTTATATGAAAACCGGGGGGGGGGCGGGGCGGTGCCCCATTGCCTTTTTCCCCAGCATCTTTGGCACTTCCCTCCTCCCAAATTTGTTTAAACTGACTGAAAAAAAGAGAAACCGCTACCAGGAACAACCTGTAGATGGCACCAGAGATTCCTGGTTGCATTTCCCCCTTTTTTTCAGCAGTTTAAACAAGCCGGGAAGCAGCTGGCAGGCCCCTGACAGATTCCCAGTTGTGTTTTTTTTCTTTTTTCAGCGGTTTGGACACACACAGGAGGTGGGAGGTGGCTGGCAAGCCCCCGATAATGCTGAAAAAATAGGTAATATGGCGTGATTGGACTCCCTCTTCCACAGTTTTGCCACCCATTTTGAGTCAAATCCGTGGATGGAAAAACCATGGATAAAGGTCAGACTGTAGTCACTTGAGTCCCACACTTCTGAAGTAGTGAAACAATTCCTAGGCTAACCTTGGCAGCTAGAGCCTTTGCAGAGGGGTTTACCCATGACATCCTGTTATGTATAGACTTGCAACCTTGCTGCCAACATTTGATCTTCTTATCAATAAATTATTCTAACAAATGTGAAAATGTCCTTTTGAAAATCATTGAGTATTTTTACTATTCTGGCATCAGAGTAGTTTTTTTAAAAAAGTTTCTGTTACCAGGTGTGTGATTATCTGTGTGTCTGTAAATCATCGACTATAAGGCGGGGGGGGGGGGGGAGAGAGAGGCAACGTTTATAAACAAACAAAAAGGCTTTGTGAATATCTGTCTGCCAGCCCAGAACAAAGTTATGTAAGCAAATATTCTACCTACATGTTCTGTAAGAATTCACTCAACTCAAGAAACAGTTCATGGAAGTCAGGTGCTGCCTGGGTAAAATAAAGGTTTGTGCCTCTAAGGACCAAAGGAAATTAAGAAAGAACAGGAGGGAAATCAGGCACCAGAAATGGGGGCTGCAAAAGGAGGGAGTGTTGGAGCATATGGGTAAGGCAGTGCTACAAATGAACACTGAAGTGTACTTGCAAACCAGATTCCCAAGCAGGACCCAACATGTTGCAAAACTTTTACCTTGTGAATGAGAAACTATGCTGGAAGACACAGAAGATAAATTAAATACTGTACGACAATCTCTTTGGGGAAAGGATGTTGTATGCATTATGATTGTTTTGCTCTAGGCAGGGGAAAACATTTTGTGGGTCCCAAGCTGTGTTGCCTGAAACAGAATCTGCTACACATTTACCGGCAATTCAACCAACGCCTAGTATTTGGATGGCCTGTTCTGGAATCAGTTGGTGTGAGGCCCCTTTCAAGGCTCTGAAACATCCAGAGATTGAATGGTCACTCAAGCCTCCCCCCACTTCTCACTGCACTCTACATCAAGGCCAGTTTTTGTCTCATTTGGAGCAGACTATCTGTCAGTCTTGATATGGCCCCCGGGCCACTGCTCGGTTGGTGCCCAAAAGAGTCCCGACTCCAGACTTTGCTGATTGGTTTTACTACTACATTTATATCTCCTCTCCATCCTCCCACCCTTTTTGGAACAGAATAGCAGCTGCTATCTTATCACAGACTTCATTTTTACAGAAGTATTTTTCATAGCTCTAACATAACATTTTTACTACAACAATTTAACAAAACAGTATTGGTGTGTGGAAGACATGTGGCATGACATGCCTCTCTATCCCTCCCCCCCCCCCGCCTTATAGAAGATGATTTACTAGGCTTACCAGATTTTCCTGGTTCTAAATCAGAACACACACACCCCCGAATATTTAATTAATTAATTAAAATAAAATAAAATACAAAAAATTCTGCTGAAATTGTTATTTATTGATTTATTTCTGGGTGCAAAGTGCCCTGTTGCTGCCCGAAGGGTGCCCGAATTTTTATTTATTTAATTTTAATCTAATTAATTAATTAACTTACCTGTCCCACCACTGCTGCCATTGTCGCCATTCCGCCGCCACCGCAGCTGCGGCTGCAGCCACGATCATTGTCTTCGCTGTCTGTTACTCTTGTGTAGGCTTACCAGATTTTCTGGGATCCAAAGAGGGTGGAAGTGACATCACAGGGCGTGTCCAGGAATTGTGACATCACTTCCGCCGGAAGTGACGTTACAGGGGGCATGTCCATCACAGGGGGTGTATCCCGGGAACATACCCGGAAAAGCAACATATAAATAAATAATTAATTAAAATTTAATTTATATATTAATTCTTCTGTTCCCGGAGCTCAGTCCTGGGCACCTCTGAGTATGTGCAGAGTGCCTCCTTGCGCCTCATTAGCCAGCAACCTCAATCTAGTCAGCATAGCAATCAATCATGAACATGGGAACTACTCCATTGAGAAGCATTGTGCTACAGATGCAAGCTGATAATGAAAGTTCTGCCTTTGGTTCATTCATGCATGGAATTCAGGACTGGCTGCTGCAGTAATCAAATGTGAAACAAACGCCTGTGTGGACCTGCGCAAAGTGACAAATGCCCCGTTCCAAACAAATATTTATCATTTTCAAATGCTGATCTATGGGGTTGGGGCAAGAAGGGTTCATGGACTGTTTACCAACCTTATTTGAAGTGGGTAAAGCGCGGGGGGAACGACACGATGGGGCGAGAGAGCGGTTTCTTCATGATGCAACACAGGCATGCGATCTTGTGCATGCAGAATTCACATGCAATTAAAAAAATATTAATGATGGAAGAGGAGGCGTGTGGCAGACCTGGCAAACCTGAGCGTTAAAAGGGAGGTGCTGGAAAACAGCACAGTGGATCCACAAGATGCGATAACACTCTCGAAAATGTCCAATCAGGAGTTCTGCGATAGCTTGGGGTGGGCATCCTTGGCGGCAGGTTCTTGTGTTGTCCGCCTCCTGCGCTGCTCTTCGGTCTCAGGGCCGCCTCTGGAAGGGCGGAGCGAGCGAGCCTGGCAGGGAGTTCCAGATGGCGGAGGAGGAGGTGGACGACCATGAGCGGGATCTGGGTGAGCTTGGCAGGCTGTGTTCCATGTGGCCAGGGCTCCTCACGCACCTGAGCGAACCTCACGCAACACACAACGCCTAGGAGAGAGGCATTGTGTGCTGTGCGAGGCTTGCGCAGGCACACGACTCAGGAGCCCTGGTCGGGCGAAACACAGCCCTCCAGGATCAGGAGAGTCCTGGCCCGCTGCAATGCAGCGGGTGGGCCAGGAAAAGGCCGGGATGTCGGGCCCAGCCGGGATGGCGGCCGGGACAACCCCATAAACCAGGACTTTCCTGACGAATACCAGGAATCTGGTAAGCCTATCAGGTTTGTGTGAACGGGAGCCAAAGGAGCGACTTGGTGTGAAGAGGGTGAGGCCAGAATTATTTTGGCAAGAACAAGTGGAATTCCCCTTATCAGGAACTACACACTGCCATAAAAAGGATAACATCAGGGGAAAGGGAAAGAAACTCTTGCACCAGAAACTCTTGCATTTCAGTCAGTTCTTGCTAGTACCATGTGGTGCGTTTAACTAGTTGCAGAAACCAAAGATACATGTCCCAACACAGAGCAGCCACATAGCTTGTGTTCCCCTGAGAGCCAGTTTGTTTCCCCACCTCTTGTGCTCATTTAAGAATTCAACTCACGCAAGTGGTCTTGAAAAGAAAAGCGACCCCACGAAGAACATAGAAGGCAATGGCCCACCCACACAACAAGCTGTTCCATAACCACTGAAGATGTCCCAGCTTGACTTGCGACTACCCTGAAATGGAAGCACTGTGTTAGGGAGCTAGATCCTGAGCGCATTGGCAATTCCCTGTTTATTATACTATCCATAGAGAGGGAATTGTTCTGGGTCAGATCTACGAGCCCCCTGAGGATCCTGGGACACGTTCACCAAGTCTGCCTGGGCATTCATCCTCCACCCTTCCCCTCCGGCCCACATGCAGAGATAACGAACAGTGTTTGCTGTCAGCTACATACTGTCAAGGAGTATCTGTGTGATGCCAAGTGTGCAGAGGCTCGGCTGACGGAGCTGGGGACTCTGTCCTCTGCACTGCAAATGATAGCCCACCCCAAGGTTTGCCACAGGCCCAGCATAGGAATAGTGCTACTTTGTTAGGAGAATTCAGTAGGGGGCAAGGAATTCCACAGGGACATTATAAAAAATTACTTGAAAGTAATTTCAGTTGCCAAGTTTGAACTTCCTCACTACTAGCAATGGGTAGGATATTGAACTTGAATCGGGGTTCAAATCTCTGCTCAGAGTGGACTCATTGGGTAGTCTTGACAGCAACACCACCTGCTAGGGATCTGCTCATTATGTCAGGGAACGTCTGAAAAATCAGAATCTCAGCTTTTAAACCTGCTCAAAAAGCAGGCCTGCAAGTTGACACTGCTGTCCTCTTTCCTTGCTTCTGCTGGCAGCAGCCACTTCCTTTCCACAACCCCATCATACACATGACTGTGGAAAATAAAATGTCAGATGTCTGGAAGTGGCAGTTCAGGCACCTCCAAATATTCATTTTAGGGTTGCTGCAGGGAAGATGATGGCAGAGAGATGACTCTGAGTGACCCACACGCTAATCAGAGACTTTAGTATTGCGTAGAAAGTTTCATGGCCAGATACAATATTACGAGACACAGGATTCAAGGGTAAAAAAGCCATGTAGAATTGGTATTTTTTCAAGCCACGTAAATGTAATATTACATACGAGGGCTCCATAGACCAACGTTTCGTCTTAAATCATAAGACATTTACTAGGTCAAAAAATCTCTGTCCAGAGCATCAGCTGTATCTAGTTTTCCCTCTTCCGTTTCTGATCGATTCCTCCCTACACTGTCTTCGTAGGTTGCTTAAGGACAGCGTATCAGCTGTATTCAATTTCCTCCATGTCGGGTTTGACTGATTCTTTCCCGCGTTTTCTGCTATTTTACCTGTGTTCGCTCTGGAGCGCCTAACATCACCAAACTTGATTTTTTGACCTAGTAAATGTCTTATGATTTAAAATGTTGGTCTACGGAGCCCTCGTATGTAATATTACGTTTACGTGGCTTGAAAAAATACCAATTCTACATGGCTTTTTTACCCTTGAATCCTGTGTCTCGTAATAATCAGAGACTCTTTAACACACAGGAACAAAAGCAGACAGACAAATCGGTTTTCACAAGTCTGACACCAAACTCTGGTCACACTCTAGAGCCAAGCTGGAAGACATAAGACAAATTCATCCAGCTCCTCACCTATGCCCAAACCCTGATCTGTGCATTCAAGCAGTATTTAAGACTGAAGTCAGGGAAGTGCGGAGTTCAAATATCTTTTAAAGCACAGGGTTAAAGTGTAAGACTGCTAGCTAATCTAAGGAATTTATTAAACCCGGGACAGGACACTTATGTTTGGATGGGAAAAAATTAAAACACCAATACAGGGCATCTATTGTTACACAGTCATACAACAGTCCAAGCTCCAAGAGCAACACAGCTACGATAATAACTGTTCCAACCATATGCTCTTCCTACTGTCTGCTAGCAATGAAAAATGTTCAGACCAGATTGGAGCCATCTCTATACTGGCTGGTCCACATGGCCAGGTTGATGAGTTTTGCACCGTAGGGATGTTGTGAGCACATATGTCAAGCAGCTACTGTGTGCAATGCTAAGTATTAAAGAGTTTGTACTACCTGAGGCTGGAATTGTCACCTGAACCTGTCCTGAATCTAAAATGAAAATGGAATACTGTAACTTCTTCATTTTTGTTTTCAAAAAATGCAAATTTGGTGTGTGTGGGGGGGGAATTATAAGAAAAAAGTCCTTGATCCTGTTCATGAATGGAAATGTTGTCATGGACTGTCTGGATGTAGACTAGAAATGTAGTCTGACACATTCAGGCTGCTGTCCATTCACTTGTGACAAAAATTGAGAGACACAGCCAGGAATATATATGCAGCTTTTACTAATCACACACAAAACATTTGATGATGGGACTTCAGAAATGTCCTCAAGCAGACTAGGAGAATATGTTCCTCCCAATATCACAGAATACAGTAGATGTGTCACATTTGGGATTCTGGTTTAATGCATGGTAGGAACTTTAGGAATAGTTTGGAGTTTGCAAAAATGTGTGCATAGCTCTTGCAGGATCAAGAACAGAAAGGGATGTCATCGGCAGCCCAGTCCTGCTTAATATCCTCACCCCATACTCACCACAGGGGCTCCTTCTTCCTCTGCATTGTTTGCTGATAGTACTGTACTCACCTTGGCTTGTGTGGATGGATGTATGCATGCATGTATGCACATGTGTGTGAGCACCCAACACTGCAATTAAGGACTGCAGGGTTGAGCAGTGTTTCTCAACTGGTGGTATGCGTACCAGTAGTGGTATGTGGACTGCCAGGAGGTTACATGGGCCCCTGGCCGCCAAGATGATGGCTGCGCCACGCCAGAACCCTGGAAATGGTGGCACAAGCTCTGCAGAGCTCAAGCGCATGGGTTTCCAGGGCTGGGCTTCCCTTGTCCCCTTACCTCTGCTTTCAGGCCTCCGATGCGGCCAAAAACACGGAAGTGGCAATGACATCATCACCACTTACTTCTGGTGGTGCAGCGGTGGCCACAGAGGTGGTATGCCTCACCAAAGGGGCTGAGAACCCCTGACTAGAGTTTGGGTGCATATGTGGCCATCAGTGCCAGTGCCAGGTTGTTGTGGGCCTGTATTAGGACCCCCATGGCACCACCTGCCCACCTAGATGCCTTGGGCACATCTACTACTGAGTGTTCTACTTTTCTTTTTAAAGATTGTGAGCCCTTTTGGGACAGAGAGCCATTTAATCATTTGATTTTGTCTGTAAACCGCTTTGTGAACTTTTTGTTGAAAAGCGGTATATAAATACTGTTGTTGTTGTTGTTGTTGTTGTTGTTGTTGTTGTTGTTGTTGTTGTTGTTGAAGGATCAGTTTGACCAGATGGGTCCTCTAGTGGGCATGCACCCTTGGCCAGCCAGTGCCATATCTTGTGGATCCCTGGTAGCCATAGTCAGGAAAATAGCCTCAGTTTCTTCTTGTACAGTATGATCCTTCCAGCCTACTGAGCAATGCAATTGCTCACCTGGTTGGCCTACCTCAAGACAGATGTGAGATGCATTGATAGAGATATGGGGAAGCCTTGGGCCAGCAGAACACAGGATATTGTAGGTCAGGACTGAGACACACATATGGGAAAATAATCTGTATATGCTATACCTGCCTTTGGCTACTGCAGACAGGGCCAGTCATTTTTATGAGTGTCCCGGCACCCACAACCATGGATGCTTTAGCATAGCATCTATCCCTCCCTCCCTCCCTCCCTCCCATTCTGATTCTTATCTATCATTTAAGGTAAAGAGAACATCTGACATCAAAGGAACCATGAATTACGCATAGTCGCTGCTCTTCCTCTGTCTGGAATGCGTCCAGACAATGCCACTCCCAGTTTCTTCAGCTTAGAAACAGGTGAGGCTGCTCCTACCAAGTCTGAGAGGTTGGCTTTCCAAACAAGGACTCTGGCCTGCACCTGATATGTCCGCTTATGGCCTGCAATGCCTCTTATGGCACGAGGCCAGCAAATGTCTGCTGGCTGGACTGTAGTTTAACCACTGAATACATGGCCACCCATGTCAAGCCAGAACAGAATCCCCGGATGAAGATAACAGTGCAATAGAAAGCAGGGGGGAGGAGGGGCAATCTGCCCCTTGCTTTCACCAAAACAGTTCACAAGCATACACGGCCTCTATTTCCCCCCAATTTTGAAGTAACGTTTGGTGGAAGATATTATAACCTGTGCCAAGAGCCATCAATGGAATCGTCACTCACAAAGATGCTTGTTGCCATGGGGAAAGTGAAGATGCAATTTGCTCAGGCTCTCCAATGGACTATTATTCAAGATAAAAGGAAGGAAAGGAACTGATCACAAGCTTTTCTGAATGATCATTGCAGAATGTCTTTCCCCCCTTGAACAACTGCCAGCCAGCCCTAAGATGGTAGGGAGAATGCCTGTGTCGCTGTTTCCCCCATTTTGAGTGCAGCTGAATCAAAGAAGCATTTTTAAGTTCAATTGATTCCAATGGGAGAATTTAGTGCACACTCTTATCTCCTGCCCATTCAAATCAATGGGACTTAAAAATGGCTTGCTTGCTGCCTTTAAAGCTGTCTGGCTAAGTGGGTACCCCTGCAAAGCAACAGTCTAGCCTCCAAATATATATGTTTTAAACTCAACAATAAAGCTAAGCCAAAAGTTTCAAAAATCTTGATGTTAAAAACAGAGGCGTCGTCTGATGTGGGGCAGTGGGCCCCAGGGCGTTGGGGCGGGAGGCTCCTTAAGTTTCATTTTTGTTGTGGTCTTTTTTCGGGTTTTAAAAAGCTTTTTAGGGGTTTTTTAGCACTAGCGTGGGGCTTGTAATCTTTAGTGTATGCTTTGTGCCACTTATCTGTATTCTAGGAGCCTCCAGCAACAACCTACTCCAGCGTGACGATGTCTTCCGGGGCGCAGATTGTTCCTCCGCTCTGCCCCTGGCGCGAACTCTGTAAAGCGCCCAGCAGCGCTTTACAAGAGTCCACGCATGCGCATGACGACGATCGCGCCAGAGGCAGAGCAGAGGAACGATCTGCGCCCCGGAAGACATCGTCACGCTGGAGTAGGTCGTCGCTGGAGGCTCCTAGAATACAGATAAGTGGCGCAAAGCATACACTAAAGATTACAAGCCCCGCGCTAGTGCTAAAAAACCCCTAAAAAGCTTTTTAAAACCCGAAAAAAGACCACAACAAAAACGAAACTTAAGGAGCCTCAAACACAAATAGTGGGTTGCTTTGCCTTTCGTTGAACCTAGCCAGGGGCTAGGGGCAGAGAGAGAGAGAGAGAGAGAGAGAGAGAGAGAGAGAGAGAGAGGCAGCAGAAGCACGGGGAACCGTGCAAAATTTGTAAAAAAAAAAACACAAAAATTTAATTTAAATACATATTCCATTACAGAAAAAAAGGATATTCCACACTCATACAACCATGAAAACTTTTAATAGCTTTTTAAAAGATCAGGATGTTGGGTGAGAGGACCGTCCTTAGTTCCCATTAGGAAGACAAATCAGTCTTCTATCGTTCTATCGTGGACAGTGATGATCAGAAATAGCAATGTCTGTAAAAACACCCTGTCTTTGTTTATATGAGTCTGAGTGCTGCTGTTGTATAAAGGAGGCAGTTATGCAGAAGCTGAGTCTTGCTCGTAATCATCAGCTGGGGAGGGAGGCAGAATCAAGGAACATTATATTGGTTCCCTCCTTCAACCCAACCCATGATTTGTTTGTATTATTGCACAGTGCAGCAGTTTCCTGCATGATGTTCTGGGCACAAAATATATTGGCCTAAGCTTCAGCTACTCTTCTACTTTATTGCAGTGTTTCTCAAAAGTTCTCCCTGCAAGGCAGAGAACTGTGACTGTTGGCGGGGGCGGGGACAGTGGCGGCGCCACGCCATGGGGCGTCAAGGGTTACGGCCGTGCGTTTTTATGGGGGGGCGTCAAGCGTTTGGGCCACGGTTGAAAAATGGTCTGGCTACTCCTCTGTGTTAAAAGATAAATAGTGGCACATAGGTTGTGTTTAAAAAACATTTGGCTAGATATGTGGCTTTGTGCAGGAGTTGCAAAGCAAAGAAGTTGAGTCTACTGTGAACATCAAAAAGAAATGTTAATTTAGGCTGCATGCATGGGGGTGTGTACATGTGTACACACACACACACACACACACACACACACACACACACACACACACACACACACACACACACACACACGAAAAAGGTCTTAGGCAAGCTAATTGGTTCCCAAGAGGAACACTGAATAGCACAGAGGAGGCAAAAATGTGTCTCTTTCTGTAAGCAGGAAAGGAGAGCCAAGACCTAATGAAGTACTCGCATTAACCAAGGAATGGTCTCTGAACCTAGACTAGACCCAGCATCAGCAGGACACATTTGACATTCTGCAGTAGGGCAGCAGCTCAGTCACAGACCAAATATTCTTGCTTTCTCTGTGGCTGGACCAGATGCATTTGTAGCAAATAGCAGTGCAAGCGATATAGTTGTCTCCTGCTCCCTCCCGCTAACCCCACACATCCAACTACTAGGGCCTTGGAGTTGTGGATCCTTTGTTAATGACTACAATTATTTCCTCTTTCCAAGCCCCATCCTCTGCAGTATCTAACCAATTCTCCAACCTCATCACTCTCCCTTTCCCAGCACAGACTGATGTCAACAAAGCCAAAGAGGAGACAGGAGCTGCAGAGATTTCTAGCACAAAAAAAACCCGGAGGCAGAATTGGTTACAACTACAAGCGCTAGAGTCATAGCCATTAAAGCAAGGAAACAGAGAGAGGTTTTTTTTTCCTCTTAAACTTAGTCTCGTTGAAAAGCAGTGGAAAGAAATCCCATCAGCACAAGAGGCAGCCACTTAAAAAAAGTCACAGAATAATGATCCTGATGATCAGGGTGAGACCAGGCTGTAGCAAAAAGGGAAGGAAGCGTGCAAACAAATCACAGCAGAAGGATAACATTTTTTTAATGACTTCCAAGTTTATTTTGGCATGACAAGAATCTGAAGACTGCTGAGGAAAGGGTGAGGTGGTAAAATTGTAGGTGTCCATTATTAATATTCTACAGCTCCAAAAGTGTGCTAGATTACAAGCTAGCCACAGGCATATGTGGCCAATAAGAAAAATGCTACAATGAAGAACAAAACTGCTGTTTGAACGAACACTGGAGCAGAGTTAGAGGAGTTCAGTCCCGTGCCCATGTGATCAACCCGGCTCTGTTTTGATCATTGCTGTTAACCAGCACATTACCTATGAAAATTTAGACTGGACTGGGGGTATCTGGGGCAGGAGGCTCCAGGTCTTCTACTCATTACTGCTATTATTATTCCTGTCTCCCCTGCAGCAGTTTCTACCCCACGGCTCCTAGCCAGCCTTCTTCCCCTTCTATATCACTGCACTGCCAGGTTTCAAGATTTTGACAAACAACAACACCTGGTTTAGCTTCTCTTGGCAGAGTCACCTTGTTCAAAGTGGTGCCTCCCTAACATGGGTTCAGCCAGCTCTGTAGACTGCTGCTGGCCCCATCATCACCATCTTGCCTTTCATTACTGTGGAGCAATGAGAGAGAAAATGGTGATAACGTGATAAATGGTACGGTAGGGGGAATGGGACTTCCCTACTGGCTCTCATTTCTCTGCCACACCAAACTTCAGAGTACCCACTGCATTGTTTGTAGCTTGCAGTGCCCAGACTGGAAAGCAGCAACAAGCAGGAAAGCCTCCATTCTCCCCCCCCCCCCCGAGCTCAAGAGGGGCAATGCATCCTGGACATAGTGCCTCTTCTTCCCCAACTGGTTCTCAGCATTCTCTCTCTTTGATATGCTCCGAGCATGATGGCCACCCACCCACCCACCTATGACAGAGGCCACTGCCTCAGGCAGAGCAATGAGTGGAGCAAACAGCCTATTTTTCCAAATCTGGCTCTGTTCCTTGTTTCTCCAAACCAAGAGATTTTAATTCCTGTAGAGCTTTAGACTTCTGTGTTTGGTGAAATGTGCCATGTTTCATTCAAACCAGTCAGAATCTGTGTAACTGAGGGTATACCTGCAGTCTTACAGCACGTAACCATGTTTATTTAGATGTAAATGCCTTAGATTTGTGTGGGACTTACCATACTTCCAGGTAAGTACACTCAAAACTGCAGCCCTATTTCTCTTTGCTATAAAACCAGTTTGCACAGCAGAACATATCCAAGTGCCATCTAAGCTCTGCCCAGCTGTGAAAGGTAAGCCTTTGTTCTGAGTAGGTTTGGAGCAATCCTCCTACAACTGGAAAGTACCACCGGTAGCCTGAATTGTCTCCCTCCCTCCCTTGTTGGGGTAAGCTGCCCTGCTGAATTTCCAAATTTCTCACAGTTTTAAAGACACAGCATTCTGGCAAAGGAAGGGCATGGCCTAAAAGTACAGTATATGCTCCAGTAACTTTGTTGAAGTCAATCAGGTCTGGGTAGCACCTGGATGAGAGGCTGCTGTAGAGCCCTACATCTCTCCTTCAGTTCCACAGAATCAAATGAGGGATGGAAATGTAATAGAACAAAGACTTGATGCAGGAAGGTGGGGTGTGTGTGTGTGTGTGGTTTGCTCAGAAGTACCTTTGCAGATCCCATGATTCAGAATAACTGTCTGACTTAGAATTAGCGTCCACTCTGTGAATTCATGGGCAAACTAGGCCTTCAATGTGATTCAACATACTGCTGCGTATTAAGTTCAACATACATTGTTATAGTTTGCACGGAGAACATGCATAATGGTGGAATTATGGATAGGATCTGGGGCCTCCTTTCAGTACCCTATCTTTTCACTCTCTTCTGAAACAGTCCCATCCTCCTCCTGTCATGCTACAGGACAGTCTCTCATGGGACAGGAGAGAGAGAGAGAGACATACCAGGGCAGGGTGTGGGATTTGACTCTATAATTAGATTCAGAAGTGGTAGATCAAAGGGAGGGTGCAGTCACAAAGAAAGTGAGCTCCAGGTGTGCCGAGGAGCTGCCTACCCTCTAGTGATGAAGCATTAATCTCAGAGTAGTTCAAAGGATACACAGTAACTCAATCCAGCGGCATGGATCTGCTGCCATCCAGCAGTCTCAGAGTATTGCACAGACATTAATCAAGTTAGGTGTCATTGTGACTCATTCCAGGAATGCTGTTAGTCCCATTTTACAGGTTGAGAAACAATGACAAATTAAGAGACTCAAACTAGGTCATCTTGGAGAAGCCATTGGGGTGGCAGGCATGCATAACCTCCTCAGTTTTAAATGAACACCTCCACAGTAGCATGGAGACAGTGCATCCTCTAACCCCGATTTAAATCAGACTAGGATGGATCTGTCATGTCCTAATAAAAGATGGGAGGAGTCAGCTCTTGTTTAGCCCCCTTGGGCACATGTATTCTATACTAAGAAGTTAAATAATAGCGATAACTGACTGATCAGGAAGCATTTTCAACTGATCAAATATATTGGGGAAACATCTTAAAAATGTTCAGGAAGAAGAGCCTGAATGCTATGAGAAAAAATTCAGTCCTGCTGCAAAGCCAGTACCCTCTAGTGAAGAAGTAGCCAAGGAGACAATGTACAATACTGAACGCCAGTCCTGGCTTTGGTGGCAGGGAATTTACAGCCCTAGAATAGTTACAAGCTGAATGGGGGTCCTAAATTAGAAGCACCTTCTCCTAATCTCTGAATTACAATCTCTGTCTCCGAATGCAGAGGTGAGAAAGAAGCAAAGGAAGTGTAACTAAGACTTGTTGAAGACTTGTATGTTAAAAAGAAGCACACTTAACTCCATCCAACTCCAAGCCTGGTATCTTTTTCAAGGGGTGACAGAGCAGAACATAGTACAGTATTAGTGGCAGTATAGCAGTGTATAGTAGGAATTAGTAGTATAGTAGTGACTGGGGCCTTACAAAAGTGGGAGGATTTCAAGTTTGAGGTCTGTTGGGATACCAGCTCCCCCCCCCCCCCCAGGTTCTGTGGTTTTATTAGTGCCTGATCAGTTGGCATTTGACAGGTGCAGTGAGGCTGTGGTGGTGAATATTGCACGTGTTTCAATTCTGCCTGTTAACACAGCAGCTAAAGGCACAGAGCCTCTGTTAGGAAAATAAAAGCGACAACCCTACCGCTGAAGGATGTTTGCTCCACTAAAGAAGAGAATATCCTCCTCTGATCCAATGAGAGAAAATGGTTAGTGATCAGCAGAGTGTGGAAAGCACAGGCTCACCTCTCTGCCCTGGACTCTGTCCAGTAATTCCTATGCACACTTAGCTGAAAACATGTCCCATTGAACTTAGTGTGCACAGGAATTTTCTGAGTAAACATGCATAGGATTGGACTGCCAGACTCACTCAATTCACAATTTATAATCCAGCCCTAAATACATTTACTCAGCAATAAGCCTCATTGAGCTTAGTGGGACCAAGCGCCTGAAAAATTTGCTTCACACTGTAGCCTCATATTATAAACCTATCCTAAATAACTAACATACAGTGACAATAAAACAACCCAGATTAGCACTGGAAGCAGCCCCTCCTGTTCCTTCAGCAAGTTATGCTAGCTATATGAGGTGGATGGAGAATATAGACTCCATCCACCAAAGACAGGCGGCAACTATTGCCCATGGCAGTAAAATGAATCCAGGGAACAGGCTGGGGGCTTAGGAGAGGTGGATAGAGCTTTGTTCCCGCAAGCTAAGCTAATTATTGTTTTATGAACAGCAGAAGGAAGCAAAGCCATAGTCAAAGTGTGTGTGTGTGTGTGTGTGTGTGTGTGTGTGTGTGTGTGTGTGTGTGTGTGTGTGTGCGCGCGCGCGCGCGCACACACACACACACATGCATGTGTGTAGGGGTTCTCATGTTTTATAGAATCTACACAGAGTAAAACAAAGAGGAGAATTCGCCTCCAATTTTTTGCTTCACAATTGAATGTGCATCTACTCAGAAGTAAATCCCATTGTGTTCAGTGGGGCTTACTCCCAGGAAAGCGTGCATAGGATTGCAGCCTTAGTCATCTTCAGTGTTGAGTAGTCTTTGACTGGTTTTGGTGTCTTCAGTTTCTGAGACCCAGTGTAGATCTATGAAAGGGTTCACAACACCTTCCCAGAGAGGGAGGTGTCTCAGTGACACCCCCTCTTGCTGCCTTCAAAACTGTTGGCAACAGCTTCTCCTTCTGTATAGGACACAACACAGTAGTTGGAATAAACTTGCAACACTGACTAAGCCAGCCACCCCCACATGGCATATTCCTGGAAGAAGCATTTGCATCATCATCAAAAGCTGATCTAATTCCTCCACAGTTCATTCTCCCTTTGTGCCATGTTTACAGACCATTCAATTAATGAAGCTGCATTGTTAGCAGGATAGCTGGTGTCACCCCCATTTTACAGGTCAGGAAAACCAAGGCACGGTAAGAAGGAGGGAATGAGGGGAAAAAAATCACACAACAGTGAGAGCTGGTGTGGTGTTGTGACAACTAAGAGTGCGAGCTGTGGAGTTCCTAGTTCATATCTCACTTCACTCGCAAGTTCATGGGTAGCCTCAGACAAACTGCTGTTTGCTCAGCCTCAGCCCCCTTCTCACTGGCTACAGTAAATGCCGTGGAAACACTGACTTACCTTACAAGGACACTGTACAGATTTCTCTTATAATGTGTGTGAAGGATTGTGCGTTATTACTGTAAAAAAAAAAAGGCCTGTTCAAATCAATCCAAGGTTCTTCCTCCATCATGTGTTGCTGTCCCTGTACAATTATTATACCTGTTCCACAGTGGCACGCCTGGACAAGCAAGTGAGGATCCCTCTTACACCCTTTGCACTGCATAACCACCCACCCAGCCACCTCCTCTCCTCACCCCACCCCACCCCACCCCACCCCTGGCTGCCTACCTTTCAGCTCTGCATAGCTCAGAAAGGCTCCATTGGTCCTGGGGGTTGTTTGACTCTTCTGCAGCATCCGGATGCGAACTTGCTCCTGAACCCGGGCATTCTTGAGCAGCTCGCTGTCCTGCACCTCCTTGTTTTTCCTGTCCAGCTGCAGGTCTGATGGCAGCGCCAAGGAGCAGACGCCATCCTCCGGCTGCAGAGCCGACAAGAAGAAGTTACTTTCCTGCATGGCAGCTCAGCAAGGTGTACGTTAAACAGTCTAGCTCTTCCTCAGATTGATCCTGCCAGGCACTGAGGCCTTGTCTGGACCAGGAGTAAATTCCTGGGGGGCTTCCAACAGCCCTTCAGCTCCTCCTGCACCCTCTTCTTTGAGCCCAGACAGACCAAAAGGCACGTTGACGGTCCAGTGCTTATGGCTCAGGTGACTCCAGGTGTCTGTCAGGCCCTTCCTCTGCCTGAGCCGGGCAGCTTGTCAAAAAGAGTTTCCTCACTCAGAGCAGACAGACACCCTCTTCTCCAACCCACGCCATCTCTGTCCTCCTCTGAGCACTAGCTGATTTCCTAGGGCAGGATTTTCCTCCCTCTCTCTCTCTGCGTGTGTAGGTAACACACCTACATGGTTACACCCCTCTCCCTAACAACTGACATCAGCAGAGAGGCAGGCCTTAAGGCAGAGCAGGTCAGCCAGCTCCACCTTAAGCAGGTGAGGGCGGCATTTGGCAGGCAGTGGCTTTAAGGTGGAATTCCAAGGATGCAAGAACTGATTCTGCCTGCCCTGCCCTGCCCTGCCTTGCCCTGCCCTGCCCCACACCTCATCAGCTGTGCAAACTAGCAGAAGCAGTTATGGGTGCGGTGCCTCCAGGGCTGAGGGAGGTAGAGATGGTTGTGTGCAGTGCCATCCACCTCCCCTTCCTCAGTTCACAACACAGTCTTTATTCCTGCCCAGCTAGTTGGGCTTCCCTGACATTCTGGCCAGGTCTGGCAGCCCTCAGTGTCAACAAAGTGCAAAAAACTGAAAAGGAACAAAACACGCCCACAGCCATCCTGCCTTGGCCGAGCCCAGCTTTGTTCCCTCCCAGATTGTGAAATCCAAATGCTGCACGCACAGGTCCCACCTACCATGCTGTCATGGATGCCAACCAAGGCAAGGGCTGGCATTCGGCCAAAGGCAGGTCAAAGTCCAGGATCTCACTCCCTTCTCCTTCCAGAGTCCTGGGCACGGCTCAGAGGCCATTTTCCCTGCAAAGTGACAGGCATGCTCCGAGTCCCTAGGCTAGGGGCACAACTGTTGTCATGACGATGGTGATTAGAGGGGAGTGGGGAGGGTCATCATGACAGCCTGTAATCCTTCCATCAATAGCCACTTCCTTCTACAGAATGAAGCACCTCATGAGTGTCTAAACAGAATGCAGAGGCTGGTGGACGGATGGTGGCTGGACTAGAAGGAGTTTTGCAGAGAGTTCTCTTGTGTCTTATCACTTTGTCATACCCTGGGAAGCGTGGTATCATTATCAAGCACACTGCTGAAGAGGGAGAGCAATTTTTCTGCACCTTTGGAAGGTATACAAAAAAAGCACTTTGCTCTGTGCCAGAAGAATCAGAGGAGAAGCAGGTGGGGGATTCCTCATCTCTGCGGAAATTGCCTTAGAATAGATTAACTACACCCTGGGCAGAAGATTACAACTGTACACACACTGTTTTTCCTCACCCTTCCATTGCCACCATGCAATTTGTCAAATCCCACAGGTCTCTCTCTCTCTCTCTCTCTCTCTCTCTCTCTCTCTCTCTCTCACACACACACACACACACACACACACACACACCTCTCTGTTACTGGCCCTTGCAGCCACTCACTCCGTGATGGGGGTCTTCAGCTCAACATCCCTTCAGGTAGCTGCTGCTACTTGCCCATACAGGTCAAAACTCGCTAGGCTTTTTGCTTGCCCCCTCCTGGAGGTGTTAGGCTTCTTTGGCGGTTTTTGCATCTCCTTGGCATCCAGCCCCCTGTGGATTTGACTGAACTGCAAGTACTGCAAAATGCTTCCATCATCATGCCACATCCATGCTCACAAGAGAAAGTCTCATCCATTCAGCCTTTAAGAAAGTCTGCCCTAGTGGCCAAACTAGATATGACATCAAATGCATACTCACAATGCTTGGGAGTTTTTTAAATCTTAAAACAGCTGCACAGGTACTCAACCCTGATTGGGGCTGTAATGCCAACATAGAGGGTGTTTAACCCTTTAATTCTGCACTGATTCCCGAAGGCTGCTATAAGCCCTGAAGGTGGCATTTGCTGCTTTGGCTCTAGACAGCCACCTAGAATTACTTAGCAGTAAACAATACATGTACCACATAATAGCAAATGCATCCAAATACAAGAACATCTCCTCTATACACATATCAACTCACTGAAGTCCTTGGACTCTATTTGATTGTTTATACCCCATTCACTTACAGATATTTACATAGCTAGTAACAGTCAAAATATATTTCTCCCCTTCCTCTCTTCTACCCCCAGCCTGCCCGATTATGTCAAGCAAAGCCTTAGAATAATTGGACAAGTTGGACTACTAAAACAAGACTTGGATCTGAGGATTTGACCGGCTTTCCAGGTTGGAGTCTTGTTATTCCAGCTTGTAAAATGTATGGGCTAGCTGCACCTCAAGAAGACGCTGCCTTGAGTTTTGTGTCTGAATGACACCAAGTGCAATGAGACCTTTGGACATGACAGTAACCCAACTGCTAACAATGAAACGTGACTAGCAGCTAAGAGAGGCAAACCGTCCACCCTCCTCTTACACAGTACTAAGTCGACTTATTCATTTCTAAGGGGAAGACCATATTTTTCATGTAAATATGGCTGCCTGAGGCTTGCAGAGGACAATAATCATGACACACAATGTTCCATAAGATGGTTTCCCCTTAGGTGGTCTCTCTAGCCAAACAACAATTAACTAGCATTTATGAAGCACTGTCAGATGTCCAGATGAAAGACACTCTGGACGTGTTCAGCGTTAATCATGGTAATAGCCAAGCACAGCCCTGCTTAGCTTTTTAAATTTTGCACAGCACAGCACAGCTACTCATCACTGTGTGACTGAAGTATGAATAATCCCTCTGGGTTAAGAAAGTACTCCCAAATTAGGGAGACCTCATTAAGAACAAGTGTCTCCTGTCAACTCGTGGGAAGCTGAGGCACACAGTGTCGAGCTATTCATCAGTCGGAAATGGAGCAAGGCAGTTCCCTGGAGTCTAGATGAATATTTGCCTTCCTTTGCATCCGCATATGAACATTCACTGTACTGTCTTTCTTTTCTTAAGACATTTCTATCCTGCCCTGCCATCCCACTGAAAATCTCATTGAGGTGCCGAACATATTAAAAAAGCAAAAAACTTTTCTATTAAATCAAGATGAAATTCTTTAAAAACAGGACAGGAGGCATTGAAAACACAAGTTCAAACTGCAAAGCACAAAGCAAGGAACAGAAAACAATTTTTTAAAGGCAGCAAATCAAACACTAATTGACCAATAAAAGGCCAGGCACAATAGGTGAGGTATCACTGCCCACTTAAACGCAGGCATTGACTGGACCAGCCGGGCCTTCCTAGGGAGTGTTCCATAATCTAGGTGCTGCTACCACGAAGACCCTGCCTCACATTCCCCCCCCAATATCTCTATCACTGAAAGGATGCAGAGTTGGGGCACCAATGACAAATGCAGTTGGCATTGCCATTCATTAAACAAGAAGAGTACCCCAAAAGATGAGATAGACAGAATCAGGAAGAAGAAATGAATATTTTTATTCTTCCTTATAACGTTCAGGAAGCCTGTTCGTGCTAGACATTCAAAATTCCTAGCAGACACTGGATTCTATGGAAAATGGCCTTCAACATGACAGGCTGCACTCCAGTCTGCAACAGCCTGAGGGCAAAGTGTGTCCCCTCATCCACTCCAAGATGACAAACTGCTGACTTTGGGAAAGTGAAGCCTGTGAAGTTGGTTGCTCATGACTCATTGCAAAAACTAGATTGGCCTGGTGGGCAATATTTGCTGAATGACATACATCTTGTGGTAACCATACATAAACATACCTTGCCGTTAATTAACACAGCACAAAACCAAACCTTTGGGACTTCTCTTGATACCCTCAAATGTGTGGGAATATGTCTACCGATACCAGGCTACAGCTGATTTTCAGTAACTTTGTTGTTGTTGTTCAGTCGTTAAGTCGTGTCCGACCCTTCGTGATCCCATGAACCATATCCCGCCAGGCCTTCCTGTCCTCCACTATCTTCCTGAGTTTGCTCATTTTCATGTTTGTTGCATCGGTGATGCTGTCTATCCATCTCATCCTTGGCCTTCCCCTTCTCCTTTTGCCTTCAATCTTTCCCAGCATCAGAGTCTTCTCCAGAGAGTCCTCTCTTCGCATTAGGTGGCCAAAATATTTGAGTTTCAGCTTTAGTACCTGTCCTTCCAGGGAACAGTCAGGCTTGATTTCATTTAGAATTGACTGATTTGATCTCCTAGCAGTCCAAGGGACTCTCAAGAGTCTTCTCCAGCACCACAGTTCAAAAGCATCTATTCTTCGGCGCTCAGCCTTCCTTATGGTCCAACTCTCGCAACCATACATTGCTACTGGGAACACCATCGCCCTGACTATACGAACTTTTGTTGGCATGGTGATATCTCTGCTTTTTATTATGCTGTCTAAGTTTGCCATAGCTTTCCTTCCAAGGAGTAAGCGTCTTTTAATTTCATGGCTGCTGTCTCCGTCTGCAGTGATCTTCGAACCCAGAAAAGTAAAATCTGTTACTGCTTCCATTTCTGCCCCTTCTATTTGCCAGGAATTGATGGGACCCGATGCCATGATCTTAGTTTTATTAATGTTGAGTTTCAAGCCAACTTTTGCACTCTCCTCTTTCACTCTCATCAAGAGGCTCTTTAGTTCTTCTTCACTTTCTGCCATTAGGGTGGTATCGTCTGCATATCTGAGGTTGTTGATATTTCTCCCGGCAATCTTGATTCCGGCTTGTGATTCATTCAGCCCTGCATTTCTCATAATGTACTCTGCATATAAGTTAAATAAGCAGGGTGACAATATACAGCCTTGCCGTACTCCCTTCCCAATTTTGAACCAATCAGTTGTTCCATGGCCGGTTCGAACTGTTGCTTCTTGACCCGCATACAGGTTTCTCAGGAGACAGGTAAGGTGGTCTGGTACCCCCATCTCTTTAAGAATTTGCCACAGTTTGTTGTGATCCACACAATCAAAGGCTTTTGCATAGTCAATGAAGCAGAAGTAGGTGTTTTTTTTGAACTCTCGTGCTTTCTCCATGATCCACCGCATGTTGGCAATTTGATCTCTAGTTCCTCTGCCTCTTCGAAACCCAGCTTGTACGTCCGGTAGTTCTCGGTCCACGTACTGCTGAAGCCTAGCTTGTAGGATTTTGAGCATAACCTTGCTAGCATGTGAAATGAGTGCAATTGTACGGTAGTTTGAACACTCTTTGGCACTGCCCTTCTTTGGAATTGGAACGTAAACTGACCTTTTCCAATCCTTTGGCCACTGCTGAGTTTTCCAAATTTGTTGGTATATTGAGTGCAGCACTTTCACAGCATCATCATTTAGGATTTTAAGTAGCTCAGCTGGGATATTATCATCTCCACTAGCTTTGTTGTTAGTGATGCTACCTAAGGCCCACTTGACTTCACTCTCTAGGATGTCCGGCTCTGGGTCAGTGACCACACCAGCGTGGTCATCAGGAACATTCAGATCTTTCTTGTATAGTTCTTCTGTGTATTCTTGCCATCTCTTCTTAATCTCTTCTGCTTCTGTTAGGTCCTTGCCTTTTTTGTCCTTTATCATGCCCATCTTTGCACAAAACGTTCCCTTGATATCTCCAATTTTCTTGAAGAGATCTCTAGTCCTCCCCATTCTGTTGTTTTCCTCGATTTCCTTGCATTGTTCATTTAAGAAGGCCTTCTTGTCTCTCCTTGCTATTCTCTGGAACTCTGCATTCAGTTGTTTATATCTTTCCCTTTCACCTTTACTTTTTGCATTCCTTCTTTCCACAGCTATTTGTTATTTCAGTAACTTACCGGTAGTATCTATAAGCATGTTACCACCAACAGTGAGAAGTGAGCCCTTTAGATGTATCTTTGTATGCACACCACACAATGCCAGCTTCTGTGGAGTAAGTGTGCATGCAAACAAATCTACTCTTCATGGTTAGTCTGACCATGCTCCTAGCTAGTCAAGCCGGTTTTTCCTAAGGTTATTGGCATTCTGATAAAGTGCAGTGTAGCCCAGGACAACAGGTTAAGTGTGGGACACTGGCACAGGTAGTTAGCATTCCCCCCCCCCCCGAGGAACATGAACATGAGCAACCCCCCCCCCCATGAAAGAAGTGCTCATGCTGCTACAAATCAATGGGAGCTTCTTGAAATTCACCTGCCTGCTTTTCCAGCTGTTGTGGCTTAAGTTCTCTCTCAGCTCAAATTTCGCTCTCACAGTCAGTCACAAAAGCCCTGAAACAGACTCTTGCAGCACCATCAATAAGCGTTTGTCCCCACCCAAGCACCAAAGCAGTCTTGACATGAAAGGGGAACACAGGGAGGGAAAGCAGGAGAGCGGCTTCCAGGGAAAAGCAGTCAGTCAGTCAGCAGCAGCAGCAGCACAGTCAACGTCATGGAGGAGTGCAAAGAAATTCGAACAGATGGCCACTGAAGCTGCAGATGGGAGATATTTTGAATCAATATTATGAACATTGGGGACTGGCGGTGGTTAATTTTTGTAGCACTTTTAACAAGTAAAATGCTTTGTAATTTTTATCTAGTTGGTGTTCACAAGGAACCAGGGAGGTAGGCTATGAATGACAGCATTACAGATTGGAGAGGGAACAAGGCTTGGCTATTGCTGGCAATGCACCTGCTCGCTGCCAAGGGCAACCTGTGATCTGGGCCAGGTGTGAATGGATGGTTCTGCTGTGCAGCAGGAATTGGACTATATGGAGATATGAAGCTGTTTTAAACTGAACAGATCCTCTTTGGTCCATTTAGGCCAGGACTGTTGACTCTGACTGGCAGCAGCTCTCCAAGATTTCCATTCCAACAGAGGATCTTTCCCAGCTCTGCTACATGAGATTCTTTTGACCATAGCCGACCCACCCATGAGGCCAAGTGAAGTGGCTGTTTTGAGTAGCCAGCTGGGGGAGGCAGTGAACTGGTGGTGGGGTGCCCTGCACCACACAACTGCCTACCCCCTACTGTATCCAGCCGCTTCACCCTGCACTCTGATCCTCTTTTCATTTGCTAAGAGAAGAGGAATGAAGCAGTAGTGAACTGCTCAGTGTTGTTGCCACAAGCAAGCAACTGCAGACGTGGAGCTGGAGGAGAAAGCAGGGGGCTGCTGTGCCTGCAATCCTGTGCTGGGAGCTTCCCTTCCAGGAGAGCAACTGAAAGAGAATTACTCGGCTGCTGCACCACGTCCTCCTGGCTCATCCAGTTGCTTTTTCTCAACAGGCTGGCTGAGCATGCTGGGAGGGGAAGAGGACTTTTGGTCCTCTTTTGCAGCCCGACCCTCCTGTGTAACTTTAGGCTGGAGGAGCTCTCGCTCTGCCAGCCTAAAGTGTCGCAAATGTGCTGTAAAGTACATTTGCAACTACGGAAGAGTAAGTGGCGCCGGCGTGGAGGTCGGCACCGCTCACTCCGCGACCTACCTCATCCTGCACCGGCCGACACAGATAAAGGTGTGCTGGTTGGTGGGAGGATGGGCCGGGGCAGCGAGGGAGGGGGCCATTGGCCCGGTCTGGGAGGGGGTGGGGATATCAGCAGCAATATCCCAAGCCCTGTCACAGCCTGCGCTGGCCTTACATGGCCTCTCTGGATGTACACCAGCTCTGGAGCTGGCATGCATCCAAGGAGGCCCATGGCATAGGCCCCGGGCTTGCCAAACCTGGGGAAGGGGACGAACATCCCCTTCTCACGAGAGGCGCTCTAGCAGCACCAGGGCAGCCCAGAATGGGCTTAGGATGCCTAAGATGCCGCATCTTTACACAGGATTGCACTGTCAGACACCAGCTCAGCTTGGGCCAGGCCTGCTTTGGATTGGTCCTGGGATGCTCGGCATGTTAAGCATGTACAGTATATGCTTTACCACTAAGAATATATGAGTCCTGCTGGATCAGTCCAAGGACCCAGCTAGTCCAGCATCTTGCTTCCAACAGCAGCCAGACAAATGCCTCCAGGAAGTCTACAAGCAGGGCACAAGAGCGAGCCCTCCCCAATTGTTTGTCCCCAGCACCTGATATTCAGGGTCTTACAGCACCTGAACACAGAGGTTTCATCTCTAGCTTTCCTGGCTAATAGCTTTTGATAGACCTATCGTCTGCTAAGTTGCCTAATCCCCATTTAAAGTCAGTTAAGCCAATAGCTATTATCACCTTGTGGCAGCAAAGTCCATGTTAATTATGTGTTGTGAGAAGAGCTATCCCCCACTCTTAAGACAGTCTATTGATCCTTTTCCTCTCTAGGATTTTATTGCTTGTTCAATCCTGCCCACTGGGACAGTTTCACACATTACATGATAGCAAAAGCAGGTTTGCCACTCACAGCCCAATCCTGTCTACAATTTAGACCAGTAGAGCACTGCTCTGCCTGTCTAAGGTGTCACAAACATGCTGCAAAGCACATTTGCAGCACCTGGAGAGTAGGTAGCGGCAGCACCGAGGCTGGTGCCACTCTACTTACCCCAGATCTGGAGCTGCACCCACCGGAGCAGGTACATTCTTTGCCGAGCTGCGGAGGGGCATGGGGAGGGTGGAATGGGGTGTTCTGGGGGTTGGGATTGGTTGGTCTGGGCCTGAGCTGGGGGGTGGATCATTGTTGGTGTGCTCCGCCGAATCCTATCCACCTTCCTGGACCTAGCTGCCGTTACACGGGCCTCCCGGATTTGCGCTAGCAAAATAGTTGGCACACATCCAAGGAGACCCATTTGAACAGCCGGGGCTTACACCGGGGAAAGGGAACAAATGTTCTTTTTCCCCCAGATGACCTTCCAGCTGCCTGCTCTCTGTGCTCTAGATGCAGCATAACCATGGTCAGTTCCAGCTGATGAGTGTACCTCTTTCCCATATATTTAAAAGAAAGTATTGTGTGAAGCAGCCTTTTTATAGCCAACCTGAAGGTTTCAATGCCAACCTCTTAGGCTTAAGGCCAATATTGCCCACTGGACTATTCTAGTCCTCACTGGTTCACTTTTCACTCACTGGTTCAATCAGTGAAAAGCTGATGGTATGAAGCCAATGGCAAATCAAAGAGGTTCAGGTGGCATGTAGTTTTCCACCAGCATAGCAGCAAAAACTGTTTTAGGGCTGGTGAACAATATTGCTCTTAAGGCTTCCATGGCTTCCATTGTTCTTTCTACCTCCTGCAAAAAGTTGATCTCCTAAATCCTTTACAAAGCTCAAAAAACAATAAGAGCTGGGTTCTCTCCCTCTGCAGTAGGGTTGCTAACTCTTCAGGATTGGCCTGGAGTCTCCAGGAATCAGCATCTATCTCCAGCAGACTACTGAAAGCAATCCTGGAGAGGTTAACAGGCTCTTCCTGGCGAAATAACATTACATCATGCTAAGGGAAAAATATATCCAGGAATAACATCAGTCAGAGTTGACAACCCTACCCGCAACCACACACACCCTGTTTTATCTGGTACAACTGAATAGCCCATGGCTAGAGGCAGCCCAAAATGGTGTTTTGAAAAAGCAGATTTCAGTGTTTTCCAAAATAAAATTGCTGAAAGAGGTGTTATGCGCTTTTATTCCATTTTATACATTATAATTGCTTTAATAATCACTTTAAAAGTGTACTAGGTAGGTGATTTAGGTGGTATAGTGTCAGCAGATGCACAATCCTATGCATGTCTACTCAGAAGTAAGCCCCACTGAGTTCAATGGAGCTTACTCCTCAATAAGTGTGACTAAGATTGCAGCCCCAGTCTCAAGATTTGCAGCATCAACAAAGCACTGCATAGGATTGATATATTAATTAAAACAAATGTACCCCACCTTTAACTCCCAAAGCACCTCCAAGATAGTTTGCATTAAAAATATGTCAAACATATGCAAAATAAAAATCCACAGCAAAGGCAAAAGAGCAGCAGTTGAAGTTGACAGGGGGGAATCAAAATCAAGCGTGGTGCAACAAAATGGTCCTAATGTTTTGCCAGAACATGAATAAAGAGAGGGTCAGGCAGGTTTAGAGTTCCACAACCTGGGCGCCACTTTGGAAAAGGCCCCAACTCCAGCAACTGCATTTCTGACATCCATGGGATGTGAAGCAGGGCCTCCATTGACGATTTCAGGGAGTGCCAGGATCACACACAATCACACGCACTACAAAGTCCCAACTGCCATGGCCTTGACCAACATCCAGGCAACAACTCAGAAGAGGGTACGATCACATCCCCAGCCCTGAGTAATAAGTTCAGAGGCCATGGAGCTAGACAACTCATATGTTCCCAGTGGACCTGAACACACTCTGTTCTGTACAGAAGCAGCTATCTTGTTACGCAGGCTCCCAGGAGGAACCAGCAGGTCAGGCCAGTGGGCAAATGGAACCTTCTGAGCTGCCTTACCAGATACCCAAGCGACTATGTTTGCCTCTTTTCAGCTGTCTGAGATGCCAGGTGGACGGACCCACCAAGAGAAGACCGAATGTCAAATTTGTGCTAGGCTACAGGTCAGGCAGTGTCCTTTTAAGAGATTAACTCAGTACATTATGGTACCATACTGGTGAAGTTCCAGGGGTCTGTACGGAAGTCAGAACATATGTATCTTGAAACCACCAGCTCAACACTATCAGGCCTGTGTGAAAGCACCAAAGGACATACTGCGCATGCGCGAAAGCACCGATGCAGCTGTCTGTAACTTGGGGAGCCAGTGTACCAGGGGAATGTGGGGGGAGGGATTCGCTTAAGGCAGCCTACAGGGTTTACACTGCTATTTAAGGTCCCATTGCTGGAATAAATTATTTGCTACCTGGAAGTTGTCCACAAACCTGCAGACTGCTCCCCTCTCTCTACTCCCTGCTTCCTTCTTGCAGGGGGTTCCTTGCAACTCCTGCCAGCTCTAATTATGCACCTTTGAGAATAGGTTGCCACTGCTTAATGCCTCCATATGGGCTGTATCCTACCTCCTGCGGACTTTGACCAGCTGATGGTTCTTCTGGGGCATGGCAAAAAGCTAGATCTCACTCTGGTACAGCAATTGTCATCAGTGTTTCTGTGCTAGCAGTAGCTCCCTGCTCGTGACATGGCACAGTGATGCTGTACCAGAGATGTGTGAGTTGGGAGCAAACGTGCCAAAGGTCCCATTCTGTGTGCCATCGGAAAAGCCTGAACGCTTGCAGAAAGGTCAGTGACACTGTAAAGATTCTGCTTCACTTACTAAGAAGGGAGGTGCAGTAGGTGGAGTAGTTGAAGCAACATAAACCAACTGCTTTGCAGACAAAAGTGTGATGGCTCTACAAAAACAAGTTGCCTGACAAGTCAGTGTAGCACAATCTCATCTACTATCTGATACACAACTGTAATGAGGAAATAATAATCTCTCCATCGTGTGTGTAAATTATGGGAATGCTTTTTATTACCTCTTCAAACAATTTTGAGATCTGCAGATCAGTTGTCAGATACAGGGAGAGAGTTATTAGTGTTATTAATTCCCCACAGTTCTATGCACCTCACTCCACCTCGGCCTGTCTCTGCTGTCTATTTCTTCCATTCATCCATCACTCTGATTATGGGCGCTTCTTTTTCTCATAAACAATGTACACCAACCATCCAACCACTTCTAATCCTTCCAGAGGATTTTCATCGAACGTTCCTCACACATTGATCAAACTCTTTCAAACAGGACTCTAACAGCCCAATCCAATCCTATCTAACAGCCCAATCCTATCCACACCATGCAGCTGCATCAAAAACAGGCTGTGCTGCATGCTGTGTGTGTGTGTGGGGTGATTGGGAGGCTTGAGAGAGGTCAGGGAAAATATTTTCGCTTACCCCTCCGTAAGCCCCTCGATTGACACTGGGTCTCCTCGGACCTGCGCCAGCTCTATAGCTGGTACAAGTCCAAGGAGACGAAGGGGGCATGTCGGGAGACTCTGGAGGGGATAGCAGCTGGCACAAGTTGCTTGTGCTGGGATACACCCCCTCCCACCTCTGACATGCCCCCTATCCTCTCTGATTTGCCCACACACTGCCCTGTTTTGCCTGCCCTGCCAGCTTATGGACGTTGGCGGAGCCTCTCTTTACTGCTGCTGCAAACAGGGTGCTCATCAGTGTCTGTAGCAGCAGTCCAGATGTGCACAGCTATGCGCGCTTCTGTAAAGGTGGCTGCCACACCGTAAAGTGTGCTCCACTGCTAGAACGCTAGATCAGGTGGTAGAGCCAAGGAATAAGATTGGGCCATTAATGACCTTGCACAGTTCATCAACTATATACAATGCTACAGAAATCTACCAAATTAAGATGTTTTTGACCATATTTATCCCAAGGATTGGCTTATGGCACGGACACTAAACAAAATGTACTGTACTTTTCTGGGACCAAGTTTCCCAGATTAATATAATGAGGTCAAGATCTGTGGTACCATGACTCTGACATCTTACCTTCTTGATGGTGGTGGATCTTGCGATCCGCCATCGTAACGCATGGGCTGCCATCACCTGAGCCGCTCCAACGGCAGGCGACTTGCTGTTGACAGTGCAGAAGCCAGTAAGCCCCATGCTGGCAGTGGCAGGCAGCAGACTGGCCGCCGAGGCTAGTTAGGTAGTGGCGGGGGTGGATCAGGCTGGGGGCGGGTCAGATCTTGACAATAGTGGCATCTGGAGCCCCTGTCCCAGGTCTGACATGCCCCTGGGACCTAACAGCTGGCATTTACACCAACAAAATAGCTGGCATAGATCCGAGTAGGCCCATTGGGGACCAGGGAGCAGTGAAGGGGGCAAGTAAAAAATGTCTTTACTGACCTCTCCCTGCCAGCCTGGTCCCCAGCTGGCCTGCGGAATGCAGCAGAGGCTGCATCAGCGGTGCTACATCCTACAGGCTGGTCAAGGATAGGATTGGGCCGGCCCTGAATTTTATGGGCAGCCTCCAGAAGGAGGAGGAGGAGGAACTGGAATGACTGCTTCTGAGAAAGATGTTTCCAGGGTCCATAACCATCTGGAAGTTAATGTAGTTCTTTCTGCTGAGCCCTTCAAACACACCAATTTCACTATACTACTTCAGGGACCTCCATCCACATCAGGGGGAAACAAAGGAGGCATGTACAGTACTTCTAAAGAGTGCTTTCATTCTATAATTCCACCCTAGACACCAGGACGATCAAATGTTGCTTATTGTAAAGGGACATATTCCCTTATGTTACATAACTGTCTTTTATTCTAGAATATAGCTGCCTTGTATAACACAATGGATATCCTTCGTTTCAGAACCATTGCTTTTCCCCCCCTGGATTTTTGATACATCCAGCCACAAAGAGAAGGTTATTCTTACCAGAAAGTCTTTTGGGATCACCCCTATATTATGGTAGCCCCCCCCCAAAAAAAAAAACAACCTACAACAATTTTCAAACTCCTGGTTCTGTCATGTTGTGCCTACTTTATTGAAAAGGGCATTCAGATCATTCAGATACACACAGTTAATAATACTAAACTAACTTTAGAAGCAGCCATAATTTTGACTGGTTAGCTGGTTGTCACTAACTATATTACAGACTGGCAAGTGTGCCCCTGTCAGAGGTTACAAAATAATTGTTATAATTGAAACATTTTTTTCTCTCCATTTCTCACAAAGCCTCTCAGGCATTTTGAGGAATGACAGAATAAGGGAGGGAAGAAGGAACAAGGCAGGATGGGCCCAGGGGGGCAAATGGCACAGGGAGGGAAACTGTCTCTGCTGTGGAGAAACCTTTGCAAAATGTTGTATTCTTCAGTTTAAACTGGTCGGTATTCCTTGCCTTTTAATACTTTAATGTTTTTCTCACAAAAGTTGATAATCCCACCCCCTACACATGTAGCTTTGGGCAGAAATGTACTGTCATTATCCAGAATTAATCCCTCAACAGATACCAACAGCTGCTTATCCTGGAGCAATTAATCCTCAAGGAAAATATCGATTTTGGGCTGCCTCTAGGCTACCGTTTCAGGAAGAAGAGGTCACTGGAAAGCTAGAAGAGGTTGTGGATACCCTTGAGCTTCTCCTACTGCAACGTTTCCTATTCTAATTAGGATTGGGCCCATGCATGGAGGGTTTTACAACAGTGGAACAGTGTTCCAGTGCTATAAAATGGCTGTCAATAGCGTGCGCAGTGTGCTGCCGGCAGCCATTTTGTGACTGCTGCTGAAAGAGGTGGCAGCGCCGCAGCCTTGCCACTGGAGCCCATTGCCCCCGCCGGAGCTGGTAAGCAAGTGGCAGGGGTGAGGGTGGGTAGGTGAAACAGAGCAGGAAGGGGGAGGAACAGGGGAATGCCTGGGAGGCGAGGGGGCAGAACAGGGGCGGAAAGGGTCAGGTATTGGCAGCAGCAACATGTGCAGATATCTTCATCCTGTTTTCCCCCCCATTCTTTCTCCCTTACTCACCTCAGACCTGCGCCAGCAATGTAGCTGGCGCAGGTCCGAGGTGACCCATTGGGCTAACAGAATGAATGCTATCTTACCTGGAGGAGATTTCTATGACTCCCCCCCCCCCCAGCAGGGTGCATCAGAAGCTGCATCAGTAGGGAGGGGATTTAGTTAGGACTTGGGCTGCTAAATGTTGTTGTCCTGACAGCTGGACTCTGGTTTGCTTGTTCCTCCCACTCTCCAGTGTTGTCGCTCAGCACTCCCCTCCCCTTCACAATTTCCTTCTTCCTCTCTGTCTTCCTTTTCCAATCCAGGGAATGGAAGGAGAAGGAGGCGCAGAGGAGGCAAGTCAGTGGACAGAGATGGGAGCCCCGCCACTAATGTGCTGCCTGAGGCAACAGCTTCAGTTGGCCTCATGGATGGGCTGGCCCTGGAGGGCTACCATGTTTGAAGCAGCTTGAATGGCTTACAAATCAAAAGTCACACCCTTCTGCGTGCCAATGTATCATAGTGACTTGACTGATGTCGTGGTGATATTGATATACACAATCTAGCAATGCCTACCCACTACCAAGCAGATCCCCTCTCCTTTCATCCTGTACGTTCACACCTCATCTCATCACCTTTATTACAGTCACAGACCAGCATAAACGTTCACAGTTACATTGGCATGCAGAAGGCGTTGAGTCTCTGTGCAGTGTATGACACAATTTGCTGTGGAAATTATT
This sequence comes from Plestiodon gilberti rubricaudatus, assembly GCA_026170595.1. Classification (NCBI taxonomy): domain Eukaryota; kingdom Metazoa; phylum Chordata; class Lepidosauria; order Squamata; family Scincidae; genus Plestiodon; species Plestiodon gilberti. The sequence goes on along the minus strand of JANXHW010000001.1, from coordinate 217,756,600 downwards.
TCTAGCCTTTCCCTCTATTATTGTGTCATGGCCTTCTTGCAGAGCACTTGAACTCAACTTACAAACCATCAGTGATCCCCAGACAACAAGCGGGTCCTATACAAAACAACCCTTTCCTCTTGACTTGTGAGTACAGTACTCAGACGTGCACCATAGCTAACATATAGTTTCCTGGGGCCTGAAAACTGCTAGTGTGAAAACAGTAGCTGCCAGAATTAGGGCAGAGAAATAATGGAATTCAGGAGGCCCAACAGGGCTGTGAGGGTAAGGAAAAAAATATTCTTCCTTGGAAGAACATCAACTTCTACAAAGCTGCCCAAATCCTACTATAGATCCAGCCACTCTTTATTGTCCGGAGGTGGCATTGCTGGGTACCTGCCAAGTGCCAAGGATTATGACTGCCAACCCCATGAGGCTTCTGACCCTGCTGTTCTTCCTCCTTGTGCTGCTGCTCATGCAGAGGTCAGCCAGCTCAGACACTGTCTGATGGACCCCAAGACCTTCAGGGCTCAGTCAACCCTTGAAGCCTCCCATATCCAACTTGATACAGGGTAGCGTTGGAGGGACACACTCTTCTGAGTGCATCACTCTCTTGCTGCCGACTCTTGCCCTTTGTGTCTACACATGGATTTCTTCGGAGGCTCCTGTGTTGACACAAGGGCTTCTAGAAAACCTATTCACAAACGTGAAGGGCACGGGGTAGTAGGAGACAACAACAGAATGCCTCACTCTGCTGCCAAGCAAGTCCTCTGCTCTGCTCTCTCTAGAGGGCACATGGGCACTGTCTTACAGGTGGTTACTGTCTTTCCTCAGCTAAGGAAATTAGCTTGATATTGTGTGGCACTCAAGATCTGGTCAGGGAGGTAAATGTTACCGAACCGTTGGGGAACAGTGACCATGCTGCGATCTGTTTCGCCATGCATGTCGGAGGGAGAGTGCCGAGCAAATCTGACACGAAAACCCTTGACTTCCGAAGGGCAGACTTCCCCAAAATGAGAAGACTAGTTAAGAAAAAGCTGAAAGGGAAGGTAAAAGGAGTCCAATCGCTCCAGAGTGCATGGAGGCTGTTTAAAACAACAATCGTAGAGGCCCAGCGGGAGTGTATCCCACAAAGGAGGAAGGGCTCGACCAAGTCCAGGAGGATGCCGGCATGGCTAACAAGCACAGTTAAGGAGGCTATAAAAGGCAAGGAAGCTTCCTTCCGTAAATGGAAGTCTTGCCCTAATGAGGAAAATAAACAGGAGCACAAACTGTGGCAAAAGAAATGTAAAAAGATGATACGGGAGGCCAAGAAAGACTTTGAGGAACGTATGGCAGGCAACATAAAAGGGAATAATAAAAGCTTCTTCAAATATGTTAGAAGCAGGAAACCTGCCAGGGAAACGGTGGGTCCGCTGGATGGTGAGGGACAGAAAGGGGTGATAAAAGGGGACTTGGAGACTGCAGAGAAATTAAATGAGTTCTTTGCATCTGTCTTCACGGCAGAAGACCTCGGGCAAATACCGCTGCCGGAACGGTCTCCCCTGACTAAAGAATTAAGTCAAATAGAGGTTAAAAGAGAAGACGTCTCAGACTTAATTGACAAAATAAAGATCAATAAATCACCAGGCCCGGATGGCATCCACCCAAGAGTTCTGAAGGAACTCAAGAATGAAGTTGCTGACCTCTTGACCAAAATATGCAACTTGTCCCTTAAAACGGCCACTGTGCCAGAGGATTGGAGGATAGCTAATGTCACGCCAATCTTTAAAAAAGGAAGGAGGGGGGACCCGGGGAACTACAGGCCGGTCAGCCTAACATCTGTTCCAGGGAAGATGGTGGAAAGTCTCATTAAGGATAAAATCTTAAAATACATAGAAGAACAAGCTCTGCTGAGGGAGAGTCAGCATGGCTTCTGCAAGGGGAAGTCTTGCCTCACAAACCTGTTAGAATTTTTTGAAAAGGTCAACAGGCATGTGGATGCGAGCGAACCCGTGGATATTATATATCTGGATTTTCAGAAGGCGTTTGACACGGTCCCTCATGAAAGGCTCCTGAGAAAACTCCACAGTCAGGGAATAAGAGGGCAGGTCCTCTTGTGGATTAGGAACTGGTTGAAGACCAGGAAACAGCGAGTGGGAGTCAATGGGCAATTTTCACAATGGCGAGAGGTGAAAAGCGGTGTGCCCCAAGGATCGGTCTTGGGACCGGTGCTTTTCAACTTATTCATAAATGACCTGGACTTGGGGATAGGCAGTGAGGTGGCCAAGTTTGCGGATGACACTAAACTTTTCCGGGTGGTAAAGACCAGCAGGGATTGTGAAGAGCTCCAGAAGGATCTCTCCAAACTGGGAGAATGGGCAGCAAAATGGCAGATGCGCTTCAATGTAAGTAAGTGCAAAGTGATGCACATTGGGGCAAGAAACCAAAATTTCACATATACGCTAATGGGTTTTGAGTTGTCTGTGACGGATCAAGAGAGAGATCTTGGGGTCCTGGTGGACAGGTCGATGAAAGTGTCGACCCAGTGTGCGGCGGCTGTGAAGAAGGCCAATTCCATGCTCGGGATCATTAAAAAGGGGATTGAGAATAAAACGGCCAATATCATTATGCCTTTGTACAAATCGATGGTAAGGCCACATCTGGAGTATTGTGTCCAGTTCTGGTCACCATACCTCAAAAAGGATATAGCTGAATTGGAAAAGGTGCAGAAAAGAGCGACCAGAATGATTAGTGGGCTGGAGCACCTCCCTTACGAGGAAAGGCTACAGCGTCTGGGTCTTTTCAGCCTAGAAAAAAGGCGCCTGAGGGGGGACATGATTGAGACTTATAAAATTATGCATGGGATGGAGAGAGTGGATAGAGGGAAATTCTTCTCCCTCTCGCACAACACCAGAACCAGGGGACACGCACTAAAATTGAGTGGAGGGAGAGTTAGAACAGACAAAAGAAAATATTTCTTTACCCAGCGTGTGATTCATCTGTGGAACTCCTTGCCACAGGATGTGGTGATGGCACCTGGCCTAGATGCCTTTAAAAGGGGTTTGGACAAATTCATGGAGGAAAAGACCATCACAGGTTACAAGCCATAAGCAACCTCCTGGTTTTAGAAGTGGGTTTTCTCTGTGCCAGGTGCAAGGGAGTGGCGACTGGACACAGGTATCTTGTTGTCTCGTGTGCTCCCTGAGGCATCTGGTGGGGCCACTGTGTGACACAGGAAGCTGGACTAGATGGGCTTTTGGCCTGATCCAGCAGGGCTCTTCTTATGTTCTTATGTTCTTAAGGAGGGGTGAGTTAGGCTCTCTCTTCCTTCATAATAAGGCAGATTTCTGGTTAGCCCATTGATGTTCCCTCAATGGGAGCTAATAGCTGGGCAATCTTTAGAGATCTCTCATGAACCAAGTGGACCAATCTTTAAGCCAAGTGGACCAATTGCTTCCAACTGGGCCTTGCGCCTAAGGGCCCCCCACGACTGGGTAATTATTTACTTTTCAAAGGTTATCTATACATTTTGTTTGTTTACTTTTAAAATGTGCTTAGATCCGTTTGTTCCATTAACTCACACACATTTTTTAAGCATGCATTTTGACTGCTTTCTATTCTACCATAGTGATATAAAGTCTATAATACATTTTATTGATATCTCTAAGATTCTATAGACCATGGCTGCGAACCTGGGGCCCCGCAGCTCCTATGGCCGTCCCTGCTCTTGATTGTTAGGCATCAGAGTTTGGAGGGGGAGACTCTCCACAATTAAGTACGGTGTGTGTGTGTGTGTGTGTGTGTGTGTGAGAGAGAGAGAGAGAGAGATGTAAAGGGGTGTGTGTGAGATGAGAAAACAGCAGCTTGCAATCTGGAGTTGAGGCAGAGAGACAGGGACAGCAGAACCACAACCATTGTCACCACCTGATGCTTCCCCAACGGAGACAGAAACAAAAAATACATGCAGCTAGTTAGCGCATGCACATTTTTTTCATGAGATCCTTTTGACAAAACAGGAAGTGCAGGAGCTGCTGGGAACTCCCAGTATGTCCCACACTTTTTGTTTTATTTATAAAGGGACGACAAGGAAGGAGCCAGAAAAGTGGCTGCTTCCCTACCGCCTCACCTCACTCTTTCCTCACGCGGTCTCTTGAAGTTTAAAGGGACCATGCACGGCTGGAATGAGGTGAGTGAAGCAGCTCACTGCTGCTCCCTTGGTTTTTTCCGACAGAGGCAGTGGAGACCTCACTTCCTTTAGGCACCTCCTTCCTTCCTTCCTTGCACAGTCTCTTTACATTGAAAGGGACTGTGAGAGGAAGGAGTGAGGTCAGTGGGTAGGGAAGCGGATTGATGCTGCTCTGTCCACAGCAGGCTGGAGAGAGGCAGAAACAGACTCGGGTATTACAAAATCAGCTTAAGTCTCCAGTGGTCTCATACCCAAAGGAAACCAAAAGCTTGTTAGGACACCCCCTGGACCTTCTCACCCCTAAGGGAAGAGAGGAACGTGCAACGATACAATTAGAGTCAGGGACTCACCTCTCCCTGAAAAAGGAACGAAAGATATCTGGTACATCTTTTCTGGTTCTCACTGTTGGATAGATTCATCCATTATGCACTCTCTAGCTCCAGGTGAAACAAAAGAAAACAAGCACTTTGTGCTAGGAAAAAAGCAGTAATTTCCAGGGCAGGGGATGAGTTTGCCACGTTTAGCAGAAAGTATGCAACACGTTACTGTTTCACATCCTGGTCTAGCCTTAACAAGGCCCAGCAGTGTCTGACTCCAGGCCCAGCCTCCCCCTCAGGAAAGGGTGGTGATGTGACTGCTTTTTCTCTGCCAAGCCAACGCACACACGCAGCACATGTCTGTACTTGACCTGTGTTGTTGCCGCTGCTGCTAAAAAGAGATGGTCATATCCCAGGTGTCTTGTCTGTCCGGCAATCAACAAGATTCCTCCCCCAGGGAGACTAATTGAAGTCAGAGGCTCCTCCCAGTGCCAGGAGTCTACTCCAGCACCACCTGCCTGTGCCTTCTCTGCAGGAGGCACCCAGTGTTTATGCAAGTATAGCACATCCTCAGAAAATATTCTCCTTGTGCATGGCTTGCCTTAGACTAGAGGCAGCAGCAGCAGCAGCACCCTAATAAAACATGCAGTTCTTCCAGGACTGAACTAAGCCCTGGGAATGTACCCTGTAACGTGAGATTCAGCCTAACTTGGCAAACCCTGAGGTATGTTACCATTCCATGTACAAGTTACATCTTGTGCACAAGCCCTGTGGCTGGCCATGCCCAGGAACCTCCTTCCAATCAGCCCACTACCTAAGGAAACTCACAGCTGCAAAGCAGCAGAGAGGAGAAATACCTAAACTTATCCTCAGTGGTGTAAGTAGGGGGAAAAAACACTTTTGCAAATACTGTTAATGATGCAGCCTCACACTGCCTCCTTTAACCACACACATCTAGCACTGCCCCCTCTCGTTTTGTCTAAGCCTCATCTTTGAGCAGATCATTTAACACCAGCATAGTTTATGGGCTCACAGAATTGTGTTTAGAGCTCCAACTCAGAAAGTGCTCCCATTCCTTGCACAAACTACAAAGAAAACGGTGCCCGCAGCTCCATGCAGCAACTCTGGGGGTGGGGGTGGGGGAGGCCAGTGTGAGAAAGATAGCAGCCACAGTAGATAGCCAAGGCTGGCAGGGGAACAGCTCTACATGCAACAGGCAAGCCCAACAGAAGGTCCTGCTCCTGCTGTCCTGACAGGAATCCGAAAATGGGGCTTCCATAGCCCCAGAGTTAACAGAGAACAACATCCACAGACACAACACTGACTTCTAAAGCTTGTAGCAGCATTCCCATAGTGCCACTGAGCCTTACTCATGTTCAATGCACCTGACCATAATATAACACATTTAACATCACCACACTTAGTCCTTTGACCCTTATGGCGGAGCTACACTCCATATGCGCCTCGCTCCGTATGCGTCTGGTGCCAAGCCCCCAGGTTCAAACAAGGGGCTCTGATTGGCTGAACGAAACACAAACGCGGGCAAAGTGGACTCCAGCTCGACATTGCCTGCATTTGCGTTTCGTTCAGCCAATCACAGCTCGTTGTTTGAACCTGGGGGCGGGACACCAGACGCATACAGAGAGAGACGCGTGCGGTGTAGCTCCGGCTTTATGCTCATTCATTCTGAACTTGGATGGCTGCCACTTATCAACTCCTCTTCAACGTTTCCTCCCCCTCGCAACTCCTCCTGCACCTGCAGTAGCGTCTCCTTCTCCTGTTCCAGTGCAGGAAGGGTTCAGGAAGAAGCTGCTTCTGATGAAGTTTCCTTCTGATTTAAATCCCCTGTCAGCAGTAGCACCAGAATGTCTATCCCTGCTCTAATATCTGCTGGCTATCTCTACAGTTCTGTCCACCAGAACACATGAGCTGCTATAGAGTACTGGGCAGAACAACACATTTATTTTGGCCAACTCACATTCCCAACTGTGCATTTGCAAAGATATTGTGAATGTCGTCAGGCCCTTGCAGGCCCAACAGAGAACTGACAAGTGCTGAGGAGCCTATTGTCTCCTGAAAATGTCCTCACCTCCAACCATCCCCCCCCCCGCTGGAGTCTGGCAGATGTTTTTAAAAAATTAAGGTGGGAGGAGGCGCAAACATTTTCCTCCTGCACTCTGATTATTTCTTGCAAATCTCTCCCCCAGTTCCCTTCCTGCGTGAATGCGCATTCCAGTGTTGAAGCCTGCATGATCTGTGAACCAAAGAGAGGCAAGTGTCCTTCTCCGGACTGAAGCAGAATCAGGTGCAGAAAGGCAGAGCACATGAGGGCCCCCACAGTCCACACACAGTGGCAGGAGCTTCAGCCTATGTTGGTCCCCTGCTCACTCAGGTGTCCTATATGAGGATGATTGTAGAATCACACTGTCTGGATGAAAAAAGTATTTTTGTGTTGTCTGTGAGCAGAGACTCTGAAGGAACCCCCCCCCCCAACACCTCCTGCTTTTCAAAGGTCAGCTCCTGGACTTAAGCACCAAACCCAAAGTGCACAAAGCTGCCATATGGATGCACCTTGAAACAAGTCTAGATTTCTCCAGTCAGAAAGTCATATTACCACAGTTGAGAGTAAAAGGAAACACCTGTCAGCGTAGATCAAGAAGGACTCTTGTTTCACTCTGTAGTAGAAGACAATCATATGGGTGCGACAGCGCTGGGGGAAAACACTGCTGCAGGCCTGTTCAAATAACAGAGTACTTCAGGTTAAAACCTGGCTACCCCCCTCCCCATAATCATATTAGAAAAGGGCACCCAAGGTTGACTGAACAAATTAATATTATGAAGCAAATGACAACCAGTTCTAAGCTACAGAGGGATACAGGGAGTATACCTGCAGTAGCGTTGCTGGCCTGCCCAGAAGGGGGAGATGATGTGTTTTGAGTCATCGCCCCCACCCCCTGCACTCCCAGAAGGCTTCATTTCAAGCCTTCCAGGACCCAGGGCGGGTGAGAGAGTCAGAAAAATGCACCGTTTTCGGCACGATAAAATTCCCACCATGGCTCCTCCTCGCAAGGAGACCATGGTTGTCAGCTAGAGGCATTGCATCCCCCCCAGCCCCGGCCCTGTTACCCCTTGGAGGTGGCATCTAGGAAAACAGAACCAGCTCAGAGGTCCAAAACCCCACCCAATTTCTGCCTTTCACTCTGAGGCCCCCCTGGAAAGGGGGAAGAGAGAGAGGAATAGACTCCAAGAGAGGGAGGAATGAGGGAGAAATGTACTCCAAAACTGAGTGTGCGTGGGAATTACTTTAGAACAAATATGCCACAACTGAAACTCTATAATAGACATAGTTTACAACATCCTTCATGCATTTATCCTGCTAATATAAAGAGGGGGCTAAAAGACATCCCTGCCTCCCCAACACAATGGGTTCATGACCCTATATTCTGTCCGTCCATTCAGACAGCCACCTCGTCACACTTTCTGCTATTGGGGTCAGAATACAAATCATCATGATGGGAGGAATTAATGCAATTTTCCTTATAAGGTTCTAAGCAGTTGAAGGGCAACACCACTCACTGAAGGGCAGTATAATCTGTGCATAATCAGAGGTTAAGGAAACACATTTAGAGGGACTGAAGGCAACTGTGCCATCAATGAGGAGGAAACACACATGTCATGGTGAGACGCAGGCATGAATGGAGTCAATCGAGAGTGCTAGAGCTGTCACCACACGAAGCTGAGAGGTCAATTAGAGACATGCTTTCTTTACAGTTTAAAAATTTGTGGTGGATTTATAGAGCTCATAAACTCAGTGTCTTGTTTGCCCTGGCAAGAGGTGTGTGGAAAAGCATCCAGATCATTCAGTGGAGGCTGCTGGTGGGGAAGCTGCCTTTCCCAGGGGAAGTTAATCCTATTGCCCGTATCACACTCTACATTTCCACTGCATTTCCACAAGCAATGCACCTCAGAGGGCTGAATTTACACGGCAGATTTTCCATGCCATAACTGCAACTATTGCTTGGTCATTTGCTCAGGCGAGACTGCAGCCCCAATTCTTTTCTCTCATTATCTCTAGCAATCAGCTAACCTGGAGAAGGCAGCTAGGGAATGTGCTTTCGATTGGTCATGTCTACTCCACAGGCATAAATAGATTCCAACCACTCACCCCCAACAATAATTCCTCTGGGGTCAGACTCTTGTGGACATTCCACTCATCACTGGGGTAACTACAGGCTTGGTAAGCTGGTTGCCTGTACTGTATTGTCCTGAGGAGAGTCTTACTACTGGCCTGTTTCCTTAGACTTCTGATTGGGGCAGACATAAGAAAATGTTCTTATCAGTTGGCATAAAATACCATTTCCCCAGGTGGCTATATGCACGATGGTCAATTACTGCTTGACAAATGATCATATGTATTCAGCGAATGAAGCCAATCAGAACTAAGACAGAAGCCATCAGATGCCAATAAGTCCCTAGGGCAGAGCAGTTCTGCCACAGAAGCACAAACAATAGCTCATTCTTTAAAGCAACTCTCTCATTTTCTACCATGTTATTGTGACTCACTGCTGCCAATGGCAACTTTCATCCTGGAGTAAACAGCAAACACAAGTTGTCCCCGCCCTTGCAGCAGACTGAGACCATGGAGGGGGGAAAGGTTAAATCACCATGCTGTGGTCCTGAGCTGGATTGGGGGTCCCCACACAGACAGCTGCCACCATTGGAAAAACATGGAAAACCATGCAAGGCCAAGCAATGCGTTTAAAGTCACATCTACTTTGGCCCTCTTTCTTGTTCGGAACTTGTTGGGAACAATATTTTTCTATAAAGCGCATTAGTGCAACTACTGAATTACATTGAAAATAGACGGAAACACCAAGGACAAGAAGCAGAGGTCAAAATATCAACTTGACTTACTAGCCAAGTCTCTATCTCTTCTTGCTCCCAATTTCGTCACATCTCTTGGCATGTGCGGACGATTTCCAGAAGAGGCAAGGACTAGTTTTTGGAGACGGTAAGAAAAAGCAGAAGTCTCTCTCTCTCTCTCTCTCTCTCTCTTTTTTTTTTAAACTTTTCCCAAGCAGCTGCAAAAGTCACAAGATGACTCCACCTCCCTCCAGAGCCCTCTGACAAACAGGCTTGGGAGCCAGATGGAGTTTTGTCTCATTTGCACAGAATGTAGATAAGATAAGAAACAGCAGGTTCAGGTGAGAAAAAGGCCCACCTCTCTTCCATGTGTTCAGTGCTTGCTGGAGGGAAAGGTGGGGTCTTATCTCACTTGCAGAAAGCTTTGAAGAAAGATAGAAATAACAGGGGAAATATCCCCTATATATTCTCGAGCCTTCTCCAAATTTCCCAGCAAGCATAGAGGGCTGGAGGGAGAGAGAGGCAGGGTCCTGCCTCACTTGTGCAGAGGTTTGGAAGAGGACAGAAACTGTGGTAGAAACACTTGCAGTTTCTGTTCTTATTTAAAGTGCTAGACAAGAGGGAGGGAGCCTGTCAGAAGCTGCTATGAGTCCTTTTTGCCAGGGGGCCAAGGATGGCCCCTGCTGAACTGACGTGTAGGATTAGCAATGCTTGTTTGAAGGTCAGGGTTATATGAATATATGCCAATTGCACATGCTAAATTAGAATGCCACATTTTGCGATATCTTTTAGGGAGGGCCTGGATCTCAGTGTCAACCTTTGACATGTCCACCTATGGCTGGGAAAGAGGGGTGCCTGAAACCCTGGAGAGCCACAGTGCAGACAATGCTGAGGTAAATGAACCATGGATCTGACTCAGCAGCTTCATAGGTTTCGATCCTAACGTGACTCTAGTCTTTATCATCGCTGTGATGTGAAGGTTGTGACAAGAAAGTGGAAATGGAAAGGCCCTGCCCCCACTTCGCCATGGCTTGCTCAGTTTCTCAGGTTTTCTCCTTATAGGCCAGAACACAGAAAATGTGTGAGGAGAGCACCACTTTCTACTGAGTATCTGATGTCCTGCACACAGGGCATCAGACAAGCAATCTGAGGACTAGAAATGTGCCACTTTATAAAAATAGAAGCTAACTGCTTTTTAAAACGAAAGATTCAAAGCTGTGTGGGATGATAAAATACCAGGGCACCTTTTGGAAAACCTGGATATCATCAGATTTCTGGTGTATAACATCCTGCCATGGCTCTCTGTCTCTTATGTTTTGCCTCCCTGAGGATTTCAAACACATCCAAGCACAAATAAAAAATAAAAGAAACTGTCCTCCAGAAAAGACAACAAATAACTACGTAAGTGCTTTGGTATGAACATAAGGCTCCCATGGGAAGGCCTCAGGCCTTGTGGAAAGACCGTTAGTAGGGGCGGGCCGCAGGCTGATAGTGATAGATAACATTAGCAGCTTGTATAAACCACCACACCTCTGCCACAACCATAAAGGTAGATGACCCACGCTTAATTCCACCCTTCTCCTGATGAGTGACCCCTAATTTGCACATCTCAGGAGGGAGAGCTTTCTTTGCCCACCATGGGACTCAAAGCTGCCAGGGTGTGAAAAGATTGCAGAGCAAACAAATCCTTTGAACCCTTATCCACAAACATAGCTTCTGATCTGTTCTAGGTCAAACTGCAACTCCTGAGCCACATGTGGCTATTTAACGTATAATGTGCGGCTCTTGGAAATACGTTGGCTGAGCTCCTTTTTTCATCACAATTAATATAATAGGTAAATAAGAATTTTTCAAACTTTATAGTATTTACCAGGAATAAACTGGATTAAAACATAAGTTTAATGTTCATGGTGAGTAAATATATTTAAGAATTTAAATGCTTCTTAAATATTGCGGCTCTCAAACATTTCTCTTGCAGCTCTCAAACATCTGAAATGTATTGTATGTGGCTCTTACATTAAGCAAGTTTGGCCACCCCTGTTCTAGACTGTACATCAGCAAATCGGCATGAAATCTGGTCATGAAATCTTTCTGCCTGTCAGTTTGTCCCCAAGCATAAGCTATGTCTGTGGCACCATCAATCATTTTGTGGGCAGAATCTCTCTTCTTTGACCACCTCTCCCTGAACCTTGCCAGTTAAGAAGGAAAGTGGCGAGTTATCTTAGATCTGCGGTTCCTTCTGACTTTGCACCTATCATGTAGCCATTAAAGACAACCATTCTGCTTCCAGTTTGTAAAATGCCCACACCCTACACCCCTGCTGCCTCTCCTGCTCTTTCCCGGGCTCCTTCTTTCAGCTCATATTCCTTTGACAATAAAAAATATTTCATTCATCCTCCCAACAACTCTATGGGCGCAATCGAAACCTACTTAGGCCGCCATTGTAACCAACGGCCCAGCGAAAACGAGAGGCCCCAGAACGGAAAGGGGATTCAAATCCGCTCCAAAAAGGGAATTCAAAGGGGATTTGAATCCCCTTTCCGTTCTGGGGCCTCCCATTTTCGCTGGGCCGCTGGTTACAACGGCAGCCTAAGTAGGTTTGGATTGTGCCCTACGAAACCTATAGTTAATATTCCTATTTTATAGGTAGGTAGCTGAGGCTGGAAAAACATTGTTTTCTCATGTCCACAGAGACAGTTTGAAGCTGAACTACAGTGATTCAAACTCAGATGTGAGAAGGAAGACGTCACACTCCAGCCACCACACCGTCGCCCACACTTGACTTAAAAATAATTATAAAGAAATAAATTCAAATGACTTGAGCCAGATTTTAAAGCATTTTCACCAATACCACCTATTCTTCTGGAGTAAATAGCAGTGTGTGTATCACAAATGACCTGCCAGACTGAGTAAGGGATTTACAGTAATATCTTTTTTAAAATCAAGTTAAATTTTTCACTAATTTGCAAACATCTCTGTCCTCTTCTGTTGCTTTATGGAATAAATCATTCTCAACTGTAAGTGAGTAAAATGTCATACAGTTCTCATCTCAAACAGCCTCTCAACATACCCTCTCTTTTAAGAGCACATAAGAACCACCCTGCTGGGTGAGACCATGGGTCTATCTAGTTGCGTTTCCTGCAGTAACCTCTGGGGAAACTCACAAGGAAGCCTGAAGGAGATGACCATCCCTTGTTATTGACCCTGGCATCTGGTATTTACAGGTAATGCTCTCTCTAAGCAAGGATATTCCATTTTGCTATGTTAGACCTACCCTCCATGAGCTCACCCAATCCTTTTTTAAAAAGTCATCTAAACTAGCAGCCATCATTGCATCTCATGGTGCAGTAAGGTAATTTTGCATTGTGTGACGATGTTATTTCACTTTAAAGGAAAGGATTTGTGACTGAGAAATGGAGACTTGCATGCATTGCATTCACCCATTACATCTATGGCTGACATGCGATTTTAACTGGGATTCAGGTCTGACACTACCAGACCGCATAGGTTCTAAATAGGACCAACTGCAAATGTCACAGAATCAGAGACGACAGAAGACATGAACAATGCCCTTATTTTCAGAGGAGCAAACTTCCTCTACTTATGTAGACCACTGAAATAGTGGATCTCAAGCTTTACTCTCTGGTCTGCAGGTTGCAATCTGGATATAAAGGTGCCTCCCTGCCTGCCTGCCTATGGACTTGCAAGGCACTCAAGAGTCACAGGCAGCCCGTTCTAGGCATGTCTATACAGAAGTAAATCCCACCGAGTTCAGTGTGGCTTGCTCCCAAGTAACTGTTCACTGGCCCAAGTGCTGCTTTACAAGGTATTTGCAAGTCCTACCTCTTCCCAAGCAGGCCTATAAGTTCCCCACAAGCACAGAGAAACTTACTGCTACACTATACTTCATGCTAGAACCAGCACCAAGGAATTTACATCCAACAGTCCAGAGTTCTGCCTGTGTAAGAGGAGCCCAGCTGGATCAGAGCAAACGTCCACTGAGTGGCTAGTACCCTGCTTGCCACAATAACCAACCAGATGCCACAAGCAGGGCTGGAAGGCAATAGCCCAACACCAGCTGCCTTAAACTTCTGCAGGTCTATCTAGGCTGAAAGAAAGCAAGAAGTCAGAGACGTACAGTGCCTGGCATCCTCGATCCTTTGTTCCCCTGCTGCATCTTCTCAGTGGTGATGGAGGCAATTTCCCACGTGCCTTGGCCCAGGGCTGCTGAGCTCCTAAAGGCTGCCGACTGGGAAGATATTTCCTTTTGCAAGCAGCTGGGACAATTAAACTTTCACTGTTTAGTAACTGTTGGTTCTAGACAAGCTAGGCTATGCTGGGCTGGGCACTAAAAATGAGCCCCACCCACTGATGTTACCTAACCAGTTAATTTTCTTTTGTTGTTGATCTTTTTTTTAACGCACACACACACAACTCACACACACACACCAAAAGTTAAAAACCCCAAAGACAAGCTTGTACTCTCTGGGGCTGTGGTGATGGAGCTTATCTTCTAAAACAACAACAGCTGGATGAGACTTGGCAACAGACTGAGTTCTCAGCAGCAAACTGAACCTCGGTGAGGATCCAGAACGCAGGAGGAGAGACCGTGGGCCCAGCCTTTCCCAAGAATCTGAGAACAACCTTCCTTAACCCACAGTTCAACTTTCAGCCATCTCTTCACAAGGCAGGGCTCTGGTTCAAATAAATAAAGATCGCACAGGATGAAAAAGGATCTGAATCAATGCTCCATCATTGGAACTAAGTCTTTGACTTCACTCACTGATTTGCCTTGCTTGGTAGGATGTCTGTCTGGCCCCATCTCCTCCCCACTCCTTACACTTTGCCCCTTCTCTATTCACCTTTACGTGGTTTTTTTTAAATCCTGGTTCCCTCTTTTTTCCCATTGTGTAGCAGGGACATCAGTTCACGTTTGGGGGAGACAAAATTCACAGCAAAACCCAAAGACCGTCACCTGCCCTTTGATATACTCAAAATTAAACTGCAAAAAATGGTGTCCTTGAAAGGCATTCGATTGTGGTTACTTTGTCTGACCTCAGTATAAAGCAGAGGTATACCGTAGGTGCTCCTGAGAAGTATAGAAAACTCTGGCTTGGGGACAGGGTAGGGAAGACAACCCCTGCCCTCACTTCGTGCCGGCCCTGCTGTTGTCTGGATGCATTTGCCCTTTTTGATTAAGACACCAATCTGCAAACGTGCAGAGGGCCTCTAGCAGGTGAAGGCGAGTTCAAAGTCCATATGCATGTGGCTAGAAAGATGCATAAAAATACAGTGCAGTGTGATTTACTATGCATAGTACTGAGAGTCCTGGGCATTTCCAGAAGAGGAAGGAATGGAGTGGGCAGGCCTCTGGGCTCCAGAGAGTCGACGTAGTCTCTGCCCTTTGGGGAGTGAACGGAGGCCAGCACTCAGGCGAATTGGTTGGCACCCAGAAGGATGCAGACAGCACAGGAAGAGAAGAAGGGTGAGCCAGCAGCAGACTGGTGTCCCCAGAGATCACCCAAGCGCAAATGAAACACCTGATTTGAGGACAGAGAGCTGCAAGTCAATGTTGAAATGCTTGGTCAGACTAGCACGGAGGAGCAGTGCTGTTGTTGGCAGCAGAAGGCTGGCATCTGTGTGCTTCTCACTGAGGCATCAAATTAACATTTAATTGCATTCTGCAAGTAATTTTTATTTACATGTAGTAAAAACATAGTAACCAGAGCCAGCTATTTCCTATGCAGTTCACTGCGTTCCCTATGGGCTAGAATCCCACCTTTCAAGAGATTTGGGGGTTGAACTGCAAACTCTGTATTTCCTTCGTCACAGGTAGCAGCTGCTTTGCAAGGCAAATCTTATGACTGGTTCACATGGTCCTTCAGTTCTTTAGATCCTGGATGTGCAGACCCAGCCATTTAGACACAAGAGAGAAGAGATATGATGGGAAAACACACAAAATGAGAAACTGTCTGCAGCTTATAGGGCTGAAGAGAACCTACATATCCCTAGATGACAGAGTTTGCCTGGAATGATGCAGGAGTGGATGCAAATGGCCTTGTGCAGGCAAAAGCTGTGAGCTCCTGTCTCACAGCACCCACAACAGACAATTGTGTTTTGATATGCAGGACTCCTTCCCCTGGCCTGAGTATTTCCCTCTGCCTCTTTTTCACCTCAGGGCATAACGCAACACTAGAGAGCTCACAGAAGTGTGTCACTGACTCCCCTGTATTCAGGCTGGAGGAGCTTTCATTTCAACCATTTGCCTGCTGCTGCTTCCCTCCTGGGTCCCCACTGAATGCAACGATGGAATGTTGCAATGTCCATGGGGTGATGTGGATGGAATGGACCAAGGAGGAATGACTCAGAGGGGAGGGATGGTCTTAAGATCTGTGCAAAGGGGTGGGGGTCAATTGCCTAGTCTGCCCATGAAAGGAAGGCAAGAAAGAACCAGAAGATAAGGCAACCTGAGATCTTGTGGAGAGAAGTTGGACTTATGTAGATGGGTCATTATGATAACTCACTGAAGATGGGTCCCTGGGGTGAAAAGGGAAGCATTACAGCCCACTCCCCTGCCTGGCCAGAGCATGCAGTACAGCTGACAGAGCACATGCTGCATGCTATGGGGTGGTGGTGGTGACCAGACAGCCCAGGAGTGGTAAGTAAAAATCTTTTTTATTTACTTCCCTGTAGGTTGCCTGGCCTCCAGTGGATCTCCTCAGACTTACGCCAGCTATGAGGAGCCTCAGAGGGCATTTGAGCCGGGAAAAGGGGGATAGGATCTTGGTGTACACTGCTGCCAACGAGATCCTCCCCCTCCCATCTCTGAACTGCCCCTGGTTGGGCCCACTCCCCACCCCAATCCTCCCCCAAACTGCCCCTGCTGCCACCTTACCTGCTCCGGTGGAGAGTCTGGGAGCTGCTGTTGTGCAGAGCCTCCAGCCATTTGTACCGGGGGTTTTTGAAGCACATGACGAGAGCGCATGACGAGACGAGACGAGAGCGCTCAGAGGGCATTTGAGCCTGGAAAAGGGGGATAGGATCTTGGTGTACACTGCTGCCAACGAGATCCTCCCCCTCCCATCTCTGAACTGCCCCTGGTTGGGCCCACTCCCCACCCCAATCCTCCCCCAAACTGCCCCTGCTGCCACCTTACCTGCTCCGGTGGAGAGTCTGGGAGCTGCTGGCGTGCAGAGCCTCCAGCCATTTGTACCGGGGTTTTTTGAAGCACATGACGAGAGCGCACCTTTCATGCAGCTGGAATGCGGCTTATGCTGATGGATCACAAGATCTGTCAGCGTAAGCCCATGATAGGATTGGGCTGCCTGTTACCAGGTGGGGCTGCTTGAAAGCACAGTCTGTTATCAGAGAGGGGCATACGCATGAACTGGGAAGGTGCTTGACTTCCCTTTGATCATCATCTATTCACTGTAGCACTAGATTCATGGATGAGGAGATGTTAGAAACTGGGGCTCCCACATCCAATCCTGAACATTGTTGTAGCCAATACACCAAACTAACTAGAGTACAATACGTGTGGTGCAATCCTGTGCAAAGATGCATGGCTGGCCTAAAGGGCTGGCTGCTGCATCCTAAGCCGGGCTGCCCTGAGGCTGCTAGGTTGCACCTCGGGAGAAAGGGACATTTGTCCCCTCCCCTGGGTGTAGGCAAGCCCGGGGCCTATGGGCCTTCTGGGGTACATGCCAGCTCCGAAGCTGCCGTACATCTGGAGAGGCCGGGTAAGGTCGGCGCGGCCTGGGAAGGGGCTCTGGATATCGCCGCTGATATCCCTGCTCCCTCCCAGCCCGAGCCGGCCAATGACCCCCTCCCTCACTGCCCTGGCCCTTCCTCCCGCCGAGACCCTTACCTGTGCTGGCTGGCGTGGGATGAGGTAGGTGGTGGAGTGAGCAGTGCCAGCATCCGCGCCGCCGCCACTTACTCCTGAGATGTTGCAAACGTGCTTTACGGCACATTTGCAACACTTTAGGGTGGAGGATCAGGAGCTCCGCTGGTCTAGAGTTAGGTAGGATTGCACTGCCCATGTGAGTATACAGGTACCTACTGTATGTTCCCAAGGTTGCATTTAAGGTCATCACTACTATTCAGAGACAGAAAAGATGACACTGCTTGGGCAACAGTGGAAGTGTTGCTACAAATGAAAGTGTCTTATACTGTGCTAGAACCTTTAAGGATGTCTTGACAGGTAGGAGCCAAGGTTTACTTTATCTGAGAATCATTGCTTCATGTTACATGAAAAAACTTGAAGCAACAGGCTTATTCAAACTTGCATCAAACTTGTGAAGCAAGATTTTCACAGTGCTATAGGATAAGTGCTCAGCTCCCTGCAGCTTCTGAGGTAATTCTTTCAGGATGATTTTTTAACAAGGTGTTGTGCTCTTTTGAAAAGCAAGGCATTTACTGGGCTGCAAATGGAGACTGATGGCCACTTCTGACATTGTGATTTTCCTGCTCCCAAATGTCTTTGGATGCAGAGAAATATGCATATCTGTAATATAGGGTACTTGCTCTTGTGTACACTCTCAGCGGCGGAACTTGGGTGGAGCGTGTGGAGCACGAGCTCCAGGCGCTCGGGCAGGCGGGGGGCGCGCTCGGGGCACTTACCCTCGCAAAGTGCCACGTTGCATCGGCCCTCCCTCCCTCCCTGGAGCCCATTCGGCTCCAAAATGAGTTCAAAATGGGCAGGGGGCGCATCGACATGACGCGACGCAGATCCCGCCCCCATGCGCCGGGCACCGGGAGGGCGTCCGTCATTTCTGCTCCTTGTTGCCCGATCTTGTACTTAAAAAACATTAAAAATTGGTGGTTAGAGAGTCCATATTCTGTGCAGGGAAAAGTGAATTCTGCAGTCTATATACATTGTGCAAATTGAACACATTCCTATTATTCCTTTTATTTTTTGTATTAAGGATTCTGCAATAGTTTTACTACTTTGCATAATAATTGATTCTGGTTCTGCAAGTCATGGGAAGAGAAATGCCTATGCGAGGTACTGAGGAGATCCGCTCACAGTCAATGAAACCTGATGCAGTCATTTTTCTCAAACATGCCTTTGTAAGGGCTAGAAACCTGCTCTTCTTAAAAAATGTCATTCCAAGGAAGCGGAATTCTGCACTCCGGCACATTCTGTGCATTGTCTGTGTTCCTTGCAGAATCTCACTTTACACACAGCCCTGCCTCTTCTTGTGCACTTATCTTATGTCTATCTGAGCAGTAGTGTTATATATAATGAGCAAATATACTTGGATGATTTCCAGGAAAGGCTACAGTGACGTACAGGAGAAGAACAACACGTAACTTCCGCTATTGGAGAAAAATAGAGACAAGATGACTCTGCATTTTATATTTAAAATACCGTAATTGTGACTATTTGCTGTTACTGTGGCGTGTGGTGACAACTGCTGGCTAAAGTCCGATTAAGCAGGGACAAGTTTTGACCGGCATAAAAGCAAAGTTCTGCAATATGCACTGTGCTGCACAGAGGTTACTAATGTTTGTATATGTGTTTGAAAGACCTGTCCCTTGTGCACTGATCCTGCCCACATTCCCTGTTGCACCCACTACGTGCGTCTGTGGCTTTGACCATTAGTGTGTGTTGCTGTCACCTTGGGAATTCCATTGTATTCCCATGTGCAGCTGTCAAAATAACTGACTTATGTAAACCAGTATGGCAGCATTTGCATCACATCACAGTCTCCAAAATGGCAGCAGCATACAGCAATAATTGCAGAAACAGGGTCTGTGGATTGAGGCAGGGATGAAAGTGTTGCTTTCAGACCATTACGCCAATTTTGGGCTGGGGAGGATTGTGGCATAAGACCAGGAACAGTCCAGCTTGGGTTGGTCTAGGCCAGGGGTGTCAAACGTGTCTCATACAGTGGGCTGAATAGCATTCATGGCGCCTGCTGAGGGCCGGAAGTGATGTCATTAAGCAAGAGGTGACGTGATTAAGCAGGTGAAGACGAGAAATAAGCTCTCACGTAGGAACTCATTAGCTGCAAATGACAGAAGAGAAAATATGCAAATCTTTATCATATTTTCAAAATTTGGGAGAGCCCAATTATCACGCGGGCCCAATTTCAGCAGCCCCACTTCTGCCGAGGCATCGCTTCACAGCTCAGCAGCTGAGAGCAGTTGATGGTGGTGCTGGGAGAGCCCAATTATCATGTGGGCCAGATAAAGAGCTTCTGCGGGCCATATCTGGCCTGCAGGCCTTATGTTTGACACCCCTGATCTAGGCCTAGTTCAAAACAGTAATTAGCATGCAGATTTCCATGACTTGTTCCAATATGTACAGAGTCAAGATTTATGGGGTTTTCAGCCATGTAGGTTTTTTCGCTGAAGAAATAAAGGAATTTACTTTTGCTTTTGAAAAGGTCCCAAGGGCGGGAAGAAACGTAAAGCGGAAGATCTAAGGCTTTGTATACTTGACTGTTTTGGATAATCCTGGAAGCGTTTTGCCCACAAGATTGGGGTGCACGAGTAAAAGGAATTTCTCCAGACAAGTTATTGTATGTACATTTCTTTATTTCTTCAACGAAAAAACCTACATGGCTGAAAACCCCATAAATCTTGCCTCTGTACATATCAAAACAGGAAGCTCAGCTCTAATTCACAATGCTGTCTGACTAAATTCCGTAACAAAAATGTTTCTTCTCAACCATAAATGCTTCTTCCCACCTTCTCAATATATGCACCTCCCGTCATGTAATCCTTGCTTCACAACTCTGGTGCAAGTTTTAATGAGCCCATTGCACAAAACATTCAATCAGATGCAGTGACTCCCCAGCAAATAAAATAGGTGTCATCATTAACGACAGAGGTGGCAAAGGGAGGGCGTTATTAAGAACCATCTTCCTCTGGTTTGTGATCTCATGAGTTTTAACCTTCTACACTTTTCATCACTGAGCTTTGTGTGTTTGCATGCATGGGATTAATTATGAGTTGCTTAGAGACCACTAAATTGGAATAAGGTGTTTAAACATGTCAAACCTGTTTGAGCCACTATGCTAAACAGTCATTTGGATTGCTGGTACTTAGTCAGCACCTTTGCTATGCTTTCCCATTTGAGGCTATCTTTTACTTAGCAAGAGTCTAAATGTTCATGGAACAGCTACTGTACAATGAGAATAATCATTGCTTAACTACCAGCAGTTTCATTTACAGGACCTGACCCAGGTGCTTGGCAGTATGGAAAATCCTACAGATCATTTACAAAACGTTAGGATTAAATATACCGTATTGGTCTGAGTATAAGACTCACTTTTTTCTCCTAATTTAAGTTTTTAAACTAGGGGTGCGTCTTATAATCAGGCTGTTGCAATTTAATGCCAGTGATTTAATTAATTTTTTTTAATAGCACCAAACTTTAAGGGTGCGTCTTATAATCAGGTGCGTCTTATACTCGGGACAATACGGTATGTTAACTAGTGAGGTCAGCTAAAGGTGCCGGAGCAGAGGTATAGTTGAGAAGAGGGGAGTAGAGCTCCCTGACTGCTCCTACAGCAGGAGTGGTGATGTCATCAGCAGGAACACTCAGGTGCTGTTTTTGATACTTTTTAAAAGGACTTTAGCTGAGAAGCATCAGGCTCAGCAGGAGGCAAACTGAGACATTTGTCTAGGGGCATATGTTAATTCTAGGATGGTCATCATCTTTCCTAAGGGCTGCCTGAGAGACAGCATGTAGTTCATGTTACATTAAGACAGTGGTTCCCAACCTGGGGGTCGGGACCCCCAAGGAGGTCGGGAAGCAGTTTCTGGGGGGTTGTGGGATGTTGGCTAGATGGCCGCACCCAAGATGGCAGCTCATTCCTCCTCCCACCCACCGCAGAGAAAGCAGTGTCTGATGCTCTCTTGGGGCTTGTTAGCTCATCTTGTGTTACTTTCTGCTGGCCTTTTAGCATCTCTGTTAATATTATCTCACTCCCCCCTCCCCCCGTGGGGCTACTTATGAGTAAAACTTTAAAAATGTAATTTTAAAAAAGTGTAATTTATTAAACAGTATAATGTATTTAAAAACGACGACATAACTGCTTTCTTACTGACATCACTTCCGGCTCTAGGTCTTAGGGGGGTCCCAACAGATTGTCATTTTACAAAAGGGGGTCCCGGTGCGAAAAAGTTTGGAAACTACTGCATTAAGGCTACAATCCTATGCAAGTTAATCTGGGAGTAAGTCCTATTAACTTACTTCCACTCTAGAATTCCTTTTCTATGTATCTTGGATATTTTATTTTATTCTATTTTTCTTTTTTCAGTTTTATTGCAACCTGCTTCAAAAGTTAGGGATGTACTGAGCTAAATCTTTTAATGAAATATAATAAGTTTCAAAGTAGGAATAGGTGGCTCAGTGGCTGAGAAGAAAACACTGTAATTAAGACATTTAAAGTTGATTTTGTTGTTGTTGTATAGTCTTAGCAGGGCATGGCTTTGGGGGAGCGTCATGACAAACTTCTGCACCGCAAAAAATTACCAGTACTCCACTGGGCTGAAGGGAAAGAAATACACATGGGGAGAGAGAGAGGGAGAGAGCGGTCACAAGAGACTATCCTCCAGGAAAGGGGCTGCGGCATCCACTGGCCTGCATGCGCCAGTAGCATGTGCTGGGGGAGACTGTACTACAAGAGGTGTTTGCAAAGATAGGAGTGGACTCCCATGCTTGACTTGGAGCCACAGTATCCACCCTGAAGATGACAGAGCATCTTACCTGACCTGGTGGAGAAGCAATCTTCCATTCCTGGCTTCCGGTCCTGGTCCTCTTCTAGGGCCAGAGATGCTCTGGGGCAAGAAGTACAGGAGCAAATGGTAGTTTTCAAACTTGGGATTTGTGGAGAGGGTGACTGAAGAAAGGAGGATTGGTGGGGGGGACTAAAAAAAATAGACCTTGGGATCTTGGCCTCCAGTTTTGTATGAATGGAAAAGCTCCGTTTCTGCCACCTAGATTTTCCCCAGTTAAAATAATTGTTCATCTTCCTCACTCTGCCTGGTAACAAACAACTGTGTCTCTATGTGGAGCCATGTTAGCAAAGCTGACAGCAGATACCTGTGGTTAGTGGTTGTCGGTTGGCAACATTTTGGGCTTTTATGGTGGGTTGTGTGCACAAGTGGAGATCTGGCTTAGAATCTTGAGGACCAGACTTCTCCAACTGGGTATGGTGGGCCTCCTCAAGAAACAAATGGCTTGAGAAACTTTGCAAATGTAACCCAGGACCTAGTCCCCTGATGGCGAACCTATGACACGTGTGTCACTGGTGACACGTGAGGTCATTTTGGGTGACACGCCAGTGTTTCCCCCAGTGCCCCGATATTTTTTGTCTTGAGCATTTAGGGTAGAGATTTTTGGCAGACCTCTTTTATTATCTAGTAAAACTCAGCAACAAAAAAGTCACTAATGATGTTAAATAAAATGCAATGTGTTCTATAGTTGTTTTCAGTTCAGTTCAATTCAAAATTACTACTGTATTAAAAGTAGCAATAGTCAAAGTACTATTAAAAGTTGGGGGGGGGAGGGGGCGACACACCAGCAGAGTCAAGTTAGGCATTTTCAAAAATTTTGACACACCAAGCCCAAATGGTTCGCCATCACTGACCTAGTCTTATATTACTGGAGCAGAATGGTGGGGCCAGCAGTGCTGATGTGGAACCGTCTTACGTGATCCACCCCTCCCATGAAACATTACCAGAGCAGCACATGATCTAGTCACACGGACATGGCTACCATGCCACTCTGGTAATGTAAGAATGGGCTCTAAGACCCAACAGTTCGGCAAGGTACATGGTCCAGTCTTCTGGCATCTCTCCTATCTGCTAGCTTTTGATTTACAGGGATATTTCAACAAGAGCGCTCAATATTCAAAATGTGATTCTCCCACACGCATAGTTGAGGTAGTACAGTCCATTGAGAACAGCGGACTGTGTGACCCCAAGCCTGACCAAGTCCCAGGCATGAGAACATACACATCAGTGGGAAGAGAAGGAACACAACACATGACTTGTGTTGGGGACCCCAAGAGAGAGAACCTCAAAATAATCTTAGGGAACTCTACAAACAGATAGGGAGTTGATCCACTGGCCTCCAACACCATTAGACAGTACCAGTGTGGATTGCATTGCTTTAATTACATTGATTGGAATGGGATGGGGAAGGGAAAGCACATGCAGGCAAACCTCTGTCTGTTGGTCAGTTCTAGACACGGGCGTCACTGGGGCGTGGTGGGGGGGCGGGCCGCCA
This sequence comes from Plestiodon gilberti rubricaudatus, assembly GCA_026170595.1. Taxonomy (NCBI): domain Eukaryota; kingdom Metazoa; phylum Chordata; class Lepidosauria; order Squamata; family Scincidae; genus Plestiodon; species Plestiodon gilberti. The sequence goes on along the minus strand of JANXHW010000001.1, from coordinate 217,733,025 downwards.
GGGGGTGACGTGCGCACCCCCTCGCGCGTCACCTCCATGACGCGCGTCGCCCTCCGGACGCTCCGAGGCCGGCCCGGGAGCCGGCCTCGGAGCGTCCGACCCCGTCGGCGCTCCAGGGCCTTCTGAACGAAGGCCCAAGCAGCGCGTCAATCCGGGTATTTCCCGGATTTTCGCGCATGCCCAGACCCGTTTTGAGGGCAAAAAAAAGCCCTCAAAAAGGGTCTGCGCATGCGCGAAAATCCGGGAAATACCCGGATTGACGCGCTGCTTGGGCCTTCGTTCAGAAGGCCCTGGAGCGCCGACGGGGTCGGACGCTCCGAGGCCGGCTCCCGGGCCGGCCTCGGAGCGTCCGGAAGGGGGCGACGCGATGCGGGGGGGGGGAGCCGGGTGGCCCCCTCCCCCCGCGCCTATAACGTCGCGCCCCTAGGGGGGGTGACGCGCGTCCCCGCACCAGGGTGACGCACGTCTAGTGACGCCAGTGGTTCTAGATATGCATAAAAACCAGGAAAGGGGAAACAGAAGGCCTCAGACCTTTCTTGACAACTGGTTATACAGTTATATGCTCAGAGTCTAGGATTCTCTTTCATTTATTCAGTTCTGGCTCAAGCTCCAACCCAGGGAAATCTGGACTCCAGTTTGAATGTCTGTCTCCCCACCCCCACACTTCTGAGACTAACTAACTTTCCAGTGCTGATGCAGCCGTGCCAGTGAGGCATGTGCTGCATCCTGCAATGGTGGTGGTGAGGGCGTCACAGAGGCGTTTGTTCCCTTACCTCAGGGCTGCATTAGTACTGAAAAGTTGGTTAGGATTGGGCTGTGAATAGATATTGCTGTTTCACCCAAAGTTAACAAGCAAACAATAACAGAGGCATGAGCAAAAACTAAAGAGATATCCCATAAGTCTAAGAGGCTTCACTTCCTTCCCAAAGTCTGGGTGCACCAAGGTAAGACTGTACCAATTTGGTCTCACTCAGTGTCAAAGATGAGCCACAGGTGCAGCCTGCTCTGTGGGTTGCTCAAGCACAACAAAAACACTGAGAGAGCTGCAATAGAAAGGGGCCGTCCAATCCTAGCTAAACTCCTGCACGGCGATGCAACTACACCGGCACCGACGTGGACTGCACTGCATCTCGTGAGGGAGTTTTGCATGCTGGAGGTCTCCTTGGGGTAAGGGGACATTTGTTCCCTTGCCCTGGGATAAGCACAAGCAGTGGCAACAGGTCAACTCGGACCTGTATCAGCAATGTTGTGTCAGCGCATCAGGCCCTGGAAGGGGGATAGGATACAGCATGTGCCTGTGCCATTGATCCCACCCCCTCCCAGTTCCGATCCACCCTCCCCTGCCCTGTTCCACCACCTGCATCCATCCTACCTGGTCCAGCGGGCGTCCCTGCGTCCACTGGTGCCAGCGGGAAGGCTCTACCCTTCCTGCCAGCATTTCTAGAACTAACGCTGTTGCAAAGCTTTACGGCACTTTTGCGACAGTATGTGCTGGTGGAAACCGCTTTCCACCGGCACAATCCATCAATAGGATTGTGCCATAAATCTAACAGATGAAAGCAACCAGGTCCCAGCAATTTTTCTGGTCTTATTAGCTTCAGCCAACAGGAATGGTCAGTCCACTTGCAATGCTAGCCAATAGGAATAATGTATCAATATTCTACTTCCCAAGGTAGATAAGGGTTCATGTCCAAAATCAACAAGGAAAGAAACAGTGATTACAGTCAATCACAATTTAAGAACATCAGAAGAGCCCTGCTGGATCAGGCCAAGGGCCCATCTAGTTCAGCTTCCTGTATCTCACAGTGGCCCCACCAGATGCCTCTGAGAGCACACAAGACAACAAGATACTGTACCTGTATCCTGTTGCCACTCCCTTGCATCTGGCATTCATAGATGGGTTGCCTCTAAAACCCCAAGGCTGCATAGTCATCAAGTCTTCTCACCTCATTTGAGATGAGAATCTCACCTACAAAATTTAGAAACCCTACTTCAGCCCAATGACAATTCAGCTACAATAGAACTTAAATAAAAATCCACAACCATCAGTTATTTGGTGAAGAAATGAAACATATGTTTTGGTTTCTTTCTTGTCTTTGTTCTAAAACCTGAACTCTTAACAAGAGAATTTCTGTCAGAGAGCACAGTGGCCCTGAGACTAAACAAGGTGGCTGGAGGAATAGTCAAAAATAAACCAAGCAGCAGATTGTTGTTTAAGATATTATATATTTGGACATTTAAACATGTAATGCCTCATGTTTAGCATTCTTTCCCACAGGCAAAGAAGATTTCCATCCATCAAAACATCTTGAGGTCCTTACAGTATTGGTGCACTACTACCAGTTTCCACCATTAGGGGGCTGCACCTTGCATTTTTCTAAATAAACCTCCTCCCTCAGAAATATTATATTTATAGCATCCATCTGCCCCACCTGCACTGGCAACATGTAGTGTTAAAATCTGAACCACTTTGGATCCTACTCATCTTTCTTCCTTTTGGGCCAACCTGGCAGTTACTCGTGCAGCCTTCTGGAAGAAGCCCTGTATGTATAGGCTTTGACTTCTGTTGCATTGCCACCATTTCAGGGAGTCTTTTTTTTTTTTCCACAAGGGCTCAGGGTTCTTGGCCAGTTTCTGTTTGTGTTTTGGGTTTCCGAAGTCCAGCTTCAATGTGAGCCAATGGGCAGATTACATTTGCATATATTTTAACTTATTAATATATACAAACCGTCAGTGGACAGAGTTCTTTCCCACTCCTGGGAGATTCTCCAATTTTCCTTTATAACAGCAGATTAATGAAATCTGTATATTATCTCTGTGCCGGGAGGAAATAGTATTCGCCAATGTTCTCTTTTGCAAAATGTTGTTTTCTGAAAATTAGAGTGCAATGCAGGTCGAAAAACAAAAAGCCACGCGCACCACTCCAGAGCCATTTGTCATAGGCTGGCAGGTGCAAAGCCTAAATCCTGGAGAGGGAGCTTTGCTTCGGGAGCATAATCAAATGCTAATGTGGCACACCACTGAGATCTGCTCCACATCTGAATAATTGCCTACTATGGCTGACTATTTAGGTGTCAGTAACAGGGTCAGCACCAGTCCAGCAGCTGCACTCACTCAGCCTGACTGCACGGGTAGAACGTGTGTACGCCATGCTCAACGCTCCAGGTGTGCTTTGCTCCAAGGACTTTGTTTCTCGGAGATGGTATAACATGCCGTAGGCCCTGCCTGCCGGGCTATGCTTGCTGCTAAGCTGCACATGCTACAGGGCAAGTGGTGATGAATCCCTTGACAGCAACAGCTGAATTTCTTTCAGAGACAACACATGATGGTGCTTAGTTCCATTATTGGCCTTGGATCATATAGTGTTTTTAGCGCTATTACATTGTTTCCCATTGTCATTTGGTAGCTGCTGTGGCTTTCTGGTGGAGACAATAAAAAGCTCTAGAATTTAGAAAACACAGAAAACACTCTTCAAATGGCAACCCTGTTTTTGGCAATGAATGAATCTTATTGTTTATAATCAAAGCAAAAGGGGGGGCTGTGCAGCATTGGGTTAACAACATAGACTGAGAGACAAGCTCCATCAAGGTGCTGCTGAATAAAGAGACATTCCTGATGAAGAAAGAAACAAAACTTAAGGACTAGAACAAGGGTTCTCAACCCCTTCCCGGCCGAGTACCACCTCCAGCACCACTCTCCTGCTGTGTACCACTGGAAGTGACTGCCAGTAACTTCCAAGTTTTCAGAGGCCAGAAAACACAGGTAGGAGACTCTGGGGTGTGGGTGGGTGGCTGGGAGGACCCTTCTCAGCGTTCTTGAGAGGCTCAGCCAAAGGCAGGAGCCTCTCGGGAGCGAAAACACACCACCGAAAGCACCGCATTGGAGTAGGGTCCCGGTGGTCCAGTGGTCTGAGTAAACAATCTCGCCCTGACTCTCTCATCACTTGAAAGATTCCCAAACCAAAAAAGCACATTATACAGTAGTAGTCACAAAATCTGGCGTTCCTGTAGGACAGTCCCTTTCTTTCTCTTAAATCCAAGGCTTGGTTCAGAGTTTTCTTGGTAAGAATACATAAAACCTACAGAACTGAAGCCACTCACATATAAGAAGCTCCATTGCCGTCACTCTTGGTTCGCATTTTACTTGATGAGATGGAGCAAATGGACAGTGTAAATTCATATTTCTAAATTCAGACCAACAAAATTCAATAAAGCTGTGAATTCCCCAAACGAATGGCAGCATCGGCACTTTTGCGCAGGCGCAATGAAGTCCATCCATTGTGGTGCTTTTGTGCAGGCGTGCGTGATAGTGCTGGGCTGGTTCATCCTCTGGAATGGAACCAATGTCTTGGGGACCCATAGTGCAATCCTATACTTGTTTACTCAGAAGTAAGTCCCACTATGTTCAATAGGGCTTACTTCCAGGTAAGTATGCCTAGGATTGCAGCCCTAGTGTATTTACTGAGGGCCAAACCACACAGTATATCAAACACGTCTTTGACCTTTCCATACTTGGTTTATGTTTCCTAATGGGGTTTGCTTCTGAGTAGACATGCCTAGGATGTCTCTAAGTAGATATGCCTAGGATTAAGTAGACATGCCTGAGTAGACATGCCTAGGATTGTGCTCTAAGGGTTAACAAGTTACACCTGCCCACATTCCTTCTCCTAAAGGTCTAGCACTCTGACCGGTATGAATCTGGTAAGCCTAGTCACAACTTACTTTTGCTAGACTATCAGCCCGATCCTGTGTAGCGCTGCCCCAGGGCAGAGTGTCATGCAAGTGCCGTAAAGCACTTGCGCGACACTAGGAGAGCAAGCAGCCAAGATCCCCCGGTATCCTGAGCTCCCTCCAGGTCCCAGGTACACCGACATAGGCGGCGCAAATGTATGCGAGCTCTGGAGCTCACGTACATTCGAGTAGGTCTAAATTACTTGCCTCTCCTGGGCTTTCTGCTCTCCTGCTGCCCATAGCATGCAGGGCGTGCTCCATCAGCGGTGCTGCACTCTCTGGGCCAGCAGGGGATAGGATTGGGCTGTGAATCTAATAAATCCGAAATTCATTTCAATATTTTTTGAAGCTTCTGTGAAATCAATGTGGTGATCTCAGGGCCAGCATGAGAGGCAGCATAATATGGGCAGAGGGCATCTCTTCTGCTGCTCCTCCTATTCCTTCTTGAAAATGAAGAGGGGAACAGAATGGAAGAGGAAGTGTGGAGGAGAGGACTGTGGTGGGCTAGCACGCATTCTAACCCATGGGTGTCAAACATAAGGCCTGTGGGCCGGATATAGCCAGCAGAAGCTCTTTATCCGGCCCCCATAATAATTGAGCTCTCCCAGCACCACAGTCAGTTCCTGATTAATGATATCACTTCCGGCCCTCAGCAGGCACCATGATCCGCTATTTGGCCTGCTGTATGAATCGAGTTTGACACTCCTGCTCTAACCCACCACTTCTCTTCCACACTTCCTCTTCCCCTGTATTTATTTTCAAGGAGGAGTTGAAGGAAGAGAGGTGGAGACACTGGTGGCGGCCGCACTGCCAAGTAAAGAGGAGGTGGCATTTGGTGGACTGCTTCAGGAGCCAGGGGATATTAGGACAGACCTTTTCAGTTAAGGTGTTCACACCACAAAACCCCCACACTAGGGCAAGCATAACCCTAAACTAATTTTTCCCATGCACATCTTCTAAGTCATGCTGGGTGGAGGCCCATTAGCAAAGCATTGTGGGAAAGAGGTTGTTTTTTTTTTGCTGTGTCTATTTTGCAATTGAATCAAGAAGGCTTTGTCCTCAGGGCTGTCAGCCTGGCACCTGCTGCTCATGTTGGTTTAATGAGAAGAAAAGAAAGACTTCACAAGTAGTGCAGATGTATAGTAAACATACTTTTATTTCCTATGTAAAGAATCTGTCACTCTAACCTGAATTACATCTGGAAAAGAACCAGCAATGAGTCAAGTGCACAAGACTTCTACAACTTGTTCAGTTCATGATGAGGATGAACAGATAGGGTGGGAACTATGATTTTGCCATGGACAACCAAGAGGAAAGAGACTCAATGCCCTTACCAGAGGGTGGAGGGTGTATGAGGTGAAGGTACGGGAGCTGCCAAATCTGCACTGTGCACCTGCTGCATGGCTGCTGATGGAACAGCACTGCCCAGTGTGAGCACAGTCCATGGCTGGCACTGAGCACGGCTGGCCAGTCAGCAGCTGCGTGCTCTTATAGCCCTCTTATGAACTGACAGCCAGGATGGTGTAGTGGTTTGGGAGTTGGGCTTGGACCTGGAAGATACAGGTTCAAATCCTCGCTCAGCCATGAAGGCTTCATGAATCATGATGAAGCTTCCTGGGTGACCTTGGGCAGTCACTGTCTCTCAGTCTCACCTCACAGGGTTGTTGTGAGGACAAAAGGAGGGAAGGAACTATGTACACCTGCCTGAGTTCCTGAGGAGGAAGGGTGGTATAAAAATGTGAATAAATAAATGAAAAAGTATGGGTCAGCAACTAGAAATCAGAGGGCAGGAGTAAAGAGACAGTTCTCACAATAGAGGGAAGTAAGACTCTCTAGGTTCTGCATTGGAATTTCTGCTTTTTAAAGTTTATAAATTACCTGGAATAAGAGTGAGTCAAGTTTGTGGCCAAGTTTGCAGATGTCACCAAATGATTGGATGGTGAAAACCCAAATGGACCTTGAAAAGCTCCAGGACACCTGAGTGAATAGGCAATAAAATGGCAACTGAGATTCATTATGAATATCAGTAGTGGGGGGATCCTAACTTCACATACACACTGATGGGGTCTGAACTGGAAGTCACAAATCCGGAGATATCTATTTATTTAATACAGGGTTTCTCCCATGACAAAACTCAAAATAGTGTTAAATGGGCAGTCATCCATCCAGGCACTGCCCAGAAAGGCTTAGCTTCAGCAAGGTGATGGTATCATGTGACACCAGGTCATGTCCTGGGAAGAGATTGCAGGATTGCACTGGACAGGGCAATGAAAATGTCAGCGCGAGTATGGCAGCTGTGAAAATGCAGATTCCATGCTAGAGTTTATTAGGAATGGGATTGGGATTGAAAAGAAAATTGCCAGTATCATAATGCCCTTAGACCAGGGGTGGCCAACCTTTCCCCATGAATGCTCCTGGCCCTTTAATAGTTGTATAGGTGAGGGTATTCCAGCAGGTGAGGCTGCTTTAGCAGCACCATCAGCAATTGCAGCTGCCAAGATTCTGACTTCTACACAACTCTTGAACACAGAGGTCCTAATGGTGAAAGGTTGGCCACCCCGGCCTTAGACACATCTATGGTGTGGCTACATTTGGAATACTGTGTGCAGTTCTGGTTGCACCATCTCAAAAACGATATAATAGAGCTGGAAATGATGCCGAGAAGAGCAACCAGGGTATTGGTGCACCTTCCCTGCAGAGAAAGGCTAAAGAGAAAAGCAGTATAGAAATATCCTAATTAACAAAGTGTTCAGTTTATTTAGTGATTAAAAATGAGGACATGCATGTCCAGCCCCCCCCCCCCAAAAAAAAACACCTGGTGCATCATTCCACTCTGCAGTCTCACATGGGTCAGAATATAGAAACTGCATCCAGATCACATGGTTTATATGGAGCACTGGGTGTGATGTGTGTGCCTGCATCATGTGGTGGGTGAGGCCAGTGGGTGGTATCATCTGGACCAGTCAAATCTATTGCTGAATGCCAGTTGCCTTCAAGCCCTGATGGATGATGTCCTTTCCTTGGCTGAACCAAGTTACAGGACTAGATGGACCTGTGGGTTGAGCCAGTATGTTCTTCTCTGTGCTTGAATGGTGTGGACCCACCATCCCTTATGCCTCAACTGTCCCGTTTCAGCATCTGCTGGAAGTGGTGACAGTTCCCTCCCCCTGCTCCTGCCCCGGTCACTACTCAGCAGTGCTGCCTCTTGCTTCTCAGTACATCACTTAAGTAGCAGTGATGTATCTAAGTAACTAGGTCGCGAGTGTGAGTGCGAGTACAAGTCATTTTTGCACGAGTGCAAGTACGAGTGCGAGTCAGTGTCAACATTTTTGGGCAAGTACGAGTCAAGTGTGAGTCATTTTTGCACGAGTGCAAGTCGAGTATGAGTAAGGCCAAAAACCATGAGTCACAAGTTACGAGTCAAGTCACTTTGGGGAAAATGGCTTTTTTCCCTGAAAATGGGGTGGGTGAGTGTCTGTGTGGGGTGTGTGTGGGGACCTCTGAGGCTTTTAAGGCACCCACTTGGCTTCCCCTATGACTTGGAAAATGACTTGGAAATGGCAAGTCGTTACCCCCACGAGTGCGAGTCAAGTGCGAGTCCCGTGGGTCATGAGTACGAGTGCGAGTGCAAGTCAGTGGGTCACGAGTATGAGTATGAGTACGAGTACGAGTCAGGGAAAAAGTGACTGAGTCGCACTTGCGAGTCGAGTCATTTGACTCGAGTCCCCATCCCTGTTAAGTAGCTGCCACTGAATGCATTAGTGAACAATGGAATTGTGTGAGGCTCTCCATCTTGCTTTGGGGATAATCTGGGACTACATTTGGCAATGAAAACACAAAAGAACTAGGAACGCCACTGAAAGGAAAGCCTTTCTGTTTCTTCTTGGTTTCAGTCATTTGGAAGACAATGCTGTAATCAAACCTTTGACATTTCTGTTGTGAAGGGTGCTGTTGATCCTGTCCCAGCATTGTATAACACATGAGCAGGTGCTGGATGTCTGGGGAGGGGGTGGATTTCCTAGTTAGTTACTGCTTTTGTTGCCCCAATCAGGCAGCACCAGCACCAGGTTGCTGGAGGTCCTGGTCCCCCTGCATTGGGAACTACAATTGCTCCAGTACTGAGGGTTCAGGGGTTGGCTCGGTCAGGTGGGTCTTCTGATGGGCATAGGCCAGTGCCCAAACTGACCAACCCCTGCAACCAGTAGTGATTTGCTGTCATATATCCCCTCTTCCCAAAGCAGCACCTTCAGTAGCAAAGTGTGGGAGAGGGGAATGACTCTTCCTTCTCAGGTTGGCTAGGTGGGTTGCAGTTTGCTTCCTCAGCTCACACTTCCACTGGCAATGCTGCTGGGAAGTGGGATGGAAAAGGCGGAGGAGGGAGGGAGAGAGAGAGAGAGAGAGAGAAAATAACAGGGGCAGTCCTACATAGTCCACCTGACTATGTAGGAGGGCCCACACATACCGTGTTTTCCCGAAAATAAGACAGTGTCTTATATTAATTTTGGCTCCAAAAATGCAGTAGGTCTTATTTTCAGGGAGGTCTTATTTTCCCAACCTGTGGCGCGACACCCCCCCCCCCCAGCACTTACTTTGACTGATTAAAGCTTCATTCTTTCTCGAGGGTGCAAGGCCTGGAAGGCCTGCACTTGAGTCCTCCACCAGTGACGACGTGCTAGAGAGGCCAGCAAGGCCTGCAAGGAGGCTGCAACCTTGCAGAGTCTCTCTAGCACATTGTCTCCATGGTGGAGGACTCGAATGCAGGCCTTCCAGACCTTGCACCCTCGGGAAAGAATGAAGCTTAAATCGGTCAAAGTAAGTGCCGGGGGGGGTTGCGGGGGTGCCAGGGGGTCGCGTCCGTCTGGCTGATGATCCTAGCTAGGTCTTATTTTCAGGGGAGGTCTTATATTTATGAGTGCCAGCACAAATCATGCAAAAATGACGGTAGGTCTTACTTTCGGGGGAGGTCTTATTTTAGGGGAAACGGTATGAATCACTGCTTTCTGAAGTGAGAAGAATGCAGTTGCTGAGGACCGTGCTGCTCTTAGAAAAAGGATGAGTGCACCATGAGGTTGAGGTTGGCATTCCACCCCACATCCCTAATACTAAGAGGTCTGAGCGGAGAATTCTGAGGCTCTAGTCTTGGACAAGCTTTCCAAACTGCTAATGTGACAACACTGAGCTAGTGGAGCAAAGGGAATACACTAAATGCAGTGCCTTCTGGAGAGACTAAGCCGACCATGGTTCCAAGGAACAGGGCTCAACTTTTCAGCCTGTCCTGAATAGAGTGACCACACACAAGGGAGGGAGGTGGGAAAGAGTTGCACATGTTTGGCTCTCAATCAAAAACCACCAGAATTTGCAGGGACCAGAGACTTGATAGTGGGCAGAAGGTGGAGGAATTAGCAATGGTTATTCATTCCAGGAACAGCAGGGTATTTGGCAACGGGACTTCCCTTCATTTGCTCCTTGTTTGTTAGTGACTACTTGCCCCATAATTTACTTGATTCACTTTGCATGAGAATGGCATTAATACCACAATTAAAACTTTTCCTAGAATGCCATTCATTATACCTCTTGAACCCAGTTATTTCTGAGTGCAGTTGCTATATTGGGCCAAATGGGTCTGCTGCTGGAAACTTTTCCATAGTTTCCCTTCCCCACCAGCTCTGCTCTGACACCTTCGCTGCTCTTCCTGCGTCTAGATTCCTCTTGGAGCTGCATTAAACCAGTGACGGACACAACCTGGGCCTAGAATGCCTCTGTCAGTTGTCATTTTCTAAGGGAATTGCCTTCTTAACAATGCTGCTTCTTTCAATCACATTGCTCTGTTGAGCACCACCATGCCCCCAAAGCCATAAATGAGCGAGTCACCCTGGCAAAGTTGAAGAGCACTGGTGTTTATGGTTAGGGTGGGATGTGTTCTTGGTGTCGTTTTAGCAGCGGTATATCTGTGGTGAAAGCTTTGTGGCAGAGGAAGACATTGACAATCAGTACGCTACTGGTGTGACTAATTATACTGTATTTTTGTGTCCATAGAAGTATCCTGAGCTAACCACGGTGCAGAGGTGTGGTTTTCAGTATTTTGGAAATATTTGTAGCCTGCCTTTCTCCCACCAGTAGGGAGGCACTCCAGTGAGCTAACAACACAATAGAAACAATACAGCAAAATAGCATAAAATAAGCTCAGTAAAACCACAGAAAACCAACAGTAAATGATAAGCAGTCCCAAGCGAAGTCCCCCAAACACAATGCCAGCACAAAATAACTAACAGAAAACAGTGCCACAGTCACCCATAACCAACAAGAAAAATCAGATCCCCAAAGCTCAACAGACCAAAAAAGGTTAGCTGTCACTGGAACAGTGGCAGAGAGGAAGCCAACCTCCCATCCTTGGGCATGGAGTTCCACAAACTGAAATAAATGAATACATAAACAATGGAGTGGGGAAGATAGTGATCTATAAATGCCTCCCTCACAGCTGCTCTTAAAAGAAATGGAAAGAGACAGGTGATTCATGGATCTCCAAGGTCTCATCTAGGTTGGCTCACAACTCTTCGCTCTGATCATATCATCCTTCCATCTTTCTGCTAACTCAGTGTCAACTTCAAACTCATAGACCAGGCCAGGCCAGAGTGAACTGCTGGGATTCTAGATCAACTTGTTCCAGAGTGAAACTGCATTTGCTATTTGGAAGCTCTTCCTCATATTTAATCTAAATCTCCATCTCTAAAGTTGAAGATATTTGCTTCTAGTCCTGATTTACGTAAACCATTGTTCCTCTTCTTTCTAGGAATAATTATTAAATACCTTATTTGGGTTAAATATGCCTATTTCCCCACAATCTGTTATCACAGGGCATATCTGAGCTATAAATTCATATCCGTTTACAAAAGTTTAACTGTCATGGGTTCCCTTCAGGAATCCTGGAACTTGCAGTTTGGTGAAGTTATTGGCACTCGTCTGATCCTGACTTCCCCTCACAGAACTGCAGGTCCCAGATCTTCTCAGGACTCATTCCTGTGGCGAGGGAATGAGCCAGTTCAGTCAGTGGAATAGATGTGCACACAGTGTTATTTGTGCAAGATTCATTATAGCTCACCTGAAATGTTCCATTGTGGCTCAAGTTCTATATATCATGTTCTGGTCCAACTTTGTTTGCTGCATTTCACAGCTTTTGACAAAATTGCTATGGCCAAACAGTGTGACCAGTGCAATTCCAAGTTTTTAGAAAAAGTCCTTAGTACAGTAATGCCTTGCAAGACGAAATTAATTCGTTCCGCGAGTCGTTTCGTATTACGAAAATTTTGTCTTGCGAAGCGCGCTTTCCCATAGGAATGCATTGAAATTTAATTAATGCGTTCCTATGGGCAAAAAAAGACAGAACAAAGTCAAATTTGGTTTACAAAGTGTTTATTAAGTGCTCTTTAAAGGCATACATACTGTACAGAGGATGGACATACTGTACGGAGGATTTCAAAAATTTCAAGCACAAAACTTCAACTTTTTAAATATGACAGAAAAACATTTAAAGATCAGCAAACATGAGGCAGGACCATCTGATTTGAGGCTCAACACTGTCTCCACATCACTTGGACAACACTGGACAACTTGGAGAAGGCTTCAAGGCTTGACTTCAAGGCTTCTAGGAGGACAAGGAGGAGGAAGAATGCAACGGGGCACCACTGGTAGAAGCAGCAGATTCCTCTTCCACTCTTTGCTTCTTCATGATGAACCTCTCCAAGGTCTGCTGCTTCAGCCGCCTTTTCAGCACCCCTCTGAAAGAGGACATGATCCTTGTATCAAACGTGTTTGCAAGGTCACGTTTCATCGCAGTTGAAAACCTGCTGTGGAAGGTAGCCCTGTGTAGTCACGACCTCCAGGAACTCCGCGGCAAAGTCCTCAGCCGCAGGAATATCGGAACTGGCAGCCTCTCCATGCCTGACCACGCTGTGGATTCCAGATCTGGTTTTGAATCTTTCAAACCAGCCTCTGCTTGCCTTAAAGACTTCTGGCTCGGCTGAGGTTCCTGGCTCTTGCTGTACAAGGTCTGCGTGCAAGGCCTTGGCCTTCTCACAAATGACAGCCTCAGTCACTGTGTCCCCTGCATGCTGCTTCTCTTCCATCCAGATGAGCAGCAACTTCTCCACCTCCTCCAGAACAGCTGGCCGGTTCTTCATGATCCTGGTGACTCCCTTGGCTACATCTGCCGCAAGGATCTTCTCCCTCATCTTCAGGATGGTCGCGATGGTGGATGGATTCTTCCCGTACTCCCTGGCGAGGTCTGTCACTCGCATGCCTCCGTCATGCTTCCGGATGATCTCCTTCTTCATTTCTAGCGTAATCTTCTCCTTTGTCCTCTTCCCGGCCTCTGCAGGAGCAGCCTTCTTGGGACCCATGTCAGCACAGTTGCTATGTTCGCAAAAACAAAAGGCAGTGCTTCACATCCGCTTCACACACACCAAATGGTGGCAAAAAAGTTCTGAAAACCTTCCAAAAAGCTTCCAAAAAAGCTTGCTAGGAGTTGGTGAACTGCTCAGAACAGCTGAACAAAGACAGGGTTCGCCCACAGCACAGGCCACAATTGCTCCTCGAATTCAACCCTGGAACTGCACGTGGAGAAGTGAGTCCAGGCTGCATTGGGGAGGCTTTTTAAACCTCCAGGCACAATGCATCCTGGGTATTAATGGTTGTGCGATTTAAAACAAACCAAAGCAAAAAAAAATATGGGAAAAAATTTGTCTTGTGAAGCACGGCCATAGAAAAATTTGTCTTGTGAGTCACCAAAAAAATCGCAAAACGCTTTCGTCTTGCGAGTTTTTCGTTGCACGAGGCGTTCGTCTTGCGAGGCATCACTGTATAGGACAAAACGTCGGTTTTTAATAATTTTAAGCCTTGGATTTTAAATGTACAGTATTTTTATTCCTTGATTGCAGTTTTTAAAACTTTGTTTGAAGATCCGTGATCCTGTGTTTTTCAATGTGTTTTTAATCGCAGTTTTGGCTTTTAAACTTTTTTCTACATGGCATCTTCACCCATATACCCTGTGTCTTGTAAGATTTTGTTTTTGTGTTAATCATGTGGGCTCGTTGGTGCCCAATGGCATGTTTAGACCCACTGCAGCAGTCATTGGATTTCAGTGTGTACACTTGGGCATAGAACTGCAGCCTTATGTAAACCCGCCTCACATGAAGGAGAGATGAAGGTCCTGAGAGCTCCTAAGGTGTTCATGCACCTGCTAATGGGAAGACGCCAAGACTAGCTCCCCTGGCCCCTGGGCTTCCTGCACTGTCAAGGGGAGAGTCTGGAAGAAGCCAGGTAAGAAGATATGAATGGAAGCCTTGGAGTCAGGATATAATATGTGGAAAGCGACAGGGGGGTTTATAGGCTGGCTGGGTTGCCATAAATCAGTTTTACAACAATTTGTCAAGAAAAAAATTCCTGCCTGGTTGTAAAATGCAGAGAGCAGTGCTGAACACAGGAATAAACCTGCCAGATGGGCAGCAGGAGGGGATGAGTAAGAACATGGACTTGGGAGCCCTGCATTTCTTTCTTCACGTCTTTTAACTTTCTCCTTTGACTGATTATAAGCAAGATATTTAATCTCTCAGTGCTTTATTTTCTTCACTTCCAGGTGGGGTGTGTTTTTATCAGGGATTGCTACATTTTGTTCACTCACTCTTTATGGGGAGGGGTGTTCACATGACATTGTCATCTATCTATTATCCACCTTTATTTTCCTTGTGCTTAAATTGTCATCATTGTTTACATAGACAATCTGACTTTTTTGAATAGCAATGCAATAGCCGCAGGAGTGGCTGGTTGTCAGTGCTCTGTTCCATCTTTTTTTGAGAGGCACAGGCCCCTACTACAAGCCACAACAGGAGGAGAAAAAGGAGGAGTGTCAGTCTACCGTGTCCCAAAACATGCCATACAGTGGCCCCTCTATATCCACGGGTTTGACATCCGCAGATTTGTCTCAACATGGATACGGGGGCCACTTTAAAAACCTTTTAAAAGGGGGGGGACAGCTTTAAAATAGCATTACTTACTTCGTACAGTAAAAATCACTCCATTTGCAGGGCTGCAGCAGAGCTGTCTTCAGCATTCAAAAAGCCACTTTTGGGTTGTGCAACCCCCTCCTTTGGCCCTGGCTCACCCCAGAATGCATTGCCCTGGGGTGAGCCAGGGCTAGTTTTTATGCAACAGCCCAGGCTTGGCACAGGGGAATGAGAATGCCTTTTGTGTTAAAATCCATTATTTCTTCCTCTTTCCCCCTCTATTTATTTTGAACCTTTCTAGCCTCTTCCTCTGGGGAGACACAACACACACACACACACCACACACAGACAGGGAGAGACAAAGTTTAGACAGCCCTACTTTGCAAAAATCTTCTTCACGTGCGTGTGTGTGTGTGTGCGTGCGCGCGCGCGTATGTGTGCTCTCTCCAGAACCAGAAATTCAAAACCAGCTTCCTGCTGCTTTCATGGCTTTCGCTGAGGCAAATCTGCCTGCAGCCTCCCCAGTATGTGCTGATGCAGGCACCCTGCCTTTTTTTTCATTTGAAGGTAGCAGCCCTGTCTTTTTGTCATTGGACAGCAGCTATGATGCAAGCTAGTGAGGCAAATCTGCCTGCTGCCACCCCAGAGCTTGCTGATGCAGGCTGCCTGCCTTTTTTTAATTGGATGCCAGCCATGATTGCATCCAACCGACTGAGGCAGTTCTGTTAGGGGCCTCCCTGTGAATTGTAATGTGTGTGTACTCACTACTCACTGACTGTGCTGGAGAAGAGAGGACAGGAGCGACACAGAAAGGCAAGGTACTTTTTTTTTTTTTTAACTTGCTGGGTCCGGTGAGGCTGTGTCTCCCCTGCCTGCATGTTCCTGCTTCCTCACAAGTTAGACGTTTGTCATGTTGTCTCAGCATCCTGAGGAAGACTGCTGAGTCAGCCAGATGCAAATGGCTATTATTATCCTTTGTTCCCAAGAGCATCTTTCCCTTGACTGACACCCAAAGAAACTTGACCCTCAGCCAGCTCATTGCATCGCGATGCCCAAGAACAGAAAATTCAAACACCCCATTATCCCCAAATGACCAGTCTCTCAGAAAAAGCAGTGTTTATTTATGCCTACTTGCACTAAAACCCAAAAGTGAAAAAAAACCCTCTGTGCAATTGCCCTATTCCAACAATGAAGCATGAGCATCAGATGCTCATTGTGGGGTGTATCGTGTATACCCTTGGCTGGCTTGGGGGTGAACAGACTGTGACTAAAGTTAGATAGGGACTATATTTAGTTTAGTTGTGCCACGACAGTTATTTTTTTCAGCTTGCTTTGTAATCTCCTTCTCCTTGCTCTTAACCATTGTCCCCCTTTCAGTTTGTTAAGAAACCCATGCCTTGCCTTTATGACCTGCAAGTATCTCCCCTGTTGTTCCAAAGCCTTGTAACCCCCTTCAATAAACTTTATTTAATTTTACTGAGGTTCTGCTTGGTCCACGTTCACGCAGGAGAGTGTGGGATTGCCATGTTTCTCAGGCTTACCAGATCGTCGCCGGGATGGGAGCGGTCTACCCTTAAGGCTGAGCTACATTGTCCACAGCCGCGCTACGTCTGCGTCCTGACGCAGCCGGAGCACAGCCGAACGGGCAAAGGTCGAGCCGAGCTCGACTTTCCCTGCGGGGACGTCGGCTGCCAACGGGCCAGCGCCGGCTGCCGTCGGCAGGCTCCACTTGACGTGTGTGCCCGTGCGTGCCGCACGTTGGACGCACGCTGGCCGCACAGGTATAGTGTAGCTGGGGCTAAAAGGGGGCGGGGCGTGGGGGCCAGAACGCAACGCATTTTGGCCCCCCCACGCCCCGCCCCCTTAAGGGTAGACTGCTCCCGTCCCGGCGACGATCTGGTAAGCCTGTGTTTACTGTTGAGTTTTAATGGGAAATCTTGAGGATTTTGGGACTCCTGGGAGACAGTCTTCTCCAAGTCAGTATCTGTCTCTGCTTTGGATGGTATCCAACTACGGTACTAGTTTCCTTCCAGTTTGCCCTGTAAAGGAGGGAAGTGGAGACCAAGGGCTGCACACCAGATGCTAATCCCTAGGTGCTATGCTTGGTCAACTCTCTGACCGTTTACACCTTTGACCATGTACAGAATACCTGTACATTAAATGACCACAATGCTAGCCCTTGCATATCTAGCCCTAGCAGGAACATCTTCCAGGCCAGAGGTTGCAATTGCTTGACAGATTTGAGCCCTGGCATGCTTTTTTTTTTTTTTTTTAATTAAGTGAGCATTGGGAACAATACTTTAGCTTCATTTGTGAGCCCAACATCGTTTTGCAAGCTCCTAAGCTATACACTGATATAGCCCAATCCTATGTGGGGACAGCACATTGGATGCAGATCTTCTGGTGGAGGCCAGGACGGTGGAGACCAGGCCGGGAAGAGGGTGGTATTGGCATCAGCAACTTATCCCCAGCCTCAATCCACTCAGACATGCAGCAGCAAAATCGCTGATAAGGTCCGAGTAGACCCAATGGGGCAGTGAAGGCTTACCCCGGGGCAAGGGAACAAATGATCCCTTATCTGGAGGAGGTCTTCACAGCTTGAAACTCCCCCACAATATAAAATCAAATAAAAACTACCCATTAAAAGAATACAAAACATTTAAAATACCAGTAAGATCCTAAAAACAGCAGTGAAGCCGCAGTGTGTAATCAGTGTTAGTACTAGTTCTGGCTGCTGCTTTACTGTAAATTCATGGGTGTTCTTCTGGGTCTGATTTTTGTTTGACTGTATTGTTAGTGTCAATGTAAACCACCTTGTGTGCTTCACTGAAAGATGGGTACAGGCCCAGTTGAAGCCTGAGTGCTGCCAGTTTGCCACTTCTCCTAGCCCACCACCCAAAGCAAGCGCTTCAGTCAACCTGATGTCTGGACTGTCCCTCCTGGGGTCCATATTTAGAAGGGATAAGGAGTGAATGAAAGGATATTGATGCAAAGTAAAAAAAAAAAAATCATCTGGTGAGAATGCCTCCAGACAGAAGACGGGGAGCTTCTCAGCTGAGAAGTTTGCCATCCTTCTTACACATGGACTGAGGAGCCTCCCCCCCCCCCATTGCTATGGCCTGGCTTTGAGTCAATGTGATCTCTGGCTGCTTTACTGGGATGCCAGATGTTGTGCATGTGTGTGGCACTCTTGATGGTGAAACTGCTGACTGTGTGCAAGAAATGGGCTGGGTGTGGTTGACTGGGTGGTGCTCGTGGCCCCAGGGGGACGCTCTGATTAATTTTGTCAAGACAGGGCCTGTGCCTGGAAGTACACAGGAGAAACATATTATTTGCCTCTTCACTCTGGCTTCCTCAGACAGAGGCAGAGAAGTAACAAATCTTTATTTGGACCCCAACTTAACACACACACACACAACCCTGAACATGTCTGACATGCCATTCATCACTGGAATATTTCTTGCGTACATCCTATGCCATGTTACTCCCTCCCCCCTCCCTCCCCCCACATGAACGACACAAGTGACGGTTTCTCATAGATTCATTAGTTGTCTTGTTTTTCCCTGTGGACTGATTTCTCTGAATACAGGGGAGATCTGCCAAAGCAGCAAAGCAGTGGAGGGCGGATATTAGTGTGAACATCATTCAATAATTGCCGTATTCCAGCACAAGTCTGAGGAGGCCATGTAAAGGCTGCACCAGCCCGGGAAGGGGATGGGGATATGGCATAAGAACATAAGAAGAGCCCTGCTGGATCAGGCCAAAAGCCCATCTAGTCCAGCTTCCTGTGTCACACAGTGGCCCCACCAGGTGCCTCAGGGAGCACACAAGACAACAAGATACCTGTGTCCAGTCGCCACTCCCTTGCTCCCTCACCACCCAGACCGGCCCTGCCGGGGGATCCCTTACCTTCTCCAGCGGCTGCAGGGACGATCCGATGGTGGAGTAAGGGCTGCTGGCCTCCACGCTAGCGGCCCTTACTCTAGAATCGTTGCAAACGTGGTTTTAACATGGTTTATGGCACGTTTGCAACAGCTTAGAATGGCGGAGCATGTGCTCCGTTGCTCTTTACTTAGTGTGGATTGCGCTGCCTGTATGCTAGGGTACATTTCTATACTTATACCAAAGATGTGACATTGCGTGAGAGTTCTCCTATGCTATATTGTAACTTGTAACTTGGGTCACTTTAAGCATCCTCCAGGTTTGCTATTAATGTGCCAAACTACCAGCAGGAGAAGCTCCCAGGTAGATGCATCCTTAATGTACTCCTTTGTCTAAGAAGTCATTTTTGTACAGGGAAAATTCAGTTTTCACCACGCAGAGCAATCAAATTCCACAGCAAATCCATCTGCCTTTTCTGATTTTGGCATGTCTTGTTGGTGCTACCATACATTCAGGAGGTTCTCACTTCGGTTACAGACATTGGATGTTTTTGCACATATGTATTTCATGTACAGTTGCATTGCACAATGGATTTTGTAGTCTTAAGATTTCTGGTTTCCGTGCATATTCACAAGTTTTTTAAAAAGGTAAAGGTGTTCTTGGTGTCCCTTATAACAGCACAGAGTATCACATAAATTGTTAGCTGCATTAGCAGCCTCTTATGTTCACAAACTGCTTTCAGGAATAGGTCTTGCAGAACGTGTACCGACAAAGTGAGCTCTCAAGCATCTAAGCCTGACAGAGCTTTGGGATTTTACTTTCCATGTCGCCCATAGCAGTAACCTGAGGAGTCAGGCAGTCTACAGTATATGTGCAATGGGAGAAGGGAGTGAGCTTGGTAGGCTCACTTGTCTTTTGAGACTGTGCAAGTTGCATGTAACTTGCTAACTCACCATGGAAACTAAGTATTTTTGCTTGAAGAATATACATTACCAATGAGAAGCCAAAATGGGCTTTTTATAAGAAAAAGGTTCCATGCTACTACTGCCTTCAGTTAGTGGACTTGAAAGGTGGGAAAAGAAACACTACAAGTATCTCTTGCCTTTTGAGTTTGTCTCAGCAAATTCAAGCTTTCCCTTCCCTCACAAGGAAAAAGTATGTATTTAGCATATAGTGGGTCTGCTGATGTTATCTCTATAATTTTGCTGAGTTACGTACCTACTGAAGATATATTCAAATAATGCTTACTAAACGGTGCATGTGACCACCACTCCTCCACTGTCCCTCCATGTCCCAAACTATTTCCCTTTTGATAAGGCATCTGGACAAGGGTAGTCCGTGCATGCCTGAGAGTGATGTCTCAGGTGACTGAAGGTGGATATGAAAGTGGAAATTCACCTCAGTCGAAGTTGTAGGACCTGAGACTCAAAAGGGAGCAATTGGACGGCCTGGAGGAAGGCTTGAGGACTACTGGTCTGCCTAAAGCTGCACCAGGCCAAATAAGGACTGGCCAGCAGTGAGAAAGGTGATGAACCTAGATCTCAGAGCTTCATTTCCAGAAATGGAGCATCTGGATAATTGACAACATACATATGTGATGGTTGTTGTTGTTCAGTCGTTAAGTCGTGTCCGACCCTTCGTGATCCCATGAACCATATCCCGCCAGGCCTTCCTGTCCTCCACTATCTTCCTGAGTTCGCTCATTTTCATGTTTGTTGCATCGGTGATGCTGTCTAACCATCTCATCCTTTGCCTTCCCCTTCTCCTTTTGCCTTCAATTTTTCCCAGCATCAGAGTCTTCTCCAGAGAGTCCTCTCTTCGCATTAGGTGGCCAAAATATTTGAGTTTCAGCCTTAGTATCTGTCCTTCCAGGGAACAGTCAGGGTTGATTTCATTTAGGATTGACTGATTTGATCTCCTAGCAGTCCAAGGGACTCTCAGGAGTCTTCTCCAGCACCACAGTTCCAAAGCATCTATTCTTCGGCGCTCAGCCTTCCTTATGGTCCAACTCTCGCAACCATACATTGCTACTGGGAACACCATGGCCCTGACTATGCGAACTTTTGTTGGCATGGTGATATCTCTGCTTTTTATTATGCTGTCTAAGTTTGCCATAGCTTTCCTTCCAAGGAGTAAGCGTCTTTTAATTTCATGGCTGCGTACCTGAAGGTAAACTGTAGAGAGGAAAAAAAAGAGGCCCAGATCTATAAAGGGGATTTACTTCAGATAGTTGGCTGCTGCCCATATGCACAAATAGGTGGACTCATTCACTGATAAGTGCTCCATGAAATGAGCTTGAAGGGAAGAGTGTTCCTTATGTTGTCTGCCCAAAAATGGAAAGGAATATTGCAGAAAAGTCAATGCCTCTTTAGTGTGGTACTTGCTTCCCAGGATCAAAGCGCAAAGTGAGCATTAAGTGGGGCACTACTGTTCGTGGAAGAGGAGCTGCCTGCCATCTTGTGCAGGTTTGTTCTTCTGTTGTTACGTTGCTTATACAAGTAAGCCATTTGCCAGAGCAATTATTTGCAGCGGTTATGAAGCTGCAGTGATGCCTGAACCAGCTCCCAGTCAGCGTTCCTGTCACCTGAAAAATGCAACCATGCTTAGGCCTCCACAGACAGCAAAGCAGAACATTATCTTGTGACAGAATCAAATAAATGGAGTTGCCCTCTGAAGAAAGGTTGTTACTCAAAATGCATTGGGCCACAGCACTTCCTCATAAACGGTTTCCTTGTACCTGCTGAGATCTCCTTGGTCCTATCTAGTTTCCTCTACTCAGTGGCTCTGCCCTTCATTTTGTCTTCCATTCCGCTCTAAATATAGCCTTAGAAGCACATCAGAATCGCAGTGTGACCACACCCAGCTGTGACAGAGGAAACCTGTGCGGCAGGGTATGGCAATGCTGAAGTTACTAAGCAGCTGTTGGTTTTGAGACAGCTATTTTCTAATGTCTATTTTTATTCAGCAAGTCATTTTCTTCCTGCAGGTATTGTATGATTGCACACAAACAGAATTCTGTGTTTTGTCCCTGTTCAATGCTGTCTGCTTTGCACAGTGGCTGTTGTTTTCTTCACTGGACAAGTTTTGTTATATTTTATTTTATTTTTAACATCTGATGTTGTGACTAGCCTGTTTATGTATTCCCTATCTTTACGCATTTGTGTGCATTCTGGGGGGGGGGGGTATTTTCCCCTTTCTGCTTGGTTTGTAACAATGTATTGGTGATGACCTGCTATTGGAACAAATGTCCCTGCTGACATGTTTTGTTTTCTGTATATCTGGGACAACAGGTTATGGGGCACGAAAGAGAAGAGAACAGAAACAAGCTGCAGCTTCAGTGACTGGGAAGTGAACTCCCTGCTTTCTTTCAAAGCTCCTAGTAGTCCATGTCAAGGTACTGAAAGTATCAATGGTGAACTGGGCCTATTACTGTATTTCAGCCTAGACTACCTCACTGGGTTGTTGTGAGGATAAAATGGGGGGGAGGGAGGGAAGGGCGGAAAGAGCCTTACATGAAAATGAAATAAATAGTAAATATTACTGCATGCCTGGCTTGGAGAGGGTATTTGCAGGAGGGGAACCTGTCCATGCTGCCACTACTATAACCAGATATGCATTTGTTAAGCACCAAATGGAAACCTAGGAAAATCAGAACCAGGACATTTACTTTATTTTTTAATAACAATATCAATTAAAAAAACAGACATAACTTTCTGAAAACAGCTTTCTACCTCATAATTTCACAGAAATTAGCTTGGAAATATTGTTTTGCCCTCCCCTCCTCTGATTCCTGCATCATTTCTTTTCGATACTCTAACCACAGTAAACAGAGATGAAACCTGGGGGTAATGAAACCTCACCAACTTTCCACATTGGGGAGCTGCGGGAAGGAGGGCAGAGGGAGGTGATTGCACCAGGTGATTGCAAAGGATTAGAAAAACTGGAGAGCCCTCCTGGTCAGGCAGTTCATTCAGCCCCCTGCATGCTCCAAAGTCCCAGGCACTTTCTCCCATCAAATATGCAAGAGAGCGTTTTAAGGGGGGGGGGGTTTGAGGGTGCTCACAGCATGAAGGTGTGGCTAACTTTCTCCCATGGCCTTGGCTGGGTGAGCAGGGACAAGTGGGCTTCGACTCACTTAGCAACTCAGAAATCAAGGGTCCCCAGAGTTTGTTCTTATTTCCTTAAAGCTGGAACCCATCCGTTCTTTCCCTCTGTGGATAACCCATCTTGTGCCACAGTTCTAAAAACCCTCACAAAAACAGATGACAGAAGAAGGGAGTGAGGAGGGTACAGCTGATCCAAATGCAGGTTGCTTCAGGTAAGACAATGTTGAAAAGGGAACAGGAAGTGGAGTCCCTTGGTGCTTCCTATTCCTTTGCAGGTTCTGTTTTGTCTGAAAGAGAACTTCTGTGTCTTTCCTACCCAGATGATGTACAAGCTGTCCTTGCACTTGTGCATCTTCTTGGCAGGGGAGATGTGCAAGTTCTGTTTTGGAGGAGACAAAGATGGGGAGGAAAAGGAAACATGCAACTCTTGCACTTCACATTATCTCAGCAAGGTTATTGCATCCGAAGTGACTCTGAGAAGAGTGTGGCCTATGAAGGGCGGCCCTTTCATGACCATTCCCTTTTCCTTGTGAAACTCACTTCCAGGGGACATATTTACCTCATCCCTACCTCCAACACAGAATGGGTAATGCTTATTTCCAATCTCCCACCAACCACAGAAGCAGGTATAGGGAAGAAGGTCATAGTGGGCTTGAAACCATCTCTGTCTCACTACCTGAGGTGGGATACAGCTGTAAGACTTGAATGGAAAAAAGAAACAGAGTTAGCATGAACCATAAATCTAAAACTAGATTTGGACCCTTCTCTTACAAGTCTTTCCCTCTTCTTCTCAAAATCTCTCAAGACACTGATCTCCCCTTGACCTGAACTTGTGCTAAGGCCAAGCACCTCAGGAGCAAACTGTGGTTGTCCTATGAAGATTCTCCCTTCTCTCACTTCAGGAGCTAAAGCTCAGGGATCATACACTATGGCGCAACGGAGCCAGACCACCATGACCTTTCCCTGGCAGTTGTATGAACTTTGTGTATCTGTCCAAGTTTGTACCTAGCGGGTTGTAACACTGGAGGGCTTATCCCATTCTCCCTTTAGCAGGAATCTTGACCTTTCAGCACTACTGAGTTAATAAATGTAATTTCTGACTAAGAAATTAGATCCCTTAAGAAAAGTCACAAAAATCCCAAAGTAAACATGGTTTGTTTTAAATAGTTCCATAGAAATCCTCAACTCGGAGAGCCCTGGCGCAGGCCTCTGAGCAACGCTGTGTCTAGGAGCAGACCTGCAGCACTGTGGGAACTGTGCTGAGTCATGGGAGCAAAGCCAAGGTGGCCTGCTCTTTGCCTCCTGAGGAGGTCCAGAAGTGGGGTTCAGCTGGTGGCAGGGCTGGTGTTTAGTCTTTGGGTGTCTTCTTGCTGCGCGAATTCCACATGCCACGCTTGGAATGGTAGTAATGGTAAAAGTTCCTGAGTCGCAAACGTTCTACCTCCAACCCGCTCTGCAGCACCCTGGAACAAAGGGAATAAGGAAGGCAAACAAAAGGAATATGAGAGAGAGAGAGAGAGAGAGAGAGAGGCCATTTATTTATTTAAATGCTTTATACCCAGCCTTTCCCTTCAAATAAACGGAGTGCCCAAGGTGGCATACAACATGCAGTGGGGAAAAAACCCAGTAAAATGCCAAATTTGAATGCGTTCTTCAACTAAATGTTTGACATGGACTTAGTCCATTTCCACAATAACTCTAAAACACAGTTTGAGGCTCATCTTATTTGTGCCATGTTTGAATCTTGCTAATGTTGGATATAACATGGTTTGAGTGCTCACGTAGATTGGCCAGTTCTCCCAGGGCCAGCCTTGCCAAGAAGCAATCGAAAATGGTTGTGTGGAATGGCACCCTTGGAGGGGCAGCAAACGGACAAGCCTGCGCAGCCCTTCTGTTCGCTGCCCTCTCCAGTCTGCCACTCCACTGGGTGCTCTGATCCTTTTCTAACTTCCTGGGAACAAGCTGGAAGAGGATTGCAGCAGCGGCAGCCCCCCGGCAAAGAAAAAAAAAGCTGCTCTGGCTGCAGATCACCTCTCCCCACCTACTTGGTGCTTATGATTTGGACTGTGCCTCCTTCCCTTTACTTATGAAGCATGCAGTGTGCAGCCTCCCTACTCCCAGCATCCCCTGTTCCTGTTCATTTCAAACAGAAGTGGTGCAGAGCAGGGAGACTGCACACTGCATTCTTCGTAAGTATAGAGACGGGGGGACGGGGCCAGTGGCGTCGCTCTAGGTGGGGCGGAACGCTAAGTTCCGCAGCGCGCTGACCCTCACCAGCACGAGGCGGTTCCGCCCCCTCGCCCTTGGAGCCATTCAGTGCAGCGAAGGCAACGTGCAGGAGACTACTTGTTCGCAGTGCCTACTTGTTCGCCTATTCATACAGAGGTGGCATTTGGTAGCAGATTCAGGAAGTGCAGGGGCATGTGCCACCCCTGCATTCTTCCTGTGGCAAAGCAGAGGGGAAGAAACCCATATGATTAAAACCCATTGGTAGGGGGCAAAGCTACCTGCTGCCGTATGAAGGCAATTCCCCTAAGATTATGAGGAGCTCTAAGTCTGGTGCAGTAAAGATATGCAAGATGTAAGGATTCCCAGTTGATTCTGTAATACTGGGGACAAAGCATTACTAATCAATTATAGAGCCTAATCCTAGGCATGTCTACTCAGAAGTAAGTCCCACTATAGTCAATGGGGCTTACTCCCAGGTAAGTGTGGAAAGGATTACACTTATGGCCTAATCCTATCGTGATTTACAGCAGCGGGATACTGCCCCACTACCTTAAATTGGGTGTCAATGATGCATGGAGTGTGCTATGGGCAGAGGCATAGCTAGCCTCTCCCCCCCCCCCCCCGTGACGTCACAAGCCCCAGCTGCGCTGCAAAAAATTGAAAAACGTTGCCGATGTATTTCGGTGGAAAAAACATACTAGGGGCCCAGGCGGGTGACTCCTTTTGTTGCTGCTGCGTCGCAAAAAGCAGTTTTTGCTGCTGCCCCGCCAAACTGCCGCCGAAGTGGCGGCTTGTCCCCCCCCTGCATGTCACCCGAGGTCCCCTCCCCCAGCTATGCTTTTGGCTGTTAGTAGCCATTTTCGAGCTTCTGCTGAAAAGGGGTTGCAGATTTTGGCTCTTTTGTTGCTCTGGGAAGACATATGGGTCATATGGGTTTCTTCCCCTCTGCTTTGCCACAGGAAGACACCATGCATGACTGTGGTAATGGCAAAGGACCAAACAGACAACCATTAAAAGAAAATCTATGCAAGTTTCATCCTTCCCAGTGTAAGTCCGAGATACAGAGACCTTGTAGGATTCCTGCTACACAATGTGGGAAAACTGGCTTCCTCTGCATTAAGCAGAGGATAAAATCAAGGCTGAATACAGCTCTCTACTCTAGTGCTTTGTACAATACAACATGTAAATGAAAAATGGTGTACGCCTGTTGAAAATAAAACCTCTGACTGACAGCTTTAGGGCATTTCTGCATAGTTCCAATTGCATTTCAGCCTTTGCATGAAAGCCTCAGGCCTTTTCAAAGACAATTGGACAACATCCTATAATAGTAGATGGAGGCAAAATAGCCTGGGGGGGGGGGAGAACTGTGCTGCAGTTGCCCCTCTCGATTAAAAAAATGTACCGTAGCTAAATGTGTGCTACAGCACAGCAGCAGAATACACACAGCCCCAAATTTTACAAAATGGCAGGGCATTGCTGTTGGTGAGAGAATGTGTTAACCTTGTTGCTGTTCACCACTTGAAAAAAAAATATGGCTAGATTAGGGTTGCTGCAGAATCACCTGGTCCCCGGAACAGGTTGAACCTGAATGCAGCACATAAATGCAAGAGCCCATGTACTGGATGTGGATGGCATAGTGCTGATTTGGCCTCAACTCCCTCCTTTCAGTGACTCTGCAGGGACAGCAGTGGAGCCACTGAGCAATGCCATAATTATGCTGAAGCCAGTACAGAGGACTCTAGGCACATATAATAATAATAATAATAATAATAATAATAATAATAATAATAATAATAATAATAATAATGATCATCATCATTTGCATAGTGCTTTCTGACTGTGCAAAGTGCTTCACATACACTGTCTTGCTGCAGGCATTACAACAACTCTGTTAAGTATAATTATCCCCATATTACAGCTGGGGAGCACCTTCCCTGAGGCTGCCTAGTGAATTCATGGCAGAGGCGAGACTGAACTGGGGAAGTCCTCATTTGCAGCTCTGCCTCATAGCCATTTTGCTACTCTGGCTGTATAAGGTGGCAAACAAGGAAAGGATCTTCTTTGTGGTGGTGCCTGGTTTTGTAATGCTGCTCCCAGGAGTACTCACCTAGCTTGATGGAGTTTAGGTGCCAGGCCAAGACCTTTTTATTTGCCCAGGCTTCTAACTGATTAGTTGTCATCTCTTGTTGTCTAAGGCTTTATGCGTTACTACTGCTTTAACTGCTGCTTGTCCAGTTGTATTTTTTAAAAAAGATTACTGTGTTTGTTGAATGTTAATTTCTTTTAATTATCATTGTAAACAGCTTTAAATTTCTTAATTAATTAGTCAGGGTATACATTTCTCAAAAAAAAAATAACAACATGCCAGGTGCTAGAGCAAAGGTATAGTGAGGCCTCAAGACAACTCTCTTCCCTCCAAAATATTCCAAGCTATCTGCTTAGATTAGCAAATTGCCCTTGATCTCCATCAAGCATAATTCCTACATTACCCCAGCAGGGAAAGATTTTGCAGCTCACCAAGAGCAGCCTCACCTGTCCAACAGCTCCCAGTCCTCCCCACCCCAGCGGTCCCGGAACTCTTCTGTGTTCATCCCTCCAATACGATCGAAGTCAGACTTGTAGATCCCAAAGAGGCCAAAGCCATTCACTTCCCAGTAGCCTGAAGAAAGATGAACCAAGAGTGACTCCTAGATCTTGATACGAACGAAGTACTCAGCTGCAAGGCCCATGCAGTTCATTTTGGTATTCACAGAAGCCACTCTGTCCTCTACTGGTAGCAAACAGTATTATCTCATGCAGATACTCCACAAATTCAGAGATAATGTTTTGTGGACCAATTTTAGGAGGTGAAGATGTGCAACCTTAAACTTCCACAGAATTCTACATAAAACTGAACCCATTCCCCAGCTTTGTCTCCTGATAACTGCAAATGACTCCCCTCCCCCATTACTGAGCTTGTAGTTGAGCCACGTAGCGTTTCCTCACTCACTCACTCTTGGACACATGAACAAGTTCAGCATTACGCAAGTGCATTTGTGTTTATTCTCATTCATAATAATTCAGCCGTGGGCCAGTAGCGGCCCTATACCCCCCGTGGGAGGGGGCCGCCACGACGCCCCCCACGGGATGCAATACACTCCCATGGGACACAATACGCCCCGCCCCTGGGGGGCGTGGCATCATTGTGCGCCGCGGCGGTGTGGAAACACACACACACCGGCGCTTTTCAGTTCCTTTTTGGAGCCAAACGGCACCTGGGAGGGTGGGTGGGCAAAACTTGCAGCCGAATACGGACCAGCAGCAGAGGGAGCAATGGAAGGTACACCCCCCAACGACCAACCACCCCCACCGTAACAACGCCTCTGCCGTGGGCCTCTTAGGTCTTTCTTCGCAGCAGGCAAGGTGGCTACTTCTGTTGACAGGATGTTGGATTTGGTGCATCTGGGACGTGTTCTACTCTTGTGTGCATGTGTACCAATTCCATCCTGACCAAAATGTAAAGGGCCAGGAGACAGTAAAGACACTGGAAGCCAAGTGTCTGGCTCTGTACATGTCCTACATGCAGCGACTTCTACAGTGAAGGAGATGGCCTCTCCCTAACACTTTAAAGATTAAATATCGCTACAAAGCAAGGGATCTGGCAATAAGACGACAATAATAGAAGCTTAAGGGGAAAGAAAAGAAAACTCCGTAAGAATGGAAGAACTCCCTATGCTGCTTCAGATCAAAACTCCACATAATCCAGCACCCTCATCGCCAACAGTGGCCAGCAGCCAGCCGGTGCCCCTGAGAAGCTCACAAACAATGCAAGATTAGGAGATAGCCATCCCTTGTGGCTAGCAGCCAGAAGGGCTGGAACTGGTCTGAAGCCCAGCAAGGCCTTTAAAGCCAGGCCCTTCGTGTACTGTGCATGTAGCTTACAAATGTGAAATTTGCTATAGGGCTAAAATTTAGTGATCCTGAGAATCCCACCTTGAATTTTTTTAAGTGCATGTTTGTTGCCCTTAAGGTTACAACATTAGTCTTTAAAATATGTGGGCAATGCCATGGGAGCCAAAAAGAGCATGTCTGGGGGGGGGGGGGAACCAGAAGTATTAAAATGTTGCTCAGATGGCCCTACCACAACAAAACCTGGGGGGGGGGGGGAGAGAAAACAGAGTGATGCCACCACTTTCAACAGGGAACTCTACAATTGGAAAGGCTTCCTCAATGTGCCTGTTTGCCTGTGAAGAGGTCGGGAACATCCTCAGTCACCCCTGTCCCATGATGGAACAGGGTGCGGGGATCGGAAGGGAATTGGCATCAGAAAAATTCCCCTTCCCTGCCAGTCACTCGTGGGCTGGATCTACACATGTGTTAGAATGAGAATGGGTGGTACCACTTTGGCTGCACATGAGGAATACACACTTCGAATGCTCCCCCGTAAAAAAAAAACCCTCCTGCAGAAAGAAGATGAGCACATCAGGAGAAAGACTCTAGCCTAGGCTTTTGCCCACTGTGCTGGTTTTCTAATTACCGGTACTATATGTGGTGTTCTTAACATAGGGGACAGGATAAAAATGCGATGTTCCACCTGCAGTCTGAAGTGGCGCGACCCATTTTAGGACATCAGCATGCTGCCACCTCATTCTGCTGCATGTGCAGATCAGGCCTCAATCTGCATCTTTTCCATGTTATCTCAGAAATGCAGAGCACTGGAAGAAGGGGGCGGTATTCTCTCTGCTGCCCACCCCCAGTGCTCTCATCTCAGCACAATTTCGCCTCAGATGTTCAACACAGTGGTCAAAAATACAGAACAGTTTTAAGGTGACAACAAGTATAAACAGAAGAAAGGAAACACGTACTGCATAAAGCTCAGATATCCTGAAGACTTCAGAAAATAAGTAATTAGAATTAGAATATACATTAATAACAATAATAACCTCAGCACTCTCTCCCCCCCCCCCCCAACAACCACTTTCTAGTAAAACATTCACACACCTGTTGAATCTCTCCCCCTTTCCCACTCAGCAGCTTCTCTTGGCAGTTTTATCACTGAGGGCTTTTCCTGTCAAAATCATTTAGATAAGAACCGCAATGTCAGGTTTCCCGGAAGGGAGGTTTGAGCTAAGACTCCTGGGTTCTGTTCTGAACCTGCTGTATAGCCTTCAGGCAAACCTTTCGGCCTTTCTCCCTTTGACTATGGGGATGTCAATATCTTTCTGACAGTAGGGCCACCCAGAGAGTTTATGGGGCCTAGGGCAGTTGGGATGTCGGGGGGCCCTGCCATTGCGAGAATTCCCACAAGCAGCTCCTCCTTGCCTTGGGACCCATGGTCATGGGTGCCCTTGGAGGACAGGTACTGATCAATGGCCTGTAAGTCTCTGAGGGCCCACCAGCCTGACTCCTGGAGCCCCCCAGTGCCCGCTATTACACAAGTCAGTGGTGGAGCACCATGCTCCATTGTCTGTCACTTCGTTGATACCTTCTCCTGCCCTCCCTATCTGCAAATGGGCTTCCTTTACAAAGCCCATTTGCAGATGGCGGCAGAGAGGGAGAAGAGGCTATGACAATGAACTTGCTCAGCTGAGCAAGCTGCTCTGTTGTCAGGGATGGGGCTTGGATGGAAGATTTTTCTTTGGATGGAGGCTTGAATGGTGCTGAGTGGAAAAAAGCCCCCACCCACTTCTCCCTGAACTGGGGCAATTGCCCCTCCCCCTTTCCCTGGGTTGCTGCATCTAACAGAAGCCATGTAACGCTTGAGTTCATTCACAAAGGTCCTCGAAAAATCCTGTGTATTGTTTCTGGTCTCACACAAGAGAAGTGAGTACAGTAGACCCCCTGTATCTGCGGGGGATACGTTCCAGGGCCCCCCACAGATACATGAAAACCGCGGGTAGGGGTGAACCTACCATGGTTTTCGGGGGGGGGGATCCGCTATCCAAGGATAAGTGAATCCGTGGATAGCGGGGGGGGGGCTGTACTGCAAAGGTGAAGAACTCACGTTTTAAGAAGGGTTTCAGGCGAGATCAAGGTTTTTTCTGCTAAGGGTAAATGTTGGGGTTTTTCCATAACAGAGCTAGATAGGAACCAGAGCACAACCCCAGTGCCAGCAGGTTAGCCATTTCATCAATTTCAGCTACACAACACTAACTAGTTGTGTGAAACGTTCTGTTACGCTGTCTCTCGCACATACTGTCTCATTCATTCAGTCTAGCTCTGCCTCACTTCCAGAGCCACAGACATGCCTTACCATTGGGTTCCTGTGGTGAGCTCCCACAGCCCAGCCTCATGACGATGGGTGCATAGGCCAGCTTTCCCTCCACACAATGCTTTCGGATGCTGTCTAGGATGTTCAGGGGGAAGTGGATGTGCAAGTCACACAGGAAGACAATGCTGCTGCCATCCTGAGGGAGCAAAGATGGCACAGATAGGCCATGTGACTGTGTGACAAACCAGATGCCAACAAGCCCTGGGAAGAGGTACCCCTTTTCCCTCGATGCTCACCTCTATGGAGTCTACTCCAGCCTGCAGACCTGCCGAGCGCTCAAAGTTCCCTGTGCGCTTCAAATATTGGTACCTGTGAAGAGGATGCACACCAGTAACAACTGGCAGGAATGAAGGGTGCAGAGATGGCAGATGAAGAGGACAGAGATGATCAGGGGCTGGAGGGGCTGGCAAAACATCAACCTCTGCATGATGGCTGTAACTTGGCGGAAATGAGCAGGAGCTTTCACAGATTCAGGAGGTGGAAACAGATGTAAGGAAACAGCTGAAGGAAACTATTGACGTCACTATAGGCTAGTGACAAAGCAGGCTCGAGACAAGTAAGAATTAGGGCTGTCCACCCATTAAGGAACGTTTAATTGATTGGTCGAATGCCTTTTAACGGAACCAACTGAACTGATGTCATTAAATGTAAATATATTTGTATAGTACTGTATTGTCCCTGACTGATTAATCAACTAGGGCTCCATTTCTGTGCTCACCTAGCAGGCAGTTCATTGGCCACATTTACTTTTATATCAACATACACAGGATCTGGTTGCAAACGTTTAAGTGGTTTCCTCTATCAATGAAAACCTACAGCCCTCAGAATATTATTCACAGATTATTAAGTTGGTATTTGGGGACAACACATAAAGCAACAAACTCACCGATTGATTGAAGAAGTGGCTGTAGCTATGCTCTCTCTCTCTCTCTCTCTCTCTCTCTCTCTCTCACACACACACACACACACACACACACACACAGAGAGAG
Organism: Plestiodon gilberti rubricaudatus; assembly: GCA_026170595.1. NCBI lineage: Eukaryota > Metazoa > Chordata > Lepidosauria > Squamata > Scincidae > Plestiodon > Plestiodon gilberti. Next base: position 217,700,841 of record JANXHW010000001.1, on the reverse strand, counting down.
AGAGAGAGAGAGAGAGAGAGCGCAATCCTGTGTAACCTTGCACCGGTGTAACAGTAGATGCACCAGTGTAAGTGGACTTATGCCAGTGTAAGTGCACTTACACCAATGCATCTGCTGTTCAGAGTGTTTATGCTTAATGTGGCTGCATCAAGAACCGTTCTATCTTTGGCGCTTCCTTTCATACACACACATGCTGGGGCATCTCTATGTTATCTTTTGCTATTCAAGCCTCATTTCTCTCATGTAGCTGGAAAAAAAAAACCCAGCCTCATCACACACAAGACTGGAGAAGCTGAAGAGGAAGCCAAGCACCAGACTTATTTAAATGGTCTTAGTCATGTCCTAAGTGGCCAATTGCACACACTGTATGATGCCAAGGAATGCGCTTGGATATACAGTAATTAGTGGTCAAACTTGAAAAGCAGACTGTTGGGGCATGTGCTGGCACCACCAGGAGCTTTCACCATTGCTTGGGTTACCTGGGCAGATGAGCCTCCTGAAGTGCTTTCTCCACATCCATGTCGTCACTCTCAAAGTCTACCAGGATAACATTGAAGTTGGCATCCTTGGTGTTCAAGTATAAGTTGGCCATGTCTGAGATGAACTGCTGTACCCAGCGTGCTTGGTTCTTCACTGCAAGACATGGGCATGAACCTTTGGCATTTCATACAGCACACACTCAATACACCATTCACAGGGGAGCATTTCCAGGACAAAATGCTCATACTATCTGCATGGCCATGTATGAGCAGTGGCAAGAAAATAACATGCTCTGTATATGTTTCACACATAACCAAGACTGCAGAGGTATTCAACCTACAGCAATTCATGTTCAGAAGAGTAATGCAGAAGTAGATAATTATACAGTGAGAGGTTTGAAATATAGAGATAAGCACCAGCGTAGTTTCCTCATTCACTATTAATCAGTGTATATTTTGAACTTTCACATTCTAACCACAGAATATGATTTCTGTATATGCACACAGAGGGGCATTTTCATAATTAATTGAGGTCACAGAATCTGACTCTTTTTAGGGTGCAGAATGAGGGGTTTTTTTGGGCAGAACAAACAGTATTTGGCTGTAGTACTTGGTTGTGTGATATAAGGACTCAAGTGACTGAGACTTCTGCTGAGCAGGGGAGACACCATGACCTCCTCATAATGTTATAATTGGAAAAAAAATCTCAGCAGAGGTCATGTTAAGAGCCTGATTTTCCTGAGGCTGCATTCCATGCTGCTTAAATTACTTAGAAAATCTCATGGCGGGATGGATCTTATGGGAAGTTCCCATACGAGTACCCTCTGAACAAAACTGGGGCACAGATATGGTTATTTCCCATCTTGTATGTTAGTACTGTACTGCCAGAGTAGCATGGGAAGCAGTAACCTCTTCATCTGGATAATGTATGAATTGGGCCTCAATTCAAAGCCTCAATTCAAGCCTTTCTTGTGCTGAAAATAGAAGTTAGTTGTCTCAGAGATGAAGACACAAAGAGGGATCATTGCCTGTGATCTGTGCACATCCCATTTTCTCCTCTATTAAACAGGTGTTGCAGGTTTTTGTATTATTTTTACAAAACCTGAAGAACCTGTTTTGAGCAGAGCTGATAGTTAGGGGTGGGCTTTTTTTGCTGATAACCGCATAAAAACACAAAACACCACTTTCTGCTAAAAAATCTGTGGAAAAAATAAAACAAAACCATGTAGTTGTCATTCATCTACTGATACTGTACAAACTATACCACCTACCTAATACACTTTTAAAGTGGTTAAAATGGGAAAATTTGGAATAAAAACACATAACACCGCTTTCTGCTATTTCATTGTGGTTAAACACCCAAATCTGCAAAAAAATAAAACCATTAAAAACACCCCTTCTGATAGCGAGACAAGTGAGGCCTCTCAAACCACTTTACAGCTCTCTCAGACTACCTCCTGTCTTCCGAGAAAAAAGATTTAAGGGTAAAAAAGCCATGTAGAAAATATTTATCAAGCCAAAAAACATATTAAAAACAATTTTAAAAATACAAGTCTCTATAATGCTAAAAGTTAGCAAACAAGAAATAAAAATCATTTCAAATACAAAGGCAAGGACCTCGATCGCGGAACACTCCATATTTAATGGACATCAGATTTTATTTGAAAACACCAGATGTGTATGCAGTGATACAAACAACAGGACACGTTTTAATCTGGAAGTGATAGAAATCAGTAAAAGAAATACTAATAACCTTATTAACAGACAACAGGACTTGTCGTTCATTAATAAAATTTGGCTTCCGATTCTGCACACACCCTCGGCTGAGGGCCCTTTAAGAGGATCACCGGAGTTGATTGCCTCCGGAGGTCACCTGCGGACAATGCACCAGATGAATGCAATTCTCCTTCCTAGCTCCAGCACTGATTGACTTGAAGTCTTGTGTGCTTGTTGAAAGGTTTATATACTGTGTCTTGGAGCACCTCAACATCCACAGCTATGCTGTTTTAGACCTAGCAAATGTCCTACGATTTAGGACGAAACGTCGGTCCTTGCCTTTGTATTTGAAATGATTTTTATTTCTTGTTTGCTAACTTTTAGCATTATAGAGACTTGTATTTTTAAAATTGTTTTTAGGCTTGATAAATATTTTCTACATGGTTTTTTTACCCTTAAATCTTTTTTCTCGGAATATTGTTTCTGGCCATGAAAGCTTTCGTTTGATTACCTTCTGTCTGTTTCCAGCCTTGGTTTGGCCTCTTTCCTCTTAATGCCCAGGTGAGACAAGGCACCTCTGCTACCTGGCTACCAGGGCACATCAAAGCAGCTGATCCTTCCCAGGATATAGAAGACAGCCTCTCACCTGGCACCACAAAGTGGACCATAACCTCATGCCTCCAGCGGAGCCGCAGAGGTCGGCACAGGATGGGCTTTCCATAGAGCAGGCTCCAGGCACTAGGTGGTGGCTGAGATTCAGTGGACATAGTCGCAGGCCCCTCAGGGTTGACTTCAGTGCTGTCCTCTGACTTGCCCTGGTGAAGCAGGACATAGATGTATTCTGAGAGCCGAACTGTCCTCTGGCCTCTCTCCATCAGCTCCAGCTCCATCAGGTAACGATTTCCCCTGGCTGTGTCTCGCCGTTTCTCCACATTGATGATCCTCAAGAGGGTGTAGATGCTGCAGGTGGGAGAATATAAAGCTGACACAGTCTTGGAGCAGATCAAATCCTCTCCATCTCACTCTGGAAACCCTCCTCCTTGTGCAGTAACTGCAGGAGTAACTTGGGAGAGGCCCTGATGCACACAGGATGCTCTCCAGCAGCTGCTAGCTCTGGTGACAATAACCCTCCTGTGCGGCGCTGGCCCTGACTGTGCAGGCCTCATCCCCACAGTTCAGCCAGGGCAGGTGGGCTATGGAAGTAGGGCTCACAAAGTCGCCCGACTTCAGCCCTGACACAATGGGATCATATGGGCATTTCCTCAAACTAGCAGGCCTTTGTGAGCCTCACCACATCAGAGGGAGGAGGAACAAAGGTCTAGGTTTGCCATTCATTTCAAACAAATTGAAGGGAGTATCTGCTACAAAGTCTGAAATTAGGTGTTCTGAGGCCGGATAACACTGGAGCCTGAACACTGCCTTACAAGAGGCAGGCTCATTATAAGGAGCGGATACAAGTAAGCTGCTTTATCTGAGCCCTTTGGCATACACAACCTTGTCGTGGCAAAGACACCAGGATGGTTATCATGTTCTAATATGAGTGGTAAGCTGGCATGTTAAATTTGCTTGCATCTGCTGAATTGCCACTGAAAAAGGCCCACAGTTACCAAAAGAGAATGCAGCACTTTACCAAAGGTAAACTCTTAGTGTGTGCAAACTCCTGAGGGTCTCCTTCCTACCCCTGCCATGTTGTGCAAATAACATTTCCTTTTGCAATTCAACATTCCTACCCGCCATTCTTCTCATTGAGTTTCTCCATATACTGGGCCACCACATCTACCACTTCGCTCTCACTCAGTTGCAGGTTTCCTGAGACGTTGCACCGCAGGTCATTCCAGTCCGAGCGCAACAGCTCAAAGTCCACAGGGCTGATGCTGAACGTCCTTTGCCAGTTGATGGAGTCCTCTAGCCAGTTCTGCTGCAGCTCCGTATTCTCATAGCTGTAGTCAGACAATGCCTCCTCTTCTTCCTGGGCTTTCTCTGGCCCCTCAGCCTCCTCTTGCTGTGATTCTGTCATCTCTGACATCCGCAAGAAGGATGTCACCTGCACAGCTTCAGACACCACCACCTCTGACGAATTGTAATCCAGGGTGGTCCTTGTTGGGGTGGTGATCTCGAAGGCTTCTTTGCTGAACAGACCTTCTGCAGGCAGGGTCAAGGCACTGGGCCGCATCTTCTGCTTACTCTTGGCCTTGGGGGCCTCTCGTTCGTATAACTGGTCCCATTTCCTGCTGGTCCGCTGCATTTTCCTTTTAGAAGGATCTGATTCCCTGGAGATGTTGCCGGTGAGCCAAGGTGTCCTACGACCAGGGGCAGGGTGGAGTTTGTTGGAGGGAGCAGGGCGCCGCTGCGGGGTTCTAGAGTTCAAGTGCACCTTCCTTGGTGGCTTGGGGTAGACGAAGACTCCAGGAAAAGCATCCCTTGGGGGTGGGGCCTTCTTCTTGCTAGGCTGCAGTCGAGTCACATACACTTTCTCTGCGGGTTTCTTGTTCTCCTTCTTGGGCTGCTTCTCCTCCTTAGGGCTCTGCTGCTTGGCCTTTCCAGCAAAGAAGGGCACGGAGAGGTGGGGCTGGAGGCTGAGAGAACTGCTTCGCTTTGACAGTGACAGCAGCTCCAGCTCATCCTTTCCATTCTCCTCACCCTCCTCATTCTGTGCCCAGCTGAGGGACCGGCTATGGATAACCACCTGTTCTCCTAGAGGTGCTGCATTGTCATAAGCCTGGAAGCCCCTGGATGATGGAGTCATGGGACTCAGGCTAGGTCCACTCTTTGTGCCTGTGATGACCAACTGCCCTGCCAGGGCTCCCTCATCAGTAAACCTCTTTTGCTTCCGGCGGAAGGTGTAGTAGTCCATGTCATCCCCATCATCCTTTGTGGTTAGGAGTTTCTCTTTCTTCTTCATCTCAGGAAACACATGTGCATCCAATACACTGGGACTCTTGTCCTTGGCATCAGAAAGTGGGTCAGTGGGCTCAGGACTGTCAGCTCCTTCCTCCTCCTCTTCAAGAAAATCTAAAACATCATAATCAACAGAGCAGATAACATTTCAAGGCTTGTGTGTATGTCTGTGAGTTGCTACATAGACTACTGGCTAAGAATCGTTTGAAGGATGACAAGGCAAAGAAGGGAGCCTTTGAGTAAACAGGAGCTGAGAGAGAGAGAGAGAGAGAGAGAGCACGCTGGGGAGGAAGGCATTCAGGGTGAGCCTAGAGCACTGGAAGGCATAGCTTCTGCACCCTACCACTTACTGGGATCAGCAAATGCCATTTCAATGATAGTAAGACACAGCGCTTGGTGGAACACCAAGGATTCATTTGTAATTGTACAAAAATATGCAAAATTGTAAAAAGGTGAACTCTTCTGTAACTGTGTATGTACAGCATTTGGTGTAGAATCTGGATTCAAAGAACCTTAGTCTTTTTTTTTTAGTTCTGAGACCTTGTGCAAATAAACATGAAAGTATACACGGAGTGTCTGTGAATGATTCTAGTGCTTAGAGAGTGAAGATTGTCTATGCTCCGGCAAGGCTACTTGCCCATTCTGCTGGACCCCGGGCATGATCTCCTCTTTACACCAATTCTACTGATCTTTGCTAAGCCATAACTCTTTTCCTACCTCTAATTTGCCCGGCCAAAACATTCTGTGGGATGAAGATTACATATGCTCACGAAATGACTTCATGCAAAGTATGAAATTCTGCACACACCCTTTTGATTTACATAATTAATTTTTAATGAGGATTTTCAATTTCTTTGGGACAGACCTAGGGATATGGGTCACACAGCCCTGCCCTAATCCTATGCAAATTTCAACCAGATGGATCAACAGAAAACATTCAGTACACTACAGTGACTACACTAAGTAGCAACACCACATAAATTCATTGCAAAGAATTGAAATTCTGAGGTGTTTCCTCACTGCTACATATAGAGTTGGGAAAGTACTGATTACATTTTAAAGTGATCAGAAAGGTTGTTCTCAGCACAAATGTGCCCTGGACAATTTGCTATCGGACTGCAGAAGCTCCTGGGTGAGCTTTCAGAAGCATGCAGCGGAGGCACAGGAGGGGAGAGGCATTTTGCAAGCAAAGATCAAAATGCTGCCAATGATTAAAACAGCCGCCGCCACCCCCCACCCCCAAAGAGCGTGGCAAGAACTGGATATTATTTTGCCCAGACATGTAATGTCTTTAAGGCATTTTTGTCCATGTCCTTTTTTAGGGAGGTGGCACACACACAAATCCAGGAAGTCCAGTCTATTTCACTTGGTGAAATGAGAAATGATTCTCTGGGCGACTTCCATTAACAATGCCAGTGGGGAAGTCAGAGCTATTACAAAGGAACTGGTTACATATATGCACTCAGAAATGGCAGCCAGGTGTTGTGAATACAAAGGTGATGCTCAGTGGCAGGGGATGGTGGTATCACCTTAATCTGCCTGGTGGTACCACAACGGAGGACATCTATGAATAAAGCCAGGAGGTTACTCAATGCAGCATTAATCCAGAGGCATCCCTGTGCTCTCTCTCTCTCTCTCTCTCTCTCTCTCTCTCTCTCTCTCTCTCTCTCTCTCTTTCTGTATCTTTCTTTCCTGCTACCTGCAATTATTCTCTTGCTCTCACCAAGCAATCTGTTGCACAGCCCTGCCCAGTGACAGAACCTGCCGGGGCTGGAAATACAATTGTTGTAAGCAGATAGCACAGCAGACTTGCGTATTGTAACACCAAGAACACACACGGGGCTCAAAAGCTGCTGACAAAAAATGAAGTGAAAGATCAGAATCCGGTAGAGGGAGCTGGATTTCCTAAGGATTACTTACTCTCAGGATTCAGGAAAAGAAAGGCTCTGTGGTGAGGATCCTCCTCCTCTTCATCCATCTTCATGTATTTGTAAAAGCCAAACCTGGAGCAGCAAGAGACAACATTTCACGTGGAAGACAGACAGACAGACAGACAGACAGACAGACAGACAGACAGACAGACAGACGCGTTGCTCAAAGATGGCCTGTGAACTGTAGCTTAGCAAAGGATTGTACTGGGCATCCAGACTACTTTCAACAGACAGAAACACTTTCCAGAGTGGAAGCCATGAATAATCCTGTAATAATAATAAAAAGAGCCCTGGGATATTTTAAGTACTAAATAAACTTACGGCTCAATCCTATCCCCTGCTGGTGCACAGGTTGTAGGGCCGCCAGTGTATAGCAACCTCTGCTATATCCCATGCACCAGCAGGGAACCAGGCCAGCTGGGAGAGGTAAGTAAAGCCACCGCCTGAGCCCCTATGGGACTCCCCAAAGCTCCACTAGCTCTTTTGCTGTCGTAGGTCTCTTCCGCTGCAGGGACGACTTTCACTAGCACCAGGCCTTCTAACAGTCATGTGTAGCAGAGGTCTCAGGGGCAAATGGGATGGGACACGCTAGCAAGGGGCAGAATGAGGGAAGCCAGGCCAGCCTTTGCTGGAGCTTCATCTTGAGCTGAGGATGGAAAGCAATTCAGACAAAACTGGGTTGACCAGCAAGTGTACACTCAGCATGGAGCTGCACCCAATCACAGATCTCTGACAAGTATACCTGTGCGATACATGTATTTGTACATGTATCTGTTGCATTCCCGCTTTACGTTTCAGTTGTATGCAAGATGACAGCTTCTCCATCCTCAACACAAGACATCTATTCTAGTGGTTCTTCTTCAGCTCTAGGTTTTGCATAGCCAGCTTCTTTTCAACTCTCGCATGTCACACTTACTTTTCCAGGTAGAGTGGGGACTCTCTGTAGAAGCATTTGTTCTCTGTCTCCATGTGTGTAAGCCGGGTGAAATCATTGGGGTAGACAAATGAGAGGTAGACCTGTGGGAAGGGCAACCTGGTGAGAAGAGGCACAGCAAGGCATGCACTTTTCACCTTCCACAGGGTGGATGTAGGAAGACGAGGAAAGGGATTAAATAGATGTAGTGCACAGAAACAGGTGCTCTCAGGGCACTTAGGAGAGCATGTCTTTACATGGGGCCATGGATATAAACTTTATTAACTGTTAGTAAGAACTGCATATGCATCATGATGTTGCTTCTGAAATTTGCTTTTGTGAGTTCTTAGTCAGAAGAGAGTTTCCAGCTGACTGTGCCTGTTAAAGCACAAAACCCAACCCACAGAGGTCTTAAGTAGAGTTTCCAGTGCTCAGGTGGGACAATCCTACTGGTGCCTAAAGGAAGTAAGGTGCTTGTTGGATGTTGCAAATGGCGACATGCCAGGGTGCAAGGGCCTGGCTGCCGCTATCAGCAACAAGCAGCCAGTTCTGCACGCCAGTAGACAATGCATGCCTGCTGGCACCAGTGAGTGCGTGCCTGGGGTGGGAGGGAGGCAGGGGGTGGGCATAAGAGGGCAGTGACGATGGAGGTAGGGAGGAGGGTAAATCAGGAACAGGAAGGGGGAGGTTTGGACAGCAGTGGTGCACACCGAAACCTAAGCTCTTCCTAGTCTCAATCCACCTTCCTGGGTCCACGTGGACTTGTGTCAGCAATATCACTGGCACAGGTCTGAGTAGACCCAGTGGGTCAACACAGGCTTACCCTGGGGCAAGGGAACAAATGTTCCCTTACCCCGAGGAGGCGTCCAGAGGCTAAAACTCCCCCACAGGATTTAGCGCACTGCATCGCCAAGCGGGGAGTGATAGTGGATTGGGCTGTGAGTGAGGTTCTCCATCCATATCTCTATATTTTGTTTCATTTCTGGACCACACATCAACTCCTTTCTGGTTCACTATTTACCAAAACATTCTGAACTCTATTAATGGGCCAGCAAAGACGCAATGATGCTGTCCGGATCTGGTTTACCAAGCATGAAAAGAGCAATGCAGCGATGTAAAGATGCATAGGGGCAAGGGATGATGAGTGATGGCAAAGACAGTGGAGATAATTCCCAATGGACAAAGAAACTGGGGTTAAAACCTAGGGGACACTTACAAATTGCAGGCCTTGGTAACGGGCAATAGGGAAATCCTTCACCACATATGTGGGGCTGTAAGCGCAGGGCACCAGCACGTTCTCCACATGGGATGGCTCGATCTGGGGAGCTAAGATAAAAGCAGTTAAGCAAGAGGAAGTCATAGGATCAAACCAAGAGACTTTCCCAGACCAAATGGGGTTTATCAGCCAACCTCAACCAGAGTGACCACCTGCTCTGGGCTGTGATTATCTTGCTTCTATGCCCAAGGCAAGTGCAAGACATCCAGGACTACACCCTGACATCTAGTATTCTGAGGGAAAAGGGTTTTTTGGGCAGGAGCATTCATTCACATGAACCCCCAACCTGCAGTCTGAAGTGGTACAGTTCAAGCATACGTTTACTGCCTTCTTGTGAAAGTTAGGGCTAAGATTTCCACTGACTAACAGTGAGGATTCAGTGCCCTGCATAGCTCCTTGCTTCTCCCACCACCAACAAAGCCAGAAGAAATTATGCAGAACAGTAAAACGTGTGGAACAAAGTAGGCTAAATAAGCAGAATGTCTCTTAATTTGCATAATATATACTGGTAACAGATTCCAGCTGTTCCTGGCACCCAACATGGATGACTTCAGCACGGAGTTTTCATGCTTTTTAGCACACGTGGCCACCATCTTCCTATGAGGTCATTACTAGGTGACTTGACTTTTCTGGAGACGGCCCCTAATGAGGGGCTGTAGCTCAATGGTAGAGATAAGCTCTGCAAGCAGAAGGTCCCAGGTTCAATCCCTGGCAGCATCTCCAGGAAGGGTAGAGAAAGATCTGCTCTGAAGCTCTGGAGAGCTGCTGCCAGGCAGCACGACAGACTGTGCTAGAGGGAACAATGCCCTCTCATGCTGTAAGGCAGGTTCCTATGTTGCCTATGAGATTTAGGAAAACTCTGAAATGCTTTTTCCAAGATCATATCTGTATCCGAATTCCATGAGTCTTGCAGGGGCAGCCCCTTCCAGTTTCATTCCCAAAATTTGGCTGTTGACCATCCTATGTACAGATTTCAGATGAATGCACATCCTGCATGAATACCTCCATCTCTCTGCTACTGATACTTCTCCACTGTTTCAGAGCACGGCAAAGGGGCTGCACTACTCCCCACAGTAACTAGCTTATAGCATTTCCCTCTGTGTCAAGCTGCTTCCTTACAAAGCTGCTCTTTATTAAGAGGGGATCTGTGGAGCTTTGGAGAGTGTGGGATAGGACAGGATTACGGAAGGCAGGAAGGGCCATCGTGCCTGAATTCTGAGGCTTTTAGTGTATCTGGTACCATTTATTTCTACAAAGAGAAACACACGTACACTTACTATACACAGGTAGAATCACGAATGCCTTTAACACCCCCCTCTGCCTTTGTCACAATAAATATCCTCCATGGATACTTTAAGAATCTTGCCAGAAGCTGCCACTTACTGAGGAAGAAAGTATCCCGAGGGTCAGGCTTCAGCATATCTGCTCCATGCTCCTCTCTCTGTGCACCCCAGAGGTAGCTGCCAGTGTGGCTGGCGAGGGACTGAGGCACATGGTCCACCTCATTCATTTTCAGGCTTGATTCATCTGAAGTGGGGGGGGGGAATGACGAGAGGGTTAAGAAGAGGAGAGTAGTGAGGAGGAGAAGTTCATATAACCAGCAGCCTTGGACTCCTGCAGAGGTTCAGGCAGGCCATGTCTTTGGGATTTCCCACAACAACTGTTGGATGCAGGTATTGAGCACGCAAGCACTTCTTGGGCAGACTTCTAGCATTTTTGCAGCACCCTCATGGCAGCAGTTTACCAAGAACCAGAGTCAGTCATCCCTCCTTCCCTAGTGACGATGGAGTAGCCTCCCTCTCTTAACAAGTTTCCCACTCCCACGGTCCTTCCCTAGCAAGCAATTTCCTTCTGACTAGCTGTGATCTGGTCTGATGGTGCTATGGATTTAGACTTGATCCTCCTTGTTGCTTCTCAGTTATTGCTTCGCTCTTCTCCTATTATCTTTGAGCTCAGGGGTACTCTGTGTGTGCAGGTGTGCTGCAGACCCTGGTAATGTGCCCATTCTTCAGGATGGAGATTTGACTCTTTGAAACAAAACTATGAATACGTTGTGGATTAGACACTTGACTTTCTGCAGGAGCCAAAGCTGAGGCTCAGTAGTAATAATACCACTGAGATAGAAAGCATGTTGCCACATCAAGGCCACCACCCTGGGAGGTATGCTCTACATCCAGACCCTTCAACCATAGGCTCCAGCCTTCCAAAGTGGCACAAAATCTCTGTCCAGCCTCCCAAACGTGCCTCTCCTGATCTCCCCCATCTATTTCCCAAGAGGATCCTGCACCAACTGCATCTCTCTTCTTACCACAAAATCTTTACCAAGCAATAGTCAAAGCAGCCAATGACACACCAGGCCTGGAAGGCCTCACAGCCCATAGGTTTCCACTGAGAAGCCTCACCATGTTTCTCATTTGGCCTGTATCATTCGCTCACTTGTAAATCTTCCTCTAGGGTTACTCTGAAAACATCTGATCTTTTGCACAAACAGAAAACAAAGCAAGAAATAACTTCTCTTGGGATGTAAAGTGCTCAGAAAGGCAGTGCTCAGTTCCAACTCCTCCTCTGCCTCCCCCCCCCCCCAGCCTGCAAGGTTGCCAGGAACGACATCATCGGTGTCTGGGAGGAACGAAATGCCATATCAATTAAGCGCTGGCTGCCTCTAATGTCATGTTTATTAGATGAGGCTGTCTGTTTGCACAGATCAGTACTAGGTAACTGAAGCAAGGCAAGCACAGAAGTCTAAAAAATCAGAAGTGCTGCCGTCCATTGCTATCTGCTCATCTGACTTCATCCTAGTAAGCAGAGGGAAGCACAGTGAGATGACCCGACGGAGCTGGACCACAAGAAACAGAACTGGCCAAAGACTTCACACCCTTAACTTAGCGATAAGGAAAGTCCTGGAAACAACATTCACAAAACCCCTCCTGTCAGTAAACGACAATTACAGGAGGGGAGACAGTTTCTCTGGGCATCTTCACAACTGTGACACAGGAGGGCTTTATTCAGATCTAGCCTATCCAAGTCTTTCTGGACTTTGAATGCTGGTTTCAAAGTAGATCAAGAGGACTACAGACTCATCAGAACCAACACATTAAATAACTGCCTACTACATAAACGGGAATGTCTTCCTAGACTGGGATGGTGAAGGAGGCTCAAAGACACGATGTGCATTCAGAGCATCAGGAGTGCCTTAACCAGTGATTAATTTACTGACATTTTCAAATGCACATCTTAGGGGGTGCAGACTAGCATTCTTTCATGCCTCCCCTGGCCTCGTTGTTTCAGTACTTCTCTTTCTGTTTTGTATACACTTTCTCTTCCGGAAATTGCGAAGTTAGATTTGTTTCTTCCTAATAGATGCTGAATTTGTGCCACGCATGCCTATACAACCCAATTTCGATGCAAACTGCCAAAAATGAAAAGGGGACACACACCATGAGATGGGGTTGTGAAACAGCCAGCCTCTGAAACTGTGTGTAAATCAAGATTAACTTTTGCCAGAAGCCATTAGCAGAAGACACTGGCAAGGTATTTGTGATGATCAGGTGAAATGGCATGAATTCAGCATTTAAAAAGATGCGGATATAGTGCAATGGCCACGGAAATGGACAGCATGGGATCTCTGCCCAGACTAATTGTAGGCAAGTCTGTCTCTTTAATGAGATACAATGTTTGGTAAGAAGACAACCCCGCAATTCAAAGTGGAATGCTAGAACAGACCATGGACCATTTCCTTATGTGATGTTCTGACAGAGATCAGATAGAAAGTTGTCACTCCGGAAGCAACTGCAGGCACCCAACACACACTGTAATGTTTGAAATGTAATGTAAACATTGTAATGCCTCTTAAACTAGCAGGACAGGGTTCACCAAGGCTGAGACTCTCCAGTATGGTTAAGAGTCAGCTTAGTAATCTGGTTGCCTTTCTCTTTACATGACGAAGGTTGGGAGAGGGAAAAGGGCAGGCAAGGCTCAAATCTTTGCTTCAAACTATGTGCGCCATATCCCCGTCCCCGTCCCCTTCCCGGGCCGGCTCCACCATTACACTGCCTCCTCGGACTTGCACCAGCTAGATAGCTGGCGGAAATTCGAGGAGGCCCATTGAAATTGCCTAGACTAGAGATTCCCAAATTATGGATTGAAACACGCTGTGAGAGGCTTGTGGTTGGGCTGCCTGTGTACATATAGTGGATGCTATAGGCACAAGATGCCAATAGATGGGCAACTTCAGGAGCCAGGGTTGGAATCAACAGGTAGGTCCTAGTCAAAACCAAAACTCTCTGGGTGGTGTGACCATCTCTGCCTATTTCTATAAATGTTTCCTCTTTCTTCTTCCATATTCTTCCTAGAATGCTAGTAACAATATACCTAAGAGGCACTTCAGCTGTGGCACAGCAACACTAAGTAAGAAAGAAAGAAAAGTCAAACAATCATCCTAAGAAAGCAGAATAGCAATTTTAAGAGCTTTTGACTCTTGCTGTGAATAAAGCTTTCTAAAGGTGAGGGGAAAGATGCATTTGGCATAATAAAAGCAAATGTCAGTCTCTAATCCCCCAGGTTGAATGCTGAAATGGAAGCTTTCAACAATGCTTAATATATCTCTCAGGCTTCCGCCTCTTTCCCCAGGCAGTCTGGAGAAAACAGGACACAAATATAAAACAGACTTGTGTTCATGTTCTCCTTTGGGATATTTATTTATTATTAATTATTATTAACAGTATTTATATACCACTTTTCAACAAAAAGTTTACAAAGCAGTTTACAGAGAAAATCAAATGATTAAATGGCTCCCTGTCCCAAAAGGACTCACAATCTACAAAAGATGCAGACCACCACCAGCAAACAGCCACCAGAAAAGACACTGCGCTGGGGGTGAAAGGGGGCAATTACTCTCCCCCTGTTAAATTTAAGAGGAGCACCCATTGAAAAAGTGCCTCTTGCCCAGTTAGCAGGGGTATTTATTACAGTATTGTATACCGCCTTTCTCATAGACTCATCATTTGCCCTAAAATGTGGTAGATAGTGTCATACACACACCTAGAATGCCATACAAATGAAGGGTATGATGTAGGAACTGTGATGTTATAACACAAGACTGATGCCTTCATGCTTTAAAGCACTGAAAAGACAACCACAGAGGTCACTTCACTCGTATTTACAAAATGTGCCTCATGGATTTTCTGGTCACATCTGTTTAGCTCACTGACACATCAAGATTATGGAGCGGATACAAGTGCCGAAATGCAAGAGGTAACTTTGCCAGCTAGTCTCCCACATCAACAGTGTTGCCTGCTCAAATGTTAAATTCAGAGCTAACTGGAGGCACTTTCTGACATGACGAGGTAGGAAATGGGCCCAAGCTGGTTGAAATTCATGATGAAGTTCTCAACTGGATTGAGGCCTGAATTGCAAGTTAGAAGAGGAATCAGGCAAGGAATTGCCAAGGATGATTAAGGAATGAATTAACTTCTTTTAGGACTATGGGTACGAGAATGTGGAGCTTGTCCAACTAGCTTGTTATGGAAAAGTGGCACTCCTTTGTTAGATGTTGGAACAGGATAAGACCCAGAGCAATGTCAAGCAAGAAATGCCAGCAATGACAAACTTTTCACCAAAGTAAAAGATACTTTGTTTTTAATTCTACATATATGAATTTGACTTGGGAGGACTGTAAATTCATTAAAATATGCAGAAGATGAACAAAGAGGATGCTTGATTGTCTTCCACTGGATTACTGTTGATTATCATTACGGTTTATGTTATATGTATTCCTCTTTTAAATAAAGGAGATGTAAGACATTTTAAATAATAAAAAGAGGTCTTTGCCTAAGACTAATCTGAGAGCTGCTAAAGATGAAATTTCCCATTCTGCATAAACAGCGAACAGAGAGGCTACTCATTCATTATGTGGGAGATCTGGGCGGACGCCTCTTTGCTCAGAGGCACTATAGCAGTAGCTGCCAGAACATTTGCATCCAGGAGTTCTTTGTATCCACTAGTCAAGACCAGTCTAACTCTGGCCTAGCCAACTCAAGTCAAAAACCGTTCACTACAGTTGCTTTCACATGTCCCTTCAGGCAACATGTGCTACAGTCAGGTGGGTTGTCTTCTGTTCTGGCAAATGTGGGACAGCTATTCATGGGCAGCCCAATCCTAACTAAATCCCCACGCAGCGGTGCAGGCATGTGCTACGCTGCATCCCGTGGGGGATTTTCGGCTGCTGGAGATCTCCTTGGGGTAAGGGGACAGGGAAAGCCCCAGCAGCCACTATGGGTCAACTCTGACCTGCGCCAGCAATATAACTGGCAGTGGCACAAGTCCGAGTTGATCCATGCAGGCAGTTCAGGCCTGGGAAGGGGTTAGGATTATGTGTGCGTCGCCACCGATCCTGCCCCTCCCAGGCCCGATCAACCTGCCCCGCCCCATCTCCTCCCCGTTCCGGCCTCCCCCGCCCTGTTCAACCCCCTCTTCACCCTCTTCCCATCCCGTTCCACCCCTGTGGAGGGCTTACCTGTTCCAGCAGGCCTCTGTTGCTCTGCTGGCACGTGCGGGAGGGCTCCGGCCATCTAGCCGGCATGCCAGCTTCCTACACTGCCGCACAGCACATTTCACTGGCTCAGGCCTTGGTTAGGCTTGGGCTGTGAGTCTTCCCCAATGGAGCAATGTAAACCACGATTTCTGTAGCTGATACATGCTGGGGACAGCATACTGTGGTAGTGGTCCTGGTACACTTCCTGTTACGTGTGCTTCACTTATATTGCTAATGTTCCCAAGGGGATCATCCATGAACTTGTGTTTGTTGTCAACCAATATAACTGTGGGACTACATGCTGCACATTACATATGCTGACTGCCAGATAACAGCCCAAAGCTGAAGATAGCAATAGCATATTTTTTCATTAAGGAGGGAACTTCTTTTGAGAACATAATAAAGTCTGAGTTACTGTTTAATCTGGAATAACTCCTCCCCTCCTAACCACTATATTGAATTAGATTGAAATCTGCTGTCCATGCAACAAAACCCTATATAAGATTGTACTTGCAGATGCATTGTGAGTAGGATTTGAACCTGTGCAGAAAATCATACTGGATTCCAAGTCAAATGCGACAGCTGAGTCATATATTGAGTCATACATTCACCATCACAGCTCTGCATAGGTGTGTTCATTACTATTTTTAAAAGCATGGCAATATAGGGCTTTCTCACTTCTCCAATATATGACTCAATTTTTTTGCAAGTGGTCTGAAGGTTGGTTCTATGTACATTTTGGTTGCCCCTGAGAATGCCTCGGATAGTACGGCAGATCATTGGTTGCCTCTGGCATGAAACTTTTGTAAATCTTCTTGTATATTTTTTAAAGTTTTATTAGTGTTTCGGCTCTGATACACGATCAGGCATAGTCTTTGACTGAAATGTTGTAAACCGTCTGAAGATTAGTTTTTGTACATGTAGATCAGCACAGGGTGGCCAACCTTCCGCCAACCCACTGCCACCGCAGATACACAAAACCACAGATAGTAGTGAATCCCATACTTACTGTGGCACCGCAAGGCATTCTGAGGCGCTACAAGTGTAATTCACTAGAGCTGTAGAATGGCTATGGATAGTTTCAGAATGGTGCGGAGAGCTTTAGCAAGGCATTCTGGGGAGCTACTAGTATAATTGACTAGAGCTGTAGAATGGCCGTGGATGCAGCGAATGCCCCCCCCCCCCCCAGATACAGCAAATACCTTCAAAATGCCTATGTATTATAACTTCCAGGTGCTGGCAGAACAGGGGAGTGCGACCGGGGGGGGGGGAATTTGTGAACCGCAGATAACTGAAACCGCGGATATGGGGGGACAACCGTATCAGCAATAATATCAATTACTGACATTACTTCCAGATTAAAGCTATTGGAATACACTTTAGATGGAGGTGCATTTGAAGACTGTCTGGAAACTTCAGTTAGTTCAAAATACCCTGTCCATCTTTTGACAGGGACAAGCCAATGAGCACATACCACATCTGTCCACAACAACTGCAGTGGCTACCAGTATATGGCTACCAGTATGTACCAACTCAAGATCTAGGTCTGAAATATTTCAGGGTGCGTCTTCCCTATTATGAGCCTCCGCATCCCAAGTATTTACATCAGCTGGGGAGGGCTTGCTCATGGTTCCTAAGTGGTGCAGGATTGGCATCACTAACCATGTGGAATGCCCTCCCATGGGAGGCATACTCAACTCCACCGTTGGCTGCTTTTCAAAAGCTAACAAAAAGTTCCATCTAGCCTTTGAAGCCACTGTTTGATTAAAAAAAAACTGCTTGCTTTGACACCAATTGTAATTGCTTCTGTTTTTTTTTAATTTTATTGGTTCATATTATTGTTGTATTGTGTGTCAGCCTCTTTCAACTAATTCTGAAATGTGGCATTAAAATACTGTAAAATACACTAACAAAACAAATATTTGCATAGTGTTATGTACAACTGAGGTGCAGCGTAGATTGCATGTGCTAGCTGCATGTGCCAATACAAAACTGATCTATGCATTTGTGGAAACGTCTTAAGAGCCCCTTTTGATATGCAAAGATGATGATGATGAGCTATACAACGCCTAAAAATATACTAACGTAAGAACTAAGAAACCATCTATCTTAGCTTCCCCCCCCCCCCCAGACGACATGGTCTCTTGAAACTCAAAGTGCAATTACTCCCTCTTAATAACTGTCCCTCAGCACAGTGAGGAGCTGCAGGCAGAGAGTGAGATAACGAGAAAATCACTCCTCATGGGGTGCAAGCTGCAGATCAGAGGGCAGAGGAGAAAACTCAGAGTGACTGATGCATCCAGAAGGAAATACCCCGCCACAGCCCATCCATCTTGCAGGCATTTCTGTCAATATCCCAATTGCTGCTATTCCTCTCGTGCCAATCGAGCCCTCATACTTCTGCGGTGAAGAGGCCGACTTGCCCAGCCCCTCCACCTTATCTATACCTTCCATGGGATACTTAATTACAGGCGCCTTGTGTACTGAGTGCCAGGCAGGGATCTATTCATCAAGTGCCTCCCGCTGCCAGGCCAGGTTATGAGGAAGGAACCAGAAGATCTATGGATTTAATTAAACTCGACACTATCCATCCCTGCTTACAAGACAGGTGCTCATAACTCAGCTTCGGGAGCAGCGGCTAAGAGGTATTTGCCAGGGATGCTTTTGTACTTGTCTCTTACTTTCTGCTCTGAAGCCAATGAAGAGACAAGGTGAAAGAGCAACAGGAGCCTGAGGAGGAGCAGGACTTGTACTGTTTATGCAGTACACCTATTGCATCTGTCCTGTAATGTCCATGCATACATACTCCTAATTCAGCCACACAGACCCCTTTTACCTTTTCACAAAGGGGCATTACTACGTGCTATTGGATGCTTAGCTCTTTTTCTTGCAAAGGCTCATGACTACTTGCCTTCCAGTTGCTTGATTCATCTGGGATTATTTTACTGAGTGTATTCCTCACACTAAAGGCATGGCGCATTGTGGCAGTTCTTTGCTTGTGCCCCACTATAATGGGAATATTGTGGGCCAAGGTGTCAAAAGTGTTCAGCATGAAAGGTTCCATGTGGGGGGTAGCAAACTAGGTGACATCAAGAGACTTCCAGCCATAAAAATGCTTCCGTTTGCCTTTATCTTTCTTCTTTGAAAAGGAAAAATAAAAACACATTCATACCCTGGCTCTATGTATGTTTACCTAAGTTTAGTGAGACGTACAGCCCAATCCTAAGCTGGCCTCTGCCTGCGGTACTAGGCTCCGTGCTGTTGCAAACGTGCCGTAAAGCACGGTGCGCCAGCGTGGAGGACAGTCCCGCTGGCAGAGAGCCCAATGCAAGCAGGCCTCCACTGGCATAGGAGCAGAGCCTGCCTGGGCATGTGAGCTCCACACTGGGCAGTGGTTTGAGGGTGGAATGGGGTGGTGAGGAGGTGTGTGAGGGAGGGTGGGGAAGAGGATGGATCAGACCTTGGAGGAGGGCGGGCTTGACGGAGGAGGCCTTCGCTGAATCCTATCCCCCTTCCTGGGCTTGAAAGCCTGACACAGAACTGCTTGGATTTGCACTGGCCATTTAGCTGGCACACATCCAAGTAGCCCCATAGAGGATGCTGGGCATAGGGCAGGGGGACAAATGTCCCCTTACCTCAAGGAGAACTCCAGCAGCCTCCAGCCCTGCGCTGGATACAGTGGCGCCTGCCCTGGCACCACTGGATCACAGCGCAGGGCTTTGAATAGGATTGGGCCCACAATCTCAAGTGATTATCCACAGGACTGCAGCCTTAGTCCTCCTGATTGTAGTGGGAATGTAAAAGTAGTATACCCCAAAGCACCCTCTACCACCTGGCAAGTCCTATTCAGAAAAGCAAACATTAATCCCCAATATTGATTGTAGCAACCGACTCTGCACCTGTGAGTCTGGTGATGTTCCAAGCTGCCATAATTTCTCAAGCTACTGCTGGTTGTGTCCTTCAAAAGGAACCTACACTCAGAGAACAATGCTGTGGCAGGTGACAATGCCCAAGGAGGGTCAACTGCCAGGCTGGCTCCAGGTCTCTGAGGATGGCAAGCAACAGGGCCCTGGGGAGGGGAGCACTAGACGGACTGAACCAAGCGACAAGCTGGTGGGTGAATTCATCAGAGGGCGACACCAACACACTGACTAAGGGGTTATAAAGACAGCTAGTGAAGCCATGCAAGTCTCTCTCTGAGGAATGAAGGACCGGGATGTTTAAAGGATTTTTATCTCACCTTTCTACCAGAATAGCCTTCAAGGAGATTGCATGTTCAATCATCATAGCATAATAATAAAAACACACCAGCAACACTATTAAAACAATAAAAAGCCAGGAAGCATAAAAATTTAGGCAGCAATGAAAACTGTGAAAATCAACTAATCAAATCAAAGGGCAATAAAACAGTAAGTAGCAGACCAATGAAATCACGCAACAGTAAAACCAGCAAAAACACCAACAAATCAAAAGCTATAAACTGCCAAAAGCTTGGGCAAACAACCCAGGCACCTAAACGACAGTCAAGATGGCCAGGTGCCAGACATATGTAGAGAGGGAGTCTTACAACTGGGGTGAAACCGCAGAGTTCAGGCCCTACCCTGGCTATTGTTCAGAGTGATGATTCTACATGGCATCTAGTGGGTTCAGGAGACCTGCTCCACTGCAGAAGCTGGCCTCATTGTTCGAGGCATGGGATCATACAGGAGTGTGTGCCCTTGGCAGTTTTTCTATGTTGCCAGTGACAAGAAATGTGTATTATGTTATGCCAAAAACATGTGCCTGTCATGGCACAATGGTGCATTTTGGAATGTAAAATGGAGGGCTTAATAAAGGCAAGATAAATTAGCTATACAGGATCTTATACATACACAATGTGTCCTTCATACGCATGCATTGTGCATGCACACACTGCAGTCCAACCTGCTGAGTTGCAGGAAGAATCTTGTAATCTAACTAAGGCTGCAGAGACTTAGGGAGGGGCGTTACCTGTATAGAGTGAGATGTAGGAGGAATCAACCACCTCAAACTTGAAGCTGGGAAGGAAAACTCGCCACTGAAAGAAACAGGAGAGTGAAAAGTCAATCAATGTGCATCTACTATTTGTGTGCTTATGTCTGAGGGGAAAAGGAGTTAGGGGAAGAGCAGCTGGCAGGGATGTGACGGGGGAGTAATACAGGAGGGCCCAGAAGGCAGGCTGGCAAGGTTTCCTATTCACATTGGCCAGCAATTTAGCCCCATGTGGATCTTCTTTTGTTCTCCAAAATAAGTCCTTGGGAGAACAAGCTGCCCGAAGAAAGAGTGCATTCCACTCCCAGTTAACAGTCTGCTCTTTGACATGTGGTACTCTTGGGTTGGGACTGAGAGGCAGCCACCCACCACAAGCTAGTAGTCTGCCTATGCAAGTCTGTTCTAAGCCCAGGAGGAAAAGGAAAAGGAAAAGGAAAGGGAAAAGGAAAGGGAAAGGGAAAAGGAAAAGGAAGGAAGGAGGAAGGAAGGAGGAAGGATGGATGATGATGATACAGGACAACGTTCTCCTCACTGACTATATGGTCACTGGTGCCCTTCAGGGACCTCGGTTGAGTGTTATGACCCCATTAGTTATTGCCAATAACTAATGGGGTCGTAGCACTATTGCTCTCTTTTGCTTTTTGGTATAATACGTAATAAACTGGCTTGGCAGACCCTGGCACTGATAATGCAAGAGCTTTTATTTCTACTGGATCGCTCTGATAACTTCCCAGATGATGTTCTTTTCAGTCATTCTTTAATCTGCAGACAATTTGGACAACTGTTACTTGGTTGTGGCCAATAATTCAGTCATCCTTTCTCAAAGTAGTGCATCTGCTACATGGATATTGCATTTTCTGAGCACTCAAGTGGCAAAAGTTTGTTGCTGGAAAAGTGAAATTAAACTGTGCGTGAAATGGGCTGTCTGAGTACCACAGGTACCTACTGGATAGTGCCTGTATCATCATTGTGATGAATGCTAGCCATGCTGCCCAACTTATGCCATTTTGTGAACCTTTTAAAAAAGATCTAGGTTGTTTTTAGTTCTTTTTATAAAATAGCATTCCCTGTGAACTACTCATGTAGGACAAATATGCAGTACTTTAAAAGGAAACAAATTTAAGGTAACATCAGCAAAGCTACCCTCTCCCCACCCCCATCTATAGCAAAGGCCCACCACAGAATGAACTTTTCCACCTATATGCGAGAGGGTTTTAATGTTTATAAATTCTTTGTAGTAGCACCATTCATCTCTCCTACAAAGAATATAATCTGCCTTGTGGTAAACAGGCCTACGCTCAATCCTATACATTAGGTGGGGAAAAGATATTGTACCACTGGAGCTGGATACGAGATAGCATCGATATAACAGCAAGAATGAAATCAGGAGCGTGGGTACACTACACCACAAGCTGCCAGTTCTTGAACAACTGGAGCAAACCATCCCATGTTTCCAGCTACATGTAATTCATGTGCACTGATCTTGTGGGGAAGACAATGCTATCCTCACAGACCCTTTAGGGGATTTTGCTGTGCTCTTTTGACTTTCAGCTGAACCAGAAGCATTGCTACGGTAGGGTCGGTACTGTAAGTTGCACCCCGTCCTAGTCCCGTTTACAAGCCGGCAGGAGGCGGCCCCGCCCCCTCACCGTCGGAGCCATTCCGTGCGCCCGCTGCCTTCTCCGCACTGAATGGCTCCAAAGGTGAGGGGTTGGGCCGCCTCCTGCTTGCTTGTAAACGGGACTAGGACGGGGCACAACTTACGATACCGCCCCAACCGTAGTGACGCCTCTGAGCTGAACCTTCCTGTCACTTTGTGGTTTTTTTCCTACTGAATGAGGAATCATGGCATGCTGTAACTTCTTGTTAATAAAATACACACCAAAAACATAAAAAGTGAAGGGTGCTTACAGATGGACCCAAAAAACAGGGGTTGCAGCATATTTTCTCCTAGTAGGTTGAGCCTGACTTACACAGACTTCATTGGATTACCTTTCATTGACTAACTTCTCTAATGCTTCAAGTAGGTTGCCTGTGCCCCCCTTTTTATTTTTTGCTATGTACACCTTAAATTAAACACACATTATCTACTTATTTTTAAGCAACATCAGTCTTAAAGTAATGAACACAGCTCTGGACAGGGAGGTGGTTGCATGACACCCAGGTTCTGGCCAATCAGAGCTGTGCACAGCCAACTTCTGCCACAAACATGCAGAACTAGTTTCTACTGAGAAGACGGTACATTTGAGCAACATGCAATGTGTGCAGGCTTCTCCAGTGGGCTCACTGCTGAAACTATGTATATCCGTATGCACCCTAAGAGAGAAAGAGGAAGCGGAGAAAAGTACCCTCCTCATATGGAATATAACCCAGGGCTTTCACAGCAAATAGACAGCTATCCCGGCACACTGCTAATGTATAGTTGGGCTTAGGTATTGTGTTGCCACTTAAAAACACTTGTAATGTTTGAATAGAAAGCAGTTTCAGCCACTTGGGGTTTTTAATAAAAGCTATTTTCTTTTCTCCTATAGTAGACAGGAGATTTTTTTTTTTATTGTTAATCCTGGCACCTGGAGAGCCTCTGTAATGACTGACAAGCTTTTGGACATTGTGCAAAGTGGCAAAGGCATTAATGTGTCAATGCTCATCTGTCTAGTTTACACACTTGCTTTCAGACAGCCCCATATGCTGTTCATTCTGCAAGTTTAGAATTTACACAGACATGCTAAGTAGCTGATGAGCAGGGAGAACAATCTTGCATGCATATGTGCTTCTTATTCCTCCGCACAGCCAGGCGCCTGCTGCACATGCTCTTACGGCAAAGATAATCCCATGCGGTATTTTTCATATTTCCCATGGGCAGGATGTTACACCTGCGAGGGTGACCTAGAATCCTTTGCCAGGGACTTCACAGCAGGGACTGACAGCCATTGGGAGGAGAGAGCATTTATACTGAATGGCTCTTCTCCCTTTTAATTTAGAAGTGGAATGAATGGAGCCTCTTTAAAAAGACTAATATTTCACCTCCAGTAGCCTGCAGTGCAGTGAAGGTTTCCATAAAGGGAACACAGCTCCACTGAGAGGCATGAAAATGAGGCTATTTTAAAGTTTCTAGGAGATGGGAGACATTTCATCTTGAGAATAAAAGGAGTTTAAGAAATTACCAGCTAGGAAATCCCTCTCACACTTTCTCTGGCTCTCTCTCCCCGGAGAAGGACACAATTAATTTTAAAGAGAAAAGACACTCTCAAGCTCTGCAGCAAGAGAGAAAAGGGGAAGGGGGGGGGTCATGTTTCCCCCCCATCCTCTGCTTTACTGTAAAACCGATTAAAGAAAGTTAAGGGGGGGCACACCATTTCCCTCTGCTTGGCTTATCTGAGAAGCATGGATCTTTGGGGTACCTCAATGCCAGATACTGCTTCTTAATCGGTAACACATGAAGAAGGTATGAGCTAGTAAGGGTTCTTTTTAAAATCTACTAAGTTGAAGGTTTGATAAAAAAAATTACCTTTTTGACTATAAAGTGTTCTATGATGGATACAGGAGATTTATTTTTTGTCATGATGTTTTTTTTCACAAAGCAGAAGGACTACTGTTTCTCAAACCATGTTTATTTTTCCAAGCTGGCAACTATATCTGAAAAGGGGAGCAGTCCAAAGAGATTTACTCACACCAACTTCCACATGGTCTGATCCACGGTCATCCTGCTTATGGAGGAGCTCAAAATAATAGCGTCTGGAGGAGAGGAGACTGTGTGAGAAGCAAAGAAGATAATTAGAAAATAGCAAGTGTGATCCCAGGGTTACAGACCTACCGTGGTTTTGTTCTTGGAGAAACTCTCTGTTTCAGCAGACACTGAGGGTAGAGGGACAGAATATTTAGATGCAGGAATCCTATAGATATTGCTGCCACCTACCTGGTTTTGCATTGACTCTCCAACAAGGATTATGTGAACCCAAAGACAGAGAAAGGCAGGCAAAATAGCGATACTATCTGACTTTCACTTTGCAGTCCCCTCACTTAGAAGGACCTGTCATCACAGAGAACATCTGTGTGATCCAACTTGTACAAGAGGAATACAAAGTAGAAATATTTCAGCTAACCTCCGTTTTACCTTTCTGGCATCTCCCAAAATGCTATGGCTCCCTTGGGTCTTCCACAAGTTACCAAGAAAGTGGCCACAAGAGGCTGGCTCAAAATGGTACTCCATACGAAATCCTGTATTCTCATGCCTCTCCTCAATTTGGTGCAAAGTATACCCAAAATTCTACATGCATAGATGACTGTGTGAACATGAATTTTGTATAATATATTGTCATGGTTAATGGTCACATTTGCACAGGATTAGATGAAGAGGTAGCAGGGTGTGAGCTGTGATCTGGCAAGTCCGTGATTCAAACCTCAGACATTAACTTTCGAGGTGTCTCTAGGCAAGCCCCTCTCAGACTTGGGTCCCACCCTCTCTCCCAGTCGACAATACAAGGACTAATAACAAGAATGGGAAATTATAACATAGAGGGTGGTTGTAAGAATTACCAAAAAATGTATGTAAAGTGCTTTGAACACCTGAAATGTGTTATACGAACATTAAAGACCAAGTGTGGGGACATGAGGACAGCAACAACTTCTAAAACCACATGCCTGCTCTGTCCATGAATAATGCGACAGGTTGGGGGGGGGGCTGCTTTTAAAATCAAGAGAGGATGGGTGAGGGTAGCTGGACTGAATGGGGAAGATATGTGACTCATGGCTCAAACCTATCTAGGATTGGGTTGGCGTGCACAAGGCTTCACGACAGCGGGACATAGTTCTGCTGTTGTAAAATGGCTGCCAATGGAATGCAGAGTGTTCTGTCATTGGCCATTTTGGGAGTACTGCTGCATCAACGGATCCGCCTACACCCACCGTAGCAGGCAAGGCAGCGCCGGGGGCAGGGAGGGGGTGAAACGGGGCAGGGAGTTGGGTGTAACAAAGGCAGGGAGGCTGCGGGAGGGGATAGATCCTGCAGTGATGGTGCACACTGGATTCTACCCCCATTTTCTGCAGTCTCCCCGCCCCCTTTCTCTCCATGGACTTGCACTAGCAAAATCGCTATTGCAGGTCCGAGGAGACCCATTGCAGAGCAGGAGGCTTATGCAGGGGTAAGGGAATTTTAATCTCCTTTCCCATGTATCCACCCCCACCCCCACCCCCTCGCTGGATACAGTGTGCCTGTTTTTGACGTGGCTGGGAAGGATAGGATTGGGCTGTTAATAACATGGCTGCAAATCAATGTCATGTCTAATTTGACCTAAGTTGCATTCTTACTATTATGGGAAGCAGGGTGAGAGATGGGGAGGGAAGAAGGAGACAGCAGATGTAGGGAGCAGGGAAATGGTGCCCTCGTGACTATAGGACAAGAGCATGGGTAGCACACAGAGATTTGACCTTCTGACAACTAGAAGCACTGGGCAGTCAGCATCAGACACTACACTTAGTTGTGTAGAAATAATCAAACTCTTCTGATGGCTCTAAACATTTCTCCTCTCTCCCTCCCCCCTCCACTGACATCTGGAAACCTTAGAAAAATCTTGAGCAGGATTCCAGAATGTGAAAGCATATTGAGGATACACACAGTCTTGGACTTAGCTGAGGAGTAAAGCAAAACTGGGTGGGCTACTGTGAAAATCTAAGCCTTTGGAAAGCAACTGTCCATGCTGCAAAGGAGAGTGCGCAAGCACCAAACAAGCAAAAAGTGGCAGGGTTTAAAGGTGATGAGGAAGAAGAAGAAGAAGAAGAAAGTGTCCATGAAGAAAAGACTGTGAGCAGTTCTGGAGACAACAGATGCCCACAGCCAGCTGACAGAAGCAAGACAGAGACACTGCAGTTGCAGCGGGGATCCTGCTGTTCGATCACTGCTGCCTGTCAGTCCTGATCAGCGAGAGCAGAGGGCTCATAACATCCTTCTCACATACGCTTGCCCGCATGGTGTGCTGCATGTCTCTGCTACTATGGCAACCATATCCATCTCTCACACAGCGAGGCAGAATGCTTTCTGCCTTCAACTGCCCAAGACACCCAAGACTTGAGATGCTGCTGGATTCATTGCACAACCACAGATCTCCCCAGATTTGCTTCATGTGCAAAGGATCCTCAAGTGCAGGGAAGGAAATCAGGCTCAAACCTACATGAGAATATGTACTTGTTTATTTAATATATTTTTATTCTGCCTTTCCCTTTTACAACACAAGTTCCAAGGTGCCTAATGACAGTAGAAAATACAATAAAATCCATAAAATACAGACTAATGTAATAATTCAACACATAAAATCAACAATCATAACAGAGAAACGGCAGTATGGAACAAAAATGTCTTGAGTCGCTTCCAGAACACCAATAGGGAGGCTACCAACCACAGCTACCAACCTTAACTTGTGCCAGTTAACATCAAGGGATGCTGCAACAATGGCGGGCAGCCCGATCCTGCCTAACTATAGGCTGGCGGAGCAAGTGCTCTACCGGCCTAGGGTGTTGTAAACTCTGCAGTTGCCCAGGACCTGTGCCAGCTGATGCAGGTGAGTGGCGAGAGGGCGTGGGGAGGGTTAGGCAGGGGTGGCGAGGGAGGAGACCGGCCTGGGAGGGGGTGGGGATATCGGCACTGGGTTGCGCCGATATCCAATGCCGCTTCCCAGGCCGGGCACTGCAATGCATTGAAGAAATGCTGCGGTGTGGGTGCCAGGGGCAAAGAACTGCACTGGGCCCCTTATGGCACTCCCGCCCACCCCATGATGGTGAATTGGGCACTGCTGCTGCACTGGAGCAGAGGTTCAGGGGTTAGTCTCGCCAGGTGGGCCCTCTGATGGCCATGGGTTCTCAGCCAGCGCCCAACCTGGCCAACCCCTGGTGCCACCCCAGCTGCAGGTCAGGAAAGGTACTGCCACAAAAGGAAAAAGCCTGACCTGCATATTTTACGGCCTGTCATCCAGTAGCGAACACAAAGAGAATGAGATCTGCCCCACTGGCATCCCTCCTGCTATTTGTATGTTATGCTATGTGCAATGAGAGTATGCCAACCAGGAACATCAAGGCCTGCCCAGCACAGCTGTAGTTCAATGGAAAAAAAATGTTCCTCTAATTTCCCTTGGGAAAGCTGGGACATATACCAAGCTCTTGCTATCCAGGCTGGCTGGGCTCCAATCAGCTGCTTCATTGAACTGTGCACAGCAAATGTGCCCAAACTGTTCTTACCACCACCACCACTCCCCGCCCTTCCCTCCCACTTTCTTTCATTGGCTCCCTAATTAGATTACAGCACTGAATTGTCCCCAGCTAATCATCTGCAAGGCAAAATGCAGTGCATTAACACCCCACACTGAGTGTTTTTTCAATGGTTGGTTGCAGGGTGCCAGAAGTCTTGTAAGACCAATGTCTGCCTTCTTTGTGAGCCAACCACAAACCTTCAGGAACCAGTTCCTCCCACTTATAACAGCGGTTGTAATTAAGCCCTGGGCTAAAATCCAAAAAGCCTCAGGAATGGACTGTGTCAAGGTATCCCCTGTCCCCCGCCCACAGGAATAAAAGGGAAATGATCCCAGGTATATCATTTGGTGTCACCTTATATACTCCATGATTTCAGAAAGAATGGCTTGAAGGTTTGTAGTTGTTTAGAATCAGAATCTAACACAACTGTCAATTTCCAAAATGAAGATTTTTTTTTTTGTTTAGAGGGGTAAGTACATTATTTTATTATAGCAAACTAAAAAAGAGAGGGAGAGAGGGTATCTTGAGGGATCTTAAAGGGCAGCAAATGGATTTTTTTGTGGCAGAAGCTTTGCAGGACTTCAGCCACATAAGCACTCCCTCTACCATTACCCTTTCTCTACACAGTGGTGTCGCTATGCTGCCCCCGTGACGTCACCACTGGAAGTGACGTCACCACCGCCACTGCAACTCCCTTCGGAGACGCGGGGTGGGAGGCTGGGCCAAACCCAGCGCCTTCTCCATCACCGCCGCCCGCTGTTCCCACCACCAAAACAGCACGGTTGTCGACCCTCCTGCCACTTTGTCACCCCCCCCCCGCTTGTCGCTCGGGGGCCCCCGGCGATGCTTCTGTCTCTACGGAGATGCTGTGTTATTGCAGAGGGTGGAACATCCCTTCCTTCGGAACTGGGTAGCTGAAGAGCAGCACAGGACTTTCAGACGTACCACTGTGAACAGCTGGGCTCATCACAGCACACCTGGGAGCTGTGCACAGCTTCCAAGCTGACTGGCGGCTTCCCAGACCTCAGCTTTCCCAGCACCAAAGTACTGGGGCACTTTTGCCTTCAGCACTAGGAAGGCTAAGTGGCAGCTGGTCAGCACAGCAGTGCTACCTGGCTCTCCAGCACCCCAAACCTCAGGAAGCAGCACAACCTCAGTTCAATGCACTGCTCCTGAGCTGGGCTGCTCTTCAGCACTGGAAGGAAAATCCGCTGGGGACTGGGTGGAACAGGTCCTCTCAGTTTTTGGTGACTGGTATACCGAAGGTGCGACATCATGTGAAATTAATCACTTCCCCAACATACATTCAGGTAATAGACCTACCCGTCTTCACAACTCTTCAACAAATAGTCTTCTAATCACAAGCTAAACTGCTGACATGATATGGCTGCATGTACATGTCCTCCATAAGGTGGGTAAAAGAAGTCACCTTGCAGTGAACGAAAATGGCTGTGTGAATCAGGAAAAGTTTCCATTACTCAAATTAAGCCACCAGTGGGGTCTGACAGCACTCCTCTGCATAGCTCTGATCCGGAGCCTGTTCTGAGATACTCAGAGATAACCTGGGCAAAGCACTTCACATAACTCTGCTTCATATCCCAATATCAACCAAATAAAAATTACAGTACCAGTCCCACTGTTTGCTGGATGATTACACTTAGATGCAATTTGCTTTTGCCACTAAAGTGCTTTGCAAATTCTACTGCCCATTGGAATGGGGCACATGAAAGAAAAGAAAAAACAGATGGGATTTGATTATACCAATTCCAGTGCTCCATATGAGGTGCTTGTCTTGCCACTTCAAAGAACCCAGTGAGAAAAACAGTTTGAATCTGTTGCCTTTTAGTGCTGAAATGGGAACCTAGGCTCACGCTCATCTGCTGACTCCAAAAAGGTGCACATGACTGATATTCCTGGCTTAATTTACTGAGCTGTTGAACGCTTCTGTTAAGAAGGCCCAATGCTTCCCAACGTGTGCTGGATCTCTACAACCTCGCTCCGTGCTTATAAGCAGTGCTATTCCACTGACCCTACAGCAAGAGAAACCGCATTTATTAGCACTGCTACGGCACAGGCATAACACTGATGCTGGAAATCTGCCAGCATGCCCAGTGGCGAGGCTTGGTTTGGATCCCTCTATTCTCTGGGCAGGTGTTTGCCCATTCATATTTCTTGGACAGCTTCCCTCAGTTTTTTCCTCCAGCAGCTGGAGGAAGCAATAAGCATTCAGCATACATCTTCATGATTATTTCAGAGCGCTTTGTGTCCTGACCTTAGCAAGAAAGCTCTGCATGGCCTATTCTTCACACTTGTCCTTCAGCCACAGTCTAAGGACGTGGAATGAGATACGTCACAGAGAAACAAGAGGCTCTGCCAAAAGGTGCACAAATACAGGGCATATGACAAGAATTCATGGGCTACTACCAAGAAGAGAGGGGTTCATTACCCTGGACAGCCTTTCCCTGTTGGCCTGCTTGAATACTGCTGAAGCGGTGGGCTGAACCAACCCTCTTTGCTGGTGAAGGACAAACGGGTCTATGTGCGGGGGAAGAGCACTGACCCACAAAGGCTGTTCACTGAGCACGAATAGACTGCACCACGTATTACAGCATCATGTAAAACAGAGCAGAGAAAACACTGCAGGGAGAGAGGAAGGAAAAGGCCACCACTTCAAAGCATCGAGAGAGGTCCTCCTTGACAGTGACTTGATGGAGCAGGCGAAGACAGGCCCAGAAGAGAGCTGCCAGTTCCATCCAAAGCTGTGTCAAAAAAGGAAGAGAAGTAACGGGAGGGGAGCTGACAAGACTCCCACGTGAAACGAGAGGGAGCTTCAAACTGACAAGGTTGGGAAAAGGACAAAGAGAAAAGAGGAAGGAAAGGAGCAGTGGAAAGGAGAAGGGAAAGCCCAGGAAAGAAGCCAACATGAGGAAAGAGCAAAGGGCTAACGAAGGAACAAGTCTACGGGAGCAAGGAATAATGTCCCACCCTAAGCAATCCCAAGGGAATGAGCTCGCTTTGCATCCCAGAAACCAGGGGCTCGAGTCACTCTTTGCCAGGGACTCCCTGTGCTGCTGGTCTTGAGCAAGTCACCATCTCCCAGGCTCAGTTAATCTGAAACTGGGGGAAATGGTGATCTATCATACAGGGTTGTTGCGAGGGCCAATACAATAAAGACTGTAAAGAACATTGGAAATTAAAAGCACTATATGCGGGATACACTGTTGGCACTAAGAAAGAAAGAAAGAATGCTACTTTGTGACTATGTCTTCCAAAATCTGGCTGCCTTGTTTTCACTGGTGCGGAAGCCTAAGTGTAGCAGGATGCTGCTATGCGCATGTAAGCACCCCTCCCCCTCGCTGGTCGGAGCCATTCCCAGCGGGCGACAGCTACCTCGCAAGCAGAACGGCTGCCAGTGCAGTAGCAGTCGCCCGCTGGGAATGGCTCCTGCTACACTTAGGCTTCCGCACCACCCTTGGAATGCCAGTGCTTGTTTTCGTACCATTTCAGAACTGGACTAACGATGTGTGACACACTGAAAAAGTTGGCACAAGTCAAGTCCCAGAGAATAAGAGATATATCAAATAGCTAAAATGTTGTTAGGCCAGCCTCTTTTGCTGCAAGAATCTCAATGAAACATTTTGTGTAATAAGACAGTCTGCATTCTTTACCAAAAGTTACTTACTACCTTTATTTATTTTAAAAAGCTTGTATACTGTCCTTCATCAACTATGGGAACCAAAGCTGACAAAAAATGTTCAGTAATATGGAGAACAATAAAATAATCACAAATAATTACCATAATCAAACCAGCAGCCAACCAACCAAAGAAACCCAAAAAATAATAAAAGAAGATCAAATGAAGTAAAAGGTCCAAGAGCATCAGTCAGCACCAAGAGCGCTCTCAAAGAGCCACATTTTGGCAAGCCATCTAAAGACACACAATGTCGGTGCCTACCTGGTGACACCATGGAGAAGGCCTTGCTCCATGTGGATGCTCACTGAACTTCTGATAATCTGACCCAAAAGAGGATCTCAGATGATGACCTGAGCATGCGGAGAGGCACATACAGGAGAAGGCAGTCCTTCAAATACTCTGGTCCCAAGTCATTTAAGGCTTTAAAGGCTAAAACCTGCACCTTGAGTTGAGCCCAGAAACATACAGGAAAGCAGTGCAATCTAGGCAGGTGTTATTAGCTCTCAGTGAGCTGCTCCAGTTAACAATCTGGCAGCTGCAGTTTATACCAACAGAAGCTTCTAGGCTATCTTCAAGGGCTGTCCCACATACAGCACATTACAGTAATCTAATCCAGAGGTGTCCAGAGCATGAATCCTTTCAAAAAGCTATCTAATCTAGTGGCCGCTAGCACATATTGTGACAGTGAAGGTATATGCTGTGTTCTGTAATCGATGAACTTACTCTATTTCTTTACTGTTACATTACAAGGCAATTACTTAGTTAACCCAAAGTGCACTTCTGTCCCACTACCACACGCTGGAGGATTTGCCCAAACACTGCCTAGCACTACTATACTGAACATGCTCCTCCATGCTTGCTCTGATGAAGAGCTATAGGAAAGTCTGGAAAGGGAGCAGGCTTAGTGGTCATGAAGAGTGAGGGGTCGTGGGGACAACACCTACCGGATTGGCTTGGAAACCTGTGAGCTGAATTTTGTGAATTCTCCAGGGGCAGTCCACTCAGAGCCCAGCTAGAAAAAAGAGAAAGAAAAATATGAGTACCAAACTCAACGTTTGACAAAGGGCAAAACAAATATGGAAAGAGGAAGAAGATCTGAAATAGTGTTGAGCAATATCTCTTAGAAAAATCAGAATCCAGACATCTTTCAAGGAAACGTTCTTCTTCAAGGAAGTGACTATCAAGCCCCAGTTCTCTAGGCACATGGATTCTAAGGACAAAACAAGGGTGGAGAAGGCCTTGGCTCACCAATCCTGTCACTTCAGGTGTAGACTGCTAACATTATGTCTGGTTATATTCCTATTATTGTGTAATCTTGTTTCCCACCTCCTGCTTGTTACTGATTTGGTCTGTTTTATTTTGAGTACTGAGAAGTATTTTTTTTTAATCACTGAGGTTTTCCTAACAAATTTATTTGCAATTAATAAAAGCTTTGCAACAACAGAGCTATTAGATCAAGTAAGTATTCCTTGTGAGAGGTTCCCTCCAGATTAATTACTATAAGAAAGATAAGCTTTGTCCCACAGCATGGTCTCTGAGACTAGACAGCTCCAGAACGGATGGGTTCAAAGGAGCTGCCACACCCCTGCAGAGACAAACTCCTTTCCATTGTCGAAGCTCAAGGGAAGAATGAGCTACAGCTGTACTGGGACCTGCAGTATTGAATTCCTTGACTGTGCATGTTGAACATTTCCCCAGAAAGGAAGGTTTAATTTTGTTTACTTTAATCTGCTAAAAGAATACATAAAAGTGAGGACAGCTGCATGGTGACAGCCTGACCTATCTGTGGCTTCTGGCTCAGCCCTTGCTAAAAACAGAATTTTCATGTCCTGGGTCATATAGCTAGGGTTACCTCTCACCTGGTGCAAGCATTAGGAGGTGGCTCTCTCTGTGAGCTTCCCAGACATGTCCGGTGAGTCACAACTGAAGAGGGCCAGACAAGGTGGACCTTTGACTAGGTGCAACAAGGCCGTTCCTCAACATAGAACAGCTTCTAGAGGCACTCTTTTTTCCCCCCTCAAAGATGGTGTCATTCAGACATTGTTTGAATGACAGAGACTCAAAGATGGTGTCATTCAGACATTGTTTCCTATGGTGCACACATTCATCTCCACTACCCACTCACAGGTTTTGCAGGATATTCTAATGTAAAACTTCCATAACCAATTTGACCAGAGGTTACAGTGAAACAAACGAAAGTAGTGTGCCCACCAAGGAATGATGGCCACACCACCTTCAACTCCCTACAAAAAAAAAAAAAAAGGAAAAAAGTCTGTATCCAGTATGTGGGTGGAAGACAGTGAATGCGGCAGGGAGTGAGGTCAAGTGTACCACTGACCACTAGGTGCCCTGGACACCCTCTCTCATTTTCTGACCCTTAAGCAAACATTTTTGGTATATTTTCATACTTCTCTCTGTGAGGACGAGAAGTGTGCTTTTATTAAAAGGTGAAATCAGAGATTCAAATTTTCTCTGTGGAGGTTACTTACATGGCACACAATCATATACCATAAATGCAGCCCCTGCCACCCTAGAAGCAGTTGTTATACAAGTCCAACCTTGTAATTCACAATCCTTACTGATTCTTCATCACCTAAAGCATATTGTTAGTACTGTATTAAGTACAAGTGTGCCAATAATACTGAGCAAGTTATACCCTGAGGTGACTATTTCACACTTTGCTGTCCCCTGTCAAAGAAATCAATTTTGCTGAATGGCAAAATAGCACCAAGGTCTCAGAAAACAAAACAGCCGGAGTAGCTGCACCAGTGCTCTCTGTATCCATGATCTCTATTTCTATGTCTATATATGGCACAGGACGGCACTCTTCCGGGGCTTGGAAAAGTGCAAAGAGCAAATGCAGAGGGGATTGTTGGTAACATGGGTGAAGGAGCACTTGCTGAACTGCTCTCAAGCACTTTGAAGGCATCATACCAGAGGAAAAACTTAAAGACTGTGCTGTTTCCTATCTTTCTTCCCAGTGTAACAAAGCTTTCACAATATGAACTGAGCTTAACGTTTTAAATCTAAACCTTTTCGTCAGGCATTGCAATTGGAAAATGCAATTCCCCACCCCATGGAAAAAAGGGCTCCTTGTTTCCATAATTTCTATATTCTCTAACAGAGCTAATAGGCTGCACCTACTAGAGAAATAAGAGCATTATCTGTCATGCAGGACAAACTGGAGCAATGTCAGCCACAACGTCTCTTGTCTAAGAGACTTAACCCAAGTTCCAAATCAACATTTATGCACAAACCAGGTTTAGGTTCAGACTATGAGCCACAGCTGCAGAATAAGGGGCTTAGCATAAAACGCTGCTATCATAACATGATATCAGAACAGACTCATGCACAAACACGTATATTGGCATTTTGTGTAGAAGATCCAGGTTTTAATTACGCAGCCTCCAGATGCAAGAATCACAGCCGAGTTGGCTCATGGTTTATATGGCTCCTGGTGGCAACACTATTGGTTCCGTTTACATTTAACTATCCCAGCAAGGAACCAGGGAGATGAAGCCAGATGGCACTGCCTGCAAGAAGCCAACAAGAAGCACATCTACTCATGGAAAGGTGCTACAAAGCAATTACCATGAGTCTATGGGTCCTCCTATTACATGCTACTTAAAATGCTGGGTGCTCAGTGAAAACCAATCCTCACCTTGCCCACAAATGCCACCAGACGTGCCTTGGCTGGGGTCTCATCAGAGCTGAGCCAAAATTCCGAGTTGTCATCTGAAGCTACAGAAAACTGAAAGTCGCCTACGAGACAAAGCAGAAAATTGAGTTGTAAAATGGGTTGCAGTAGCATGGAAGATCAGGCAGATTGAGTGAGAGTGGGGAGTGTTTCCTATGCTGTTGGCTTGGGCATGCAGGCAGGGCAGGGATGGAGGCACCTTTGCAAATCACTGCATCAAGTGTTTTAATTGTCACGATCTGGGTGGCGTGATGCTGATTTTGAAACAAGGGGAAGGACTCGATTTGTGCTCTCTCATATAAACCATGCTAGCGACAGTCTGGCACAGGCTTTCTGACTGTGTTTAGGCCTCTTCACCAACAGAGGGCAGTAAGGAGCAACATGTGTTACTACTAACCTTTCTGAGTCTTTCTGCAGCTGCCCAGCAGCTCCCCAGATTTGGGAGAGGGGCAGTCATATGACATTTTCTGGAATGACAAAGGTAGCCCTGCCTGAGGGAAGTGAAAGAGACTCCAGCAATGAAGCCTCTTTAAAGTATGGTCCTTGCAGTTAAGAGACTCACCATCTTTGAAGGGGTGAATGTACCCAAATATGCGTAGTCCGTAATTCTTCCACTTGGGTGACACAGCCAACTTCTTCACTGTTGTGCGAGTCTGAAAACCAGATGGGAAGAATGTGTGTGTGCATGTGCATCATTCCAGAACCTTGAGCAAATGCTACCCAAATACCCTGTGTACAAGCTTGCACGCTGGAAAAACAGAGAGCAATGTACTTTCACTAAGTCCTCTCTTCAAATTCCTCCTCCCCTTCAATGTTTCTTTTGGGGATTCATTCAGCAGTTCCATGCGTAGCCTGAGCCTCCAGCAGATGGGCCATCACAAGACACAAGTCAAAGCGTACGCTGAAATGACAGGGCTATTTCCCTTGTCCCACCAGCCTTCTGCATGGAATGAAGGTCCCACACCAGCTCTTGTCTTTGTGTCCCAAATCCAGGAGGAGGTACATAGACCAGAGCATAGAATACCACAGCCTGACATAGATCTGCTGGAATGAGTAGAAGGAGCTCCACTGTGGATGTCCCATGCACGGAGATCAACCCAAATGTCCTGACAGAAAGGAAATTCACTGCAAAGGTGGCTAAGAAGATTTACTGTGCCGAGAGACACATAAACTTTCCTCCTTTCAGAAAGTGATGCAGGAACAGCTTATACTCACATGAGGATAGAGGGGGAAATGCAGATTCTTCCTTAGGTGTCCTACAGCTCCTCCACACCAGTCTTCAAAGACATGCAGGTTTGCTTTCCCTTTATACTAAAGAACAAAATGGCAGTATTTAGGCTATATGTACCAGTGATGGGGACTCGAGTCAAATGACTCGACTCGCAAGTGTGACTTAGCCACTTTTTCCCTGACACGTACTCGTACTTTTACTCGAGACCCACTGACTCGCACTTGCACTCACACTCGTGACCCACGGGACTCGTACTTGACTTGCACTCGTGGGGGTAACGACTTGCCATTTCCAAGTCATTTTCCTTTAATGGCCGGCATCAACACAGGCAGGCAGGCGCAGTGGAGACCTCGGAGGAGGAGGGCCGCAGGGAGGAAGGGTTTTCAAGGGGGTGGGAAAGCAAGCCTGGCTCTGAGTCCCCCCCTTTTGTTGCTGTCTGTTTGCCATTGGCCACAACTCCAAGCGCAAGGGGTGGGGAGGAGTGAGGGAAGGCGAAGCTGCCGCAGCAGTCCTTCCTCATTGACCAAAACTCCGAGCCCAAAGGATGCTCGGCTCAGCAAGGGGAAGGTGCAGAGGGGGAATAATAAATGGTTTGAATGTAGATACGCTTGTTTTTCCCAAAGCAGATGGGTGGTGAGAAGACTGAGAGGTGAGGGAAAGGGCATAGGGGGAGCCAAATGGGTGCTTTAAAAGTTTCAGAGGTCATTTTTCCCCATTTTCAGGGGAAAAAGCCATTTTTCCCAAAGTGACTCGACTCGTGACTCGTGGTTTCTGGCCTTACTCGTACTCGACTCGGACTCGTGCAAAAATGACTCGCACTTGACTCGTACTTGCCCAAAAAGTTTGACACTGACTCGCACTCGGACTCGCACTCTTGCAAAAATGACTCGTACTCACACGCGCACTCGTGACCTAGTTACTTAGATACATCCCTGATATGTACCAGTAATCTCTCTGGAGCAATATTTTTAGACCGAGTAAGAATATAAGCATATATAGTGCCTTGACTATATCAGAAGCCATTAAATACTACTGCAGTGAAGGCTGACCTCCACTGCATGATTTCCGTTGTGCTTGCGTCTGGAGGCACGTGAACATAGGGGACAGGACGCCCCACCTCAAAACGCTGCCCTAGTCTCCACCAGTGTCTTCATGCAAATAGTCCCTCCTGATTGTCCCGCCTTCTAATAAAGCTCTGCATTGATTGGCTGAAACACAAGTGCACTCTGATTGGCCGAAACCCCCTCTCATCCCATTGGTCAAACTACTAGCTCCGTGTCCCGCCCTCTCAAAATAATGAACGGTGTCCACAGCAGATCGCAACGGAACTCAGGAGAGCACGGCTCTCCTGCGTTCTAATGCAATCTGATAAAATTGAAACCACACAGCTCCGCACTCTCCGCATGCGCCTGGGATGCACCAGAACTCATGCGGTGGAGGTCAGCCTTAATTCAACATTTCCTTCTCCTAGAGCTGCCAGGTATTCACTTAAAGATATTGACAGTTTTCATCTTCAGTCAAAGAGAACGAGGCCTAGGCTTCCCATGGGAAGAATCTATGTGTAGCTCCACACATGGGCGTCGACAGGGGGAAGCGCGGGGGGCGGGCCGCCGGGGGGTGTCGCGCGCATAGGGGTGACGCGCGACCCCCCACTTACAGTTTGGCGGTGGCGCTGGGCCCTCCCTCCCCTGTGTCCGTTTGGCTCCAAAATGAGCCGAAAACGGAGCAGGGAGGGTGCTCTGCTCCTGCGCGTGACGTCACGCGCGGGGGCGGAGCCTCTCCCTTAAAGGTGACGCGCGCCCCTGCTCTGGGGTGTCGCGCGTCCTAGCGACGCGACTGGCTCCACACATTATATGGTGGCAGATACATCAATGTTACAATGGTGTTTCTTGCCACAAGAAAGATGTATAATGTGGACAACTGCATCCTACACCACTTATAGACATACACCTTGGAACACTGACTGGACTGGGACCCCTTATATGGGGATGTAAAATGTGGATGACTGCCAAGAGTACAGAGGTCCCACCAGTGTATCTACAACTTTTCTTATTATGTATTAAAATACTTATAACCCACTGGGGGGGTGGGGGAATCCAAGGTGACTGAGGGCCTAATGGTATACTGCACTGCTGCTGGAACGCATGAACGGGACGGAGGAGGGCCGAACAGGGAGGAGATGGGTATGGGAGGTGGGCGGATTGGGGCGGGATCGGCAGTGCCGGTGCATGCCAAATCCTAAGGCCATGGGTCTGATCTGCCTGCACAGATCAACACGAACTTGTGCCAGTGATATCGCTGGCACAGCTTTGAGCGGACCTGTTGCATTGACCTGACCCATGGGATGCAGTGTAGCCCATACCAGCACTGCTGCATCACTGCACAGGGGTTTAGGTAGGGCTGGGCTGCATGATGCCGTTTGGTCCCACTGATAGACGCCAAGAACCTTAACTGCAGCAAAGAGCTAGGCAGGTATTTCCTAGCTAGGCATCATCACTTAACGAAAAATCAGAAAGGAAAATCTCCTTCCCAGCATTACTTCTCCCTTGTTTCAAGTTCCCCAACTTTAATTGCTCACAGCCAGCATTTCAGCTGGCATGTGGACTGAGAATTGCTTCCTCCTGCAAATAAACAGCCACACTCTGACAGTAGCCATGCTTGGGCAACATCTGTGCCAGGAGTATAATATCAGTACTACATGTAGCGTATTACCACAGTGCCACACCATCTTTGTCAATCATGGCTCCTAATGATGAACAGTACTGTAAACACTACCTTACAGTGAAAATCCGCCTGCTTGGCTCCAGCTACATCCAGTCCACAGCACTGTCTTGTGAATGCTGCTTACCTCCAAACTGTCCCTGCTAACAATGCCATTCCCTCTCAAACAGTGTGCCCAAATGTATTTCCACGCCAAGTCAGAAACAGTTCCCCTACAAATGGACGCTGGTTTTAAACCAACGTAATTCTTCTGGTACTCTCAAAAATGCAAGGGAAGTGCAGTTGTGTTAGGATGCTGCAAGTTCCCTGCTGGAGAACCCAGAGCTAGGGTTCCTCCTGGCTCTTTAATTGGTTTACGTTTGTAGTGAAGATATGCACCAGTACTGCCAGCCTGCTTTTTTCCGGCTTAACTTTTTCTCTCATTATTTCTTAACTTCTTTCTCATTATTTCTTTCAGCCCTCTGAGAGTTATTCTACTGGTTAAGCATAATCATCTAATTAATTGACTTTATATACTCAATACGCTTTTTCTTTCATTATTACTATTGACCACCCTTTCAGTAGGATGAAATATAACATGGGGTGTAATGAAGATACAGAAATATAAAAGCAGCTATTTCTGAATGGAAAGGTTTCCAACGTGGATGTCAAACTTGCATCTTTTCAAAACTGTGCCTAACAGTCCAATCCTATTGAAAACCACCCCTGCAGCTGGCCATTGGAGCGTATGCTGCAGCCTGTAAGGGGGGGGGGAGTCCCAAAGGTCTTCACTAGGTAAGGGAACATTTGTTTCCTTGCACAGGGGTAAGCCCTGCTGAGTCTACTCGGACCTGTGCCAGCTATATAGCTGGAGCAAGTCCACGTAGACCCAGGAAAGTCAAGTGAGGCCAGAAAGAAGGATAGGATATTGGCGACTCTGCTGCCACCCCTTCCCAGCCTCAATCTGCCCTCCTTCCCACTCCGGTCTCCTCCCTGTCCCCCCCTCACTCTGCTCACCCCCACCCCCCCTCCTGCTCTGACTTACTAGTGCCAGGGCTCTTTTCCAGGCCATTGGCGTGCAGCAGAGGCTCGGCTGCACTGAATGGCGTGTCATGTTTTGCAACAGCTGTAAAGGATGTTGCGCAGCTGGAACACTAGTCCAGCAGTCTGAGGCCCTCATAGGATTTGGCCGTCAAGAAATATTCACAGAAAATACTTTGCTTCTGATTCAGCTATCACATTCTGTGCTCCTCTTTTCACATTTGCATTACCCATGCATAAAGAACAATACAGGAATAATTATGGTACACAAGGTGCAATCGGTGACAAATGGCAGGCTGGGACATTTACTCACATGTAGGGCTGCAACCCAGTAGTTGCTCCATTCTGCTGTCTGAAACTATAGGCTGAAGTGCTACCCACAATGAGTGATTGTGGGTAGGCACACCAGCTTGCCTACTGAAATATAAAAGAGCATATGCTTGCGAACTCTTGTACTCCTGACAGTATGTCAGGAATAGCGGAATCCTTCCCTGTGGCTTGCTATCTTCGCTTTCTCCAATTTTTTGAGGAGAATTTGATGGAGGATCACTTATTTGAAAGTGCCCTCACATATTCTTACTGAGGTGGTTACAGACCTGTGTAGGACTGTACCATGGACAGCTCTGAATATTTGCAGTTTCATGTGAATGGGTAATGTGAAGGTCAGAAATGGGACCTTATTCAAAGTCTGTTCCAGGCCATCAAGTTTAGTGATGGTGGAGAAGGCACATAAGGTCTGTGCTAGGTACTGATATCCAAGTCCAAATTCCTTTTGCATTCATTTAGGGCAGTGGTTCTCAAAGTGGTGGGTCACGACCCACCATTGGAACCACTAACTGTCCCCTGCACCCTTAAGGACAGCATGGCGGTGGCATCGCCGAAAAAGCGCCTGAAAATGGCTTTTTAAAAAACTTACTCAGGCTTGGGGGCGGGGGTTTGGGGAGGCTTGCGCGACCCTCTGCAGGCCTCCCCTATTTTCAAATTGATGCGGAATGGCGATTTTCGTGAAAACTGGAAGTGGCCGAAAATAGCCATTTTTTTGACAATCTGAAGATCAGGGAGGCCTGCGGAGGGTTGCACAGGCTTCCTTGACCCCCCCCCCCCGAAGCCTCGGTAAGTTACAAAAAATCGTTTGGGGGCGCTTTTT
Organism: Plestiodon gilberti rubricaudatus; assembly: GCA_026170595.1. Classification (NCBI taxonomy): domain Eukaryota; kingdom Metazoa; phylum Chordata; class Lepidosauria; order Squamata; family Scincidae; genus Plestiodon; species Plestiodon gilberti. The sequence goes on along the minus strand of JANXHW010000001.1, from coordinate 217,659,337 downwards.
TAGCGATGGCAGCCACCGCCACCGCAAACACTCAGAGTCATTGACTCTGAGAACCACTGATTTAGGGTGAATGAACGTACAGAGGGTGGAGCACAGGCAGACACCCAGCCAGAGATGCAGGGCCAATTCAGGCTTTACTTTCTTGATGAGGGACCACATGAACTGAAGCTCTCCTAGACCTGTGGTGGCATCTGGCTCCACCAACTGCTTATCTATTTAAAATTTCCAGCCTGTCCAGAACAACCTCTTGAGGTGGCTTACAACAATAAAGCGTACATTAAAAACACAAAATATATTCAAAAGTTAAAATGTAAGAGCATAAGCCCTGCTGGATCAGGCTGAGGGCCCATCTAGTCCAGCTTCCTGTATCTCAGTCACAGTGGCCCCACCAGATGCCTCAGGGAGCACAAGACCAGTGGCGTCGCTCGAGGTGGGGCGGAACGGTGAGTTCCACACTGTGCTAACCTCCGTGTACTCTCGGCACGAGGTGGCCCCGCCCCTTCGCCACTGGAGCCATACAGTGCAGCGAAGGCAACGTGCAGGGATTCCACTGCGCATTGCCTTCGCCGCACTGAATGGCTCCGACGGCGAGGGGGCGGGGCCGCCTCGTGCCGAGAGTACACGGAGGTTAGCACAGTGTGGAACTTACTGTTCTGCCCCACCTCGAGCAACACCACTGCATAAGACAACAAGATACCTGTATCCTGTTGCCACTCCCTTGTATCTGGCATTCTGAGATAGGCTACCTCTAAAACCAGGAGGTTGCATATAATCATCATGACTTCCAACCTGTGATGGATGTTTCTTCTATAAATCTGTTCAATCCCCTTTTAAATGCATCTAGGCCAGGTGCGATCACAATGTTCTGTGGCAAGGCGTTCTGCAGATTAATTAAGCACTGGGTAAAGAAATATTTTCTGTCTGTTCTAACTCTCCTGCAAATCAATTTTGGTGGATGTCCCCTGGTTCTGATGTTGTGCGAGAGGGGGAAAAAACACTTCCCTCTATCCACTCTATCCATCCCATGCATAATTTTTATATGTCTTGATCAAAAAAATCAACGTCTAAAAATCCAGCTGAAAAACAAAACTCAACATGCCACAGACAACAGCAGCACAAGTGACTAAAAAGAAAAGCATAGTCAATCCACCTGTATCAGTCAGTTTTCCCAAATGCTCTGGTGGAACAGAAAGGTTTTGATCAGCCTCTTGCAAATCTCAGTGGATTGGGCCTGCTGAGCCTCCTGCATGAAAAGGTTCTGGAGGGTTGAGCCTTCTTTATGAGGAGAACTCAGAGCTGCTGCCATACACCCCATTCTTCCTCACAGCACAGGGTTGCCAACATTTGATTCCAAATTGTGGACCTCAGAACCAAGGGCCATGACAAGTATAGGGAGGCATCATTACCATCATTACCATAAGGACAGAGGCATTTGGCCATTTGGATTTCAATGCTGGGCTTTACCTTGAACATAATAAAATAACACTCTTCTTGGAAAGGTAGAGGGAAATAGGCTAGACCAAAGAAGATGGATCCAAATGGATGAAGGGTTCTTTGGGGGGGGGGGTCTATGTTTAGGTGGCTGTAATGTCCTCTACATCAAAACCAAAAAAGTGCATCCAGATGATACGAGACTTTGCTATTCAAAAAATGGTTCAAATATTGTCTGCAGAAGGGAAACTGATGGTGTAGCAAGTTTTATGATTAGGTTTCATAAAACCATAGACATGAATGGGCAGAACATCCAGTCAAATCCCTGATATCTGTGTTTTAAGCATCTCTAGGGAGGCGCCCACCCACCCTTTCCACATGTTTGGTAGAGTTGGGGGGGGAAGAGGATTGCGCTTAAAGGAAAAAATCAAGGGATTTTTTTTTCTTGTGAAAGTACCACTGCAATGGATGAAAAATATATGAGAGCTCTTGCACATCTCCCATTCATTTCACTGAGACGGCAGCCCAATCCATCATAACTCCCCACGAGGTGATGCAGTGACGCCAATGTAGCATCAGCTACTGCAGTGGAGTTTCGGCATGTTGAGGCCTCCCCTCAAGGTAAGGGAACATTTGTTCCCTTGCCTCGGGGTAAGCCCCAGCTGCTGCCATGGGTCAACTTGGACCTGTGCCAGCAATATTGCTGGCGCAAGTCTGCGTTGACCCATGAAGGTGAATCAGGCCTGGGAAAGGGGTTACGATTCAGCGGGTGCTGCTGCCACCAAACCCACCCCGGCCCCTTCCCAGGTCAAATCTGCCTTCCACCCATCTCCTCCTCATTCTGCCCACCCCCGCCTCATTCCACCCCCTCCCTGCCTCACTCTGACCTCTTCCACAGTCTTACCTGCACCAGCAGGCATCCTCAGTCTGTCTTTGCACTGCTTGTGGTAGCGGCCAGGCCGTGCGCTCTGGCGTGTCGCATTTGCGACAGCAGCAAAGTGCATTATGCCAGCGGACCATGCATTATGCGAGTGTAACACACCCATAGGATTGGGCTGTTAAACAAGATTGTGCCGAATTAAGCAAACCTGGTGGATTGTGCCGAAGTAAGCAAACCTACCAACGATCTGACCTTCAATAATGACAGCAACTGTATAGCTAGTATTTAGTGCTTTCCAAACGTTCTCCCAGCTGCACCCCAGATTGTTTTAAAAGCCCTTGCTTCTTCTTTGTGGGCATGCCTTGCCCAGCTTACCTGCTCACTCCAGGGCAGAACATGTCGGGTTATGTTTGGTTTGGGGTTCTTTCCAGCTCTTTCAAGCCCGTGCCTTTTTGAAAACCAAGCATCCAGCCCCTGCTCTTCAATCTGTAAGAATAACAAGAAACAAGCAAAGAAACACTAAGAGGCAGGCATCCATTGCAGGGGCCAAGGTGAGAGAAGAATATAGAAAGAACTCCTGTCAAGTCTAATGATCATAGTTCTATTATTAGACTTGCCAAGCACAACGTGCTCTTCACTTGATGGGGTCAATTATCTGCTGCACTAAATTGTTGGGTGTTCACTGAAGTCATCTCAACATCCAATATATGGAGTTCCTGTAGAAAAATACTCCCACTCTTACCCCCAAAGTTAAACATTGCAACAAACTAAAATCATCCCAGGCAAGAATGTTGGGACAGGCAGTTCAGGGGATGTCATATCCAGAAACAAGGAGGAGGAGAAAATTGCCTTGAATGTGATGATAACTATGACATGAAATGCTTATTATCGGAGCACTATTAAGAGCATCATAATAGGACACTGTTGAGACCCTGCACTAAGGAGCTCTTTTGCCAAGAAGTGCTGGTGATCAAAATACAACAAATGAGAAATTGTACTGGCCAGTCTGATAAGTAGTGCCTGCAACTTCCTCCTTCCACCTGTGGAATGATATAATATCATTGCTATCTGGGACAGGGTGATGGTGTGGAACCCTGTATTGCATATGTGCAGGCATGTATATGCATGTGTGGAAACAAAGGGTGGGGTGGGAGCTCAGGGTCAAACTACACAAAGAGAGATATGAATGGCAGAGAGAATACCGGTAGCAGGCAGGGAAAGGGTTAAGCACTTCCTATCCCATTGCTTACAGTATTTACTCCAATTGCAGTATTTACTCCAATCCTGCAGTGGCTTTTCCTATTTAAAAGTGCAATCAGTGTACATTACGCATACAGTATTTGCAAGTAGGGAAAGGGCTACTCTTTCTGGTTTGACAATGATTAAATTGTGCAGCTAGATCTTCGATCTGGCTTGAGCTTTTGCTTCATGGCAAGCTGAGGGATGGAGAGGGCTTTGAAAATACGAAGTGCTGGAGCCAACCAAAGATCAACCAGCCATTTACTATCTAAAGCTAAAACAAACAGAGAAAAGTATTTATAAACAAACTGCATGGTGGAATTACCCACTGAACCTCAACCTACCCTTCTTTTCACTATCATCTCAGGAGACCATGAAATGAGCCTTACACACTGGAAGTAGCAGGAGAAGACCAAGTAACAGCAGTCTTCCCCACCCCTCCCAACTCTGGTCTTTCCTCCTTTTACACCTGAAGAGACCAGCCGACACCTAGAGACCTGACTGAGACAGCAAGCCCAGCAGGTGGCTGAAACTGTTGTGTGTGAGCACTAACCTGGAAGTGTGTCACGCGTACCTGGTGAGCATGCTCAGGGCTATAAAGCCACAGCCACCGTCAGAAGAGATCCTGTTCAGTACCTTTTGGGGTGGAACAAGGATCCTGATGAGTGCCTGCTTATAGTGGTGTAGGAGCTCTTTGGAGCAGCGCTCCCAGACTTCTTGTGGTGACAGAACATTTGCATCAGTAGGTGGTGTGTCCCAACAGTTCCCGTCCCCTCAGCCAGGTTCAAGGAGACGGGCAGAGGCAGGTTGTAGTGCATCAGTGAAGGGCTGGGGTGTAAATGCATTCTCTGCTGAGCTTGCATGCTGAACAGAGAGGTTTATCGGGGTCAATGGCCCAGTTGCCGGAGCAACAGCGATGCTGCTTTGCTACAGAAGGGTCACTACACCAGACCCTTCTGGCAAGAGTAGCCTGTAAAACCGGAAGTGGGTCGTGATCGCTTCTGAGGTCTGCTCCGACGCTTGGGGAGGCCTGCAGATGGGTCCGCAGGCTCCCCACACACACCGCCAGACATCCACAGCCACCAATGAAGGTAAAACTGACACTTTTCATCCGCAGAGGTGGTGGCGCGATCATGGACGCGCCGTCAACGTCACCACGGGTTGCCATGCCCCTTAAGGGTGTAGCAACCCTTTGTTCCCGACTGGGGCGTTGCAACACCCCGGTTTGGGAACCTCTGCCCTAAGGAGTGAAATGGCCAATGAGTTTGACCAGGAGTACTAGGGCAGGCTGCAACCTCTGGCCCTCCAGACAGTGCACTCTCACCTTTTCCAGGAGCAGCAGCACCACGAGGACAGAACAAAAAGAGCAAAAAAACTGCAGCTCAAGTAAAGAACAAGATGGGTAGGGAGACACATGGACAGGACAGAGAAGTAGAGAGTGAGAGTGGAGGCAAGGGCAGGAAGCAAAATCTTTAAGGACATTTTGGGACAAATTTGCTTACCAGAACTGTGATGGTGGTGGCCTTTTTTTTGGGGGGGGGGAGATTTCTTATTTTAAAATAGTCAGACATGGCAGCCAGGTTTTCTGGTATCTTTGCAGAATAAACACTTTAACAGGGCAAATATTAATCATGGGATGAAACCCCCTCCCAATACAGAACTGTAAAAAATATGTACAGATTTGTAGTGATCCAGGCAGCCATACCAACTCCAGTCCATACTCTGATCCTGTAATCCTATGCAAACATACTTGGGAGTAACACCCACTGAATGCAGTGGAACTCACTTCTGAGTAAACATGCATAAGATTCAACTGCATGTGTGGGGAAAGGAAGAGAAAATGGACGCCAGCCACAGAAACTGAAAGTTGGATTGCTTTGGAAAGCTGGTGTAATTTAGTGGCTAAGCCTCTGGGCTAAGACGTTCCCAGTTTAAGGTCCCCTCAGCCACAAGTTACTGTCTCTCCATCTCAGCTGGGACTTAATTGAGAGGCATATTTATGACCTCTAATAGAGGTGTGCTCCTTTAGCTGACAGCTACAGCAGGTGGCACAAACCTTTAAAAACAAGTCCTATTTATGTAGATTGAGAATTTCTGATCTAGACCTGGTTTCAAGAAGTGTGTTTTCCATCCTTCTCTTTGAGGAATCTGGTGTTGTGTTTGTGCACCTTTCACTTAAACCTTTAACCTTGGTAAGGTGGGATGTGTGGGGGTGAGTAAGCTGGCTATGGGGAGTGCCATGGGGAGTGTGCACGTGTGTGTGTGTGTGTGTGTGTGTGTGTGTGTGTGTGTGTGCGTGCGTGTGTGTGTGTGTGTTAGGAATGGTCTGATCCTGGTCTTGTGAGCAGACAGGGAATTGGAGATCGGCCCAGGTGAGAGCTGGGTAGAGTCAGCATCCAGAGTCAGCCAGGTGGGGCACTGGTTGAAGGACCATCAGAGGGCCTGCCAGACCAGGCTGACCCCTGAGCCTTCAGTACCAGCAGCAGTGGGCGTCCCCAATGTGCCATCAGAGGCACCATGCGGGGCTAGTGCAGGGCTTTTCTCTAAGGCTCCCAGCAACCTGGTGAAGGCAACAGCCACGGGACTCTTGGGAAAGGTTTGAGAGGGTGCGTCCTTCTATTTCTCCAGGCTTCTAAATTGCAGCCTTAAACTGTTTTAAAGTTAACAGTATATTCTGGTATCGCCATTAAAAAAAAGATTGTTTCTGATTGTACACTGTATAATTTTACTGAAGAAAAGTGGGATACAAGTGAAATAAATGATTAATGACAACAATAAGAAGGAAAGGAGAACTTGCTGCACATTCTTTGGCTGTAAGCTGAACCTGGGAACTTCTTCCCATCATTGCACTTTGACTGTACATACCAGCAAATGCTCATTCAGTAATAAGTCTTGTGTGCCCCCCCTTTAGATGGACTGACCATTTAATTTTTTGATATTGCCTCATGTATATACATTGATTCAAGAGGTCCAAAGAATCATCAGATTCTCTGGCAACCACCTCTTTCTGCTGGGTCTCCTGGGCAGCAAGAAGACAAGACATTTCAGGCATAGTGGCAGGCCCATTGGCTAGGATATGTGTTTGATATAAACCTGGAAGTCTTCCATGTTTTTGTCCTGTATTTAGTAACATTCAGAAGTGATATGTTGCAGACTAGAAGGCATTGCTCGTACTGCTTCTGAAAGTGTCTTACAGTCTTGCACCTCAACACTTTGCTGCCTATCCTGTTCCATAAAGAATCCAAAACTGCTCTTTCTGAGCTTCAAGGACATACTGAGGGTCAAGAAAGCAGGCAGAGCAACAGCCAGAGATCCCAAGATTGCTTCAGGGCAAGAGCAAACAGAACCTAACTCGGGAGAACGGTCGTGAGCTCTCTGAAGTCAAGGGACAGCAAAAGGGTGTACATTTGGCATCTGTACTGAAGGTGAACAAAACTAAATGAGGAGGAGGATGCATGAAAATGGATGGAGAACACATGGGGAGAAATACTGTGTGAGAAGAGGGTGAGACGGGGGGGGGGAGAAGCTCTGACTCTCTCAGGCCCATTTGTGTGCCCGCTGCCACTCCTGAGGCTGCTGGCACAGTGCAGGCAGACAGGAAATGAGTCAGACCCACCCCAACCAGGTTGTGCCATCCACTCCTCATTATACAGAGACAAATTACCCAGGCAATTAGGGTACTCAAAGCCTTAGCCTGTGATAAATGACTCCTTGTCAAACTCCTTGTCTGGCAGAATTAATTCTCAGCCAGCTGCAACTAGTGAAGAGAGGAAGTAGAAACCACCTCTGGAGCTTCAAGACCAGCAGGATCTGCCACATGGCTCTCTCTGCAGTGCCTCCCGGCGGGCAGCCTTTGAGCTGGACAAGGTCAGGGCGGAAGGTGTGGCCACTATCCACACAGCAGCAACTTTACAACTGGCTCTAAGGAGCTGTTCAACTGTCTCGATGTTGTGAGCCATATACTACCATGCTCCCCAAACCACTCAGAAATTCAGGTGGAGACACATATCACAACGTCTGGCTTGCCATGTGACCAGAAGCCAAAGATGACAGGACACCCGCATGAATACAGGCTGTATGTTGTAAAACTGTCAGTTGTTGTTGTTGAGTCGTTAAGTCGTGTCCGACCCTTCGTGATCCCATGAACCATATCCCGCCAGGCCTTCCTGTCCTCCACTATCTTCCTGAGTTCGCTCATTTTCATGTTTGTTGCATCGGTGATGCTGTCTAACCATCTCATCCTTGGCCTTCCCCTTCTCCTTTTGCCTTCAATCTTTCCCAGCATCAGAGTCTTCTCCAGAGAGTCCTCTCTTCGCATTAGGTGGCCAAAATATTTGAGTTTCAGCCTTAGTACCTGTCCTTCCAGGGAACAGTCAGGCTTGATTTCATTTAGAATTGACTGATTTGATCTCCTAGCAGTCCAAGGGACTCTCAAGAGTCTTCTCCAGCACCACAGTTCAAAAGCATCTATTCTTCGGCGCTCAGCCTTCCTTATGGTCCAACTCTCGCAACCATACATTGCTACTGGGAACACCATTGCCCTGACTATACGAACTTTTGTTGGCATGGTGATATCTCTGCTTTTTATTATGCTGTCTAAGTTTGCCATAGCTTTCCTTCCGAGGAGTAAGTGTCTTTTAATTTCATGGCTGCTGTCTCCGTCTGCAGTGATCTTGGAAAACTGTCAGTACATGGTAATAACCATTTGATTTCATCCTGTGGCCCTGTTCAGATGTCAGGAACTAAGATTTTCTGCTACAAGAATAACAGCGCAATCCTGTGTAACTCTTGCACTGGTTTAACAGTAGATCCACCGGTGTAAGTGCACTTATGCCAGTGTAACTTGCCGTACATCAATGAATGCAGGACGGACACCAGCGTAACCCCTCTCAGGCGCAGTTCAGATGCAGGACAGATGCCAGTAAAACTCTGCCGGTGCAGGGGGCATTCTGGGTGTGTTCAGACACCCCCAGAATGCCCCTGCACCGGCAGAGTTGTGCTGGTGTCCGTCCTGCATCCGAACTGCGTGTGCACAGCGTCCGAGAGGGATTACGCTGGCTTCCGTTTTGTGTCTATCGGCATACAGCAAGTTACACTGGCATAAGTGCACTTACACCGGTGGATCTACTGTTACACCGGTGCAAGAGTTACACAGGATAGCGCTGTAAGTCCCTGGAGCTATGGGCTCCTGTGTTCCTTCCGCCCCTCTCCTCTTTTTTTCGCGATAGAAAGCTTTTACTTTCAGTTTTAACTACACTACAATTCCATGTTACATATGAACTGGGGGAACTGTGGTTCAGTTCAAACAACAGTTTGGGAAAACAAATCAGAATTAAACCATCGTTTCAAACCATAGGTTTGTTCCCTATTGTGGTGTGAAGTAAAACAAGTTCCCCTAGTTCATCCATAACACAGAACTGTGATTTACGGCACAATGCTGCATAGGATGCACCGGCTGCTGCATCCTAAGCAGGATCAGGGCCATGCCGGCGGGGCTGAGGCACACCTCGGGCACGTTCATCCCGTTCCCCCTGTATAAGCCCCAATGGGCCACCTCAGAAGTGTGTCCGCTATTTTGCTGGTGCACATCTGGGGATGCCGTGTAAGGCCGGCCAGTCCCGGAAAGGGGGTTAGGATATCAGCCTAGCTGGCCAATCGCCCCCTCCCCCGCCACCCCAGTCCTCCCTCCATACGCCCTCCTGCCGCAGGTCTTACCTGTGTCCAGCAGCACGGTCCGGTGGCAGAGTGAGCGCTGGCACTGCTGTGGTGGCAGCAGAGTGAGCGCCTGCCTCGGTGCTGTCACCACTTACTCTGTGGGTGCCGCGAAAGTGCCTTATGGCACTTTTGCAACACCCAATGCCTTTATGGAATAGGTGTTTCTCTGCACTGGATTGCACTGTTAAAGTGGAAAGTAAAAGCTTTCCCTTTTTCTTCTTGTGAGCAAAAGAGAAGAGGAGATGAGAGCATGTGAATATGGCTTGCAGAGATTTGTTCTCTGGGCTGGCTCATCCATGAAGCTGGGTGACTTTGCTGCTGCAAGCAGCAGGTGAACGGGCAGGGGGTGCCCTCCATCCTATGTCTGCCCACTGATTGGCCACCACCCTGATCGTCTTCTCACTCTCCTTCTCACAAGACAAGGAGACGGAACAAGAAGGTGGCCCACTTCCTTCTCTAATGCTGCTGCCTTAAGCAAGCAATCACAGCAGCAGGGCTGGAGCAGATGGTAGAGGGCTGCTGTAATCCTGTTTCAATTGCTCTCCTCCCAAGACAGCCACTCCCTCATCACCACCACTGCCTCCTCCACCTCATTCTCTACTGCCTGGCCACTTATTATAAACAGGCTGGGTGGGATGATGCTGGCCGTAGAAGAGGATTTCCTCCAGCCAGCCACTTGAAGAAGTAGTGGAAGCTAGAGAAGGAGGCAGTAGAGGCAGTGGGGGGCGGGTGGGTTAGAGCACATGTGCACTTATAAAGAGGAAGGGAGGGTGGCACTTTAGGCGCCAATTCAGTTTTGACTAGGTCTGCTTGTTCTTGTCATAAGAAGTCCATTATGCTTCCCATTATGTCTGAACCAGACCAATGCCAGGGCTTTGTGGAGAACACTATAATGGGATTATGTCAAACAGGATATTACAGCCCCATTAGCACTGTCCATTTAAACCTCCTGCCTGTTGGTCCTTCAGCTTCTCAGCAAGGGCAGTGAAGCCTGAGTGGAGGGAGGGCCTGTGCAAAAGACAGCTTTCGTACTGCCTCTCCTTTCTCTTTCCTTGTAGGGTTCTGGGCAGCCTGGCTTTCTTTGGAAAACCCAGAAGAATAGTGGGGATATCGCAGACTTGGAGGCTTATCAAGCTTAGCTTTCAAATAGGAACCCCTTTTGTATCCCCATCCATCCCAGGAGGGTGTGTAGCAAGAGCCTCCAGCATGTGAGAAGCTGAACTGCTTCCAGGGAGACTTGCAACCCCAACAGCAATGTCGACGGCAGCAGGTTTGGCTTGGCCAATCTCCTGGCCTGGGCCCTCCATGGTGTTCTGGTGTGCATGTGCTCTGCTGCTGGGGGGCTGAGTCACCTGAACCGTCCCTTTTGACCTTCCCTGGTTGCCAGAAACGGTAAAAAGGAGGTGCTGGTTGCTGTTGCTGTCTCAGCAGTGGCCAGAGATCGCTCTCCATGACCTTCCTGGATGCCTGGTATGGTACAGGAGAGTGCTCTGCAAGCTCATCCTTCAGCACCTTGAGTGTGCAGGAGGAGGAGCAGCCAGGTGGGGCAACGGCAGCAGCAGCTTCTCCCCACTCTCCAGCAATAGGCTTCTCAGAGGCTCCTGAAATGCCCAGTGACCTCTGAGAAAGTCCAACTTTGGATGGGAAGGGTGGGAGAAAGCAGTGCCTCTGGAAGTTACTTGTCTGCTGTCAGGGGTCTTCGGGGGTCAACTTCTGGACAGCTGGGGGTCCTCAGCTGGTCAACTCCTGGCCTGCTAAACCTAGACAAGAGCTCTGAACCCCCTAACAGAAAACAGGGCCCTCAATTTTCAGATTCATCTTTAGCATATCATGAAAGAGTTGGCAGCCTGAAAATGCAGCAGATATTCTAGTACTTGTTTGGCAAAGACACGCAAACATGGGGAACTTACAAAGTGGAGGTCTTACAAAACTACTGTAGGACACTGGGGGTGGGGGGAGAACAGAGGTGTTTGTGAGGTTAAAGTCCAACAATGTTATTGGTTTAGAAAAAGTAACAGAATGGAATGAACAAGAACTCTGCTATAATCCAGATTCTCAGTGACGGCCACCAATTCTTGCCAGTGCTCAGCCTGACCTTGAGGAAGTCTCTGACTCTCTTTATCACTTTGACACCACATGTGAAAAGTGGGGAGGACATGAATCCCTCCTCCCCTTATGAAGGATGATGAGCTCACCCTGAGAAAGTCACCATATGTTGGCGGAATACGGAGACTGTGTCTGCTGCGCCCTTTGTCCTCGCCTCAAGGTCTCTCTGTACAAGACACATCTCTGCAGTTATCCGGCAATAAGATGGCTCCTGTAGCCTCTGCTCCTCAGCACGGCTCTTAGCTACACACTGTGAGCTTTCCCCCAAATACTGCTCTGTGTCCTCTCTCTTCACCTCAAGTGTGTGTGATCAAACCACCGAAAGAGAAAGCTTCACACACGCAGGCAGCAGAGATTATTAGAGCATCATCCAGCCAGGCCAAGGAACAAAAAGCCTTTGAAGGCAGCTGCCTCTAATGCTATTATTTCGGAGTCGAATTCTACTTTGTTCAGACATCGTCTCAAAAGCCAGCAACGGGCTGCCTCTTATGTGGAGGCCCAAGGCAGTCTGCCTGCCTGGGAGCTGATACAACAAAGGTCTTGGAGCAGGCGGGGACAGGGATGAATACAGACATGCCCCATTTTAAGGTCTCCACTCTGGCGCAGGCAGGCTTAGTTCCAAAGCAATGACATCCTGTGACCCTAAAACAGGGTGAGCTGAGGCTTATAGGCCCTGCACAAGAACCCAGTGATGACTGAGCTGCTGGATCTCCAAGAGGAATGCAAATCTAGGTCTCAATGGCTCTTTATTTTTTTACAGCAAACAAGCAATATTAGAATTGTGGTTCTTGACAGGTCTTGGTGAACCTTAGCAGGAGTTTTGCCACGGCTTCTTCCAGGAGGATGGATGGAGTAACTGCCAAAGAGTATCAATTCCTAGTACCGGTATCTTCCTTGTTCTTACAGGTGCAAGCCAGCAAGTCACATTCCTCTCTGTGATGTTTCTTCCTTTTATTTAAAAAAAAACCACTCATATATCTTTATTATATAGTGGCACTGTGGAGGCCCATTTTTTCATCACAAAGACATCACAAACCCTTCACAATCCATGCTGGCCCAACTTACTTAGATCAAATAGATGAGCTAGATTTTAGGGAAATGGTCTACACAAGTGGAAGCCAGAGTAAGTGTACTTATTTATTTTTCAATGTCTACAGTGCCTTTCTGCCAAAAAGGCACTCAAACTGGTGCACAATAAAGTTAAAAATACAAAAAAGTCATGAATGCAGAAATATAATTTCTAACATTAGAAAAGAAAACAGCAACCAGACAAAGGGACAGCCATAGTAGCACCAAAGCTGAAACTATAGCAGTCCTCAGTTTAAGCCAGAAGCCTGGCAAAAAAGGGAGGTTTTAATCATCTGTCTGAAGGCAGAGATTGAAGTGGTCAACTGGGCTTCTCAGGGAAGGAAGCTCTAAGAAGACCCTTTCCCAGGTCCCAACCAAACTCAATTCAGAAGGTGGTAGAATCTGGAGCAGGGCCTCTCCAGATTCCTTCAGTGAACAGTTAATTTCACATGGAGAAAAGTGGTTCTTATTCCATATGTAATTACTGTATTTTTCGCTCCATAAGACACACCGGACCATTAGACGCAAGCATTTTATGGAGTGAAAAATAGGGGAAATTAAAAATGTCTTCCTTAAACAAGTTTTCCGGCTTCTTGGCCGCTTACCTGCTTGTTGTTCTGCAGCTCCGTCCCATGTTGCCGGCTATCCCCAGTCAGAAGCTCGAAGACGTGAGCCTCCCAGGTGCTGGACGCGACCAGGAGGCTCTCCACAAACATCGCAGCAGCTGCGATGTTTGCGCAGAGCCTCCTGGTCGTGTCCAGCGCCTGGGAACTTTGAGCAAACATCACAGTTGCTGCGATGTTTGAGCAGAGCTTCCTGGTCGCATCTAGCGCCTGGGAACTTTGCGCAAACATCGCAGCAGCTGTGATGTTTGCGCAACGTTCCCAGGCGCTGGACGTGACCAGGAGGCTCTCCGCAAACATTGCAGCAACTGTGATGTTTGCGCAAAGTTCCCAGGCGCTGGACATGACCAGGAGGCTCTGCGCAAACATCGCAACTACTGCGATGTTTGCGGAGTGCCTCCTGGTCGCGTCCAGCGCCTGGGAGGCTCGCGTCTTCGAGCTTCTGACTGGGGACAGCCGGCAACACGGGACGGTGCTGCAGAACAACAAGCAGGTAAGCGGCCAAGCGGCCGGAAAACTTGTTTAAGGAAGACATTTTTACACTTCGTTCCATAAGACGCACAGACATTTCCCCCTATTTTGGGGTGTGTGTGCGTCTTATGGAGCGAAAAATACAGTAATACAACAGAGATAGAAGTAAACATTGAATGTACCCACCCTGAGAATAACAGCATAAGTGCATTCAGTGTGCTATACTCATCCATCAATTCATTAATCCAGAAGAATCCAGATGAAACGTTCACAATTGATGGTACTCCAGACCTGCATACCACTGTTGTTGTTTTTTGCAGATTCTTGAGTGTATATTTTCAGTGTATTCAGTTTTTCTCAGAGTTTTATGAAATTTTTAGCTCCATCCATGATTATTTGGTATGATTTAGATTAGCGGCTCTCAAAACGGTGGGTCATGACCCACCATGAGAACCGGATGCAGTCACTACCCCCTTAAGGGGGCAGCGACGTACAGTGATATTGGCGACGTCCCGCTGCTACTGCCGCCAGGAAAAAAGGTCTTTTTTACTTACTGGGGGTCGCGCTGGCCCTCCGGAGGGTGCGGGGACCCCCGCAGCGCCCTCTGCGGGCCTCCTCATGTTTCAGATTGGCTCCTAGAAGCAATCAAGACCCACTTCCAGTTTCGGATGAAAAGCAGAAGTGGGTCTCAATCGCTTCAGGAGCCCATCTGAAGCAGGCGGGGCTGCAGCCCTCCCACCCTCTGGAGGGGCAGTGTGACGCCTGGTAAGTAAAAAAGTCCCTTTTTCCCAGCAGTGGCGTGATCGCTGGAGCGCTGCTGTGGGCCTGCCCCCGCAAATACTTGCAACTTCCTCAACTCGTAGGAAGAACTTTGAGAAAAGCCGATATAGATTAATCAATGTAATATTATTTCTGTATAATTACATGCTATATATTCTCTTTAAACATTTTATGTTTTACTGTATCATGAAGTATACATTTTGGTTTACATTTTTAGGGTAACTCCTTTCACTGTATGGAGATAAACATTATGCTAATGTCTGTATAGCAACCTGTAGCTAAATGCCCAAGAGGTGGCCAGTAGGTTTTTGTAGTTATTTAACAATCCCTTGGAATGCTAGGAGATCAAATCAGTCAATCCTAAATGAAATCAAGCCTGACTGTTCCCTGGAAGGACAGGTACTGAGGCTGAAACTCAAATATTTTGGCCACCTAATGCGAAGAGAGGACTCTCTGGAGAAGACTCTGATGCTGGGAAAAATTGAAGGCAAAAGGAGAAGGGGAAGGCAAAGGATGAGATGGTTAGACAGCATCACCGATGCAACGAACATGAAAATGAGCGAACTCAGGAAGATAGTGGAGGACAGAAAGGCCTGGCGGGATATGGTTCATGGGATCACGAAGGGTCGGACACGACTTAACGACTGAACAACAAAACAATCTTATCATTCTCTAATATTAAATAACAACCCCAATGTTAAATCTACTTTCTTTTACATTAGTTGTTTGGTAAAAGTTGGTTAAACCGCTGAAACATAAGCTGTCGATCGAAAGGTCGGCAGTTCGATTCCCGTGACGGGGTGAGCACTCGTTGCTTGGCCAGCTCCTGCCAACCTAGCAGTTCCAAAGCATGTCAATGCGAGTAGATAAATAGGTACCACTTGCGGGAAGGTAAACAGCGCTCCGTGTTCCAGCTGCATGCTACGCGCTGCGGCAAGGAGAGTCATGCCGGCCACATGACCACGGAGGCGTCTTCGGACAACGCTGGCTCTTCGGCTTTGAAATGGAGATGAGCACCACACCCTAGAGTCGGACACGACTGGACTTAATTGTCAGGGGATACCATTACCTTTAAAAGTTACCTATTCCGTCTCAATGCAGTCAGTAAACTTGGGAGACTTAAGATCTCACTTTCCGTGTTATAGCATGCAGATGGAACAGGGAGGTTGTGTGATTCATGCCTCAATTGTAATATGGGAGGGGGTGGAGTCTCTCACGAACTGTCCTCACATTTAGAGCAGATGCTTCTCCCTTTGAAGGTCTCCCTTCTCTGCACACTGTAATATGTGAAACTCATCTAAATCCACATGGCGCTCTGTGTGTGTGTGTGTGTGTGAGAGAGAGAGAGAGAGAGAGAGATATGGATGTGCTACAGATGGCTAGCTAGCTACTGAACTTAGGCCAAGTTCTAAGAAATAGCAGATGAGGTGATTGCTGGGTTGTACCACCTCAGAACACAGGGGGTGGTTCATATGATCATATACACCATTATAAAAATGTAAGTCTACACATAAATCAGCCCGTCAGAAGGCTTAGCTAAGACTCTTTTCCCTGACATTTAATTTTCCTTTTTTTTTTTTTTTGTATGGAGATGCATTCAATCATGTGAGTCCACACCTGCAATAGTGGTATAATTTCTGGTATAGTTCAGAAATAGGTTAACCATCTCATGGCTGGTTGGAAATGGAAGTGAGTTGGGCTACCTTTCTCTCTTGATGCACATAGGCTAGGTATGAAAACTCAGGCCTCCAATTTCAATTTTTCTAAGATCAACTGTTCTGTTTTTATTACCTTAATAAGGGGGGCATTTTGAGTGTTTTTATTTTGACAGGTTAAGACCACCCAATTTTCCCAAGAACTCTCCATTCCCCTTATTCATGAAGATTTTTACAAATTATGATGACTCTTCCAGCTGAGACCAGATGCCTGCACTACTAGGTAATGCTCTGAATGCTTAAAAGCACATGGAAACAGGAATTAATAATAGAAACAGATGTGAACAAACTGCAGTGGGTATGGCACAATTAGGTAACAACCTAAGAAAGCTATTGTCTTGGAAGATAATCAGAATATGTTTCAACACCTAACCCTGTCTAAGAGTAGTCATATTCCAGCTAAGAACAAAGGCAGTCTCTAATACAATACTTTAAAGGCAGTTTCACCTCTCCAAGGAAATACCCCATGAATGCAGAATAGAGCATGTGTGATAAACACACGTGTGTATTTTGGCATGTGTACATGCTGCAGGAACACAATACTAGTTGGGTGTTTACCACATGAACATGGGTAAACTTGTTTTTTTTTACGACATGAACATGAGTAAAATTGACATGAGTATTTGTCACATGTGAGGGTGTACATGCAATTTGGTCCTGAACAATCAATGATATTTGCTTTAAAATAATAATTTGAAAATAGGCCCTTTAATATCTATTATTTCCTACATGGAACTTAGTATAAGGAGAATTATGATGTGCGAAGTGGCACTGAAAGTTGCCGGGGAAGGGTAGCAGCCGCGCCTCTTTCATTGCCAATCAGAAAACAAACCATTCTTGTGAATGAAAACGACCTCTATTTTCCATTGTAGCAGGGCAATGAATCAAGGAAAATTATTCTCTCTGTAATGATTGAAAGCTATAGGAGATGGGATGTAATTGTTATTGATCGTATCTATAGCACCAAACGAAGCAAGCTAGCCACTGGAACCAGGAAGATACATTAACTTGCTGGAATCTAAGCAGCACATTTGGCTGGTCACTTGGTAGCAAAGGCAATGGATTTCAATAGAGGGCCCAATCCCCTTTACTCCCCATTCCAACTGTCAGTTGCCCTCTGACTGCAGAGGTGAGAGGAAGGGAACCAGAGGCATCGCTCCGGTAGGGGCGGTACCGTAAGTCGCGCCCGGTCCTAGTCCCGTTACCAAGCCGGCAGGAGGTGGCCCCGCCCCCCTCGCCGTCGGAGCCGTTCCCGTGCGGAGAAAGCAACGGGCAGGGAGTCTCTTGCCCGCTGCTTTCTCTGCATGGAATGGCTCCGACCGCGAGGCCGCCTCCTGCCGGCTTGGTAACGGGACTAGGACCGGGTGTGACTTACGGTACCGCCCCCACCGGAGCGACGCCTCTGAAGGGAACTCTGGCCAGAGGGCCAAGGGTGCTGGGTAATTGCACTACCCCTTTCCCAGAAAGGGAAGATCAGCCTGGCCAAGTTGGATGCAAATGGCCACTCACCTGGCATCGTCCAACCTCCTCCTCCTCCATCTTTTCCCATCATTTTTTTGTATGGCACACAAAGTCATGGTTACTAACTCTACACATGCTGACAGAAACCGTGTGTGTCTTGGCTTTCAGTTTGTCAGCCTGAGTACAGGTGTTACCACAATGGCATCTGAGCCACAGAAGCAGTCTTCTTCCTGCACTGTTCTCAGTCTCAACTCTCCAGTTGGAATATTGGAATGACCTTACAGTGTGGTTGTTTGGATGACATTATGATAATACATATGAGGTGTTTTGCATGTGTTTTGAAACACGTGATATACAAATGCTCTATTATTTATGAAAAGGGAAAAATCAGTTAATAAATTTTGTAGCAGTATATTCATTCATTCATTCATTCATTCATTCATTCTACTTTTATCCCGCTTTTCTCCTGAAGGGTACCCAAAGCAGCTATAGCAGCGCAATAACACATACGTTTAGTTTACAGCACTGCTGTTCCATTATTTTGGATAGGTATGGCTGATGTTTGTGGAGATCGACCCCCAATCACCACACACCTGCACTTCCACCAGAGCCCACACCTTTCCAATTTCCTTCCATTTTATTTCTGGCCACGGGCTGCCACTGAAGGCAGGGGCTATTCAACAATTTTGTCTTTATTTTCTTAAACTGAGTGTCTATTCAATTCATGCCTTAACATGCATGAAGTCTATTCAATTCATGCCTTAACATGCATTATTCTTCCTTCTGATTACACCCAGCTGCATAGATCCCCCTAGCTCAAGACTACCACATGGGTAAAAACTGCTGCAAAAGTATGCCACTACATCAACAGGCTGCCAATCTTAAAACACACACACGCACACCATTACAATGGCACACAAAGTCATGGTTACTAACTCTACACATGCTGACAGAATCTACAAAAAAGGAGAGGTGAAGGGGAGGAGAGGCAACTACACCACTGGGCACTATGGAAAGCCCACTAATGTGGATGGAAAAGAGACAAACCCTGGCAATTGTGAAAGAAGCACTGTAATTCCACATGCTGTGCAAAACCAACAACTGGGTGGTGCTTCAATCAAATGTCCCATCTGGAAGTAGCCTTTCCCTAGCTGCCCTTACACAGGCAGAGAATATGCCTGGAGATATGAGTCAGATCTGATTGTGCCATCTGGAGATCTGCCCTGCTGAAACCAAATGAGTTATACACACATTCACTTCTGCTTTTGAAAACAAGCTGGAGAGCAAGAGAATGTTCCATGTGTTGCTCACTTTCACCATCTTGCTGTTTCAGCTTTGAATGTAAAACGGACTTGCTCAGTAACCACTGGGCTCTGAAGAGTGGTTTATTGATTAGCTGGGTGATAATTGATGGCAGCTAGTAAGGGGCATCGGTAATCCATCCATTCCCTATTTCCAGGACCAGCTCCCACAGCAGCACTCTAATCACATAAATGCCCTTTGTTAAGTTTCACCTTGGCGTGTTACCGCTGTCTCTGGCAGCATCTTGCTCTCTTGAGCAGGTAGAGCTGTCCCTAGAGATGCATCAGTAGCCTCGGGCATGTGAGGGCTTGAGTCTTTATTCTATGGATTTTTCTATGCCAATATACTCTGAACATCATGTTATTATAACCCTTATAAGTCAGGGTAATATTGATAATCCTATTTCATAAATGAGAAGACACTTAGGCACAGTGGTATTCAGTGACCAATGCACAAGGTCATACAGAGAATATCTACTGAAAAAAGCTTCCTGTTCTGCTTGTTCACCTACGAGTAGACAACTTGTTCATGGCTGAAATCTAAGAGTGGAATGTTGACCCAACACGTACTCATATGTTTGGTAATCATGAGAACTAGGAAGTTTCTTGCTACAGGAGGTGGTGGTTGCCACAATTTCCATTAGGAAATGCAACAGTGGAAATCCAACACTATCATCTGCCGAAAGTACTGCAGCATATAGGAGATGCCTGCATGGTGAGAATCCGAAATTTATTCTTGAAATCAAATCTAGTAACCCAAAGAAAAGAAGCTGTAGTAAACTAATCACCTAATAAGTAAAGACTATGGGATGTGTATCATCCAATGACCAGATACAGCAAAAACTGCCTACAGTTCACTGGGAAACTCTGTCAAAGCTTCCATTTACTAAAAGAGATTGGGAGATGCAGGAAGGCAAAATATCTTTCTGGGTTCCCCCTTTCTCTTAAAAGGATTATATTAATCTAATTCTGGGGTTGTCTCTCATAATGGAGATGGATTAGACTGCTGTTCACCTTTATGCAATAAATAAGGAGAGGGGAATATACAAATTATTTCACTGTGCTGCTTGCAGAGTACATTGAAATAATTCCTAAGCCTCTCTCTGGGAAATAATAAAAATGAAGCAGTAAAAGCTTATTAACAACCAAGATTACAGAACGTGTCTGTGGGGCTTCTTGTGGCAAAAACAGCCCTATTTCTTTAGAAGGGCTTAGTAAGACAGGAGCTTCCTCTGGTTCAGGCTCCAAGCAACACTAGACTCTTTCTCCATCAGATTATAAGGCTAATCAGCCTTTCCTTTTACAGAAAAGAATCCCTGCAGCTAACGTATCCTGCCAATAAACTGAACACGTGCAACGCTGTTACTGAGCTCAAGCAAGTAGCTATTTCACTGGTGATGGTGGCTCTCAGACCTTTCTACCTTTAAGATGTATTATGTGCAGTACTGTAGGCGTCTCCCAAGCCCCCCAAGAGGTTGCTGACAAAACAGTTAGCGATAACATAATACCAACTACCTGTGCACATGGTACAAATACTGCCTCTACCAGATGCAATGTGGGAAGGGAAGAGAACATATCCCTGTGCTCATCAAAGTTAGTGTGGCTTGTCTGAGTCACTTTGAGGTAGGAGGGAAGCAAAAACCAAAACACCAATGATGACTGTGTGCACACATGCAAAGGCTGGGTGGAAGAACTGCCCTGTTGCCATTTACTTTGGCAGGCAACTCACACTATGGTGACTGGATTTTATTGTTTTTAAATCATATTTGCCCTGTAAATGTTTTTCTTTTAGTCAAGTAGCCCGAGTGCATCACTGCCCTCTGTTGTTTGGAGCCAGACCTGTTCAAACATTGGCAGCTCATTTTTCCACAGCTTAAAGCGCATCATGTGACGTGATCTACACCAGCAAAGAACTCAAATCTCCCAAATGTGAAATGCACCAGGGGCAACAATGAAATTAAGTATTGAAGTAGGTACAAAATTAGAACTGTTTGCTTATAAAGTAGCAAGGACCTAACACACAAGGTATCTAAAAGTGCAATCCTGTGTAACTCTTGCACCGTGTAACAGTAGATCAGGGGTGCACAACATACGCGCCCCGGGCCGCTTGCGGCCCTCCGGAGGATTTCCGGTGGCCCGCAAAGAAATTGGGGATCCCAGAGAGCACCGAGGGACCTCGGCGCTCTCTGGGATCCCCGATTTCTTCGCGGGACAAGCCCCAGCCTCTCCGCCCGTTCTTTCGGCTCCCTTGGCTCCTGGCCAAACGCGGAAGCAGCTCATTCGGCTCCTGGCTAAACACCAGGAGACTCCAGGCGGCGCTTTGATCACCACCAATCAGCTGGAGTCTCCTGGCGTTCAGCCAGGAGCCGAATGAGCTGCTTCCGCGTTCGGTCAGGAGCCGAAGGAGCTGAAAGAACGGGCGCAGAGGCTGGAGCTCTCTTTAACTCTCAAGTCGCGTTGCTGTGCTGTGCGCAGGCGCGCGATGAGGGATCTTAGCGGGCATTTCTTCGTGTCCTGACGGTTGCAACAGCAAGTTGTGAGTGGGGTTGCCTGGGGGAAGGGGCTCTTCAGCCCTCCGTTCTCTGCCCGTTTTCCCCTGGAGGTTTGCCCCTGCTGTTTCCCCCAGGAAAGTGAAAGGGAGAGGCAGTTACTGTCCCCCTGCTAAATATAAGGAGCACCACTTGAATTGAGTTTGTTTATTAATAAGACATTAATATCTTTATTTATTAATTAATATGTTGCTTTTCCGGATATTTTCCAGCTCACGGACATGCCCCTTGTGATGTCACTTCCTGAAGACTTGACATCACGGTTCCTTGACACACACCCCATGCAGCCCCAAAGAAGTTTAGACTATTCATTTTGGCCCCTACCTACTTCCAAGTTGTGCACCCCTGCAGTAGATGATCCACCAGTGTAAGTGCACTTATGGCAGTGTAACTTGCCATACAGACACCAACGCAACTCCGCCGGTGCAGGGGACATTCCAGGGGTGTCCGAACTTCTCTAGAATGCTCCCTGCACCGGCGGAGTAGTGCTGGTGTCCGTCCTGCATCCGAACTATGCATGCACGGCGTCCGAGAGCGGTTACGCTGGTTTCCGTTTTGCGTCCATCGGTGTACGGCAAGTTACAGTGGAATAAGTGCACTTACACCAGTGGATCTACTGTTACACCGGTGCAAGTTACACAGGACTGCGCTGTAAGAATACCAGTACAAAGTCACAAAATATCCATAGGAAAAACTCAGGTTAATTTGATTTCTGCCAGATAGATATACAGACTGGGAGTCCACAGAATTCACTGAAGACCAAATGGAACAATGGTGTAGCAGGTCATGCAGCTTCTCCATGCTCATCAATATACAGTACTATTTCTTCCTTTGTTGCAATGGTATCCTATCCCTTTGCTAAGAAACGCAGAGCTGTTGTGCATGGGGTCACCTGGCAATGCCTCCTGGCAATGCTGCAGGAGCACTGCCATTGCTGTAGGAGCGAGTCTCATCGTCACTATGCCTCATCTCCTTTGCAAGTAGTACCCACAGCAGGCATGTTCCGAGCAGCGGTCTGTTCTTAGTCCTTACAGCACAGGTGAATATCATTAGGTACTTTCAGCTCGTACTGTGTCCCTGATGTTTTGTGACTAAAATTAACATGGAGCCTGTCCTTGATGGTGACCCTTCTGAACGCTCAGCGAGAAGCCACTGAAGCATAAGGTCACAGACGGGGTTCTCTGCACTGCCACCTTGACTTTGACCTCTGCTCCTACAGAGCACCTGTGCCCCGACTCCCAGGATTGCTGGCAGAGGGAATAAGCCGACTTGGCTAAAAGGTTTCTTCTTTGACATTACATCAAGGCAGAAGCAGGCTCAGCTTAAAAGCATTCCATTTGATAATCAGCAATGTTAAGAGAAGCAGAAATAGTACTTTTGTTAGAGCCCTGTCATTTTTGAGCTGTGTGCAGAAATAAGGCCTCCAGGGGACAAAGTAGCCCCATTTTTGGATGCAAAAGTTTCTATTGATTTTTATTTCAGAGAGACACTGCACATTAGATAACTTTAAAAATGCTCTGGAGTGGAAGGAGCACAATTGCACAGCCCTGCACACAGCTACCTCTAAGCAATATGACCTCCGATATTGTCCTTTGTCTGATATTGTCAAGCTGCTTTGTACCATTAATGGATTCATGCAGTTGTGCCCCCAGGAGTCAGGGAAGTCTTTATTGCCCCTGTTTTCACACAAACAAGGAAAGCGGACTACAGTCTTGACACACACAGCTAATTAACAAGAAAAATATAGTGACAAAACGTGGTGCACTGAAGCCCTCATCTGTTCTTTCCTTAATCTACCTATATCAACAACACAGTTGGAGACTGTATCAATTCATAAGCATAGCCATGACTTTCAGCCCTTGCCCAATAGCTTATCTTTGCTGCTCTAAGAGTGGCTCTTACTGTTATAAGTAAAGCCAACTGGGGCAGATGCTTTTATAAGGATGAAAAGTTCTTCACTTCGCTTTATAGTCCTGTGGATGGGCAGTGATGATGACAATTATGGGTCTGTGATGAATGCCATGTTTTCTCCTCTATTTTTGCCTATTTTTCCTTGGTTTTGGACACAAGTCCCCAGAATCTCCTGTGCAGGTTCTTAGAGCTGCTGGAAAATCCTCCTGTTTCAAAATCCTTTGATTCAAAACTCCATTATCCACCAGCCATGTATATTCGTGGACTGGAAACGTTCTTTTTGGTAGATATTCTGCCTAGCAATAGGTCTGCCCTGCCAACTGGGCAGCAAACTGTCTGTCCAGGTAAAAGGGTGGGATGGTGAAGCCAGGCGGGTTCCACTCCAATTAGGTAATTTGCAGCACAATCCTGTCTAGAAACTAGACTGGAAAAGCAGGGTGTCGCAAACATGCCACAAAACATATTTGCAGTTCCGGTGCCAAGGCCGACGCAGCTCTACTCACTGCAGATGAAGTGGAGCGCCCACCGGGGAAAGTAAGCTCCACCGCCGGGTGGCGGTGAAGCAAAGGGAAGGAGGAACAGGGCATTCCGGGATGGGGGTATTGGTCGGTCAGGCCTGGGAAGGGGGAGGGATTAGCAGCTGTGGCTCCGCCAAAATCCTATCCCCCTTCCTGGGCCTGGTTGCCATTACACAGTCGGCTCGAATGTGTGCCAGCAAAATAGTTGGTGCACATTTGAGTAGACCCATAGGGGCAGCTGGGGCTCTACTCGGGGTAAGGGGAAAAACATCCCTTCCCCCCCCCCGAGGAGTACTCCAGCCATATCAGTGCTGGGTCCTATCTAGATAACCTATCTGGATAAAGACAAAATATCGCAGGTTCTTCACAACAGAAGAAGCTGATAGAAAAATGTTGGATTTCTGGCCACACATGAGTAAGCTGTGTATAGTAATTTATTGCTCACTAAGAGAGGGTCTGGAAAAGCAATACCAGAATGGGAGAGCTCTGCAAGAGATGGTCCAAGCCAGGTGATGCCACTATGCCCTTCTCAGATGGACAAGCTCAGCATCAAAGGACTAAGGGCAGCTGCTCCTCCTCCCCCCTTGTTGTTCAGTCGTTAAGTCGTGTCCGACCCTTCGTGATCCCATGAACCATATCCCGCCAGGCCTTCCTGTCCTCCACTATCTTCCTGAGTTCGCTCATTTTCATGTTCGTTGCATCGGTGATGCTGTCTAACCATCTCATCCTTTGTCTTCCCCTTCTCCTTTTGCCTTCAATCTTTCCCAGCATCAGAGTCTTCTCCAGAGAGTCCTCTCTTCGCATTAGGTGGCCAAAATATTTGAGTTTCAGCCTCAGTACCTGTCCTTCCAGGGAACAGTCAGGCTTGATTTCATTTAGGATTGACTGATTTGATCTCCTAGCAGTCCAAGGGACTCTCAGGAGTCTTCTCCAGCACCACAGTTCAAAAGCATCTATTCTTCGGCGCTCAGCCTTCCTTATGGTCCAACTCTCGCAACCATACATTGCTACTGGGAACACCATCGCCCTGACTATGCGAACTTTTGTTGGCATGGTGATATCTCTGCTTTTTATTATGCTGTCTAAATTTGCCATAGCTTTCCTTCCAAGGAGTAAGCGTCTTTTAATTTCGTGGCTGCTGTCTCCGTCTGCAGTGATCTTGGAACCCAAAAAAGTAAAAGCTGTTACTGCTTCCATTTCTGCCCCTTCTATTTGCCAGGAATTGATGGGACCAGATGCCATGATCTTAGTTTTATTAATGTTGAGTTTCAAGCCAACTTTTGCACTCTCCTCTTTCACTTTCATCAAGAGGTTCTTCACTTTCTGCCATTAGGGTGGTATCGTCTGCATATCTGAGGTTGTTGATGTTTCTCCAGGCAATCTTGATTCCGGCTTGCGATTCATTCAGCCCTGCACTTCTCATAATGTACTCTGCATATAAGTTAAATCCTCCCCCCCCTTTGCCCCTCCTCTTAAGCAAACAAACCAGACTCCCTTCCCAGAAACCCTGGCATTTTACTGTGAGGAGCAGAGCAGCCAAGATCTGAATAGCATCCTCCATAAGTTCAGGAAGTTGGGAAAGTTCAGTCAGTTTTAGCAGCAAACTTTGAAATTCAGTACTGGGGTCCAAACCAAATACTGTACAGAATCTTAAAAAGAGAGTAGGGGGTGGGGATGTTGAACTCGGCTACTGCTAAATTCTGTAAAGCACCCGCTTGCTGGGGGCCTCTGTAAGGAACACATTTGTAATAGCTCTGGCACAGAGGCATTGCATTACCCAGCTCCACCTCCTCCTGCAGAGCTCGCACACTCTGGTTTCTCCTGGCAGCTTCAAAGAGGAAGCTTTTGGGCTTTTCTGCTGAAGAACACAGAGGCTTTTTAATCTGCCTCCGCTTCAGGCACACTAGAAAGGAGGTATGGGGGGGGGGAAAGAATGAGGGTGGAAAGAGCCAATTTATTCAGCTTCTACCAAGCCTGCCTGTACTCTACAGTTTGGGACCCAGCTGCAAAGCTGCACACCAATTAGGTTAGGAGAAATGGGATTCTTAACTGTCAGCTTGAAGTTGCCACATCTGGCCCTTTGGTGAGGGTCGGGGTTGGTGGGATTGGCGCTGCTGGGCAGTCAACACCCCCCCCCCCAGTGCCGGGGGATTTCCACAAAATATGCCATGCTTGAATGAGCCAGGCAGCACAATCCTAGGCATGTCTACTCAGAAGTAAGTACCACTTAGCTCAATGTGACTTGCTCCCAGGTAAGTGTACAGATGATTGCAGTCATGGGCACCTCCACCCCTCAGAAACCACACATGTGACTATCAAGGCCGATGCAGAAGTTTGTGAGGTAGAACTTGTACAGTTACAGCTAACATTCCACAGCAGCAGAAGAAATTCTTCCTTTCTGAAGCCATCACAGCGCCATTATGCTGTCTCCCTAATACCGCCTTCAGAGGGTATTGTGTTCCTTTCCTCTGGGGCTTTAATTAGCTCACTTAGACAAAGTTGGCTAATTATTTCTTTAGCACTGCACATCCTAATGGGTTCTCTTTTGTTTACAGCATTTATTAACAGCCATTGCCTCTGTCTTCCCCAGCTTCATTTCTCCACGTGACTCCCTTGGAACTATTCTTCTTACACTCCTTGGGATTTGGATATATTCATTACCTCAAACCGGTGAACAAAAAAAACTAGCTCTCTCTAGCAGACATTAGGGCTACGCAAATTATCTCATGTAGTTCACATCTGCCTGTGATGAGTATTTTTGGAGCAGTCAGAATGGGCTCTTCTTCGTGGCATCAGTTCGGGTTCGCAAATGGTAGTATAGCGGTTCTCAAACTGATGGGTCATGACCCACCAGGAGAACTGGAAGTGGCCGTCAGTCCCTTAGGGGGCATGGCGACTGCGGCCATGGTGCGCCCGGGATCGTAGTGGTGCTCCCAGCATTGCGCCGCTGCAGGTGGCAAAAGGGGCTGTTTTTAACTTGCAGTGGTCACGCCAGCCCTCCAGCGGGTGTGGGGAGGGTGTGGGTGTGGGGAGGTTCATTCCAGGTGGTGACGGCCCCCACAGGGACTCAAACCCTTGCCATGGGGGGGGGGTTGTGTGTTTGTTTCCCATGGCTACCCTCTTCAGCTATCTTTCTGAGCTTGATCTGCTCTGCTCTAAAAGGTATTCCTTGAACATGTGTGTTTGTGTGAATGGGATAAAAGGGCCTGAACCTTGGGTATGGGGATTCCTAGTAGTTCTCTGCTTCTGAACCTTTGCAGCTTGTACCACAATAGCTCCTGTAAGGGGTGGGGCATGCTGTGGCATTCTTGTTGCTGTGTGTCTGTGCATGCATATGTCATGTCCTTGTGGCATCTTCCCATGGTTTGCAGTGGCAAGTTCTCCTTGGCAGCACTTCTCTGGCCACAGGTGTTGGTGCTTGGGGATGTGATGATTGGCTACTTGGACATTGCACTGATGATGTACCAATGTCAATACACCATTCCATGGATGGAGGGCTGTGTTGGGGTTTCCATGGACAATGTCAGCATTAATGGGAAGGGCTGCAGCAGCATTACTGGGAAGACTGCACCAGCCCACCGCACCACCGCACCCTATTCTGTGTCGCCTCTGCCAGCATGGTGTTGCCTGGATAGGATAAGGATAGGGCAGTTGTTGTACTAGCATTGGTGATGCTGTGTGTAAATAGGATTGGGCGGTAGGAGATTTTGCTAAGAGAACAAGGCTAAGAGAGTATGCTATTATGAAAACTATGTTAAAAGGACGTACCTTCTGTGTGTAGAACCGAAACTTGAACTTGAATTTTAAAAAAAGTGTACAAGAGGAAGCAAAAAGGATACAAGAACTGTTGTCAATGTCAAAAGGCAGGATTGGGAGAAAACAAAACATTATTATATCCCTAGATACTTAAGTAGCCTATCAACATTTGGCAACCTTATTTCATATTTGTTGCCTCTCTCTCTCTCTCTCTCTCTCTCTCTCTCTCTCTCTCTCTCTCTCTCACACACACACACACACACACACACACACACACAGGTGATAATTGCAGAGAGAGAGAGAGAGAGAGAGAGAGAATGAAAGCACAAACAATTGTTACTGCAGGATGAGGACAACAATTCATGGTTTCTTTTTCCCATGCCATTCCATTGTCCAACTTGTTTGATATACCGTTCCCAACTTTCAGAAGAAATACGGGGTGCAATAATCCCACCTCCAGCACTGTGCATTCTCATTTCATTGTAATAAACGCTTGGGGACAACAGTGCAGCAGCAGTACTTTGGAAGCAGAGTCTATTGTGCATTGTTTCTCTTCACCTTGGCTTACAGACCTAAATCAGGCTGGGGCCAAGTCACCCAAAACGTGACGGTTTCTCACATCCTAGTTCCTCTGGCACTTTCTACCTTCACCTTGGATGGCCGTAGTCCTTCAGCTGCTGCTCATCTGTACAGAAGAGCTGGCAAAACTCCTGCTCTCAGTCAATGAGCCATTTCTCAACATTTATACAGGGCAGACAGTGTTTCTGTGCCAAAAGGTTTGGTTGCGTTGTCACCAGCAGAGTGGAAATGACCTGGCTTGCGTTTTGTAATGTACAAGGGTTACGAGGAATGTCCAAACAAGCCAAATGACAACAGAAGGATGTCCTGTTGTAGAATTGGTTACTTACCCAGGAAGAAAGGACCAAAACAAATTAATTTTGAATTATTTTCTGGAATTTTACTCAGCACAATGGCTTTAAAATGGGTCTCAAACTATCCATATGGCTTCTATTCTCTCTCACAATTACTCTCTCTTGTGTAGTAAAATGCAATCTAATTGGAAAGTCAAAATAAAAATGGTGTTTGCATACATCTCAACAAAGCTGATGTATTAACAGACACTCAGCCAAACTGCAGGGCTAGAAAGATAACATTGTACACTCTTCCTAGGATTGTACCAATTCAGAATGCTGGTGGGCGGCTGCATGTTGGAATGCTGCCCACATGAAAATTGCCTGTACACAGAAAACCAACATTTGTGGGAGAAGTCAAGGCTAGCCTATTTGTTTGTTCCATTTTTATCCCTCTCTTTAAGGGCACCATATGTTTCAACTCCCCCTCCCCGACATTTATCCTCACAACAACCCTCAGAGGTAGGTTAGGCTGGGAGATCATGACCGAGTGGCATGGCATATGTTTATAACCTTTGCAAATGTGCATGCTTAGTAATCAGAAGGAGTCCAGATAGTGGCTTACAGTGGCTGGGCAACTGAGATTTTGAGATCTGCACAATTCTCCATCTCAAATTACACATATGCATGGGAGAATATTTAACACATTTATACTGCACCCATCCATACCATCAATGGGACTGTCAAAGCAAAATTAACAATACGTATTAAAATAATATCAAATGAACAATTAACAATAAATAATCAGAAAAGAGTAATAATAAAACAAACAAAACATGGTTAGAGTACACTGCAGGGTTCCCCACACCAACTTCAGTCTTATCTCTTTGCGGACTGAGCCATCTACATTCAGCTGATTTAGTCCCTCCACAGTAAATTCATCTCATGTGCAGGTAGGAGGTCTACCAATACGGGATGGGAATACACACAGGGCCCAATCCTATCCAACTTTCCAGTACCGATGCAGCCACAATGCAGCCCTGAGGTAGCAAATATTCCCTTACCTTGAGGAGGCCTCTGTGATCCCCACACACACACTGCAAGATGCAGCATATACCCCATTGGCATGGCTGCACCAGTGCTGGAAAGTTGGATAGGATTGGGCCCACAATGATTGGGCTGCATTGAACTCAGTGCTTTCAATCCCCAATACTTTCCCCCTGTTGAGATATCCCTAATGTCTCACCCCCACGCTCTGCTACCTCATTGATCTCATCCAGTTCTTACAAAGAGAAACAGAATCAAAACAAAATTCCAGGTTCTATGAAAAACCAATTCGTATAATTTATACAGATGCTGGAAAATTAACTTGAATGGGCATAATTAATTCAGACTGAAAAAAATCTGCATTTCGTTGATACAGAATTTCTTTCAGAATAAACAGCTGTAGCTATATTGTCATGGAGTTAACCTAAACGGTTTACAAATATTTGATGCCATTTCTAAGGAAACAGTTGGACCCACTGGAGCAAATTATTATTACTGATGCCCTGCAAATCACACAAAAGAAAAAAAAATGGTTTTCTAGCTATCAAAGAAAGGACTGTTTCTCAGGGGTCCTGGTTTCTATTTGCAGCTGCAAGGCCACCTTAGCCAAGGCAATCACTGCTTCACTGCTTATTTTCTCACCCTCGGTTTTCCCATTTGCTGAACTGAAACTGTGATGCTGTCTTCACTATATGGAGGGCAGTTTCAAAGACAAGGTTTAAAATACCTAAGAGGACTCATTTTTAAAACCCTAACCTTTAGAAATTGCCACAATTAGACAGTATAATACATTGCCTAAATGCATTTTAAGTGGCACACTTGAAACCCCAAACATTTCCCTAAAAAAAAAAAAAAAGCAGTGGGGGGATTCTTATCAGGACTGCAGCCTATGGGGGGGGGATTATCTTTCCCCTTGAGCCGTTTTTCCAAAATCCCCACCCCCTCAAACCTGGTATTTGCTGAAAATAGTCACTTGGGAGAACATTTTCATTTGGAAAACAGCTGGAGGGGGGGAGAGTTAACCCTTCCCAGGCCATGTGCTGCAATCTCAATCAGGATTGTCCCCCTGTGGATGCATTGGTGGTGTGTGTGTGTTTTTTAAGTGTTTCTGATTTTAAGCAAGCCTTTTAAAATTACATTTAGGGGAATATATTGCTCGGCCATTATTATGGACAACAATGGTTGAATTTCTAACAACAATTGAATTTCGGGAGAAACCCTGGTGCTTGTGCCCCTCCCAGTGGAAACTTAAGTTGGTCACCAACAGAGGCAGGCCAGATCAGCTACTTAACTGTTGGTTTGCTTTGGCACAGACAGACACATTCCCTTTTCCATTGTCTCTAAGGGCATATAATCCACCTGTTGTTAAATGTTAAGATTTGCTGCTCCTGCACGAGGCTCAATTAGCATGTGCGTATACTGTATTTCTTCAATTCTAAGACGCATGTTTTTTCCCAATTAAGCATTTCAAAAAATGGGGTGCGTCTTAGAATCGAAGGTCTCCAAAAAGCACCCCAAAATGCTATATTCTTACTTACTGGGGCTTGGGGGAGCTTCAGGGAGACCTGCACGACCCTCTGCAGGCCTCCCCGATCTTCAGTTTGGCAAAAAACAGTTATTTTCAGCCATTTCCGGTTTTCACGAAAACCAGAAATGCCCAAAAATCGCTGTTTTTCGCCGAACTGAAGATCAGGGAGGCCTGCAGAGGGTTGCGCAGGCCTCCCTGAAGCTCCCCCCAAGCCCAGGTAACGAAGGAAATGGCACTTTCTGGCAGGGCCAGAAATGCTATGCAAAGGCAGTGCACTCAGTCATCCTCAGCTGCAGGAGACATGCTAGGGAGAGTTGGTGCTGAGCGGGTAGATTCAATGAAGGGAGGTGAGTCTTACAATCGATGGATTTTTTCCCCCCTGCTGGTGGTACTGAAAGTAAAGGTGCGCCTTAGAATTGATAGCGCCTTAGACTCAAAGAAATATGGTATATGTGGGCATGTAATGACAACACTCTCCTCAGCTTATGCTAATTGTTCAGCATTATTCCTATTTCCTCTGGAACTCTGAAGGTGCAGATACTTCACATCCTCACTGCTGTCACAATGAGAGAAGCATTCCTGGCAGGTGGTGACATTTTGGTTTCCCTTCCACGTTGGGCTTATCTCCTGTCAACCCACTTGACATTCACAAACTGCCTGGGGAGAATGACCCAACACTAGGTATAGCTAAAGCCTTCTCATCAAAGCCCTGGAGCAATATGTTGGGGGAGCTGGCTGGGCTATTTTGCACCAGCATCAGAGAAAGCCCTTGCGCAGCGTCTCCCATTTGGTCTACAAAGAAATGCCATGAACTATGAGAATCACACGCTATCAAAAGAGATGCAAAACAGTCTCTCACAAAAGGATTTCCCAAGTGACATATCCCTGTAGCCCTGCTGCTTCCCACCGCCAAGCAAGGACTGCCATGTGCTCCTGTCACAATTGTTCTCATCTCACCCAATAGAGCCGAGGACAAGAAAGAGTCAGCATCGCATGAAGATGGAGAGAGACCCTTCCTGTCTCCAGAGACGGACAGCCACTCTTGTTGACATAGCACTGGAACTGTGAGGACCCTACCTTCTCCTTCTCTCGGAGTTGGGGAGGAATGCGTGGACGTGTCTCCATGGAAGACAAACTTTTTCAAGCTAGCATGCATGTAGGTATGAGCCCCTCTCCGCTCATAACTGAAGGGGCAGGAATAGGGCATCATCCCCACAGTCAGAGAACTTGCTCCTCCCCGCTGGGGGAGGGGGAGGTTCTTTGGCAAGCACAAGGCCAACATTTGTGAACTTAGAATATTCATCTGGATACCACATGTAATACTGAAAAGGGGGTCCCCCGAGGGCCCTGCCTCCTGTTGTGAAAGGTGCCTCAATGTTTTCCCATTTTATGCTTTCAAATTTCCAAGCAATTTGGCAGTGGATGCCCCCAACGTTCAAATGCATTGGGATAAGGAGGAATTGCATCTTCCTTTCGTTAACATTCACATTCATGACACTAAGATGTGGGAGGTATCTCTTATCCCTACCAAAACGGTTAGAAAATGTACTGTCCAATTATCAGAGAGGGATGGAGGGGGGAGAACAAGCAAGCAAGAAACCAAGCGCAAGGGAGATTACCATCTGTTCGTCCTCCCGGCTCTCGCTAGAGTCCTCGGCCTTCCTCTGATGAGATGAAGCATGGGCCCCAGCCGCTCGCCTGCCAGGGTCTGTCACCTCACCCAATCGCTCTCCATCTGCAAAAGAAAAAACAGAGGCACCACAAGGCGTCAAAAGGTGGCTCAGAGGCCAGGGTCTGGACCAGCCCCCTTCCCCACAGCAGTCCAAGCCAGGAGCTCCACAAGAGGTTCACAATTCAAAGCGATCAGATCCCTCACACCTCAGAAAGGAAGAAGTTCAAACAAATCTTTGACCACAAATTGTAGTGGAAGAAATCAGGTCATGTCCTAAGCTAGCAGCCCACACTGTTCTCCCTGTTTCAGAAATTGTGACCTAAAAGAAAGTACTGGTAACTCTTGATTTGCGCGCTCTTAATCTGCCCATTTTTGAAATAGCACGATTGAAAAATGAATACAGGAAGTGCAATTTGCATGGCTCCTTTTTGAAATGGCGTGTTTTGCTGTGTTGACTTACAAGGCTGACTTGTTAACTTGGCACCAGTATAAGTAGCAAAGTGGGCTTAATGTTGTGTATGTGATCATCGCTCTCCTGAATTATTCGCTCTCCTCAAGCCTTGTCTAATGCAGAGGCCTTTGATGCAAAGCCTGCTGCTCCTCTCTGAATAACGGCAAGTGCTCACGGGGGGGGGGGGGGGTTTACCTTTAAAGTTACATACGTCTCTTCCTGCTATAATTTCCTTCTTCCTTGTGATTACTGAATGAGCTGGTGGGAGCAGGCTTGTGTGGTGTTTTGTTTTTGGTACAGCTGGTTTTCATTTTGTGAAGGCTGTTTGTACAGATTGAGGCAATGGGGCATGATTAGAAGAGACTCAGGCTGCTAACCAGCCCATTGCTTTTTGAGGTACAGATTTGATTCTGTGTGCATGACATAAGCTTCCCATTGTTGTAGGCTAGAAAGCAAATGGGTTGATTAGCTGCTAATCAGTTGCTGCTGCTAAGAGGCTTCTTGTAATTCTAGCCAGGGTATTTTTCTCCTGATTCCTCTGTAACTGCCATTCATTAAAGTGAGTGCTCATGGACAGTTCCCCTAACCCAGGCCCGTCCCATTATCTTCTATAGAAAAGCCGGACTTTCTTTGCGTGTTTTTGATATGCATGCCATTTTGCAGGAATGTAACCCCCCCGCATAAATTGAGAATGCCTGTACAGTACTGAACAGGACTTTAAAACAACAACAACAACAACAACAACCCTGAAGATTCTTGAAAATGCCTTCAGCACTTGAGTCACTAACCTCTTTCTGCTATCTTACAACCTTTCCAAATGGCCCATTTATATTGCAATAAATACAGTTACTCATTTGGTGCTGGTCTCTAGATATATCTTTCCTCAAAGCAGCGCTTCTGCTGGATTGCACATTTTCCTCAGCACTCCAACCACAATATTTTGTCATTGGGAAATTGCTTTTTTTACCCAGGCAGCAGAGGGCACTTTCTATTATTGTGGATCTTCTGCAGAATGCTGTTGCATGGTCCCTATTTGGCCTACTGCCTATATATAACCCTCATCAGTGACATGTGATGACTCCACCCACAATGCCCACATCAATTTTGTCACCCTTAAAAAAAAGTTAGTTTTCCCTCCGAAACATTTCTTAATGGCCAAGTACATTCAAGCATTCAGTGTGCCATTCAATTCCAAGCATTTTTGTTGTTCAGTTGTTAAGTCGTGCCCGACACTTTCTGATCCCATGAACCATATCCCGCCAGGCCTTCCTGTCCTCCACTATCTTCCTGAGTTCGCTCATTTTCATGTTCGTTGCATCGGTGACGCTGTCTAACCATCTCATCCTTTGCCTCCCCCTTCTCCTTCAGTCCTTCCCAGCATCAGAGTCTTCTCCAGAGAGTCCTCTCTTCGCATTAGGTGGCCAAAATATTTGAGTTTCAGCCTCAGTACCTGTCCTTCCAGGGAACAGTCAGGCTTGATTTCATTTAGGATTGACTGATTTGATCTCCTAGCAGTCCAAGGGACTCTCAGGAGTCTTCTCCAGCACCACAGTTCAAAAGCATCTATTCTTCGGCGCTCAGCCTTCCTTATGGTCCAACTCTCGCAACCATACATTGCTACTGGAAACACCATCGCCCTGACTATACGAACTTTTGTTGGCATGATGATATCTCTGTTTTTTATTATGCTGTCTAAGTTTGCCATAGCTTTCCTTCCAAGGAGTAAGCGACTTTTAATTTCATGGCTGCTGTCTCCGTCTGCAGTGATCTTGGATCCCATAAAAGTAAAATATATCACCTTAAAAACAAAAAGTTGAAAACAAGGGGGGCTGTCTTTACCCTCAACCATGCCTTACCATGGCATTAACATGCTCTTAATTTTATTTTTAGGGGGGTTTAGTTTTCTGTGAAGGGATGCACTCCCCCTTTTCCAACCCTGAAGTGCACACTTCACTTGATGTGGCAAGTACATTCCCCTTGTAGAAGGCTTCCTTCCCCCCACCCCCAAATCCAATGGATCCATACATGGGGATAAAAGATTGTGCTACCACCAACATGATAGGATTTAGCAGGAGACTAGCACAGTGCTATGACTGGAATGGCACCACAAAGTGATAACTATAATAGGCCAAAGGATTTTTTTTTTAGGCATTTGCAAATAAAATAAATAGCTCTTCTCTTAAATAGCAAATTGCACCCAGGAACCCTAACCACTTTGTTCATACCAACTGCCCAACTGCCAAAACTTTGGGGAACAAGGTATGAGAACACTGTTTTATATAATATCAGCACAATTAACTTTCCTGGCTTGGTTCTCTCATAAACGTCCTGGCATCCCTAGGTATCAGACGCGCTGGATCCTAACAGCTAAACTAAGCCAGCTGGAGGGATTACAGACATTGCAATTATGAACGAGAAGTCATGATACCTTCATCAACTTCATGTGAACACCTCCCACTTAGCGCATTGAGTAGTGGTAGTCCAATCTTCCACATCAGACTATGCCAGTGCAACAACATGTGTGCATGAGGGTTTATATGATGCACAAGTACCCCTTCACCACATAAGATACCCTCCTCCTAGGATTTGCTCATCTGTTTTCATACTACATAGACACCTGTTCCAATTAGGGCATCTCTCATGCCTTGTGCCAATGCTTATGAAATACTATAAGGTCTGGAAGAGGAGGAGTGATGTAGAACTTACAGGCATTTGCCAACCAACTGAAATAATCAAACACTTGCTAGTTGACACCACTTCTTTGTCCAATCATCACGCAGACAATAGGTTTTCAACGTTCTACTCTACAAGAATGATAATTCCATGCAGCAGTAAACCCCGCCCCTCACCTGACCATCTTGCATTATCCATATTCTTTTTTGGGAAGCACCATTCTTTTTTTGGAAGCCGCCTTGGGCATTTGGACATAGGAAAAGGCGGGATATAATTTTTTTAAAAAATACATACATACATACATACATACATACATACATACATACATACATACATACATAAATCTAATGCAGAACTTTCTATTTCCACCCCTCCCCCCAGCTTGGACAGGGGATCCCCCAGTGCCCAATTCACTGGCAGATCTTGAGCCTGGGTGGCATGGTGTCACCCCCTCAGGCTCCGACAGCGGGCAAGGAGGGGGTAACGCCAAACAAAGGCTCCCCCCTCCCTGCTCATCGCCCAGCAGTAACACCCCACTCCCTTCCTGTCACCAGAGCCTGAGGGGGTGACACCATGATGTGCTAGACCGCGGAAAGCTGAAAGGTAAGCCGCTGAAGCCAAACAAAGGCTCCAGCAGCGGACAGGGAGCGGGGTGACACTGAACAAAGGCTCCCCCCTGCCTGCCTGCCACCCAGTAGTATCTCAACACACCCACACCCACGGGAGCCTTAGTTCTGCTTTGGCAGCCTACCTTTCAGTTTCAGCAGTCACGCGCAGTGTGGTGTCACCCCTCAGGCTCCGGCGCCGGGCAGGGGGCTGATACTGCTGGGCGGCGGGCAGGGAGGGGGGAGCCTTTGTTCGGTGCGACACCAGACAGAGCTGCTCACTACTCACTTCTTTGGCTTTCCTTGGAGAAACCGAAAAGGGGGGGCGAGTGACTCGGGGGCGAAGCAGCGAGGGACTGAGCGACTTAGGAAGTCAGAAGTAAGTGGCGGTGACATCATGATGATGTCATCACATCACTGCCAATTACTTCTGGCTTCCTAAGTTCTGGGGGTGACACCAGGCTCTGGAGGGGTGATGTCACACCAGGGTGACACCCCCCTAATGATGCCACCGGTTAGCCCTATTGGGTGGCACTCTTGTTCTGCCCCAGTTCTGCAGATGAAGACATGCTAATGAGTCGTGCTGCTGGTTGACTGTGTTCCTGGGAACTGTTTTCTAAAAAGAAGTTGTTTACAATCCTACCTGTCCCTCCTACTGCTGACCTGAGAGCAGGACCTAATGGACCCTGGGAACCTTAAGCGACTACCCAATCTCTGAAACCCACAAGCAGAGCAAAAGTATTACAGCTTTTGCAAAAGTTTCCTTCATTACATTTACACTAAGCAGCTTGCCTTGGCTCATCAGTATCGCACTTAATTACATCTAATCTAATGCAACTGTTACATAACCCTAAGGATAAACTCCAGCCAGAGCAGGGCCTATTACAAGTGCCTTACACTGAGTGCAGCCTGCAACACTGAAGGGGCCTCACAGCCTTTAGCAACTCTTCCTCCGCCTTACTGGCTGCAGCAAGTAAAGGCAGAGGCTCCACTCCATGATCTCGCACATAACAGTCCACAACTCGAATGACTACTCCCTTAGGCTTTTCAAGAAAAACGTTTGCAAAGCAGTTAATGTAGCAGAATACATAAAAAGATGGTTCCCTGTCCCAAATGGGCTCGCAACCTGAAAAAGATGCAAGAGAGACACCAACAAACAGCCACTGGAAAAGACATTATGCTGGGGTAAAGACACTAGACAGTTGCTTTGCCCCCAAGAGACACTACTTACGTTAAAAGGGCTTTAAAAGTCAGAAGTCTCCAGAAGAGTTAGGAAAACTTTGCACAAGAGCTGAGGAGACAACAACAGGATCTCCATTACATTCTAGATCAGCGGTTCTCAAACTGGTGGGTTGTGATCCACCAGGAGAATCGGAAGCTGTCCCCTGCCACCTTAAGGGGTGGGGACAACATGACAGCGGCGCTCCCAGAGATCATGCTGCCGCTGGGGGAAAATGATCTTTTTTAACCTTCTGGGGGTCCTGGCGGCCCTCTGGAGGGTGAGGGGAGGCCCATGGTCTCTTCTGCGGGCTTCTCTGCACTGGACGAAAACTGGAAGTGGTCGCAATCACATTGGAGTGGCGAACTACAGCACAAGGAGGCCTACAGAGGAGGCCACAGGCCCCTCCAGAGGGCCACCAGGACCCCTGGTAAGTAAAAACAAGATCACTTTTCCCCCAGCAGTGGTGCAATCCTCGGGAAAGCTACCACTGCCGTCACTGTTCCCGCCCCTGCAAAGACTCAAAGTTCTCCCCTACCCGTGGGGAGAACTTTAAGAAACCCTGTTCTAAATAACTTGCATTCTGGAACAAAAGGACATTCTGCTCAAATAAAGATTTGGCAGCCTGATATCAGGTACAAGAGTCATTAACCTGGGGGTGTCTGAACATCCCATTTAATACAAAGTCTTATGGGTTCTCTAAAAAATCTTCCTCTGGGCTTATCCACAGAAGCAGATTTTCACCATCAGGCCCCTACATGGCTATTTTTCTCCCAAGGTGAGGATCCCTTTTGAACGACTTGCTAAAGAAGGTGTATGAGTGCACAAATCTCTCTGGGTCTATGGTCTGTACAACCTTATTCAGTAACCACTCCTCTAGTCTAGGACATTAACGTTACTCAAGTGCTAGACATGTGAGATTATATCTGAGTTCGTAGAGGTACAGCATTTAACCAAAATGTATTTTTATTGGGAAAACACAAAGAGAAAAAAGCATAAATGAACAGCCAAATTTGTAAAATTAAAACAAAACACTAAGCAACTAAGTGGCTCTGCGATGATAGTAATTTGCTGAGCTGACCCTAAGAAAAGTACTAGGCAATCAAACTGACAGGCAGCCTTTTCCCTGAATGGGTGACTGATCTGTCCACTTCTACCGCCGTAGGAAAAGCCTAACTTTTTCAAAAGGGCACACACTGATAGGTGCCATTTTGCTTTGAGAATGTTACAGCACAATGCTATGCATGTCTATTCAGAAGAAAGTCCCACTGTGTTTAATGGGGCTTACTCCCAGGAAAGTGTGTACAGTCTTAGCCAATCAAGTATGGGGCTCAAAGCTTAGCAATGCTTGCTCATTTGGGTCCAACAAATCGGAAAGTTAGCTTTGAAGATAGCTCTTCCAAGTTAGAATTATCATGCGTAAAAGGTAGCTGGGGCAGGCAAAGGTATTGCTACCGGCTATTAGGAGGTAATTGCCAACACTTGAAATGGGCAATATTTCAACTATGCTTGGTGATTATATCATCAGATCACTGCGCCGGAAGATGGCACGGCCCTGTGGCATCTCAAGCCGTGCCAGACCACCACAGCAGAGGGCTCCACACTGCTGTACAATAATATGCATATACAGCTTTATACCTTATTTCTGGGAACTCTTTCTGGCTTACTGCTGTTTCAAAAACTATTGTCTGGACACAGACTATAGCTCCAGATATAGAAGGACTCAGCAGATCCTCCTCAAAAGCTGAAAAGTTTCCTCTCCCTGATATCTAAAGTAGGTTCCATGAATGATCCATTTCAGAATTCTCTGTACACAGACACACTCAACAAGGACAGATTCATGCCTATGTAGCCGGAACCGCACTCATTTTGGCCACACTCATGCTATCCAGGGGCTTTCCGAAGAATCATTCCAGCAGATCAATTGTGATAGATGCAACCAGAAGGTTTCTTAGGGCACCCGAACTTGGCTGGGTTGCAAAAGTCAGAGATGGATCTTGATTGTTTATTGGCAGGAGACTGCTCTCCTCTGGAATAAGAATCTCTTTGCCAGAGAACTCCCATTGCTCAAACTCACATTTACTACCATTGAAGGGAGGAAAGGACTCAATAAAATGCTTCTCAGAGGAGGAGGGGGATGCAGACAGAGCCCTCACTCACACTAAGTGGATTGAAAAGACTTATCCACTCCATGTATTGATCTTGGCCTACAATTTGGCACAAACAAGACACTTCTGGTCTTGAGTGGCTGAAGACAACAGAAATCCAGTAGGATGGCACTGCTAACCCAGTCAAGTTGTTCAAAGCAGCTCCGAGACACACACTGAAGCATCCAAATCATACTTCCAATCACAAAAAGATAAAGTAGTTCTTCAACCTGTGTCAGATTTATATGTGGATATAAACAAGATGTCTGTACTTTTCAAGCCCAAGAAAGAGGGCCCAAGTTCTGCTAGAGCTGAATATATATAAAAATGGTATACCACCAATGTGATTCCATGAAGTCTTCAGAGCAACTAACACCATTATATATATATATTAACTAACTAACCAACTGACAGCACAATCCGACTTAACTTTTGTGCCGGTGTAACCAGTGGCGCAGCGAGAACGGGAGGCCCCAGAACGGAAAAGGGATTCAAATTCCCCTTGAATTTCTCTTTTGGAGGGGATTTGAATCCCTTTTCCATTCTGGGGCCTCCCGTTCTCACTGCGCCGCTGGTTACACCGGCACAAAAGTTAAGTCGGCTTGCGCTGTAACACTATTATATAAAAAGCAAATGAAACTAGTTAGCAGCAGCAGAACAAAACAGAAAAATCCATCTAGCAAATTCCAACAGCAACTCAGGGCACAATCCTGACCTAAAATAGGGCGGCAGGACGAGCATTCCACCCTAAGCAGTCGCGAAAGTACTGTAAAGCACTTTCGCAACAACTCGCGAGCAGGGAAGGCCAGCGCAAGGCCGGCCTGCCCTGCTCTGGAGCCCGGACCGTCTCCCACCCGCTGCCCAGACCAGGTGAGGATCCGGCAGAGCGGGGGTGGTCCGGGAGCAAACGGCGGGGGCCGATAGGCCCAGCCAATCGGGGAGGGGGAGGGGATTGGCCTCGGCCGAATCCTGACCCCCCGCCGATCAGCTGAGCCGTTACACAGCCTTCTCCGACTTCCGCTGGCAAAATAGCTGGCAGAAATCTGAGGAGGCCTATCGGCCCCAGCCGCAGTTACACTCGGGGAAGGGGACGAGTGTCCCCTGAGTAGACTTTCCACTGCGACCTGCCCGCTGCAGGTTGCCCGCGGCGGAGATCAGGATCGGGCGGGCAGCCTCAGCCGCCCGGCGGATCTTTAGAGCAGGATTGGGCTGTCATACAGGTAACAAAGCCAAGACCTGTTGGAACAAAACAGTTTTCCAAGCTTCATAAGAATAAAATAAAAAAATAATCTGGAGCTGGCTTGGTGTGTCTCTGGGGAGGGAGTTCTAACTATAGGGTGCTACTACTGAAAAGGCTCTGCTACTTTTTATCATTCATCTAACCTCTGACAAAGATGGAACACGGAGCAAACTTTCCTTGGATGACCTCAGGGTACAGGATGTGGGGGACTTGTATGTAAGAAAATATCCTCTCTCTAGCATATGCTGGACAAAGACCACTGAAGTCTTTAAAGATAAAATCCAGCATTTTGAATTCTGCACAACTACATTATACACATGCCCACTATGCAGAACTCTGGACCTCCTTGCGCGAAATCATGTTTTTTATTGCTCTGCATGAAGATGGGTTGTAGCTTCCTTCTAACTTCCAACAACATCAGTAGATGATCTCCCTTTAACCTCAGGCAAAGATCAGAGTGTTAAAGGCACTAATTGAAAAAAAGAGGGTGGAATGAAGATGTGAAATCATGAGTGGTGGGGTTTTTTTTTTACACTTTTACACATATGGGGTTTTAAAACACTTTTTAAAACTTTTTTACAAATGGGGTAAGAGTCTAATTCCAAATATCTGCCTACTGCTATTCTAACAGTGGGTTTTCAAGGGTGTTCCTGTTATAATTTACCAGTAATTCCCAATCCAGGAATTACCCAAAAGACTACACTGATCTTTCTACTCTCCTAAGCAAGTGAGGTCTGTTTAAAACAAAAGTTGCTACTTACAGCATTAAAAAATAATCTCCTTCCCCAAAATAAATCAGCCATTAGCCATGGTTTTAAAATGTATTAGCTGCTGCCTGATACATACCATGCTTCCCTTGTGAAATTTACACCTAAAATCCTTCCAAATGAGCAGCAAGGTAATGAAACAAACCTCAGCAGAACTGCAGGGGAAACTGCCAGAAATACAGACCCCATTAATCAAATGCCTTATCTATCTTGACTCCATCAGTACAGGAGAAGGAAGAAGAGTTTTGTCCGCAGAGGGAAGGAGAGGCCAAGAGAATGACCAATCATTTGGATGTTTTTTGCAGAGAGAAATCATCATGGCAAGGCATTTAAAAGCAGCAATTGCCAACATAAAATTGAGTCAGTGCTTCGTGAATGCACTAAGCAGCAACAAAAGCTAAACAATCATTTTATACAGAATGTATAGTAAGTGTAGTAAACAAGACTGCAACGGGGGGGGGGGGAGTGAAAATTAACCATTGGAGTGATTGCCCTTGAAGAAGATGCTTGCTAAAAAAAACAGAAAAAAATTCTCCCCCTCCCCCTTGTGGGATTTCCAGAAGATGACTCCTTGACTAAAACAGGGTTGAAGATCCCCTTTGTCCAGGCAGCTGCATCTAAGATTATATATGTACCATTTTTATGTTCAGGCACACAAGCATGCTCTCTCTCTCTCTCTCTCTCTCTCTCTGTGAGCCATTTTTATTACCTTTGTCAGTGCATAAAGCTCTTTTCCGAACAGCGCACTACTTTGGTTATTGATTCATTTTTATGATGCTAAAGTATCCATTTATTGGGCTGAAAAAGTATCTTGAAATTCCTAAGTGCCAGCATTGCATGTTCAGTCCTGAGAGTGACCATAAAAAAGTTGCAGGTGCCCAGGTGTCGGGGATTTTTGGTGCCCCGATTTAGTTCTTCAAAAAACTCTATCTCATTCCTTCCCTTGCTCTAGTTCTTCTCTAACCTTGAAATAATTATTTCCTTCCATTTACTTTCCTCTTATTTGGCAAACAGCCACCAAACATTTCTAGAAATGGGCATTTCTAGAAGAGGAGCCTAAATGGGACAGATGGATTTATAGCTGTGGTAATTCATCTTCCAAGGAGACAGCAGAAAATGCATACTGGTGTAATGCTATATTTTATGCGTTGCACAGGACTGTTTCCCATAGGAAGCAATAAAGTTTCCCCATGCGACATCCAGGAACCCCAGTTTCAGTCCTACTTCACCCCAAGAGATACAACTTCAGTATCCATCTACTCCTCAAATCTCTATTCTTTTGTACAAAGAACTTCCTGTCCTGTCCTACCATACCTTTTAGAGGAGGCAGTTCTCTCATCCGTCTACATCTCTGTTAAACAAGTGCTGGGCAGCCCAATCCTGTATTTAAGATACGTCATTCTGAGCACTATAGGATATGATGTACATTTTTGGATGTCCACACAACTACAGCCCTGATGGTGACACTGAAGCCTCACTGCTGCAGCTCCACAAGTAGACACACACCCTGCATAATGCTACACCTGTGTACCCTCACTGCTGGTGCAACTCCAGCCAAAATAATGCCCCCGCCCAAACAGGATGAAGACATGGGTCAAGGAGGAGCCTGTGGCCAGCATACCCTAAACTCCATCCAGATAATGGACACACCCGAATGTTGGCGGAATGCTATGCCAACATCAAAGCTAATGCCAAAAAAAGTCATAACCAAAAAACCAAACAAAAACACATACAAATCAATGGAGGGTAAACCCTATCTCCTGCCACCCCACTATGCTCCTATGGTGAAGCACAGGATAATGGCTACAGAGCATAGTAAACACAACACTCCTCTCCAACCCCAGTTCTTAAGCCCTGTCAGACCTACCAGAACTCAAATCAAAAAGCACGGAGCTGTTTCTCTCTGGCCTCAGATTGTCACATTTTTAGAGCACATGCACAGAAACATTGGTGATGGGGAAAGGCCACTGTGCACACAAAGGGAGCCCTTTGCATAAACAGCTTCCTACTCTTACCATATTTCTGCCAAGACACTTTGTTAACACTTGTTAGGTAAGACTAATTGCAAATTAAAAGCAACAGGGCATCTGGGAGGGGCCAGAGCTCAGTGGCAGAGTATGTGTGGTTCAAATCTCGTCTCTGCCTTGCATTGTCACTAGTCAGCTTTAGGCAAGCTGTTCCGTCTTAGCCTCGGCTCCCCAGCTGCAACAGGGGGACACAAATACTGTACATACCATATGTTGCAGGGCCATTGTAAGGACACCATCAAGGACAGTGTATGTGAAGGGCTTTACCCGCTCAGAAGGCACAATATAAGTGTCAAAGGAAAGGGGTTGCAAGTTCAGTCCTTGGCAGCATCTCTAGGTGGGCCTGGGAAAAAGGCTGCCTGCCTGAGACCTTGGAGAGCCGCTGCCAGGCAGAGGAGACTATCCTGACCTAGGCGGACCAATGAGCAGGAGAAGCCGCTTCATATCTTCATTGCTGCAAGGGGGGACAGTGACGGACAGGACCAGGGGCAGCCCTGCAATGGGCACCACTTTTTATTCCTGGGAGAGAACACACCTCTTTAATTTCACCTCAATTAAAAATCTAATTTTTAATTGAGGTAAAATTAAAACCTCAATTTTAAACACACCTCTTTGTTTAAAATTATTTACCGGTAAATAAATACACATCCTTTTTTGGGGGGGGGTAAAAGCTCACAAAAATCATCCTCAGTATAATCTT
Organism: Plestiodon gilberti rubricaudatus; assembly: GCA_026170595.1. Classification (NCBI taxonomy): domain Eukaryota; kingdom Metazoa; phylum Chordata; class Lepidosauria; order Squamata; family Scincidae; genus Plestiodon; species Plestiodon gilberti. The sequence continues at coordinate 217,614,886 of JANXHW010000001.1, read as the reverse complement.
TCCAAGAAGCTTTCCCCATAATATGTTTTTCTTTTCTCTTTTATCAACATATTATTCTATTGATGTATTGGCAGTCTGTATATTACCTAGGTTTTATGTATACAAATGACCTGGTGTGGGGAGTTGTGTTCTTCAGGAGGGCTGTCCCCACCACTAGCCAATGGGTGCCAACCATGTGCGCATAACCACTTTCCACACCACAGTGAGAAGAATGGCAGTAAGAAGAACATTTGTAGAACACATTCTGAGCATGCAAAGTGTTGCACATGTATTCTCTTGTGACTATCCTTGCAACTACCCTGTAAGGCAAGAATTATTGTCCCCATATTGCTGCTGGGGAGTAGAGGCAGAGAAGGCGTGGCTTGCCCAAGGCCACCTAATGAATGGGGTCATGCCAGAGGTGAGATTCAAACCAAGGAAGCCCCAATCTGCAGCTTTCTCTGGGTCGCTGTGCTACACCAATCACTGGCCCCACTAGCTCTGCCAAGGGGTGGCGAGTGTCACATCCCAATGCCAAACGGAAAAATGCAATTTCCCTGCAACAGAGGCCCTTGCTTTAGGGAAGACAGATGGATCCCCTGCAATAATTGAGCAACTGCTCCACATTGGTTATACTGCTGCTAGGAATCATCACTCCCATTTTAAGTTGTGTGGCTGGTTCAGCTTGCAGCTAGTAGGAATAGCTGTTCATGGAGGAACAGCATGGGGACAGAGAGACAGGCAGCATTTGTTAGTCCTGAGATTTGCTATTTTGTCCCCTGATGTTGAAAATAAAAACCGAGGTGAATGTTCCTTATCGCTTAAAGCCCTGCCCCAGTTATCTGCCAGGCAACAACACTTGCCTCTCCCAGTCCATGGCTCCGATGATCCCATTAGTATTCAAGAAACAACCCTCTCCCTCCTCCATTTCCCCCTCCCCAGCCCCATCTTCTAGAAGAGAGAAGCAGAAATATCATCCGCACAAGACCTGCATAACAGGAACAGGAAATTAAGTCCTAAAGTCCCCTTATCCTGTTCCTAGTTATTACTGAGCCCTGACAATCCGATTTCTTCTTTTGCTTTTTGGCAACTGACTGCATCACTCAATTCCCTGCTAACTCATCTCATTCCTCTCCTTTAAAAAATATGCTGTGAATCTACTTGGGATGGGGTGCGGTGCGCATGGTGACAGGGTGTTTAAAAGGTGCGGTGCCATGAATAATAACACAAAAAAACCATATCAACAGAGGGGAGGACTACAAGGTAATTATGCTTTGGGGGACTTTATTAGGCAACTCAGTGGTGCATCCACAACACACCAACAGCCTTCTCATTCACAATGGGGATAGAGAAAGAAGGGGACAGGAGAAGGGCAGAAGGTAAAGAGTTGTATTGCTGAATATTCATTTAAATGCTATCCAGTAAACAGTCTCCAAAACTCATACTCAAGTCGACTAAGATGCAGCCAAACAAATACTCTTTGTCAAGGGTCCATAGAGACAGTCACCAGCTGCCAGTGGCAACCAGAAGTTTAACTGTGGCAACTAGCAGGGAAAGTCTTCCGGTATAATCCACCACAGGAAGAACATATTTCTCCAAAGCTGCTGGCAATACAGGGAAGCACAGAGCAACCCCCCCCCCCATTCCAAGATGAACTAGTCCCCTTTGCCCCTCTCTTCCATGTTTCCCTCCTGTTCTGTCTTCACTTCCTTAGAAGTGATTAACAAACCCAGGGGGGATGTGGTTAAAGGGGAAAAAGCGGTTAGCCACTTGGAAAGTGATTACCCACATGGGAAAAAGCACAGGCAGCAAGGGGAAGAGAAAAAGCAGCAAGGGTTCTCACTGGCACAAGCCCAGCATAAATATCTTTATGCTTCTGCAACTCTTAAGAGTTTTCATGGACAGAGCCAGCCGTGCTTAATTTTCAAACGGGAAAGGTGCAAGTCTCAAGTTTACTGGAAAGTCAACCTTCTGACTCCTGAGTCTTTCCCCCAATCCCAAATGTGGGCGGGGAGGGCTGGTGCGGTTGCTCAGAGACAAAAGTGTTCTGTACAACCTCAAAGGCTCGCTATATAAGGTGGGTATGAAAGGGGGGCCCCATGCACTACAGAGCCTGTCGTAGAATCTGCACACTGCACACTGCACACACCCCACCCTGCTAGTAGAATCCCTAATGGGTCAGGCAGGACCATTCAGAATCAAGGCTCGTTAGGGGGCAGGCTTTTCTGACACCAAAATATCCTCATGGTTTGACATCCCTCCATGTGCAAAATGACAGCCACTCGTGTATACTGTACTGTATAAGAGAAAGCAAAGGGATACGCTTAAGAACTTGATGAATTTGTGGGCTAAACCCAACCTCTAGGGACCCCAGTGTCTGGGATGGTGGGGCAACTACACTCCCCAAAAGCTTAGGGATGAAAAGCTTTTCAGATGAAAACCAGAAGTGGTTGTAATCGCTGTTCACTGGCGATCTAAAGCTTGGGGAGGCCCGCAGAGGGGAGCGTGGGCCTCCCCGAACCCTCCGGAGAGCTCCAGGACCCCCGGGAAGTCAAACAAGCACCTTTTTCCCCAGCAGCAATTCCAGGGATCGCTGCTGCTGCCGCCATGCTTATCCCCGCTCCTTAAGGTGGCAGGGGACAGCATCTGGTTCTGCTGGTGGGTCGTGACCCACCCCACCAGTTTGAGAACTGCTGTGTTGGAAGAAAACTGTAATGTTTCAATTTGCCTTGTGGACATCAGAACAGCCCTGTATTCCTTAGATGTCAAGGCAATTTGATACTCTGGGATTTCTCTCACCTTGCTCTAGTAGTGCAATCGAATCAGTGAGGTAGAAGAATACTGTATCACATGGTGTCATCACCATCCCATTCCCAGGCATAAGGCAACGACACAGGTGTTGTCAGGGAATAGGCAGAATGGAGTCAAGTTGAAGTATTTCTCTCCTTCTGACAGCCATCCACTACTGGGATGCAAAAGGTGGCATGCTTTGCCTCAGGGCCTGAAGCACTGCTGCCCTTACCTTCATGGCTGCTATTAACTAAGAATGCACTCAGGCCCCATGGGCCCGGTCTGGGAGGTTTAACACCACGGAGCTCTGAGGCTGAAGCAAGGGCCTGGCGGCTGGCTGTTCTCAGTCACTCCCATTGTTCCAGAGGTGGGAGGGACCCATGTATGAACAGCAACGGTGTTTTCTCTGATCAGAATAAGTTACCGTTCACTTTTTCCAAGGCACTCTTTCTGACAACAGCCAGCACCAGACATTTCCATGGAGCCACGCATCAGGGCATGGCTTTTAGTGGAATCTCCTGCATTCTGTCACTGACTGACAGCTTTGCCAATCTGATGCCCTAGATACACCCTGCCTCCTTGACTGGTCTACCAAGAGCTAATTGACAGGTTCAGCTCTAAGCAGCTGCAAGCCTAGCCCTAATCAGCAATGAGAGGTAATTCACTAAAGGTGAATTAAAAAATCCAGCCTGCCTCGAGCATGATGGCAGACGTTCCACCATTTCAGCTTCTCTACCATTACGAACGTCATTTCCATTGAGGATCGCTTGGGTTACTAGAACACTGCCTGAAAACCAAGCTCTTGCACATCATGTGGGGCCAGAGGGAAATGATCCCAAAGATAACTCTAAAGGTAAAGGTTCCCCTTGCTCGAAAGCTAGTTGGTACCAATTCTAACGGTGGTGCTCATCACAAATATTTCCATCTGCCAGGAATTCTTCTTGCCCTTTTGTGAGCCCATTTTACTCTGTCTTTTTCTTTTCTCTAATAAAAAGCAACCGGCATTTTCATTTCATGCACCATATGCCGTTGGGGCTCAGACCTGCTGCCTTTGACATTGCAGGCTGTTAGCCTGCCTTTGGTTACTTTATACCGTTATGGAGCTCAAGTCTAGAAATGTAGCATGGAGCAGCCATGAGCATTTGTCAGAAATAGCCCTCAATCCCACATGCTCAAAAAGATGAAAGCAACACACAGAAAACTATGGTCTCCAACACTACTACTCTTCAATTCACCCAAGTGCAGTGTAAATCTCAGGGGCTAGAGACAATGATTGGGTCTAAAGGCAAGAGAAGCACGCAGCAATATCTAGACATACATTTTCTGATTTATGCTGTTTTAAACAGCATGAGTTCAGGCTACTTCAGCCTCCCACTCAAAGACAGACACAAGACAGCCAGCAATCCTTACCGTTGCTCAGGGGAGCTCTTAAATCCACATATCTTTTAAGAGGATTTAAAAAAATCACACCAGTGCCACCAATAGTTTTCCTATTAACATGACAGGCAGGAGGAGCTCCCTTTTCCTCTAGCCTGAAAAAATGCAATAAGTAATCCATCACAGACATCACACCCTGGAATCCACGGTTGGCCAACCAACACAAACAAATCCAGTTTATTACCCACTGAATAAGAAACTACTGCACCTGAGAACATCGCACCCTCAAAAGGCGTGGCCAGTCAGGCCAGCTGTGTAGAACTATGACCTCACTGGGTAGCTTTTGGCAAGCTTCAATTCCTCCCACGTCTGCAAAATGATAAAAGGGGCCTACATCACAGGCTGTTGTACAAATAAGTGAACGATGGATCGGAAAGTACTTTGCACACGCAAGCACCACAAAAAGCAAAAACACTGAGACGTCTGTGGTAAATGCAGAAGTCTCTGTCCCAACTGGGATGCACCAAAGCAGTGACATCTGGTGAGGTGGTAACATTCTTGGTCCTCACCCCGTGCTAAAGACTGTATTGGGTATAAGCACCTGCACTTATTTGTGCCTTCTGCAGTGAGCAAAAACTAACCCATTATTATTTACCGTTTAAGTAACAACAAATGCAGACAAATCATTTCAGAAAAAGTCTGTGTCAAAGTCCACATTATCTAACTCAAAATTGTATCAATTTGAACACATTTGTATACATCAGTTTATTTTTCGCTATTCTAAGATCCAGGATTTTAACAAAATTACTGCAAGGGGACAGAGGAGACTTTGGGGAACGTAAAGAGAGAAAGCTCTGAATATTGAGGATACACCCAGGGCACTGGTCCTGTTTAGACTGCCCCCCCCACATCACCTCTGAGATTTCACTAAACAATGCTCACAAGCCAGTCTCAACCTCCTCGCCACAGTCTGTGTAGTCTTTCCTTCATGATGAAGAGAATTGCTTTAAAAGAAGAAAATCCTAAAGACACAGCATCTCTGAGGACGTGTTCCCAGATGGGCTTTGTCTTTTGCATGTTTCTTTTGCTTGTTTGTTTTAAAACTTACTTTGCCGAAAGTAGGAAAACAATAATAATGAAACACTAAACACACAATTTTCTCTCTGGCTTTGCATCTTGCTGTTCTGGCAACTGGCCAGGAGGATGAAATCCTGGCTGGCTGGCAACTCTCCAGTCAGAAGGGTTAGAAAAATGTGATTTCCCCTATGTGCCGCTCACGTATACCCACCACAGGCAGCTTCTCTCTCTCTCTCTCTCCCCCCCCCCCCCAGGTTAAAACAAAGAGGAGGGTAAAAAAAGGAGGAGGAGAGATCAGTTGCCAAACATCATTACCTGCACAGCTTTTTGCAACATAAACACTCGGATAGTTTAAATTAATTTCACACAATTAAAACAGGTAGCAACTCCTCACCAAACACACACTGTGCAAGCTCTAATAAGCTGGTCTGGTGCCAGTATCAGACTGGGAAGACCTGGGTTCAAATTCGCACTCAGCCACCATGAAGCTCACTAGGTGACCTTGACCAGACACCATCTCTTAACCTGAACTACCTCCCAGGGTTGTGGGAGAACCTTGTATGCCACTCTGAGGTCCTTGGAGGAAGGGCAGGCGAGACATGTGAGCAACATCAACGCTGGCAAAAAAAGTCCAGAATTATCTCATATGTGGCCACGGTCTTGTCTTTGTTATCCAGCAAAAATGTAATTCCCCTTGTATTCCAGGGAATGGGGAAGGGAGGAAAGGGGAAAAACAACAACTTTTTTCGTATTCTGATGCTGCTGATAAATAGGTACCGCTTGCGGGAAGGTAAACAGCGCTCCGTGTTCCAGCCGCATGCTACGCGCTGCGGCAAGGAGAGTCATGCCGGCCACATGACCACGGAGGCGTCTTCGGACAACGCTGGCTCTTCGGCTTTGAAATGGAGATGAGCACCACACCCTAGAGTCGGACACGACTGGACTTAATTGTCAGGGGATACCTTTACCTTTTTTACATTTTAAAAGATGTTACATTTTATTCCCATGGCAATTATCATGGGCAAAATTGGGAAGTTTACTGTAGTCCTTCGTTTTTCTCAATCCCCATGTTCAGTGCGCTGCTCTCGCACATAATCACCCGCAAGGTCGGGTCCCGACTCCCAGAAGAGGCAAGGGGTGGAAGCAGCTTTGTTTGGCAGCCTGCAGAATGCTTCAGCACAAACAGGCCGAAAGAGCCCCTCCTCCCTCCATCACTAGCAGGGCCTGGCTCAGAAGAGAAATGCAGCCAGCTCCCACCGGGACCACCTGACATTTGGCTCCTGTGGATCAGAGACAGCGATTGTCTTGCAAGCCGGCTCGCTGAGATTTATGCACACGACAGCCCGGCCCCCGCCGCGTCAGTGACGGACTGCTTTGCTGGCTCTTTCTCCCAGGTTATGCTTTGCCCATCAGTAAGGAAGCAGACAGAGCACGCCTGATGGAGAAACACATTTGTCTCAGAGCCACAGTTCCTCCTGCAGGGTTTTCCAGCTCAGCCACTGTTCAAAATGTCAAAGGCAGTTCGTGGTGCCTCAAAGGCAGACTACCAGCCCTGCCCTGGGCTGCCTTCCTCGGGGACAGGAAGTTGTCCTAGCACAATCCAAAACAAAACCAGCTGAACTGCTCACATTGTTGTATGCTCAGAATCTCCTGGGAGTTCTTAATGATGATGGCTTGCATTCTGTGAATGTGCATGCACACAACTTTGCCCAGAAACAACTCTGCTTTGGTCTCCTGAGACAGATTTCAGAGTATCTCCTTTTTATAAAGCAAGTTCCTAGCCCCCATAGTTGGGAAGATGTGTTCGCTGCGCCTGGAAAAGGTTCCTGCATTCAGGAGGCAGCATTTTCTTGGCCAACTTGCCTTTATTTCCCTCCCTTGCAGTGAGGTCCTTTTCTGGTAGGTCTCCTGTAACTTGAGCATTAATTTTCCTCAGCATGGAGATTCAGTGATGGGAACCACTTTGCCTGTGGAATTGTCACAAAACTAAAGCACAGGAGCTCAGTCCGCCTAAAACAGTCAATTACTTATGGCCTCTAGCTATCTTTTCCCCTTCTCCATGCATACCATTGTTCTGCCTTATCCAGAGCTCTGCTCATGCTCAGGCAGTGCTAGAAAAAGAAGAAGAAAAACCTGAATTCTGTAAACGTCAGGTTCAAAATAAAATCTTGAAATTGCGTGGTTGTTGATTTCACAATTTATTCTGAGGGTAGAATGCAAATTTGCTTGGTTCAGAATTGGAATTTTGATAGGGCAAATACATTTTATATGATATTACGCACACACATTATCGCTTCTGGTGTCCTTTGAAGACTCCAGAGCCCACAGGAAACTGGCCCTACCCTACTCCAGTTACTAAATTACAGGGGGTCACCTTTATAAGTCAGAGGTAGGGACTGGAAAGGCTGGAGTTACAGCAAAATGACTTATAAAGGGGAAAATTCCCCATAAGAAATCATGTAAAAGGGGATTAATGGGAACTGTATGCACATCCATGCCCTATGCTGGACTTAAAGAAGAGAATGTTATCCCATAAGAGAAAATGGAGTAAGGCCGGGATAGGAACTGTAAAGAGTGACGCAAAGTCCTGAACACGTTGAAATTAGTACACCTCCTGCAGGGGCAGCTCGTCCATCAAGCATGTTGAAAACTTGGCATCAAGCAGCGAGTTGGCGGGGGATACTCCACACCCATCTGCCCCCTCCCCCAGCTTGCAGTCTGGACCAGCTCCTCCCACTTCTCACGCGGCAACACGCAAGAGGAGGATGTGAAGGCTCACATCCAGCACTGCCACTGCCTCCTCCTCTAATGGCCGTGAGGGAAGGCGGGAAGTGGCAGCAGTGGTCCTGGATGCTGAGGGAGAGAGGTAGGGCAGCGGGCAGGGGTAGGGGTAGGGGGCTGACCTCTCTCCCTTGGAATCCAGCACTGGCATCACCAGTGCCACTTCCTCTAAGTGGTCAGTGGAGGGAATGCCAGGAGCCCAGCACACCATCCACAGCCATTAGAGGAAGTGCCAGCGGTGCTGGACACCAAGTGAGAGAGGTGAGTGAAGTGGGCAGGGGTTGAGGGCTTGCCTCTCTCCCCACCGGATGCCAAAGAGAGATGCCAGCTCTCCTGGCAGGTGAGTGAGTGAACCTCACCTGTGCACAGCACTGATTGGGGGGGGGGTGTCCATGTAGAGAGGGGAGGGTGGCGGTATTGGGGGAATTAGGCAGCATTTCTGCATGGACTCCCCCCCCCCCCGGTATCCTTTCGTGAGAACCCAAAACACAGCACCTGCACCCATTTTGAACCAGTAATGATTTGAATGACCTTCACATAAATAATGATCTTCCTTTAAGTGCTCAAAGGGTGGGGAAAACGAGAAGGGAGAGCATGTACGATGGCACTTGGGTAAAGGGCATAAGTCAGTGGTTCCAAAACTGCGAGGCGCAGCTCCCCTGCCAGGGGAGCCACAGAGTGCCACAATCCTCTTGGAAAACAAAAGTTGAAGATGCAGGGAAATGTATAATGGGGAGACTTAAATGGGAGCCCCCTGCATTTAGCTGTCATATTCTCATATGCCCAGCAGACAGTGGCATTTCTGAAGGGGGTGCGGCACCGTAAGTCATGCAGGGCGCTGCATTGTGCCTTGCAAACCGGTACAACACTCCCCTCCCACTCGCTGCCAGAGTCATTCCGGCTGCAAAGGCAAAGAGCAAAGCCGTTGCCTGCTTTAAGTCTCCCCATTTAAGTCTCATTTAAGTCTCCCCCTTATACATTTCCCTGCATCTAAGTGGCGAGTGGGAGGGGTATGTTACACTGGTTTGCAAGGCGCGGTGCAGCGCCTTGCAGGACTTACGGCGCCGCACCCCTCCAGGAACACCACTACAAGCAGACAATTTTAACTATTTCAGCCAACCAAACTGCTGTCCCCACTGCCTTCAGGCCAACTCCCTAACCTTTTTCCACAGCATCGAGCCCCATCAGCTGCTGGTTACTTGACCCCAATTTCTCTCCACTTCCCTTACTCCGTCCCACCCCACTTCCTATCCTGCTGCCACCTCAGTCCTTCCCAGATTTTTTTTTTAAGTCTTGTTCATTCCGATCTTGGAAGCAGAATAATCCAAGCACTGTAACGTCAATGTGTTTGTAATTCATTCTAGGCACAGAATTTGTGTTTCCTTATGGTGGAACTTACAGTCTTCTAATGCACGTCCCACCGCCCTTGCGTTGTAAGCCTGCCATTCCTTCCCGTGCCTGCATCATAAGCAGTGCTATAAAGATGAATGTGAATGCATTGTTCAGCGAGACACACTACCCTGCGTGTGTTCAAGCACCCTAATGCATCACATCTGCTGCCTGCCTTCTCGCCACTCGCTTAGCTATTCTGTTCAGATCACAGAGACTGCAATCCTATGCGCATTTCCCTGAGAGTAAGCCCTGCTGAACACAAAAACATTTTCTTCTGAGTAAACATGCATAGGATTGCGCTGAGATTCACCTAGCAGGATTTATTTCTTCTCAATCCATGGACACACCCCTTCCCCAGGTGATTGCTTTGGTCAATGTGAGGCCCCTCCAGTCATTCCAGACCAAAGGCACTACTGTATCTGACAAGTGGACATAGCTCATGAATACAATTAGGGCTGCGGGGGCCCCTGGCACTGCAGCCGGGGCAGCTGCCCCTCACGCTCCACCCTTGTTACACCTCTGGCTACAGACCAAAAAAAAAGGCCTGAGAGATTGTCTACTGTTTAAACATTTTTAAAGTATCCACAGGAAATAAAGCTGCACACACACCCCTTGGCGTAGCACCTGGGGCAGCTGCCCCTCACGCTCCACCCTTGTTACACCTCTGTCCTACAGACAAAAAAAAAAAGGCCTGAGAGATTGTCTGGGATGGACTATAGATCACTGAGGATACATTGCAGTAGTATAACGGGAAGGCATACTGCAGGTGACAGGAGGTGTTCTGGCTACAGCCCATCTTATAGGCTGGGGGGGGGGGGAGGTGGAAGAACTGTCCTTGTTTACAAGCAGCTCCTTAGGCTTTAATCCTATACATACCTACCTGAGAGTAAGTCCTATTGAACACAGTGGGACTTACTCCAAGTAAACATGGATAGGACTGTGCTGTTAGTCCAAAACAACTACCTGTACCCCCCAGCAACAATGGGCCACCTAGTGGGCCACCTAGTGGGGAACCTGTAATAAACCTAGATGCCACCTCCATCTCCACCTCTACCTCCATATCTACTTAGGCTCTAGCAACATGAGCCCTCATTGCGGCTCATCCATCTACTCATTCACCAATGTCATATATGCCATCACTTGCCCACGATGCCCTGCTATTGTCTACACAGGACAAACAGGTCAGCCTCTAGGCAAAAGGATAGATGGACACAAACCTGACACTAAAAGTGTGGGCATTCAGAAATCAATAAGAGAACATTTCAATCTCTCCGGGCAATCTGCTATTGATCAGAAAATGACCATTTGTTAACAAAACAACTTCAAGGGAGACTCCAGTATGACTTAGAATTTATCAGCAGGTTTCCTATTCGCTTAGGTCTGAATCAAGCCCAAGAGTTCTCTCTCCCACTACAGGTATTAAATCTGAGTAGCAAAACAGGGAGATTAGTGGTAACAAAATTACTGCTGTTATACTATCTAGTATACATTTGAGCGCGAGCGCGCGAGCGCACATGCGCGAGCGCGCGCACACACACACACACACACACACACACACACCAACTCTAGCAACTGAAGGCACAGTTCATGCATCTAAGGCAGCACATACTGTAATAAACCTGTCAGTCTTTAAGGGGCCACAAGTTTAAAAATACGTATATCCTCTGAACACCTCACCTCTTTTCTGGGATTCGTCACCCACACAACTTTTCCAGAGCTGCAAGATCATGTTCATGAATACACCTGGGAAACATGGCAGTCTTTGTATAATGTTTCCACATGAAAGCACTCCTAAATTATGTTACAGATCTAACTGTGAGCTCCAAACTTTGTCAGAAAAGGCTTCAAGTAAGCAGATGCCTTTATGTAGGCTGCATTACCTGGCATGACAAGGCAACGTTCTTGCATTTAAAGTCACAAGAATCAGGGCGGTGTGTATGCATGCTTCACAGAATCGTGGAGCAACGTAAAACAGAAAAACAAGACAATCCTCTACATTACAATATCATCCAAATGCAAATTACAAGCTCTGGGGAGCCATTTTTCACATCATCTTCTGCACTTTCATCCCAGTGGAAAGCTGGTAGCAGCATCCTGATGTTTCTGCTTTTCAAGACTGTCATATCCAGTCGCACTTTGTAGGACTTCACATCATGCTCCTGCCTCTAGGAATCTCGAACAGCCTTGCAGCACTGGGACCACACACAGCTATTCTGGGGGGAGGTGATCCCCAAAGCTCCTGTTGCATTCCAGCTGCCAGAATGAACAAGTTACTGAACGGAGAACAAGAGAACAAACTTGGCTGTTTAAATGAATGAGAAAAGTTTATTTCAGTCATCGGTTCTACTTTAATTTCAAGTGTAAAGCATGGAACAACCACTGTAGTACTTGCAGGATCAGTTGCAGCGCTGATTGAAGACTTCCGCGTCAGTTCCGTTTCCAATCGCTTCATTCCCGCGCTTTTGCATTACAAAACAACGAATTGTTGCGCTGGCTCTAGCTACCATCTACCAGTCTTTGGACTGTCCTATGATTATGTTTCTAGATGTGAGAAACGAAACATCGGGCTACACTTTGTCTTAGCTTTGGATTTTAAATGATTTTCTGCCTGTTTGCTTTGCTGGAGAAATCCGGAGATCGCTGACAGGATCGTCTGTCGTTTTAACTTGGCTGGACTTTGAAGTTTGTTTACATGGCTTCTATACCCGTGATTCCTGTTTCGCTACAAAACTTGGCTGTAGTGCCCCCCATGACTACTGGAAGCCTGCCTGGGACCGTTGTGTGGTGGTGGAGGAAGCAGCCACCCCCTAAGTGCTGAGCATGGGAAGGAGGCAAGAGAGTGACTGAAGAACTTACAAACTAGAGTTGCCTCTTTGGACGGAGAGGGAAAGGGTGCCCCTCCCTTCTTCTGGAAGGCAGTAGCGGCATACAAGACTTTCCATACATGGAAGTCTAGGGAAGAAGCTAAGTTGACACCAGCCCTGAGGAGTAATCAAAACAACCCTCCCTTCCCACTTCCTCCCCAAATATACTAACACATACTCTTCTAGGCTCCTAATGCTTCCAGTTCTTTTCTCCAGTACTTCTTAACTGGGAATTGGTGGTGGGTATCAGACACCAAAAACTTCTTTACACAAGAAGAAGGACAGAGTTGACTCCCCCTGCCCTGGAATGGCATATTAGCTGACTGGGGACAGACGCGCTAAGTTCTTACTTTGGGCGGTGGACTGTAGCTCAGAGCCCAGAAGGGAAGAACGCAGCACAATGAAGGCTGTGTACAAGGCCTCCCCAGCCTTCATTGTGCTGCTCTGTTTAACACAGGACTACACTACAGAGACTGGCATCTGACTTTTTCATTCTCCCTTCCAGCCTTAGAGTGACATGTCCTTCAGCTAGGAGAGAGAATGAGAGAACATGGAGCTTCCACAACACTGCCTCTTGATCAACAATCCCTAGTGTCAGTCCTGGGCCAAAACAGGCACCTGTGCTAGCGTCACAGTGGCAAAGGGAGCTAACTGGTTCTGGCAGCAACACATGCTGGAGGGAGAGAAGATGCGGCAGGGTGAATGGAGCGGAGGGGGGGGGGAGTAGGTCACCATCTCCAGAGTGGTTATTTGCAGGGCTGTTCTGATGGAGGGGAACAAGCAAAGAAAGGAACAATCTGAGAGGACAGGAGGCCAAACCCTTCTGCAGTCTGTTGTTGTTCAGTCGTTAAGTCGTGTCCGACCCTTCGTGATCCCATGAACCACATCCAGCCAGGCCTTCCTGTCCTCCACTATCTTCCTGAGTTCGCTCATTTTCATGTTCGTTGTATCGGTGATGCTGTCTAACCATCTCATCCTTTGCCTTCCCCTTCTCCTTTTGCCTTCAGTCTTTCCCAGCATCAGAGTCTTCTCCAGAGAGTCCTCTCTTCGCATTAGGTGGCCAAAATATTTGAGTTTCAGCCTTAGTACCTGTCCTTCCAGGGAACAGTCAGGGTTGATTTCATTTAGGATTGACTGATTTGATCTCCTAGCAGTCCAAGGGACTCTCAGGAGTCTTCTCCAACACCACAGTTCAAAAGCATCTATTCTTCGGCGCTCAGCCTTCCTTATGGTCCAACTCTCGCAACCATACATTGCTACTGGGAACACCATCGCCCTGACTATACGAACTTTTGTTGGCATGGTGATATCTCTGCTTTTTATTATGCTGTATAAGTTTGCCATAGCTTTCCTTCCAAGAAGTAAGCGTCTTTTAATTTCATGGCTGCTGTCTCCGTCTGCAGTGATCTTGGAGCCCAAAAAAGTAAAATCTGTTACTGCTTCCATTTCTGCCCCTTCTATTTGCCAGGAATTGATGGGACCAGATGCCATGATCTGCAGTCTGGCAGGGCACTAATGAAACTATCCTTAACCCAGCAGGACAGCTGTCAAGCTACCAACAGCGGCACTGCTGAAGCAGGTCATGAGAGAAGTTGAAGTCCTGCCCTTTTCTACAAGTGTGGAAAATGAGCAATGACGGACACGACCACTAATGATATCTTTGGGAAGATAACCCTTCAAGGGGCTAACCTACCAGGAACGTCAACAACTGGGCATCCCTTTGGATATATGGGCTGCAGAATGCCTGCTGTCCCCCCCCCCCAATCTTTGCTTCCCTCCACATCCTAACAAGCTGGGGAATTTTTTGCAAAGCTATTAGGGCAATGATAATTGCACACTTTTGCATCTCAATTAAGGCACACCAGCAGTAATGTTTAAGTAATGCCAAGGCAGTGACACTGATCAAACTAAGTCCCCATTCAGTGTGACATAAAAGCTCTGCACACACACACACACACACACACACACACACACACACACACACACACACACACACACACACACACACACACACACACACCAATGAGTGTAGAAGAGGTGGGAGAAAATGGTTTTATTTTTTCGCAGATTTTAGTGTTTAACCAAAATGAAAAAGCAGAAAGTGGTGTTATGTGTTTTTATTCCAAATTTTCCCCATTTTTATCAATTGTAACTGCTTTAAAAGTGTACTAGGTAAGTGGTATAGGTTGTACAGTGCAGGGGCGTAACAAGGGTGGAGTCTGAGGGGCAGCTGCCCCGGCTACAACGCCAGGGGCCCCCGCAGCCCTCAGGCTCCACCACTTAATGGCTGCCCTCACGTTCGGCTTGGAACACTCCAAGCCAAACGCGGGGGGAGCAATTCGTCTGCTGACTTCTCGCACTGCTCCTTCTCCTCACGATTATGAAAAGAAGGGGCAGGACGTGGAGGCAGCCGGCAATCGGCAGCCTTTGCGTTCCACTCAGACCGCTCCAAGTGGAACATGAGGGCTGCTGATTAGCGCCCACTTCCAGGGCGCAGGTCGCATTAGTGATGTCACTTCCAGGGCGCAGGGCGCGTAGTCTATAAAGCCCACGAGACTTCCACTCCCTAAACTGCCAACATTTAGACTCATCAGAGAATAGTATTAGGTTTAAAAATGGCATGTGAAGAGGCTGGCAAAGGCAATTTCTTGATTTGGTTTTGCCAGATTTGTAGCACTGGTCTACCAACCAAGTCTAGGCTGTTCAGAGCTCAAGGCCCATTTTCTTCTTATGAAATTATTACCATATCTCACATTAATCTGTCTCATACATTCCACAGTCTCAATTTGTAGATTATACTGCTGCCACCATCCGTTACACCCAGATGGATCAGATGACTCTCTGCACAGGGGTAGAATGTACCCCAGTGTTCTTTCTAACTCAAAGCTCTCCAGGCACCCACACACTGCACTGGTGAACCTGAAACTCCTTTTAAGAAGAATGAACCAAGTGGTGGGTCTATCTCTAAAAGAGAGCGATAGCTATCTATTGAATTGCTAGGCAGAAATGTTTAAAGAGGAAAAAACAGAGATATACCACCACCACCACCCAAAAAAGAAGCATCAAAACAAGTACCCTTTGGGCTACGGCACCTGTACTTCAAATTGTCAATAAAGTTATGTTCTCATACTAGAAATAGAGATTTTCCTCCTCTCAGGGAAAGGATCCAGCAACTACAACCACTTCAGTCTCTCACATTAAAGATTTTTGTCATGCAAGCCTGAGAGAAAAATGCTAATGAGCTCAATTTCTCAGCTGGGGGGGGGGAAGCGGGGCTGGTTACACAGCAGGAGACTAATCCAGCTTCCAGACTCCCTAACATATTTAACTAAGGAAATGCCTGAGCAAATATTAATTCTAACATGAAAGTATCATTAACAACAGTAAATCACAGTTAGCAATGAAGCTCTCGACATTATCAACAGTTACCCCCTGGACATCTAGGAGATAGCTTCCAGAAACAATGCTAGGGTTTAGCATTTGACAAGCACAATACCAGAGGTCAAATCAAATCCCACTACATCCAAAGGAGGATGCAGGTCTTGCTACTAGTGTGTGGGTACTGCAAGTCTATGCTCATTCTGCGTATAGGAAAAAGGCAACTAAAATTGGCCACTGGTCTTTGGGAAGAATAATTCACCTTGAGTGAGAAACATATCCTTCAGAGGGAACCCGCAAGTCAACCCAATATGGATGACCAAGATGAAGAAAAAATGAGACAGCCTGAGAATGGCAGATAGGAGTGAATGCTCAAATCATGCCTGTGTTCTCTCTTCGCAGGACGGTTAAGTGCTAAGTCCCGGTTCCACAGCACCATTGTCCTGTGGCCAGATCGTTCTTCACATTCTATTTTTTATATTTTATATTTCTATATTTTAGGCCAGTGGTTCTCAAACTGGTGGTTCGCAACCGAATGCTTCCCCTGCCCCCTTAAGGCCATGGTGGTGGAAATCCCTGGGATCGTCGATGCCACTGGGGATAAAAAAGGGGGTTTCATACTTACCGGGGCCCCTGGGGTGTGTGGGGAGGCCTGCAGATCCTTCCACAGGCCTCCCCGAGCTTCAGGTTGCCATTGCTGCTGCCCCCGCAAGTACTCATAAAGTGAGAAACATATCCTTCTCTTTATTCACCTCGTGGGGATAACTTTGAGAAACCCTGTTTTAAGCAAAACTTCTAAGGTTCTTCCTGTTAGTCCAGGAGAATTCCTGTTTAGACTACATATACAGCAATACCTCAGGGAGCGTCGTATACGTTCCCCAAAAGTCAAGCACTACATGAAACAGCACTATTGGAGACATGGTTGACCTATTTGGCAGAAAACAGGCACAAACTGGCCCAGAATACACTGCTCCTATTGGGCAGAATGGCTGTCAATCATTCCAAGACAAAGAGCACTGTGATGAATCAGTGCCAAAGGCAGCTGCGTTGTCCGAGGTATGATTGTTGAGAACATCAATAATTTAGGATAGTAATTAGACAGAAATGGTCGGGATAGGAGCAAGTCCCTAGTAATTGTATTCAGACACTGCTTTGCTACTAGGTTTTCACCATGTAGGCCCAAGATCCTTAGGGCACCCTCCCCTCCCCGAGCATTAACTACCAGAAAATGCAAAGTGGCTCAGCTGGTCAGAACGTTTGGCTTCCATGCAGGGACAGAAAGAATCACACAAAATGGGAGAGCCTTGCAGAGCCTTGAGATAGAAAACCAGTGGAAGTCTAGGGACAGGGGTGTCATTAGGTGGGTGCAGGGGGCGGGGCACGCCAGGTGACACCCATTGAGGGGGTGACACCACGGCGAAGAAGCCTGCTGCACTGCCCAGGCTCAGCGGTCTTCGGCTGCGCAAAGTCGAGTCACTTCCTGTTCTTGCGAGCTATGCTTGCGAGAACAGGAAGAAGCGACTTGGCTTTGTGTGGCCAAAGCCTTGCTCGGCCATCTTGTTCGCAAGAACAGGAAGAAGCGTCACTCAGCTTTGCGTGGCCGAAGATGGCCGACTCTGAGCAAGGGTGACACCCCTCCCTAAGAGGTGTCATCCTTGCTCAGCCTCAACCATCTTCGGCCACTCCATCAGTCCGCTTCCTGTTCAGAACAGAAAGAAGTGGCTCGGTCGAGTCGTTTCTTCATGTCCCCTGTTGCTCAGTGCCCCGGAAGTGATTGGCGCTGGCGCAATGATGTGTCACCGCCAATTACTTCTGGCTCACTGAGTGATGGATGGTAGCCACACCGGGTGACACCAAGGTAAGTGGAATGGTAACACAACTGGAATGGTAACACAACTCCTTTCCATCACCACTGAACAAGGCGGGAGGCAGCACACTGCACACATGCTTCTTTGTTATGGGAGAGGAGGCAAGTAGGCTTCTGCCTCCAATTGCCACACTTACAACGTAAGGCTGAGTTTGTAGGATATCTGAGAAGAACAAACATCCTCCTTAGACAGAGCCAACACTCACACTGGCTCACCTATTTTCCCTCCTGAACCCTGCAAATATATCAAATTTAAGGAATCCCATTAATAATTGTACACACTTAATACAATCTTCTTCTGAGATGCATTAGTAATCAACATCCATAAGAAGTCAGGAAAGCACAGAATGGGATGCTACATATTAATTAGTGGAGATACAGGCACAGAGGAATTCTGTCCATATGTTTCTTCATTGCTAAACATCACAATAATCAATAGCCTAAAGTCTGCCCCCTAAAGAATCTGCTGAAGAAAAAATCCCGGACTGTCTCCCTCAGAATGTTTCTTCTCCATCACAGATGCAAATCGGTGCCCTCATTAGGAAGTAATTACCCAAGTCCAGCCAGGATGGGCCCCAGGAAGCAAGCCATTTAGCTGTCAAGTCTTGGCAAATGGAGGAGAAGGGGGCCAGTCAAGAACTCAGCCCAGGGACTTAATTAGCAGCTATTTGTCTGGCACAATTGCAGCCCTTTTGCTGAATCCTTTGGGAGATTTACAAGAGAGGTGACAGGACTATCTGTCCCTTGACTCCCCCCTTGTCAGCCTCCAAGTCGCAGCAGAATCCAGAGCTCAAAAGAGCTGCAGGGGACCAGTCCGACTGCTACCTGCTACAACTCGCTACTCCAAGCTAAGCCAAGATGCATTACAAGCAGCAAGAACACGGCCCTCCAAATTCACACATCCAAAAAGCACAATCCCATGCATGTTTACCATGCATGCATGAGACCAGGATGGTGTAGTGGTTTGGGAGTTGGACTTAGACCTGGAAGATCCAGGTTCAAATCCCCGCTCAGCCATGAAGCTTCCTGGGTGACCTTGGGCCAGTCACTATCTCTCAGCCCCACCTACCTCACAGGGTTGTTGTGAGGACAAAAAGGAGGGGAGGAAATATGTACACCACTCTGAGCTCCTTGGAGGAAGGGCGGTATAAAAATGTGAAAAATAAATAAAAATAAATTTACTCAGAAGTAAGTCCCACTGTGTTCAATGTAGGTAAGTGTGCATAGGATTGCAGTGCAAATCCATTAATCCCATCTCAGGACAGAATCCACATGTGTTAATATTCTTGCACACTTTTTACCCCAGTAGTTTTCAACCTGTGTTCCAAGGAACCCTGAGGTTCTCTGGAAGTTAATCAGGGCAGGGTTCCTCAATAAGATGACTGACATTTTCTTGCCAGCTGATTCACAGTTTCCAACCCTCCCTAACAATGTGCAGCTGCAGATATGTCTGGAGTGCGTTAGAAGATGCCTACTACTCAGTTCATGCATGGAGATGGAGAGACTCGATCAGCACTCCCTGTGCCCCAAGTGTGCTCCCGAGAACATGCCCCAGAATCCTCTCCAACGTGTGAGGTCCATGGCAGACAAGTCCACTTGGAAAGTGTTTCACCGAAACATTGAAAAATACTGTTTTGCCCCACACAATGCAGAGCATCATTGTCACAGAGCTATGAACTATAGCCAAACCTCCTAGATCACATTTCACAGGACCTTCCCTTATGGTGGAGCAGCATCCCCCCTCCCCCCCCCCCCCCGCATTCCACACTTCCCCAGATAGATGGTGAATGGCAGGCTTTGTCGGTCCACCCTGCCTCTGCCCCTTGCTGACCCACGTCCAGGTTGTGGACAGAGACTTCTCATGTGTAGCAAAGGCAAGAGGGAATCAGGTTGCTAGGCAGGCACTGGGAATGAATCTAGCTATGCATCAGTTACAGAGGGGGACCTCCCATCTTTGTGTGACAAGCACCTGCCTGGCACACATGTCAAATGGGGCTGAGGTAGTAGTAACTGAGACCACAGAAATGTTAGCTATTGGCCCACACAAGGGAACAGCTCACTTGTGCAAGATGCTCTGTGGAAGATTAAGAAACAGAATGTACATACACATAGCTATACCCATGCTGCATACACAAGTTCACACCCTTGGTGTTAATCTGATTATCAATCCTCCTGGCTCCATATTCACATTAGAACACTCACTGCAGAAGCACTGAAAAGGAGGGGGAACTCCCACCCTCTTACTGCTTCTTAACTAGCCTGATCATTGTTTGACAGGAAAGTAAAGATTGCTATCTGCATTCAACTTCAGTGTTCATCTGTAGCAACAAAAGAGATTTTGAGTATGCACACAAAGACACTTAAAACTGTGAGTCACCTTGGACGAATTATTTAACTCTGTGTCCTTAAAATTACACCCCTCCAAACCCACGGAAATGACATGATTTAATGGTGATGATAAAGCACTAATACAGCATAAAGCACTGTACAAGGACCTGCTATAATTCCTAAGTTTTGTACATTCTCAATCGATCACCCACTTCCAAGCAAACATAAAGAGCAGTACAAGTGTGTAGAGCCCCCCCCCCCTTATTCTGCAGAGATTCTCGAACTGTGTGATCTTTTCTAGTTGTAAACCTTGGCAGGGAGCATGAGCATGGAGACACAGGGTTTATTCTTGGACACTACTCATCACACGGTTCTCTATAACCACAATGCTTGCTGGAGGAATGCCTCTTGGTCAAACTGGGGGACAGGGATGACCCAACATGATCTGCTACCCATTGCCATCCCTGACCCACTGTTGCTGCCCCCACGGTGCCCCCCAAACCCAGACAGAAGAATCCAGTTCCTTATCTCACTCTTTCTCACACAATCCTTTTCTACAAGGAGCTTTTCGTGGATTTTTGGGTGTGGGCAGTACACAATTACTCTTCCCTACCCACTCACAGTGCCCCTTTCTTGTGAGGAAGGAGCAAGGTAACTGGCTAGGGAAGTGGATAGATGCAGCTCCATCCGTGCTGGAGGGAGGCAGAGGGAGACTCAAGGAGAAGGACGCTGCTGCACCCGTTGCTCAACATGAGCATATCATTCACATCCTGGAAGGGCCAGCCATGCTGGGGAAGGGCACAGACAACCTATGGCAGCTGATGAACTTTTACTGCTTGCTCCAAGCATATCACTTTGAAGGAGTCCAGGCAAAAGACTGAGAGCCTCTGTGCTGTGCTCTGTTTCCCTTAATTGACTGATGAGGAATTCCAGCAAAACGTCCTCAACCATTTTTGTACTGGCAATTGTGGTGAAGCTCTTGAATTTGCAGAGGATAAGGAAGGGACAAATCCCATATCTGTTAAATGGAGGAGATCTGAAAAGTGCTTCACATTCACACTTTAACATTGGGAGTTTCATTTTTTAAAATTCTCAAACTGCTATACAAGAAAGATGGTACTCAATGAGAAACTAGGCAAGTAAAGTCAAGTCCTATCATCTGAGCACCATCCTATATTATATATGCTATGGAGGCATTCACCCCAAAAAAAGCATCAATGCATCTTTGTAAAATGAATATGCTTAGTCCATTGAGTTAGGAGGCTGAAGTGTAGATTTGCTTCCTGCTCTTTCAAAGAGAGAATGAAGGGTTGGACAACCACTAGACTTGTCATCCCTACATCATGAAAATAGGTGTCTGCAATAGAAACCAAAGGGTTGCCCCATGAGAGCAACTACAGTACACACATTCAAATGTATTATGAAATTGAAAGATTTCTGTGTAGATTATTTAATTTTTGTTTACATTTCCTCCCAGTCCATAGGTGTACACATGTAACTCCTGTTGCGTATAACTCCTTGGGTAAAAATGCCTTAATCTAGCTAAATGCACAAGTTCCATGACTTGAAGTCAGTGTGAGTATCCAGTAATGCAACTAGTACCCTAGCAAAATGTTACTAAGGATACAAGATGCAAAAATTACATTCCTTCCATATACTAACAAGTCTGCATTTCTTATGGCTTTTATAACTTTCCCATGTGAACTATTGGATAATTTTTTCTATATCTGTAAACTGTAATTGAAAGAAGTGAAAATTTTACATTAGCACTCGCAGGCTAAAATGTTTATTGGGTGATCTTCGGCTAGTTATTCTCTCTCTCTCTCTCTCTCTCTCTCTCTCTCTCTCTCTCTCTCTCTCTCTCTCTCTGTGCGTGCCTAACTTATCTCACAGGGTTATTCTGAAGATTAGATAGTGGGGGAAAATGCTACTCTCAGCCCCTTGTAGAAAGAGGAGGAAAAAAATGCAGTAAATAAATAAAATACCCAGGGAACTCCCAGACTGTGCGTTGCACTGTGGAGAGGCTTGCAAAGCAGTGAGATATCTTGGCACTTTTCATGCCTTTCTGAAGCCAAATATGAGGTCTAGGAGATCTCTCTAACATACACTGACAACGCAATCCTACCTAACTATCCGGCGGGCAGCCCACAGCCGCCCGCTGGATCCTATTCCCGTTCCGAGCTGCTCTGCAGCGGCCCGGAGGTCTACTTGGGGGAAAGGGACATTTGTTCCCTTCCCCGGTGTAAACTGGGAAAGGCCAGATAGCTCTCCTTGGATTTCCGCCAGCTATTTAGCTGGCGGAAGTTGGAGGAGGCCGTGTAATGGCCGCGCCGGCTGGACGAGGATATGGCCAATGGCCCCCTACCTTGCCGCCCGGGCCGCCCATGCGGCCGCTGGGGGATCCCTTACCGTCCTCCAGCGGCCGCATGGAGATCCACCGGCAGAGTAAGGGCTGCAGGTCCTTACAGCACATTTGCGATGGCTTAGGGCGGCAGAGCACTCGCTCCACCGCCCTATAGTTGGGCAGGATTACGCTGTGAGTCATGGAGAGGCTTGCAGAGCAGTGAAATGTCATGCTGCTTTGCAAGCTTCTTCACAGCTCGGTGCTCATAAAGTCAAGCCTTGCTGAAGCTGAGGGAAGAAGGCAGGGATTTGCCCCTGCAGTTGTGCTGGGCCCAGAGGTGTTGTCAGGGGTGTGTGTGTTGTGGTGGGACCCCAGGTGGCAGGATCGGACACCGGGCTGTGGGCAGGCAGGTGTCACGGCAGCCAGCGCTAGCGCGAATTGTGCCGTTTGTCGGCACAAATGAGGAGCGGCGGAGGCAGATTTGGCCCTCCCATCCGCCCTGCGCCACGGTATGGCCCAAAATAGGCATCTCCCAGCATCACCATCTGAGACCTGTCAGCCAAGTAGGAACGGCCAAAGCAGTGCCCCCTAGTCCCAACTCGGCCAGCCGACTCAGAAGGATACCATGGTTGATGGTATCGAAAGCCACCAAGAGGTCCAAGAGGACCAGCAGGGATGCACTCCCCCTGTCCAGTCCTCAGCGAAGATCATCCAACAGGGCGACCAAGGCTGTCTCCATCCCAAAGCCCCGCCTGAAGCAGGACAGAAAAGGGTCCAGATACTCCGTTTCATCTAGTATCCCCTGGAGCTGAGACGCCACCACCCGCTCAATCACCTTACCCAAATAAGGCAGATTGGAAACTGGCCGATAGTTATTTAAATTGGAGGAATCCAAAGATGGTTTTTTCAGGAGGGGGTGCACAACTGCGGTCTTCAAGATGCTAGGCATCACTCCCTCCTGCAGTATCTGTGAGAGCAGGACATACTTCCTCCTCCTCCTCCTCCCCCTTTTTACACTGCAGAAGTTCCCAGCATTTGTGGGTAAAGTATATGATGCCCTCAGACAGGTAGGCAGGGCAGCCCACCACTTAGCCCCAGTGGGCACTGGCAGCCAGGTACCACCTGGCCAGTCTCTGGCATCTGGCTGTGGCCACCACTTCACTCTCCCCAAGTGACAGGAGTAGGAGTGCCCAGTTGGAGCAGAAGGTGACAGTGGGGTGTGTGTGTGCAGGGCAGTGGGGGTGGCAATAGCAGTGCCATGGCGACGAATAACACTGCCATGGTGGGGAAGGAGGGGTGAGTGACTTTGGGGGTAGCACCAGATTTGGTTGGTCTGAGGCACCAAGAAGGATTGAGCTGGGTCTGCAGTCAGGACCAACTTGAGCCCGTTGTGCAGACATCCCAGAAAAAATATGCACATAACAATTTATGGGTGTAGGATCCTTGCCATCCTTTGATGTTTCAGAAAAGCAGAACACCCAGCAATGACTTCTGTTAATTCTGTTTTGTGTTTGGGAATCTAAGTAAGCTCTGAGATGTCTGTCACTTTGCACAGCTATCCTCCAGTACTACACTGGTGTTGACTCTAGAGTTGCTGCTGCCACCCCACATGTGGTGGTGTTCCAGGAAGGTGTTGGGCATGGAGGGAAAGAGGACACTCTTTGAGCCCCTGATGAATCAGAGTTTCTGGGTAAATACTTTTTCACATAGCAAACCTTTTCTCTCCTGCTTGCTGAGAGAAGGTGTTTGCCAGTTCTGTCAAACAACCCTAACATTTCATTCCCTCTGCCTTCATGGACAGAGCAGGGCTCAGTGTTCTCCATCCTCCACCTCCTTCCCCAAAGCCATATGCTGGCACAGTGCAGGACAAGTGGGGGGGGGTGACCCCAGAGGGTGGGTGAGATGCCAAGATGCATCCAAAGGTCACTTCAGACCCTGGCCTCTCTCTTGTTCTCTCCTGTCTTTATGCAGAGCGCCAGCTGGCTCCTGGCAGCAGCTTCATTCTCCTTGGCCATTCACTGCTTAAAATAACACCATCCTTCAAACATTCCCGTCCTCAGGGTCACCACTGGCTCAGGCTGTGGACAGAGCTGCCTTAAGATGGGTTGATCCTTTTGTTTCCCCTTTGATGAGAATGAGCCTGACACAGTCTTTGAAGAGGGCGGGATGAGGAGCACAGGCAGCTGCAGGACCTCTGGGAAAATTGCCCTCCTTTTGTGGATGGAGTTTTCACACAGCCGCAACCTAGCAAAGTAAGTCCAGAAACTCTCACAAAATTCTTTGAGCTCTACAGACTTGTGGCCTAAAAGGAAAAAAATAACCCACACTTTTGCAAAGTTCTGTGCCTGGAGGCAATTCTTTCTTGCCAGAGGCAACCAGGTAAGTGACTATCTACAATCTGGACTTGATGATTCCCAGACATCGCAGCCAACTCTGTCCTTACTATATGACGCACGATGACTCAATCACAAAAGATGTCTTGACTTGTTTCTGTAGAGTTTAGATTGCGGCAAGGGCTTATCTTGGCTTCAGACTTCTGACCTTAACTTCCTAGTATCTCCTCGTGCCTCTGACCTATCCCCTGTCATGTTATAGCAAGTAGCCCTGCCAACAGAGGCTGTGTGGCATGCTATGGTGGGGGGGGGAGTAATCCCCCCCCCGGTAGGCTGCCAGATCGCCTATGGGTCTCCTCACACGTGCACCAGCCATTTTGCTGGCATAAGTCTGAGGAGAAAAAAGGGGCAGGGAGGGTTCAAAAAGAGGGGATGGGATCCTGGTGCTAGTCGCTGCTGAGTTTCAGCAGCGCAGGGTGACCATAGGATTGGGCCCTAAATGTGCATTTGGCAAATACAGTCATTCTCATGGCATATCTAATAACAATAATAATAGACCGGTATTTATATACCTCCTTTTCTTTGGCTATCGGATTTCTCCTCCAACTTTAATTCAAAGGCGGTTTACGTGGGCAGGCTTTCTAAACCCCAAGGGGGTTTTACAATACAATAATGTTCTAGTCTTTTGTAGAACTCTTCATTCTAGATGTTTCTTTCACAGTCCAGCTCTCGTAGGCTTACCAGATTTCTGGCACCTCCAAGGGGGGGGGCGGAAGTGACATCATGGGGCGGGGCAAGGAACCGTGATGCCACTTCATCCGGAAGTGGGTGTGTTTGCCGGAAGTGGGCAGGTGATGGGGGCGTGTCCAGTCAGATTTATTTATGTATTTATTTATTTATGATGTTTAGAAAAAGGAAAAAAAGGCTGCTTCACAGGATACCCCCCCCCCAAAAAAGAAGGGGAAAATATATAAATAATGAAAAGAAATTGGCTGGCCTTACGGCTGCGATCATAGCGGGGGGGGGGGACTTGTCATCCTGTGTGCCAGTTTGCATTGATTTCAGGATTAGTGCAGAGAACCAAAAACAAACAAGGTGATGCAGTTGTCATTAATTCCTTCCTCCCTTTAATCAGAGAGGGCTGCACCCCGATGTCATCATGCTAAAGACACAACTGTAGAAGGACTGCTGGAAGTCATTGCCATCAAGCTCTTGCTTTTCCTTGCTTGCTAGCCTATGCACACCCTTTCCTTCCCAGCGCGAGACAGGCAGCAGCGAGTATGTGCAGGCGGCGGCAGCAATTGCTGGGAACAGAAGCTGAAGTTGCCGCTTGTCAGCTGGAGTGTAGGGCTCAGAATGATCACAAAACTCACCCCACATGCCCTGCGCTCCAGCTGACGAGCGGCAACTTCAGCTTCTGTTCCCAGCAATTGCTGCCGCCGCCTGCACATACTCGCTGCTGCTGCTGCTCCAGTTTCTTGCCCCCGACACTGACAGACAGCCTGGCGCAGGCGAGTTCACTCGGGCTGTTTCGGAGAGCTTCTAGCCTCACAAGAGTACGCGACGAGGCTAGAAGGGCTTGAAAACGTCCAAGTGAACTTGGACATTTTCAAAGTGCTTCCAGCCTTGTCGCATACTCGCGCGAGGCTGGAAGATGTCTCACCTGGCCGGGACAATTGAGGAGACCCGCCGGGTGCCCGGGATTTGGGCTCCCAAACCTGATTGTTCCGGCCAGAACCGAGACTATGGTAAGGCTTTCTCTGGGCGTTCGCCTCACCATGATTCAGCTGACAAGGGCAACCTTGACTCTCACTCAAGTGCAGTTGCAGTTCCATTCCCCCAAAAAGGCTCTGCAACTTATCAGCTCGGCGTGCCGGCAGCTTCTCCATCTACACTACAAACTACTGTCAGTGTTATATCAATGTAACTGTAATGGCTTCCCCCAAAGAATCCTGGGAATTATAATTTCAAGATACTGATAATTCTTTCCTAGAGATCCCTAAACTCTTTTCTAACCCCCGCCCCAAATACATACAAGTCCTGGAGCTACCTGACAAAAAAGGCAAACTATGCAGTCCTCATTACTGACCTAAGCTTCAACTCACATACCTGAAATAATGGCATCTGCTTCCCTTGCCTCCGTCCCCCTTCTCTTCCTCTCTCGACTCCTTTGTGTCAGTGTTAGATTGTAAGCCCTTGGGGCAGAGACCTGTCATTTCCACTCTGTGCAAATCATCACATACACTGATGACAATAAATTAAATAAATTAATTAATAGTAGTAGTAGAACCCTGGTTTAGATGTGCCCAAAGAAATGAAAGAAAGCAGCATTTCCTAGCATTGAGTCGGTTCTTAGAACACTTACAGCACAATCCTATGCATATTTACGTGGAATTGAGTCCCACTGTATTCAGTGAACTTACTTTCAGATAAGTGTGCCTAGAATTGCAGCTTAAGTTACTGTGGCTGCAATCCTATCCACACTTTACTGGGAGTAAGCTCCACTGAACACAATGCAACTTCTAAGTAGACATGCATAGGATTGCACTGACGACAATCTTCTTTTCTCCCTACTTCAGCATCTACCGCACTCTTTCTTGTCACCTTATTATGTCTGCGCAGGGACCCTTCATCTGCAATGCCCATCCCCACCTCTGGGTTGATTTGCCTCTTATGCCACGAGCTGCAGAGTTGAATGCCCGGTGACTCCGTCTTCCACCCAGCTTAGCTGCTCTAATGGCTGTCTCTGCTCCAGCATGTGGAATCGTTTGCTTAGCAGTAGCGAACAGAACTGCAGTCTATGTTTCAAGGAGGGAAAGGGCAGCAGTAGTTGGTGTGCTATAGCTCAACAGCCTCTGTAGGCTGAGATGCTCAGGCAGGATGGAGGGAAATGATAGTCATTATTTTTTGCAAGTGGAGAAGATGGAAAAAGCAGCCTTTTCATATTGCCTAACACCAGAACAGTCAGTGATAAGAGACTATGTACCATACCTAACCTTCTTGATGGTAAGAAAAGGGACGCTTGCAAAGGGAAGAGATGTAACATGTATTGAGCAATGGGAATGGATTGGAAGAGGCCTTATCACAGTTCAATTCAAAAGTATCTCCAGGGTCCAGTTCTGGCAAAACAACAACACACCACACCAGTTCTTCAAGTTATTAATAGCAGAAGCTGGCTATGCGCACTGCTGGATGATACTGGTGAACCCTCCTCTCCCTCCCCAGAGAAGTTTTGTAGTTGTTACAGAAATGCAAATTTTTAAAGACAACAGATAAAATGATTTTTTTTATATTAAGGATGCATTTATTCATTTTTACTCTTTCAGCATAATAGCTATTTTTCAGCATAATAGCCCCCAAACCAGCTTATAAAATTAAAACAATATTACACAAAGGCACACAATGAAGCCACCAATTACAAGTAAATAGATAAAAGCCAATCAACAGCACGGACTAAAGCCAAGAGAGACTGTTCAGTCAGGCCTGGCCAAAGTCGCAGCTAAAAAGCCACATTATCGTCAGCCACTGAAACGTCAGGAGGGCTGCTGGGGCAGCTTGAAGTTCCCAGGGGAGTGGAAGCTATGATGGAGAAGCCCATGTCCCACGTGTTTGCTAAATAGAACTCAGAGATCACAGGCACTCACAGCTGAACCGATCCCAAGATGATCTGAATGGATGGGCAGAGCTATATAGCAACCAAAGGCCCTTAGATGTCCTACCAAATTGTTTGGGCCTTTGAAGGTGTAATGCTCAGCACCCTTTAATGAAACCATGAACAAACAGTAAACTAATGTTTACCAAACAGTAAACCAATGTAAACCAGAAAAGAACAGAAGTAATGTGCTCCCCCCCCCCCCCGTGGCTCCATTCCTGTGATGCTTAGATTTAAAAAAAAAAAGCAGAAGATAGGCAGCCACATTGAAGGGGACAAGACTGCTGGTTGAACCATTGTTTAATTCACTAGAATCTTGTCCACTGGCCAAAGAGCAATGAAAACAAATGTACAGTTATGCATGTTAGATATACAGTCTTCACCAAAAAGTTCACTATTGCACAAGTGATAAAATCCATAAACAAATGTGAGAATGTAACCACACAAAGACATGCTGCGGCCTGGGTAATGCAGTATGCAAATTCTGTTTCCAAAGTGAGCCTCTCCGTTTTTCCGTCTCACATTTCAGCCGTGATCTTATTCAGGGAACTTGAGATCCCACACAGTAAGGAAAACTTCCTAGCTGGAAAACATCCTGTATATACCCCCTTGAATCCCCTACAGCAGAAGAATCCATAGAGGCCAAATGAATAGTGTATATAGTTCTTCCTCCCACTGTGGTAGCTGTGTAGGTAACCTAGCCTTCTAAGGAACTCTTTGTTGCTAGATATGTTATTACTGACACTTGTCAAATAACAACGGACACCTTTTTCATATAAAACATGTTCAGTTCCTTCTAAAAATCAAGTTTTTGCAAACAAGCAGAATTCAACTGCTTCTGGAGCCTGGCTTGAGGCAAAACGGGAAAAATAACAGAGAGGGGGAGGGAGAAGGGAGGGGAAGCATCAGGCAAAGGGAGGAGGGTTCGGCACTCCCCCACCCTGTGTTAGCATTACAGGGCCGGGACCCCTGTGTTTGCCTTATAGTGTATAGTTCTGTCTTTCTAAGACGCTTTTGCAAAGAAAGCGTATTCTTCCAACTTCAGGCTACCATCTAGCTCCTTAATATCGAGGGGTTATGTGTGTGCATGAAAAACAAAAGATCTGTGCCCAAGTCATGCAGTCTAAATTGCCAGATGACTTTGTCCATTCATTAAGGAATATGACAAATTGTGTTATTTGAGCGTGGGTAATAATAGCCTTTTATTGAGTAGAATTGAATTTAGAGCAATCAAAATGGGAAACACCATTACCATGTGGTTTGAGGAAAAAAACACACCAATTTGACAGTTATGGAAACACTCCATGCGGAATCTGACTGCAAAAATCCAATCAAAGGAAGAGGTTATAATAAAATGAGAATACTGCGCCATTAGCAAACAAAAGAGAAAACCGGAAAGGAGGCAGAAATCTATCTGGGGGAGATTTGCTTTCTTAGCTTACCAGGAGCACATATGTTACTTCCTGCCCGCTTGACCCTTGCCCAGCTTGGCTAATACAATCTGTGCGGGTTGGGCTGGCCGATTGGGTGGAACCTATTGTGAATTCATCTTTGTGAGAGGGAGTGATGCCTAGCATCTTGAAGACCGCAATTGTGCATCCCCTCCTGAAAATACCATCTTTGGATTCCTCCAATTTAAATAACTATTGGCCAGTTTCCAATTTGCCTTTTTTGGGCAAATTGGGCAAGGTGATTGAGCGGGTGGTGGCGTCTCAGCTCCAGGGGATACTGGAGTATCTGGACCCTTTTCAGTCTGGCTTCAGGCGGGGCTTTGGGACGGAGACAGCCTTGGTCGCCCTGTTGGATGATCTTCGCCGAGGACTGGACAGGGGGAGTGCGGCTTTCGATACTATCGACCATGGTATCCTGGGACTAGGGGGCACTGCGTTACAATGGTTCTGCTCCTACTTGGCTGACAGGTCCCAGATGGTGATGCTGGGAGACGCCTGTTCGGCGCCCTGCCCTTTACAGTGTGGGGTGCCACAGGGTTCTATTCTGTCTCCAATGCTTTTCAACATCTACATGAAACCGTTGGGAGAGATCATCCGGGGATTTGGTGTTGGGTGTCACCAATATGCTGATGACACCCAACTCTACCTCTCCTTGCCATCTCGCTCCAGGGAGGCTGTGGAAGTCCTGGAGCGCTGCCTGGAGGCGGTTGGGGTCTGGATGAGGGCTAATAGGTTGAGATTGAATCCAGAAAAGACAGAGGTCCTACTGGTCAGGAAAGCTTCGATGCAGGTACTGAGTCACCTGCCCGTTCTGAATGGGGTTGCACTCCCCCTGCAGGAACAGCTTGGGAGTACTTCTGGATTCACAGCTCTCCCTGGAAAGCCAGGTGGCGGCTGTGGCCAGGGGTGCGTTTGCCCAGCTTCGGCTGGTGCACCAGCTGCGGCAATACTTGAGTCGATCGGACCTGACCACGGTGGTCCACGCCTTAGTGACTTCAAGACTGGATTACTGTAACACGCTCTACGTGGGGCTGCCCTTGAAGACGGTTCGGAAGCTGCAACTAGTGCAGAATGCGGCAGCCCGGGTGGTCACTGGAGCTAGGCGGTTTGACTCTGTTGAACTGCCGCTTCAGCGGCTGCACAGGCTGCCCATTCGTTTCCCAGTCCAATTCAAGGTGCTGGTAATGACCTTCACAGTTTGGGGCCAGGATATCTGAGGGACCGCCTTCTCCCATACATTCCGGCCCGCTCTCTTAGGTCATCTGAGGGGGCTCTCCTGCGGGTACCACCTCTATCGCAAGTTAGGGGAGTGGCAACACGTGGACGAGCCTTCTCTGCCGTGGCGCCACAACTGTGGAACTCCCTGCCAGGGGATCTGAAAACCACCCCCTCCCTCTTTTCAGCGAGGGCTCAAAACGTTTTTGTTTCGTCTAGCGTTTGGGTGATGGGTTGTGGTCTGCCTCCTGTGTCTCAAGATGCTCTGACATGCTGCTTCTCTGCTCCATACTGTCGCCCCCCCCCAGTGGATTTTATTGTTTTTAAATTTAGTTATGTATTGTTTAAACTTATTTTCTGTATTTTAAACTATGTATTTTAATTTTTGTTGTAAGCCGCCTTGGGCATTTGCCTTTGGCATACGATAAGGCGGGATATAATTTTTTAAAATAAATAAATAAATAGTTCAAAGGGACACAACCAGCGCAAGGATAACTGTGACCAGGTTATCTCTGTCCAGAAGGGGTTGCAATCGGTGCACCAGCTAAAGCAGATGAAAAGTGCTTTACACCATCAAGGCCCTTAAGCCTCTGCAGATATGGCCAGATTCAAGAGAATCCTCCGGTTGCACTCCTGGCTTTGTTTTTTTTTTTTTGGGGGGGGGGGGAAGTGCATCCACAATCAGCCCATCACCCAATCCAGACAAACCACTCACCATCTTGTCAGGATTGCGCTTCTGACTACTGGCCCTTATCCAGTCCATCACGGATCTCACCACTTGCCTCTCTGCAGCTCTTTTCTGCCAAAAGCACAGAGCCTATTCGATCTCCACTATTTCAAAGATGCCCTTATTACTGAAACTGTGATCTGGCAACTCACTGAGGCCTGGTTACGCAGCCAGAAATATGGAAAGAGTGAAAGCACCGTATGGTGGATTGGGGGAGGACATAAATCTACATTTAATCAAAAAAGAGAGTGAGAGAAACAAGTAATAAACTCGATTAACAATATAATTAGAGCAATAAAACAGGGCAATCAAACAGTGAGCAACAGGCCAATGAAGGACCATAAAATTAAACTCATTAGTGATCTTTGAGTGGCTCCATTATGGGTTTCTCTGCCACAGAAAATAGTAAACCCACACAAGGAAAAGTCAGGGCATGCTAAGTATAACAGAAGGGACTGCTCCCATTCAAGGTTGTCCTGAATACTGGCTTAAGTGTAAACTAGCTTTCACAACAGATTGGGAAGGAGGGATCTATAGATGAGAATTCAGGGTTTCTAAGCTTCATGTCATGATCTAGGTGGCGACGGTGGCGGGAAGACTGGATGGACTGAGAAGCTTCCTTTCTAGGGCATGCAGAAAAAGGTACAGCAAATAGGCCAGAACAACAATGGATGGTTTATTAAAGATCAGTAAGGGTGGCCCATCCATGAGGCAAGGTGATGTGAGCTGCATCAGTGATGGATTGAGGGGGTGAGGAGGGCAGCGGATTCGGGGTGCCCTTCACCCTGAGCCTGCGCCGCCCCTGCCACCCTCCAGCCCACTGCAGACGCGAGCTGCACTGATCCACTTTCTGTCCACTAAAATTGAGAAAAGCGGACAGAGCAAAAAGCGCTCCTTACCTTGCTCCTGGTGTGGTTTCTTCAAACAAGGAAATGTAGGACTTCTTGTTCGGTTTACAAGGATTGCAAGAAGAGAGGAGCTCCTTCATTCACTCAGTCCCCTTAAATCAAACTGGAAGTCCCGCACTTCCATATTTAAAGAAACCCCACGAGAAGCATGGTAAAGAGCTCTTTTTTATAGCGCAGACTGAGGCAGTAGCAGCAGACCCAAGGTGGCATCAGGCAATGTTCCAGGCTGTGCTGCCCGTGAAGACCAGACACAATTGCTGCCAGTGTCAGTAACAACGAGCTTCAACAGGATCTCAGAGAGACCCAACACTTAGTTAAAAACCTATCAACCTCTCTTGCTAGACTGTTTGACCTGACTTTTAGTAGCAAAACACACAAGACGGATGTGTTAGGCCAGGGGTTTAACCCCATGAGAACACAAAGGATGACAGCAGAAATGTAGTGCAACCAGCACCAGCTCCTTCCGGTGTCTTAAGTTCCAGAGAACTTCAACACATTGTGTTTTTGAGCTACAGTCCCCCAAATCAGCACCTTGTGCTGGCATCAACCCTTCCTATCAATGAGCACAACTCAGTTGTGGATCATCCTACCATTAACTCTCACAAGTCATTCCAGCGGAGCAGTCGTAATAGTTTGTAGCAGCAGCAAAAGGTGCAGGGGACCTTAGAGACCAACCCGTTTTTATTCTTGTAGGCTCTTGCCTATGAACGTTCACATTACTTCATCTAATACATGATATCCAGTATAGGAGCAAATTCTAATTCATAACTAAAAGGGCAAGAAGGAAACACTACAGGGAATCTAGCTTTTTAAAAAAATCACACACTGACCAAAGCAGCAAATCTCAATCTCTGAACTTCTGAATTTAAAAATCAGATGCAAATTTCAGCTCGCATTTAGCATGGTGGAGGTTGAACACTCAAGGATACAAGATGTCATCCTTGCATAAAAAGGTAAAGGTGACCCCGACAATTAAGTCCAGTCGTGTCCGACTCTAGGGTGTGGTGCTCATCCCCATTTCAAAGCCGAAGAGCCAGCGTTGTCCGAAGACGCCGCCATGGTCATGTGGCCGGCATGACTCTCCTTGCCGCAGCGCGTAGCATGCGGCTGGAACATGGAGCGCTGTTCCTTGCATGGAACCCTCCAATTCCTAGCTCACATAGGCTCAATAGGGCTGGCTCATCCATGAGACCAACTGAAGTGACCGCCTGAGGCAGGAGATTGGTGTGGGGGGGTGCCCATCTCTGCCCACCTACTTGCTTCCACTACTCTTCTTTCTTCCACTCCCTGGATTAGAAAAGAAAGAGAGGGACAGAGAGGAAGAAGAAATGCAGAGGGGAGGAGAGTCCTGAGCGAAAACACTGAAGAGTGGGAGAAGCAGAGGTTGGAACATCATTGAGTACGGCAGCAATTCCCAACTTTCTACCCCTTTAAGGGGAGGTTGGGACTCATTGAGGGACCTGTACGTGATGTCTGCACATCGCTTCCAGGTCTCTCCCTGCCACTGTCGCCACTGAATCATGATAAGAAAAAAATGTGTTTTGTCTTACTGGGCTTCGGGGGCAGCAGGAAGACCTGGAAGTGATGCACAGACATCACTGATGGGTTAGCCACCCCCCTTAAAGGTATACTAATTTCCGAATAGATAACCAGGTTGGGAACCACTGGAGTAAGAGGAGCAGCATTTGGCATGCCACCTCAGGCATCAGGCGATCTTGAGCAGGTCTTGGTGCATAACGTCATATACAAGTTTGCCTGTCATGACTGATCTTTACCTCTAACCCTCTGAAGAGCTACTCCACAAAATCATTTTTAAGCTCCCTCAGGGCCAAATTACATGTTATGATAAATGCTTGTGCTGGTCCTTTAAATTTCTGGGTTTCGTTAAAAATGGTATGCGGGGGGGGGGGGCGGGGGGAATGTGATCTGGAGTGAAACCACACTGGGTGTGGGTGGGAGGCTGTAATACTTTGCCCCCCCCCACTGAGGTTCCAATCCTGCTGTTTCATTTTTTTTAGTTGCTATTTTAGTAGTTTATTGCTATTTTAATCTGCTCAGCGCTACCAGGGGATTAATGGAGCTGGCACTTTGATGTTTTCAGATTTTGATTGATGAATTAATTGTAATTGCTCATTTGATTTTAACTGTTGATCTTATTTATATACTTATTCTATGGTATGATTATTGTTATTTTCTGAATGGTTGTTAGCCACCTTGAGCCTCAGAAAGGTGGAATATAACTCTATAAATAAATAAGAAGGATGGGGGTTGTCTGGATGCGGATTGGAGAAGCAAGTGTATTTATTCTCTTCAATATCTCAAAATCTTCAAAAGCTCTTGATTTTTTTTTTAATTCTAGAATTAATATCTGGAAGGCCTTGCTTTCTTCCTTTTCCACATAGGATAATTTAAAATGGGAGACTGAAAGGGCAGCTTAAACATCTTTATGGTCATTCTACAGTAGGGGTGGCCAACCTTCCACCATTAGGGCCTCTGTGTTCTTAAGTGTTGCATAGAAGACAGAATCTTGGCAGCTGCCATTGCTGATGGTGTTGCTAAAGCAGCTGCACCTGCTGAAATGCCCTCATCCATTAAAGGGCCAGGAGCATTCATGCTGAAAGGTTGGCCACCCCTGTTCTACAGGAACCTTTCAAAAAAAATTACAACACATTTTTCCTACCCTTCCTTCAAGACGCTCAGAGTGGAAATGTAGTTCTTCCCCCCAATGTTACCCTCACAAAAAGCTTGTGAGATGGGTTAGCCTCAGAGGCAACGACTATACCACACTCACTCTCACTTATTGGTTCTCGAAGGTTGGTTTATGATGAAAGTCCCTAATTTTACCCCCCCTCCCTTCTTTTCACATATTGTCACCTGGTTTGGACCTTCCTATCATCTGGAGAAGCTCCTACAGTAGATCAGCATCCTCTTGGCGCTGCAAAGTCATTTGCAGCTGCTGTTGTTGAGCTTCTTCTCTAGAGTGTAAACAAAGGACTTGGCGTGAAACCTGATTTCCAAAAGTAAAAAAGTCAAGAACTCAAATGACACTCCCCTTCCCAGTACCCAATCCCACAGGTAAAGCCTAGCTAATGCCCACAGATGATAACATTTGGGGTCATTTGCCTTGGTTCAAGCACCTGATGCTTTGCAGGGGCTCACCCATGCACCCACTCACCAGACTAGGTGTGAGTGCAAGGACCACAAAACTGAACTTGCAAGGGTACGCATGGTAGGGAAAGTACTCAGAGAAGTCATGTTCATGATTTACTTCAGTTTTCAACTAGCTATTTAACTTCCATGCCATCTTTTGTCCAACTCATGCACCTTGCCTTTCCATGATTCTTCAAGGGTCTTGCTTTTCTTTTTACACCTTACCACTTCTTATTTTGGTGTTCTTTTAATACATTTATTTTATGGTTTTACCTGCCTGGTCTGAGTTCACTCAGGAGGGAATTGGTTGCCCCATCTTCCCAGATCTCCAACCTTTGCTATTACCTAGCTTTTAAGGAGACCCTCAGGGATTTGATGCTTCTCCAGTCTTCTGGGAGAGACGTTTTCCAGAGGCAGTCAACTTCTGTCTGGATTCCTGTAGCTTTGAGTGCCGGCAACAAGACTGCTTTCCAGTTTAAACCCATTTACAGGACAAGATAGTGGGTGCAGTTGCCGGGTTCTGCACTCATCTGTCCAACTACCACACCTTTGATGGCCCATGCGTGCTGAACCAGGCATCTACACCCTTTTGACACACTTGTTGATAGATGCTACCCAAAACCAGACAAATAGAAGGAACTGAATATGGTTGCAGGATGGTGTCAGGGGGTCATTTGGGTTAGGCATGGCCAAGAGCTCACAAGTGTCACTCTCAGGATCAGTGTTAATGGTGTGCCCAATACGCTGTAGCACCGGCACTGTGTGGCTGGGAACAAAAACCAAAGGCATGCTTGTCCAGAGAAGAGGAGCGCAGGAAGAGGAAAAAAATAAGACATATAGAAGGATTAGATTTGCTGCCTCTTAACTGGCCTTGTGGTCCTACACTTACGTTTTCAGAATCTACTAGAGATAAATTTGAGGTTTTCCTCTCTGCTGGAAAACAGCAGTCAGAGTGCCTCCCTGACCCCATCTTATCTTAACTCAGACCAGGCAGGTAAAACCATAAAATAAATTCTGGTTAGTGAGCAAGTCCCCAGCACTACATGACAAGCAGAAAAGGCAGGAACTTTGGCCACTGTAGCCGCCTTGTAAGGGAAGAAAACCATAGCCTCAGAAAACTTAAAGGCATAGGTAGCAGGGAGCTGGTTGAGAGGCGACGATGCCAGGGAGGAGATATGGGTCAAAGGTGCACAGAATGACTCCAACTTGTTCATGTGATTCCCATCAACACTGCTAAGATGATCCAAGCATGGCTGTTAAGGAGGAAATTTTAGCTTCCCTCCAAAGGCGTTGAAATGATTCTAAAATAAGCTAGCCGTATTTGCATATGGCAGTAATTTAATAGCAGAACCGGGCAAATTCTGGTTAGTGAGCATGTCCAGTAATTGTTCCCACAGGAAGGCAGGCTAGGTTCATTGCTAATAATGCTGCTCCATCAGCAGCAGAGCATGCACAGAAGCTTAAAGTGGAATGTGGACCATGGCAAGAATGAGCATCTCAAGGACAAGAGTGCTTTGCAAAAAGTCTGCTGCTGGTACGTACACAAACACAACTTCCCCATGCACACACATACACACAACTGCCCTAAAAGCCAAAGTGCCAAAAGGTCTCCCCTAGTTCAAAAAGTGCAGCATGGAAAAAGAATCCCAGGCAGGGTGAAGAGTTCAGAGCCAAAGAGACTGATCAAGGCCTGTATTTACTGTACAGCAACTAACTGAGTTTCACCGTAGTTAGGCTTACCAGATCGCCGCGATCTGGCCCCCTCCCGCGCCCCGCCCCTTAAGGGCAAGAGGCTCCGTCCCGGTCGGCGATCTGGTAAGCCTAACCGTAGTAATAATAACTAATTAAAATTTCTCCTACCTCTCCATTCTCAGTGGAGAGAAGTTTATCTGTTATACATTTCCCCTTCAGTCATGAGAAGATATGACTGACAATAGGGAAAAGGTAGTTAGAAGTGACCAAACCCCTCTCTTTCTTACTCCATAACTCGGATGCCCTCTGACAGAAGGTTCTTGATCTTTTGGCTGCACTGGGCTCATACATGCTATTGGGCGCACTTGGCTAGCTATGCACTAGGACCCAAAGGAGGCAGGCATCCTATACCTAATTTCTTCTCACACAGAACTCAAGCCAATTACTTATGGCCCAGTGCACAGCTTCTCCGATCTACCACTGGGGAAAAGCAAATAAATGAAGGTTAATATCCTTGGCAAACTCACTTGATACACTGCATTGGTGGCGATGGCAGTGCAAAGAGCAAGCTTAATAAAGCATTTTCACAGCACATAAACTGTGTTTTATGCACACTCACCTCCTCATACCACTAACAGGCAGCAGCTTGCTGGAGCTTTCTGCAAAATATCTCCATCAGAAGAACATAAGAAGCAGCAAATAACCAAGACTCAAGACAGACACATTACTGTTCTTGCACTGTTGGGCTCTGAGCACTTCTGTGGAGAAAAACAGGCCAGCTAAATATTCATGGGCCATGAATATTTAGCTGGCCTGTTTTTCTCCGTAGAAGTGTTCAGAACCCCTGGGCTCCCATAATGGAAGCCTCACCCAAAACCCAGTCTGGCTCATGGGGAAGGTAATCAATTCTCACTATTCATTCTGCCTTTCTCCCTGTGAATGTGAGGGAACTACTCCCCGATTCCAAAAAAACATAATGTATCCATTTATTGTTTCCTTAACGAGCCAGCTCAGTCAAAGCGACAACTGTCCCGATTAACCTTGAGTTCAGGTTTATTTTTTTTATTTTTTTATTTTTCACATTTTTATACCGCCCTTCCTCCAAGGAGCTCAGAGTGGTGTACATATTTCCTCCCCTCCTTTTTGTCCTCACAACAACCCTGTGAGGTAGGTGGGGCTGAGAGATAGTGACTGGCCCAAGGTCACCCAGAAAGCTTCGTGGCTGAGCGGGGATTTGAACCTGGATCTTCCAGGTCTAAGTCCGACTCCCAAACCACTACACCATCCTGGAACTGTGAGGCAGGGCAGGGCCTCCCTACCCTAAAGAGAAGCAGACACTGCTGGCTAGGAGAGAATAAACGTCTCCCAGATCTTCCCCCAACTCAATTCAACTGGTGTCGGTTATCTTGGTGAGTTCAGGAGGTGGCAGTCTCCGCCTACTCATCCCTTTCCAGTTAGTATGAGCATTTGTTCACTGGGTTCAGGGTCAGGGGAGATGTTTTTCCAAGAGCATTTCATTTCTCTGGGATAGCTTCCCTCAGGTACGTTCAGAGCAACTGAGGCAAGGAGGGCTTGCTCTTCCCTTCTTATCATCTGCCCGCGTTTTGGTTAGGAAAGAGAGTAGGCAGCCATCCACTCGGTTACACCTGAGGAAGTCTCAATGATTCTCCGCTATTTGCAGAGGCAGTGTAAAAAGTCATCATATAGGCCCCTGCATGGACCTATGCAGGAAGAACAAGACTCAAGCCCTAGCATTGCCAGAGTCACTGACAACCTCACACTGCTGTTTGTGAGATCCAGTGTACTCATGATTGCATGAGACTTTGTAGATTAAATGTGCTCTAAAAACAACAACAGAAACAGTAGAAAGGCTCACACTGACAACACTTCAAAATGTCTGACTTTAAAGGATAAAGACTAGACCAGAGGCCCAAGGAACATCATATCACTGAAACACAGCTGTAGCACGCGACTGTTAGCAATCCTTCTGAAGAACCCTGCTTGGATGGTATAAAATTCTTCCCGGCTTTGCTTATGTGATGATAACGGGAATCACGCTTCAGGCAGTACAGTGTTCATAGTTAGCACACATGCAAATGTTGTAGTTTCCCAAAAACAGACAACAACCTATGCGGGACTAAGAAACAGTAGTACTCCATAGGTGTGTCTGGAGACCACCATGCTCAGGAACAGAACAGCCAAAATCCCTTCTGCCATCCAGCAAATCCTGGGCAGAAATTCTGATTTGGTGTTCTTGTGTAACAACACAGAGATAGTTACCTTCACATACTGGTCTTCCACGACATATTTCAGTTCTCTTAAGGCTAGCTGCTAAACCAGATGAGACGCTGGAGATTGGGATTTGATCTCTTACTACAAGGGCTTCAACTTGAACTGGTATCATGGTGCTGGGGAATCCGACCCTTTCCCAATTTAAAACAATTTTCTCCCCTCCCCCCCACAGCTGCTATTTGCCCCATTAGGGAAAATATATCACCGTCTGTATATTTTTCCTAATAGGACAAACACTGGGTTAAGAGGAGATTTAGGCTGCAATCCTACGCACACTGTCCTAGGAGTAAGCTCCATAGAAGACAATAAAAATTTACTTCTGGGTAGACAACATAGGATTGTGCTCCTAGATTAAGGCCCTGCCTCCCACATTCTCAGCACATAAAGTATAGTTCTGTATAGTTCTGAAAATGTGCAATAGGACAACAATATATTGTGCATCTCTTATCACCACTTCTCATGATTGGTGGGCAGGAAGGACCTCACACATGATGTGATATCACACCACACGTTTCTATAACTATGCATCAAAGGGAGATCTCAACAGGGGAGTGTAATTCTCAGCAATAC
This sequence comes from Plestiodon gilberti rubricaudatus, assembly GCA_026170595.1. Taxonomy (NCBI): domain Eukaryota; kingdom Metazoa; phylum Chordata; class Lepidosauria; order Squamata; family Scincidae; genus Plestiodon; species Plestiodon gilberti. Next base: position 217,574,719 of record JANXHW010000001.1, on the reverse strand, counting down.
ACCTGTGTCTAGGTTGCCCCAAGTGCACACAGTGGTTGACAATTCATGTCATTCATCTACACAACTACCTTTGGTCTCATACCAATGGGAAACTAAATGGGAGAGGATGACTTCTTGTCACACCTCCAAGTGAATTCATATCTGGATTGGCATTTGAATCTAGGTCCAATCCAGCACTGCACCTGCAGAGCTACAGTTCATTACAGTAATGATAGTGTGGATGGACTTTCACACATAGTGGCAATTTCCTTATGCACAGAAGGGATTTCAGATTTTCCAGCTCCCCAGCCAAATGAGTGAGACTTGAATTGCCAAGTAGGGGCAGGACTCCATATGTATGGAGACTTTGAGATTTCCCCCCATCCCTCCAACTTGCCTCATAAATAAATAAATAAATAAATAAATAAAAGCTTTTGCCCTCTTGGCTCACACTTTTAGTATATGAAAAACAGTCCTCGGCATGTTATGACAGCAAAGTGATGTATGGCGAATGCAGGCCATGGGGGTTGGAAGGATAATTACCTCCACATCTCACTGGCTGGCAGACATCAAATACTTTTCTAGACATTTAGCAGAGGCGCCAATTAATCTGAGTCCTTGCTGGCCCCCAAAGCCTCGGCAGCTTCATCCACAAAGGCTTGATAAAGTGAGTGTCAAAAATCTGGCACTTGTATTCTGGGGGAAGAATATGCACCTCTCTCTCCCCCCCCCCCCATCCCTCAGCAAGAAGAGAGCCGGTTCCTGTCAGCATAACAAGACTAATAAAGATGCTTCTTGAACTGGGATCTCACATCATCTCAGTAGCATGGCATGGGAACCATAGCAGCACCACTCCTTCCTCTGCTGCTGGGTAACATGAACACTCTGGGATAGGACAGGAATAGCTATGTTGGTGCAGGGAGGAGTGGTCGCATGGGCTCCTCCCAAGAGTTCAGGGCTTCTCACATTAGCCCAGCAGCTCAGGGAGGAACAGAGTTGTAGGGGATTCCCTGCTGCTGCAGTATAGGGGGGCCCCGTTTATAAGTAGGGATTAAGGACCAGAAAGCTTGGACTTACAGAAAAATGACGTATGAAGGGGAATTTCCCTCCATGAGAAATAAATGTAAAAAAAGAGGGCTAATGGGGACCATACATACATACATACACCCATGCCCTTAAAAGGGGGTTTTCTCCCATAAGAACCAATGGAATAAGGTAGGGTTAGGGACTGTGGATCATTGAAGGGACCTCCTTCATGGATCATTGCCTTGTCATGGCGAAGGGGCTTGCGTAACTCAATGAAGCCATGAGCTATGCCGTGCAGGGGCACCCAAGACGGACAGGTCGTAGCAGAGAGTTCTGACTAAAAGTGATCCACTGGAGAAGGAAATGGCAACCCACTCCAGTAACCTTTCCAAGAAAATCCCATGAACAGTACCAAAAGGCTAAAAGATATGACGCCGGAAGATGAGCCCCTCAGGTCGGAAGGTGTCCAATATGCTACTGAGGAAGAGCGGAGGACTATTCCAAGTAGACCCAGAAAGAGTGAAGCGGCTGGGCCAAAGCCAATAGGACGTCCAGCTGTGGATGTGTCTGAGGTTGAAAGGAAAATCCAATGCTGCAAGGAGCAATACTGCTTAGGAACATGGAATGTGAGGTCTATGAATCAAGGCAAGCTGGATGTGGTCAAAAATGAGATGATAAGATTGAACATTGACATCTTGGGAATCAGCGAACTAAAATGGACGGGCATGGGCGAATTTAAGTCAGGTGACCATCATATCTACTACTGTGGGCATGAATCCCTTAGAAGAAATGGAGTAGCCCTCATAGTCAATAAAAGAGTGGGAAAGGCAGTACTGGGGTGCAACCTCAAAAACGACAGAATGATTTCAGTTCGAATCCAAGGCAAACCATTCAACATTACAGTAATCCAAGTGTATGCCCCAACCACTGATGCCGAAGAAGATGAAGTTGACCGGTTCTATGAAGACCTACAACACCTTCTAGAACTAGCACCCAAAAAAGATGTCCTTTACATCATAGGAGACTGGAATGCTAAAGTCGGAAATCAAGAAATAAATGGAACAACAGGCAAGTTTGGCCTTGGAGCGCAAAATGAAGCAGGGCAAAGGCTAACGGAGTTCTGTCAAGAGAACACGCTGGTCATAGCAAACACTCTTTTCCAACACAAGAGGTGACTCTACACATGGACATCACCAGATGGTCAATACCGAAACCAGATAGATTATGTGCTTTGCAGCCAAAGATGGAGAAGCTCTATACAGTCAGTAAAAACAAGACCTGGAGCTGACTGTGGCTCAGATCATGAGCTTCTTATTGCAAAATTCAGACTTAAACTGAAGAATGTAGGGAACACCACTAGACCAGTCAGATATGACCTAAACCATATCCCTTATGAGTATACAGTGGAGGTGAAGAATAGATTTAGGGCATTAGACCTGGTAGACAGAGTGCCTGAAGAACTATGGACGGAAGTTCGTAACATTGTACAGGAGGCAGCAACTAAAACCATCCCAAAGAAAAAGAAATGCAAGAAAGCAAAGTGGCTGTCAGATGAGGCTTTACAAATAGCTGTGGAAAGAAGGAATGCAAAAAGCAAGGGTGAAAGGGAAAGATATAAACAACTGAATGCAGAGTTCCAGAGAATAGCAAGGAGAGATAAGAAGGCCTTCTTAAATGAACAATGCAAGGAAATCGAGGAAAACAACAGAATGGGGAGGAATAGAGATCTCTTCAAGAAAATTGGAGATATCAAGGGAACGTTTTGTGCAAAGATGGGCATGATAAAGGACAAAAAAGGCAAGGACCTAACAGAAGCAGAAGAGATTAAGAAGAGATGGCAAGAATACACAGAAGAACTATACAAGAAAGATCTGAATGTTCCTGATGACCACGCTGGTGTGGTCACTGACCCAGAGCCGGACATCCTAGAGAGTGAAGTCAAGTGGGCCTTAGGTAGCATTACTAACAAGAAACCTAGTGGAGATGATGATATCCCAGCTGAGCTACTTAAAATCCTAAATGATGATGCTGTGAAAGTGCTGCACTCAATATGCCAACAAATTTGGAAAACTCAGCAGTGGCCAAAGGATTGGAAAAGGTCAGTTTACATTCCAATTCCAAAGAAGGGCAGTGCCAAAGAGTGTTCAAACTACCGTACAATTGCACTCATTTCACATGCTAGCAAAGTTAAGCTCAAAATCCTACAAGCTAGGCTTCAGCAGTACGTGGACCGAGAACTACCGGACGTACAAGCTGGGTTTCGAAGAGGCAGAGGAACTAGAGATCAAATTGCCAACATGCGCTGGATCATGGAGAAAGCACGAGAGTTCCAAAAAAACACCTACTTCTGCTTCATTGACTACGCAAAAGCCTTTGATTGTGTGGATCACAACAAACTGTGGCAAATTCTTAAAGAGATGGGGGTACCAGACCACCTTACCTGTCTCCTGAGAAACCTGTATGCGGGTCAAGAAGCAACAGTTCGAACCGGCCATGGAACAACTGATTGGTTCAAAATTGGGAAGGGAGTACGGCAAGGCTGTATATTGTCACCCTGCTTATTTAACTTATATGCAGAGTACATTATGAGAAATGCAGGGCTGAATGAATCACAAGCCGGAATCAAGATTGCCGGGAGAAATATCAACAACCTCAGATATGCAGACGATACCACCCTAATGGCAGAAAGTGAAGAAGAACTAAAGAGCCTCTTGATGAGAGTGAAAGAGGAGAGTGCAAAAGTTGGCTTGAAACTCAACATTAATAAAACTAAGATCATGGCATCGGGTCCCATCAATTCTTGGCAAATAGAAGGGGCAGAAATGGAAGCAGTAACAGATTTTACTTTTCTGGGCTCCAAGATCACTGCAGACGGAGACAGCAGCCATGAAATTAAAAGACGCTTACTCCTTGGAAGGAAAGCTATGGCAAACTTATACAGCATAATAAAAAGCAGAGATATCACCATGCCAACAAAAGTTCGTATAGTCAGGGCGATGGTGTTCCCAGTAGCAATGTATGGTTGCGAGAGTTGGACCATAAGGAAGGCTGAGCGCCGAAGAATAGATGCTTTTGAACTGTGGTGCTGGAGAAGACTCCTGAGAGTCCCTTGGACTGCTAGGAGATCAAATCAGTCAATTCTAAATGAAATCAAGCCTGACTGTTCCCTGGAAGGACAGGTACTAAGGCTGAAACTCAAATATTTTGGCCACCTAATGCGAAGAGAGGACTCTCTGGAGAAGACTCTGATGCTGGGAAAGATTGAAGGCAAAAGGAGAAGGGGAAGGCAAAGGATGAGATGGTTAGACAGCATCACCGATGCAACAAACATGAAAATGAGCGAACTCAGGAAGATAGTGGAGGACAGGAAGGCCTGGCGGGATATGGTTCATGGGATCACGAAGGGTCGGACACGACTTAACGACTGAACAACAACAGGGACTGTGGAGAATGGCATGAAGAGAATGGCATAAACCAGTATGCACACCTACAGGGGCAGCCCGTCTACGACATGAGTTGAAAACTTGCACTAGTCCGTGAGTTGGGGGGAGGTGGCACATTGGTGGGGGTCCATTGTGCACATCTGGCACTGGAGAGAATATTCTGAGGGAGGCTCTAAAACTAGGCTGCTAAATTCCAACCTGGATGGGGCTTCCATTCTTTAAACGACCCTCGGACAAGGAGAAACTGAGTGTATCCTACTTCCTTGTGTAAAAACTCACCAACTTACTCTAGCAACTGAAACTCTGTTTCACTATGAGCATGGAAGAAAGAACAGGGATTGGACCAAAGCAGCTCAATGGATTCCTTCCTTAGGACAAGAGCCACAAGAGGGAAGAACAGAGGGGTTAGCAGGCACCCCAGCCCAGGTGCCCTTGGAAATGGCTCCAAGAAATGGCAATATGTCCTAGTCCTGAACAACCCATTCCTATGGGTCTAGGACCAAGAGAGGCATTTGAGTTTTAAGGTCAAGGTTCTCATCTGGTCTCTATCTGTGCGCTCTATCTCGCTAGAATCAAATCCTCAGGCTGCTCTTCTTGCCACATCTAAATCAAATAGGAAGATCCCAGTTTCTACACCATTTGCTTTTATTGAACATCTCTGAACCTAAGATTAGATAGATTTAACCAGTATAATGCTGCATCGAGGACTACACATCTCAAACCATGTTGTACAGTTTCCTTGCTGGAGTGCCCATCTCAGTTACCTGTGAAGCAATTTCGTTAATTTGCTCTTGTAGAGGGGCCATCTGGACCTTGCTTTGAAGTTACCTTCACATTTCTGTGCATGTGTGTCATTTAATTTAAATTTGCTTTCATTTCCTTTTAGGCAACCTTTGATACTATTTTAGGTATAAGGTTCACAGTGTAGGTACAGATCACACAACTGGTCAAGACGGAAAATCCAAGGATCAAAAAAGTGTTGGTTTATTTAAAAGAAGAGTTAAGGCACTTACAGATTTACCAACGGACCAAAAAATATGGAAAGTTTAAGTTAAGGTGCCTGCCTTAATCTCCAAACCATAGCAGCATTAATCACGTTCTGCATAGTGCCGCATATTCTGCTTACTTAACACAGCCTCCATGTATCCACACTTTCTCTTGCTTTCTTCTCTCTACACGAGGTGGGGACTCACATGCACACCTTGTTTCCCTTCCCCGTCTACTGGTTTTTGCAGCTGCAATCCTCCCCATTCTGACTTTTTTATTTTATTGGTCCGGTGTTGTGGGATTCTTTTCAGCTTGTACAGCCTGAGGATGTGGACAGGATCCTCTGGAGCCTGCTTGACCCTTGCCCGGCTTGGCTAATCAGATCCGCCCGGGAGGGGCTGGCCGAGTGGACGGGGAGGGTGGTCAATTCTTCTTTGAGGGAGGGGGTGCTGCCGCTCGCTTTGAGGCGGGCGGTGGTTCGACCCCTTCTGAAGAAGCCCTCCCTTGATTCCACAGTAATGGACAACTACCGGCCAGTTTCAAACCTCCTGTTTTTGGGCAAGGTAATTGAGCGGGTGGTGGCATCTCAACTCCAGAGGGTCCTGGATGAAGCGGATTATCTGGATCCCTTTCAGTCTGGCTTCAGGCCGGGCTTTGGGACAGAAACAGCCTTGGTCGCCTTGGTGGATAATCTGCGCCGAGGACTGGACAGAAGGAGTGCGTCCCTGTTGGTTCTGCTGGACCTCTCAGCGGCTTTCGACACCATCGACCATGGTGTCCTTCTGGGCCGACTGGCCGAGCTGGGGGTCGGGGGTACCGTTCTGCGGTGGTTCCGCTCCTACTTGGCAGATAGGTCCCAGATGGTGGTGCTGGGGGACGCCTGTTCGGCATCCTGGCCCTTGAGGTGCAGGGTGCCACAGGGTTCCATCTTGTCCCCCATGCTATTTAACATCTACATGAAACCGCTGGGAGAGGTCATCCAGGGATTCGGAGTTGGGTGCTATCAATATGCTGATGACACCCAGCTCCATCTCTCCTTTCCACCTGATTCCAGGGTGGCTGCTGAGGTTCTGGAGCACTGCCTGGAGGCAGTGGGGACCTGGATGAGGGCTAACAAGCTGAAACTAAACCCGGACAAGACAGAGGTTCTCCTGGTCCGGAAATCCACAATGCAGGTACTAGAGTATCGTCCTGCTCTGAAGGGGGTTGCACTCCCTCTGAAGGAGCAGGTCCACAGCTTGGGGGTCCGCCTGGATCCGCAGCTGCTCCTGGATTCCCAGGTGGTGGCAGTGGCCAGGGGGGCCTTTGCCCAGCTTCGGCTGGTGCGCCAGCTGCGACTGTACTTGGATCATGCAGACCTGACCAACCACGGTGATCCATGCCACAGTGACATCGCGACTAGATTATTGTAATGCGCTCTACGTGGGGCTGCCTTTGAAGACAGTTCGGAAACTGCAATTAGTGCAGAATGCGGCGGCCCGTGTGGTCACTGGAGGTAGGCGGTTCGACTCCGTCGGGCCGCTCCTCCGACAGCTGCACTGGCTGCCGATTCGTTTCCGGGCCCAATTCAAAGTGCTGGTTTTAACCTTTAAAGCCCTATACGGCTTGGGGCCAGGATATCTGAGAGACCACCTACTTCTATATAGTCCGGCTCGTCTCCTCAGATCATCAGAGAAGGCCCTTTTGCGGGTGCCGTCGCCCAAGGAGGTGCGAGGGGCGACGGCTAGAAACAGGGCCTTCTCAGTAGTGGCACCAACCTTATGGAATTCCCTCCCCTTTGACCTACGAACTGCTCCCTCCTTGGACACTTTCCGGCGAGGCCTAAAAACCTTCTTGTTCAAAGAAGCCTTCTGAGCCCCTGCCTTTTTTTAACATCTCGCTGGTACAGGTGGGGGTGCTGCTGTTTTTATGCTCCTGCTCTGATTGAAGCCATGATTTTTTAAAATTGTTTTTAGACACTGTTTTTATTAATTTTCATTTGTTTTATTGTTTTAAAATGTGATATTTTTTATACTTTGTTTTTTGTATGTATTTTTTTTCCTGTTGTAAGCCGCCTTGGGTCCCTTCGGGGAGAAAGGCGGGATATAAATACTGTAAAATAAATAAATAAATTTTGGGAAGACTCAATATGGCAGGAAGCAGCATTGTAATGCTTGTTGTCACTTAACTTATGGCCCAATCCTATTGGGCCTCTGTGCTGGTGGACCATGTGTTTCGCCGGTGCAGCCTGTTGTAAAGCACGATGCAACAGCACGTCTGTTTGTAACACCAGTGAGAATAGCCATACCCTTGCTGCTGGTGCCAGTGCTGGAGCAGTAAGCCACCTTAGGGGGTGGAACAGGGTAGGGGAAGGGCAGCAACAGGGGGGTGGGTCAGGTCTGGGAGGAGATGGGATTGGCAATGCTGGTGCGTGCTGTTTCCTATCCCAGGGTCTAATCTGCCAGCACAGGGCAACGCTATTTAGCTCACACAGGCCCAAGTTGCCCCACAGTGGTGGCTGCGCTTTCCCCGGAGGCAAGGGGACAAATGCCCCCTTACCCTGAGGAAACCTCCAGTCTGCTAAATTCCCCTGCAGGGTGTAGCATAGCCCATGCTGGCGCCGTTGCATCGGCGCAGGGGAACTTAGGTAGGATGGGGCTGTTAATTATTTAAGATGGAATCTTAAAACCTCAACTTTGTGAATTCATGAACAGATTTTCACTAAACCATAAAGGGCAAGAGTCCTATTTCTGATTTTTTGTGAAAATCTAAACTAGAAAAATGTATGCTCTGGGTATGCAACAATCAGGTGAAAATTGCATGTCAAAGCAAATTTGTAAACTGCTGAATCTCAGTCTTTTTTCTCACTGGACTTTTCTGAAGTCTGGCAAATGTATACCACTGACCAGGTAGAGTCTCTATGCCAAATTCCAAACAGCTGGGACAAATTGTTTTGATTAATAATGAACAGTAGTTTCAGCTGTTCTAATGGTAAAACACTGGTTGAGCTCTCTGCCTTAACTACACACATGTTCCTGTGCTTGTGTAATTACTGGTAGTCCTGTAAAATTTTTGTGTTACTATAGGAAATTTTCTATAGTTGTGGAAACTCTACTGCGGGGGGGGGGTGAGGCTAAGATCAGCTTCAGCTGCTATGGGATGTGGTTTCTCAAGGGTTCCTCATCTTTCAACTTTGAATCTCTAAGGTTATTTAGTAAAATTTGCTGGGGACTGAGGGAGTCATCATTCTGGCTTGGGTTAAAACCCATATAATATCTGCCCTGCCTTCCTTGCAGGTACAAAAGCCTCTGGCTTGGCTAGAGAAGGGAAGCAGGGGAGAGGAGACTGGGAACACCTGGGGCTGAGAGAGAGAGAGAGAGAGAGAGCAGCAGAGAGCCCGACTCTGTCTCACCTTCCTTGAAGGTACAAATGCCTCTGGCTTGGCCAGAGGGTCGAAGGGCACGAGCCAAAGCGCTCTTGGCTCTGGGATCAGGCTGGGAGGCAGTGAATCACAGCAGCAGGTCTTGCCATCAGCCCTCTATTCATCAGGAAGAGAAGAAAAAGTTACAGCAGCATCTTGAGAATCTTCACGTTGTTTTGTCTGGGCTGACCTGCCCTAACTGTCCACTCAGCAGTAGAATCTGCCCCGAATTGCCATCTGGGTGAGGGAGAAGAACCTGCTTTGGCAGCAGCAGCAATACCTACAGTGACATGGGACTGTTTGGTTGGAGGGTTGATGACTAAGACTCATAATTTAGGACTAAAATCAGGATTGAAGCCGAAGCCCCGGTGAGAAGGCGGTGAGGGGGTTGTGGCTGTGGCGTCTGAGCCTGGTTGAGAGGGGATAAGGGGGTTGTGGCTGTGGCGCCCGAGCCCCAGCCACAACCCCCTTGCCCCCTCTCACCGGGGCTCAGGCCGGGGCTGAGAGGAGAGCTGGCTGGACTGTTGTGGGTGCCATGTTGGATGGTTAGGTGGATAAGCTGGTCTAAGAGGACAGGACCTGCCGAGACAGTATGTGCTTCTCCTCAGGAAGGAGCTTTGGGGAGAGGAAGTGTGCCATTAAGAGAGTGATGGGCCATGTGGAAGATATAGCAGTGGGGGTACGACAGGCTGTTCCAGGAGGAGGGTCCATCATAGATAGATTGTCCCTCTTTCTGGTCCCTCCCCCAACTCTCTGATGACTGGTGGTCTTGGCAGTGATTAAGAACATATAAGAACATAAGAAGAGCCCTGCTGGATCAGGCCAAAGGCCCATCTAGTCCAGCTTCCTGTATCACACAGTGGCCCCACCAGATGCCTCAGGGATTCTGAATCTAGCACCTCAATCACAGACAATACCTCCAGGTATCCCACTGTCACCACTAGTGAAGGCAGAAGGAGGATGAGCATGCAGGGCACAGCTATTATGTTCTCTGCCTTAGTCACTGAAGATCTCCAGTGCCTGTCACATTTCCAGAATATTCCATTTCTCTGCAGGTTTGCACATCTGGGAATAGCTTCATTTAGCACAGGGAAAAGTGATTTTTCCCTACCAAGGACAGATTAGGATATATCTCTAACTCACGTTATCTTCATAGCAAAAGAATAGAAGGAGGATCAATAAATTTGGAGATGGCATTCCAAGATTCTCCATGGAAAGAAAATCAGATGTAATACAATCCTGAAGATTCTTGCATTTTGAATGGCCATTTGTCACCCCTCAACAGTTTACCAAGGGAAACTGGTCAGGATGGAGAGAGGGGACCTGGGATGTTAGAAAAGAAGCAACATGCAGCCACCTTGAGTGCCTCCTAGTGGAGGGGAAAAACAGGGTATAAATACTGTATTTTAAACAAACAAACAAGAGGAGAAGTAGGTAGGGCTAAATGGTAGCAAAAGCAAGAGGACAGGATCTATGGATGAGAGAGGCAGCTGACGGGACTAGTCAAGTGATAGAAATCAATGACTGAAAGGGGGGCTGATCTCTACAGGCAAGGCAGGGAAAACAAAAAGCAACAGCAAGGCTCCATGGCACAAGCCAGAGCTAGAGAAGCACCACCTAGCCAACTTTTCTGTTGCTTTCAGTCTGACATACTATCAGAAACAAAGAGCAACACAAAGCAGAGCAAGAGTCCCTCTCAGTCAATCCTGAAATCCCGACTGGGTCCTGCCTTCCCTGGAAGGAGCATTTCGAATTCTCTCTAACGAGCAGGCAGGGACAGGAGCAGACTAACAGCCAACCCTCTTTCAACTGTCAAGGAAGCCAATGCCTGCTCAGAACTGTCACGTCTTCCTCCCTCACAGGAACACACAGTTGTGCCGTACAAGACTGGCTGGGAGGCTCCTGCTAGAGCAACTCCCTCCTCTGCCAAGAGGCTCTTGCCTGAGTGTGTCAGTGAACTGCTTCTAGTCGCTCTTATTCCAGCTGTCTCAGAGTGACGGATGAGCAGAGCAGATAACTAGTGACAGGCACCATAGGAACCCATCCAATAAAATAACCAAGAGCAAACCTAAAAGGAAAGCAGATGTAAGCAGAAAGAAAAAACAGACACGTAGCCAACTGGAGTGGCTGAAGCTTGGCTCAAGAGCTGTGCTGCGTCACCCACCTGTATGCAGAATAATAGGTGTTTTCAGGGGAACGGAGATGTCCCTTTGTTCTTCCCAGATCACAAACTGTCACCCAATGGGTGTGTCTGTACCAAGGGTGTAAGACTGGGGTATGTGCTGTAGTGCTGCACAATTACTGCTTCTCTGGTTGGTTTTATTCTATACTAGTGGGGGGGGGGGGAGGTCTCACTCACCGAGTTGCCCTTTTTCTGCTCAGCCATGCTCCATGTCAACTTTTGGGCCTCATTCAAAATCAATAGCAAGTTGCTGTGTTCAGTAGTCAGGATTCACAGCCATGCCATGCAAGGTATGAGTAGAGGACATTCACCCCTCATAAGAAGAGCCCTGCGGGATCAGGCCAAAGGCCCATCTAGTCCAGCTTCCTGTATCTCACAGTAGCCCCATCAGATGCCTCAGGGAACACACCCTCCCCTGATAAAGCCATTGCATTCTCTTTGCACATCACAGACCACCTGCCCTATGGGGGCAGGTTTCTTCTGCCTCCTGCCCTCTGGCATAGCTTACCAACTCTTTGCCTTTGAGCGCTCACCCGGGGCTGAGCAGTTTTCTGCAGCACTCTCAGGGCGTATGGGTTCTCTCCTCAACATCACACAGAGGGAGTCTGCTGTTTCTCCAGCTGGTGTCAGAGGTGAGCAGAATGGTGCATCATTCCGTTTCCTCATCACTGTTGCTGTTTTGCATAGAGACAGACCAAAGAGGCTCAGACCATCAGGTTCCTGGAGGCCTGGGGCAAAGGCCTGCGCTGACCCCTCCCCCAAGCTTACTGGCAGCAGGCAGTGGTTCCTTCTATCCACCCCATTGGCAAATGGGGAGATCCAAGGTAGCTGACTGGTGGGGGGGGGGGTCTGAGGGAGTCACCCCAGCACTTGGATCAATGCCAGACCTGAACAACCTCTGGATTACGATAAAGCAGAGAGCCTTAGATATGGCAGGGAGAAGATTGCAAGTATGTAGCGTGAAAGGATTCATGGCCAGATACGATGTTCAACGAAACAGGCAATATGGGATTAAAAGCCATGTATTTTTCTTAAAAGGAACAATAAAACTTTTAAAACAAGGCCCGATGTTGCAGCTTTTTTCTTAATCCAAACACATACCCGTTTTAAAAGTACACGAAGGAACAGCCAAAGTGACAGCCAAGATAAAAGTTTTTGTTTCCTTGCAAAAGTCAACGTTTCCTCCTAATATTCCTAGGACATTGTCAAGACAGGCACAGTACAGGTTACTGTTAGACGACAGGTTCCTTGGAAAGCAAACCACTTTCCAAGTTGCTGCACACGCAGCTGAGTCTGGACATCAAATAGCCTTTGATCATACGCGATCGCTGTTCAATGAATCAAAGTTTAAACAGAGACTGAATTTAGAGGCACTCTCTATTTCTCAAAAGAAACCTTCTTGCCTTCTTAACAGACAACAGGAATTGTGCTTTGCCAACAAGATCTGGGGACCTATACTCAATAAAGAAATGAACAAGCAGGAGAACAACGGAGAAAGGTAAACATCAGGCGAAACAGAAATAGCTGCTTCTGGTTTGCAATTAACTCGTCTAAGGAACTCATAAAACAGCTGCGGTTTGCTTTCCAAGGAAGCTGTTGTCTAACAGTAACCTGTACTGTGCATGTCTTGACAATGTCCTAGGAATATTAGGAGGAAACGTTGACTTTTGCAAGGAAACAAAAACTTTTATCTTGGCTGTCACTTTGGCTGTTCCTTCGTGTACTTTTAAAACGGGTATGTGTTTGGATTAAGAAAAAAGCTGCAACATCGGGCCTTGTTTTAAAAGTTTTATTGTTCCTTTTAAGAAAAATACATGGCTTTTAATCCCATATTGCCTGTTTCGTTGAACAGATTGCAAGTAGTCTGTTTCTGCAAAAAACAGTCCCTTGTAACTTACCAGTAACATTTTTAAATAAATGAAGCAACAACAAATTTCATTTCTTGGACTTAACACACAAGGCTTTTAAATTCTTATCTCATTTGTCCTCATAGCAACTCTATGAAGTTGGTTAGACTGAGAAAGTCTTCCCAAGGCCTCCCTGTCAGCGTTCCCTACAAGAATCTCTACTATTGCACAGAGCCCTTCTGTGGGGCAGGGGCGGGCAGGATGGGGATAGGGAGGAAGACGGATCGGGCCCGGGAACAGGGCGGGTTTGGCGGCAGCAGCGTCTGTGAAATCCTAGCCCTCTTCCCTGGCTTGATCCACCTTCATGGATCCACTCAGACTTGCACCGACTACATAGCTGGTGCAGGTCCAAATAGACCCACTGGGCCGGCAGAGGCCTTCCCCAGGGCAAGGGAACAAATGCTCCTTTGCCCCAAGGAGGCCAAAACTCCCCTTCAGGATGCAGCAGACGCCACACAGGTGCCGCTGCATCACCGCGCGGGGAGTTTGGTTGGATTGGGCTGCTCATCATGACCAACTTGAGTTGGACTGGAGTCTATAGCTACCGAGCATCTTTTTATGTACATGATTTAAAAAAAAATGATTTCCACTAAATTATTTTACACACATAGAATGTTTGTTTTAGCTTTAAATTTGGGGGGGGGGGCGCTACAAAACATTGGGCTAAAATTCAAGCTGACACCTTTCCTTGAGAAAGAACGAACATCAAGAAACCGGAACATTAATTTCCATTCCTGTATGGGAAGTGTACAGAGGCCTGATTTTTCAGCATGGCCTTCTTCAGGTCATCATGCATGAAAACAGCCATCTGCCATCACTCTGTACCCCCTGCCAGTCTTCACTGCACAGCTTGTCCAAGTCATTTCTGCAGACAAAGCAAAGACAGCGTAGAGCAGATGCAAGTCACTCAGGTCTCACAAGTAGGAGCTTTTGTGAATACAGTTGTTGAAAATAAATCCTTAACTGGTCTAGTGGACCACGTTTGGGCATATGTTATGAAATGGTCGTGATCCTCCTCCTCCTCCATACACACTTTGAAGTGTGTAAATGCTTTATATAATACCTTTCCAGCACTCAACAATTCTGTGAAGTAGGTCATAATAGATATGTAAGAATGACGGTATCATCCCCGATGGTCACAAGTTATTATGCAGCTGAGAATAAGTTTAGCCCAGTTTCCTGGGACCATGTGCTAGCCCACAGTGGCTCTACTTAATATGGAGTCAACTAAATTTAAAATCATGGTACTGCACTGGCAAATGTCACCTCTGAACAACAGCAACAACCTTAGTCACTTTATATGAATTCCTTCTTTTCTACTCTGCCACCACCTTACTCTGAGTTTTAATATAAAGACTGTAAGACTTCTGGAATGTAGAGCACTGTACTTTGTGTTCTGGAATGTGTTTGCCCCTTCCTCAAGAACTTCCAGATGTAGGCAATGGCCTATATGCCTTAGAAGTACAACAGAAAGCTAATGAAAACAACATTCCTTCTTCCCAACTTATGCCTGAATCTATCCCCTTCTAATATTACACCACATGAGGGGAAGGGGGAAAAATAGCAACAGAATGGCCACACGCATCTCCCCCACCCTGTCTACGACATGGACTCTTCCAAAACTCTCTCCTTCCTTCTATTTCTCACCCTCTCAATCAATCCAACTGTTTGGATTTAACCCGATTTATATCCTACTTTCAAAACCTGCCAAACCATGAAATACTTACAACAAGGTGGACCCACTGCTGTGCCAGTGCAATGTTACAAACACATGATATTATGGTGGCACTTCACAACAGATTTGCCAGCACAGATGTTTCGGATTAGGATTCCGATACCAGTGAAGTTAATGCTAAAATTCAAATACTGGAAGGTTAACTGATCGCAGTCTTTGTTTGTCCACCCACAGATCAGATACCACTTCTTAATTACACAAGCAAAATTCTCTTTTAAAAGGATTTAGAAAGAGTTTCAGGCAATTAAGAAGCCGTGCATTTCAATTAATATCCATTTCATGTTCTCAAATATCATAACCAACTTTTGTCTCAACGCACATTCCCATATTTCTTTTATTACAAAAGGTCAGACCACAGGCTGGCTACAGCTTGCAAGTTCACCTTCTTGAGGTTACTCCTCCCCTGGGTGTGACATTAAAACTGAAGAAGTTACCTGAATGCCACAAAAGGCAACTTTAGAACTGCAATTAGCAGAGAGCGCTTCCTGGTTACAAAGGAGGAAAGAGGAGTTAACATTTTTTTGGAAAAGGTTTCATAAGTCATGAGCAAGGTTCTTGAAGGATTAACCATAAACATTACCAGAAAGGGACAAGAGAGAGTGAAAGCAGGATGTAGGATGAATGGCACATGAGACATGATCATGGTTGGATCTGCAAAGACCTTAACATCTGGCAGGGAGCTTGAAAACTCAGACTCAAAGTACATCTTAAGAGGTTCTGTAGCTTTCATGGCCTGCTACAATACACATCGTCTCCAAGTTTACAGGATTAAAAGCCATGTATGCGTAAAAATACTTTCTGTTTAAAAAACGTTGACATGTGCACAACACTTTAAAAACGATAAAAACAGGTACTAAAACTTAACACACACAACATTTCGTCCACACACCGTGGACCTCCTCAGGTGCAGCAACGCAGTTGCAAGCTTTCAGGTGCAAGCTTTCACCTTCAGGCCTTGCCTGTGAGCTTCTCTGGGGCATTTACCTGGCCACAGTTGCACAAAGCAGATCTTGATCTGATCCAGCAGATTCCAAGTCTGGGTTGGGTCCTGCCTTATAAAAGGAGGTCAATCACTACAGGTCTGAATGAAAAGGTGAATGGCAGAGGGGCATGAATAGTGTTTGCAGGAAGGCAAGGGCCAGCTGAGCTCCTTTGGCGCTATGGCCAAGGAGAAGTTGCTGCTTCCAGTTTGGTTCCCCTCACCTACTACCATGTGTCAGATCAGCCACTCATTCTATCCTAGTTCAGAAGTGGAGACAGCCTGGCCAAGCCGAAAGTCCTCAGGAGCCCGGCATCCTAAGCGTCTCACATTCTAACTGATTTTCAGCTGTCTGGTTGTAAGTGTTTTGGGAACAAACAGAAGCAACAAATGAGGACTGTTTTGGCTCCCTGCTGCTCCAAGTGAGAGCAAATAAGTCATAAAATAGACATGTTAAAGGGGTGACAAGAGCTATACATTGCTGCAACGTTAGCTTGGCAACGAAGGGATTGAAAATTGTATTCCAGACTGCAGGGGAGCCTCTTCTCAGCAACATGTTGTCAGATACATTGAGGAAAAGGGGTCAAAATCAGGCACAAGAAGTGTGGGGTACAGAGACAGCAGGACAGAACAATGAAGAGGGTGAACAGGAAGTTCTTGTGCAACGGTAGGTGCATTTCACAGCAATTCAGCAAAAGACATATACTCAAGGTATCCGGCATGGAATATTATTTGTGCTTTAATGATCACCGTTTACTTATCAAGTCCATCTGGTTGATGGATGAATCTACTCCAACAGGGGACTAAAAGAATAAAATGCAAACGGGACAGAGCACTAAGCAAAGACATGTTTGCCTCAACAATGACTAAAGTACTGCATTAGAAGGAGAGATAAGCCCAGAGGTTCCTTAACACTGAAAAGAGTTACTGGGATGGAAGTCGATAATCCACTACTCTCTAATTGAAAGAGACTATAAACTAAGCCTGTCCCAATAGGGAATTAAGACAGAAATATTACCGTAATTTAGCAAAATCATAATAAAAACCACTCGAAATTAACTAAGAAGAAGAAGAACTTCACCAGCAACACTCAGACCAGGCTTCTGTGCAGCCAAGGATGGGGTCAGGCAGAAGCAAAGGAGGGTCTGCAGACAGAAAAGGCAGATATTTGTTGCTAAGCCTGGTAAGCAAAGAGAAGCTCTTCACAGAGGGAGCATTACCCAGCCTCACTCTAGTAGTTTGTAAGAGTCAGGAGGTTTCCTTGGGTGGCAACACTGGTTCTCTGCAGTTCTTACCCAGAGCTGGGGGGGAGGGTTAAACTCATACTGGGCATCCTTCAGGTTTAAGACCCACGGCAGGCTGAAATCCTGACACCTCGGGATGGAAGCTTCTCGGTGCTCTACCAGTGCCATGAAATGTGGCACTTTCAAGACGGCAGGTAGAAAGCAAGCTATGCACACAGACAGACACACAGACACAGATTTATGCACACACAGACCATCTTTTTCTGAGCCATCACCAATCTCCTGTTGCTCAAGGACCCTGGTGACACACACATGATTTTTCTCTTCAAGCATCTCTCTTTCAGGCAAGTTCCCCCATTCTCAATTTCCTCCACAAGAGTAATCTTCATTATTTTATTGTTTATTTTATTATTTTATTTATTTATTATTATTTTATTATTTATCAGAAGGAAACATACCAACCACATCCACACCATTTTTAACTTTCCGTTGCCCAGCCAAGGTGTTGCCCAGATTGGGAGGTAACAAGGCAGCACTCTATCCGCATCATCATCTCAGCCAAGACGCAAAGAAACTAGACCAGTGGTTCCCAAACTGGGAGGCGCGGCTCCCAAACCAGCCAGGGGAGCCATGGAGTGCCACGGAAACCAGCCAGGGGAGCAGCGGAGTGCCACAGAATCCTCTCAGAAAACAGTGCAATGCCAATTGTCAGGCATCAACATAACGTAATGGGGAGCCGCAGCCAGTGGTTGCCAACGGTCAAGGGAGCCGCAGGTCGAAAACGTTTGGGAAACATTGAACTAGACCATGGAGGGGAAGAAGGATGTCTGGGCAAGAAGACATGTGCAAATCTCCCAATAACTAACTGTGCCTCCTTCTAGTAAAACTATTTTTAACCCTAGTATCACTCACTCAGCAAGAATAGCAGCACTGCGTACATGGGTAGTGAGATCCTAACTGCTATGATGGAATCTTGTGAAGGATGCTTTACACAAGAAAGATTTGCCACACAGGTGTCACATCCTCATAAGAAATATGTGACTATATTATATAATACATCATACATCACTGTATGCATGCTGACAAATGCTGCCATGTGCCAACTCCAGTGAAATGGAACAAGCTCACCAATTTATGATCTTAATCTAAATTAAATGTTCATAGTCCGACTAAAAATCTAGAGCTTGAAGGAAGAAATTTTATTTTTGAATGCACACATTGCGTGGATGAACTGCCAAAATAAGCACTATTGAACCTGCTTTGGAAATGGTTAAAAAAAAAAGGTAAAGGTATCCCCTGACAATTAAGTCCAGTTGTGTCCAACTCTAGGGTGTGGTACTCATCTCCATTTCAAAGCCGAAGAGCCAGCGGTGTCCGAAGACGCCTCCGTGGTCATGTGGCCGGCATGACTCTCCTTGCCGCAGCGCGTAGCATGCAGCTGGAACACGGAGCGCTGTTTACCTTCCCGCAAGCGGTACCTATTTATCTACTCGCATTAACATGCTTTCGAACTGCTAGGTTGGTCAGTCCCAAATGGGACATGTGTCATGGGAGCCAAGGCTTACACGCTCATCCATATATCTTGTAATAAATAACATTACTGTTATCAATGGATACAGTATTTTTAGTTGATTGGCTAGCTTTTAGCCAGTTAATTGACCAATTAAAATAAATACCATATTATTCTAGATTACTACATTTGGAGGATATGTACGGTAATTAATGGCTCAATCCTATCCACCGCCAGCCCATAGCATGCAGCGCCATTGCTGGAGCACATGCTGCATGCTATTTGGGGGTGCGTGTGACCACACAGCCCTGGAAAGATAAGTAAAATGTTTTCTTACTTACCTCCCCGTAGACTGCCTGGCCTCCAAAAGGTCTCCTCAGTTACGCCAACTATTTTGCTGGTGTAAGCCTGAGACTTGGGGGCAGAGAATTTGGGTATAGGATCTCAGTGTACTTGGCTGCTTCCGAGATCCTCCCCCAAACCAGCCCCTGCCTGGCCCATTCCCCACCCTGAACCGCCCATGGTCTTCCCCCCTGCCGACCTACCTGCTCTGGCGGGGGGTGGTGGTCTGCATGCCACTGTCATGCATGCACAACCTCCAACTGTTTGCCCTGGCAGTCTTGGCACACTCAACAACGGCACAACTTTTGCCTGAGGCAAAACAAAAGAGAACAATGACACAAACGGCTTTACAGTGGCAAATTGTGAGATCCACCACCATAAGGCTTCCATAGAATTGGGCCATAAGCTAGCAGCATCACTTGACTAATACATACCAAGGAACTATGTGTTGTCTGGGAAATTAAATGCATTTCCTGAATTAAGGGATGCACAAAGATTGTTTGGAAAAATGGCATCAACCTTGATCATTTTCTCACAGGGGACCAATACATCTAAAGTCAAATATAAAACTTACATTAATAGTCTGCAATTAGTAGCAACATTATCAAGTCTTAATTTGCATACTTAATTTGCATACCTCCCTCAAGGGAGCATCTAAAGGTTACTCAGATGGAGGGTGTTGCTTACAGAAATCCATATTATGAGCTAAACTGTCCATTGCCTAGACTTCAGCAACTTGATATTAGGCTGGTTCAGGTGACACTTTCTGACCAGCCCCTGAGCCCACACGGGTAAGGATGCTGCAAGCACACCATGAATGCATACAGCCTCCCTCTCTCCTTTCGGAGTTCCAAGGCTCCACTGCTTAATCACAGGGGAGGTTATCTGTCCCCATCTCCACTCTATGTGTGGTTCGAACACTATTGTAAGGTAAGTATTTGGGCCACAGGTAGAGAGGTGGTTCAGGAGAACTATCCCCAAGGGAATTAAGTAACGGAGTCTCAGCACACCAGAAAGAGGGCAGAACATTTGCATTAATGGCACCAGGCCCGGCCCCTTCTGATGCCTGAGGCGGCATGCCAAATGCTGCTCTCTTGACCCAGTGATGTGCCAGCCTCTGCTCTTAAATATTCTAGCCCAGCACTCTCCTCCCCTCCACATTTCCTTGTCCTCTCTGTTCCCTTCTCCCTTTTCCAATCCAGGAAGTAGAAGAAGAAGGAGCAGTGGAGGCAAGTAGGTGGACAGAGATGGGCAAACCCCCCCCCCCCATCTGCTGCCTGAGGCCACCGCTTCAGTTGGCCTCCATGGATGGCACATGTCTGTCCTTATCACGTGGGAACAGGTTCCAGTCAGAAAGTATAATTCAATCCTGCCCAGTGTCTCTCAAAATTAATCTGCCCAGATGGAAAATGTATCTATTGATTGATTGTTTCACTGACTGATAGCGCAATCCTGTGTAACCTTGCACCGGTGTAACAGTAGATGCACCGGTGTAAGTGCACTTATGCCAGTGTAATTGCACTTACACTGGTGCATCTGCTGTTACACTGGTGCAAGATTACACAAGATTGCGCTAAAACACTCCAGCTGCTCCAACAGCCTTCTTTGCCACAAGCAGCTCT
Organism: Plestiodon gilberti rubricaudatus; assembly: GCA_026170595.1. Classification (NCBI taxonomy): domain Eukaryota; kingdom Metazoa; phylum Chordata; class Lepidosauria; order Squamata; family Scincidae; genus Plestiodon; species Plestiodon gilberti. The sequence continues at coordinate 217,554,363 of JANXHW010000001.1, read as the reverse complement.
TGCATTGCATAGAAAATGAATTTGCTGCTTTAAAACACACACGCACAATTTATGTTTCAGCCAAGGCCCTTTAGCATGCAACTCTTCTGTTCACTCCAAATTTTGCATTGCAGCACTTGCTAATACAGAGTGTCAGCAAGAGAGCTGGTGTGGGTCAGATAGTCCAAAGTGTCAACCCGCGGCAAGGCTGACACTATTTTTTAAAAAATTGTTTTCAGCACCCACTCAGATTTCTACAGCGCAGTGACCAACATAAGCAGATGGACAGCAAGGTTTCTCCAAACAGCAGCTCACACAGATGTACTTGTCCAGGCAAATTATCCAGAGACCTCAGGCAATCTAGGAATGACTGCTCAAAACAATGGCAAGAGCTGTTAACCATTAATGTTCCAAATCCTACAGCCCAATCCTATCCCCGGTCACTCCACCACACGTAGCTACACCAACAGAGTGTGCTGCATGCTCTGTGAGAGAGTGAGAGAGATCAGATGGCCAGTGAGAGTTAAGTAAAAACCTCCCGATAGGCTGCCTGATCGACTATAGGTCTCCTTGGACCCACACCAGCTATTTTGCTGGAGTAAGTCTTTGAAGAGGAAGGGGGTGGGGTGAGTTGGAAAATCAGGGAGGGGATCTGGCGTGCACTTTTGTCATTGAGATTCACCTCCTCTAGCAGGCAGTCGGCTCCCTGCCACCCAAACATCCCCCTCCCCACCCATGACCTGCCCCCTCCACCATCTTACTTGCTCCAATGCAGCCTGGGTGGGCCCCTGGGCCATGCAGAGTAGCCACCGGCTGTTTCCAGGGGTGGCTCCCGCACGTCGGCAGCAGCGCACCATTTACGAGACAGGAATGCAGGTTCTGCTATTGTACCTGCGCGATAGGATTGGGCCACTAGTCTTATAAGCATGTCACTCCTATCAGGTCACCATGTAACTGCAAGAGATCCCAGTTGTGGGTATCACTCTCTGTACATGGGGGAAAAAAAAAGAACAGCTACTTCAGATTTCAGGCAGTAATTATGAAAAAAAAAACCTTTAAATATTACACACAGAAATTAGAAACTGTTACATTGCAATTAAACTTTGAAAGAGCAGGATAAATACAATGCCTACTCATTGCAGTACTCCAATCACAACACAGGAAATGTTCACACATCTCCAGAATAGTAGGTGGTGTGAATAATTATTGCTTCGCCACACACACACACACGCAGTGGCGGGAAAAGAAAGAGTTAAGATGCAGCTCACATGCACTACACAGTGCTCCTTTTCCATTTCAGTTTCTGTACGCAGCAAACATAAGAAGAAATCACAATTAATGCCAGACGCAAGATCCTCAGAAGAAGATATTTATTTAGGCTACGGTTTCACCTATGCTGCAATGGAGCAGGTCACACAAAACAAAAACATGATCTAGCTAAGGGCTTGGATACCTTGGGGCAAAAGGGATCCAGCAGCTGAATTCCACAATGCTGCCTAAGTGCGCGATTATTGGTCTTAACAGCATGGGAATTGGGAAGGCAGGGAGAAGGGAACAACTTAACTCATTTTATTTTATTATTTTTTTGCTACTGTAACTGCAATTTTTGAAATTGCTATCATTGTTGCGCAGCATGCTATCATTGTAGCACACAACAATTTCTTTGGATCATATAAAAAAAAAACAACATCTTCACTTGTGCCTGTGAAAAGCCTCCCCACTTGGACAGAATGACGAGAAGCCATAGGGAGAGTAGTTAAATAGCAGCAGAATCCGCGAGACACAGCAGCACAATAGGGAGGGTGCTCAGTGGCGACAGCATGCGTGCTTTGATCTGTGGCAGAGATGCTGGAATGCTGGGTTCAAGAGCTGCTGCTAGGACTTCGAACACGGAACCACCACCAGACGATCAAATAAATTGCAATTTCTAAAACAGTTGGTGAGCAGCATTATAGTACAGTATATAGCGTAACAGTGTTATATGAATTTCACTGGGCGAGTGGTAAGGGAGTTGAGTGGAACACTGTAACAGAAGGTGGCTTATGGACTGCCATAATTGCTCCAAGTGATGCTGGTGGCGCTTCTGCATGGCTTATTCCCAAGGGTGGCAATGGCCAAATTAGGCACAATCTCACAGCCCACACTTATCACGGCACCCAACCAGCTGACCCCTGAAGCCCCAGTCCTTAGATTTCCATCTAGTGGCAACATCCAGCGCTGCCACTACTCACCACCACCCAGTAGGCTGCCCCAACCCTGGCAAGCATACCAGGAGACAGTGGGCAGCAGCAGATACTTCAGCAGCAGCAGCAGCAGCAGCAGCATCACCCTTGTAGACTTCCCATGCAACACAGGTGTCCTGCAGGGAACATTAACTAGACTACAGATGAATACTCCTCCTTCTGAGCTGTTGGAGGAGTGTCCATCCACTACCATATCGGCTTTCCCGAGGGCCACGTGGATGCAGCACCACGGAGCATGGAGACCTAGCATGCCATCAGGGGCTCGGACAAAGTCCTGGGACTTTGTCCGAGGGCTCCCTGCAACTTGGAATGGACCCTGCTTCATCCCACACCTTTCTTCTAATGGATATCAACAGATCACACATGACAGTCAGTCACTCACAAGACCCACATGCTCCTCCTCCTAAGAAATAGTAGCAGAGCAACTCCCACACTGCTAGGTGAACACATGAATCAATCCTCAGGGCCGCTTTGGTTATTTTATACCCAGAGGCCGATCGTCAAGTCCCCCCAGAACATGCATAAGCCACACATAAGCAGCATCCTTTTCCTGGCACCTCAAAGATGATTGCAGTCTCAATAATGTGACGTTAAGAATCAAGTGTTGCACAGGGCTTTAGGATAGCAAGTCTGTGCAGAAGTCTGCATAATTCACCCTTTCAAGAGAAAGTTGGGCCTTACCCCAAAGTTGACCAGGCCATTGAGGATGCCGCTTTCTCCTTCACCACTCAAGCAGCGAGGAGATCAAGCTATGAATCACAACAGTCCAAGTCACACCTCTGTCACCAGCTGGCTAGATGGCCTTCAGAAAGCCACTTCCCAACTGCAACAGGGGACTAATAGCTTACAAGGTTGTTGTGACCTACGCACTGACTTTTTGACTCCATTACTGACTCAGTGCCATGGTCCTTGCGACGAGGCAATGTTGAGCCTTCTTCTGTCATCTGTGGACAAGCATACCATCCTAAAAAAGGTAAAGGTGACCCCCTGATAATTAAACCCAGTCGTGTCCGACTCTAGGGTGTGGTGCTCATCTCCATTTCAAAGCCGAAGAGCCAGCGTTGTCCGAAGACGCCTCCGTGGTCATGTGGCCGGCATGACTCTCCTTGCCGCAGCGCGTAGCATGCAGCTGGAACACGGAGCGCTGATTACCTTCCCGCAAGCGGTACCTATTTATCTACTCGCATTGACATGCTTTGGAACTAGTGCAAAATATTTCTATGCAGTCTTGGTGAGACGTAAATCTATAATCTCTGGTAATCTTTGTGGAAATTCTAAATGATCTAATAGCTGTTTTGTATATTGGGTGGGGGGTTTCTTGTTGGAATAATGTATTTTATCAGTTTTATTTGTTTGACCTGGCGCGGTTGTTTAATGTGGCCATGTGGTTACTATATTTGTATATGCCTAATAAAGGTGATTGAATTGAATGGACAGGGTTGTTGTAGGGCTAATAAGAAGATAATTCACATGAAGTGCTTTGAATGCTCAAAAACACTATGCTAAGGCTTATTAATAACAAACATCTTAATAGCTTCCTTGAAAAGCTATGCAAGATCTTTTTCATGCTGCCATATCTGCTAATTTCTCTACCTGCAATCATGCTAGCATATTTACAACAGTGGTATATGAAGGAAACTTCCTACTCCATTGGAGAAAAAAAATTTCGAAACAAACCACGCCATCTGTGGCCATTCAAGCCACAGTACAGATCCCTTCCTTTTAGTCACAAATTCCAAAGGCTTAGATGTGCTCATAATCTGTAGCAACATCTACAACAAGACTTGTGGCACCTGAAAGCCTAACAGATGTACCATAGCAAGAGCCTTTCTATACTGCAGTCTAGTTTAGCAGCTGCCACCAAACATCTGTTTGCTTTTCTTCCAATTACAGTATGGACCCTGACCCGTATCTGTGGGGGATAGGTCCCCCCCATGGATACCGGGAATCCACAGATAAGGGGGAACGCTATCCTCCGCAGGCCCCCCCTGCTCCCATTGCCTTAGTTAGGTTTTCAGCGCTGGCACAAGAAAGCGTGTCTCTTTCCTTACAAAAACTCTATAAGCCAGCATGCTTATAGCAGGCAAGCAGCCTGCATACTAGCAAGGCTCCCGAACGTTTAACAGGAAGAATGCTTTCCCTATCACCTAGAAACACATGTAAATCCTGCAATTTGATTTATTATACATATACAACTATTAAATACTATCATTTTCAGGATTTCAATATTATATACATGATCCACGTTATCTGATTAGGTACCAAAAAAAGTTAGTCATCTATTACCAGCCAACCGAGCACAAAACTGGACTGTATACTCAAATAATAGATATACTGTACATTCAATGCACACCACAACATACAGTAACGGTACAGGTTACGTTTTCTTGGTTTTCAGAGGTTCAAATCTAGTGAATCTTGGACTAAATGACCAGCGAGTGAGGCAACCATCTTAAATCCTGCTTATCTACACTGACATCAATGGAACAAAGTACAGTAAATGTCACTGGGTGCAGGATCATAGCCCATGATTTGCTGTAACTGAAATGTGTTTATGGTGGACTTATGGTAGACAGAACTGTTAGTGAACAGCAACCTATAAAAAGGCATGGGGCAATCTGCTCTCTTGCTGTGAACAACATAAACTCCTGAACTATTTTAAGGCTAAGGCCAGACAATCATTGAAAATGTGGTGCTCAAAACATTGCTCAAAACATTCTTCCTTGTATTTAGGCATATCTATTTTTAATAATGTCTCTGTTTGTACCTGCCTGTGGTTTATTGAACTTGCCTTGCCCCAGTCCTCCTGAACCGCTGGCTACAATTTGGGGAGAATTTTCCAAATAATTGGAAGGGGGGCTCCAAGGATGGTCTCTAGCCTGGCTTTGTCCCTGTGGTGGCAGCAGAGTCTACCAATTTGGACCCTGGCATAGAAGCTGATTAGGCAAAAGGAGGGAGGCACAGGAACCAGGGCTCCCCATCTCCACACATAGGCTGCTATTGTCCTGTCACAGCCCAACCCTAACCAACTTTCCAGAGCTGATGCAGCTGCAATGCAGTACCAATGTAAGGGAAGAAACATTCCCTTACCTTGAGGAGGGCTCCGTGACCCCCCCCCCCCACAGAATGAGGCACATATCCCATTGGCATGGCTACATCGGCGCTGGAAAATTGGTTAGGATTGGGCTGTCAGACTGGTTTTATGGAAGAAACAGCAGTCACTGCCTATTAAACTCTTCATGGAGGATTTAGTTTACATTTCCAGAACAAGTTTCATTCAATGCACAACTCCTCTGCTAGGCAGTTTCCAAGCCCCTAACCAATAAGCTCCACCGGAAAAAATGGAGCAGATTACTGAAGGCACTGTTCCATGCAGAGGGTTGTTATCTACGATTTATAAGCAGCTTCTGAGAATTTAAAGTAAGACAGGTATAAAAATAAATGGGTTCTAGATTTAGATGTTCCAGTAATGGAAGAGGGTTGGAATTTGATACTTGAATTTTATTTGATCATTCTCCCGTCCTTAAAATATGACAGAAAGACCATCTGTATAGATGTTTGTACTATATCTCATGCTACAGAGACCAAACAGAATTAATAAAACAATGCAGTCGCAAGGTTAGAAATGTCACATCAGTGGTGCTAATTTCTGCTTATGTGGTGGTATTATCTCTACATTAAAGTTTTTGATGAAAAAGCAATAAGTAATTTCTATTTGAACTAAGCTGAAGCAAGATCTTCTGAAAATACTAGTGGGTTTTTTGTTTGTTTGTTTTGAAAAAAAGAGAACAGTGGGATGTATTGCTCCCCCCCCCCCAAAAAAAGTTGAAAAATCTATTGCTTCCAGGTAAGATTATTGGTGTTCTGAGATTACAATCTAGAGATCATTTGGGTCCTACAGATTGGTTTACGAAAGTGTCGTTTACCAGTGATGAACAAGTTGACAGGATGGATACATCTGTGGCATAGCGGAACTGGTAGCAGGTCTTATCCAGTTGAATATCTTATGTGGTATATTGAGATTAGTATTATATGAGTTACTATGTTTATTCAAATATTATATTGGCAATATATTGCCAAAGTAATTTCCTATTTTAAAAAAATTTCCACCAGCTAAATTGCACAGACCTTGGAGCAGAGGTACGTGGCATAGCCCCGAGGATGTCACATGGTGTGGTCCGCACCCCCGCACCAGTGTAGGGACGCCACTGACTACAGGCACATCTCCTGCGAGAAAGGAACTGAGACAATGACACAGGAAGCACTAGTCTTTCTCCCTTGCCCTCCCTCTCAGGCAAACTTAAATCATCCTACTGTTAATCAGTCACACTAGATCTCTAGTTATGAAGAAACCCAAGTAGGCAGAGATCTGGTTCAGAACAAGGTGCTTTTCATCCTTTGGAGATTTATGGTAGCACATACAGGGCTTTCTTCTGTTTGGGGAAAGAAGCATTAGTTACTTATCTCACAAAAAACCAGTCAGTCAAGACACTGCTTGCATATTCTGAACCCTCCTTGCAGTTTAGTAGTTTTCCATTTGACACTTGAACTGAAAGAGCTACCGGAAGTTGTTGTTGTTAAGAACATCAGAAGAGCCCTGCTGGATCAGGCCAAAGGCCCATCTAGTCCAGCTTCCTGTATCACACAGTGGCCCCACCAGATGCCTCAGGGAGCACACAGACAACAAGATACTTGTATCCTGTCGCCACTCCCTTGCACCTGGCACAAAGAAAACCTACTCCTACAACCAGGAGGTTGCTTATCCCCATCATGGCTTGTAAGCTGTGATGGACTTTTCCTCCATAAATTGTTGTTTTAATTTCTACCAGATGGCAACAGATATACTCATCACTGATAAACAAACATATTAATTTTCAAGAATTGAAGGACAGGATCAGCAATAATTTGTTTTCACAAACTTGGGCAACCTTTAAAAACAAACAAACCAGCCCAGCCCAACTCAAGCAGACCCCTCCTAAGCAGAGCCCATGTAGCAAAGCTCTCCTTCAGAACAGCAACAAGGCAGGCAATGCCAGCCACTAGTACGCAGCTTGTGTTTTGCCCAGCAACAGGAGACACACATTAACAAAACGGACAGTCAACATTTAGCTGCTAATCAATGCCCAGTGGGCAGTAGAAAAACTGTCAAAAATGATGCCAATTTCCGACTGAAGAAGGCGTCTAGTATTCGCTGAGGAAGATACTGCTGGCACTTCTGAAGCCAACAGGCACACAGAGGACCCTGGGGAAGAGCCAATTGTCTTACCACATTGCTACAGTCACAGATTTCAGCTTTTTATCTTTTGTGCTATGGAGACTACCTGTAGTACTCTGGACAATGATACTTTTGTAGTGTTGTTCACATTTTGCCAATAATCTTCATGAGGAGAAATAAAGAGAAATATAAAAATGCTGGTTTCGACCGGAGCCATTCTGAGGCGCGGGGAGGCCTGCAGAGGGGTCCACAGGCTCCCCACACACACACACACCCCGGAGGACCAGCACACCCCTCAGGGAAGTGGGGGAAAAGCACTTTTTCCTGCGGTGGCACAATCCCAGGGGTGCTGTTGCTGCTGTCGGGGGGCCCTGCAACGACTTACAGCAGCGTAAGGTCTACCCAGAAGTTTGGGAACCTCTGCCTTAAGGTCATATCTAGTTTGGCCCTTAGCTTACGCCAGTTGTACAAAAATACAGTACTTTTACTGCAACGAGGTAGATGAGTTCAGGGAGAAGTCACAGTGCAGTGGCGAAGCACACACTTTGTCCAAGGTCCCAAGATCAATCCTTGTATCTTCAGGTAAAGAATCTCAAATACAAAGAGCAGATTTGAGGAAAGACTTGTTGCCAGAGAGCAGACAATAATTGGCTAGCTGAACAAATAGTCTGACTCCATGTAAGTTTTGCATATTCAAAAGAAAGAAAAAAAACGGAAAGAAGAAAACAGAATGATAGTGACCATTCACAGATTTCACTACAGACTATTTCCCTTCTTTATGCAAATGCGGCAAGTTTCTTAAGAAACTGTTCCTCAGTTTGCTACCTACCCAGAATGCATTTTAGAGAGTAGCCTGAGAAACACTTTGGCTTCTCCTGTAATTTGCAGGCCGAAACGACGTTGTCTTTTCCTGCATTCCAACTAGCAGCTCCCAGAAACCTCTCACTCATATGTTGGCAGGTCTCCCCTCCCTAAATCCATGCCCTTTCACCCTACTACTGACAGCTGGGACATCAGTATTCCACAAGTGAACCTATTAAAGCCGCTGTTTACAGCTCCTCACAAATAAACCCTGTCTCCTGTTTGACTCCTGCAATAACCTACAGTGCTAAATCACTCCCTTCAGCGAGGCATCTGCCAGGGAACTCTCCAGCTAGCTAAGCCCTGGCATCCCCCATTAAGAGTAATTTTATTTTTTTTAATTGTATTTTTTACCTGGCATGCGCTACAGTTTCCACCCTATTGACTTGGAGCGGTTTCCAGCCTGGAGAGTACCATAATGGCCTCATTATTTCAGCTGAGGAATTTCTATGTTAAATTAGGCAGAGAAGGGTAATTATCTACTTGTAGGAGATAAGAAAGAGGTTTATTTTATCGGGAACATAATGCTACTCTGGTTGGGATCCAGCTCTCCAAATTATACAATGCTGAATACAGCAGCTTGGCACTTCCCCTGTGCCCTGCAGTGCGTATTGAAATGCAGCACACCTTGATGCACAAGCAGCCCTGCAGAGGACAAACTAGGGACTGAAAATACAAAAAAGGGCACTCTCGGCTTAACCAGAACTTTCCCCAGCCCAGCCCTAAAGGCAGCAGCTTCTCTGCAGTTATCAAAACCTTCTGCATGTCTGCCTTTCCAAAACAATTCAGTTGACAGCAGGAGATACCACAAACGCCCAAACCCTCAGCCTATATAAAGTGCATCTGTTCAGAACTGGCTAATTTAACAAGTAATTAACCTTTCTGTACATTCTCCTCTTGGCTGATCTGAGATGAGCAAAGTGAGCCATAACACGGAAAGAAATTGGACTCGGCTTCACTGCGGCAGAAGCCCAGCAGTCATACCAGGAACATGCAAATGTGACGTGTACATCACACTTCCAGAAACAACATCACTTTGGGTGGTTTCGTTTTGTTCTTTGTTAAGCAAAAGAGTGAGAGGACAAGACTTTTATTTGTGCCTGCTCCTGGCTACTTCAGAAACTCGGAATCAAAAGCTTCTCTACCTCTGCATCCGAAGAATCACAGTTTGTAACAGAGAGGCCTTCCAGCAGTGCTGGAACCACCAGCAACCCCGTACCCATCCTGTGGCATCCTTCCAAGAGTCCAACAATCTCATTACAACAAATTCAAAACCCTTGAATTTACTGGAAAAAACGGGTGTAGAGCCATGGCAAAAAAAAAAAAGTCTAAAATGGTACTAATAAAAAAAACGAGGAAACTACCATTTTAAACTTTTTTGCCATGGCCCTACACCTGTTTTTCCCAGTAAATTCAAGAATTATTGCAGGCCATGAAAACCTTAAATCGTTTTTAAATTCAAAACCTATTTTCCTCTTTATGGAAATATGCAGCTGACCAATACCGGGCTGGACCACTGGTCTACCTTGCCCTGGGCCAGCCATTGGTGCACTTTGCCCACTACCACCTCCTCTGACTGGCAGTGGCTCTGGTAGACCACAGCCAGAGCTTTCCTATTCCTTCGGTTTTAAACTCTCACTTCCTGTGTGAGTTACACCATGGACCTTGTAAAAGCAAGTCTGGAACCACTTCGCTATGAACCCTTCCTGCATGAGTACATCCAACTCTTATCCCATAACAGCTGGCACAACAAGGGCAGCTCTTGAAGGCCTTGCTCCTGCTTATTCTTTTGCAAGCTAGATACAATCTCCTAGAACCACACACCTGCTTTCAAAGAAAAGTTCCCTTTACACATTTTCCACTTTATGCTGCTTTTTCAACATCCATTCAAGCTACTGCTTGCACTCAAAAAATAAGATGACCAGCTGCTGCCTCCATTGCAAACCTTTTGGGCACTTCTTACTATGACTATTTAGTATCTTGAGTCTGGAGCGACGAGAAAAGTCCTAAGAGAGGATTAGCTCTTCTGCACCCACAGGCATGAACACAATAGTTTCTGAAAACCCAGAAGTAATTGGCGATGGTGTCATCGCCAGTCACTTTCGGTGGTACGCAGCAGCAGGAGAGTGGCACCAGAGGTGGTACTCGGCCAGGAAGGGGTTGAGAACATCCGGGAAGGGATGATCCACAACAGCGGGTTGTTGTTTTTTCTGATGATGCCACGAGTGTTACGTGAGCGAAACGTCAAAAGTATGTTTTACCATCTGTGAAATTTATTTTTTGTAATAAATTTATCTACAACGACGGAGTTTCCCGGCAACATGCGGATTTTTAATTCGAGGATATGGTCGCGCCGTGAAAACCTACAAAAATATCTAAAGAACTTTGAGTGTTTGCGGGGGTGGGGCCAGCAGTGACGCCGATCCAGGGGATCGCCGTCGCCAAAACCGCCCCCACTGTACTTACCGGGGCTTGGAGGAGCTTCGGGGAGGCCTGCGCGACCCTCTGCAGGCTTCCCCGATCTTCGGATCGCTGCAAAAGGCGATCTCCGGGCGCTTCCGCTTTACGCGAAAACTGGAAGTACCCAAAGATTGCTGTTTTGCAGCAATCCGAAGATCGGGGAGGCCTGCAGAGGGTTGTGCAGGCCCCCCCCCCGAAGCTTCCCCAAGTCCTGGTAAGTACAGCGGGGGCGGTTTCAGGCAATTTTGCAGCAGTGGTGATCCCCTGGATCGCCGCCGCCATGCTGTCCCTGCCCCTTAAGGGGGAAGGGGACAGCTAACGTTCTCAATGGTGGGTTGCAACCCACAGTTTGAGAACTGTTGATCTAGAACATCCAACACAAGATCCTTTGCCTGGCTAATTGACCATTCTTTTCTCACCAGCATACCCAGACAACCACATTCTGCCACTGGCTCCTGGTATTAGGAGATTTCCAAGTGCCCCAGTACTTTCAACAGAGGCTAGATGTACACACCCAAAACAGGAGGAGGAAAAGAAAATACCCCCATACATGTGACACTTCTGTTCTCCATCCTACTTCTGGTCACTGTTCCCTGCTGCACATCTCCATCACGCCAACCACCAAGTACCTCCTTCTCTCCACAAAATCCCTTAGTGGAAAAAGATTCCAGCTTTTGTAATCATATTTGGCAGTTAGCAATAGGCAAGATTAGATAGCTTGACCAGAAAAAAAAGTTATTGCAATCAAAACAAACAATGTACAGGAGGAATTTTTGGATCCCAGGTTTAGTGGCACCCAACCAGTCTATGTTTATGAATTAGGAATAGGTATCAATAGTGATGTAACTGATCGTGGAAATTGGAGTGTGACGTTTGGGAAACTGAACATGGACAACAGTCAACCCATGAATGACAGGTCAGAGCGGTTTTATTACAAAATCTGAGGAAGACAAGCTGTGAACCATTTATCAGCCTGCTAGCTCAGGATCTCTCTCCTCCCCTCATCTTTCCTGCCAAGACCTCCTTCTTCCTGTCTATTAGTACTAAATTAAATGGATGTCAGATCTAAAGAGCTTCCCCTCTGTTACTCCAGTTAGCTGATAACTGATCTATCTGCCAGCCACAAGTGTACAACTAAGCTACCCAGTTGGTGTACCAGATGGTGTCAGGTCAGCATGTTCCTTCAGAACTGGAGGTCAGAGGAAGGTTAGCCTTTCATCATCTGGCACTGGCACAAGGTCAGCTAAAGGCAAACAAGGACAGCAGACCAGCAACGGAGGAACTACACTCCCACCTGAGCAGTCAGCAGTCTAAACACAGTAAGTCCAGGCTGCTCATGAGAGAGAAAGAGATGCCAACGACCAGATTTAAACAAGCTAATAAATAGGAAAGAGTTGCCCATCTCCTGGTCCGCTTGCCTACCCCAGTCTCCTTACCCCTCCACGTGTACCATTATCCTCCACAGTACGTGTCCTCTTGCTCTCCACCAATGCTGTGTGCCAGTGGCGTTCCGAGGCTGGTGCGGAAGCGTACGTGTAGCAGGATGCCACTTCGCGTGTGAAATCGCCCCTCCCCTCGCCAGTCGGAGCCATTCCCAGCAGGCGATGGCTCCCGCACGGGCATCCTGCTATACGTACGCTTCCGCACCAGCCTCGGAACGCCACTGCTGTGTGCTCAGTCTTCCTTTTTCAGTTAGAAGCCACAGTATCACGTTGCATTTTGGGGGGAGCTCTATGTAACATCAGTAACTTCATCTCTCCCCTCTTTTGCCAGAAGAGCAATGAGAAAGCACATACACACACAGCCAGAACAGCTACAACCTGCACTCTGCTACCAAGGTAATACGATGCAGCACTACAGCAGCTACTGCCTGTGTCCCCGTCTCTCTCTGACTTCTGGCAGGAGAATAAGTCCCCCGAACACTCCATTCATTGTGCGGTGCTGCATTTCACCTGCCAGGCAAAACTGCCAGTTTCCATGCTGTATATGTTCTGGCCTTAAAGGGCTATTCGATACTAGAGCACTCTGCTTCCTCAAGTGAAAAAAAAACACAGCACACTGCTAGCACAATTGACAGCACTAGCTTTAAAAGGCTGGGCAGACACCGAGGTTAGCAATGGGGCACCAGTGATAAGAGCAAGGAAGTGTTCGGGGAAAGGAGGAGGGACAGGTAGCCACTTGGCTGTGCATTCATGTTATCCTCCTATCTGCCTCAAGAAAGGGGCAAGTTGTACCCATGCAGGCAACTATCAGTTAGGAAAGTGGCACTCACAGCAAAAGTCAGCTGTCTCCAGGCAGTCTGTAAACAGACTGACTTATTTAATCTGAAATTGTGTCAAACTGTGGCCCCAAATTTCAAACTTTGTTCAGTTAAACCCATTCAACCAACTGCAGGGCAATCTTAATGTTTCACACCCATTTTACATTTTAGAAGTTTCATGTCCTTGTTTGAACAGTTCCAGCTTCAGCAGAAACACAACCGCTTTCTCACTGCTATGGATGGAAAGGAACACACAAGCTATTTCAGTGGCAATACTCCCAGGGGAATGACAATAAATAAATACATTCTGCCTGCAGAATCCACATGACAGCCATCGCTGTAGCAAAGGCATTTATGCTTGCATAAATCAGAATCCCAAAGGGGCCCTCCAGTTTACAACCCTGTCTAGGACACAGTTTAATACCTTTTTCCTAGCTGAATGCATTGCATGTAAACCACTTTGTCCCTCTCATTCCCCCTGACCTGCTTCCAGTTTTGATTATTCTGTGAGAATGAAGCTACACTGCCCCTTGAAGAGGCTCATTCAGTTTTTATCTGGTGGTGGTGGAGGCACTACCAAACCCCCTCACGCTAGACATTTTTATCCTGGTCTCAATCAAACCAGAATTTCCCTGCACCAGCCCTTCCATCTTGGCTGGAAGATCTCTACTTTCTCAAAGAAGCATCAAAGCCAGCTCACACATTGCCTAAAATTAAACAGGGGAAGAAAGAATCAGGAATGATGCCCATGTATTCTCTGTCAGCTTCTGATGCAACAGGGAGGGCAAGATTCATAGATCTCACCTTAAGTCTTGCTCAACATACAGTACTCAACAAGGAAGAAAGAAGCGACGGGACTTCCGGCTAGGAGGACATGGCTGGCTGACAACTCCGCCGATCGCTCTGTATTGACGGAGTACATCTGACGGACTTAATTACTCTACCCCTGGATTAAAAGGGAGTACGAAGAGATAAACCACATGGCTTTCGATCTCCCCCCTTCTGACACTTCAAGGCAAAGGCTCTGAAGTTTTGGATTCTTGGCGAGAAAGCGGGATTACCATCGCTCGAGCCGCAGATGAATCACAAGTCAAGCCACCTCCGACATGCTTTGCTTTACTTAGGCAAGAGGCGTAGAAATGATTTATGAGTTGAAGAAATTAGCCGAGATAAGAGGTAACGTTAAAAATAATACGCTGCGATAAGGCGAACTGAACATTCGAAAGTGAAAGTTGGAAAGACGAAGTTAAAGTGGTGAGTTTTATTGATTTTTTTCTGTACTTATGGAAGATTAAAACAGTAAGAAGGTTTTTTTTAAATAGACTATTTTGGCAAGAGAAAATTGTTTTGGACGGTTGTTGTTGACATTTCTGACATTTTTGCTAAAAGAATATGAGCCCTTCCGTGTTAGAGTTCATGGATCTTGGCAATTAATTTTTCTGTTTCACGTCGTCGACCGCAGAAGTTTTTTATATTACCTCTTTCTTTCTTTTTTAAGAGAAGAGACATTGGCACCTGGTGAAAAATTTGCAACATGACTACACAATTGGAGTATTGTTTTCAAAAATGGCAACAGAGATTCGATGCAAAAATGACAATTTTGCAGGGAAATCTTCAGAATATGAACGCAGAACTGAAAAAAGTAGGGAAGAAAAAGGATGAATTACAAGGAATAAATGATGGAAATGAGGGAATACATGATGGAATGATGGAAGTACAGGAAGATAAAGAGAAAGACAATGATAAAGAGAAAGATTTAGTGGAAGAGACTGTAGCAGAGGAAGTACCAAGATTTGAGACGGAGAAAGAGAGTACTTTACCAAATAAGGTGCTGAAGATTGTCTTTCGGGAGAGGAATATAGAAGACGTGAATGATCCTGTGGAAAAAATTGCAAAGTGGATACAATTCAAAAAACAAGGGACTTTCGGGAAAGATTTAAGGATGAAGAAGAGAAAGAAGAAGAAGAAGAGGAAGAAGAAGGAGGAGGAAGGGGTAATGGCAAATTGTCAAAATTAAAAAGGGATTATAATTTTTTATTTTTTTGTGGGGAATATTATTGGAGTTAATGTTATATAAAAAGATGATTGTTTTTTAAGAAACTTATATAAAGAGTGATGGAAAAATTTTGATGATGGAAAATTAATTTGAAGATAAAAAATGGGGTGACTTAATAAATTTAAAATATTTGAAGGGGAAGTTAAGACTTTTAGATGATAAAGGAAAAGTTAGTTAACCCTTTTGTGAATAAAAGAAAAATAATGTTTTATTATCTGAAAAGACTTAAATAAGATATGATTTGTTTTTAAGAATTTTATATAAAAAGGGGATATAGATTTTTAAAAGAAACAGAAAAGTTTGGAAGGTTTTTATTTTAATACATTTGGAGAAAAATGGGGTGGTTTTATATATTAAAATATTTGAAGTATGAATTAAGATTTTAGATGATAAAGGAAAAGTTAATCTTTTTGTGAATGTTTAGATACCACTTATAGATTCTTTAAGAGAGAGAGAGGAAGAAGAAGTGATGAAGTGTGAATTTAATGAATAGTATCTTAGAGATATAGGCTTAGTTAGATAGTATAAGTAGAAAATATATAATAGTATACAAGTAGGATTTATTGCTTCGCGCTTGCTGTAATCTTTCGTAGTATGTTGTATTGTTTTGTTTTGTTTGGTAGTTTATTAATAAAAATTAAATATATCAAGGAAGAAAGAAGCGACATGTGTTTTCCTTCACTCCGTATTAGTAGTTTATAAGCCAGATTTCAGAACTTTCAGCAGGAACTCAGAATCACATAGAGAACGAAAGGTGCATTGCCACAACGATCTTCCCTATACAGAAATGTGTCTGTCAATTGCTAAGGAAGTAAACATGCAGCTCATGGAAAGTGCACTTTTGCCCTGTTGGCTTTAAACATATGTTCAGTGCCAGTGTGACTGCACCATCAGTAGTGAAACCAACAGGAGAACAGTGGAAATCATGCAGTAATGTTAGAAGACTTTGCTCATACATACATACATACATACATTTAGATTCTAAAATATGCTGTCCTATTTGTTTGCAAATGCCATCTGTGAGATCTCCAGGGGGTAACTCCTGATATACCTAGATATCAAATGTTTAGAAAACAGTCTTAATTATGATACACACATCCTATTTTATAATTATTTGCTCAGTCATTTCCCCCTAGTTAAATCAATATCAACACAGGAAACTCAAGAAACATCTTATCTTCTATGGTCTACGGACTAAAATTTTTTGAGATGAAGTAGAAACAATGAGGTGGTCTCTGCTGAAATGATGCAGATACAACATGAGTTAATTTTATTCTCATTTGAATACAGTACTTGCCAGCTATTACTACAGTAATCTGAATTTCAACACAGATTAGTTGGCTGTGCACTAATACAAATGCCAAAAATCAACACTGCTTTACAATAAAAATTACTACTGATGGAACAAGATATAATTTCTCCCTAGACACGTTCAGTCATAAGAACATAAGAAGAGCCTTGCTGGATCAGGCCAAAGGCTCATCTAGTCCAGCTTCCTGTATCACACAGTAGCCCCACCAGATGCCTCAGGGAACACACCCTCCCCTGATAAAGCCATTGCATTCTCTTTGCACATCACAGACCACCTGCCCTATGGGGGCAGGTTTCTTCTGCCTCCTGCCCTCTGGCAGAGCTTACCAACTCTTTGCCTTTGAGCGCTCACCCGGGGCTGAGCAGTTTTCTGCAGCACTCTCAGGGCGTATGGGTTCTCTCCTCAACATCACGCAGAGGGAGTCTGCTGTTTCTCCAGCTGGTGTCAGAGGTGAGCAGAATGGTGCATCATTCTGTTTCCTCATCGCTGTTTTGCATAGAGACAGACCAAAGAGGCTCAGACCATCAGGTTCCTGGAGGCCTGGGGCAAAGGCCTGCACTGACCCCTCACAGACAACTCAGAACCCATTAGCATATACAGTGGTACCTCGCAAGACGAAATTAATTCGTTACGCAACTCTTGTCGTCTTACGAATTATTTCGTCTTGCGAGTCCGGCCGGTTGGCCGGCCGCTCCGGGGGGGGGACCCGGCTCACATGCGCGCCCGCCCGGTGATGCGGGCGGGCGCTCCGAGGCCTTCTCCCCCGGCCTCGGCTCCGCGGCTCGGGCGGCATTCCACGGAGCGCGCGCCCGGTGACGCGGGCGGGCGCTCCGAGGGCTTCTCCCCCCGGCCTCGGAGCCGGAGAAAGCTCTGGATCGTCCACCTTGACCGGCGGCCAGGGCTTTCTGAAGAAGGCCCACGGCGTCGTTGCCCTATTTATCCTTTTTTTAGCGCATGAACAGAACCGAATTTTTTTCGCAAGAAAATTCGTCTTGTGAGTCAACAAAAAACTCGCAAAACGCTTTCGTCTTGCGAGTTTTTCATTGCACGAGGCATTCGTCTTGCGAGGCATCACTGTATGTGAAATTTTGGTTTCTTGCCCCATATGCATCACTTTACACTTACTTACATTGAAGCGCATCTGCCATTTTGCTGCCCATTCCCCCAGTTTGGAGAGATCCTTCTGGAGCTCTTCACAATCCCTGCTGGTCTTCACCACCCGGAAAGGTTTAGTGTCATCCGGTTTAGTCTGACTTAATTCTTTAGTCAGGGGAGGCCGTTCAGGCAGTGATATTTGCCCGAGGTCTTCTGCCGTGAAGACAGATCCAAAGAACTCGTTTAATTTCTCTGCAGTCTCCAAGTCCCCTTTTATCACCCCTTTCTCTCCCTCACCGTCCAGCGGACCAACCATTTCCCTGGCAGGTTTCCTGCTTCTAACATATTTGAAGAAGCTTTTATTATTCCCTTTTATGCTGCCTGCCATACGTTCCTCAAAGTCTTTCATGGCCTCCCGTGTCATCTTTTTACATTTCTTTTGCCACAGTTTGTGCTCCTGTTTATTTTCCTCATTAGGGCAAGACTTCCATTTACGGAAGGAAGCTTCCTTGCCTTTTATAGCCTGTTTAACTGTGCTTGTTAGCCATGCCGGGACCCTCCTGGACTTCGTCGAGCCCTTCCTCTTTTGTGGGATACTCTTCTCTCATATACTCCTCCCCCCCCCATTTCCTGCTTCAAACTGAAAGAACATATCACCACAAGGTCCTGAATAATGCCACCCTGGTCAATCAATGAACCTCCATTCCTTAGGAGAATGCTTTTATTGTTTCAAACCTGGTCCCTTCTTTTACAAAAGCCATGCAATGTGGGACCCACTTCTACCTTTTCACCGTATAAGATAGTCCTTTTCCTTCTCTTTTCTCTCCCCTGTTCTATCCTCCTCTCATTCCCTTCCTTATCATTCTTTTCTTTTAAAAAATCCGAATCAAAATAAGAAAATGACAGTGCCATTGGTGCAACATATTTTATTGTGTGTTGGCAGACTTGGGGGTCCCAAGCCAACACCACTACCCTCAGTTACACTCTCATTTCCTTTTCTGCCACAGAGGCTATAAAAGCACTAAACAATACCAGATCATTCTTGAATGAAAACTTTCATGGCCAGCAATTACTGTCAACGATTTAGGGAATATGGGTGAAGGAGCCATGTCAAATAAAAAAGTCCAGCCAGAACAAAAAACAAAGTCCGTTTCTGCTTGCGTCTTCCAGTTACTTAGAGATAGCAGAGCAGACAGAAATTCATTTAAAATCCAAAGCTAGGTAGATGTAGATCCGACGTTTCGTTTCTTTAATCCAGAAACATTTTCCAGGTGCAATCAATGTTCATGTTGAGAGGCAGGAGCATGAACAGTATTATTTCTTGCACCCCAAGTCTGCTATTGCTTCCCTCCAGCCTGCTGTGGATGGAGCTACTCCAATCTGCTTCCCTACCCACTCACCTCACTTCATCCTTGCACAGTCCCTTTAAACCAAACAGGAAGTGCAAGACCCACTGAGAGCACTCTCAGTGTGTCTCACAGTTCCTGTTTTGTTTCAAAGGATTGCATGAGGAAGGAGTGAGGTGAGCATGCAAGGAAGCAGATTGACACTGCCACACACACACACGCACACCCGAAAAACCTGTAGGAGGCTGGATTGCTCAGAAATTGTTCAGGGAGGAGTTGTGGGGCGACATTTGTGCCTGCTTCAAGCTGTACATGGGCTCAAAATCTTATACACACTTACCTAAAAGTAATTCCCATTGAATTCAGTGACAGTTACAGTACTTCTGAGTAGACATGCATAGGATTGAACTGTCCCTTGGGGAGGGTTTGCTCCAAATAACTGAAATCAAAGTGGCTATGCTTTAACCTGCCTGTTCTTCCATTAATATACTGTACAGTAATCACTCCCACCCTTCCAGGCAAGAGGCAGAGGGAACAACTAAGAAGCTGAATGAGGAAACAAAGTGGTGGAGTCCCAAGGTGATAGACTGGCCCACATCAGCTTGCTGTGCGTGCGTATACATGTACAAGTTTGTTTTTATGTAGGGGAGCAACAACAATGGCATCTCCCATTTAAAGCAGTGAAATGCTACAGTTCACACCACCACCTCATTCTACCAGAACTAGGGGACATGCACTAAAACAGTGTGGCGGGAGAATTAGAACAGACAGAACAAAATATTTCTTAACCCAGTGTGAAATTAATCTGTTGAACTCCTTGCCACAGGATGTGGTGATGTCACCTTTTAAAGGCATCCAGGCCAGGTGCCTAGACAGATTTATGGAAGAAGAGTTCATCACAGATTACAAGCCATGATGGGTATATGCAACCTCCTGGTTTTAGTAGTAGGCTATCTCTGAATACCAGATGCAAGGGAGTGGTGACAGGATACAGGTATCGTGTTGTCTACTCCCTGAGGCATCTGGTGGGGTCAACGCAAGATACAGGAAGCTGGACTAGATCGGCTTTTGGCCTGATCCAGCAGGGCTCTTCTTATGTATCAGATAAGTAGCCTGGGCCCAGAGGCGTGGAAAGACTGGAGTGAGCGGAGCAGCGGCTCCGGGCAGCACCGCGGCACCGGGTGGCGCTGCTCCGCTCGCTCCAGTCTTTCCACGGAGAGCGCGCCCGCCTGGTGATGCAGGCGGGCGCTCCGAGGCCTTCTCCCCAGGCCTCGGAGCCGGAGAAAGCCCCGGAGCATCCACCACGACCGGTGACCAGGGCTTTCTGAAGGCGGCCGACTGCGGCGCTGCGCTATTTATCCTTTTTTTGCACATGCGCAGAACGTGTAAACCCTGGTAAGTTGGGTCCCCCCCCCCGGGGCGGCGCCGCCCCTTTAGGGTGGCGCATCAGCGAGCATTGCTCCAGGCAGCATCCGCTCCTGATACGCCTCTGCCTGGGCCTTAGTTATTGTTCCATCTAAAGGAGTCACTTTCCCCAGGCCTAGTCAAAAAACGACTCTTCAAAAAGGACAATGAGTAACAAGTCCTTTACCATCTTCATAATTCTTCATTTACTGCACCATTTGTAGACATACATTCATAGAGCTGCGTGACATTGAAGAAAAAAGTCTGACAGAGTGATCCACCTGAAGCCTGGCTAATGTAAAGCACAAATTACACTATTTTATAATATATAATATGTTATTATAATATAGTAATAATTATTAACATGTTTGATAGGTTGTATTTTCAAAAATACATTAAGGGCGCAATCCTGTGTAACTCTTGCACCGGTGTAATAGTAGATCCCCCAGTGTAAGAGCACTTATGCCAGTGTAACTTGCCGTATGCCAATGGACACAAACACCCCCAGAATGACCCTGTGCCGGCGGAGTTGTGCCGGCATCCATTCCACAGCTGAACTGCGCATGTGAGGTGTCCGAAGAAGGTTAAGCCGGTGTCTGTCCGTCGGTGTGCAGCAAGTTACACTGGCATAAGTGCTCTTACACAGGTGGATCTACTGTTACACCCGTGCAAGAGTTACACAGGATTGGGCTGTAAAACCCCTATTTGTCACTTTTTGGGTGCAACAGAACTACACTATTGGCTCATTTATGCTTTGTGCTCCACCATAAATGCCACTTTGTCCCTAGTTGCCATTTTGAGCCTATAGTATGTATTCAACTTTTAACCCATGTGTTATATTTTAGCTGTGTCCTTTAAAAACTGTATCTCAGTTCCAACCCCAGTTTTCCCAAAGCCACTTAAAACATTCTTCCCATTCTGCAAAGTGTCACAGTCTCTCTTAACTTTTATTTGCAAATTTGATCAACAGATGGTCCATTCTTTCAACTGTATCACCAATCTCATTCGAAACCTTTGCAAAACACTACCATGATCTTACAGCCAGCGGGTGGCGCAGTGGGTTAAACTGCTGAACCATGAGCTTTCGATCGAAAGGTCGGCAGTTCGAATCCGCGACAGGGTGAGCTCTCATTGCTTGGCCAGCTCCTGCCAACCTAGCAGTTCCAAAGCATGTTAATGCGAGTAGATAAATAGGTACCGCTTGCGGGAAGGTAAACAGTGCTCTGTGTTCCAGCCGCATGCTACATGCTGCGGCAAGGAGAGTCATGCCGGCCACATGACCACGGAGGCGTCTTCGGACAACGCTGGCTCTTCGGCTTTGAAATGGGGATGAGCACCACACCCTAGAGTCGGACAGGACTGGACTTAATTGTCAGGGGTCACCTTTACCTTTTTACCATGATCTTAGCTTTACATAAAACAATGAAATAAGCCAACCCTACCTCAAAAAGGGAAAACCACACATCACATCTGAGCTACATGCAGTTTTGAATCACTCTTCATTCATTTACACTGTTACTAAGCTGCATCAGGCTGTGGTAAGGTGTTTCCTCACCACTGTGGGTATAACACTGAGTTAAAAAAAAAAACACACCTCAGCAGTCCGATTTGGGAGACACTCTTAGAGCAAACTAAAATGAGTTTTGTTATGAGAAACACCATCTGCAGTTTTTGCTAAGCACTTGCGTGCGTGAGAGCAGGATGTGATGGGAGTACGTGCAATTATGACTGTGTGAAAATCCACATCCTTCTCTCTAGATCAGTATTATCTAGACAGCATCAGAACTGAGACTCATGGGTATCAACAGCTCAGATCACCTCCTCCTCCACCACCACCACCACCACCAGATGTTTCAATAGGCTTCCCGATCATTTCCAATACATGCTCCATTTTGCTGCATGGACAAAACTACACAGCTAGTCAGATATGTCTGAAGGACATTTGAACCTCCCTCAGTCATGCTTAAGAGCCAACACACAATGAGCTTACAATGGCAACATTAACAAACTTCTAGTGTCTATCACTAAGTAACAAGTTCCGGAACTGTTGTCAATAGTTCCTAAGTCAAGCTGAAGACAACTTATGCCCCCCAGATCCGATTAACGGATTCAGTAGTTGGTGTTTGCTCACTCCCTGTATCAATGGAAAAAATGGTCTGCATTTAAAAAGGTCCTCAGGGAACAAAAAGGTTATAAAAGGGAGCTGACTAAGGCCTACATTTCACGGCTGTGGTAAATCTGTGGCTGGTCTGTATTTAGGCAGTAGGTATGAATGAATACTCTTTCATACAAAAAAAAAATCCTTCCATACATCGCCTTGACATCTTGCATTCTACACAGAGGAAAGTGGGCGCCACTGAGGCTTGTACAGTAGATGCTTGTGCCCATACCTACCATCCAAAAGCACACAGCCCAGAAACAGGTTTACTACCTTAGTGAGAACTAGGCCTCAGTGGCCACAAGCATCTCAGAGAAGAACATAAGAAGAGCCCTGCTGGATCAGGCCAAAGGCCCATCTAGTCCAGCTTCCTGTATCACACAGTGGCCCCACCAGATGCCTCAGGGAGCACTCAAGACAACGAGATACTTGTATCCTGTCGCCAGTTCCTTGCACCTGGCACAAAGAAAACCTACTCCTACAACAGGAGGTTGCTTATCCCCATCATGGCTTATAAGAAGGTTTGGGGAAAGGTCAGGAAATGACAGCTTCCGTGTCTTCCATTGCTAAACCATGGTCAAGGTCAATCTCATAACCACTGGCGTCGCTGGAGGTGGGGCGGAAAGCTAAGTTCTGCAGCTTTCCGCCCCATCGTTACTCTCCGGTATGAGGCGCCCCGCCCCCTCGTCATAGGAGCCCGTCAGTGGAGAAAAAGCAACGCGCAGGATAGTCCCTGCACGTTGCTTTCTCTCCGCTGATGGGCTCTTACGACGAGGGGGCGGGGCACCTCGTACTGGAGAGTAACGATGGGGCGGAAAGCTGCAGAACGTAGCTTTCCGCCCCACCTCCAGCGACGCCAGTGCTCATAACAAGGCAAACTGAGGCAATCACCTCAAGCTGCAGATTATCAGGAGGTAGGCACCAGTGCAAGTTCACTCACCTCCCCATGTGCAAACTGAGATAGGGAGGCGGATAGGAGAAGGCAGCAGCAGCATGACAGAGTCGTACCAACACAAGGGAGACTCAAGTACCAGGGTCTCACTTTGCCTTCGCCTCTGCAAAGGGATTTCATCAGAGTCCCCTGTGATAAGGCAGAGAAATCTGGAAGTTCCATTCACCAAGGGGAAGAGGAAAAAGCTGCCCCCAAGTCTTTGAGTGGTAGCTGGCTTCTCCCTCTCAGCTAATGGGGGAATGCAGCAGTTTCTCCTCCTTCACCCACCCTCTGAGGGTGAGGAAGACGAGTCACCCCACATCCCACTCCCCTCATTCACAAAAAAAGAGGGTGGGAGGGAGCAGTTGCTCACTAGCCAGCCAGCCCATTGCCATAACTACTGCCCACCACTATGCCCCCTCCCTCTATTTAGGTAAACTGGCATGGGGGGCATGTGTGGGGCAAAACCTCAGGCAACAAAAAAAAATATTTTTGTCTGCGGTCTCCCTGACCATGTTTTAGCTTATGTCATTATTCACTCAAGACATCTGTAAAAACTAGTCTGAGAGGGGGCAGGAAAAAGCTTGCACCTTTTCAAGCAATCATCTGTTCCATTTAGGGAGGTTTATCCTATACTTTGAGAACCAAGGTTCAAACCCATATTCTTATTTTGCTCAGTCAGTTGATAACCCCAGAGTAGACATATAAGACTACAAGCTGTAACAAAATCTTCAAAACAGATCAGGCTGATAAAGTTAGGTAAGTTGCATGATATGCTATTCTGGTCTTTCAGTTCTCCGAGAAGAGTGGAAAATGTGAGCTTCACTGCTGCTTGTAAGTTAGTTTTATTTCCCACTCTCCTCTGCCCCACTCCCAACCCCACTGATGATGGAAGTAGTTTCACATCCTGCTAGATCTTCAGTCACTCAGCACAGCATCAAAGCAGTGTGAAATGTTTGCATCTGCTGGTCGCATGACTCAAATATTCAGAAAATAAAAGCATACAGCTTTTAAGCCCATAAACTAAGTTCAATTAACACATCATTTTAATGATCATTCTAATTTGAGCGTGCATGCTATCAAAACACTCACGCAATCTTGGTATTTATGTGCATTTGGTAGAGATCACCATCAAGTGGCACACATTTATGCTTGACAGTTCAGTGAACATTCAGCTAGCTAGTTTCTTTAAAAATCGTATAGCCCAATCTTATCTGTCTTCCCTGGCACCAATGCACCTTTTCAAGCAATTGTCTGTTCCATTTAGGGTGGTATATCCTATGCTTTGAGAACACCAAGATGGCACCAATGCAGCCACACCAACGTGGTGCGCACTGCATCCCATGGAGGAGTTTTGTGCCGCGAAGTCCTCCTCAAGGTAAGGGAATATTTGTTACTTTGTCCTGAGATAAGCCTATACTACCCCACTGGGTCTACCTGGACCTAAGCCAGCGATTTTGCTGGCGCATGTTCAAGTCGACCCAGATAGGTGGATCGAGGCTGGGAAGGGGCATAGGATATTGGTGGTGGCTTTGCTGCCAATACTACTTCCTCCCCAGCCTCGATCCATCCCTATCCCACCCCAGACTCCGCCCCCTTCCTCCACTTCTCCTCCCTGTTCCATCCCCTGCGCTGGCTTACCAGTGCCAGGACTCCCATGGTGGCTGCCGTCATGCAAGCGTCGCCATTTGCCTCTTGCAGCAGCAGCCAGGCTGCACTCTATGACACATCACCATTTGCAATGTCTATAAAGCGCACTGCACTGCTGGAATGCATGTTCCAGTGGTGCAGAGGCCCACTAGGATTGGGCCGTTAATTTCCAGCCTTGAAACAGGTGAAAGATCAACTCCTTTACACTTCAATATTTTTGACTGCAGTGTATGGTCAAGTCTCATGTGCTGCTGACAACAGCACAGAATTAGGTAAAAGTGCAGTATCACCAGTGTAACATTACAACTCATGGCATTGGCACCAATATAACAATTCGACTCAAGGTGCTGCACTGATGCAGTAACAGAGGTTAGTGTTACTGCACCATCTGCACCATCAAGATCCAGCACTGGCAGATGAAGCATTTTAACCACTACTGGGCTACCTACGCAACTGTTTTGCTACCTATGCAAAAGCAAGCAGTTACAAATGCAAGATTTATAAGATGTGTTTTGCCTTTTGAATCTGTCTGATGTTCCTTTAAGATCTCTGTTAAGCTCTGCCTGTTGTTTCCCTTTAAGTTCCGTTTCTGTCAGTTGGTTTTCAGTGCCATCCCAACAGCCAAGCTGTCTTGACCTAGATAATGCCTTAGGAAATAAGACGAAACGTCGGTTCCTGTAAACATCGGACTTCTCCGCTCATTGTTTTGCTGCTTGTTATGAGTGGCGCTTTTTGAAGATCTTATACGTGTGTGCCTGGAGTTCTTTGTATTTTATATTTAATTACATGGCTACTTCACCCATAAAACTTGTGTCTTGTATTCTAGTTACAAATGGCATTGTCACTGGTAGGCACCATAACAAAACATATGCCCCACATATCTTACATAGGGAGCTATGTAGTAATGTCAGCACCACTATACATTTCTATAGGGTCACAGCATTCTTGAGCACTTGCTAGCAGTGAACCATGAATTCGCTAAGAAACAAAAACTCAAACACCCCTCATAATACGTAAAATGAAATGTGACAAAAGCATGCAAGTTCACAGTTTCGTCTTTAGAATAGGTTCACTGTTTAAACCTATGACTTCCATTGCAATGAAACGAAAAGTTATGTGAAACATTCACACATCTTCCCTTCAGCTGAAGACTGAGAAAACAGCAACTTAGATTTTGATTAATGCACAACTTAAAGCAATTCCTCCTTCATTATTTCAAACAAGTGTTTTACCATGGCCATGAGGGCAGTGACCTGTTTGCAGGAATAGGGTTTAATAACTTACACCAATTCTCCAGAGGGTCCTTTGCAAACCGGAAAGGTCAGAGTCTGACATGCCTAATTCACTTCTGAAACACAATGGTGCAATCTGAAGTAGGTAATTCCACCAAGCTTGGAAGTTTTTACTAATGGAAGGGAAAACATAAACCAAATCTAATACTATCAGGGCACACAAATCCTGGAAACTACTGGTACATTTCCCCTCCTTGGAATAAAGTTGTCATTTTTGCAAGGGAACAAGACAAATGTCTCTCAAGATACCTCATTTGCTTATATAAAATGGTGGGTGAAAGGAAAATTAGAGGAGAATGAAATATAAACAATATCTCCAGAATTTGACTGTTGATTTTCTGAAACACAATGAAGAAATCTGTTTCCATTGTCTTACATAGTGATGATTGTACTCTTAAAGTGAGTCAGCTCAAAAGAACCAACCCTTCTGTAGCCTCTATTTGAAAATAACTCCAATATGGGACGCAGGTGCCCCAATTACAGTGTTCTTCCATTGCAAAAGGCACCGGAACTAAACTGCAGATAGCTAAAAAGTCATCCTACTGTACTACAGAAGACATTTATGATATGCAACCAAAGATATTTTTGGAATCTTGGAGGTACCCAGATCAATTCTTGGCTATGGCCACATAGTAGCTTACATACAGCATTTAAGGCTTTTATCCTGAACTCTATGCAAGTCATAAGAACCGTGACTTTCAGTTTAAAATTAAAGAACATTTCTAGTCCCCTTGAGTTTCACAGCTAAGCTTAAAAATGAAGTTCCAGAGGATGCTAAATGCTCAGAAGGTACAACATTCTCAAAAGTCAGGGCTGATGCAATGTTGTCGTGATAGAGCAAAGACACGCAGGCAGGAATCAGGTTCATGGGAAGGCACCCAGATGTCTCGTGAGTGCTCCCTTTTATTGTACTACAATCTCGTGGCAGAAGCTCATTGGTTACAGGCTTGCGTGAATCTGATGGGTCAAGCGAGCGCATGTTATCCAAATGCCAAGCCCGTGATCAGTTCGTCATGTCCTGCTGCGCACGATGTGTCCTGCCTAGTGACTAGTTGTTTATTACTAGTTGTTTGTCTGTCATTAACAGAAAGGAAGAGGTTGTGTTGACTTAGCAAGATTAGCGTGGTTTGCCAGCCACTAAGCAAGCATTGTCCCCACGTGCAAGACCCTCTGGTGGCGTGCCAAATGCTGCTCCCTCTTACCTGATAATATACCAGCGTCTACTCCCCCAATCCCTGGATTGGAAAAGGTGCAGAAGAGGGAGTGCAGAAGAGAGTAATGGGCTAGAGTGTTTCTAGGCCACCACTCTCCACCCCTCTACCTTTCCTTTTCTGCTCCATCCCTTTCTTCCTTTTCCAATCCAAGAAGTGGGTGGTACAGGAACAGTAGAAGGGAGTGGGTAGGCAGAGATGGGAACCCCCTGCCAATCTGCTGCCTGAGGCAACCTCTTCAGTTGGCCTTATGGATGGGTTGGCCCTGCCCAAAATATTGATTTTTTTGTATATTTCAAAGCCCACAGCAGGATTTGTCTAAGTCTGAGTCAGTTACTTCTATTTGGACTTAACAATTCCAGAAGAAGACTTAAGTGCTGCTAATTTGCCAGCTGTGGCACAGCATCATTTCCTGTTTGTGTGGGATATGCACACATTTTTATGATCTCACCTGTAATTGAAAATATACAATGGCGAGTACTTTGGTGCTTAACAACTTGCCTATTCAAGTCAAAGAGCAAATGGTAAGGTGTGAGGTTTTGGTTTGGTTTGAATTAAGAACTTTCCTATTCCTATTCCATTATTTTTTGTCCTGATGCAGTTTCTTCCATGTGGTTTGACAGAAAGCATTATAGCAAGCATGAAGCAAGTCAATACGGCACAGCAGAACATGCTCTATACTTGTGCCTTCTCAGTCTGTACAGGAGCAAAGTCAGTGGACACTGCAATCCTATACATACACTTTCTTGGGAGTAAGCTTCACACCGAAGTCAATGGGACTTACTTCTGAGTAGATATGCATAGGATTGGGCTCACAAGATTCCGGTGGCATAAAGAATGAACTGTTGCTATATTGCACAGACTTCTGTCTTTAACAGGGCTGAGAAAAACTCAATAACTGACCTGGCTAGAGCTGAATTTTCCGTGTGCTTTGGAATTCTTTCCCCAACACACACAGTGGAGCTCTGTGTGCTGGATTCAGAAGTGATTACACAGCCCTGTTCTAAAGGAATATTGAGCTGCTGCTACAAACACTTCACCACAAAGACTAAAGACCTAGAGGGTTTGGACAGTTTGTTGGCAATTATAGCCAAGTGCCTGACCCGAGGTTTAGAACCTAGCTAACTACACAGCTGCTCTACTGTATGCATCTCTGAACCCAGATTGCTAAAACATTGCAAGGGAGGAAGTCCCACTGAATTCATGGGGACTTACTTCTGAGTAAACACACACAGACAGGTTAGGACTGCACAGTTCCCAGAATTTATTCCCCAGCTAGAGAGAAAGAGGACAAAAGGGCAGGGGGAGAAATTCTCAATAACTGGGAGAGTGCTAGCAGCTTAAAAGAAAAATCAATAGTTGGGCAAAAACATATCAGCTTCAACTGAGTCTTCCTTGAACTGCGATCACTTCTAATAACTGCAGATTATTTTTAAATAGGTTAGCCTTGATGTTGCTTCAGAAGTCAGAGGAGAAACCCCAAATGTGAAGAGAGTACAAGAATGAAGTGGATGAGTCCCCCCCCCACTCCCAAAGCCCCACCTTTTAAATGATGGATCATGGTTCCTCTACAAAAGGAGATGGCACATTCACCCAAACAACGTGGGGGGGGGGGGGAAAACAGTTTCCCTACAAGCCAGACTTTAAAGAGAGGACTTTGCAACCTGATCCGGTGCATGTTTCCTCAGAAAGACATCCAACTGAATTCAACAGGGTTTGCTCCCAAGTGAGCAGCTTCAGGAGTTAAGTTTCAAAACTGCCAAGCCTCTAGGTCTGAAGCCTGCTAGGCTGACCCTGAATATTCAGAGGAGGGAGTGGGGGAAGGAATACAGGGAAAGATGTGAAAGCTGGCAAGTATGTCCATAACAAGCCACAGAAAAAGGAGACAAGACAGCAGACTCACAAAAAAGTATCTTTAGAATCACTGAATGCATGATGCCCTGAATGCATGATGCCCTGTCACAGGTTAACCTGTCACACACCCTGTCCTACTATCCTTCCTCTCTCAATATACAAACTATGAGAGGGATGGAATTCTAATACAGTATGCTTATCATTGCTGGTACTTAGCGTAGTAATTATTCCAAATTAATAACCCCACATAGAAGAGAGCTTGTGGTGGTGCAGGAGAGTCATTGTTGGATTCAAAGGTGCAACGCTGGTAAGGAGGGAAAGAAAGGGATGCCACGATTGCTCTGGCAGCCTGGGGGGGGGGGGGAGAGGGAGAGAGAGAGAGAGAGAAGAGCTCCAGAATACTCCCACTGGGGCGAGAAGCGCCCTCGCTCCGGACTAGGAAAAGCGAGTCCCAGCGCCCAGGGAGCGCACTTGCTTACCCCTGCCGTAGGCGAAGTGCAGGCGCAGCGCCTTCCCTTGGCGCACCAGGCTGATGTGCAGGTAGGTGAACCAGACGGCGAAGGTGAGCAGCACCAGGAGCAGCAGCAGCTTGAACTGCTTCCGGATCTTCTTCACCGGGAACCACAGCATCCTCCAGACAGCATTCCCGGGGGGGTCAACCTGCCCCGGGGGGTGAGCGAGGGGCGCCCGGCGGGCCGGCGGCGGGAGGACTCTTGCCGGGCGCGAGGAGTCAGCGCCTAACCCGGGCGCCGCCTCGGCCCCTCGCCGCTCATTTCGCCCCCCGCGGGCCGCCCACCACCTGCAGCGGCGGCAACTTTGGCGAATCCGGGCGGGCGCGCAAACTTCGCTCTGGCGGTGTCCGGGCAGGCAAACCGCAGAGAAGGGGAGGAGGACGCCGCCGCAAGGTGCCTGCCGGCGCTGCGGGAAGGCTCCTAGCGCTCGCCCCGGAGAGGAGCCCAGCCGCCTCCTGCCAGCCCCCGGTGGGAAGGGACAAAGACATCCAGGCAGCGGCGGGGATACATTGGGGAGACTCCCTGCAGCGGTGAAGGGAGGCGGCGGGTCGACGTCGCCCCGCAGGGATTTGCGGCTCGCTCCCTCGCCGGCACCTCCCCTTCCCCCAGCTCGGAATCCCCTTCCCGCAACAATAATCCTTCCTCGGCAGGCAATGAATGGAGGACGAAGAGCAGCCCGGAGTTTCTCCCCCTCCTCGCCCTGGCTTTGGGGCTGCTATTGTATTACATGGGCTCTTCGGCCCGCTCTTTACATTGTCCTCCTTAAGCTTCCAAAGCTGCAGCTCTTGCTGCGATTTCTACGCCCGTCCTGCGCGCGCGGCTTGCAGCGATGCTCCGGCAGCACCATCGCCCCTTCGCCGTCGCTGTTCTGCCTTGGCTCAAAGAGAGCAGCAAAGCCACGCTGTGATGCAACCGAGCCTGGAAACTGGGCCGCCAGATAGACAGCCCCGTCGGGCCCAATCGGAGCCCCGGGTTTCTCCAGCCATCCAATCCTCAGCCTCAGGAGGCGGCAACTACGGCTTGTTCGGCTGTGAGCGGCGTTCATCTCCACGCCAACGTGCAAACATCCACCTGGGGAGTGGACCCCGTGGATGCTTCGGCAAAGGGGGGTGGCCCATAAGAAGGATGGTACCCTTCCACCGTCTTGCGAAGCACATAGGCTTTCAGAGAACGGGATGAGGCTGGTATTTTAGCAGGAAAAGGACTCTTCCATTTCTTTCACAGTGTCGCTGGTTCTTTGGCAAGATCAATTGCAATGGTTTGGGCCCCCCCTTCTGAGGGGATGGTACCTTCCCAACAGATGCAAGCTGATACTCTGTTGAGAAGGCTGCAAGGATGCTCCAAGATGGTTAAGACAGAGGAGGGAGGGAGGCCGCCTTCCTTGGAAGCGGCCACAGGTAGCATTGCCCAATCGTGCACGCTTGTGGCGGCAACCTGACCTGGGGCTTGGAGCTTAATTCCTCCATTTGCGCAAACAGTATTAAAGCCACTCGTAAGGTGGGTGGGCAAGGGCATCTTTGCTTTTGATTCAAGGTTTATTACTGCATGTATGCTGCTGTAGTAGTGAACCAGAAAGACTATAGCACTCTTCTGACCAAACTCTCAGGGCCTAATGCTTGAAAAGAACTACAGGATCATCTTCTTGGGATGGAGCCTCTGAGGAAACTGCTTTGCTATGGCTCTTGGAAATGTACTTCCAGTATTGAATACACTAAGCCCCCAGCTTACGTCCTGGTTCTGTTCTGGAGGGTTGTCCGTACTTCGGAATAGCCAGCTCTTGCGTGAAAGCACCAGAACAGATTGACTGTGCCTGCGCAAAAATGTGAACGGCCGTCTGTAATTCACGGCATCCATAACTTGGGGACCCAGTGTAATCAAGTTAAAGTGTGTTGCCCCATGTGGAAATCAGAATAAATTACAAATGCACATTACAAAATCACATTACAAATGTTCGATGTGGGCACTTGTGTAGCTACAATGGGGCAAGGGGGGCAAATGCCCCGGGTGCCCACAGTTGCCTTGCGGCTGTTTGCGTAGCTACAATGGGGGGCAAATGCCCTGGGTGACAGCCACGGTCTCCTCATGAGGAGACTGCGGCTGTTTCCCCCCACCTGCCCCATTGTAGATACTCAAGTGCCCACACTGAATATTTGTAATGTGCAGGTGAAACTTGGACAGTTTTTCTGTCTTTTCATGTCATGTTGGTTGTGGTATGTCAGTTCATTTAAGAATAAATCAGCTTTACTTTTGCACTATCCTTTTTGAATAACCCTGTACAATTAAGGCTGCAATCCTATAATGCCTACCTGGGAGTAAGTCCCACTGAACTCAGTGGGGGTTACTTCTGAGTAGACATACATCGGATTGCACTGCACCTCCACATATTATTCTTTCCAGGAGGCTGGAAAGGAGATATGCTCTTAGAACCAGGATTAGGAAGCCCCTAGTGTTACATCAACCGCATTAAGGGCACAAATGGATCCAATCTCTTTAAGGTGGAGTTTGTCGCTGCCCCGCAACCTTCTTCCTTGTGGCATTAGCATCCCAGTCGTAGTTGGCAGCAAAGCTTTTCATTTGTTTGTGTGTTGTCACGTTTTTTTTTAATAAGTTTCTGGTCCCTTCTGGTATGTCTTGAAAAAGAGTCTGGTATTCTACTCAACATGTTTCTGCTAACACCCCTGGAGACCTTCGCCTGATGCAGAGTATACTAGACTACAAACTTCATTTTTTCAATGCTGAGATCCATCCCTTGTTTTATCACTTTTATTTTATTTTTGTATTGCTGCTATTAATTACTGTGTTTATATTTTATTGTATTTTTGTATTTTAAATTTGTGGTTAATTGCCTTGGATATTCCATTTTATGGGAGGAAAGGTGGGATACAAATATTAAAGTAAATAAATAAAAACATGACCACTTGGAGTGTTAAACACAGTCAAAATCTGATGGCAGCATAGATACCTTTCAGAGAAATGTCCTACCACCCATTCTTGCCTCCTTTTTTCAGCCTTCTCTACCCATCTCTCTAGTCCAGTGTTTTCCAAACTTTCTCAACCTGCAGCTCCCTTGACCATTGGCAACCATTGACCGTGGCTCTCCATTACATTATGTTGATGCCTGCCAATTGGCATTTGCACTGTTTTCCAAGAGGATTCCATGACACTACGTGGCTCCCCTGGCTGGTTTCCGCAGCTCCCCTAGGAGCCACGCCTCCCAGTTTGAGAACCACTGCTCTGGTCCAAGGGTTGGCAACCTTGGCAACCTTCTTCCACATAGGGGATAGAGCAGAGGCGTAGGAATGGGGGGTGGGGGCAGACCGCCCCCAGGACTGCTGCTCGGGAGAGCATCAAAATCCTGGGCGGTGACTGCGAGGAAGGCCAGCAGCCACCACCCTGTTTTCCGGTGGTTTTTTTTTATTTAAATTTTCACAGCTTTTTGCCGCGTTCTTTGGCTGTTTCCAGCCTTCCAGGCCTTTGCAAAGAGATCCGGACAGCGGAGAAAGCGTTACCCTCCCTTCCCGCCCACCTCCTGGGGCCATTTTTGCCCGGTTTTTGGCCGTGTGATGTCATTCTGGGGGCGTGGCTTCTGGGTGGCGTCACGCAGCATGGGCGTGTCCGGGGGCATGTCCTCGGAGGGCATCATTTTCACCGAGGCCTAACCACGCCTCTGGGCTAGAGGCTGTTGGTGAGGGAGCCACATAGGCATTGCGAAGTGCAATAAACAGGGGAGACAGGGAGATGCCCCCCTCTCCCCCTCAATAGTTACTCAATGGTTCCAGGCAAGCGTCGAGCATCTGTCAAGATTATGGTGTTGCCTTCTCCAGCCACACTGCTCACTATCCCTTTGCTGAGGGTGTTCATGAAGAGGTCAGGACAAAATGATCCAAACAGAGAACCACAATCAAAGAGAGGGTCCCCTTTTCACAGCAATTTGGCTGGCACACAGCTCATCCAGCCCGGACCTGTCAAGGCAGTATCTATCCAGGATTCTCAGCAGGGCAAACCAATACAAGAAATGTTTGTTCTTATTGGATGCTCCGTCAGTAAAGGAACTGTGATTGGTGGACGTTGCTCAAGCTTCGGATGTCTTCTGCAATTGGCCGCTTTTGGATCCTGACTATGGGGATGAGGATTCTGTTACACTGTTGTTCAACGGTCCCCCGGAGGGGGAAGTAGTGGAGACGAGGAAGGCCACCACCACAGCAGCTACTTACCACTTCAGAACTTCCCCCGACCGAAGCGTTGCCCTCATGCACTCTCTCTCCTTCTCTCCAGCAGCACCAGCATCATCTGAGCTACCCAGGGCCAGATGATTTTGGGTGGCGGGCTGCATCCAACCTGCAGGCCGTAGGTTGCCAACCCCTGCTCTAGTCCTTTGTTTCTGCCTCTTCATTTAGTTTTTGTTTTCAAGCTTAAATAGCCTCCTTTGCCATTCTACTTCAGAATGCAGTCCTGTGCACATTTATGTGGGAACATGGACTGCAATCCAGTACACACTTACCTGGGAGTAAGTCCCACCAAACTCAGTGGGGCTTACTTCTGAATAGACATGCATAGGATTGTGCTGTTGATGTGACACATGCATAGGATCTGGATACATGAATTTTGCAATAATATCACAACTGTTGTCATACCTACTAGCATAGCTAGACTTCACTCATACACCAACAAAATGCCTACTACAGCACACTTGGGAATCTACATTTATATAAATCATTAAATGTTTGGAAGCAGAGAGGCAGCTCCAGGTCCTGAATGAAGTCCAAATAATACATGCAGACTTTTTTTTTAATTGGCTGTCTTTTTGTGTTCTATTTTGTTTGGAGAGAGACTGGTCCACTGAGAAGCAATGGAAATCCTTCAGTCAGGCATTGTTGAAATATCTCTTACTTGCAGCTAATGGACAAACTTGAGAACGCTGCATCATGTTCCTTCTAGTTTTCGTAAGCCTCTTGTACAACATTTGAAGGCTGCAATCTGACGCACCCTTGCTCCCAAGGAAGTTATTTTTTTTGTTTCAAGTGGGCTATACTTCTAGGTATCAGGCTGTAGGACACATCTCCTCTCTGCACTTTCCAAGCTGCCGCATTCCTTCCATGGCTTCTATTTTTCATCAAATCTATCAAATCCTACTTGCTTCTGATCAAAATCTCTTGTCAAACCTTCTGAATGTTCCAGCTATACCGCCACCAGCACCCATTTACCAGCTTGCTCCTAGTCTCGGCTTCTGACTGAGGAAACATGGTAGATAAAGAAATGCTAGAATCCGCTGACAATGGCGTTTAGAAGGAAAATGTCATCTCACTCATGACACCATAATAAAGTGATGCAAAGATGAAGACGAAAGCAGTTTGTTTGCATTAACGACAGCTCTGTACCCTAGATATAGCATAGCATATTTTGCCCAGGCTTTCCATCTGACTGAGTTGTGATTGATGGGTTATTTTAAAGCTTGTTCTAAGGTGCAGTTTAGCTCATTCAAGATTACATTGTACAAATACTGGGAATTGTGAGCACTTTCCCTTCAGACCATGATGGCATTATCTCCATTAAGCTTGGGAAATGGTTTCCCCAGAATTTGATAACTCAGAAAGAAGTCACAACAACAACAACAACAAAAAAGCAGACAACACCTCTGGGATCAGCGAACCAGCACAGCAGAATTCAAGTTAGACATCTATTATTGGATAAGCTCACAAAAGTGATGTCTTCTTCACCCTAGCTTTCGGGAACACAAACAGTTGCTGAGCTGGTTTGTCCATGTATTATCTTATTTATTTTTTAAAAAAATTTGAAGCCCGCCTTTCTCCCGAGGGCACTCAAGGCGGCTTACAACATATTAAAATACATATGAACACATTAAAATTACTGTATTTCTTCAATTCTAAGACGCATGTTTTTTCCCAATTAAGCATTTTAAAAAATGGGGTGCGTCTTAGAATCGAAGGTCTCCAAAAAGCACCCCAAAATGCTATCTTCTTACTTACTGGGGCTTGGGGGAGCTTCAGGAAGACCTGCGCGACCCTCTGCAGGCCTCCCCAATCTTCAGTTCGGCAAAATACAGTGATTTTCAGCCATTTCCGGTTTTCGCGAAAACCACAAATGGCCAAAAATCGCTGTTTTTCGCCGAACTGAAGATCAGGAAGGCCTGCAGAGGGTTGTGCAGGCCTCCCTGAAGCTCCCCCAAGCCCAGGTAACGAAGGAAATGGCACTTTCTGGCGGGGCCAGAAATGCTACGCAAAGGCAGTGCACTCAGTCATCCTCAGCTGCAGGAGACATGCTGGGGAGAGTTGGTGCTGAGCGGGTAGATTCAATGAAGGGAGGTGAGTCTTACAATCGATGGATTTATTTTTTTCCCTGCTAGTGGTACTGAAAGTAAAGGTGCGCCTTAGAATCGATGGTGCCTTAGACTCGAAGAAATACGGTAATAAACACATTAAAATAATTAATTAATTAAAATAATTTAAGTTAAAATAAACAACCCCAGTGGGTCACCTGCATTTAGATGTTAAAAACCATTTGTTAAAAGGTCAGCCCACCATGTCAGACATTAAAAGCAGTCCTAAATAAAAACGTC
Organism: Plestiodon gilberti rubricaudatus; assembly: GCA_026170595.1. Classification (NCBI taxonomy): domain Eukaryota; kingdom Metazoa; phylum Chordata; class Lepidosauria; order Squamata; family Scincidae; genus Plestiodon; species Plestiodon gilberti. The sequence continues at coordinate 217,517,947 of JANXHW010000001.1, read as the reverse complement.
TTAACGCCCCGCCGAAAGGCCTCTAAAGAGGGAGTCATTCTTAATTCCAGGGGGAGGGAATTCCATAATTGGGGCGCCACCGCCGAGAAGGCCCTATTCCGCGCTGCCATCCTCCTCACTTCTGTCAATGGCGGCACGGTTAACAGGGCCCCCCCTGATGACCTGAGAGTACGGGTCGGATTATAAGGAAGGAGGCAGTCCCTCAAGTACCCTGGACCCGAGCCGTTTAGGGCTTTAAAAGTCAAAACTAGCACTTTCAATTGTGCCCGGAAACGAACCGGCAGCCAGTGTAGCCGCCGAAGCAACAGTCCGATTGAGTCGAACCGACAGGCCCCGGCAACCACCCGGGCCGCCGCATTCTGCACTAATTGCAGTTTCCGAACAGTCTTCAAAGGCAGCCCCACGTAGAGCGCATTGCAGTAATCTAGTCTAGATGTCACTAGGACATGGGTCACTGTGGCCAGGTCTGCACGATCCAAGTACGGTCGCAGCTGGCGCACCAGCCGAAGCTGGGCAAAAGCCCCCCTGGCCACAGCCGCTACCTGGGAATCCAGGAGCAGCTGCGCTTCCAAGAGAACCCCCAAGCTGCGGACCTGCTCCTTCAGAGGGAGTACAACCCCATTCAGAGCAGGACGATGATCCAGTACCTGAGTCGTAGACTTCTGGACCAGAAGAACCTCTGTCTTATCAGGATTTAATTTCAGCTTGTTAGCCCCATCCAGCTCCCAACTGCCTCCAGACAACGATTCAGGACATCGACTGCCCCCTTGGAGTCAGGTGGAAAGGAGAGGAAGAGCTGGGTGTCATCAGCATACTGATGACTCCATACCCGAAACCCCCGGATGACCTCTCCCCAGCGGCTTCATATAGATGTTAAACAGCATGGGGGATAGAATTGACCCTTGTGGCACCCCACACCTCAAGGGCAAGGGTGCCGAACAAGCATCCCCCAGCACCACCTTCTGGGGTCTATCAGCCAGGAAGGAGCGGAACCACCTCAGAACGGTGCCTCCGAGCCCCAACCCAGCCAACCGACCCAGAAGGACACCATGGTCAATGGTGTCAAAAGCCGCCGAGAGGTCCAGCAGGACCAACAGGGACGCACTCCCCCTGTCCAGTCCCCGGCGCAGGTCATCCACCAAGGCGACCAAGGCCGTCTCTGTCCCGAACCCTGGCCTGAAGCCAGACTGGAATGGATCCAGATAGTCAGTTTCCTTCAAGACCCTCTGGAGCTGGGACGCCACTACCCGCTCGATCACCTTGCCCAGAAACGGAATATTCGAGACTGGCCGGAAGTTGTTCAAAATAGTGGGATCTAGGGAGGGTTTCTTCAGGAGAGGACGCACCACCCCCTCCCTCAGAGATGAATTTACCACCCTCTTCGTCCACTCAGCCAACCCCGCCCGGGCAGCTCTAATCAGCCATGCTGGACAAGGCTCAAGCGGGCAAGCGGACGGTCTCACACTCCAAAGAATCCTGTCCACATCCTCAGGTTCTACAAGCTGAAAAGAATCCCAGGAAGGAGAACAGACAGGTGCCTCAGGGACATCATTAGATACTGCTAACGTGGCGTCCAAGTCATGCCGAATCCGATCGACTTTGTTCACGAAGTGCTTTGCAAACTCATCACAGCAAGCCACCGTGTGTTCCACCCCATCTATTGGGGGGGCCAGATGGAGCAGGCCCTGGACCACACGGAAAAGCTCAGCTGGACGGTTCTCCGCAGACGCGATGCCGGCAGAAAAGAAAGCCTTCTTAGCTGCCGCCACCACCACGGAGTAGGCTCTGAAGTGAGCTCTAGCCCGTGCCCGGTCGGAGTCAGCACAAGTTCTCCGCCACCGTTGCTCTAGACATCTACCTTGCCGCTTCATCGTCCGCAGCTCCTCAGTAAACCAAGGGGCCGCTCTGACTCTGCGGCTAGGTTGAGGACGCTCAGGAGCGATCAGATCCAGAGCCCTGGTCATTTCCCCATTCCAGAGGTCAACCAGGGCACTGGGTGAGTTGCCGACTCTGGCAACAGGAAAATCCCCCAGAGCCCTCAGGAATCCATCCGGATCCATCATCCTCCGGGGGCGGACTATAGAATGAGGTCCCCCACCACTGCGGAGGCGGCAAGCCGCGATAAGCCTAAATCCCACCAGGAAGTGATCTGTCCATGACAAAGGAGTGATGTTAATTTCCTCCACATCCAGATCACCATCCACCTGTCCAGCAGTAAACACCAGGTCCAGCGTGTGTCCCGCATCGTGCGTCGGGGCAGATATTCTCTGAGACAGACCCATGGTTGCCATGGCGGCCATGAAGTCCTGAGCCGCAGCTGTCCTTGGGGCCTCAGCGTGGACATTAAAGTCCCCCAGCACCAATAGGCGAGGGCACTCCAACGCCACTGCCGAGATCACCCCGGTCAGCTCAGGCAGGGAGACTGTTGGGCAGCATGGTGGGCGGTACACCAACAGAATCCCTATTCTGTCTCGCCCTTCCAGTACGACATGGAGGCTCTCAAACCCAGTGGACCGCGGGACAGGATACCCAGTGAGATGGATGGTATCACGATAGACTATCGCAACTCCACCTCCCCGCCCCTGTAGTCGTGGCTGCTGCAATACCCGGAAACCTGGCGGGCACATCTGGGAGAGACTTACCCCTCCCGACTCATCCAGCCAGGTCTCCGTAATACACACCAGGTCTGCACCTTCATCCAGGATTAAATCCTGGACTAGGCAGATTTTATTGTTGACTGACCTGGCGTTCAAGAGCAGCAGTTTGAGATTCAGGGGACTGTTGCCCAGACCGCCAAGGGTCAGAGAGATGGGAGAAGGGCCAGAAAGGGGGACAGTCTGCCTGTGACTGACCCTCGTTCTCCTGAAACGGCCTGCCTAGCCCCCACCGCCATATCTTCCGCGACCCGTCACTCTGCTAATGGTGGCTTCCCGCCCCTCCCCTAGACTCCCTCGAGGTGACAAACACATAGCCTTTCAGCGGAGCCTCCTTCCTAACGATGCAACCTAAAAAAGAATCATACACTCCACGCCACTCTCAGTCACTACCACACTCCCCAGTCAATCCACAACCCACTATCTAGCAACACTTCATCCAAACCCCAACCACTCCTGTCCAGAAACCCCCGCCTCCCTCTCACCGAGGCTTGGGTCACATATCTTGGGGAGATGTTAATCACAATGTGACTGGTGGTTTCGCAAATCCATTACTGAGCCAATATATTTCATCATACTTTGCCACTATACTACATCAGCCCTGCACCAAACAAACAGAGGCCCCAATCCTACTGGGACCTTGCACTGCCAGAACTAGTGTTCCAGCAGCACCAGGCCCTTTACGGCAGTGCGAAAGCTGGGCAGCAACGCACACAGAGCAGCGACTCCAGAGGTCTCTCTTAGTGCCAATAAGTTGGTGGCAGAGGCATGTCATGGGAAGGGAGGGCAGGGGGAGTTGGGGTGGGGAGGGAGGAGAGGGAAGGGAGGGTATATCTTGGTGAAACCAGCATGCACTAGGATCCTGTCCCCTCTTTCCCAGGCCACCCCAGTTCTTTCTCTCCTCAGATCTATGCCAACAAAATTGCTGGTGTATGAGAAGACCCACGGGCAGCCTACTGGGGGTAAGTAACCTCTAGCTGACTGTCTAATTGTCCCACCACCACCACCACCACCACTGCAGCTACATTGGTGCCGTCAGATTGGGCGGTGAGTTGTGGATCTAGAAGCCATCAGTTTGAATCCTGCCTCTGCCATGAACTCACTAGCTGGCACATAGCAAGCCACAATCTTAGCCTTAGCCCCTCCCCCATATGCAATTTGGAGATAGTCTACCTTAAAGGGTTGTTGTAAAGATGACAACAAGATAATATATGGGAAACACTGTGAATGTTTGAAAGCACAACATAAATGCTAGCAAAATTAATTCTACGTTGAAACCAGTTGTCCACCAAATCATGGACATCGGTATTACCCTACTGACGTCAGTAAATATACTGGAAAGAGATTGAGGGTATGTGCAGTAAGGGATAGCCAATCTCCCCATCATGTCTAATCTTGATTGGTAAAAGAACGGTTTGGCACTGAATGGCATTTTAGAGACTCGGGAAAGGGTGGATGAATAGGCAATCCAGACACTCCGTGAAAGAGGTTGAACTTGAGTGGTGATAAACTAGAGAGTGGATGGGAAGAGGGAGAAGCAGAGTTTTATATCAATATTTTAAAATGTGAGTCATGGATGTCTTTGATTCACTTGCTTTGTTCCCTCAGCTTTATTCCTATATTTCGTTTGTGAGACTGTCAGATTTCAGTTCTTTTGTCCTGTTGTTGTCCATTCTGAGCTCTCAAAAGTAGGTGGGTGAGCTGTGAAAATGAACCAAGCGCTCTTCCCTGCAGGGCTTCCACTGCTTTCACTTCGTGTTTTACCAGCACCACCATCCATACTCAGCAGTCTTGTCCCACACAATGGAAGGAGGTAGAGCCTGGCTGCCGGATGGAATGGTGTTTTGTTTTTATATGCGCCACTGCTGGAGAGACTGAGTGCACAGCCATAAAGGAAAAAAGTACGGGGGGGGGGGAGTGTATGCAAAATGGCTCAGGTGTGTCTCTGTCACTCTTGCATTTGCAAATCAGCTCCAAAAATCTCCACAGTGAGTACTGAAACCCGTTTTGCTTTAGCTAAATAGGATAAAGCTCCTTTTAGTCACAGACTGTCATGCCATTTTTAACAACAGTGAGCATTCAAAACAGTGCTGTGCCGGTGGGGGGACAGGGGGAGGTGAGGAGTACTGTAATTGTACTGTAGCTGGGAATGTGGAGCTCCACGCAGCTCCAGATGATACCACCATGCCGGTAACGTGAGCTGAGCTGAAAATCCCAGCTGAGGAGTACCAGGAAGTCCATACTTATCCTGCTCAGTCAGCGGAATATTGCAATGATGCCCTGATGTTATTTGTGCTTTAGTGAACTGTTCCTACAGTTAGCATGATCTTCTGGAGACCCACCTAGGTGCCTTGCCCATCCATTTGTTTGCTTAGCAGCAAGCACATGCATTGTCTCCTACTACATGCCTGCTGTCTCCTACTAGGGCTAGGTTTGTTAAGCCTTCTGCACCTTGCTTAGGGAGGTGTGGGCAAGTGAGAAGCAGAGGCCAAAAGTTTAGTCAGGGGTTCAAGTACCAAAAGGAATTAGTCAAGCAGGGGCTAAACTGGGCAGGGCTACTTTGCTGCACTGGAGAACTGCTCAGGCTGCCAGACTGGCTCAGAGGCTGCTGGGAGACTTGGCTTGAGACATGCGCATGAGCGCGCGCGCGCGCGCACACACACACACACACACACACACACACCATGGTAATTAGTGGAAAATCATTCCCTTGGAACCAGGGAACAAACGTCTGCCTTGCTAGTCATTCTGCAGCGTTCTGTAACCAAAATCCAGTTCCTATTGTTACATCTCTAGTACCATCATGCTTCTCTTCTGTTACTCTCTCTGTTTTATCTATTTTTGATTCCTTTCTTAACATTAGCTAGGTAGGAGTGAAAGGTGCCAGCCTGTAACTCCTGCAGGCTAATATCAGCAATCCACACCCAGATAGGCTCTGTACTAGAGGTGATAATGGCTCTTCCTTTCCCTGTCAGGATGTACTGTATCTGTATAATCTGCATAATCCCTTCAAAGTGTATCTGTACTGGGACTGAAGGTGTCAATGACCTCCAACTGAAATGTAGATGGGCTGTGTTGGAACCTGAAAGCTGCCACCAAACCAGACATTTGCACAGGAGACAGCGCCTGTGAACAGAGACAGAACAGAGGTGGCAGGTTAAGGTAAGGATTTGTTGTTGTTGTTGTTCAGTTGTTAAGTCGTGTCCGACCCTTCGTGATCCCATGAACCACATCCCGCCAGGCCTTTCTGTCCTCCACTATCTTCCTGAGTTTGCTCATTTTCATGTTCGTTGCATCGGTGATACTGTCTAACCATCTCATCCTTTGCCTTCCCCTTCTCCTTTTGCCTTCAATCTTTCCCGGCATCAGAGTCTTCTCCAGAGAGTCCTCTCTTCGCATTAGGTGGCCAAAATATTTGAGTTTCAGCTTTAGTACCTGTCCTTCCAGGGAACAGTCAGGCTTGATTTCATTTAGAATTGAATGATTTGATCTCCTAGCAGTCCAAGGGACTCTCAGGAGTCTTCTCCAGCACCACAGTTCAAAAGCATCTATTCTTCGGCGCTCAGCCTTCCTTATGGTCCAACTCTCGCAACCATACATTGCTACTGGGAACACCATCGCCCTGACTATACGAACTTTTGTTGGTATGGTGATATCTCTGCTTTTCATTATGCTATCTAAATTTGCCATAGCTTTTCTTCCAAGGAGTAAGCGTCTTTTAATTTCATGGCTGCTGTCTCCGTCTGCAGTGATCTTGGAACCCAAAAAAGTAAAATCTGTTACTGCTTCCATTTCTGCCCCTTCTATTTGCCAGGAATTGATGGGCCCAGATGCCATGATCTTAGTTTTATTAATGTTGAGTTTCAAGCCAACTTTTGCACTCTCCTCTTTCACTCTCATCAAGGGGCTCTTTAGTTCTTCTTCACTTTCTGCCATTAGGGTGGTATCGTCTGCATATCTGAGGTTGTTGATATTTCTCCCGGCAATCTTGATTCCGGCTTGCGATTCATTCAGCCCTGCATTTCTCATAATGTACTCTGCATATAAGTTAAATAGGCAGGGTGACAATATACAGCCTTGCCGTACTCCCTTCCCAATTTTGAACCAGTCGGTTGTTCCATGGCCGGTTCGAACTGTTGCTTCTTGACCCGCATACAGGTTTCTCAGGAGACAGGTAAGGTGGTCTGGTACCCCCATCTCTTTAAGAATTTGCCACAGTTTGTTGTGATCCACACAATCAAAGGCTTTTGCGTAGTCAATGAAGCAGAAGTAGGTGTTTTTTTGGAACTCTCGTGCTTTCTCCATGATCCAGCGCATGTTGGCAATTTGATCTCTAGTTCCTCTGCCTCTTCGAAACCCAGCTTGTACGTCTGGTAGTTCTCGGTCCACGTACTGCTGAAGCCTAGCTTGTAGGATTTTGAGCATAACCTTGCTAGCATGTGAAATGAGTGCAATTGTGCGATAGTTTGAACACTCTTTGGCACTGCCCTTCTTTGGAATTGGAACGTAAACTGACCTTTTCCAATCCTTTGGTCACTGCTGAGTTTTCCAAATTTGTTGGCATATTGAATACAGCACTTTCACAGCATCATCATTTAGGATTTTAAGTAGCTCAGCTGGGATATTATCATCTCCACTAGCTTTGTTGTTAGTAATGCTACCTAAGGCCCACTTGACTTCACTCTCTAGGATGTCTGGCTCTGGGTCAGTGACCACAAGATCTTTCTTGTATAGTTCTTCTGTGTATTCTTGCCATCTTTTCTTAATCTCTTCTGCTTCTGTTAGGTCTCTGCCTTTTTTGTCCTTTATCATGCCCATCTTTGCACAAAACGTTCCCTTGATATCTCCAATTTTCTTGAAGAGATCTCTAGTCCTCCCCATTCTGTTGTTTTCCTCGATTTCCTTGCATTGTTCATTTAAGAAGGCCTTCTTATCTCTCCTTGCTATTCTCTGGAATAAATGAAAGGTAAGGATTACCAGTAGTCAAACAGATCAACTAAGAACATATTTGAATTTTGATTAATATAAGAGTTCCTAAGAGTTCCAAAGTGACGGACCATTCTGTTCTCACCCTGCACAAACTAGGATGCTCTGGGTTATCTGACACCGAACGTCTTTGACAGATAGGCAAACGTTTTAGGGCGTGTTGTGTGGAAGTCAATGGAATGGCTCTTCTCACTGACACATTGTTATGACATGCTAGATGGGACCAAGCAATAAAGCACTTATTAAAATTCCTGGCAACTTGAGTTGAGTTCTCTGAGCTCCCTGGCCACTGTCTGCTAAGATTGCATTTAACCAAGTGAGAACTGGTCTCCCAGATTAGGTGAAATTACCCTCATTTGGTACATACTGTATGTGCCTCTAGAAATCAATGTATCGGATGGCTGCTGAGAACTGTTTCTGCTGCCTTTTTGGTTGCTTTTCGTTTCTGTTGACATTTTAAGCTGCTTAATTAGCAGCTTAAAATCTAGTTGGAAGCAAAACCAAGCAGTGTATATATACAGAACAGACTCTAGAAATGGCTGCTCGATCAATTAGATCGAGCAGCCATTTCTCTAGAGTCTGTTCTGTATATATACACAGTTTGGTTTTGATTCCAACTCTACACACACAGACACACAGACACACAGACACACAGACACACAGACACAGAGAGAGAGAGAGAGAGAGAGAGAGAGAGAGAGAGAGAGAGAGAGAGAGAGAGAGAGCCAGGGATAGCCAAGGGGATTCAGGTTTCTGTTACCCTTCCACAAGCTGGACTGCATGATCTGGACAATGTATAGTATATAATCAAGGATAGCACCATGGATTGGATTCACATAACCAAATGTAACCTTTCTGATTCACTTTCTGTTTCTGCCTTATGGTAGATAGTTTCATGTGTCTGGAAATAACTGTTTTTTAGAGGCTTTCAGAAATCTGTGATGTGAAATACATCACATAGTGAATCATTAAGAAGACTGGGATGTGTACTGTGGTTGTATGTCAACTCATGCAGTGACTAAAAACTAACTTTGAAGTGTAAACAAGAGCTAGTTAAATCCACTGGGGCTGCTTGCTAGAGCCTGCCCTTAACTCAGGGACTTGACAATAAGCCAAAGCAGCCAGAATGTGGAGCTCTCCACTTCTACGGCTTTCCTCTCCGAGTATGTCTGCCATGTTAGGGGGGGTTAGAGGCAGGGCGTGTCCGAGTATGTCTGCCATGGGGGGGCGTGTCTGCAGGGCATGTCCGAGTATGTCTGCCATGGGGGGGTGTTAGAGGCAGGGCGTGACGTCACGTGCCCACATCACATGGGGGCGGCGACACGGGGGTGGGCGGCAGCCCCTCCCCCGTGGGGGCGTAGCGATGCTGCTGACCTGAGGCAATATACAAAATAAATGCATATTATCAGCACAATAACATTAAGAACACAAGAAAAACCCTGTTGGATCAGGCGGGCCAAAGGCCCATGCATTATCTTATTTTCCCCCAAGCAGGAGCCATAGGCATCTCTCTCTCCCTCCTGCCTCTACTCCCCTGCAACTGGTATTCAGGGGCACAGTGTTGCTGAACCTGGAAGTAGCAGCACACAGTCATCACGATGATGAGTAACCATTGATAGACCTGTCCTGTCCTCCACGAATTTGTTCAACCCCCCCCTCCGCTTTCAAGTCTTCCAGGCTAGTGGCCATCTTGTGGCAAAATGTTCCACAGACAAATGATGTGCTGTGTGAAGAAGTACTGTACCCTATATGCTCATGTGTAAGTCTAAAATTTATGGCTTGAAAAATGACCATGAAAACCTGGGTCGACTTATACACAAGGCTTCTAAGAACAGCTGCTTGGTGGGGTGGGGACTGGACTGAGAAGCAGGACACGTGGGGGTGGGTTAAAAAAAAAGCTATTTACCTTGTTCTGAAGCATCACAGAAATGGAGCTCTTCTCCAAACAGGAAGAAACATGAAGGAGCTTATGGTGGGAGTTGTAATCTTTGTGAGGACTGCTGTTATGGATGTATAGTACTGTACTGTACTCCTCACAAAGCCTACAACTCCATAAGCAACTTCACCTTTGTTTCTTCCTGTTTGGAGAAGAGCTCCGATGGTTGTACATTCCAGTCTTCAGTTCTTCAGAGCACACCTTACTTTGAATTACAAAAATCATGAAGGCCACAGGTGATGAACAGAGATATGGTTGCTCTTCCTCTCCTCCCCCCCCCCCAATGCAAGGCTATCCACCTTTCCTCCCCTACATATAGATTAGATATTGAGCAATCATCCTGGAATGGGGACTTCATTGTGCCAAGCCTAAAATGCAAATGGGTCATGCTCTTGCTGACAGAATAGACTGCAGTTCTGTGTACACTTATCCTCAAGTCGACACGCACAGGAGGAATTAGTTGTGAATAATTGTACCCCGAGGCATGTTTACTTAAAAGTAAAACCCTCTGCAATTAATGGCAAAGTGAGCAAAGGAGTGCAGTCAGGTTGAATTTAATGGGATGTATGCACTTGCTCCAGGACCTATAGCAGGACTTACTTCTGAGTAAAGAAGTATAGGATTGGGTTCTTAGCCTCATGAACAGCAATGCTCTGACTCAGTATAAGGCAGCTTTATATGTTGTAACTTTGATGTAGTTGTAGCAAAGGTTAGCTAGACTGTTGGTCATTCATGCATGCCTAGGTAAAGGTATATCCTGCTCGAATGCCAATCGTGTCCAACTCTAGGGTGTAGTGCTCATCTCCATTTCTAAGGCCGAAGAGCCAGCGCTGTCCGAAGACGCTTCTGTGGTCATGTGGCCGGTATGCCTAGCTTGTTCCAAATGATGCAGCTCAATCCTCTGCATCTCTACTTGGGAGGAAGTCCCACTGAGGTCAATGGGCCTGAGGGTGTTTAGAACTGCAGCCATGCAACAGCATCCTAGCCATGCCTACTTTGAAATCCCATTGAATTCAGCAACGTTTACACCCATGTAAGTGTTCATAAGATTGCTGCTGCAGCCTTAGTTGTGACTCACTTTTCCTGGATTGGGACCATTGTTACTAACAAGCAGATTATACAAGGCAACAAGTGACCTTCACTACTGCAAAAGCATCACTTTGTGATACAGCCAAAGCCAAAGTGCAACCCAAACAATGTGCCTTTGAAAGCACAATTCGGAGTTGGTAGTGGTAGTAAGTGCACCTTACTGAATTCCTGGGGCAATGAACATGTGAATATGCCTTACAGTACACAAAGTCAGACGATTGGTCGACTTATGAACAGTGGTTCTCCAGGATCTATGGCAGGGCAAGGATCTTTCCCAACACTTGCTACTTGATCCTTTTTAGCTGGAGATGCAACCTTCTGGCACACAGCACATGCTCTACACTGAGCTACGGACCCCTTCCTTTAAGGACAAAGCTTGGCTCTAGTCTAGGGAGTCCTCATCCTATAGTGATGTCTCTCACAGAGAGAGAAGGATTAGTACCAACTTTTCTACACCAGGCAGCTACTGAGGCTAATCTGAACAGAAGTCTTCTGACGGCCTGATGATGCAGGACATTTTTTTTTCAACCATTCCTGTGGCCCAGGGCATGTTTTCAGTTTATTTGGTATTGATGCCTGAGCCAAATCAATGAGGCTGGGATATATCCAATGCCGCTGAGAAGAGCAATCCAGCAGGATGGAATGCTGAGGCCGCTTATCAGTCAATCTAGATAAGGAGTAATTAGTCTTTTTTGCTTTCAGTCATTCTAGAGATTTTGCTGGGAACATCAGGGATTTCTCTCCTTTTTTTGACAGACTTTCTATTGATTTCTGGAGGGGGGGGAATCAGAAGCTGGCAAGAAGCAAGCTGTGAGAGTGGATTTTCTCCCCCTTCCATAAAATTCTGCTGCAGTTCTGTTCTCCTGAATTGCCTTCACTCACTCTGTTTTAATAGGGGCAAGACATGTCGGTGGGCTAACTTACCGGTAATTGTAATCCGTCAACACAGGTGCTTGCGGACTTGCACCAGCCAAATGGCAGACACAGGTCTGAGTTGACCCGTTGTGGGAACTGTGGCTTTCCCTGGGGCAAGGGGACAAATGTCCCCGTACCTCGAGGAGACCTTCCACCTCCTACTTTCCCCCACAGGATGCAGTGTAGCCCACGCTTCATCGGTGCGGGGAAAGTTAGGTAGGATTGGGCTGTAAATCATTGTTTAAACTAAGGCATAGCTATAGAAATTAGTTTCTATAGCTCTCTCTCTCTCTCTCTCTCTCTCTCTCTCTCTCTCTCTCTCTCTCTCTCTCTCTCTCTCTCTCTGTGTGTGTTACATATAGCCAATTAATATGGCTATATATCGTCTGGAAAATTAATGTTACAATAAAGTCAAGATTTCAATTTGTTTTTCAATGCTCCTTTCAGTTTTCTACAATATATGTTTGGTCACCAGGGCTAATGTCCAAGTCCTGTTACACCAAATCACCACAGAGGGAGGCTCAAGAGACTTCCAAGAATACTACAGATTCTAGCTTCAGTCAAAGAATATAATATACAGAATCACAAAGGGGGGGGGGGGGCTTGTAGGCCATCTAATGCAGCCTCCTGCTCAATGCAGGAAATCCAGAATTAGAACATCTCCAGCACATCATTGTCCAGTCTCAGTGTGAAGACTTCCAGCAAGAGAGAGTTTTCCCCCCACATATTTATACCACCCTTCCTCCAAGAAACTCGGGGTGGTGTACATGGCTTGTTCCCTCCTTTTGTCCTCACAACAACCCTGTGAGGAAGGTTAGGCTGACAGATAACGACTAGCCCAAGGTCACCCAGGAATCTTCATGGCTGAGCAGAGATTTGAACCTGGATCTTCCAGGTCTAAGTGCAACACCAGAACCACTACACCATCCTGGCTCTCACTCCCAGGTAATTGCTTCTACCGTTGAACTGCTCTCACCTTAAGTCATTTCTCCTAACGGTCAACTCAAATCTACCCTCCTGCAATTTCAGCCCATTAGTTCTAGCCCTCCTTTCTGGGGCTGCAGAAAACAAGTCTTTGCTCTCCTCTGTGTGACTGCCATGGCTGGCCCAAGACCTTCCAGTCCATGAGATGGTGTGCCTAATGCCGTCGTCCCCCTCTTATCTAGAGGTGAGTCAGCCTTGCGCTTCCCACTTTCTGGGATTGGAAAAGGAAAAGGGGGGTCAGAACAGAAGAGTAAGTGTGGAGAGGACATTTGGATGCTCTGCTCACCACGCTCCTTTCCTCCATGTTTCCTCTTCCATTCTGTGTCACCCCCCCTTTCCTTTTCCAATGGAGGGAGTGGGAGGAGGAGAGCAATGGAGGCAGCTGGGTGGATGGAAGTGGGTGGATGGAGGTGGGTGCCTCTGCCGATCTGCTGCCCGAGGTTGTCCAGGTATTTGAAGAGTGGTGCCATCATGTCCTTCCTCAATCTTCTGTTCTCCAATCTAAACATACCCACTTCTTTCAATTTTTCCTCACAGAACTGGCTTTCCAGCCCATCTTTGTTGCCTGTTTCTGAACTCATTCCAATTTGCCTACCTCTTTCTCATAGTCTGGTACCCATAAATGGACACAGTACCCATCAGTACAGACTACTCATTCATTCTAGGTCTTCTGCCAGAACTAAGTTTTGTAAAAATATCCAATCAGGGCCATCTTTGTATTATATGGAATAACAGAACTGGTCATATCTCTAATCTTATCCTAACCATCTTTTCAGAAATTTGCAGACAAAGGGTGCAATCCGATCCTACTTACGCCACCATGGTAACCAGCAGCACAGTGAAAATGGGAGGCCCCAGAATAGAAAGGGGATTCAAATCCCCTTTGAATTCCTCTTTTGGAGGGAATTTGAATCCCCTTCCGTTCTGGGGCCTCCCGTTTTCGCTGCGCTGCTGGTTCCAACGGTGGCGTAAGTAGGATCGGATTGCGCCCAATGTCACTTTTGAGACATAGTCTGTGATTACAAGTCAAGGCCAGGCAGCCAAAGAAAACATTCAATGGGTCTGAAACACTTAGAAGTGAAGCTGTTAACAACACCTAATGCAGCTATATGCTTGTCAAAGATCTCTCTTGTTTAGCCTCTCAATTAGGTAGGTGATAATGATTTCTATTTTTACAGCTGTGAAACTCGCACTATGAGGTCTAACTTGCCCAAGGCCCATGCAGTGAATCTATAACTGAGTAGCAATGTCCCTGGTCTATAGCAAAAGCTGCAGTTCTCTGCACACTTCCTTGGGAGTAAGCCATATTTAATGCAGTGGGACATTTCTGAGAAAACATGCATACAATCCAGCTGCACAGCTGTCTGTGTCTAACACAACCTAGGGGCTGGTTCATCACTACTTGTGCAGGCACTTTAATTTGATATGAGTGATGTGCCGCATAGCCAATGCACAACTGATTTCAATCTGTGACCAAAGCCACACTGAGACCTCTCATGCTTTGATAGGTACAACGTATGTTGTGATGTCGCCGTCTTCCTGCTATGATGAAGTGGCAGACCTGGTCGTACTGTTGGCTAGACCACCTTTACCCTCTGCATGGCATTGCTCAGATATATTCAAAAACTGGTCTCTAGCAATCAGTAGATTTGTTTGTGCTTTTATCTGTCCGTCAACATCTCTCTTTCTCTCTCTAATATTCTGAAACCTGGTAAATGCTAATGACCTTACAGTAATTTTGTGAATTGCTGAATGCAAGGGAATGTTGGCAGGCACCTAAATGCGACTGTCACCACTCACTGGTGAGTGTCTGTAAAATGTAGACCTTGGTGGGATTTCACCAAATTTATCTGGCTAGTCAGTATTCATATCTGCAAGCTGACATTTGCCAAATCTGAACAGTCACTGCAACACACACACACACATTGCACTGAGCAATAACAGCATGTGATGCTGCCTGATTCTGCTGTCACAGGTCTTTTAGGGCTCCTGACATTACTTTTTCTGATTTGGGTCCTGAATATTTATTTAAGGAAGTGGTCAAGCAATAGCCACAGACGTGTATCCTTGTAATGTACAGAGACATACTCAGGCTCTCAGCTGAATGATCCAGGAGCTTTCCCATACATGTGGTTCAAATACTCTCATCAGGCTTTTGAGCAGCATTCAGCTCTGGGCCCTTCTTTTGTTAGGATGGGAAAAATTGTGTGGAGTGGTCCTTGTAGCTGCAACTTGTCTTTGATCTCGTAATGTTTCCCAGCGTCAGCTACTGGCATGGAGCAGGGTGTTGCCTACATCTATCACGGGAACTCTAGCCCTTTCCAGATATTGGCTGTCAGAAGGGATCAGGAAGACTTCAGCTCTTTGTTTTCTCCCACTGAACACAGGAGCAGCGCAGTTTGAAATAAATGTTCTATTCGCTTACAATTAGTTGAGGAAAATATTTTACTGTTAAGTCAGACATTTCCTTTGCAAGGAAAATGTCCTGTGTCAACGAGTTTTCAGTGGTACCGAGAAGTTACCAAATACAGAGATAACGCAGGTTATAATGCTGCCTGTGTTTGGAAGATGGAAATACAGTAAGTATCACTGTCTCTCCCATTGCTGGAGTTTAAAATGCATTACCCCAAAGAGGAAAGGTGGAAGCATCTGGTACTACCTGGGTGCTTATCATCAGACCAAGTTGGCCTGCAGTTTGGTTCTATATATCTCCTTAACAAAAGCATGTCCCTTATGTTTCTTGTTTGCCCTCCATGGTGGTGGGGAACAGTTTTACCTGATTTTAATAGTTTCTCCTTGCTCAGTTGTGTAACATTAGTGCCATCTGTTGGGAATCAGGAGTAAGTGCACATAGGACTGGATTGGATTATACTGGGTCAGACCACTGGTCCATCATTCTAACCCGGTATTCAGGGTCAGCCCACCCACGGGGCTGGCCGATGTGGCCACTTTGAGTGATGGGCTGGAGGGGACTGGAAAACTGACAGGGCTGCCCTTCAAACCATGCCTGCCTGCTGCCTCCCTCCAGCCTGCAGCTCACCCAGCTGCTTCAACTGATTCTCTGGTCCTCCTCTTGGTTGCTGACAGCTAGTGAGAACGAAGAGAATCCAAGCAGCCCACCTCTTCTCCTGGCACTGCCAATGCTGCAAGCAGTCACGGTGGCAGAACTGCAGGAAGAAGCCACAGGTGGATCCTGTTCCGATTGCTCACTTCCACCACTGATCAGAATACGTTTGCTCCACTTTCTTCTCCTTCTCAGGGCCGCTGAGAGCTGGCATTGAGCCCGCGGGGCAAGATGCCTAATTGCCCCCCCTTCCTAAATTTTCCTACAAACCAGGTGCTGATGCTACTACATTTTTTAAAACAAGTTTTTAATTGATAGTTTCAACTTAGCATGAGCAAGATTGAAACTAAATGAAAACATTTATCAGAATGGGATAATTACCTTGTTTATTAAAACAACATTGTTTACAAAGCCAAGTGAAAAAAAATCCACAAATCTAGCATTTTGGTTATTGATACATTACTAAACTATTTAATTGCCAATGTCAATACAGTCGGGCCTCACTATCCACAGGGGATCCGTTCTGGACCACCCTGCAGATAGCGAGGATCAGCAGATATGGGGGGCCAAAGAAAAAAGTTTTAAAAGAAAAAACGCGGGTTTTTTTAACCGTTTTGAAGCAAACCACTGCATGTTCTTGCTTTAAACAGGCTAAAATCGCACTCCAGAAGCCTCTTCTGGGTCGTGCGACTCCTCCTCCCTCTCCCAAAAGCTTCAGAATGCTTTGCAATGCATTCTGGGGCAACCTTGGGAGGGGGGAGCATGACCCGGAAAAGGCTTATGGAGTGTGATTTTAGCCTGTTTAAAGCAAGAACACACAGTGGTTTGCTTCAAAACGGTTAAAACCCCCCACGTTTTAACCTTTGTTTTTCTTTTTACAGTGGACCTCACAGATCCAGGATCCGCAGTGAGTCAAATCCTCAGATCCCTGATCCATAAGATAAGAACATAAGAAGAGCCCTGCTGGATCAGGCCAAAGGCCCATCTTGTCCAGCTTCCTGTATCTCACAGTGGCCCCACCAGATGCCTCAGGGAGCACACAAGACAACAACATACCTGTATCCTGTTGCCACTCCCTTGCATCTGGCATTAGGGATAGCCTATTACTAAGACCAGGAGGTTGCTTTCCCCATCATGGCTTGTAACTTGGGATGAACGTTTCCTCCATAAATCTGTCCAATCCCCTTTTAAAGGCATCTAGGCCAGGTGCCATCACCACATCCTGTGGCAAGGAGTTCCACAAACTAATTACACAGTGGGTAAAGAAATATTTTCAATTTAGATCGAAAACTTTCATGGCTCGTCGTTACACACACATGTCGAACAAATACGGGAATCACCGCCATGGAATAAAAGAACGATTTTACTGACTTCCGACTGCAGGCTGCCCTTGAGGAAACCCGCTGCAGTCGGAAGTCAGTAAAATCGTTCTTTTATTCCATGGCGGTGATTCCCGTATTTGTTCGACATGTGTGAGAAATATTTTCTTTTGTCTGTTTTAATACTCCCTCCACTCAATTTGAGTGAGTCCCCTAGTTCTAGTGTTCTGTGAGAGGGAAAAGAACTTCCCTCTTATGGCACGCTTATGGTAAGCTTATGGCACGTTTGCGGTAACTCGGAGTCTAGTACCACCGGTGGAGGCCAGCATACGATTGAGCTTTTGGTCAACTAACAGCCCATTCCAACCCAACTCCTCTCCAAGTCAGGCATAAGTGTGGCCTAAGTGCAGCCTAAGTTAGGCAGAAGTTATGCCTGAGGTAGGTCAGAGTTATGCCTGAGTTAGGCAGGCTGCAGTTTCTGTGGCCCAGCACCACCCCAGGATCCAGGCAACACTTACCTCCCAGGCAGGCAGGCTCTTCTCCAGGCTCCGTGTCTGGCTCAGGCATGTGCAGGCCTCTGTCTGCATGTGTCAGCGTCCATCCATGGCAGCTGCTGCAGGGTCTGTCGCAGCCCGGTCGCAAAGGGGCTGACCGCAGGCATGGGGGTTGCGCCAGTCATGTGGTGGGCGCAGGGCAGGTGACAGGTGAGCGAGGTGCCTGAGCCAGCCGCCACAGGGCACCCTGTGGATCAGCCACCTGCTGCAGGGGAGAGTGGCCGTCCCCTCCCTCCTGCAGAAGGTGATGCCACCCCCAAGCCACGTTGAGGCTGCACTGGGGGGTGAGCGGGGGAGGGAAGGGGAGGGGGTGGGAACGTCACACACAAGGGGGGTCTCATGAGGACTGGAACTGCCTCTGACATGACTCGCCCGTGCGCTGCCTGAAGCCCTGGGCCTCCAAGCCCGGGGCAATGCCCACAAAGAAGGCATCCCGGCGTGCCTGCTGCTCTGTGCCCCGGCCAAGACCGAGAGATGCCTTGGGCTTGTCTGCTGCGAGCGTGAAGGGCTCACACAGCTCATCACACCCCCAGATGGGGCGACGACGGCGCCTCACGGCAGGCGCTCTGGCAGGGTGGGGGGTGGCCAGCAGCCATCATCAGGGAGTGGGAGGGGAAGCAGACACACAGGCAGGCAGACAGGGGGTGCTGGGGAGTGGCATGGGTGGGTCAGAGACAGACAGACAGACAACAAGGCTGGTGGGAGACAGATTCCGAGAGAGGGGTCTGCAGAGACCGATAGGGACACAGGGGGCGCTCCGCAGATGAAGGTGATGCATAAACAGGCGCCTCTTATGCAGATAGACTTTGGGCGGAAGTGGCTGCATTACGGGCGGACCTTCGACGGAGGCGCCTGCATTATGGGCGGAACTTCAACGGAAGCGCCTTCATTACGGGCGGACCTTCGACGGAAGCGCCTGCATTACGGTCGGACCTTCGATGGAGGCGCCTGCATTACGGGCGGACCTTCGACGGAGGCGCCTGCATTACGGGCGGACACCCTGGCTGTCACTGTTTGCCTGCCTGAGAGGCCCCCCCGACTCCCCCCTCCCCTCTGTGCCATGGGGGTCTGGCAGCGCCCCTGCTGGGTTCTCCCAGGGAAGGCCATGGCAGTCCCTGGATGGGACTCATGTAGGGGCTTCAGTGCTGGGGGCTGTCTGTGTGTGTGGGGCAATGCTTGTGTAACATTGGGCACATATGTTTCACTGGGGCTCTGCCCGAGGGGCGTCTTTATTGTTCTGGAGCGTTAGCAGAGATGGTCAGGCGAGGCTGCCAGGGGTAGGCACAGCAGCCACTCAGAACGTAGCAGCAGCATCAGGCATGCCCCATGGACCTGGAAATGCAGGCTCTTCCCCTGTGGAACCACAGCCTGCTCCATAGAAAGGGGAGGGACAGCAAGTAGGCAGCCAGGGAGGTGGAGCAGCAGCAGCAGCAGCTGAGGAGGGTTGCAGGGCAGGCTCCCAGACCTCTGGCAGCATCGAGGCAGAGGACCGTGGGGCAACCAGACTGCAGGCCCAGGGGTGCTCCCAGGAAGGTAGGTGGTAGTGGACGTTCCTGGGGTGACAAAAAACAAGGGGGAGTTACATGTCAGCTGGTATGTGGAAGCAGTCACCATTGACGACAAGCCAGTGTGTCGGTTGCAAAGGCCTGCAGGGAGAGAAATAAAACACAGTTGATAGGTGTGACACACATAGCATGGTATGAGCTGCTTACCTGGATGTAAGGAGAGCATGAGCCTGTAAGGGGAAAGGGTCAAAGAGAGAGACAACAACACAACTTGGGGGTCACAACCATGGCAAACCTAGCAATACTGACCTGTCAGTAGACCCTGTGGAGAAAAGGGGGGGGGAACAGCTGGTGTCTACATAAGGCTAACAGTTCCACACTTGTGGCATTGTCTGCTCACATGACTACAGGCAGCAATCAGACACAACAGTAGTAAAGAGGCATGTATCCTATATATCATAGCAGGCAAAGCAGGCAGCTATGAGACAACACATTGGTAGAGAGGCATGTCATGGCAGGCTATGCAGGCAGCTATGAGACAAGAAATTGGTAGAGAGGCATATCATGGCAGGCTATGCAGACAGCTATGAGACAACACATTGGTAGAGAGGCATGTCATGGCAGGCTATGCAGGCAGCTATGAGACAAGAAATTGGTAGAGAGGCATATCATGGCAGGCTATGCAGACAGCTATGAGACAACACATTGGTAGAGAGGCATGTCATGGCAGGCTATGCAGACAGCTATGAGACAACACATTGGTAAAGAGGCATGTATCCTTCCTATATTTCTAAATGCAAAGAGGCAGCAGTCAGACCACATGTCAGCACAAACCCTGCTCTTACCTGCTGGTGTTGTTGCCTGGGGGGGGGAAGAGGGGCTGGGAGAAAGACATGGGTTAGCAAACACTTGCATGGAGGCAGCTGCCCAGGCACAGCTGTAAACAGGTTGGCCACAGCCAGAACAGCCCTCTCTGCCCTCTCTGCAGAGAGGAGAAGAGAGAAGTGGGGTGTTTGTGAATTTTGCCCTCCACCGACAAAGTCCCACTTTGTGGCTGTGGGGGACAGAACCCCACACCACGTGCTCAGAGAGAGGGAGAGAGTGACTGGAGGTCTGGGGCTGGGCTTTTGTGGGAATGAGGCTGGGTGGGGCTGGGTGCTGATAGGCTCCCTATCTTAGGCATAACTCTGTCGGTTTCCAGACCTAGCAGGCCCAACTCCGTCCTAACTCAGGAGTAGGGTGTTAGAAATTTTCAGGAGAGGGCTGGCTTGGGTAAGGTAAAATGGCTCCTATGGGTCTCCTCGAATTTGGGTCCACCTTTTTGGTCGACCTAAATTTTGTGTCAGCATTTGTGTTGGAGGGGGCGTGTCTGTGCTTGCCAGGGTCTGGAATCCAATGTTAATTGGTTGCCGCCCCCGTTACACCCACGGTCCGCCCATGTTCCGCCCACTTTTAGGTCAACTTTAGGTCTGACTTGTGCTGCTTAGCCCTTGGGTTGGAATGGGCTGTTCTTAGTCAGTCGGTCGTAACTTCGACCTAACTTTGACCTAACTTCGCCCTAAATGGTTGCGTTCCAGACCTAACTTCGACCTAAACGACTTAGGCTGACTTTAGGTCTGACTTGGGCTGCTTAGCACTTGGGTTGGAATGGGCTGTAACAAGCTTTCAATGTTCTTGACTTCAATATCAATGGTAGTATTTCGAGCTTGTAGTAGTTTACTTCTGTAATCAATTGATACCAGCAAATTTAACCAGATTGATGTTGTGATTGTGCACTTGAATGATGTGATATATTCCAAAACACCCTGCAGCACAGAATGTGTCTCTGCAAACAGATGTAGCTTATTCAAAGACTGCACAGCAATGACAATCTTATCTAAATGAGCTGTAATGTGTTGTACAGAATCTACTCCTGCACTCCGAGTATCAGACACTGAATGTAGAGAATGTCCAATACGCTCTTTCAGAATTTCCCATTGGCACTTTTGTGACACCTTAGGCCAGTGGAGCGCTCGCTCCACCAGCCTAAAGTTACGGTGGATTGCATTGTAAAGCTCTCTAAGTTCTCAGAAAGGGGCATTTCCCAGCCCTACTTGGAGATGCCAGGGACCGAACCTGGGATTTTCCGCATGCAAAGCATGCTCTACCACTGAGCGATGTCTTCTCCCTCCACATAGGTAGGGCTATGTCTCTCTCCCATTTAATCTTTTATTAGATTTTAAGTTCAGTACAGTTGGCCCTCAGTATCCGCAGGGGTTCCATTCCTGGAGCCCCTGCAGATACTGAAATCCATGGATACCGGGGTCCAAAGTAAAATGGTTCTAAAAAGAAAAAAAAAGGTTAAAAAGTGTTTCCCTTACCTTTTTGGTGCAAACCGCTGCGTTTTCTTCATTCTACAAGCTGAAATTGTGCTCCGGAAGCCTCTTCTGGGTTGCACAACTTCCCCCTTCCTTCTCTCCAAGTTCCCAATGCATTCTGGAGCTATTCTGGAAAAGGGAGGGGGAGTCACATCCCCAGAAGAGGCTTCTGGAGCGCGACTTCAGCTTGTAGAATGAAGAACACACAGCAGTTTGCAGCAAAAAGGTAAGGAAAATGTTTTTTAACCTTTTTTAGAACATTTTACTTTGATCCTCTGTATCCGTGAAGTATCCGTGGTGAGACAAATCCGCGGATGCTGATGTCGCGGATATGGGGGGGGCAGCTGTACTACAAGAATTATTGAATAAATATTGGAAATAGTGACACTCTGTCTCTGCCATCATCTATCTGATCCCCACCTGTTATGAAACCATGACTGCATTACCAAATCCTGCACTGACCAGTCCAGAGGCACCATTTTTGCCTCTTGACACTGTTCTGACTCATATATATGTTATTTGTAATTATTTTACAACATTTATATCCTGCCTCATTGTCAAAGTTGGCTAATGACAAATTTTAAAATACAATAAAGCATTAAGGGGAAAGGAGAAGATCAGAAGAGTGGAGGCCAGGAGTATCTGTCCAAAATGTCAACCTCTGAAATGGTCTAGAGACTCTAGGCACAAATATCATCACACATTTTATCTTTGTTTTCTTCTTGATCCTTTTCTTTCCTGCTTGACCTGCACACATCCAGATATTCTGAAACGTCATGAGAGTCCAGATTATAGGGAATTGTCTTAGTTCAAGATGCCTACATCTATACTGTATACACATACGTTCCTACAACCAAAGGGACATATTTAGAAATCTCTTGCCAAAGGTTCCTATAACTTTACAGGCCTGTAGCATATGGGTGCAGAAAACCTCAGGGGCTCTATGTTTCCAGCAGTGATCTGGACAAAGTGGATGTTCCTCAGCTCTTCCGAGTGCAATCCAGTATACTCCATGTTGAATCTTGAATTGGATAAGCCATGCTGCCTGATCCTATCTATAAGACTGAATGCAGCGGGACTTACTCACAACAGAGCACCAAGATCAAGGCTAATAGAGAAAGAACTGTAAACACAGAAAATAAAGAGACTACATCAGAGGAAAAAAGTTGGATTGCTCTGCCATTTATTAAGGGGGTAACAGATAAAATTGCCAGGGTCTTACAACAAGGTAACGTCAAAACAATATTCAAACCCACCACCAAGCTACAACAATTATTAAATAACCCTAAAGACAGTAGACCACCATTGTCCAATGCAGGAATTTATTCAGTACCATGTGAATGTGGTCGTTGTTACATTGGGATGACGGGGAGCTCTATAAGGACTAGGATCACCGAACATGAAAGATCGGTGCGGCTTTGCCATCCGGAGCTGTCTTCAATTGCAGAGCACTCTCTAAGTACAGGACATTCCATTTTGTTTGAAAACACCAGGTGCTTAAAGAGTGAGAATAACACCAAGATCCTTCGTAATTTAGAAGCTTTAGAGATAAGCAAAAGACTGATGGGGTGCTTCTTAATAGGCAACAGGACCTAGCATTCGTGAATAAAATCTGGTTGCCTATTATACATAGTGCTTTTCAGCAGAAAACAACGAAAGGAGAAAGTGATCATGAATCCACTGAAGGCTTGACAGGCAGCGCCGCTGATGTTTCCGGTGTGGCTTCCGCTTCTAATTGACAGTGTCTGCACTCCATGTTTTCCCACTCTTTTTTCCTTTTAAACTAAGTGCGCTGAGAATGGACATTCATCTTGATCCTTTGGGATTCCTTTGAAGAGGTTCCGAGAGTCGAAACGAAACGTTGGGACTCTATCTGCAAACCTCGGATTTTAATTGTATTTTTTCCGTTCGCGACTGCCGTCTGGAGACTCGTGAACGTGTAGGATACTATTTTTATCCTGGGCTGCCTTTCAAACATGGCATCTTTACTCGTAAATATAAAAACTTGTAATATTACTCCTAAGTTTTCAAGGGCTCAAAACGTTTTTGTTTCGGCTAGCGTTTGGGTGATGACTGCCGCCCGCACTAGTCGCAAACGTGCCGTAAAGCACGTTTGCGGACTACTTTTGAGCTGGGAAGGCCAGCACAAGGCCAGCCTTCCCAGCTTTGCCGGACCCAGGTAGGTCAGGGGGAGGGACGGTGGAGCCAGGAGGGCAGCCATAGGGCCAGCCGCCCTGAGCAGGGATGGGGGCATGGTGTCTGCCATATCCTGGTCCCCACCGGGCGGCTGGGCCATTACACGGCCTCCTCCGACTTCCGCCAGCAAAATAGCTGGCGGAAATCCAAGGAGGCCTATCGGCCCCAGCCACCATTACACTCGGGGAAGGGGACTCTTCCTTTGACCTGCTTCCCCTGATAAGAAAAAGAAGAATCTGCTGCAGAGCAATGAAGTGGCTGCTTCTGTGGGCTGGCATCGTTCATATCAGCCAGCCCCAGAGGCTCTCTGCAATTACATTGCCATAGCCACCTACACCAAAGTACTGTATTATACCTTTTCATTATCACTGAAATTATTAGAAACTTGTGACTTTGGGAATCTTCTGAAGGCTGGAAAGTGGGATATAAGTCTAATGAATATAGATACACCGAAGCCAGGAAGCTCATGCTGTTTTTAAAGTGAGGAAGCTCACTCTGATCCAGAAGGCCAGTTGTGGAGCTTTATATGCATGCTTCAAAATCAGTGGCACTAGGAGGTGCCATAATATAACAAAAGAACTCAAGATGCAATTGACAGGCTTTCCTCCCAGCAAGTCCTCCTCCTTGCAGTCATGCTGTTCAAAGGGGGTTTCTGTGAGAGATGATTAATCTGCCTCTGGAATTTCCCATGATGCATTCTAATTGAAATGCTTTTCCATGTCTTTTTTTTAACGTAGTAAATAGAGGGGCCATGACTCCCCCATGGTCCCATCCTTCAGCCCCCCTGTGAAGGCTTTTGCCCCCCCCCAAAAAAAAACAACAACAAAGAACAAAATTTAAAGCGGTGAAAGCAAAGTAAATAATTCAATTTTATCAATCAGTGTACGACAGTATTTCTATTCTTGTATAATGCCAGCTGCCTGCACCTTTCATAGGGGCAGCGTCATTCGGGTGCCGAGTCTATTCTGGACGGGGTAGCAGTCCTCCTAAAAGATCAGGTTGACAATCTGGGGCTGCTCCTCCTGTAGCCAGTCTTGCTCCTGGATGACGACTTCGGTCGATGACTATGACCAGAGGCACGTTTGCAAAGTTCAGCTGGTGTGCCAACTGCACCCTTTTCTGAGGAAGGCAGATCTGGTCAGTGTAACACCATGCCCTACTCACAGCTAGGCTGCACTACTGTGACACACTTTACACAGGGTTATCTTTGAACAGCCCAGAAACTTCAGCTGTTACAGAATGCTGTTGCACGGGATCCAATTGGGGTCCACGCTATAGTTCCCATGTTGTATCTCTGTACGTTGCCAGCGTGTTTCTGGGCTCAGTTCAAGGTGCGTTTATAACCTTGAAAGCCCTTAGTGGTCTGGGATAATCTCTCCCTACATGAATCTGCCCACCCACTTTATTCAACTCCAGAGCCCCTGCTCGATGTACCCCCTTTCTCTGAAGTCCGTTTGGGGGGCTGATGACAGGGTCTTTGCAGTCTCCAGGCGGTGAAATTCCCTCCCCTTTCTTTGAGCTTGTTGGTTCCCCCCCCCCTTTGTTAATATTTCATCATTTCATGAAAACTTCTTTGTTCAGACAGGTGTTTCAATTGAGTTGATGCCCCTGCTAACTGGGCAAGAGGCACTTTTTCAATTGGTGCTCCTCTTCTATTTAGCAGGGGGAGAGTAACTGCCCCCCTTCCACCCCAGCACAGTCTCTTTTCTGGTGACTGTTGCTGGTTGTGTTCTGCACCTTTTTTAGATTGTGAGCCCCTTTGGGACAGGGAGCCATCTAATCATTTGATTTTGTCTATAAACCGCTTTGTGAACTTTTTGTTGAAAAGCAGTATATAAATACTGTTAATAAATAACAACAACAACAACAACAACCTATATCAGTTATTGCTCTCAGCTGGTAATTGATTTTAGCTCTCAGTTCGTTCTTCTAGATTTTATTATTACAGTGGTTCTCAAACTGGTGGGCCATGATACAAGGCTTTCGAAGGAAAAGGGGATTTAAATCCCCTTTAAGGCTTAAAGGGGGATCTAATGGCAATTTAAATCCCCTTTCCCTCCAAAGGCAAAAACAAACCTGCAAAAACAGCCTAAAAAGAGGCTTTAAAAAACCTCTTTTAGGCCGTTTTTTACTTCCTTCACCTACCCCCCATCTTCCTGCAAAAAGCAGCCGAAAAGCAGGGGCGAGAGCGGGGTGGTGGTGCACTCCAGGGGGGGGGAGGGTTTCCTTCTTACTGCATTCGTGCACCACCAACCCTGTGCGGCGGCCGGCGAGATGCGTACTTCCTGGCTGGCCGGCAGTATGAAAGACGATGCTGAAGAGGCTGCGCCTGCGCAAACTTTTGCTACAGCTTCTCTCGCTCCCTTAGTCTTGCTGGCTGAGTCCTCCAGCCAGCAAGACTAAGGGAGCGAGAGAGGCTTCAGCAAGTTTGTGCAGGCGCGTCGCAGCCTCTCCAGCATCACCTTCGATACTGCCGGCCAGCCAGGAAGGACGCATGTGGCCGGCCGCAGACCAGGTGTGTGTGTGCACGAACGTGGTAGAAAGGGAACCCCCCACCCCGGAGTGCACCACCACCCTGGCTGCTTTTGCCCCGACTCGTGTCGAACTTGGGGGCGTGTCAAGCTCCGGAGGGGGTGCACTGCCGCCACAGTGCCACCGAAATTCGGCGCCATGGCAGTGCACCCCCTCCGAGCTCGACACCCCTGCGCCCGGGGACCCACAGCCCCCCCGCCTCCCCCCCCCGCCGACACCACTGGGCCATTGCGTCTGCAAGTAGCTGACCAGCAGAACTCTTTTTTTCATATATATTTAATTTTTATTAATAAACTACTGAACAAAACAAAACAATACAATATATTACGAAAGATTACAGCAAGCGCGAAGCAGTAAGTCCTACTTATATACTATTATATATTTTCTACTTATAATATCTAACTAAGCCTATATCTATAATATATTATTCTTTAAATCCACATTTCATCACTACTTCTCTCACTCTCTCTCTTAAAGAATCTATAAGTGGTTTCCAATTATTCACAAAAAGATTAACTAACTTTTTCTTTATCGTCTAAAAATCTTAATTCCACCAGCGGAAATCTTTCGAGTTGTCCGGGATCTGCTCCACTCGGCTCCTGTAGCGAGTGAGTTGGAGTGTTCAACGGACCGCTGTAATGAGATCGCACGGCACTTTGCAGATAAAATTGCTCAGATTCGCCACGACTTGGACTCTGCTTTAACAATTCCAGAAGTTGTTCCTACGGCATCTTTCAATTCCATCATTATGGATTCTGTTCACTTTATACAGCCTGAGGATGTGGATAGGGTCCTCTGTAGTTTAAGATAGTCTTCCTGCCCGCTTGACCCTTGCCCAGCTTGGCTAATATGATCTGCGCAAGTTGGACTGGCCGATTGAGTGGAACCTATTGTGAATTCATCTTTGCGGGAGGGAGTCTTGAAGACCGCAACTGTGCGTCCCCTCCTGAAAAAACCATCTTTGGATTCCTCCAGTTTAAATAACTATCTGCCAGTTTCCAATCTGCCTTTTTGGGGTAAGGTGATTGAGCGGGTGGTGGCGTCTCAGCTCCAGGGGATACTAGATGAAACGGAGTATCTGGACCCTTTTCAGTCTGGCTTCAGGCTGGGCTTTAGGACGGAGACAGCCTTGGTCACCCTGTTGGATGATCTTCGCTGAGGACTGAACAGGGGGAGTGCATCCCTGCTGGTCTTTTTGGACCTCTCGGCGGCTTTCGATACCATCGACCATGGTATCCTTCTGGGTCGGCTGGCTGAGTTGGGACTAGGGGGCACTGCTTTGGCCGTTCCTACTTGGCTGACAGGTCCCAGATGGTGATGCTGGGAGACGCCTGTTTGGCGCCCTGCCCCTTACAGTGTGGGCTGCCACAGGGTTCTATTCTGTCTCCCATGCTTTTCAACATCTACATGATGTTGTTGCCCTCCTTTTGTGTTGCTGTTTCAGGAAGCTTCCAGGTTGTGGTTGTGGTTTTTGGGTTCAAATTAGCAATGCAAGCAAAGTGCAGCTGGTAGAATTTCCCAAAATGAAACAAAAGCCAGTTCTCTCTTAAGCCAGCCAGCTGGAGTGTGGGTGTTGGGGGGGGGGCACGGCAGGGGAAGTGATTGCTCTGAATAACCAATGGCTTGGTCTTCCTAGACTTATGGGATCTGACTGAGGCCTCATCATGCCATCAGTCCAGTTCAAGTATGCGCAGCCATTTTGGCATTGACCATGCCTTTTCATCGGTTCTGTGGGAAAGGATTAATGACCCTCTCCCAGACCATGCATCTGCTCCTGATCACAGCCACCTGAGGGTGCTTTTCATTAAGCAAAACACATTACAGGTGCACATCTGCATGCAACATCTGGTCTGACCCTAACAAAACAAGCATTAGAAAAACATTATAATGAAGAAGCTGCTGCAATGGGAAGAGAGAATGTTTCCATTTTGGAATTCATCTTATCAACAAGAAAACCATGTACAGTATACAAACCCAATGGGTATATTTTTATTTGCTCAGAATTCACCCCAGATTTTTACATTGCAGTATAAAAAACACTAATACATACATCAAGTGAAAAATTCATCAAAATAAGACCAGGCATCTTCTCCATCAGCAATAGGGAAGGCTCCAAAGACAGACACTGGGACAGATGACATCAGTTATACAACAACCAGTCCCAGGTTGAGCCACAAGATGATCAGCCCAATCCTTTTTCAGTCTTGGTAGGCAAGCAGTGGCTATGGAGCTCCAGCAGGGGGCATCAGCAGCTGCATCTCCAAGACAGCATGTAGCATTCGCATTGTGTGGAATGCTGCCTCATTCATTCCTTATCAAGCAAGAAAACAGAGCGGGTACAATCAGAGCAGAAGAAAGGACTGCGATACTGAGGATATAATACTGGGGAGAATATCCTGAAGGCACCATTTATTTACCATCTTCGAGTGAAAACGACAATCATAGTTATGATGGCCCCAAGGAAGATCAAGATGCCCACTACCAGTGCAGTGATATTCAGGCATAAAGCAGTCTTGCCGTAGCTAGAAGCACCTTCAACATCTCCAACAACTTTACGATCCCGTGACTGAAGGAAAAGGGGAAAGGAAGAGAGACAGTACAAAAATATATATTAATGTGAGAATTGGCAGCAAAACATCATTGCACATGCCTCACATCATGAACTTTTCATGGTTGCTATGTAAATATATATCACAAACCTGGAATATTAACCACCAAAGAACTGGGAGGAACAAGAAGCTCCAGCACCCCAAACTGTCATGTCATGTCCTCAGCTTCACCATTCTCCATCCATAATCTTAGATACTGACCACCACTCTTTCACTCACAGCTATATCACTCCAATTATATTGCCAATAGAGTCAAACCTTTTTATCCACTGGAGTTCTGTTCCCAGAACTCCAGTGGATTAAAAAAAATCAGTGTTAAATGAAAACTGGGACCCGGCGTGAGGGTGGGGAGCAGTGCTACATAACCCAGCATCTTCGGTGGTTCCTTCCTCCTGAATTTGTTTAAACTGACTGAAAAACCGCTACCAGAAGCAACCTGTAGATGGTGCCAGAGACTCCTGGTTGCATTTTTTTTTTCTTTTTGGGGACATGTGCAGGAGACGGGAAGCGGCTGGTAGGCCCCTGACAATGTTGAAAAAGAGGTCATGTAATGTGGTGTGGTCAGACTCCCTCTCCCACAGTTTTGCCCAGCAGCGTCGTTAGATGGGGGGGCCCTGTGGCGCAGGGCCCCGGGCGCCAGCTTCTGGGGGGGCGCAGAGTGAGTCGCCCGACCGGAGGTTCCGGCAGCCCCACGCGCACTCATCTCGGCCGCGCGCGACTCCTTTTCAACCCGGCTGTTTCTGCACATGCGCAGAAACAGCCTAGTTGAAAAGGAGTCGCGCCAGGTGAGCGCACACCTGCGCCCACCCCCACCGCAATTTTGCCCTCTCTTGGCCTCTTAGGTGTTCTGCGCATGTACAGAACAGCCAGTTTGAGAAGGAGTCGCACCGAGGTGAGCGCGGGGCCGGCGGTGGCCCGGAGGCTGAAGAAGGACAGGAGAGCGGGGGGGGCGCGGGGGCCGGGTGGGAGCGTCCTTCTGGGGGGCGCTCAGCCAACCCCCGCCCCCGCCCATGCCCCGGGTGCCGGGAGGGCTAGCGACGCCACTGGTTTTGCCATTCGCGTTGAGTCAAATCCGTGGATAAAAAAAACATGGATAAAAAGGTCCGATTGTATTTTTCTAGTTTCAGCACTCAGGAGTCCAATACAGGTAAAGGGGGGGGGGGAGGACCAGTTTCTTCTCAAATGCTCCAAAAGCATCACCTGCACTTTATATCATCCAACGACAAAGTTAGCATCTGTTTGCAAATACTGTACACTAGACCTCTCAGGTGTTAGTTTTTGAAATTCACAGAAAGGCAGATTTCACTGATCACCCAGCAGTTCTACCCTTAAGTCTAACTCCATTCATTCAAAAAGAAGTTAAAGTGCCTATAAACTGCCAATGAGTTTCCTCGCATGTTAATTTATTCATACATTAATTCCTATCAACAAACTGAAAAAGAAAAGAGAATATAATGATTTTACAAAAGCTTGTTGTATCTCGCTCCCAACCCCGTTATCCAAAGAAAATTCATTACACAATTATTTAAGCTTATCCACTCTCTCCAAGATTGTGTTCATGTCACACAATATATTGTTTTTCAAGCCTTTTAAACTCATTCTGCAGAACTGGGTATGTTGTAATCCTTCACATTCTTGGCCACTTCTGTTCTGCCTACATTAACTATGAAGTAACTTATGGTACCAGAAGTCTACCCCGTGAACTTCTTTACTTTTGGGTAATATTACTTGCTCCCCAAATAAATATATCCTCCTGCATGTCCCCCACATGTGCTTATCACCTGCCCTTATTATAGGATGTCTCCAACACCTAAGGATTCATTTCTTAGGGGTTTAGTCACTGCTTAGTACACAGCCAAAGAAAATGAAAATCTACTTCCGTCTAGGTCTTCTCTGGGAATTACAGAGTCAGAGATGCCGGCGACAAAGCAGAATTCCCCAGTTTGAAATGTCTCTCTAACATAGTGTTTCTCAAACTGTGGGTGGGTCGCAAACTTGGTGGGTCGCAACCTGATTTCTGGTGGGTCCACAGAGCCTTCAATGGAAACACCAGTGATGGAAAGATCAGATAAGTTTTGCTTCAAGCCCTGAGGATATTAAAAAAAAATCAGATAGCTGGTAATTGCCCTGCAAAAACAGACCTCCTGCAGTTTGCAAGCTAGTATAAATATATTTTATATATTTGGGCACCAAGGCACCCCCCGTTATGACGCTTCTGTAATTAATTACCTAATTAATTGATTAATCCAATTAATTAGCAGTTAATTAGCAGGGGGAACTTCAGAAAATTGGACCATGATAGGGGGTACCTGGGCCTCCAAAGGTTGAGAAGCCCTTCTCTAACACATAACCCATATTATCGGTGCTACAGGGAGACTAAAGCAGAGGGGAGAAAGTGAAATGCATTGTGGCAGAGGTTCCCAAACTGTGAGTCTAGTTAGTCTTTTAATTACCATATATTCTTGCTTACAAGAGAGAGAAAGAGCAAAAACAAAGACCCGGAAAAGCTGCCTCTTCACATCGGGTCATTCACAGTTCACTTCAAAAGACTTCAGTTTTGCAGTCAGCTCTTCCACATTTTGTATTTAACAGAGGTTTGCAGAGCCTGTCCTTATTGAACAGGCAATTAACACCTCAATGGATAAGCTAAGCACTTTGCAGGGACCCTCAAGCTGCAAGGAAGTTCTGCAGAGCTGTAGAGATGTTTCCCTTGTTTAAGCCAGAGGAAGAGGAGGCAGCTGCTATGTTTGTTTGTTTGATTAATTATTAGGATCTCTCTCCTTCCTCCTTTTTGACCCACCTCTAAGTTAGTTCCCCACTCTATCTGCAGGGAATTTGAAACTGAAGCATTGAGGGTTATTTCTCTGCCTTCAAAATATCTTTTTTGTTTTGTGCTTGCTTTCTTAAAAACATTCAACAGAAAGAAAATATTTTACCAATTTGCAAACCTGCAATGTCTCAAGATTTGGGGAGAAATGGGATGCTGTTTTGCAATTGAAAATGGTGAAAGCTGAGCAGGTCCTACTTTAAAGTTTTTGAGGTGGAAAAGGCATAAATTGCTTGCTGTTGACTGAGTTGTAGAGATGTCTCCCTTGTTTAAGCCAGAGGAAGA
The DNA here is from genome assembly GCA_026170595.1 of Plestiodon gilberti rubricaudatus. Classification (NCBI taxonomy): domain Eukaryota; kingdom Metazoa; phylum Chordata; class Lepidosauria; order Squamata; family Scincidae; genus Plestiodon; species Plestiodon gilberti. The sequence goes on along the minus strand of JANXHW010000001.1, from coordinate 217,486,135 downwards.
GGAGGTAGCTGCTGTTTGTTTGGTTGATTAATTATTAGGATCTCTCTCCTTGCTGCTTTTTGATCCACCTCTAAGTTAGTTCCCCACTCTATTTGCTGGGACAACCCCCACCCCATTGGAGACTGCCTTGCAGTATAAGAATCTTTTTTTCATCTTGCAAAGATGCTACCCAAAGGAGCTTTCTCTCCTGTAACTGGAGTGGGGCATGACCAATGAAAAGAAATGACCTCCCTCCCATGCTTTGATGTTTCTCTTGCCATGAATAGGACTAATGCAGACGACATCAGTGCCCTCTACCAGGTAGGCATCCCAGGCCTGCCAATGGGGGGAGGGCAGAATCCCAACCCCACCCTGTGCACTCCTGGCTTAGCTGCTGCTCAGCATAAGCGTGGAAAATCCACTTTAGGTAGCCTTACCAGCGTCCTGGAATCGAGGCTGGCTTCGGCTTAGACCGGACCCAAGCTGCTCCCAAGGGTGCACTGTGGCTGCCCAATGGGCTTCCAGAACTTCCGGTAAACGATGCGACCAAAGCAGGTGTTGGGAAATTGGGCAACTTCCGTATGCTGGACACTGGAGGGTGTGTGTGTGTTGTTTGATCACCTAAGTACCTAGGTAGACCCTCTTGTCTTTGACCCCTCATTGTCTTAAGGAAGGGGCGTGGCCCCAGACCCAGTTTCCTCCTTCTTCTCCCTTCTCTCCTCTTCTGATGCTAGACTAGGTGAGATGATGCCATCGCTGCTCCTGCAGCCCAGTGGCCATCTTGCAGCACACCTCATGCAGGGAGCCCCAGCTCTAGGGGGGTTCTATCTTAAGTCTAGGATGTACCTCTGATTGATGGTCAGATGCTGTATATATATGCAAACTAAACTGTAAGTAAACTCTTCTTCCTTTTGCAACTTCAATCTGCCTGTGCCTCGTGTGTTTTATCTAGCCAAGTAAGCTAGCAAGCAGTCTGCCGTGGGTGTAAAGAGGGGAAGCGGATTAGAATATCTCCATCAGCAGGAACCCCATTGGGCAGCTGCAGTGCACCCTTGGGAGCAGCTCGGGTCCGGTCTAGGCCGAAGCCAGCCCTGATTCCGGGACGCTGGTAAGGCTAACTTTAGGGCTTATTTTGGGAATATACACATACATATAAGAAAGGGTGCCTCTGAGTACGTAAAGAGTGCCTGTCTCTTCAGTGCACTGTACTGGGGAGTCATGGCTAAGGCGAAGGAGGTCAAGGGAGCCGCGAGTCTAAAAAGTTTGGGAACCACTGTCCTAGTGCCTCTCACTGAAGCCAGAGACACTACTTAAGCAGTGAGGCTTTCCCACCCCCTCCCAGCACTATCTCTAGGTTAGAAACAAAATGCACCCATCTCTTCGTTTTAGGCTGCGCTTAAGAGCACAGGAGCAAAAGAGGCTGGCAACCCTCAAGGAAGTCAGAGGGCAGAGGCCCGTCACGCATGCTGACACTGGACAGCCGAACTCCAGACGGCTGAGACGGGACAAGGTCGCATCACATCAGTCTTCCAGAATTGCTGCCCTCCGGCATTCTTGCTCAGTCTCAGATGTATTTTCCACCTAGTTCAAAGCCTTCCCCACAAGTCTGCACAGGACTACCGAGCATCCCCACAGCACTGAGCCCTCCTAAACACAGTACAGTAGGAGTAAGGGGAGAGACTATGACTAACCACCACTGAAGTCACTATCGTTCTCCTCCTGAACTTGATGATAGGAGGACCGGAGCTGAGCGATTCTTGGCTGCCCTGAAGCAAGTTTGTAAAGGTCCAGCTGACTCAGCTGAGCACGCCGCAGAGAGCAGTTCCCAGGAATTTGTGGACTCGCTCGCCAGCGAGAGGGTTGATGAACATGCATGGTCCACTGACCGATTACAAACATCCCAAGTCAAAGAAGACAACACGTGTGTACAAAAGCAGGAGCACATCTGCAGTAGTAGTAGATACGGGGCACCAACACAGAGTAACATAGAAAACCCCACTGGTGTCTGAATTTCTGCCTGTGTAGCAGCCGTTAAAGGCACAAAACCTGCCAGAGCAGCAGTACAGTAAACAGCACCCCAGGATTTGAGCCAGAGGCGCAGGGAAGAGGCGCGTTCAAGGAAGCAGATAGTCCCCGCTGGTGTCTGAAAGCAGGAGAACACGTGGAGGCAGAGATCGGCGAGGTCAGGGAGAATTTTTACCCCGTAGCGCGGAGAGAGAACAAGCAGCAGAGGAAGCGCCAGCAACGGGCTCGGAGGGAGCGGCTCCTTTGCGCCCCCCTGACGGCCTGGCTCACCTTGATGGAGAAGAAGAGGGCGGCGAAGCCGAGGCAACAACATAAGTAGTTCCAGAAGAAGCAGGCGAAGTTGCACAGCGACCACAGCACGTAATCGTTGACCTCCTGGATCTGAACGCCGGAGGCGCCCCGTAACCTGGAGTCCTCGTCCTCCCCCTTGTCCTCGGGCTGCTGCAAGTTGAGGCAAACGGCTTGCGAGGAGGACTGCATCGCTGCTGGAGACCAAGTGGAGGGACCAGAGGGGACTGATGGACGGGCGAGGGGGGCCCCGTTAAAGAAAGCGAGGTGGGGAAACGAAACTCGACGGGTGCTGCGGTTTCCAGCTGGAAGAAAAGAAGGGCGGTTGACACCTCCCTAGTGATGTTTCCCAGCAAAAGGCAGTAGGCGAAGAAACGAAGTCAGAGAAGGTGTAGCCAAAATTATTAAAGATTAATAAGGATAGGCCACGTAGACTGGAGTGCAAGGAAAAAAGAGTACTGCTTTATTTTTATTTTTTTGCTCAATGTTAAGATTATATACAATTTTACAATATCAACAAAATTCTATAGAAAAAGTAAACACAAGTGGAAGACCGTAAATTGTTGTTTCATACATTTCATCAACTACCTAAACAAAATATCTACAGAAGAAAAATAAATCATCGGTAAATTTATTCCTCAAATTCTAAAGTTACTAAGTCATTGTTCTCCTTCCTTAACAAAAATACAGTACCATCAAGACTCCCCCTTCTTCACAAAACTGGAAAGTGTCTTTTCCTTTAAATTATAATCTCGTAAGTTTATCCATTTCTGCAAAGTTCATGACTTTTAACAACCATTCCTCCATTCTAGGTATTACCCTGATCTTCCAATCTGTAGCATACAGAATTCTTGCTGAACTTGTCATTTAAGCAAATAAGGTAACAAGATCCTTATCCAAATCTTCTTCCTGCATTCCTAACAGAAAAGTCTCTGACTTCATCCTTATATTTACTTGTAGAATCAATCATTTGTATCTGGATGTGTATCATAGTCCAACACTTTTTAGCTTTAGGACACGTCCGCCACATGTGGTAAAACATTCCCTCCTGTTTTTCCCATTTCCAACATTTGTTTGATTCCCATCCATTTTAGATAATTTACTCAGAAGAACATAAGAAAAGCCCTGCTGGATCAGGCCAAAAGCCCATCTAGTCCAGCTTCCTGTATCACACAATGGCCCCACCAGAGGCCTCTGGGAGCACACAGACAACAAGATAACCTGTTTCCCGTTGACACTCCCTTGCACCTGGCACAGAGAAAACCCACTTCTAAAAACCAGGAGGTTGCTTATGGCTTGTAACCTGTGATGGTCTTTTCCTCCATGAATCTGTCCAAACCCCTTTTAAAGGCATCTAGGCCAGGTGCCATCACCACATCCTGTGGCAAAGGAGTTCCACAGATGAATTACACGCTGGGTAAAGAAATATTTTCTTTTGTCTGTTCTAACTCTCCCTCCACTCAATTTTAGTGCATGTCCCCTGGTTCTGGTGTTGTGCGAGAGGGAGAAGAATTTCCCTCTATCCACTCTCTCCATCCCATGCATAATTTTATAAGTCTCAATCATGTCCCCCCTCAGGTGCCTTTTTTCTAGGCTGAAAAGCCCCAGACGCTGTAGCCTTTCCTCATAAGGGAGGTGCTCCAGCCCACGAATCATTCTGGTCGCTCTTTTCTGCACCTTTTCCAATTCAACTATATCCTTTTTGAGGTGTGGTGACCAGAACTGGACACAATACTCCAGATGTGGCCTTACCATCGATTTGTACAAATCCAGATGTGGCCTTACCATCGATTTACTCGGGGTCATATACCATCTGTAAAACATTTTATAAATATTTATAAAGTTGTTCAATGGCCCCCCGGAGGGGGAAGCAGTGGAGGCGAGGAAGGCCACCCACCATCACAGCAGCTACTCACCACTTCAGAACTTCCCCCGACCGAAGCGTTGCCCTCATGCACTCTCTCTCCTTCTCTCCAGCAGCACCAGCACACTTCTAATGCATCATCTGAGCCACCCAGGGCCAGATGATTTTGGGTGGCGGGCTGCATCCAACCTGCAGGCCGTAGGTTGCCAACCCCTGCTCTAGTCCTTTGTTTCTGCCTCTTCATTTAGTTTTGTTTTTCAGGCTTAAATAGCCTCCTTTGCCATTCTACTTCAGAATGCAGTCCTGTGCACATTTATGTGGGAACGTGGACTGCAATCCAGTACACACTTACCTGGCTGGAAGTAAGTCCCACCAAACTCAGTGGGGCTTATTTCTGAATAGACATGCATAGGATTGTGCTGTCGATGTGACTTATTTTTGGATAAACATGAATAGGATCTGGATACATGCATTTTGCAATAATATCACAACTGTTGTCATATCTACTAGCATAGCTAGACTTCACTCATACACCAACAAAAAAAATGCCTACTACAGCACACTTGGGAATCTACATTTATATAAATCATTAAATGTTTGGAAGCAGCAGAGAGGCAGCTCCAGGTCCTGAATGACGTCCAAATAATACATGCAGACTTTTTTAATTGGCTGTCTTTTTGTGTTCTATTTTGTTTGGAGAGAGACTGGTCCACTGAGAAGCAATGGAAATCCTTCAGTCAGGCATTGTTGAAATATCTCTTACTTGCAGCTAATGGACAAACGTTACTTGAGAACGCTGCATCATGTTCCTTCTAGTTTTCATAAGCCTCTTGTACAACATTTGAAGGCTGCAATCTGACGCACCCTTGCTCCCAAGGAAGTTTTGTTTGTTTGCTTGTTTTGTTTGTTTGTTTGTTTCAAGTGGGCTATACTTCTAGGTATCAGGCTGTAGGACACATCTCTCTGCACTTTCCAAGCTGCCGCATTCCTTCCATGGCTTCTATTTTTCCTCAAATCTATCAAATCCTACTTGCTTCTGATCAAAATCTCTTGTCAAACCTTCTGAATGTTCCAGCTATACTGCCACCAGCACCCATTTACCAACTTGCTCCTAGTCTCGGCTCCTGACTGAGGAATCATGGTAGATAAAGAGATGCTAGAATCCGCTGACAATGGCGTTTAGAAGGAAAATGTCATCTCACTCATGACACCATAATAAAGTGATGCAAAGATGAAGACGAAAGCAGTTTGTTTGCATTAACGACAGCTCTGTACGCTAGATATAGCATAGCATATTTTGCCCAGGCTTTCCATCTGACTGAGTTGTGATTGATGGGTTGTTTTAAAGCTTGTTCTAAGGTGCAGTTTAGCTCATTCAAGATTACATTGTACAAATACTGGGAATTGTGAGCACTTTCCCTTCAGACCATGATGGCATTATCTCCATTAAGCTTGGGAAATGGTTTCCCCAGAATTTGATAACTCAGAAAGAAAAGTCACACACACACAAAAAAAAAAGCAGACAACACCTCTGGGATCAGGGAACCAGCACAGCAGCAGAATTCAAGTTAGACATCTATTATTGGATAAGCTCACAGAAGTGATGTCTTCTTCACCCTAGCTTTCGGAACACAAACAGTTGCTGAGCTGGTTTGTCCATGTATTATCTTGGGGAGATGTTAATCACAATGTGACTGGTGGTATCGCAAATCCATTACTGAGCCAATATATTTCATCATACTTTGCCACTATACTACATCAGCCCTGCACCAAACAAACAGAGGCCCCAATCCTACTGGGACCTTGCACTGCCAGAACTAGTGTTCCAGCCAGAGGCATCGCTTCGGTAGGGGCGGGGCTGTAAGTTTTGCTCGGTCGGAGTCCCGTTTACCGAACGAGCAGGAGGCGGCCCCGCCCCCCCACTGTCAGAGCCATTCCCCTGAGGAGAAAGCAGCAGGCAGGGTCTCTTGCCTGCTGCTTTCTCCGCAGAGGAATGGCTCTGACAGTGAGGGGGCGGGGCCGCCTCCTGCTTGTTCGGTAAACGGGTCTCCGACCGAGCAAAACCTACAGCCCCGCCCCTACCGGAGCGACGCCTCTGGTTCCAGCAGCACAAGGCCCTTTACGGCAGTGCGAAAGCTGGGCAGCAGCGCACACAGAGCAGCGACTCCAGAGGTCTCTCTTACAGCCCGTTCCAACCCAAGGGCTAAGCAGCACAAGTCATACCTAAAGTCAGCCTAAGTCGTTTAGGGCGAAGTTATGTCTGGAACACGACCATTTACGGCGAAGTTAGGTCAAAGTTAGGTCGAAGGAGATAAAGTCAAAGTTACGTTGAAGTTATGTCGAAGTTAGGACAAAGGACATAAAGTCAACATAAAAGTGGGCTTTCCAGGGGCGGACCGTGGGTGTAACGGGGGCGGCAACCAATTAACGTTGGATTCCAAACCCTGGCAAGCACAGACACACCCTTCTAACACAAATGCTGACACAAATTTTAGGTTGACCAAAAAGGTGGACACAAATTCGAGGAGACCCATAGGAGCCATTTTACCTTACCCACTCCAGCCCTCTCCTGAAAAGTTCTAACACCCTACTCCTGACTTAGGTCAGAGTTATGTCGAAGTTGTGTCAGCAAGGTCTGGAAATGGACAGAGTTATGCCAAAGATAGGGAGCCTATCACCACCCAGCCCCACCCAGCCTCTTTCCCACAAAAGCCCAGCCCCAGACCTCCAGTCTCTCTCTCTCTCTCTCTCTGAGCACGTGGCGTGGGGCAAAATTCATAAACACCCCACTTCTCTCTTCTCTTCTCCTCTCTGCCCCCCTCAAGGGCAGAGAGGGCTGTTCTGGCTGTGGCCAAACTGTTTACAGCTGTGCCTGGGCAGCTGTCTCCATGCAAGCATTTGCTAACCCATGTCTTTCTCCCAGCCCCTCTCCCCCCCCCCACAGGCAACAACACCAGCAGGTAAGAGCAGGTAAGAGCACGGTATGTGCTGACAAGTGGTCTGACTTCTGCCTCTTTGCATATAGAAATATGATACATGCCTCTTTACCAATGTGCCCACTCATGTCTGCCTGCAATGCCTTCTCTGAAATGCCTCTTTACCAATGAGTAGTCTGATGCCTGCCTGCAATGCCTGCTATGATATATAGGATACATGCCACTTTACCACTGTTGTGTCTGATTGCCACCTGTTGTCATGTGAGTAGACAACACCACGAGTGCGGTGCTGTTAACCTTCTGTAGACACCAGCTGTTCTCCCCCCTCCTTTTCTCCACAGGGTCAACTGACAGGTCAGTAGTGCTAGGATTGCCATGGTTGTGACCCAATATATGTGTTGTCATCTCTCTCTTTGACCCGTTTCCCTTACAGGATCATGCTCACCTTACACCCAGGTAAGCAGCTCAGACCATGCTATGTGTGTCACACCTATCAGCTGTTTTATTTCTCTCCCTGCAGGCTTTTGCAACCTACACACTGGCATTTCTTCAATGGCGATTGCTACCACACACCAGCTGCCATGTAACACCCCCTTGTTTTTTGTCTCCCCAGGAACGTCCACTACCACCTACCTTCCTGGGAGCACCCCTGGGGCTCCAGGCAGGGTGCCCCACTGTCGTCTTCCTCGATGCTGCCAGAGGTTAGGGAGCCAGCCCTGCAACCCTCCTCAGCTGCCGCTGCTCCACCTCCCTGGCTGTAGTTCTTGCTGTCCCTCCCCTTTCTATGGAGCAGGCTGTGGTTCCACAGGGGAAGAGCCTGCATCTCCAGGTCCATGGGGCACATGTGCTGTTGCTGCTGCTTTCAGAGTGGCTGCTGTGACTACCCCTGGCAGCGTCGCCTGGCCATCTCAGCTAACGTTCCAAAACAATAAAGACGCCCCTTGGGCAGAGCCCCCTTGACAAATATGTGCCCAGTGTTACACAAGCATTGCCCCCCACACAAAGACAGCCCCCAGCACCGAAGCCCCTGCATGAATCCCATCCAGGGACTGCCACTTCCTTCCCAGGGAGAACACAGCAGGGGGGCTGCCAGACCCCCATGGCACAGAGGGGAGGGGGGAGTTGGGGGGGCCTCTCAGGCAGGCAAACAGTGACAGGTGCCACGGAGCCCATAGCAGGGCCGCTTGTGGCCACTGCGTCTGGGTAGTGGCTGCTCGGCAACCGTGGATCTCACCCGCCAGGGCGTCCACCCGTCACGAAGCCACGTCCGCCCATGGTCTGCCCGTTTCGGTGTGGCTTCCCCCCAACGTCCGTCTGCATAAGAGGCGCCTGTTTCTGCATCACCTTCATCTGCGGAGTGCCCCCTGTGTCCCTACTGGTCTTTGCAGACCCCTCTCCCTGTATCTCTCTCCCACCAGCCTTGTTGTCTGTCTGTCTGTCTGTCTGTTTCTGACCCACCCATGCCCCTCCCCAGCACCCCCTGTCTGCCTGTCTGTGTGTCTGCCTCCCCTCCCACTCCCTGATGCTGGCAGCTGGCAACATTATTTTATTAACCTTTTCTTTGCTGTTTAAAAAGTAATTATCTATTTGTATTTTTTGTATTTTTGAATTTTATTTTTGTGTAAGTCGCCTTGGGTCCCTTTGGGGAGAAAGGCAGGATAGAAATATTGTAAATAAAATAAAAAAAATCTAGAAGCCATCAGTTTGAATCTTGCCTCTGCCATGAACTCACTAGCTGGCACATAGCAAACCACAATCTTAGCCTTAGCGCCCCCCCATTTGCAATATGGAGATAGTCTACCTTAAAGGGTTGTTGTAAAGATGACAACAAGATAATATATGTGAAACACTGTGAAACACAAATATTTCGTTTGTGAGACTGTCAGATTTCAGTTCTTTTGTCCTGTTGTTGTCCATTCTGAGCTCTCAAAAGTAGGTGGGTGAGCTGTGAAAATGAACCAAGCGCTCTTCCCTGCAGGGCATGCACTGCTTTCACTTCATGTTTTACCAGCACCACCATCCATACTCAGCAGTCTTGTCGCACACAATGGAAGGAGATAGAGCCTGGCTGCCGGATGGAATGGTGTTTGGTTTGTTTTTATATGCGCCACTGCTGGAGAGACTGAGTGCACAGCCATAAAGGAAAAAAGTACGGGGGGGGGTGTATGGGGGGGTGTATGCAAAATGGCTCAGGTGTGTCTCTGTCACTCTTGCATTTGCAAATCAGCTCCAAAAACAGTGACGACTAGTACTGAAACCCATCTTGTTTTAGCTAAATAGGATAAAGCTCCTTTTAGTCACAGACTGTCATGCCATTTTTAACAACAGTGAGCATTCAAAACAGTGCTGTGCCGGTGGGGGGACAGGGGGAGGTGAGGAGTACTGTAATTGTACTGTAGCTGGGAATGTGGAGCTCCACGCAGCTCCAGATGATACCACCATGCCGGTAACGTGAGCTGAGCTGAAAATCCCAGCTGAGGAGTACCAGGAAGTCCATACTTATCCTGCTCAGTCAGCGGAATATTGCAATGATGCCCTGATGTTATTTGTGCTTTAGTGAACTGTTCCTACAGTTAGCATGATCTTCTGGAGACCCACCTAGGTGCCTTGCCCATCCATTTGTTTGCTTAGCAGCAAGCACATGCATTGTCTCCTACTACATGCCTGCTGTCTCCTACTAGGGCTAGGTTTGTTGGCCTTCTGCACCTCGCTTAGGGAGGTGTGGGCAAGTGAGAAGCAGAGGCCGAAAGTTTAGTCAGGGGTTCAAGTACCAAAAGGAATTAGTCAAGCAGGGGCTAAACTGGGCAGGGCTACTTTGCTGCACTGGAGAACTGCTCAGGCTGCCAGGCTGGCGTAGAGGCTGCTGGGAGACTTGGCTTGAGACATGCGCGCGCGCACGCACGCATGCGCGCGCGCGCACACACACACACACACACACACACACACCCCATGGTAATTAGTGGAAAATCATTCCCTTGGAACCAGGGAATGTCTGCCTTGCTACCGTAGGTACAGACAGGTATCTGCCTTGCTAGTCATTCTGCAGTGTTCTGTAATCAAAGTCCCGTTCCTATTGTTACGTCTTTAGTACCATCCATCATGCTTCTCTTCTGTTACTCTCTCTGTTTTTATCTATTTTTGATTCCTTTCTTAACATTAGCTAGGTAGGAGTGAAAAGTGCCAGCCTGTAACTCCTGCAGGCTAATATCAGCAATCCACACCCCAACAAGCGCTGCACTAGAGGTGATAATGGCTCTTCCTTTCCCTGTCTCCTCCCCTTCAGGATGCATCTGTACTGGGACTGAAGGTGTCAATGACCTCCAACTGAAATGTAGATGGGCTGTGTGGAAACCTGAAAGCTGCCACCAAAACCAGACATCTGCACAGGAGAAAGGCAGCACCTGTGAACAGAGACAGAACAGAGGTGGCAGGTTAAGGTAAGGATTACCAGTAGCCAAGCAGATCAACTAAGGCCATATTTGAATTTTGATTAATATAATGAGTTCCTAATCAGACTTTCACCAAAGTGACGGACCATTCTGTTCTCACCCTGCACAAACTAGGATGCTCTTCTGGGTTATCTGACACCGAACGTCTTTGACAGATAGGCAAACGTCTTTGGGCGTGTTGTGTCGAAGTCAATGGATTGGCTCTTCTCACTGACACATTGTTATGACATGCTAGATGGGACCAAGCAATAAAGCACTTATTAAAATTCCTGGCAACTTAATAGGCAATACCTAATAAGTCCTGTATATCATCATGATAGCTCGGTTAACCTATATGCTACAAAGAGCATACTCCTTGTGTTTCAAACTGGGCCTTTTCCCAGCTTCTGTCTGTCTGTCCCCACTTTAAACCAATTACCTCTTTTGTTGAGTTCTCTGAGCTCCCTGGCCACTGTCTGCTAAGATTGCATTTAACCAAGTGAGAACTGGTCTCCCAGATCAGGTGAAATTACCCTCATTTGGTACATACTGTATGTGCCTCTAGAAATCAATGTATCGGATGGCTGCTGAGAACTGTTTCTGCTGCCTTTTTGGTTGCTTTTCGTTTCTGTTGACATTTTAAGCTGCTTAATTAGCAGCTTAAAATCTAGTTGGAAGCAAAACCAAGCAGTGTATATATACAGAACAGACTCTAGAAATGGCTGCTCGATCAATTAGATCGAGCAGCCATTTCTCTAGAGTCTGTTCTGTATATATACACAGTTTGGTTTTGATTCCAACTCTACACACACACACACACACACACACACACACACACACACACACACACACACACACACACACACACGGATAGCCAAGGGGATTCAGGTTTCTGTTACCCTTCCACAAGCTGGACTGCATGATCTAGACAATGTATAGTATATAATCAAGGATAGCACCATGGATTGGATTCACATAACCAAATGTAACCTTTCTGATTCACTTTCTGTTTCTGCCTTATGGTAGATAGTTTCATGTGTCTGGAAATAACTGTTTTTTAGAGGCTTTCAGAAATCTGTGATGTGAAATACATCACATAGTGAATCATTAAGAAGACTGGGATGTGTACTGTGGTTGTATGTCAACTCATGCAGTGACTAAAACTAACTTTGAAGTGTAAACAAGAGCTAGTTAAATCCAGTGGGGCTGCTTGCTAGAGCCTGCCCTTAACTCAGGGACTTGACAATAAGCCAAAGCAGCCAGAATGTGGAGCTCTCCACTTTTCTGACTTTCCTCTCTGAGTATGTCTGCCATGTTCTTGCACCTGGAACTCCTCCAGAAAGTTCATATCACAAGGAATCTTCTGAGAAGGGGGAAGCCACCTCCTTTGCATCTCTGAAATGTGCTGAAGGAGGCAGCACAGCACGGGGGTCTTAAGCCTGATTTCCCACCCATATCCACTTAGGTTTGGTTTTCCACCAATGGACCATGATGACACATGCATAGAAATAGATCACATTTCACTAACTAGTGGTGTCCATCAGAAGTGGTACTCTTATGGGCTATGTGAAAGGGACCAAGAATTGTAACTGGAACTAAGTTTCTCCTTGAGTACTGATGGACTACTAACAGTGGCTACTGTGTACCCATGTGTAGGGAGACACTGACCATTGACTACCACCTTCCTAATGTATGTGTTGTTGCCTTTATGTAGTATGCATCTAATGTTTATTTACTGTGTATATATATAATTATATGTATACATGGTGTTCAGGAGATAGTAGTATTTTGTTCCAGGAAAATGCCAATTTCCCCCAGGTAACCTATTCATTGTTAGTACTGTGTGGAAGTGATAGCTGTGACAATTGCAAAGACTTGTTAGGTATTGCCTGAGACACAAATGGTGCTGAGAGACAGAACTCCTCAACAGAACTACAGAATAAAGGCTCGCCAGAATACAATTGTCTTATGGCCCAATCCTAACCAGGCTGGGTGGCAGCGGAACTCGTTCTAGTGTTGCTGGCTGCCATAAAGGGCTCAGCGCCAGCCGTAAAAGGCGCTCTGGCAGTATGAGGCAAACACATGCACTGGTGGGGAAGGCCAGAGCCTTCTCACATGCACCAGAACAGCAGGAAGATGGAACAGAGGCAGGGGAGGGTAGAACGAGGGGGCAATGAGGGCAGGGGATTGGCAGATAGAGTCTGGGAAGGGGAGGGTTCAGCAGCAGCAGTGGCCGCCAAATCCTAACCCCCTTCCCAGACCCGATCACATGGACCTGCACCAGCGATTTTGCTAGCACAGGTCCAAGAAGACACCCACACACCCACGCCGCGGAGACTTACTCCTGGGTAAGGGAGCGATTGTTTTCTTGGTGGTAGCCATTGGTAGTGTAAGCCATTTCGGCGCTGCTGCATTGTCGGGGGGTGGGGAGAATAGGATTGGGCTGTTAACCACCTAATGAAAGACAAGCAAGGATGGGGTCAGGCATATGTCCCTAGGGAGGGAGTTCCAAAGTCTGAGTGTGACTGCAGGAGAGGCTCCCTTCTGGATCACAGCCAAAGAGATGTCAGATCTTGACAGAACACACAGGAGCAGGGCCGTTCAGAGGAATTTTATCAGGGGGTACAACTTTTGGGTCCCTTCCCTACATATGAATTTTGCTCCCGGGGGCCCCTTTTTTGCTCCAGGGCCCCCTTTTTTGACCCATTTTTCCCCATGGGCGCGGGTACAAATTACCCCCTTCACCCCCCTCTCAGAGGCCCTGCACAGGAGGACTCCCCAGCCAATCTTAACAGGTGGGCAAGCATGCACAGGAGGAGGCAGTCCTTTAAGTATCCTGGCCCAGGCCATTTACTAGGGCTTTCAAGGCCAAAACCAGCACTTTGAATTGTGACCAGAAGCGCACTGGCAACCAGTGGAGATGTTGCGGTAGCCGGGTCACATGGCCTACACCCATCAGCAACTAGGCCACTGCATTTTCGACCAGCTGAAGCTTCCAAACACTTTTCAAATGGAATAATCCAAAGAGATGCCACCAAGGCATGTGTTACTATAGCCAGACCTGACTTATCAAGGAATGGCTGTAGTTGGTGCACCAGTCAAAGTTGGGCAGGCACTCCTGGACACATCTGAGACCTGGACATCCAGGCTCAAAGCCTGGAGCAGAAACACCCCTAAACTGTAAGCCTGAGTCTTCAAGGAGAGTTTTACCTGCTTCGATTTCAGCTGAAACCCTATTCCTGATCTACTCACCCAAAGCACCTGTTGTCTTGTCTGGATTAAGCTATGGTTTGTTCGCAGTCATCGAGTCCATCAGCAGCCCACACACTAGTTCAATATGTCAACCATTTTTTAAAAAATAGTGAATGCCAGCAGAGCTCCTCCCTCTCCAACGCAGACAGACACCTCCTGCCATTATGTTGATACTGATAGTTATAAATTGCCTCTCTCTTAAAACACCTGAGGCAATATACAAACTAAATGCATATTATCAGCACAATAACATTAAGAACACAAGAAAAACCCTGTTGGATCAGGCGGGCCAAAGGCCCATGCATTATCTTATTTTCCCCCAAGCAGGAGCCATAGGCATCTCTCTCTCTCCCTCCTGCCTCTGCTCCCCTGCAACTGGTATTCAGGGGCACAGTGTTGCTGAACCTGGAAGTAGCAGCACACAGTCATCACGATGATGAGTAACCATTGATAGACCTGTCCTGTCTTCCACGAATTTGTTCAACCCCCCCCCCCCCCCGCTTTCAAGTCTTCCAGGCTAGTGGCCATCTTGTGGCAAAATGTTCCACAGACAAATGATGTGCTGTGTGAAGAAGTACTGTACCCTATATGCTCATGTGTAAGTCTAAAATTTATGGCTTGAAAAATGACCATGAAAACCTGGGTCGACTTATACACAAGGCTTCTAAGAACAGCTGCTTGGTGGGGTGGGGACTGGACTGAGAAGCAGGACACGTGGGGGTGGGTTAAAAAAAAGCTATTTACCTTGTTCTGAAGCATCACAGAAATGGAGCTCTTCTCCAAACAGGAAGAAACGTGAAGGAGCTTATGGTGGGAGTTGTAATCTTTGTGAGGACTGCTGTTATGGACGTACAGTACTGTACTGTACTCCTCACAAAGCCTACAACTCCATAAGCAACTTCACCTTTGTTTCTTCCTGTTTGGAGAAGAGCTCCGATGGTTGTACATTCCAGTTTTCAGTTCTTCAGAGCACACCTTACTTCGAATTACAAAAATCATGAAGGCCACGGGTGATGAACAGAGATATGGTTGTTCTTCCTCTCCTCCCCTCCCCCCAGTGCAAGGCTATCCATCTTTCCTCCCCTACATATAGATTAGAACAGGGGTTCTCAACCTTTGGAAGCCCGGGTACCCCCTATCACGGTCCAATTTTCTGAAGTACCCCCTGCTAATTAACTGGATCAATCAATTAATTATTTAGTTAATTAATCGTTAAATAAAAGGTACTAAAACAATTTTAAATGTGAAAAATGTCTTATTTAACTCTGTGTGTGAGAGAGAGTGGGGGGGGGGATGGATGGATCTCTTTTTTTCTCCAAGTCACACTTCCCAAAATCAGCTCCTCCCTCCCCCACCCCACCAAAGTACAAAAATAAGCCCAAAACCAAAATCAGAGAGAGAGAAGGGCTCCAAAAATAATTACAAATTAAAATCCATGTAAATTATTATTATTATTATTTTAGGAATTTGAAGCCCGCCTTTCTCCCGAGGGCACTCAAGGCGGCTTACAACATATTAAAATACATATAAATACATTAAAACAATTAATTAAACACATTAAAATAATTAATTAAAACACTTAAGATTAAAAATAAACAACCCCAGTGGGTCAGCAGCATTTACATATATTAAAACCATTTGTTAAAAGGTCAGCCCACCATGTCAGACATTAAAAACAGTCCTGAATAAAAACGTCTTAAGGCCCCGCCGAAAGGCCTCTAAAGAGGGAGTCGTTCTTAATTCCAAGGGGAGGGAATTCCACAATTGGGGCGCCACCACCAAGAAGGCCCTACTCTGCGCCGCCATCCCCCTCACTTCCGCCAATGGCGGCACGGTCAACAGGACCCCCCCTGATGACCTCAGAGTACGGGTCGGATTATAAGGAAGGAGGCGGTCCCTCAAATACCCTGGACCTGAGCCGTTAAGGGCTTTAAAAGTCAAAACTAGCACTTTGAATTGTGCCCGGAAATGAACCGGTAGCCAGTGTAGCTGCCGAAGCAACGGTCCGACTGAGTCGAACCGACAAGCCCCGGCAACCACCCGGGCCGCTGCATTCTGCACTAGTTGCAGTTTCTGAACAGTCTTCAAAGGCAGCCCCACGTAGAGCGCATTGCAGTAATCTAGTCTAGATGTCACTAGGGCATGGGTCACTGTGGCCAGGTCTGCACGATCCAAGTACGGTCGCAGCTGGCGCACCAGCCGAAGCTGGGCAAAAGCCCCCCTGGCCACAGCCGCTACCTGGGAATCCAGGAGCAGCTGCGCATCCAGGAGAACCCCCAAGCTGCGGACCTGCTCCTTCAGAGGGAGTACAACCCCATTCAGAGCAGGACGATGATCCAGTACCCGAGTCGTAGACTTCTGGACCAGAAGTACCTCTGTCTTATCAGGATTTAATTTCAGCTTGTTCACCCCCATCCAGCTCCCAACTGCCTCCAGACAACGATTCAGGACATCGACTGCCCCCTTGGAGTCAGGTGGAAAGGAGAGGAAGAGCTGGGTGTCATCCGCATACTGATGACACCCTACCCCAAACCCCCGGATGACCTCTCCCAGCGGCTTCATATAGATATTAAACAGCATGGGGGATAGAATTGACCCTTGTGGCACCCCACACCTCAAGGGCAAGGGTGCCGAACAAGCATCCCCCAGCATCACCTTTTGGGATCTATCAGCCAGGAAGGAGCGGAACCACCTCAGAACGGTGCCTCCGAGCCCCAACCCAGCCAACCGACCCAGAAGGACACCATGGTCAATGGTGTCAAAAGCCGCCGAGAGGTCCAGCAGGACCAACAGGGACGCACTCCCCCTGTCCAGTCCCCGGCGCAGGTCATCCACCAAGGCGACCAAGGCCATCTCTGTCCCGAACCCCGGCCTGAAGCCAGACTGGAATGGATCCAGATAGTCAGCTTCCTCCAAGACCCTCTGGATCTGAGACGCCACTACCCGCTCGATCACCTTGCCCAGAAAATGGGATATTCGAGACTGGCCGGAAGTTGTTCAAAATAGTGGGATCCAGGGAGGGTTTCTTCAGGAGGGGACGCACCACCGCCTGCTTCAGAGACAGCGGCACCACCCCCTCCCTCAGAGATGAATTTACCACCCTCCCCGTCCACTCAGCCAGCCCCACCCGGGCAGCTCTAATCAGCCATGCCGGACAAGGGTCAAGCGGGCAAGCGGACGGTCTCACACTCCAAAGAATCCTGTCCACATCCTCAGGTTCTACAAGCTGAAAAGAATCCCAGGAAGAAGAACAGACAGGTGCCTCAGGGACATCATTAGATACTGCTAACACGGCGTCCAAGTCATGCCGAATCCGATCGACTTTGGCCACGAAGTGCTTTGCAAACTCATCACAGCGAGCCACCGTGTGTTCCACCCCATCTACTGGGGGGGGCAGATGGAGCAGGCCCCGGACCACACGGAAAAGCTCAGCTGGACGGTTCTCCACAGACGCAATGCCAGCAGAAAAGAAAGCCTTCTTAGCTGCCGCCACCGCCACGGAATAGGCTCTGAAGTGAGCTCTAGACCGTGCCCAGTCGGAGTCAGCACAAGTTTTCCGCCACCATCGCTCTAGACATCTACCTTGCCGCTTCATCGTCCGCAGCTCCTCAGTAAACCAAGGGGCCGCTCTGACTCTGCGGCTTGGTCGAGGCTGCTCAGGAGCGATCAGATCTTGAGCCCTGGTCATTTCCCCATTCCAGAGATCAAGCAGGGCGCTGGGTGAGTCGCCGACTCTGGCAACAGGAAAATCCCCCAGAGCCCTCAGGAATCCATCCGGATCCATCATCCTCCGGGGGCGGACCATAGAATGAGGTCCCCCACCACTGCGGAGGCGGCAAGCTGCGACAAGCCTAAATCCCACCAGGAAGTGATCTGTCCATGACAAAGGAGTGATGTTAATTTCCTCCACATCCAGATCACCATCCACCTGCCCCGCAGTAAACACCAGGTCCAGCGCGTGTCCCGCATCGTGCGTCGGGGCAAATATTCTCTGAGACAGACCCATGGTTGCCATGGCGGCCATGAAGTCCTGAGCCGCAACTATCCTTGGTGCCTCAGCGTGGACATTAAAGTCCCCCAGCACCAATAGGCGAGGGCACTCCAACGCCACCATCGAGATCACCCCGGTCAGCTCAGGCAGGGAGACTGTTGGGCAGCATGGTGGGCGGTACACCAACAGAATCCCTATTCTGTCTCGCCCTTCCAGCACGACATGGAGGCACTCAAACCCAGTGGACCGCGGGACAGGATACCCAGTGAGATGGATGGTATCATGATAGACTATCGCAACTCCATCTCCCCTCCCCTGTAGTCGTGGCTGCTGCAATACCCGGAAGCCCGGCGGGCACATCTGGGAGAGACTTACCCCTCCCGACTCATCCAGCCAGGTTTCCGTAATACACACCAGGTCAGCACCTTCATCCAGGATTAAATCCTGGACTAGGCAGATTTTATTATTGACTGACCTGGCGTTCAAGAGCAGCAGTTTCAGACTCAGGGGACTGTTGCCCAGACCGCCAAGGGTCAGAGAGATGGGAGAAGGGCCAGAAAGGGGGACAGTCTGCCTGTGACTGACCCTCGTTCTCCTGAAACGGCCTGCCCAGCCCCCACCGCCATATCTTCCGCGACCCGTCACTCTGCTAATGGTGGCTGCCTGCCCCTCCCCTAGACTCCCTCGAGGTGACAAACACATAGCCTTTCAGCGGAGCCTACTTCCAGACCACGCAACCTAACAAACTCACACACTCCACACCACTCTGTCACTACCACCCTCCCCAGTCAGTCCACAACCCACTATCTAACACTTCATCCAAACCCCAACCACTCCTGTCCAGAAATCCCCCCCGCCTCCCTCTCACTGAGGCTTGTGTCACTACACCCCACACCCCTTGGCCCCCTCTCACTGGGGCAGAGGTCCCACTCGTCCCCCCTAGGCCTCCCTCTCACCGAGACCAAGGTTAAGCACTCCCCTAACCCATTCACAGAAATCCCAAACACTTAACAACCACACACTCAACCTACACACTAACCCTCACCCACATACAAAAATCAATCACTCAACCGTTCTCTCGATGCTGACATGGTAACTGCAATCTCCATAAGGTGTCCTGTGCACAAACAAACAGTGTGCATGGAGAAGGGAGAGGGCTGACAGTTGGTGGCAAATTAATTAACACTTAATTAGCTGCTGATGGGGCAGATATGGGGCAGGGCTTGGAGTACCCCCTGCAAGAGGTCCGCGCAGCCCTAGGGGTACCCGTACCACAGGTTGAGAACCTCTGGATTAGAAGATATTGAGCAATCGTCCTGGAATGGGGACTTCATTGTGCCAAGCCTAAAATGTCTCCAGGTGGTGAAATTCCCTCCCCTTTGAGCTGGTTGGTTTGCTCCCCTCTGTTAATTTTTCGTCATTTCATGAAAACTTCTTTGTTTTCATGGAGGCAGCATTTCAGCCAGCTGCTGGGAGAAAAAAATTCCACGGTGTCTAAGAAGTGAGAATGCCGTGTGAATTCCCCAAGGCAGCTGCATCCTAGGGAAACATGCTATGAACTATGCTTTTAGGAAAAATTATTTTTGACAGCAACTCCTTCATTAATGAATGTGTTCAAGTCCAAAGAAGGAACTCAACCATGTTGCAAGATTTTTTTAAAAAAACACTTTATTTGAACATTAGTGCTGACCTGACTTCACTATTCAAATGAGAGCTCTGCAAGCGTCTTGTTATACAAAGAAATAGAAAAAGCCACAAAAAGCCACCAACTAGAAAATGTGCCGTGCATAAGAAGCAGGACTGGAAAATGGCATTGCAGCCCTGTCATAGTGTTCTCATATGCATCAACTCTGATATGACTCCCTACCCTCATATTATGCAATGGCTCTCAGGACTAGTTCCATTTATTCAGACAGAAAATTGGCTCGTTCCTTTAAGTTGAGGGAATATATCTCAATACTGTACAGTGGAAGGTCATATTGGCACATGGGGGGAAAACCCAGTATACCCTCAGGATACTTGTCCACCTCCATCTTGGGAAACAGAGCTTCTCTGAGAACAGTGCATGGCATCATTGGTGCATGCTGGAGTCTCAAAGCAGGACTGCATTTTGCCAGACAAAAAATGACACACTAGAATGCAAAAAAAAAAAAAAAAAAAGCAACAAGAGGTGGCTTAGTGGAGTGTGAAAAAAAGGAAGTGGAAGGTTTTGGATGGAAGTGAAGTCACTGAAGTGTGGTGGCATAGTTCAAGGGCCATTCAGTGTTTCTGATAACGACTTTAGTATTTGCGAGACAACAATAGCTCCCGATGAAATCAAGATGACGACCAAGATAATCAACAGAAGACACAGCATCAGGGCCATGACGTTCAGGCACTTGGCAGTAGACCCATAACTGCTAGCACCATTGTGGTCACCCACCAATTTGCGATCTCTTGCCTAAGAGGAGAAGAAAGAACAAAAACAAAACATCAACTACTGAAAGCAACCTGGAAAATGCACTAAAAGGTGCTTATGTAGAAGAGCGACTCCCACACTCTTTGTGATTGAGCTTGAGCATCACACTGGACACAAAGGAAACAGGCACAAAAAGAGAAGGAATGTGACATGTAAGAATGTCATCGGCTCACCCCTATGGTGGTACCTGCGTTGACCTGACAACCCAGCTTATGCTACAGAAAAAAAGGGAATGGGCCATATCAGCATAGGCCAACACTACAGTATTGTGCCCCCTGTTAGAAGTAATGTTTCTGCTTATTTTAGAGACTACGGTAAGCCCCATGATGCATACCTTGAGTGTGGGGGGACATAGAGGGGGCTTCCTGGGCCTTCCAGGGGCACATAAGGTATGGGCTTACCAAGAGGTACAGAGATGTAGTCACCAGGAGGTGGACGACCATGCTCTCTCTTTATTCTGAGAAAGCAACAACTGCTGTTCACCACATTCCTGAAACAAACCATTCACCAACTAGAATAGATAAAGGAACAACATTGTAGCTCTCTCCAATAATCCTCTAATGCTAGTGATATGGTTGATAAATCATTGTTTACTGCTGCATATTGTTGAGAAGTTTTGCAAGAGTAGGAAAATTTAGATTAAGGAAGTTCACAGATGGAACCAGATGTCACTCTTTGCAGAAAAGAACTGAGCAGCACTTGTAAATTCCCACAAGTGAGGCAGAAGTTGCTGGGCCTGGTCTGGGATGTGGGATGTGGGACACGACATGGCAGACTCCATTAATCCAAGAGACATGACCTAAAGAAGCAGCTAGGAGCACAACACTGCTCAGTTGTTCCTCCATGTACCCAACACTAGGCTGGCATGCCTTCAAGAATTGTGAAAGGAACCATGTCTATGCATTACTCTAGAGTCACTGCACATACACAGTATTACTCGATTACTCTACACTTGACAACTAGCAGCTGAATATGTGAACTGACTAATTAAAATATTGTCTGATTTGAAAGTTCTAGTCTGTGTCATTAAGACCTGTGATAGCTCTTTCACACATACAAATCATCAGCCAATATACAAATACACGTGAACTACAGTAGTTCCAAGTTTTAAACATAACGAGGTATCATTTATTCTGATCACTTATATTCTGATCATTTATTCTGGAAAAAAAGATGAGAAGGTAGCCTTAAAACCCTCTTCAATTTCCTGCTTTGCATTTCTGCAGAACTGCACTTTTAAGAGGAAGCAAGACAGGATGCGAGACTAGAGACACGTTTTGCCTATAATCACATACAGTACTATACTTTTAGCAAGATTCATACCTGGGCACTTCCAACACCCAAGCCATTTTGTAATAATGCTTATTATTCCTCTCCCCTTTTCCTTCTTGTGCTATTTCCCCCCCCCCTCAACTCATCTTTTAACATTTAACCCCTCCCTGTCTGTTACCAGCTGAACTTTGTCACATTATTGCCCTAGTCCTCCTGAACCATTGGTTGTGTGCTATCTTGCAGGTTTTTAGGGATCCTCCACACAACTGGTAGGCTTCTGAAGATAGGCTCTCTCTAGCACAACCCACCCTTGCCTGTGTTTGTCAGGCTTCATCCCTTGAAGATTTTCCTCCCAACCCCAGCACCGGAAGTGAACCAGACTAGAGATAAGAACGTTTGAAGCAACACAGCACAACACCACAAAGGGGGGGGGGCTTTTGCTCCTCTCTGCCACAATTCTTTTCATACCAGACAGGCACTCCGTTGCATACTAAACAGGCCAGACAGGCGACATTAAAAACACGTCTGCTCCATACAGTTTGTCATTAAATAGGCAACGTTTAAAACAATGTTAAAACTACTACATGGCCACACCTCAAGTAGTTATTATTGACTTTTATCTTGTACTTGCACACTGTCCCCCCTCCCAACCTTGGCGCTAATTTGAACCCAAACCCCTGAGTTCGGCCCCGGATTGGAACATGAAAAAATACATCTTTCACACCCTTGCCACCGAGTCTCTACATCAGGGGTGTCAAATGCATTTCTTACAGCGAGCTGAATAGCAATCATGGCACCTGCTGAAAGATGTCATTAAGCAGGAAGTGATGTCATTAAGCTGGTGGTGACCAGAAATAAGCACTTTGTTTTCACCTAGGAATATACTGTATAATCGTGTAGGGTTACATACAGCCTAGGAGAGCCTTAGGGCAAGCTCGAGCTCTGCCTTTGACATTGAAGCCCTATTCCCACCCCGGAGGTTTTACTGTATTTCTCCCTTCGAGAAACACCGAGGCGAGGAGGAGTTCGTCGAGGAGGGGGGGAGGGGAAAGGGGGAACTAGCGAGAGCCCCGTAACAAAGGAGTCCATGTGCGGCTCCTGCACGGCACCAGACGCGCCTCTCACCTTGACGGAGAAGTTCAGGGCCAGGAGTCCCAGGCAGCAAAAGTTGAGGTACAATGTGGAGAAGAGAGACCAGACAAAATGGTCGCGGGGGGACGGAGGCTGCACGTAGACCTGTTGCATGTGGACCACAGTGGAGGGAAGCGGCACACCCGCCCCGACCAGTACCGGATCGTGATCTTCCTTCAGCTGCTCGTAGCGCGGCGGGGTTGGATTTCCCTGCACGGAAAACGAGTAATGGGCGCCGCTGCTTGCCGCCATTGTCTCGGTGATTAGCGGGACACAAACTTCTCTCCTTCAAGGCTGCTGAGCGTAGTGAGTTTGGGTGGGGAAAAGTAGAGGTTAGGGGTGGAGCTGCCGGACTTCCTAGGGGCGCGCCAGACAGCGCATCGACTTCCCAGAATGAGCGGTTGTCCTTGTGAGGAATCGAAACTTATTTCTATAGCTGGGCTGGAGAAAAAACACGGGAAAAGTTTGAGTTGCTGTGGAAGGAACCGACTCCATTTAAAAGCCAAAAGTCACGCAGCGCAATCCTGTGCAGGTTTACTCAGAAGTAAGACCCACTGGGGCTTACTTTCTTTCAGGAAAGCGTTATGGGATTGCAGCCACAGTCTGGTAATAATATTAGGAGCAACTAAAATGAGTGACACAAAGTTTTAAAATAACTAAAGTCTAACGGGTAAAAAGCCATGTCAAAAACTATATAGGATATAAAAACAAGCATACCCAGTGATTCCACGTAGAAAAAAACCTGTATTGGTTAAAAACACAACACACAGATAACGTTTAAAACCCAGGACAAAACCCTGTAAAAATCAAGGTGTTGTGTGTGGTGTTTTTAATCAATACAGGTTTTTTCTATGTAGAATCACTGGGTATGCTTGTTTTTATTGATATCATGTTGACATGGCTTTTTACCCGTTAGACTCTAGTTATTTTAAAATTATTGCTGGCCATGATGAAAATCTGAAATCGTATTTGACACAAAGTTGTGAGCAGCGAGCTTTTGAAGAATTCTCCAGAAGTCTTCATCCGGCTGACTGGTAAAACAAAAAAAGGAAGGAGAGAGGGAGCCCTAAATCTGTAGCTCATAACAGTCTTGAGATGGAGTGTGGGAGGGGCGAGATTCTCCGATTTACGGCGCAATTCCATGCATGTTTAGAAGTAAGTTGCATTGAGTTCAGTGGGGCTTACTTCCAAATAATCAGGCACAGGATTGTAGGTCAACTTGATTAGTCTGACTGAGTGCTTAAGGCTGCAATCTTGAGCTTTAAGACAGTTATGTCTGGATGCACTTCATCTCTGTAGCCCTAAGAAACAATATTTCTGTTCCTCCGGTTTTAGAAAATCTAAAATCTAGCAATTTGTTCTGTCTCCAATACTAATGGGGCTCACAGTGTCATTGTAAAGCAGCAGAAGGAAAGATGAGAAACATGGTAGTCTGGAAATTATTTTTAGACGGTGCAGTAGGTATGAAATCAAGTTAGGAAATATTACCTAGTGGTTGAAGGTCATGTTCCCACCATTCCTTTCATCTCTAACTTTTCTAATATGAAGACAGAAGACCAATGTTTCTTTTTATTTCTGTTCTCTACCTTACAAAGGGGGTCATGTAGTGCTGCTGGAGACAGAACCAACTAACTTAATTTGCCTTGCCCCTGCTAACTGGGCAAAGGGGCACCTTTTAAAGTGGCACTCTTGTATTTAGCAGGGAGAGAGCAACTGTCCCCTTTTACCCCAGCATGGTGTCTTTTCTGCACCTCTTTTTAAACCAGGGGTGGCCAACCTTCCACCATTATGGCCTCTGCGTTCTTAAGAGTTGTGTATAGAAGACAGAATCTTGGCAACTGCAAGTGCTGATGGTGCTGCTAAAGCAGCTGCACCTGCTGAAATGCCCTCAACTATACAACCATTAAAGGGCCAGCAGCATTCAGGTTGAAAGGTTGGCCACCCCTGCTGTAGCTCTTCCCATCCCATATTCCCTTTTGTCTCCCTACTCTGTTTCTTAGCTGCATGTTTCCCCCTCTGGTTTACTAAGCAGCTGAGCCAGTTGACTTTGAGAACCACAGTATTGACCCTGTTACTTGCCAAAGTTCTGTTCCAACTGCTTCTCCTCCCTTTCTCCGGATACCAGAAGGAAAAAAGTAGACAGGCACATGTTCATGAACAGAAAGCCTTGGCAGAACTTCAGCTTTTATAGCATATGGTATTTTTGAAGCATGGGATTCTGGTAAACTTTTCTTTATCTTAGTTTGCTAATGAAAGCATGTTGTAATAGCTGCCTGCTGAACAAAAGAGCAAGTTTCAAAACAACAACGGAAAAAGGAAATGTGAAATTATCTACAGAAGTTAAATGGAGCGATTGCTCCACCAGTCTAGATAGCATTGTGCTGGCAGTAGGTATTAGATGGCACACTTTGTCAATCTTGTGCTAGTTCCTTAAAGCTGCAGCTAAAGTCTGGCAGCTGGGCTGGAGGAAATTCTGGAAATGAGGGCTGAAATAAGTCCGATGAGCAGTTGTTTTCTTCATCTCCTTGTATTGACTCCTCCAAATCAGGTAGCTTGATGACATCATCAAACCTAGGTTACATGTCCAAGCACAGGGATGCTCTACCGGGTCTGGGGTGAACATCTAATGTTGGTACTACGTATCTCAGTTCTCAACACGTGTTTTTTATTATTATTGGTTGTTATTAGGAGAAACCAGCCCCCAGCCTTGCTGAAGAAGTGCAAGTTTCCACCATACTATTCAACTCAATTTCTCTCGCTGTCAAAATTCAGGTCTGAGGCGGGCAGCCTTAGCCCCTTTCATAGGCTACAATCCTACACATGCATTACTTATAATAAATACGTTTATTTAACATTTATACTCTGCCTTTCTGATGCTATTGAAGAGCGTATGGGTCTTCTGCAAGACAAGTAAACGCACTTCGGATCGCTCTGCTGCACCCCAGAGAGTTCAGTGCGACGACGGACAGTTTCAACCTGACCCCTCCTGACCCGCCACCGCTGCTTCGCTTTCACCGGGGTCATCTTCAGAAGCACCGTTTCTCCCCTCCAAGTGTAGAGGGCTGCAGGCAGCCCCCTCCCTCTTTCGTAGGCTTACCATATCCAAAGGGGGACAGTGTGTCTACACCTAGCCTTTAACCATTGTAAAAAGAGGGAATTTGGGCAGGTGCAGCGTGTTGCACCCTTCCATTATGAGCTGCACCTACCCAAATTCCCTCTTTTTACAATGGTTAAAGGTGTAGGCACCCTGTCCCCCTTTGGATATATGGTAAGCTTACTCTTTCGCCTTTGTGTTGCTTCCACCACGGAGCGGCCACTTCCCTCTCGTTTTCTCAGGAACGGGGAACGCTCCGCACGCGGCAAAGCTTATGTAAGACCCCACTGGAATCGGGCACCTCCCCTCGTCCTTTCCTAGCACCCTCAGCTGCAATCCTGGCATATTCGCTCGGAAGTAAACTAAACCCCACAGAAACGAATGCCCCCCAAGCAAATGGGGCGAGGCTGGCTGGGGCTGCAAGTCCCAGAGATTTCAGCGCCGCGGGACCCTTGAAGGCGCTTCGTTCCCACCCAGCGCCGGCCGAAGGCTGGAACCCTCTTGTGCGCCCCAGCGGCCGCACGACACGTCGACGCTCTTGCGCCGTTTCTCCGCGCTTCAGTTTCTGCTCATGCAATGACGTCTCACTGTTAATTCTTCACATAACATTGACAATGTAAATGTTCTCTTTTCTTCAGTCGAGGCATCACAAGAGCGCTGGAGATGCTGAAGGCACGACGATTAGCTATGATGAGAAGACAGCCAAATGCCGGAATAGACAGTATATCACTTCTTTGATGGAGGGAGGGTATCTTGCTCTTCATCTCTCTCGCCATCGGCTTGGCCGCGGGCCGCCCACCTTCCTGTGAGGAGCTGTAAAGGTGTCTCAGAAGTGAGGAGTCAGTGGGTGCAGGGTCCTCACAATCCTCCTGCTTATAGGAATAGTAGTGGCCACATTGGGAAATGAATCCAGGAAATCCTCCCCAGCCAGCGTTATACGCTCCCGAAGCATGGCTGGTGAAATGCTTGAACTTCTGGAGTACTGTACAGGATTGGACGCTCTGCCCCCTGGAGCCACTAGGATACTGTGTGTGTGTGTGTGTGTGTGTGTGTGTGTGTGAGAGAGAGAGAGAGAGAGAGAGAGAGAGATTTGTCTGGCTTTGTAGCCCTTCCAGGACTGTTTGCTGGTGGTAGGAAACATTTCTATTTTTGTTTTGGTACTATGTACTTTGTCAAGTTTCTCACCTGAAATGTGTATAGAGTTGTTCTATATTGAAATGTGAAGTCCAGGGCGAATTCTGAGCAAATTTTTAAAAAATGCACTTTGATGCCGTGTAAGGGAGTGTTCATGTGAGAATAGGCATCAAGATAACAATGTTCAGATTAAAAAATCATAGCAGGATTCTTTGCCTTCATTTTGCAGCTCTTGTTTCATGGACCTGTAACATTTGTTAGACCCAGATGTGCGTGTGCAAGATTCTCCTGGCTCTGAAATGAAAAACAGCCTCAGGAAACTGCAACTGGGAACAGAAGAGTGGCCAGGGTGCTTAATCTGTAGATGAATCTTAACCCTTTCACTGTCAGTTGTTTTCCCACTCACAGCCCCCACCCTTCTCCCGATTTGCTGCAAGTAGCCACTTTGAGGTGCTGATGGTGGATTTTCAGTGGGAAAATGGTGCAGAAGGAAAGTGCTTCACCTCCTTGCATCCCACTCACTGTCCTGAGTCAGATCAGCCTCTTCCCCAGCATCTTTTTTGAAATTATAGGCACATGTCTGGGTTTAAGCCTGTCTGTGAATGTTGGATTGAATCTAATGGGAAGCTGTAAAGGTTCCTGCACTTTACAATTTCAGCCCCTAAACAGTGCTGTACAAGCCTCAGTTTATGTACAGCGCAATCCTAACCAACTTTCTGGTGACGGTGTAGCTGTGCCAACTGGATTTTGCCGTACAGGGGGGCAGTCATGGAGGCCTCTTTAAGGTGAGGGAACATTTGTTCCCTTACCTCAGGGCTGCATTGCAGCTGCACCAGTGCTGGAAAGTTGGTTAGGATTGAGCTGTTAACCTGTTAAGGATTGCTGTGCTGGACCACACCAAGGCCAAGTTAAGCCATAACTCTTTAGCCAACCATGTCCCTTGGAGAAGGAGCGCCTATTTCTACTTGCCACCTGTTAACGAGTGATGGGCAGGAGGAGACTTCTCTATTTCCCCCCTTAAGGTGTGGCTGCTGCAGGCAGCCTGCTTTTATACTTCAGGGATCTCTGGAGATCAGAGACCAATCAGAGAGCAAGACTGTTTAGCTCTTAGGTGCACACCCAACACTCAGCTGTAGACATTTGCAATTAGGTACAGAACATGGGCAACCAAATCAAATCATATTGGTTTATTGTATGTGGCTCTTACATTAAGCAAGTTTGGCCACCCTTGTCATATGCAGTCTATGTGTGAATTTCAGTGCAGTATATGTAAATTTGACCCTATAATAGTGTGTACATTTTTTTTTTGAGATGCCCTGTGTGGTGTGTGAACTTTATGCTTCTGCTTTTCTGATGCCTAAAGAGAGAAGCAAAACCTTGTTGTGGTGAACAGTAATGCTTCACCCTAATTTGGAAGTCTCCTTTTCGTATAATGTAACATCTTAATAATCAGCTAGTACTGCCAGCCATCATTATGATCTCAGCAACTTAGTTCAGATAGAAGAATAGATCAAGAGTACCGGCAACCTCACTGGTTAAACCATCCCCCTGACAATGGCTCAGGGGAGGCCCTGGGGGCTTGAATAAGCTTTCTGCCACTGGAGTAGTGTAGTGGAAATCGCGGAAGATTGGCGAAGAGTTAGTGGTGTTAGCAGTGGTCCCCTGTTTTGACAGGTCCGGGAAGGAAGGGGTTAAAGGATTGCCTGTTTGACAGGACTGGGACACAAAGGGTTACCACCCAGGACTGCGTGGGTGGAAGCACACCTGCAAGTAATTGGGTGTGGCCCACAGGTGTTGCTGTTAATTGAGATGAAGCTGGGACTTTGAATGCAGTGGGTGTGGCTCGCAGCTGCACTCAATCAGCATTGATTGGAACTCTCACAGCTGTGGGCAATAATGAGGGCAGTGATTGGAAGCCCACAGCTGTAGCCAGCAAAGAGTTGATAGGGACTAACAGTATAAAAGCAGCAGCAGTTGGAGCAGGAAAGAGCCTCGCCAGCTCGCCACGGGGACATGCTGCCAGACTGCCGAGTGATGATGACGATGACTCTGCTCCAGACGGAGACACTCTGCCGGACTGACTGCTCACCTGGATGGACTACCCACCTGGATTGTATGGTATTGGGAGACGCTCTGCCTGACTGGAAAGTTGGAGAGACCAGGATTGATTGGACTTTGTGCTACAAGACTCTTTGCTGGACGGGATAAAGGCAACAAGGAGATTCTACTGCCGTGAAGTAACGAGCTGGACTTCTCTATGGAAACGGACCCTTGTTAGCTAAGTAGAATCTTATCTGCCCAGGAAGGGCTAATGGACATTTATTGCTGGAAAAGTAATAAATCTTGTAAATAGTTGCCTTGGAGTTCAGTGTTTTCTTTGACACACAATTGCAACTGAAAGGGGAAAGGAGCTAACTTTGCCTAAAGTGGACATTGGAGCTACTTAAAGGGAATACTAGTTTGCTCCCCCAGGAGCAAAGTTTGGGGTGCAACATTTGGGACACAACAAGTAGCCCATGGGAAAGATAGAATCTCAACTCCTCCCCCCCAAATAATCACACATAATAAAGGGGGGGTTGGATTGAGATGGTGCATGTTTTGTTCCAGCACTTGCAGAGTTAACTGCACGTTGTTGACCTGCCCCTCTGGACCCTGGAGGTAAACAATCCAAAGGCAATTTAAGTCAGGCAATCTAGACTGGGCCAATGTTGTCTGACTGTGCCTGCCTCAGGATTTCATTTCCTTTTCTCCTCTAATTTCCAGTACCTGTTGCTGTGTAACCGAACTACCGGTACCTCCATTTTCCCTTGTTCCCTGTTTAATAAACTATTCTTGGCTTTGAATGCTCCCTGTGCAGTTTCATTCAGACAGTGGGGGGGGAAGCTAGTGCCCCTCACTCTCTTGCAGATCACTCATGTCATGGCTAACGCTGCAAGGTCTCCCGTGAGCAGGCCCAGGGGAGCTGGGAACCAGAGCAGTAGTATATTGGCCCTACCTTCTGTCAAATGACCGGAAGCACATGGCTTTGTTATTGTTTTGACCGGAAGTGACGTCATACCAAAACAATAACAAACGCCATGTGCTCGGAAATGACGTCCTATCCGGAAATACGTCACAGCCGGAAGAGGAGGGGCCTAGGGGGCCCCTCTCGGAGCCCTGGGCCAATGGGAAGGGGGTTTCAGAACCCTAGGCCCAATGGGGTTCAAGGGGGGGTTTCCACGCCCCAGGAAGTGATTTAGGGGTCCTCTACGCTCCTCCCCCTAGGCCCTGGACCAATGGGAAGGGGTTTCAGAACCCTAGGCCCAATGGGGTTCAAGGGCGCTTTGCGCGCTCCCCGGAAATGATTTAGGGGTCCTCTACGCTCCTCCCCTAGGCCCTGGACCAATGGGAAGGGGTTTCAGAACCCCAGGACCATTGGGCGCTTGCGCGCTCCACGGACCAATAGGGATGGGCCATGGGCGTGGCGCCCATGCGCAGATCTCTTAAGGACATGCCCGGGCCTGTTCCTCGCTGCCCTGGACCAATAGGAAGGGGGCTGCCCCGGCCATGCCCTTAAGAACAGGACTGCGCATGCCTGGAGAAACTGGTATTTAAACCCCGGGGAAAGGGGAATACCCACTTTTTGCGCCAACCAAAATGGAGAGCCCCGCAGAAGTTCTCATGCCTTCACAAGAAGCACCCCAGGAGACCGCAGATGTTACCGATGGACAGTGTTTGGGAACAACCGTTAATTGTTATAACCGGAGGCCATCTGAAATGAAACTAAGTGCATTTTTTGCACCACCCATATTGACCGCTGCTGAAATTGAAAAACTCCCTCAACCCCCGCAGAAGAAAACGCGGAAAAGGTATAAGTCTAGTGAATCTGACGATTACCCTAGACCGGCACTGGGCCTTTTGTATAAATTAGCCTGGGATGACCATGCTGTGTGTTCTCCTACATTTACCTGCGAAGGGGATTTCCAGACCGACCAGCCAATGCCGCCGCTCCTGCCAATAGTAAGTCATGATCTTGGATGTGTGGGGAGGTTGTGTTATATGGTTAAACATGCTTTTAAAGGAAAAAATGCAATGTATTTTCTGCAGGGGGCCCCTGAAGATCCCCATATAAAGCGAAGGTATCTTTTGGGACTACATGAAATTGAGGATGGTCGCAGTCAGCCGCCCCCGGCTCCGCTGCTGGTGAGTTGTGCTTTGCAGGCATGGGGAGAAGCTCTACTATATGGAGTAAACAGCCCTTTAAAACAAAATGTATTGTTTTTCTACAGGAAACCCTCGAAGATGCTGACGATCAAGAGGGCCCCACAACATTGAGATACCTCTTGGGGCTTCAACAGATACAGGGGGTCCGCCATTTCACACCCCAAGACCGCCGAAGTGGCACAAAATCAATCATCAGAGTAACATTGTATTCAATTATAAACCATTGTCTGGACGGCATAATGAAGTCGGAATGTGATGGCTGTAATTATCAGTACGCGGCGCAAGGTTCGCACGATTGCACGAAATGGACTGAATCAGACATCAATGAAAAAGTGAGGGAGGCCTGTTCAGGACTCTTTTTACAGGCTGTTGTTCAATATGTGGTCTGTTTTTGCTACACCATGCGGTGCCTTGAATTTAATCAGGATGCCCTGGATTATCTATTATGCACCATTCAGTTTTTATGCGTTTCCAAGAGACCGCAGAGGGATCTTGAAAAACTTATCAAACTTTCTGACCTAAAATATGTTAGCCCTTTCCGTCAGATAATCCAGAAATTTAAATTTACCAAGTTTTGCGCTAGGACACCAATTGTTGTGAGGCTGTAACATGTGGGTGGATGCAGAAAATTTGATTTTTATTCATATCTGCCTTATTCTGTTCTCCAGGGGAATTTCTGGTTTTGCAACTTCACAGTTCCCCCTTCTATGGAAATTCACCCACAAGCATTCTGTGTAAACAAGATGTGTAACATTTTGTCATTACAAGTATATATGTATGTGTAAAATAAAGTGTTTTATTTTAAACAGAAGCCTGTCTTGTTGGCAGGGAGGGGGGGGGGAACTGTCTGAAGCCATCTACACAGACAGAAGGGGTGGCAGGGTGGGACCAAAACACCCCATGATAACATATTGGAGCCAGCTACACAGACAAAAGGATTGGCAGGGTGGGGCCTGACATCCCATGATGACATTATGTGCGGTTTCAACATAGAGGGGCGGCAGGAAGAGGAAGGGGCCCGCGGAATTCTGGGGAAGGGGACGGACACAGAAGCTGGGACAACCCCTCAGAGAGGCAGGACCAAAGACCCCTATAAAACGGGGACCCTCAGTGGTTGCCTCTCTCCTTAACAGCCATCCTCTCAGCGAAAACTTCTACATTTCCAGTTCAGGTAAGTTTTATGGCCATGTGGTCTGGTTTTTTTTTGAGGGAGGGCCATTTATGCCTGTTTTGGGTGGGTGGGAAATGTTATTACTAGCCTTTTTTCTGTGCTTTGGCCCCTGAAACTGGTTTTTGTGTTGTTAGAAGGCCTGGGTCTTTTGGGTTGGCCGCATGGTCCCTTTTGCAGAGAAGCAGCTCAGAGTAAATGTTTCATTTCTGATTTTTGAAGGATGTTAGCTGTTTTTCAATGCTTTTCAGGTTTTGGGGCAAAACTCTGGGGCCTGCTTTTGCTGTTGTAGGTATTTTAAAATGGAGGTCTGGCTCCAGGCATGTGCTTGAGCTTTCTCTGAATGCCCCACGCTGTGGCGCACAGGGGCAAAGGGGTTTTTAGAAAATAATTTATATTATGGCTTTTATTATGATTTGCCCCTGAAACTGGTTTTTGTGTTGTTAGAAGGCCAGGGGCTTGCCTTGGGCCTTTTGGGTTGACCGCATGGTCCCTTTTGCAGAGAAGCAGCTCAGAGTAAATGTTTCATTTCTGATTTTTTGAAGGAGGTTAGCTATTTTTTCAATGCTTTTCAGGTTTTGGGACAAAAACTCTGGGGCCTGCTTTTGTTTGGAGGTCTGGCTCCAGGCATGTGCTTGGTTTTCTCTGAATGCCCCATGATGTGGTGCACAGGGGCAAAGGGCTTTTTAGAAAATAAGGTTTCTGCTGGGGGGGGGGGTACAATTATGGGTTCACACCTATGCATTCTCTTTTCAGTATTATCCTGTTTTCTGGGAGAAAATATAGCATGTCTGGACAAGAGGAATTCACAGATTCGCAATTAGCGGGTAGGCATATTTTTCCTTTTAGTTTAAAAATACATGGGTTTTGTTAAAGTGCCAGCCATAACAGCTTTTTTTTTTTTTTTTGTTCAAATCAGGATGGCTGGAAGGATCCATGAGTTCAAGGCCCAGCAGCGCTAACAATTCTCAACAAGGTAAATTTATCTGCAGACATGTGCTTGTAAGGGTGGAGGGATTTCAACCACTCCTTTAAATTGCTTTGCATGTAGTCAGTAAAAATAAATACTCATTGTTTCCAGGGAATTCCGTCTCTGAAGAAAGGGAGCCCCAACCTGGCCCTTCCAAAATTTACACCTTTCACAATGGTGAGCATTTTCTTCCTTTTTTCTACTGCTACAAATACTTTTATAAGTTCATTATTCTAATTTTTATAATGTTATTTTCAGTAAATGGTTCTAAAAAAGGGGGGGCTGTTTCCTGGCCAGCCCAAGGAACTTCAGCCAACGGGCCCCCTCAGAGAAGCATGTCAACCCCAGGAACTTCAGCCAACTGTCCCCCTCAGAGAAGTATGTCACAGCTCTTTTAAGCTTATTTACAGCAAGTAACCAATAAAGAAATTATTTTTAAAATGTTTCTCCTTTTTTTTTCCAGGAAATATTACCACATCTGCCAAACCAGGGCAGAAGCATGCCGCTTCGAATGGCAGCGGTGAACCCCCTATGAAGAGGACTCACAAAGCTCACCACCGTACGCTGGCCTTAAACATACATAACCTTAAAACTTTATTCCTGTTCTTTTGCAAGCAACCAATAAATAAACTTAAAATGTCCCTCCTTTTTTTCCAGGAAATGATATCCAAGCAGACAACCCCAGGCAGTTGTGCAGTGGTGAGCCCCCTCATAAGAAAAAGGCTCCCAACACCCCGGAGGCTCCCAGAAGTAAGTTATATGCCTCCTTTCTCTGCCTTAATATTTGAAACGTGACCTGTTCTTTTGCACAAAGCCGCTAAAGAAACTAATTTTTGTTTTAGAAAATAACTCCCTGACAAGTTACGCCACCGCTGCTGCTGTTGCTGCCCCCCAGAACCAAGATGAGTTAGAGTGGTTGGATCATGATCGCTTGGAAGCGGTGTACCTGCTGGGAGACTGCCGAAATGCAATCCGTGAAAAGGAGCAAGAGATAATGGCCATGGTTATGAAAAAGACGGGGGAATGGAACGCACGTTTAAAAATGTATTGTTCAGATATGTTTCGAGGTACACTAAACACATCTGAAGTCAGTGCTTTTCAAGAAGACATTAAAAACTTCCTCAGCCGCTACACAGGTTGTACACCGATGCTTGAGGGGCTGCAACAGGTGGGGGTGGGTTTTCATAGCACCCCTGCTGCAGAGACAATACAAGAGCCTTCTGATGGCGATGTCTCTGAAGCAGAGGAATCATGTGCCCCACAAGAAAATACTTTAGAGTCCCAAGGGTCCCCTGCTTCAAGGGTGTCTGCTGGCCCCCCTGAATCAGAGGAGTCATGCCCCCCACAGTCCATTGCTTCAGAGTTTCCAGGGTCCCCTGCTTCAGTGGTGCCTGATGGTCCCCATGAATCAGAGGAGTCATGCCCCCCACAGTCCCCTGCTTCAGAGTTTCCTGGGTCCCCTGCTTCAATGGTGCCTGATGGACCCCATGAAACAGAGGTATCAGGCAACTCTGAATCAGAGGAGGAGGTACCCATTAATGAACACCCCGAAGTTTACCTTGAAAGGGTGCATCAGTGGGAGTGGCATGCACCTCGTTTACCCGTGGTGCGATATGGAATGTCCTTTAGATTTGTAAACCTAGAGCAATTAAGCCACCCAGTGCTGATACAAAACGCAATGCGCAATGCCATCCAACAGCTTCTGGATGACATTAATGGTCTACTGCAGGAGGGCGACCTCGTGCAATTAAAACTCGACGGGCCAGGATTAAATGATGCGTTATTCTCCGTTCGAAGACAACTGGGCGATCTCACAGTTGAAGAGTTTCTCGATAATATTTCAGGCCTAATGCAGAGTAATGCAGAGGCCCATCTTGATGGTCTGTTACGCCTCGTTGTCTCTGTTATCAGAAATCAGGGCGGCCTAGGGCGCCGGGTTGTAAGTTCTATTCTCTTTAGCCAAATCATACATAAAAAGCGGCGTCATCTAGTGGATCTTAACAACATTGGTGACAATTTGTGCTTTGGGGGGAGCCTGTTAGCAGTCATGAGTACAGCGAGAAGGTCTGTCAAGCAGCTAACACAGGCCGCAAGGCATCTGTATGAGGAGTTAGGCATTGCACCTGAGAAAAAAGTAACGCTGACAGATGTGGCGGCCTTTGAAAGGCATTTAAAAGTAAACATACGAGTGATAATGTATGGGGCTAAAGGTTGGAGTATTTTCAGTACCGGGGACCCAATACACGCTAAGACTTGTTTTCTGGTGCTGCACGATGAGCATTTCTATGGGCTTGTGCCCGGGCATGAAAAGGCCTTTTTTGGAAGTAAAAATTTCTGCAGCCTCTGTGGGTGTGCATATTCACACACACACAACTGCCAGTATAGCTGCCGCTTATGCTTAGAGCCCCATTGTAAACAGGATGTGGTAGCAAGGTGCCCCAGCTGCAAACTGTTTTGCAAATCAGAACTATGCCTCGCCATTCATAAGGCTCTAGCCGCCAAGAACCGGGTTGACTGCAAGGCTAAAATAATGTGTGAGACCTGTACTGCCTATGTTCCAAAGAAGCACAAGTGCAAGCCACGGTGCTGCAAGCAGTGCGAAGAGCCTGTTGGTCAGTTAGACAGCCACATGTGCTTCATGCCCCCTCTTAATGACTCCCCAATATCAGACCGGTATGTCTTTTATGATTTTGAATGTATGCAGGAGACGGGCATTCACATCCCCAATTACATTTTTGCAATGGGGCTGGCAGAGAAAGATACTTGGGAGTTCAAAGGAACTGGATGCCTTTCAAACTTTGTAAAAAAGTTTATTGACAAAAAATTTAAAGATCACACTTTTGTGGCACATAATTCAAAAGGCTATGATGCATACTTTATCGTTAAGCAGCTGCTGCTAGAAAAAATGGATATTGATCTCCTCGTACAGGGGGGGAAAATCATGTGTTGCACTGTAAAAAAACTAGGAATAAGATTTATAGACAGTTTAAACTTTCTTCCCATGAAATTAGCAAAACTACCGCAAGCTATGGGGTTTGAGGGGTGTAAGGGCCATTTCCCCCACTTTTTTAACACTTCTGAAAACTGGGACTATGTAGGGGCACTGCCAGAAAAAAAGCATTATGGGGTTGATAACATGATGCCTGGGGAGAAGAGAGATTTTCTTGTCTGGTATGAGGAGAATCGGAATAGCACTTTTGATCTACAGAAACAGCTTGCACATTATTGCCAGCAAGATGTGAAAATACTGAGAAAGGCCTGTCTCTTGTACAGGAAAGAAATCATGGCCATGACTGCAGGAGGGGGCAAACAGGGGATAGATCCTTTCCAGCTCCTAACCCTAGCCGGTGTTTGCATGGCTATGTTTAGGTACATGTTTTTACAGAGAGAAACTATCGCTCTTGTTCCATGGGATAATTACCACAGGCAGACAAAAAGATTTTCTACCCCTGCCATACAGTGGCTGATGTACCTTGAAGATAAAGAAGCCGTTGAGATCAGGCATGCTCTGAAAGGGGGTGAGTTACAGGTGGGCCCCTATTTTCTGGATGGGTATGCAGTTGTTAAGGGACGGCCCACAGCCTTTGAATTTAACGGGTGCTTTTTTCACGGCTGCCCTGTTTGCTACAACGAGAATGCTAGAAACCCCATGACAGATACCTCTTTCAGGGACCTTCATTATAGAACACAGCTCAAAGTAGCCTATCTCATAAACAGGGGGTTTGAAGTCAGAACCCTTTGGGAACATGAGTGGAGGGAGATGGTTGTCTCGGATGGGACGCTTGAAGAGTTTCTACGTGAAAAAAACCTGCCCCAGCCTCTTATACCCAGGGATGCTTTATTTGGTGGACGAACAAACGCCATCTGCCTTTACTACGAGGCCAAAGCTGATGAGAAAATATGCTACTATGATTTCACAAGCCTCTATCCCTTTGTTAACAAAACAAAAGAGTACCCCATAGGGCACCCCAAAATCATCTACAAGGACTTCGGGCCCCTCTCTGACTACTTTGGTCTTATAAAAGCCAAAGTGCTACCACCCCGTGGTCTCTTTTTCCCCGTACTGCCGGCCAGGGTGGACGGCAAACTGATGTTCATTCTATGCCGGACATGTTCGGAATTGAAACAGAAGGAGCCGTGTCAGCACACAGATGAGGAACGCTCGATTCAGGGAACCTGGTGTAGTATTGAGGTGCTGGAAGCTCTACGAGTGGGATACCGGGTTTTGTCAATTTCAGAAATCTGGCATTTTGAAAACACTTCTAAAGACTTGTTTTCAGAGTACATTAAAATGCATCTACGCCAGAAACAAGAGGCTTCAGGGTATCCCGGGTGGTGCACAGATGGGGAGAAACAAAGTAAATATATTAATGATTTTCAAGAGAGGGAGGGGATCAGTTTACGCCCTGAACATATTGCTGTGAACCCTGCAAAGC
This sequence comes from Plestiodon gilberti rubricaudatus, assembly GCA_026170595.1. NCBI lineage: Eukaryota > Metazoa > Chordata > Lepidosauria > Squamata > Scincidae > Plestiodon > Plestiodon gilberti. The sequence continues at coordinate 217,448,506 of JANXHW010000001.1, read as the reverse complement.
GGCAAATAGCAAAACTGTTTCTAAACTCTCTGTGGGGAAAGTTTGCACAACGTACAAACCTTCCGAATACAACCATCGTGAGGGATCCTACAGAGCTTCTGGGGTATGCCTTTTCTCCAGCCTATGAAGTTTCAGGCTTTGAGGTTATTGATGATGAAACTCTGAGTGTGTCCCATCCGAGACAACCATCTCCCTCCACTCATGTTCCCAAAGGGTTCTGACTTCAAACCCCCTGTTTATGAGATAGGCTACTTTGAGCTGTGTTCTATAATGAAGGTCCCTGAAAGAGGTATCTGTCATGGGGTTTCTAGCATTCTCGTTGTAGCAAACAGGGCAGCCGTGAAAAAAGCACCCGTTAAATTCAAAGGCTGTGGGCCGTCCCTTAACAACTGCATACCCATCCAGAAAATAGGGGCCCACCTGTAACTCACCCCCTTTCAGAGCATGCCTGATCTCAACGGCTTCTTTATCTTCAAGGTACATCAGCCACTGTATGGCAGGGGTAGAAAATCTTTTTGTCTGCCTGTGGTAATTATCCCATGGAACAAGAGCGATAGTTTCTCTCTGTAAAAACATGTACCTAAACATAGCCATGCAAACACCGGCTAGGGTTAGGAGCTGGAAAGGATCTATCCCCTGTTTGCCCCCTCCTGCAGTCATGGCCATGATTTCTTTCCTGTACAAGAGACAGGCCTTTCTCAGTATTTTCACATCTTGCTGGCAATAATGTGCAAGCTGTTTCTGTAGATCAAAAGTGCTATTCCGATTCTCCTCATACCAGACAAGAAAATCTCTCTTCTCCCCAGGCATCATGTTATCAACCCCATAATGCTTTTTTTCTGGCAGTGCCCCTACATAGTCCCAGTTTTCAGAAGTGTTAAAAAAGTGGGGGAAATGGCCCTTACACCCCTCAAACCCCATAGCTTGCGGTAGTTTTGCTAATTTCATGGGAAGAAAGTTTAAACTGTCTATAAATCTTATTCCTAGTTTTTTTACAGTGCAACACATGATTTTCCCCCCCTGTACGAGGAGATCAATATCCATTTTTTCTAGCAGCAGCTGCTTAACGATAAAGTATGCATCATAGCCTTTTGAATTATGTGCCACAAAAGTGTGATCTTTAAATTTTTTGTCAATAAACTTTTTTACAAAGTTTGAAAGGCATCCAGTTCCTTTGAACTCCCAAGTATCTTTCTCTGCCAGCCCCATTGCAAAAATGTAATTGGGGATGTGAATGCCCGTCTCCTGCATACATTCAAAATCATAAAAGACATACCGGTCTGATATTGGGGAGTCATTAAGAGGGGGCATGAAGCACATGTGGCTGTCTAACTGACCAACAGGCTCTTCGCACTGCTTGCAGCACCGTGGCTTGCACTTGTGCTTCTTTGGAACATAGGCAGTACAGGTCTCACACATTATTTTAGCCTTGCAGTCAACCCGGTTCTTGGCGGCTAGAGCCTTATGAATGGCGAGGCATAGTTCTGATTTGCAAAACAGTTTGCAGCTGGGGCACCTTGCTACCACATCCTGTTTACAATGGGGCTCTAAGCATAAGCGGCAGCTATACTGGCAGTTGTGTGTGTGTGAATATGCACACCCACAGAGGCTGCAGAAATTTTTACTTCCAAAAAAGGCCTTTTCATGCCCGGGCACAAGCCCATAGAAATGCTCATCGTGCAGCACCAGAAAACAAGTCTTAGCGTGTATTGGGTCCCCGGTACTGAAAATACTCCAACCTTTAGCCCCATACATTATCACTCGTATGTTTACTTTTAAATGCCTTTCAAAGGCCGCCACATCTGTCAGCGTTACTTTTTTCTCAGGTGCAATGCCTAACTCCTCATACAGATGCCTTGCGGCCTGTGTTAGCTGCTTGACAGACCTTCTCGCTGTACTCATGACTGCTAACAGGCTCCCCCCAAAGCACAAATTGTCACCAATGTTGTTAAGATCCACTAGATGACGCCACTTTTTATGTATGATTTGGCTAAAGAGAATAGAACTTACAACCCGGCGCCCTAGGCCGCCCTGATTTCTGATAACAGAGACAACGAGGCGTAACAGACCATCAAGATGGGCCTCTGCATTACTCTGCATTAGGCCTGAAATATTATCGAGAAACTCTTCAACTGTGAGATCGCCCAGTTGTCTTCGAACGGAGAATAACGCATCATTTAATCCTGGCCCGTCGAGTTTTAATTGCACGAGGTCGCCCTCCTGCAGTAGACCATTAATGTCATCCAGAAGCTGTTGGATGGCATTGCGCATTGCGTTTTGTATCAGCACTGGGTGGCTTAATTGCTCTAGGTTTACAAATCTAAAGGACATTCCATATCGCACCACGGGTAAACGAGGTGCATGCCACTCCCACTGATGCACCCTTTCAAGGTAAACTTCGGGGTGTTCATTAATGGGTACCTCCTCCTCTGATTCAGAGTTGCCTGATACCTCTGTTTCATGGGGTCCATCAGGCACCATTGAAGCAGGGGACCCAGGAAACTCTGAAGCAGGGGACTGTGGGGGGCATGACTCCTCTGATTCATGGGGACCATCAGGCACCACTGAAGCAGGGGACCCTGGAAACTCTGAAGCAATGGACTGTGGGGGGCATGACTCCTCTGATTCAGGGGGGCCAGCAGACACCATTGAAGCAGGGGACCCTTGGGACTCTAAAGTATTTTCTTGTGGGGCACATGATTCCTCTGCTTCAGAGACATCGCCATCAGAAGGCTCTTGTATTGTCTCTGCAGCAGGGGTGCTATGAAAACCCACCCCCACCTGTTGCAGCCCCTCAAGCATCGGTGTACAACCTGTGTAGCGGCTGAGGAAGTTTTTAATGTCTTCTTGAAAAGCACTGACTTCAGATGTGTTTAGTGTACCTCGAAACATATCTGAACAATACATTTTTAAACGTGCGTTCCATTCCCCCGTCTTTTTCATAACCATGGCCATTATCTCTTGCTCCTTTTCACGGATTGCATTTCGGCAGTCTCCCAGCAGGTACACCGCTTCCAAGCGATCATGATCCAACCACTCTAACTCATCTTGGTTCTGGGGGGCAGCAACAGCAGCAGCGGTGGCGTAACTTGTCAGGGAGTTATTTTCTAAAACAAAAATTAGTTTCTTTAGCGGCTTTGTGCAAAAGAACAGGTCACGTTTCAAATATTAAGGCAGAGAAAGGAGGCATATAACTTACTTCTGGGAGCCTCCGGGGTGTTGGGAGCCTTTTTCTTATGAGGGGGCTCACCACTGCACAACTGCCTGGGGTTGTCTGCTTGGATATCATTTCCTGGAAAAAAAGGAGGGACATTTTAAGTTTATTTATTGGTTGCTTGCAAAAGAACAGGAATAAAGTTTTAAGGTTATGTATGTTTAAGGCCAGCGTACGGTGGTGAGCTTTGTGAGTCCTCTTCATAGGGGGTTCACCGCTGCCATTCGAAGCGGCATGCTTCTGCCCTGGTTTGGCAGATGTGGTAATATTTCCTGGAAAAAAAAAGGAGAAACATTTTAAAAATAATTTCTTTATTGGTTACTTGCTGTAAATAAGCTTAAAAGAGCTGTGACATACTTCTCTGAGGGGGACAGTTGGCTGAAGTTCCTGGGGTTGACATGCTTCTCTGAGGGGGCCCGTTGGCTGAAGTTCCTTGGGCTGGCCAGGAAACAGCCCCCCTTTTTTAGAGCCATTTACTGAAAATAACATTATAAAAATTAGAATAATGAACTTATAAAAGTATTTGTAGCAGTAGAAAAAAGGAAGAAAATGCTCACCATTGTGAAAGGTGTAAATTTTGGAAGGGCCAGGTTGGGGCTCCCTTTCTTCAGAGACGGAATTCCCTGGAAACAATGAGTATTTATTTTTACTGACTACATGCAAAGCAATTTAAAGGAGTGGTTGAAATCCCTCCACCCTTACAAGCACATGTCTGCAGATAAATTTACCTTGTTGAGAATTGTTAGCGCTGCTGGGCCTTGAACTCATGGATCCTTCCAGCCATCCTGATTTGAACAAAAAAAAAAAAAAAAAAAAAGCTGTTATGGCTGGCACTTTAACAAAACCCATGTATTTTTAAACTAAAAGGAAAAATATGCCTACCCGCTAATTGCGAATCTGTGAATTCCTCTTGTCCAGACATGCTATATTTTCTCCCAGAAAACAGGATAATACTGAAAAGAGAATGCATAGGTGTGAACCCCATAATTGTACCCCCCCCCCAGCAGAAACCTTATTTTCTAAAAAGCCCTTTGCCCCTGTGCACCACATCATGGGGCATTCAGAGAAAACCAAGCACATGCCTGGAGCCAGACCTCCAAACAAAAGCAGGCCCCAGAGTTTTTGTCCCAAAACCTGAAAAGCATTGAAAAAATAGCTAACCTCCTTCAAAAAATCAGAAATGAAACATTTACTCTGAGCTGCTTCTCTGCAAAAGGGACCATGCGGTCAACCCAAAAGGCCCAAGGCAAGCCCCTGGCCTTCTAACAACACAAAAACCAGTTTCAGGGGCAAATCATAATAAAAGCCATAATATAAATTATTTTCTAAAAACCCCTTTGCCCCTGTGCGCCACAGCGTGGGGCATTCAGAGAAAGCTCAAGCACATGCCTGGAGCCAGACCTCCATTTTAAAATACCTACAACAGCAAAAGCAGGCCCCAGAGTTTTGCCCCAAAACCTGAAAAGCATTGAAAAACAGCTAACATCCTTCAAAAATCAGAAATGAAACATTTACTCTGAGCTGCTTCTCTGCAAAAGGGACCATGCGGCCAACCCAAAAGACCCAGGCCTTCTAACAACACAAAAACCAGTTTCAGGGGCCAAAGCACAGAAAAAAGGCTAGTAATAACATTTCCCACCCACCCAAAACAGGCATAAATGGCCCTCCCTCAAAAAAAAACCAGACCACATGGCCATAAAACTTACCTGAACTGGAAATGTAGAAGTTTTCGCTGAGAGGATGGCTGTTAAGGAGAGAGGCAACCACTGAGGGTCCCCGTTTTATAGGGGTCTTTGGTCCTGCCTCTCTGAGGGGTTGTCCCAGCTTCTGTGTCCGTCCCCTTCCCCAGAATTCCGCGGGCCCCTTCCTCTTCCTGCCGCCCCTCTATGTTGAAACCGCACATAATGTCATCATGGGATGTCAGGCCCCACCCTGCCAATCCTTTTGTCTGTGTAGCTGGCTCCAATATGTTATCATGGGGTGTTTTGGTCCCACCCTGCCACCCCTTCTGTCTGTGTAGATGGCTTCAGACAGTTCCCCCCCCCCTCCCTGCCAACAAGACAGGCTTCTGTTTAAAATAAAACACTTTATTTTACACATACATATATACTTGTAATGACAAAATGTTACACATCTTGTTTACACAGAATGCTTGTGGGTGAATTTCCATAGAAGGGGGAACTGTGAAGTTGCAAAACCAGAAATTCCCCTGGAGAACAGAATAAGGCAGATATGAATAAAAATCAAATTTTCTGCATCCACCCACATGTTACAGCCTCACAACAATTGGTGTCCTAGCGCAAAACTTGGTAAATTTAAATTTCTGGATTATCTGACGGAAAGGGCTAACATATTTTAGGTCAGAAAGTTTGATAAGTTTTTCAAGATCCCTCTGCGGTCTCTTGGAAACGCATAAAAACTGAATGGTGCATAATAGATAATCCAGGGCATCCTGATTAAATTCAAGGCACCGCATGGTGTAGCAAAAACAGACCACATATTGAACAACAGCCTGTAAAAAGAGTCCTGAACAGGCCTCCCTCACTTTTTCATTGATGTCTGATTCAGTCCATTTCGTGCAATCGTGCGAACCTTGCGCCGCGTACTGATAATTACAGCCATCACATTCCGACTTCATTATGCCGTCCAGACAATGGTTTATAATTGAATACAATGTTACTCTGATGATTGATTTTGTGCCACTTCGGCGGTCTTGGGGTGTGAAATGGCGGACCCCCTGTATCTGTTGAAGCCCCAAGAGGTATCTCAATGTTGTGGGGCCCTCTTGATCGTCAGCATCTTCGAGGGTTTCCTGTAGAAAAACAATACATTTTGTTTTAAAGGGCTGTTTACTCCATATAGTAGAGCTTCTCCCCATGCCTGCAAAGCACAACTCACCAGCAGCGGAGCCGGGGGCGGCTGACTGCGACCATCCTCAATTTCATGTAGTCCCAAAAGATACCTTCGCTTTATATGGGGATCTTCAGGGGCCCCCTGCAGAAAATACATTGCATTTTTTCCTTTAAAAGCATGTTTAACCATATAACACAACCTCCCCACACATCCAAGATCATGACTTACTATTGGCAGGAGCGGCGGCATTGGCTGGTCGGTCTGGAAATCCCCTTCGCAGGTAAATGTAGGAGAACACACAGCATGGTCATCCCAGGCTAATTTATACAAAAGGCCCAGTGCCGGTCTAGGGTAATCGTCAGATTCACTAGACTTATACCTTTTCCGCGTTTTCTTCTGCGGGGGTTGAGGGAGTTTTTCAATTTCAGCAGCGGTCAATATGGGTGGTGCAAAAAATGCACTTAGTTTCATTTCAGATGGCCTCCGGTTATAACAATTAATGGTTGTTCCCAAACACTGTCCATCGGTAACATCTGCGGTCTCCTGGGGTGCTTCTTGTGAAGGCATGAGAACTTCTGCGGGGCTCTCCATTTTGGTTGGCGCAAAAAGTGGGTATTCCCCTTTCCCCGGGGTTTAAATACCAGTTTCTCCAGGCATGCGCAGTCCTGTTCTTAAGGGCATGGCCGGGGCAGCCCCCTTCCTATTGGTCCAGGGCAGCGAGGAACAGGCCCGGGCATGTCCTTAAGAGATCTGCGCATGGGCGCCACGCCCATGGCCCATCCCTATTGGTCCGTGGAGCGCGCAAGCGCCCAATGGTCCTGGGGTTCTGAAACCCCTTCCCATTGGTCCAGGGCCTAGGGGAGGAGCGTAGAGGACCCCTAAATCATTTCCGGGGAGCGCGCAAAGCGCCCTTGAACCCCATTGGGCCTAGGGTTCTGAAACCCCTTCCCATTGGTCCAGGGCCTAGGGGGAGGAGCGTAGAGGACCCCTAAATCACTTCCTGGGGCGTGGAAACCCCCCCTTGAACCCCATTGGGCCTAGGGTTCTGAAACCCCCTTCCTATTGGCCCAGGGCTCCGAGGGGGCCCCCTAGGCCCCTCCTCTTCCGGCTGTGACGTATTTCCGGATAGGACGTCATTTCCGAGCACATGGCGTTTGTTATTGTTTTGGTATGACGTCACTTCCGGTCAAAACAATAACAAAGCCATGTGCTTCCGGTCATTTGACAGAAGGTAGGGCCAATATACTACTCAGAGCCCATGAGAGGAGGGTAAAGGGGGTAAATTGTATCTGGGCCCAACGTCAAAACGGGGGCCCAGGAGCCAAAGGAGGGCCCCCAGAAATTTCCTGGGATCTTGGCTGACCTGGAGAGTAAAAGAAGGAGGCTGAGTCAAACAGGAGGGGAGGTCAATACCGATTAGGTAGACCTGGGTGCTGCATTGGGAAGCGTGGTAGACCTGGGCTCCAGAGACTTTTCTGGCCATTGCTGCCCTCCCCTGCCCCATTTCCCCCCACCCCCTTTGAGAAGGGTTCCAAAGAAACTTTTATACCCGGATAAAATTCTTTTCCGAGGAGGCCCTGCTGGGAACGGCCAAATCAGGAGGTTCTCCTGGTGGTTTTCTGTGCTCAGGGAACCCCGGGAATGAGGCTCAGCCCAGAGGGGAGGCAGCGTGTGGGAGCGGGCACCCCCTCCTTAGGGCAGCAATCAACCTTTTGTTGACCTGGCTGTGTCAGGATGCTGCAGCTGGCACAGGGAGGGGCAGCCAACCCATGAAGCCAGCAGAGGCAGCTTGGGCCAGGGTGCCCACATGGTGCACATTTGCCTAGCTACGCCACTGTGACCACCTCTCTCTGCCGCTCCTCACCCCGCCAGATTGGAAACTGAAGAGGGCGCATGGAGGAGCGTGGTGGGCTTTTTCGGGCACTGTGGCCAACTTCCACACTCTTCTCCATGCTCCAGGTCAGTCTCCCTCTTTCTCCTTCAATCCAGGGAGCGAGAGGAGCAGAGGCCGGCACAACCCCAGATGAGGGGGAAGTGGCATTATTTCAGCACACCCCCTCCGGTGCTCGCAGGCTTCGGCAGACCCTGCTGCCTTTTTTTCAAATTCAACTGATCAATTCACTGCGATATAACTTACAACACAATCCTATCCCTGTCTACTCTTCAGAAGTATCGACCTCACCCAAGTGGGACTTACTCCCATCGCAGCCTCACTCTCTCTTGTCTAGTAAAATGAGGCTGTCCTAGCATATTTACTTGGAAGCAAAAAAAACCCACTGAATTGAATGGGTCTTCTTTGTAAGCAAAGGGGCGCGGCTGGGGCACTTGAAACCGGCTTCGTTCCCAGTGTGCCAGCCGTCGAAAGGTTCCTTCTGCTCTGCGCCCAGGTCGACGGTTCCGGCGTTGTGCTCCATCTCCCAGGACTTGCTGCCAAGGTTCAGGGCTCCACCTCGCCTACTCTCCTCTGCTGGGAAACATCGGGCCACACGTGGCCGCTCTCCAGCCCTTGGCCCCGCCCTCGCTTTCTTCTTCGGGGCCCCCTTGGCCTTGCTTCAGTTGCCTCCCGTCGTCCCTCTTGCTACGTGCGTGGTTGCCAGTAGCGATGCAGTCTCCGTCCAAAGGCGTTGTTGCCTTCAACATGCAGCCCTACTCCGACAGCAAGGAGGAGGACGGGGGCTCCAGACTACGGGGCGCCCTCGGACCCCAGATCCTGCAGGTCAAAGACCACGTGCTGTGGTCACTGTTCAACTTCGCCTTCTGGAATGTCTGTTGCCTCGGCTTCGCCGCCCTCGTCTTCTCCGTCAAGGTGAGTGCGACCGTCGGAGGAGAAGAGTCGCTCCCTCGTAGCCTGCCCTTTCACTCCGCTTCATTGCCATCTCGGTCTCTTCCCCGCTACGGGATAACAGTTACTTCTGCTTCCCTGAAAGCGCCTCTTCCCCCGTGCCCCTCGCTCAATAATCCTGGGGTTGCTGTTACTGCTTTTCTGGCAGGTTTTGTGCCTTCAATAGCTGCCACACACAGGCAGAAATTCCCCGGGACACAGGAGGAGTTTGCTCTGTTACTCTGCGTTGGTGGCACATCGTATTATCTTCACTGTTAACACTGCAAATGCAGTACAAATGTGCACACTGCTGCAAATGTGCTCCTGCTTTTGTACACACATGTTGTCTTCTTTGACTTGGGATGTTTGTAATCAATCGGTCAGTCGACCAGTGCAACAACTCGCGCAGTAGCGATTCCACAAATTCTTAGGAACTGGTCTCTCTGCGGGGTGCTCAGCTCAGCTGGACACTGATTTGCTTCAGGGCAGCAAGAATCGCGCAGCCTCGGTCTTCCCATCTGCAGTTTCAGGAGGATAACGATAGTGACTTGTGGTGATTAGTTCTACTCTCTCCCTACTGTGTGTAGGACTAAGTGCTGTAGGGATGCTTGGTGGTCCCGTGTGCACACTTGTGTGGAGGAAGGCAGTCCTTTTGGACTAGGTGGAAAATACACCTGAGTAAGAATGGTGGAGGCCAGCGGGTGGCGCAGCGGGTTAAACTGCTGAACCATAAGCTGTCGATCGAAAGGTCGGCAGTTCGATTCCCGCGACGGGGTGAGTGCTCGTTGCTTGGCCAGCTCCTGCCAACCTAGCAGTTCCAAAGCATGTTAGTAGTATATTGGCCCTACCTTCTGTCAAATGACCGGAAGCACATGGCTTTGTTATTGTTTTGACCGGAAGTGACGTCATACCAAAACAATAACAAACGCCATGTGCTCGGAAATGACGTCCTATCCGGAAATACGTCACAGCCGGAAGAGGAGGGGCCTAGGGGGCCCCTCTCGGAGCCCTGGGCCAATAGGAAGGGGGTTTCAGAACCCTAGGCCCAATGGGGTTCAAGGGGGGTTTCCACGCCCCAGGAAGTGATTTAGGGGTCCTCTACGCTCCTCCCCCTAGGCCCTGGACCAATGGGAAGGGGTTTCAGAACCCTAGGCCCAATGGGGTTCAAGGGCGTTTTGCGCGCTCCCCGGAAATGATTTAGGGGTCCTCTACGCTCCTCCCCTAGGCCCTGGACCAATGGGAAGGGGTTTCAGAACCCCAGGACCATTGGGCGCTTGCGCGCTCCACGGACCAATAGGGATGGGCCATGGGCGTGGCGCCCATGCGCAGATCTCTTAAGGACATGCCCGGGCCTGTTCCTCGCTGCCCTGGACCAATAGGAAGGGGGCTGCCCCGGCCATGCCCTTAAGAACAGGACTGCGCATGCCTGGAGAAACTGGTATTTAAACCCCGGGGAAAGGGGAACACCCACTTTTTGCGCCAACCAAAATGGAGAGCCCCGCAGAAGTTCTCATGCCTTCACAAGAAGCACCCCAGGAGACCGCAGATGTTACCGATGGACAGTGTTTGGGAACAACCGTTAATTGTTATAACCGGAGGCCATCTGAAATGAAACTAAGTGCATTTTTTGCACCACCCATATTGACCGCTGCTGAAATTGAAAAACTCCCTCAACCCCCGCAGAAGAAAACGCGGAAAAGGTATAAGTCTAGTGAATCTGACGATTACCCTAGACCGGCACTGGGCCTTTTGTATAAATTAGCCTGGGATGACCATGCTGTGTGTTCTCCTACATTTACCTGCGAAGGGGATTTCCAGACCGACCAGCCAATGCCGCCGCTCCTGCCAATAGTAAGTCATGATCTTGGATGTGTGGGGAGGTTGTGTTATATGGTTAAACATGCTTTTAAAGGAAAAAATGCAATGTATTTTCTGCAGGGGGCCCCTGAAGATCCCCATATAAAGCGAAGGTATCTTTTGGGACTACATGAAATTGAGGATGGTCGCAGTCAGCCGCCCCCGGCTCCGCTGCTGGTGAGTTGTGCTTTGCAGGCATGGGGAGAAGCTCTACTATATGGAGTAAACAGCCCTTTAAAACAAAATGTATTGTTTTTCTACAGGAAACCCTCGAAGATGCTGACGATCAAGAGGGCCCCACAACATTGAGATACCTCTTGGGGCTTCAACAGATACAGGGGGTCCGCCATTTCACACCCCAAGACCGCCGAAGTGGCACAAAATCAATCATCAGAGTAACATTGTATTCAATTATAAACCATTGTCTGGACGGCATAATGAAGTCGGAATGTGATGGCTGTAATTATCAGTACGCGGCGCAAGGTTCGCACGATTGCACGAAATGGACTGAATCAGACATCAATGAAAAACTGAGGGAGGCCTGTTCAGGACTCTTTTTACAGGCTGTTGTTCAATATGTGGTCTGTTTTTGCTACACCATGCGGTGCCTTGAATTTAATCAGGATGCCCTGGATTATCTATTATGCACCATTCAGTTTTTATGCGTTTCCAAGAGACCGCAGAGGGATCTTGAAAAACTTATCAAACTTTCTGACCTAAAATATGTTAGCCCTTTCCGTCAGATAATCCAGAAATTTAAATTTACCAAGTTTTGCGCTAGGACACCAATTGTTGTGAGGCTGTAACATGTGGGTGGATGCAGAAAATTTGATTTTTATTCATATCTGCCTTATTCTGTTCTCCAGGGGAATTTCTGGTTTTGCAACTTCACAGTTCCCCCTTCTATGGAAATTCACCCACAAGCATTCTGTGTAAACAAGATGTGTAACATTTTGTCATTACAAGTATATATGTATGTGTAAAATAAAGTGTTTTATTTTAAACAGAAGCCTGTCTTGTTGGCAGGGAGGGGGGGGGAACTGTCTGAAGCCATCTACACAGACAGAAGGGGTGGCAGGGTGGGACCAAAACACCCCATGATAACATATTGGAGCCAGCTACACAGACAAAAGGATTGGCAGGGTGGGGCCTGACATCCCATGATGACATTATGTGCGGTTTCAACATAGAGGGGCGGCAGGAAGAGGAAGGGGCCCGCGGAATTCTGGGGAAGGGGACGGACACAGAAGCTGGGACAACCCCTCAGAGAGGCAGGGCCAAAGACCCCTATAAAACGGGGACCCTCAGTGGTTGCCTCTCTCCTTAACAGCCATCCTCTCAGCGAAAACTTCTACATTTCCAGTTCAGGTAAGTTTTATGGCCATGTGGTCTGGTTTTTTTTTGAGGGAGGGCCATTTATGCCTGTTTTGGGTGGGTGGGAAATGTTATTACTAGCCTTTTTTCTGTGCTTTGGCCCCTGAAACTGGTTTTTGTGTTGTTAGAAGGCCTGGGTCTTTTGGGTTGGCCGCATGGTCCCTTTTGCAGAGAAGCAGCTCAGAGTAAATGTTTCATTTCTGATTTTTGAAGGATGTTAGCTGTTTTTCAATGCTTTTCAGGTTTTGGGGCAAAACTCTGGGGCCTGCTTTTGCTGTTGTAGGTATTTTAAAATGGAGGTCTGGTTCCAGGCATGTGCTTGAGCTTTCTCTGAATGCCCCACGCTGTGGCGCACAGGGGCAAAGGGGTTTTTAGAAAATAATTTATATTATGGCTTTTATTATGATTTGCCCCTGAAACTGGTTTTTGTGTTGTTAGAAGGCCAGGGGCTTGCCTTGGGCCTTTTGGGTTGACCGCATGGTCCCTTTTGCAGAGAAGCAGCTCAGAGTAAATGTTTCATTTCTGATTTTTTGAAGGAGGTTAGCTATTTTTTCAATGCTTTTCAGGTTTTGGGACAAAAACTCTGGGGCCTGCTTTTGTTTGGAGGTCTGGCTCCAGGCATGTGCTTGGTTTTCTCTGAATGCCCCATGATGTGGTGCACAGGGGCAAAGGGCTTTTTAGAAAATAAGGTTTCTGCTGGGGGGGGGGTACAATTATGGGGTTCACACCTATGCATTCTCTTTTCAGTATTATCCTGTTTTCTGGGAGAAAATATAGCATGTCTGGACAAGAGGAATTCACAGATTCGCAATTAGCGGGTAGGCATATTTTTCCTTTTAGTTTAAAAATACATGGGTTTTGTTAAAGTGCCAGCCATAACAGCTTTTTTTTTTTTTTTTTGTTCAAATCAGGATGGCTGGAAGGATCCATGAGTTCAAGGCCCAGCAGCGCTAACAATTCTCAACAAGGTAAATTTATCTGCAGACATGTGCTTGTAAGGGTGGAGGGATTTCAACCACTCCTTTAAATTGCTTTGCATGTAGTCAGTAAAAATAAATACTCATTGTTTCCAGGGAATTCCGTCTCTGAAGAAAGGGAGCCCCAACCTGGCCCTTCCAAAATTTACACCTTTCACAATGGTGAGCATTTTCTTCCTTTTTTCTACTGCTACAAATACTTTTATAAGTTCATTATTCTAATTTTTATAATGTTATTTTCAGTAAATGGTTCTAAAAAAGGGGGGGCTGTTTCCTGGCCAGCCCAAGGAACTTCAGCCAACGGGCCCCCTCAGAGAAGCATGTCAACCCCAGGAACTTCAGCCAACTGTCCCCCTCAGAGAAGTATGTCACAGCTCTTTTAAGCTTATTTACAGCAAGTAACCAATAAAGAAATTATTTTTAAAATGTTTCTCCTTTTTTTTCCAGGAAATATTACCACATCTGCCAAACCAGGGCAGAAGCATGCCGCTTCGAATGGCAGCGGTGAACCCCCTATGAAGAGGACTCACAAAGCTCACCACCGTACGCTGGCCTTAAACATACATAACCTTAAAACTTTATTCCTGTTCTTTTGCAAGCAACCAATAAATAAACTTAAAATGTCCCTCCTTTTTTCCAGGAAATGATATCCAAGCAGACAACCCCAGGCAGTTGTGCAGTGGTGAGCCCCCTCATAAGAAAAAGGCTCCCAACACCCCGGAGGCTCCCAGAAGTAAGTTATATGCCTCCTTTCTCTGCCTTAATATTTGAAACGTGACCTGTTCTTTTGCACAAAGCTGCTAAAGAAACTAATTTTTGTTTTAGAAAATAACTCCCTGACAAGTTACGCCACCGCTGCTGCTGTTGCTGCCCCCCAGAACCAAGATGAGTTAGAGTGGTTGGATCATGATCGCTTGGAAGCGGTGTACCTGCTGGGAGACTGCCGAAATGCAATCCGTGAAAAGGAGCAAGAGATAATGGCCATGGTTATGAAAAAGACGGGGGAATGGAACGCACGTTTAAAAATGTATTGTTCAGATATGTTTCGAGGTACACTAAACACATCTGAAGTCAGTGCTTTTCAAGAAGACATTAAAAACTTCCTCAGCCGCTACACAGGTTGTACACCGATGCTTGAGGGGCTGCAACAGGTGGGGGTGGGTTTTCATAGCACCCCTGCTGCAGAGACAATACAAGAGCCTTCTGATGGCGATGTCTCTGAAGCAGAGGAATCATGTGCCCCACAAGAAAATACTTTAGAGTCCCAAGGGTCCCCTGCTTCAATGGTGTCTGCTGGCCCCCCTGAATCAGAGGAGTCATGCCCCCCACAGTCCATTGCTTCAGAGTTTCCAGGGTCCCCTGCTTCAGTGGTGCCTGATGGTCCCCATGAATCAGAGGAGTCATGCCCCCCACAGTCCCCTGCTTCAGAGTTTCCTGGGTCCCCTGCTTCAATGGTGCCTGATGGACCCCATGAAACAGAGGTATCAGGCAACTCTGAATCAGAGGAGGAGGTACCCATTAATGAACACCCCGAAGTTTACCTTGAAAGGGTGCATCAGTGGGAGTGGCATGCACCTCGTTTACCCGTGGTGCGATATGGAATGTCCTTTAGATTTGTAAACCTAGAGCAATTAAGCCACCCAGTGCTGATACAAAACGCAATGCGCAATGCCATCCAACAGCTTCTGGATGACATTAATGGTCTACTGCAGGAGGGCGACCTCGTGCAATTAAAACTCGACGGGCCAGGATTAAATGATGCGTTATTCTCCGTTCGAAGACAACTGGGCGATCTCACAGTTGAAGAGTTTCTCGATAATATTTCAGGCCTAATGCAGAGTAATGCAGAGGCCCATCTTGATGGTCTGTTACGCCTCGTTGTCTCTGTTATCAGAAATCAGGGCGGCCTAGGGCGCCGGGTTGTAAGTTCTATTCTCTTTAGCCAAATCATACATAAAAAGCGGCGTCATCTAGTGGATCTTAACAACATTGGTGACAATTTGTGCTTTGGGGGGAGCCTGTTAGCAGTCATGAGTACAGCGAGAAGGTCTGTCAAGCAGCTAACACAGGCCGCAAGGCATCTGTATGAGGAGTTAGGCATTGCACCTGAGAAAAAAGTAACGCTGACAGATGTGGCGGCCTTTGAAAGGCATTTAAAAGTAAACATACGAGTGATAATGTATGGGGCTAAAGGTTGGAGTATTTTCAGTACCGGGGACCCAATACACGCTAAGACTTGTTTTCTGGTGCTGCACGATGAGCATTTCTATGGGCTTGTGCCCGGGCATGAAAAGGCCTTTTTTGGAAGTAAAAATTTCTGCAGCCTCTGTGGGTGTGCATATTCACACACACACAACTGCCAGTATAGCTGCCGCTTATGCTTAGAGCCCCATTGTAAACAGGATGTGGTAGCAAGGTGCCCCAGCTGCAAACTGTTTTGCAAATCAGAACTATGCCTCGCCATTCATAAGGCTCTAGCCGCCAAGAACCGGGTTGACTGCAAGGCTAAAATAATGTGTGAGACCTGTACTGCCTATGTTCCAAAGAAGCACAAGTGCAAGCCACGGTGCTGCAAGCAGTGCGAAGAGCCTGTTGGTCAGTTAGACAGCCACATGTGCTTCATGCCCCCTCTTAATGACTCCCCAATATCAGACCGGTATGTCTTTTATGATTTTGAATGTATGCAGGAGACGGGCATTCACATCCCCAATTACATTTTTGCAATGGGGCTGGCAGAGAAAGATACTTGGGAGTTCAAAGGAACTGGATGCCTTTCAAACTTTGTAAAAAAGTTTATTGACAAAAAATTTAAAGATCACACTTTTGTGGCACATAATTCAAAAGGCTATGATGCATACTTTATCGTTAAGCAGCTGCTGCTAGAAAAAATGGATATTGATCTCCTCGTACAGGGGGGGAAAATCATGTGTTGCACTGTAAAAAAACTAGGAATAAGATTTATAGACAGTTTAAACTTTCTTCCCATGAAATTAGCAAAACTACCGCAAGCTATGGGGTTTGAGGGGTGTAAGGGCCATTTCCCCCACTTTTTTAACACTTCTGAAAACTGGGACTATGTAGGGGCACTGCCAGAAAAAAAGCATTATGGGGTTGATAACATGATGCCTGGGGAGAAGAGAGATTTTCTTGTCTGGTATGAGGAGAATCGGAATAGCACTTTTGATCTACAGAAACAGCTTGCACATTATTGCCAGCAAGATGTGAAAATACTGAGAAAGGCCTGTCTCTTGTACAGGAAAGAAATCATGGCCATGACTGCAGGAGGGGGCAAACAGGGGATAGATCCTTTCCAGCTCCTAACCCTAGCCGGTGTTTGCATGGCTATGTTTAGGTACATGTTTTTACAGAGAGAAACTATCGCTCTTGTTCCATGGGATAATTACCACAGGCAGACAAAAAGATTTTCTACCCCTGCCATACAGTGGCTGATGTACCTTGAAGATAAAGAAGCCGTTGAGATCAGGCATGCTCTGAAAGGGGGTGAGTTACAGGTGGGGCCCTATTTTCTGGATGGGTATGCGGTTGTTAAGGGACGGCCCACAGCCTTTGAATTTAACGGGTGCTTTTTTCACGGCTGCCCTGTTTGCTACAACGAGAATGCTAGAAACCCCATGACAGATACCTCTTTCAGGGACCTTCATTATAGAACACAGCTCAAAGTAGCCTATCTCATAAACAGGGGGTTTGAAGTCAGAACCCTTTGGGAACATGAGTGGAGGGAGATGGTTGTCTCGGATGGGACGCTTGAAGAGTTTCTACGTGAAAAAAACCTGCCCCAGCCTCTTATACCCAGGGATGCTTTATTTGGTGGACGAACAAACGCCATCTGCCTTTACTACGAGGCCAAAGCTGATGAGAAAATATGCTACTATGATTTCACAAGCCTCTATCCCTTTGTTAACAAAACAAAAGAGTACCCCATAGGGCACCCCAAAATCATCTACAAGGACTTCGGGCCCCTCTCTGACTACTTTGGTCTTATAAAAGCCAAAGTGCTACCACCCCGTGGTCTCTTTTTCCCCGTACTGCCGGCCAGGGTGGACGGCAAACTGATGTTCATTCTATGCCGGACATGTTCGGAATTGAAACAGAAGGAGCCGTGTCAGCACACAGATGAGGAACGCTCGATTCAGGGAACCTGGTGTAGTATTGAGGTGCTGGAAGCTCTACGAGTGGGATACCGGGTTTTGTCAATTTCAGAAATCTGGCATTTTGAAAACACTTCTAAAGACTTGTTTTCAGAGTACATTAAAATGCATCTACGCCAGAAACAAGAGGCTTCAGGGTATCCCGGGTGGTGCACAGATGGGGAGAAACAAAGTAAATATATTAATGATTTTCAAGAGAGGGAGGGGATCAGTTTACGCCCTGAACATATTGCTGTGAACCCTGCAAAGCGGCAAATAGCAAAACTGTTTCTAAACTCTCTGTGGGGAAAGTTTGCACAACGTACAAACCTTCCGAATACAACCATCGTGAGGGATCCTACAGAGCTTCTGGGGTATGCCTTTTCTCCAGCCTATGAAGTTTCAGGCTTTGAGGTTATTGATGATGAAACTCTGAGTGTGTCCTGGAAACAGGCTCAGGAGCGCTTTACCCTATCTGGAAAAACCAATGTCTTGATAGGAGCTTTTACCACTGCATATGCACGGTTAGAGCTTTATGGCCTGTTAGACAAGTTACAGGATAGGTGCTTGTACCATGACACAGATTCTGTGATATTTGTACAGCGTGCAGGGGACTGGTGCCCCCCCTTAGGAGACTATTTAGGGGATCTAACAAGCGAGATCCCCCCACACGAGCACATTGTTGAATTCTTTTCTTCGGGGCCGAAAAGCTACGCGTATCGCCTTTCACAAGGAAAAACTTGTATGAAAATGAAAGGAATAACTCTCAATGCTGCTAATTCAGAGAAAGTCAATTTTGATAGTCTGAAGCAGCTGGTCCTGGACTACCGGGACGGTTCTAAAGAAATTGTGGTTCAGCAGAAGGGCATTTTGAGAAATAAAAAACAGTGGCGTATTGAGACAGGCCTCCTAAAGAAAACGCTGAAGCTAGTATATGACAAGAGGGTACTGGGCCCTCATTTCAGTACACTGCCTTACGGCTATTAAGATGGATGTGCGCTGGAAACATCCATTTTCTGCCATTCTAGCAGGCCCTAGCAACTGTGGGAAAACGTATTTTATAAAAAATATGCTGGACAATGCGCACACCGTACTTTCTGTCATGCCTGAAAATATTGTTTGGTGCTACAGCTGTTGGCAACCTTTGTACAAAGAACTCTTGTGTAAATATCCCTATATTAGATTTGTGGAAGGACTTCCTGCGACGTTTAATGATGACCATCTGTTTCCCCCAAATAAAGTGAATCTTGTGATCCTGGACGATCTCATGAACTCTGCTTCTTCAAACACAGAAATCGGTGAAGTCTTTACCAAGTATGTACACCATCGTAATCTAAGCGTTTTTTTCATCACACAGAATATTTTCTGCCAGGGAAAAGCCAACCGTACTATTACCCTTAATGCAAAATATATGGTGCTGTTCAAAAATCCCCGGGATAAGTTACAAATTCTAACGCTGGCCCGCCAAATGTACCCTGGAAATACCCGTTTCTTTCTGGAGAGCTTCCAAGATGCAACATCAGCGCCTTATGGTTATCTGATGGTGGATTTATGCTCCGACACCCCTGAACATCTCAGACTAAGGACGGGCCTGTTCCCGCCAGCCTGGCCTGTCGTGTATACTATGAAAAAAACTACATCCCATTATAAGAGGAGGTGACTTAATCATTTAGCCCCTCAATTGTAGTGCCGCCTCCACGGGGACAGCATGTCTAACTGCGTAAAAAGAAACCTGCCTCTCTTAAATCTACTTATCAAGGCGCCTCCACGTCAGAGAAAGGCCATTTTGTGCTCTGCTTCAGATGATCTGATTGCGGCTATATCAGAAATAGCTTTGAACACTTTAAAAGGCAACATCCCCCTATCCCCCCGTCAGGTGTCTGTGCTGAGGAAAAAGAAGGCGGTCATCAAAAACTTGAGCAATAAAAGGGTTTCTTTAAGAAGGAAGAAGCAGCTGGTGAAGCAGTCTGGGGGCTTCCTTGCACCCCTATTAAGCTTTGCTATTCCTCTAATAACGGGACTTTTAACTAGCCAGTAATGGAACATGCTGAAAAAATGTATCTTGTGCCTAGCAATCAGCTAGAACAACTTAAAGGGGTTCCAAGACAGGAAAGCATCAGAACAACAACAATGAATTCCTTAGATACCGAAATGCAAGCTGTTCTTCAGAGGAGCGATTTACCCCAATTTGAAAAGGCGAAACAATATACTGCTTTGCTTCAAAAATATCTAGCGCATGTAAAACAGGGGGATGCTGAAAAAGGAAAACTAAGCTTATTTTTGCCCCCACCAGAGGCGTATGCAACTGCGGGGTCTGACCCCCCAGATACCGTCTTTCATGAAACCTTGGACAGTTTGTCTGCGCGGTTTAAGAACAATGCCCGGCTGTTGTTAAACAAAATGAAACAAAACAAAGATGTTTCTTCTTGGGATGAAAAGGGGGCTTTTCTTTACAGGGGGACAGTTGTCCCCGGCTCCAACATGCTGGACTTGGTGAAGGGAATCACCCAAATTCACGCTCTGCCTGCCAAGAGGCACCCTAAAGGCTGGGAATTTTTTCTGAAGGCCATGGCTGAACTAAATATTCCATCCACCGTTGTCGGCAATCCTGTCAACAGAGACATTTTGGAGCACCTGAAAAGCCCTTCCCCTGCTACAGAGACACCTAAGAACATAAGAAAAGCTTTGCTGGACCAGGCCAAAGTCCCATCTAGACCCACCCCTTCCCGGCGGTCTTCTAAAAAACAGAGACAATCTAGCACATTTCCTTGGCTCAGCTTATAAATAAAGTGAGCTTTTTAAATGCTACCCCCGACCCCCGCCTCTTTATTAACAAAAGACAAACACTTAAATTTATTTTAAGCACCCAGGGATGCTTTATTGAGAAACACAGCCATGAAAATCATTGCAAGAGACACAGGCCTGGGCATGTTGAAAGAAATTGGGGGCAAGTCGGGGCATGGTCCGTTCCTTTTTTACAAATTGCACCACCATCTGGTCATTCCTTGTTAAATCATAGGAATACAGTTCTTGAATCTGCTCAAAAGTCAGCCCCTTACAGCGCTGATGCAGAAAAAACACACAGTGGTATCCACAGGTCACAGCCTCTGGGGACTGCAGTTGCTTTGTTTGAAATGCCGTTAAAGCAGCATTTTTTCTTAAAAATGTCATGAATGTCTTGGGGAACAGTGGATGGTCTGGGGGATGTCCGTACGAATCAAAAAACTCTCCACGGTTGTCTTCTGTCAGGTATATTGCGAGCCAGTGTTCTCCTGGTCGGTCGTGGGGGTGTGTGTTGACCACTAGCCCCAGGGGTCTCTGTAGTAATTTCTTTTTAGGCAGCTGATCACACGGAAATACCCCCTTGAATATCTTGCGGGTGTGGGGGCTTGTAGACAGAAGTTGCGTTAACTGCAGCGTGTCCATATCACATATAATCAAACAGGACATTCCGCCTGTGATTTATCTCGATAATGTTGTCAAAAACGCCGTACACAATCATGTTGACGGTTTGTTGGAGGGCTCTACCAAACCGTATTTCTGCTCTCAGATTCCCTGTATTAATCAAAGAATAGTGATCACCGCATTCTTGATCGGGGGACAGATCAAAGGCGAAAAGGGTGTAGCCTCTTGCAAAATCTTCTCTGTTAACCAGCAGGGGTTTGTCCTTCATATATTTACCGGATGCTTGGACTAAACTCATGTACTCCCTGACACAGTTCCCTTCTTCAAAAGAGGGTTGGAATGGTTTTGCAGGAATTTGATAACCGGACTGATAAACCGCGAAGAAGCTAATGTTGTAATGCTTAAAATTAAAGGGGTTTTTAGCGTAGGAGCCACTGAATGCGTCGTTATCCACCAGGCCTATCACGACCAACTTAGGCAGCTGTCCCAGGAATAAGTTCTCCTGGTTACTGACGCGGCTCCCAGCAGGAATGCTGAACACTTTCATCCCCACACGATCGACCGGGTACTTCGCCGTGGCTGAAAGCAGGGCTTCTGCATGTCCCAAACGCACACCCGGGGAGACTCTTACTTTCTTTACAAACAGGGATGCTGACAATATTTGCAACTTGTACTGTGTACCAGGATCATCAGACATGAGACAAAAAGAATCCTTACTCCGTGTAAGTTTGATCTTCACATCCACGCCGTTTAACAAAAGTTTTTCTTGAAAAAACAGGTCTGCGTGAAGGTGTCCCAGCAGGTCTATTTTTCTGCTTTCAGCAGTCAGGTCTGCTCTTCTAACATATCCTGCATTTGACCCCTCTAGGTCCGTTGATTCGTGTTCGCCGGGGGTGTCTTTGTAAAACAGTCCTGCAGAGAACTGTGTGGATAATGTGTCTTCGCTGTAGTTTAACACAGATTCGATATAAGCTCTGTATGGGTAGCAGTTGTTACTCTGGCTGATGAGACGGTCTCCAAGGGTCACATCCAGCTGGCTAAAGAGGGATGCGATGGGGTAATTCACTAGCCCCACCTCTGCTCCCCTGTCAATGTTGGTTCCATCTTCTTTTACAATTTTGCAACACAGGTATAGCAACGTGTTGTTTAGATCCATATAATCCTCGCCATTCCCGGCTATAAAATATTCGAGGGGGCCGGTTTCTGAAAGGGCTGTCAAAGTTGGGATTTCAACATACACGCACCCTTCGACAGAAGTTTGTGTAGGGGCTATTTGGAACAGGTCTAGTTCAGATTTAGCGCATTCTTCAGAACCCCCGTGAATAAACGCCATGGTTGATTAGAATATATCTCTGGCGCGGCCCTTCCGTCTCTTTGCTTTTCCCTTCTGTGTCGCTTTGCGCCTTTTAGCCCCTCTTTTAAAGGGACGCGGCGGCCCTGTTAACCGAGTCCGTGATGCTTTTCGTTTAACTCCTTTTCTTCTTTTCATATACATTAACCCCGCCCCCTCTTGCGGGCTCACTTTATTCAAAACTGCCTGAGAAACGTTTCCCACCACATCTCTGGCAATATTCCGGACCGCTGTTTTTACATGAGGCTTGATAAGCTCTAAACCTCTTCTCAAAAGGGGGACCGCTTTTCGAAAAAGACTCCGGAATATCCCCCCAACCCCCGCCCCATACATAACAGGGGTTCCTTGGTAGCCAGGGAGACCATGCCCCGCCTGCTCCCTGTAATAGCTTCTATAAAGAGCGGGGTCCCCATAACTTTTTAGAAGAACCATCTTCAAAACAGCAGGTTTTTCCGGGCCCGAAAGTGAAGCTTCACAATCACCTTGCCAAAACGAAATGACACGTTTTTGTTCTGGTCTGTCTTTATCTCCACAGAGACGGTGTCTGCGTGATCTTTATTCACCGCCACATAGTGAGGCTTGTCATACGTAATGGTGATGCGCTCGCTGTTTTCCCCACGAATGGGCACACAGCGCAGTAGGGGTACGTAAAAGTCTCCAACTACTTGGTGCTCTATGATGTCTGTGTAAATGAACAGGGTGTTGAACCCCGCTGTAATGTCCGCGGTGAAAGGTATTTTCTTTACAGGCTGATCAGGATACAGGCCTAATATATGGGCCAGTTCACCACTTGCTAAAAATCTGTAAGTATCGGGGGCTTTAAGTCTGACCTTCCTGGCCACCTGGTCATAGTGCAGAACCATTTCAGGGGGGTCCACGGCTTCCTGCAAGGCCGTGTTCATATTATCCAACAGCTCCGGGATGTTCGCGTAATAGCCGCGGCGTAGGGTGAAGCGCCACGTCTTCCTTCCATTAGCAATTTCATATGTTGCATCTTCAGTGATTGTGTTCCAGCTGTGTGGGTACTGTATCTCTGCTAAGCCCACTTCCCAGCCTCCTGGCAGTTCTAGCGGGCGGGCCAACTGTATGGTGAAAGCGGCGCTGGTGTTCTGTGGAAATACTTTAGCACAGGCGTTGCTAGGCAGGGTGATGTAAAACCCATTTTCCCCCATTTTTTCCCCTAGGCAGGTTCACACAGGTCCGCAGCCGCAACCCAACTGTTAAATTTGTCAGGCCATCCTACCCATTTCACCAGGTGCTGCTTTTTCTTACCCCTCCCCTTCGTCGCTAGAATTTTTTCAATCCTGTAAACCCTGTCCCCTGCCTTCACCCGTTGCAATTCTTCAGGATAGAAAGTCCCAACGATGGGCTCTCCCTCATAATCTTTTAGACGGTATACAGGCCTTTCTGGCCTGCTGTGAACTTGGTCAACTATGAAAATTTCAGTGGTGAAGCTTTGTTCATAACCTTTTTCAAAAAAACCCTTGAGTTTAGAGACCCTCACGTGATCTCCTTTTCTGAACAAAGGAACTGCTTTTTCCCTGTTGATACAGCTTCCATACACTGTTTTCCATACATCCAGAGCATTGGCTTGGTTAACATCCACGGGGCGGGCCTTAATTGTTCTGTGTAAAGAATGGTTATAGCTCCAAATAAACTGTGCCAGCACATCAATATACTTGAATGTGTTGTTAGCTGTAAAAAATCTCCACATTTTTGTTTTCAAGGTTTTATTAAAGCGCTCCACAACTGCTGCTTTGACTTCGTTGTTGGTGACAAAGTGGTGGACTCCATGCTTTTTTAGCAGCCTCCTCACCTCCTTGTTTAGGAACTCTTTGCCGGCATCAGTCTGCAGCTTGTGAGGTATTCTCCCCTCTCTGAAGATATTTTGAAAGGCAGCGGCCACTTCTCTCCCCGTTTTGTCTTTTAGGCTTCTAGCCCATGCATATTTAGACAAGATGTCCACAACCGTTAAAATATACTTATGCCCCTTGTTGTACTTACAGAACTGTTGCATATCCACTAAATCAGCCTGCCATTGCGCATCCACTCCAGAAACAACAGTCTTGTTTCTTTTAAAATGAGCTCGTGCCTGCTTGTGAAGTGTGTAAGCATCCTGTTCTGAAAGCCACGTAGTAACTTGCTTTCTAGTCAACGATTTACTTTGTTTTTTGCCCTCTTGAAAGAGGGGGTTCGATCCCCCAAAGCTCCCAACAGCCCCCGGCGTATAATATATTTTCTTTAAAATTTGTTCATGTTCTGCCATGTTGTCGTCTTAACACACATATGAACACAATTTGCTGTCGTAAAACATTTTTATTTACATAAAACAGGTAAAATTGTTCATCTTTGCTGCCGCTTCCTAACGAGCACACCAGTAGCAGGTCCGTCCTAGAGGCTCACTGACAGCTAGGTTCTCAGACCCAGTAACCAGCTCATCAACCACCTAGGCAAAGTAAACACAAACACACGTTATAAGCACCCCCAAGCCCCTCATGACTATGTGGTAAGCATTCTACCCCCCCCCCCCATATCATATACATACTTACCGGTAATGATGGACAACAGGGTTCTGTCTCTTTATCCCTCTCTTCAATATATTTCCAGTATGTCGGCCATTCCGGGACCGCATTATCTTGCTCCGTTTCTGCAGGGGTCTGGTTATAAGAATATATAGTTGTTCCCTATGTGTATTATAAGCACCACAGTTCTGTCTCACAAGCATTCTACAGCCACCCATGTATATTTACCAGTAATAGTGCACGCCCGGGAACTGCATCCGCCTCCGTTTCCTGGCTTTCAGGTAAATCCACAGGCGTTGGGCAAAAGATCGCCTCTTCTTCTTCCAGCTCTTCTCCACGCATCCAGTATTTCGACCATTCCGGGGCCTCCTCGCCTAGTTCCATTTCATCTGTCCACCGGTTATAAAAATTAACGGTTGTTCCCAAACACTGTCCATCGGTAACATCTGCGGTCTCCTGGGGTGCTTCTTGTGAAGGCATGAGAACTTCTGCGGGGCTCTCCATTTTGGTTGGCGCAAAAAAGTGGGTATTCCCCTTTCCCCGGGGTTTAAATACCAGTTTCTCCAGGCATGCGCAGTCCTGTTCTTAAGGGCATGGCCGGGGCAGCCCCCTTCCTATTGGTCCAGGGCAGCGAGGAACAGGCCCGGGCATGTCCTTAAGAGATCTGCGCATGGGCGCCACGCCCATGGCCCATCCCTATTGGTCCGTGGAGCGCGCAAGCGCCCAATGGTCCTGGGGTTCTGAAACCCCTTCCCATTGGTCCAGGGCCTAGGGGAGGAGCGTAGAGGACCCCTAAATCATTTCCGGGGAGCGCGCAAAACGCCCTTGAACCCCATTGGGCCTAGGGTTCTGAAACCCCTTCCCATTGGTCCAGGGCCTAGGGGGAGGAGCGTAGAGGACCCCTAAATCACTTCCTGGGGCGTGGAAACCCCCCTTGAACCCCATTGGGCCTAGGGTTCTGAAACCCCCTTCCTATTGGCCCAGGGCTCCGAGAGGGGCCCCCTAGGCCCCTCCTCTTCCGGCTGTGACGTATTTCCGGATAGGACGTCATTTCCGAGCACATGGCGTTTGTTATTGTTTTGGTATGACGTCACTTCCGGTCAAAACAATAACAAAGCCATGTGCTTCCGGTCATTTGACAGAAGGTAGGGCCAATATACTACTCATGTTAATGTGAGTAGATGAATAGGTACCGCTTGCGGGAAGGTAAACAGCGCTCCGTGTTCCAGCCACATGCTACGCGCTGCGGCAAAGAGAGTCATGCCGGCCACATGACCATGGAGGCGTCTTCGGACAACGCTGGCTCTTCGGCTTTGAAATGGAGATGAGCACCACACCCTAGAGTCGGACACGACTGGACTTAATTGTCAGGGGATACCTTTACCTTTAAGAATGGCAGAGGGCAGTGATGCTGGAAGGCTGAGGTGACCTTGTCCCTCCAGGCGGCTGTCCAATGTGAGCTTCTGCCCTCTGACTTCCTCCAGGGTTGCCAGCCCCTTTTGCTTGTTCCTGTGCTCTTAAAGCACAGTCTAAAATGAAGAGATGAATGCAT
The DNA here is from genome assembly GCA_026170595.1 of Plestiodon gilberti rubricaudatus. Taxonomy (NCBI): domain Eukaryota; kingdom Metazoa; phylum Chordata; class Lepidosauria; order Squamata; family Scincidae; genus Plestiodon; species Plestiodon gilberti. Next base: position 217,422,432 of record JANXHW010000001.1, on the reverse strand, counting down.
TTTGTTCCTATAGTGATGAAAGGGGGTGGGAAAGCTTCACTGCTTAAGTACTGTGACTCTGGCTTCCTTGAGAGGTCCAAAAAAGAGTGGTAATCTGAACTGTAGCTGGAAAAGCCAGATGCCCTAGTTTTCAGTCCTTCTGGCCCCTGTGTTAGAAAGCGGAGCGGTCTTGGCCAAGAGCCACTGGTGTCTCACTTCTCTATAGGCAGAGCAAAAGATGTGATTCCCACAGGGTGCCATAAGCAAAGCTTTTGAACAGCTTTTCTAAACAGCTACTTGCAAACTTCTTACAGGGGAAGACAGAAGTTTCTTCACTTGCCCTTCTGCCCCTTCTTGCTTTGTGTTCTAAATCCCGGAATCAAGGGGGCATGATTTCTGACAGGAGCATGTTTCCTTGTGGTGTTACAAGTCTGAACAAGTGCAGATTTTGCACAAGTTATATTAATCCATCACATGTGCCCAGAACATGCAGATGTAACTATCCAGCTCTTGATATATTAAAAGATATAGACTTCTTTCATGCTCTGCTGCCTATAATTGTATTGTCTTGGAACTGGCTAGAGCAGGGGTGGCCAACCTTCCACCATTAAGGTCTCTGCATTCTTAAGAGTTGTTTAGAAGACAAAATCTTGGCAGCTGCAAGTGCTGATGGTGCTGCTAAAGCAGCTGCACCTGCTGAAATGCCCTCACCTATACAACCGTTAAAGGGCCAGCAGCATTCAGGTTGAAAGGTTGGCCACCCCTGGGCTAGTGTCTCCCACTCCCACCCTGGGGTTGAACTGGCTGGAGATCTTCACCTCTTTTGTTCGGTTTCTGCCTTCTCTTGCTTTGCTTGTTTGCTAAATCTGTGTGGATGGGATGGGATGGGGTGGGGGTGTTGGAACCTATTTCTGATCAGTGCCATAATGCATTTCACTGTCTCCTCTCTGCTTTAGTCTCCCTGTAGCACAGATAATATGGGTTATGTGTTAGAGAGACATTTCAAAATAGGGAATTCTGCGTTGTCGCCGGCATCTCTGACTCTGTAATTCCCAGAGAAGACCTCCTAGATGGAAGCAGAATTTCATTTTCTTTGTCTGTGTACTACGGTAAACAGTGACTAAACCCCTAGGAAATGAATCCTTAGGTGTTGGAGACATCCTATAATAAGGGCAGGTGATAAGCACATGTGGCGGACATGCAACAGGATATATTTATTTGGGGAGCAAATAGTGTTAGCCAAAAAGGAAAGAAGCTCATGGGGTATATACTTTGGGCACCATTAAGATGCATGTATATGGAATATAGTTTCTGTAGCCAATTTGGAATTGGTAAAGAAGTACGCTTAATGGGTTTTCCAGCCATGTATTTAATGTGAGGAAATACAGATAGAAAATTTCCGGAGGCTTGCAAAGCCTCCAAAAATTTTCTATCTGTATTTCCTCACATTAAATACATGGCTGGAAAACCCATTAAGCGTACTTCTTTACTAATTGCAAATAGCCATGAAAATCTTCATACTTTTCTGAATTTGGAATTGGTTCATTGTTAATGCAGGCAGAATAATGGTGGCCAAGAATGGGGAAGATAACAACAGGGAAGGATAATGCAGCCAGTTCTGAAGGATGGTTCAAAAGGGCTTAAGATGCATTATATCTAATTATCATCCACCATCATCATCATCTGTATTTATATACAGTACCGCCTTTCTTGTTGTCAGATTTCTCCTCGGACTTTATTTAAGGTAGTTTACACAGGCAGGCTTTTCTAACCCCCCCCCTTCCCGTAGGTGGTTTTTTTTTTTTTTTTTACAATGTTCTATTTGCATAGAGCCCTTTTCATTCTCCAGATGTTTCTCTTCAATGGTGTGGTATATCTCTGGCTGCACAGCACATGCCTTCCGAGCAGCTCGACAAGTCTAGTGAACTTAACTCATATATGGTGAGATCTTGAGAAGGGAGAGAGTGGCTAAGCTCTGTGTTATGAATTTTATTTGGATAATGGCTTGGGAGTGAGATATCATAAACCATTGTAAAATCATTGTCCCATTTTAATTTTTTAGTACTGTACATTGATAGGAATGTATGTATAAATAAATATTAACAATGAAGACCCTTGGCTTACTTTGAGTGAAAGCAGTTAGACTTGAAGCATATGAATTGCTGGGGAGATCAAGCAGATGAAATCTGCCTTTGTGTGAATTTCAAAATTTTATTGCCTTGGATTTCTAGTGTCTTTGAAAACAGGTGCTGACTTTGTATTTTGATACCATAAGTGCAGAGTGATGCTTTGGGGGTGTTTGAAAAGAAACTGTTCCTTCTCCCCCTTCACAGTCTTGGACGCCTGACAGCTGAAGCTAGAAAAGTATTGGTAATTGGAGTGATATAGCTGTGAGTGATTCTGGAAAGAGGGTGAACATAAGAACAGCCTTGCTGGATCAGGCCAAGGGCCCATCTAGTCCAGCTTCCTGTATCTCACAGTGGCCCCACCAGATGCCTCCGAGCGTGGTGGTCAGTATCTAAAGATTATGGGTAGGGAGGGGTTAAACTGAGGACATGACATAAGTTTAGGGAGCTGGAGTTTCTTGTTCCTCCCAGTCATTTGGTGGTTAATATTACAGGTTTGTGATATAGTTACGTAGCAGCCATGAAACGTTCTTGAGGCATGTGCAATTATGTTTTGCTGCTAATTCTCATATTAATTTTTATATATGCTCTCTTTTCTCTTTTCCTTCAGTCACGGGATTGTAAAGTTGTTGGAGATGTTGAAGGTGCTTCTAGATATGGCAAGAAGGCAAAGTGCCTGAATACCATTGCGGTGATACTGAGCATCTTGTTCTTTGTGATCATCATTGCCCTGATTGCCACTGGAATATTAGCTTTTCATCCGAGAGAGATGCAACATCTGAATCCTTCCCTTGATTGGAACCAATACAATGGCAAATAAATGGTGCCTCCAGGCTATTCTCCCCAGTATTATATCCTCGGTAGTGATTGCAATCCTTTCTTCTGCTCTGATTGTACTCACTCTGTTTTCTTGCTTCACAAGGAACGAGCCATTCCACAGTGCAGCAGATGCTACTTGCACTCCTGGAGATGCTGATGCTAATGTCTATGCCTTCTGCTGGAGCTCTGTTTGCCCTCTGCTTGCCTACCAAAGCTGAAAAATAATTGGACTGATCATCTTGTGCATGATTATTGTTGTCATCTGTCCCAGTGTCTGGCTTTGGAGCCTTCCTTGTTGCTGATGGGGAATATTTCTAGTCGTATTTTGATGAATTCTTCACTTGATATGTGTATTCTCATTTTTTTTTAAACTGCAGTGTGAAGTCTGGGGTGAGTTCTGAGCAAATAAAAATACTGTCTACCCAGTGATTTTGTGTACATGGTTTTCTTGTTGATACGATGGGTTTCAAAATGGAAAGATGCTGTTGTTTCATTGTAGAAGCAGCTGTTTTTAATGCTTGTTTCATAGATTGTTAGAGCCAGAACAGATGCTTTATGCAGATGTGCACCTGTAATGTGTTTTGTTTAATGAAAAGTGCCCTCAGGTGGCTGTGTTCAGGAGCAGATGCATGTTTTGGGAATCATCAATCCTTTCTCTGTTGGCTGTTTCTCACTCCAAACTAGGCCCCTTGCCAGTAGTACAGGCGTCCCCCGGTTAATGATGGTTCGTTTAACGATGTACGCATATATATGACGGCGGTCCCCCAGTACAGTACCTTACAAAAAGATGCTGCCACTTGCTGCCTGAGCCTGCTGTTGATTACAAAATGGAGGCAGGAATAGGCTTACCAGATCTCCAACCGGGACAGAGTGCTAGACCTTTAGGAGAAGGAATGTGGGCAGGTGTAGCTTGATAAACCTTAGAGCACAATCCTAGGCATGTCTACTCAGAAGCAAGCCCCATTGTGTTCAGTGGGGCTTGCTTCTGAGTAGACATGCCTAGGATTCTGCTCTAGGACTTAACAAGCTACACCTGCCCACATTCCTTCTCCTAAAGGTCTAGCACTCTGTCCCGGTTGGAGATCTGGTAAGCCTAAGCAGGAAGCACTCGCAGCCCTCTGCCAAACAGCTGATCAGCATTGGCAAAGCACTAATTTAGTGCTGAGCAGCTGATGGGCTGGAGATTTAAAATACATGTCTTTTTAAATATCCAGCCCATCAGCTGTTCAGCACTAGATTAGGGCTTTGATGTTTAGCGCTTTGCCAGTGCCGATCCGCTGTTTGGCTGCTGCAGGAAGCAAGGCAGAGGGCTGTGAGTGCTTCCTGCCTCCATTTTGTAATCAGCATCGAGCCCCCCAGCAATTCTGACACATACGCGCACATACACACTGTACATAGTTCAAGAAGTAAACAAGGTTTATTAAACAGTCATGATTAAACAATCACAGTAAACACAACAAACAAATTCAACTAAACTGGCGTACTGTACTTGCCATTAATTCTCTATCTAATTCTATTACAACGGCACTGTGTATTACATTTTTTAGGCATACCAGATCCATACCGGGACATAGTGCGATACCTTTAGGAGAAGGAATGTGGGCAGGTGTAGCTTGTTGAACCCTTAGAGCACCTGCACAATCCTAGGCATGTCCACTCAGAAGCAAACCCCATTATGTAGGCCAGTGGTTCTCAAACGTTTTAGCACTGGGACCCACTTTTTAAAATTGCGCTGTATCGGGACTGTCATATATGATTTATGTGGGGCGAAGATTTAAGCTAGCGTCAGGCGGTCACCCCAGCCAGGTCCAGCACAGTCCAAGGCCAGCACCCCCGTGAATGAGCCCCTCAGCTACTCAATCTTCTACAACTCCTGACCAAGGAGTGATACTGAAATACCGGTAGTAACTGCCACCAGCGGGAAATGAACCTCTTGACTCCTCAGCTTCCCGCTACTGAGGGCCACAGAGTGCAAAGGGGTATGGGTCAGACTGGACTCCCTGACCAAGGGTAGCCAGTGACCCCAGAACAATAGAAACAAACCAAGGGGGTAGCGTGTGGCCAGCTCAAGGCTTTGAATTTAGATAGCCCGGTTCAAAGGAATACACATCTGTTTAAAATATAGAGATGTTTATTTTGGTTCAGACTATGCAAAGCATAGAAGGAATCGAGATTACAGGCAACTATTGTTGCTACAAAAAAGGCATAACGTTCAGACAAAGAAGTACAGGATACAGAAAACAACGAAGAGCTATCTCCTATAGCTAAATACATTTTTCCTAATAGAACTCACCAGAGATAGAATAGAATATCAGCAGACATCCTTGCAAGGATGCTGCAGGGTCTTGCCTTAGCCTGGCACAGGCTGAGAGCCATTCTGGGTTACATGAACCTGCAGGTGGATTCCAGCAGAGCCACAGGATGTTCACACGCAGACAGCTCACAAGTAAAAGATGACAAGAGAGAGTGAGACAAAATGGTTCCAGCGTAGTTTAAGTACACTTTTGGGGGTCAGAAGAGTGACCTAATACAATAGCCAATCCTAGGTCAAAGAAGAGAATTTGAAATTAAGTGCTCCTTCCCCCTCCCTCCAGAAGATGATCCCATGATGGCCCTTACAGGTGTAAGTTATAATTGGAGAACCAAGGCCATCCCGGTTCCCATGCAGATAAGGGCTAGTAGCAAGCAACTAAAACTGCACTATCATGGCTGTTGGAAGCCAGCCAACCCTCAGACACCATTGCTAACAAGCAGAATCCAGGAACCAAAGACATCAAATCAAAATGAAAATAGAAACCAAGGATTTCTGTTATGACAGGGACCCACCTAGCTTTACAAAATGCTCAAACAGTTATCTCCCTATGTTTACACAAACTTGCAAACTGCAGCTCAGCTGTTTACAGGGTTATTAGCAGCTATCTTGCAATCTGCAGGAGCTTAGCTCTTTGAAGGGCAATTAGCAGCTGATTGTGGCAATTATCTGATCTTTCCATCACCTGGGACCCACCAGCAATCAGGTCCCGACACACAATTTGAGAAACACTGATGTAGGCTATATGCGCTATACCAAAATTGACCACTAGATGAAGACTCGCTTTAACACCCTAGGGAACAAAAAGTACAGCCATCTTCAAAGAAGCTGGAGGCCAAGGAAATAAAAACTATTAATGTGAGAAGACAGATGGTTGTAGATGTATTTTCCATGACCCTAGCACAGGGGTTCTCAACCCCTTCCTGGCCAAGTACCACCTCTGGCGTCACTATCCTGCTGTGTACCACTGGAAGTGACTGATGATGACATCATCGCCAGTTACTTCCAGGTTTTCAGGTTTGGAGGTCAGAAAATGCAGGTAGGAGGCTCTGGGCGGGGGGGGGGGGCTTCTCAGCATTCCTGATCGGCTCGGCCAAAGGCAGGAACCTCTTAGGAGCAAAAATGTGCCGCTAAACGTGCCGCATTGGAGTGGGGTTCCAGCGGTTCAAGTACCACTAGCAGTTGGCCGAAGTACCACTGGTGGTACTGGTACCACTAGTTGAGAACCCCTGCACTAGCGCTATATCAATCTGTTTATGACTGCTGATTTCTCCTTGCACTGCTGTTCAGCCTTCTTAGAGTTTGCAGGACATCTCTCTCCTCCCCTCCTCGCACAACTTCTCTATTCTCCAAACTCGACCCTCTGCAAAGATCCGTGTACTCCACTGTTTTAATTGGACATCACCCCACTCCGGGTACCAATTTGTTTTGACTCAAGAATCTATTACCCCACTCCCAAAAACCAATATGTTTTAAGTGGGCTTAGTTACCCCAGCTCTTGAAACCAAAATGTTGTGTCCCAAATGTTGCACCCCAAACGTTACTCCTGGGGGAGCAAACTAGTATTCCCTTTTTAATATTAGCTCCAATAGTCCACTTTAGGCAAAGTTAGCAATCCTTTCCCCTTTAAATTGCAATTGTGTGCCAAAAGAAAACACTGAACTTCAATCGCAACTATTCACAAGATTTATTACTTTCCCAGCAATAAACAATGTCCAGCAGCCCTTCCTGGGCAGATAAGATTCTACTTAGCTAAAGAGAGTCCGTCTCTATAGAAAAGCCCAGCTCGTTACTTCACGGCTGTAGAATTTTCTTGTTGCCTTTCTCCTGTCCAGCAAAGAGTCTTGTAGCAAAAAATCCAATCAATCCAGGTCTCTCCAACCTTCCAGTCGGGCAGAGCGTTCCCCAATACCGGTCCATCCAGGTGGGTAGTCCATCCAGGTGAGCAGTCAGTCTGGCAGAGTATCCCCGTCTGGAACAGAGTCGTCATTGTCGTCGCTCGGCAATCAGGCAGCATGTCCCCATGGCGAGCTGGCAAAGCGCATTCCTGCTCCTGCTGCTGCTTTTATACTCTTAGTCCCCATCAACTCTCTATTGGTTGCAGCTGTGGGCTTGCAATCACTGCCCTCATTATTGCCCATAGCTGTGAAATTTCTAATTAGTGCTAATCGAGTGCAGCTGCGAGCCACACCCACTGCACTCAAAGTCCCAGCTTCATCCTGATTAGTAGCAACACCTGTGGGCCACGCCCAATTGCTTGAAGGTGTGCTTCCACCCACGCAGTCCTGGGTGTTAACCCCTTGCTGTCCAGTCCTGTCAAACAGGCAAAATCTTGATCCTTTAACCCCTTCCTCCCCGGACCTGTCAAAACAGGGGACCACTGCTAACCCCACTAACTCCTCGCCGATCTTCTGCGATTTCCACTACATCCACAAACCTCGGGTTAGTCTTCCAAGTATGCAAGAACTATCCTGGACCACATCCAGGGCCAGCTGGTCTGTCTTTTCTAGCCATCCACATTCCTCTGGGGTGAGAACAAAGACGGCAGCTGCTCATGATATTTGCCCCAGGCTGTGATAATATACTGTCCAGTAGGAGTATATAGGTTCCATTAGATCAGGTAATGATTACCTGTTGCTGGTAGACCTATTCTCTGAATGGCTGTGTTGTAAAGAGATCTTAATTACAGGCTCTCGCCTCTTTATGTTGCAGTGACTTTGACAAATTGTGTGTTGCGTGAGAAAGGGTTTCCTTTTTTGTTCTAGACCTACTGTAATGGCAAACAAGTCCTGCCTGCAGGTGTTCCTCTCCCCACCCGCCTTGGCTGCCCTGTTCTTCTGCTTGGATTGTTTTTTCCCTTGCAAGTGGAAGTAACTTCATCGGCTCACCTGGCATCCTAGAATGAATGACGGGAGACGAAAAAGTTCTCTGTCCCTTTTGTGCACCTTCTATAGGCTTCTGTCATTGGAGCTGGTTGTATTGTGTGCCGACGCACCGGTCTAACATTCAGCACTGAGGCATGTTGAATTGTGCAGTCTGTTTGATTATAGCAGGGAGCCAAACGGAGCCCAGAAACTGTTCTAAAGAAGGTGCGTTTGGTGGCTTTTGTAACAAACTGGAATGGAACCTGAGCTTAAAATCACATAGGCTACAATCCTGTGCAGACTGCCCCAAGTGTAAGTACCACTGAATTTAATGGGACTTACTTCTGAGTAGGTGTGCCCAAGATTGGGCTGTTGGTTGCCTTGCACTGGAGCTAGAACTCAACCCTGTGAACACAGAAACCACCGCTCATGGGGGGGGGGGCTAATAGCCGCTGCGAGGTGCAGGGCTTGGCTTGCAAACTGCACCCAGAGGAAGAGTGAGCCTCTGCATCATGCATGTGTCTCAATCTGGACTGGGATTGCCTTCCCCTCCTGCTGCCCAGCACGGCTGTTGTTCACAAATAAGATGCGCTTCCAGTTGAAAGCGCATGGCTCAGATGCTTCTGTGTGCAGGTCAAGTTTGGCCTTAAGGCCAGCCGAGCCAAATTTAGCCTGCCAGACACATATGTAGTGCACCACCTGTTCTTGCAGCCTGACCGGGACTGCAGAGATGGGTGCGGGAGGGTAGGTGGTTCTTCAGCTTGAGGGATGACAAGTGATGCAGGTCTGTGTAAATCTAAATTGAACATTTAGAGGGCAGGAGATGTGATCTGGAGGTTGAGCTGTTGCCTTGCCTAGAGAAGCTAGGCAGGATCGGCTGCTTGGAAAGGAGAGTGTGAGAAGCCGGCACCGCTGGTGTATCTTTGCAGGGGAGTGTGGAGGAGTCAGCTGGGAAAAAATGAATAACATCTTGAGAACCGATCTGAGGTTGCTGCCTGCGAGAGCTTGGAGGGCCCAAGAGTCGGCAGCTAGGATGATGACTACACTATGAAGAGAAACATCTGGAGAAATGGAGGGTTCTACGAGATTTCTCATGGAACTATACTTGTAAAAAAGCCTCATTGACAAATGGGGTTTATGTTCAGTCTGCCTATGTAAACTGCTTTGAGTCTATGAGAGAGGCAGTATATAAATACAGTACTGTAATAAACAAACATAACTGAACAGTTCATTTAGTTTCGTTTCCCTGGATGAGGTTCCTTTCCCCCCCCCCCCCCAACTACAGGCCTCTGTTCTTAACTTTCGTTTCCCGGCACTGCCCTGCTCAGGCAGCCGGAACCTACCATGCTACATTGTTTTCGCAGTGTCAGCTGTTTTACAAAAGCCAAAAATGCTATTCTAACTTGAAAAACCAGGTTAGAAATTAAATATGTTATGCAGCAATCTTATAATAAGGAAAACACTCTTAACATGCTCAGGAATAACTCCCCTGCAGGCCACACAACTCCCCACAGTGGCGGAAACGTAATGCCCCAACAGGGCACCACTGCACATGTACACCCAATCTGTTGTTGCTGCTGCTGTCCATTTCTTGTTACTCCCCGTGTGCTTCTCTTTGATCTTCACAGTCAGCTTTCCAACAGGGGCAGAGGACACCGTGTTACCAAAACAGCTGGTGAGGGGAATTATTAATTTATATGTCTCTCTCAAGGAGGGGGGGAGAGGAAATCCATTTACTCTAACACTTAGACTAGAGAATAGTCAATATGCAGCACAGCTCTGCACGTGACCGCCCTTCTTTTCTTCCAGACGGAAACCGCAGCACCCGTCGAGTTTCGTTTCCCCACCTCGCTTTTTTTAACGCCCCCCACCCCTCGGCCGTCCTCCGGTCCCCTCTGGTCCCTGCCTCCACTTGGTCTCCAGCAGCGATGCAGTCCTCCTCGCAAGCCGTTTGCCTCAACTTGCAGCAGCAGCCCTACTCCGACGGCAAGGAGGACTTCAGACTTCGGAGGGCCCTCAGCTTCCAGATCCAGCAGGTCAAAGACCACGTGCTGTGGTCGCTGTGCAACTTCATCTTCTGGAACTGCTGTTGCCTCGGCTTCGCTGCCCTCGTCTTCTCCATCAAGGTGAGCCAGGCCGTCAGGGGGGCGCAAGGGAGCCGCTCCCTCCGAGCCCGTTGCTGGCGCTTCCTCTGCTGCTTGTTCTCTCTCCGCGCTACAGGGTAAATAAAAGTTCTCCCTGAGCTCGCCGATCTCTGCCTCCACGTGTTCTGCTTTCAGACACCGGAGACTTGACTCACTGTCTGCTTTCCTGAATGCGCCTCTTCCCTGCGCCCCTTGCTCGAATCCTGAAGTGGTTGTTACTGCTTTTCTGGCAGGTTTTGTGCCTTCAATAGCTGCCACACACAGGCAGAAATTCCCCGGGACACAGGCGGAGTTTTCTCTGTTACTCTGCGCTGGTGCCTTGTGTATCTACGCTGTTAACACTGAAAATGCAGTGCAAATGTGCACACTGCGAATGTGCTCCTGCTTTTGTACACACGTGTTGTCTTCTTTGACTTGGGATGTTTCTAATCGGTCTGGCAGGTTTTGTGTAGCTGCTGCCACACAGGCAGAAATTCCACGGGACACAGGTGGTGGAGTTTTCTCTGTTTTTCTGTGTTACTACTGGTGTGCCGTATCTACTACTGTAAATGTGCTCCTGCTTTTGTACACGTGTGTTGTCGTCTTTGACTTGGAATGTTTATAACCCGTCGGTCGACGAATGAATGCAACAACTCGCGAAGTAGCGATTTCATACATCCCTGGTGAGAACTGCTCTCTCGAGGTGCTTCAGGGCAGCCAATCGCTCAGCCTCTGTCTTCCCATCTGCAGTTTCAGGAGGATAACGATAGTGACTTGTGGTGGTTAGTCCCTGAGTGAGTCCTCCTCCTACTCTCTCCCCTCTCCCCTACTGTGAGTAGGGCTCAGTGCTGTGGGGAGTAGTCCCGTAAACACTTGTGGGGAAGGGAAGGCAGTCCCTATAAACAACAGTAGGTGGAAAGCAGATCTGAATGGGGGAGGGCGCTGGAAGACCGATGTGACCTTGGGAGCTCGACTGTCCAGTGTGAGCTTCTGCCCTCTGACATCCTCGGGGGTCGCCACTAGCCAGCCTCTTTTGCTCCTGTGCTCTTAAGCACAGCCTAAAACAAAGAGATGGATGCATTTGGTTTCTAACCTAGAGATAGTGATGGGAGGGGCTGGGAAAGCGTCACCTTAAGTATTGTCTCTCTGGCTTCTGTGACAGGCGCTAGGAGATCCCCCCCCCCCCAAAAAAAATGGCAACCTGAACTCTAGATGGAAAAGCAGATGCCTTAGTTTTCGGTCCTTCACCATTTGAGGCAGGAAACTGAAACGTTAGAATGAAATGGACCACCACCATGACTAGCCCTGGCCCCAGTGCTGGAAAGCAGAGTGGTCTCGCCCAAGAGCCATTTCTCTCAGTTCTGTCCAACCACAGGGTGCCACAAGCAAAGAGCAGGTGCTCTGCAAACAGGACTTTTGGAGGAAGTTCTTGGCAAAGCCACATGCTACAGGAGAAGACAGACGCTTCTTCAGTTGCTCCTCCTCCTTTCTTCCTCTTTTGCATTTTCTTTTTCATGCTCGGCCTACAATATAATTGTGCTGTCTTGGAACTGGCTAGAGGAGTTTGCCACTCCTGAGCTTGAATTGGGAGGGGATCTTGGCCTCTTTTGTTCGGTTTCTGCCTTCTTCTGCTTTGCTTGTACACTGAATCTGACTGTGTGTGTGGGGTGGAGTGTTAGAACCTATTTCTGATCATTGCCATAATGCATTTCACTTTCTCCTCTCTGCTTTAGTCTTCCTGTAGCATAGATAGCTATGTGTAAGACTGGAGAGGCATTTCAAAATGGGGAATTCTGCTTTGTCGGCATCTCTAATTCCCAGAGAAGACCTAGACAGAAGCAGAATTTCATTTTCTTTGGCTGTGCACGAAGCAGTGACTAACAGCCCAATCCTAACTAAGATCTGGCCGGCGGCCCATGGCCATCCGCCGGATCCTGTGCACCGGTAGCTAGCGTGGCTGCCCGGTGGGAGGTCTACTCGGGGAAGGAGATGCTCGTCTCCTTCCCTGAGTGTAAATCGCGGCTGCACGGATCAGCCTCCTCGGATTTCCGCTAGCTATTTTGCTGGAGGAAGTAAGAGGAGGCCGTGTAAAGACTCCAGCGCCCAGCAGGGGTCAGGATACAGCTGAAGGCTGTCCCCCGCCCCCTCCCAAGCCGCCGGGGTCAACGGCCACCCTTCCGGCTCCAGTGATCTCCCCCCACCCACCCGTTGGATCCAAACTTACCTGGGTCCGATGACGGCGGGGTCCTCCCGGCGCTGGAGCCGAGGGAAGTGTTCCTTCCAGGCAGAAGAGTCTGACTCAGTCGGGAGAGCTGCCGTCTTGTCAGCCCGAAGACTGGTGAACTTGACAAGTTCGAGACACGCCACTGACAAAAAGCTGTGAAAGCCTCCGGGAGGAGAGATAAGAGCTCCCAGCTGCATTGGTCGAGTGTGGGAGGCACCAGCCAGCAGAAAAAAAGCCAGGCTGCAAAAGGATACCACCTGGAAAGTAGCTGTTCATGAAAGATTGGACATTTATATATTGTAAAAAAACCCCAAGGGGGGGGGGGTTAGGACAGCCTGCCCATGTACACCGCCTTGGATTAAAGTCGGAGGAGAAATCCAATGACCAAGAAAGGCGGTATATAAATACTGTATATTCATTATATATTATTATTCCAGCGCCGGAATAATAATCAGTGAAATCTGCCTTTGCATGAATTTCAAAAACTAATCGCCTGAGAGGTCTAGTGTACAGTATTTGAAAACGGATGCTAACCTTGTCTTTGGATGATATAAAGTGCAGGGTGATGCTTTTGGAGCATTTGAGAAGAAACTGGTCCTCCCCCCCCCCTTTACCTGTATTGGACTCCTGAGTGCTGAAACTAGAAAAGTACAGTTGGACCTTTTTATACATGGATTTGTCTCAACACAATTGGCAAAACTGTGGGAGAGGGAGTCTGACCACACCACATTACATTACCTCTTTTTTCAACATTGTCAGGGGCCCACCAGCCGCTTCCCGCCTCCTGCACATGTCCCCCCAAAACAGGGGGGGGGGGAAATGCAACCAGGAGTCTCTGGCACCATCTACAGGTTGCTTCTGGTAGCAGTTTTTCAGTCATTTTAAACAAATTCAGGAGGAGGGAACCACTGAAGATGCTGGAAAAAAGGTAATGTAGCACTGCTCCCCACCCTCACGCCGGGTCCCAGTTTTCATTTAACACTGATTTTTTTTAATCCACTGGAGTTCTGGGAACAGAACTCCAGTGGATAAAAAGGTTTGAGTCTATTGGCAATATAATTGGAGTGATATAGCTGTGAGAGAAAGAGTGGTGGTCAGTATCTAAGATTATGGATGGAGAATGGTGAAGCTGAGGACATGACATGACAGTTTGGGGTGCTGGAGCTTCTTGTTCCTCCCAGTTCTTTGGTGGTTAATATTCCAGGTTTGTGATATATATTTACATAGCAGCCATGAAACGTTCATGATGTGAGGTATGTGCAATGATGTTTTGCTGCCAATTCTCACATTAATGTATATTTGTACTGTCTCTCTTCCTTTCCCCTTTTCCTTCAGTCACGGGATCGTAAAGTTGTCGGAGACGTTGAAGGTGCTTCTAGCTACGGCAAGACTGCTCTATGCCTGAATATCACTGCACTGGTAGTGGGCATCTTGTTCTTTTGTACCTACATCACTCTGATTATCATTTACACTCGCAGTTAGATGCAAGATTATAACGCATTCCTTGGTAAATAAATGGTGCTTTCAGGATATTCTCCCCGGTATTGTATCCGATCGCAGTCCTTTCTTCTGCTCTGATTGTACCCGCTCTGTTTTCTTGCTTGATAAGGAATGAATGAGGCAGCATTCCACACAATGCGAATGCTACATGCTGTCTTGGAGATGCAGCTGCTGATGCCCTCTGCTGGAGCTCCATAGCCACTGCTTGCCTACCAAGACTGAAAAAGGATTGGGCTGATCACCTTGTGGCTCAACCTGGGACTGGTTGTTGTATAACTGATGTCATCTGTCCCAGTGTCTGTCTTTGGAGCCTTCCCTATTGCTGATGGAGAAGATGCCTGGTCTTATTTTGATGAATTTTTCACTTGATGTATTAGCGTCTTTTATACTGCAATGTAAAAATCTGGGGTAAGTTCTGAGCAAATAAAAATATACCCATTGGGTTTGTATACTGTACATGGTTTTCTTGTTGATAAGATGAATTCCAAAATGGAAACTTTCTCTCTTCCCTTTGCAGCAGCTTCTTCATTATAATGTTTTTCTAATGCTTGTTTTGTTAGGCCCAGACCAGATGTTGCATGCAGATGTGCACCTGTAATGTGTTTTGCTTAATGAAAAGCACCCTCAGGTGGCTGTGATCAGGAGCAGATGCATGGTCTGGGAGAGGGTCATTAATCCTTTCCCACAGAACCGATGAAAAGGCATGGTCAATGCCAAAATGGCTGCGCATACTTGAACTGGACTGATGTCTTTTAAAATTTTAAAACTACGAACATTTTAAAACTATGAACAGAAGTAAAAAGCTCATGATTTTGATAGTTTTACCAAAAAGCTGATCCTGTAAAAGAATAGAAAGTGAATTCATGCTCTATAAGTCTATCTCTATAAGTCCTGTTATAAATTTTTGGATTCATTTCAGTTTACCACCTAATTTTATCAATGTAAACTGTAGAAAAATGGACTTGAGGGGTTTAATTCCTGGTCACTGCCAACAAGAAAATTTAATGTTTGTATGATACCATTGAGATTGACTACAAGACATATACCTTTTTGACTGATTGACTACAAGACATATACCTTTTAAGTGTGATGTTTTTGAAAATTTTAAAAAAGTTCAATTTTTCAAAATTTCAAAATTAATATTATTTGAATATTTTTGAATTTCTTGAAAATTTACAATTTTGTCATGTTGTATATCAAATGAAAGCCCTATTCATAAGCTTTAAAAACAACACCTGTCCCATGTCTGTAGCGTTCATCGTTATTCTGTAACTGGCATTTGAATGTATGGTGACAAGTGGATTTTGGCCTTTTTTGGCAATTTTGAACATTCAATATCTCAAAAACGGATGGACAAAAAAATCTGAAAAAAATAATTTTTAAACATCTCATAGTAAGCTACAAATGTACCGAAAATGAGCAAAATCCGTGACATCAAGTTCCAAAATGTATTTTTTATTGGTTGATTTGACACGGAATGACCCTGTGACCACCTCCCTCCGCTGCTCCTCACCCCGCCAGATTGGAAACTGAAGAGGGCACATGGAGGAGCGTGGTGGGCTTTCAGACACTGTGACCAACTTCCAAAACTCTTCTCCATGCTCCAGGTCAGTCTCCCTCTTCCTCTTTCCATCCAGGGAGGGAGAGGAGCAGGGATCGGCACAACCCCAGATGAGGGGGAAGTGGCATTTAAGGTGAGGGCCGCGGGGTGGCGCAGTGGGTTAAACCACTGAACCATGAGCTGTCAATAGAAAGGTCGGCAGTTCAAATCCGCGCAACGGGGTGAGCTCTCGTCGCTTGGTGCAGCTCCTGCCAACCTAGCAGTTTGAAAGCATGTTAATGCGAGTAGATAAATAGGTACCACTTGCGGGAAGGTAAACAGCGTTCCGTATTGTCATGCTGGCCACATGACCACAGAAGCGTCTTTGGACAGCTCTGGCTCTTCGGCTTCAAAACAGGGATGAGCACCGCAACCTAGATTCGGAGATGACTGGACTTAAATGTCGAGGGACACCTTTACCTTTTTATCTTTAAGGCATGCAGATCTCTGCCCCAGACTAGCGGGAGCTTTGCTGGTACAATGTACAGTACCTGCCTTTCTCTGGCATTGCTTTGTTCTGAAATTGTATAAGAAGCGTGCTCACCTTTGGACAGGGGTCAGCACTCTGCTGCGTAACAATAAAGCAGTACTTTTAACATAATTATTCTGAAATAGCATACAGATTAAGATTTGTTAAGATTTGGATGGAAATTAAGAAGAAATTTGTAAGATGGGGGAAGCTGAACCTATCTCTCTTTGGAAGAATAGCTGTTATTAAAATGAATGTTCTACCGAAAATTATGTTTTTGTTCCAAACCATACCAGTCATCCTATCTGATGCACCATTCCAAGAATGGCAGAAGGATATTGTAAGATTTATTTGGCAAGGGAAAAAGTGAAGAATTAAATGCAAGATGCACAAGAGAGGGGAGGTTTAGGGTTAAACCGCTGAACCATAAGCTGTCGATCAAAAGGTCGGCAGTTCGATCCCCGCGACGGAGTGAGCGCTCGTTGCTTGGCCAGCTCCTGCCAACCTAGCAGTTCCAAAGCATGTCAATGCAAGTAGATAAATAGGTACCGCTTGCGGGAAGGTAAACAGCGCTCCGTGTTCCAGCTGCATGCTACGCGCTGCGGCAAGGAGAGTCATGCCGGCCACATGACCACGGAGGCGTCTTCGGACAACACTGGCTCTTCGGCTTTGAAATGGGGATGAACACCACACCCTAGAGTCGGACACGACTGGACTTAATTTTCAGGGGATACCTTTACCTTTTTTTAATTTGAAATTATATTATGAAGCTTGTTGCTTTTTGAAGGAATGGGTATTTCTGCGCAATAGAAGGTTAGTTTTGGAGGGATATGGCTTGAGATTTGGGTGGCACGGTTACATGTGGTATGACAAATTGAAAGTAAATGCAGACTTTAGAAATCACTATGTTAGGAATGCACTGTGGCGGCAGATTTGGAATAGATACAAGAAGAGGCTGTATATAAAATTCCCATTATGGATAAGACCTTTTGAAGCACAATCAGGTGGGGAAAATTGGCAGAGGGAAAGTGAGCTTCTGTATAAAATTTATTAAATTTTTCAAAAGGGGAATGCAAGATGAAAACAAGAGAGGAATTATTAGAAGGATTTAAGTGTCAATGGTTTGCTTATTTACAAATACAAGAGAGATTCAAAGTAGATAAGAAACAACATGGATTTGTAGAGGGGGAGACTGTACTAGAAACTAATTTAAATTCAGAGATGCAGGTATGTCCGCTTGTCCTTCCAGGTGACCCGAGTAAGGGGGTTGTCAGGGCAAGGCCGAGACCCTGGGCGTCAAGGGTAGTGGTGTCTAGCTCCAGTCCGCCAGGGAGGGAGCTTCTCCAAGAGGGTCTTTAACCAGCCTCAGATGTAGCCGGGGGGGGGTGCCTTCTCCCTGGCTCAGTTGGTCACTAGTTTCTGGCTTTCAGGGCCAAAGCCTACCACCCCACCTTCCTTGTGGACTACCTGCCCTTTTATGAGTCTAGGCTTCTCCTGGGACTCCTCCCCCATGAACTCCTCCCTCCTGGAAACCCACCCACCCTTCCTTCTTGCGTTGACCTGATAGGTCCTACGAAGAAGGCAACCTGGTAGGGGTTCTGGTCCTGCCAAGCCTCCCTGTTGGTCCTTCCCTCTCTGTCCCCGACTGCTTGTTCCAGCTCCCCCGCGAGGATGCCTTGTCTTGCCCTGGCATCTGCTGCTTCGAAGGGCACGCCTCGCAGGAGGCCGCCTAAGAGGTCAACCCCGCAGTGGGTGTGCTCCTCGCAGGGCAAGATGCCAGGGGAGGAATCCCTGGTCTGTGGTCCGTGGGTGGGTTAGAAGGGTAGATTCGCGGGTGTGTGTGTGTCAAATTTGCGGTGGGGGCCCCCAAAAATTTCGGATGGCCTATCGGCCGGCCTGCAGCCAATTTTCCCAATGGGGAAATGACCCCCCACCGCAAATAGGTTCCCCACCCCTGCTCTACGGTATGTTCTCTTTCTTTTAGTATGCTGCATATATACTACATGCACTTTTCCTAGCAGCCACATGGTGGAGCCCTAACTAAGAGAGAGGTGGTTGGCATACCTACATACTTTACTTACATAGCATAGCTACAAACTGCTTCGGTTAGTAGGATAGAGCGTGAATGACACAATACAATGTTCTGCAACATGAGCGGAGGCTAGAGAGGAATGGGCTCCTTTGTGCAGACTAGGGAAAACACCTCTTCAGCGCAAGGGGCAGTGGCTCAAGAGTTATGTCCTCGTCTGCATCTGGCCACCCTCTTTTGACCTTCTCCTACGATGTGGCCCTCCTTTTCATTATTTGGATCAAAGGCACTAGCGTACAGTGGCGTACTGGGAGGGGGGCACAGTGCAAACTGACACCCCCGTGATGACACAAACCAGAAGTGACACCACCGGCCCATCCCTGGGAACAGCGCCAGCGGCGTGAAAAGGTACCTGGGAGTGGGAGGGATGGCGGTCAAAACCTTTCACGCTGCCACCCCCCCCCCCACTGCTTTGGAGCCCTCCAGGAACCTCCAAAGTGGTGCGAAAACTATGCTGCCACCAATGCTGCGGTTTTGACAACCCCCCCCACTTGCCGCCCAGGGACCCACCGCCCCTCACGTCTGACGCTTTTGCTAGCATATCTCGTGGGCCACTGGTGCAGTAGCAGCTCTACCATTCTGTGGGAAACTGCCAGCGGCACTTGGCAGACCCACCACTAGTGGATGTTGGCAGGTGGATTGGGGTGGGGAGCGGGGACATTTGGGGGCGGGGGGGTGGATCTTGGCAGCAATGGTGCATGCTGAATCCTAATCCCCGTCCCAGCCTTGGTCCCCCCCTTCAGCTCAAAGAGCTGGTGCAGTTCTGAGTAGGCCCATTGGAGACAATGGAGTGGCCAAGGAGGCCAGCCTGGTCTAGTCCCCAGATGTCCCATAGCATGCCGTGGACACTATGGGCTGGCAGAGGACAAGATTGGACTCAATCTGTCCAGTGGTGACTAAATGCAGATGAGTACAGGGCTCCTTCACCTTTAATACTAGTGCAAGAGAGTAGGATGGTATGCTTAGAAGTGGGTTGCAGAACTGCCATCCCACACATACCTTCTTGCTAGGAATACTCTCAGGGAAGTAGTTCACTAACAAGGAGTATGGGGGAGAAATGATGCCAAACGACCTGGTGGCTGACACGCAGTTCCTTGTTTTCCCTAGAGACACAACTAGCTGTTCTCTCCCCGAGAAATGACCAGAGGGAGGCGTCCTGGGCACCTACAGACCTTCAAAGAAGAAGAGCCTTCCTCGTGTCGTCGTATTGCCATGAGATTGTGTGGGCCTGCCCATTGCAACTGGTAAAAAGTCCATTCTCTCACTATAGTTGCCATACCTCCAGCCCCATTAATTCCTAGATCCTATTGCTCATTCTACCCCCCACCTGAGGGCCAATTTGCTTTACCTTGTGGGAGTGGCTGAGTGACTGGAATAATGGTGCATGAACCAAGTGTCACCAGCAAAGCAAAAGGGATCTGGGGTTAAAGAGAGGGTGGTCACTGCTGGTCCGTCAATCTTTGCATTTTCTCTAGCCTCAAGTAATTTATTACCCACCATAGTGAGCTGAGGCATGGCATGATCTCTCATTGTCTCTCCCCCTTTCCTCTTGGAGGTAGGGGACAACCTACCACCCGCCACACTCAATGTTCAACTTGCCCAACAAAGCCTGCCATTACTCCAGTGATGGCTAAGTCAGCAGCCCCCAGAGTTCCAGACATTGGATGTTTTTCCAGTTCTACAATAGTTGTGCTTGAATGTCAACAGTGTATTGGGAACTGTGCAGAAGTGATTTAGAGCCAATCCAGATGTAAGGCAGGAGATCCACCAACTCTAAACTCTTTTTAAACTGGTGCAGGGGGTTCCACATTTCATGGAGGAGTGGCATGGAGAAATGGCATGCTTCACGCTTCCTCCTCCCAGGCCACTTCCCAGTTTAAACTGGTCCTGGAATCTGCTGTTAGACCTATGAGGGGAAAACACAAGAAGAGCATCTACACACCGATAGTACTCCACTCAAAGCAAAAGAGCTCCAGGGAGGTGATTTAAGTCAGGAAAATGTCAATCAGGGTGGGATGGTTAAAGACCCCCTTCCTCAGCCCTGCTGGACTGGTCAAATTTGGAGCTCCCCTCACCTATTTTAAAGTTGTTGTTTTAAAAAATGTCAAGAGATCCAATCACAGATCTCTTGCATTGTGTTTACTTTGTGCCACAGTCTTTTCTATATCTGGCAATCAGTGTTAAAAAGATACAGCTAGATTGACAGGTCAGGGCAATGGAGGGGGTGTGCAGGGGCAGGCAGCTTCTTGGCTAGCAATGAGGAGACAGGAGACAGGCAAGGACAGGCTTCATTAATTGGATGCTCAGGTGAGGGGCTTCTGCATTTAAAAATAGGTAAGTAGCGCACCTTGCAACTTTCAGAACTCGTCTCTGTCCGGCTGCCTTTGAAGCCATGTGCCTGAACGACTGGCCTGCGCTCTGGCTCGGGAGGTCAGCCAAAGCCAACCGCATGGATATAAAAAGCCCTCCTTGTTCAACAGAGCGAGGGCAAGCTTGACAACCACGTCTTGCTCTGGCATTTCTGATAACCACAGTCAAGCAAGAGCTGCAATTTCCCAGTTTTATATATAGATGGAGATGAAGCTGTGCCTCCGCCAGGCACTATATAAAGGGCCATCCCTCCCCGGCTTCTCCACACACTGCCACCACTGGAAGACCGTGCATTTCCTCTAGCTGGAATCATGGACACTTCATACCCACGGGAAGACTACTTGCCCATGACGTCCCACAAGCAGGGCTCTTCTCCCACAGTCATCACCGTCAGGCCTCCCGTGGTTCCCCGTGACTACATGATCTGGTCCGTCTTCAACACCATCTATATGAACCTCTGCTGCCTCGGCTTTGTAGCTCTCGCCTACTCTGTCAAGGTAGGGGAATTTGGAGCGAGCTCTGTGTCTTCTGCACAGTTCTTTTGCTTTCAGCCCCACAGCAGGGCCGTGTACTTACCTGAGATGTTTTCTAGGGGATTCTGGTAGGAAAGCAATTCCTAACTGGAGTTGTGTGTTATTCTGTCTCAGCAATAGCACAAAGTCTGCTGTGACACCTTAGATGTCATTTCTGTCTACTCTACTGAGAAACATTTACGCTGGTCAGAAAGGAGAGGACATGCAGGTTGCAATCTTATACACACTTTCCTGGGAGTAAGCCCATTGAGCACAACAGGACTTCTTTCAGGGTAGATATGCATGGGATTGCACTGAGAAAGTATGTATGTATGTACAGTATGTATGCATGTATTTATGTATATATTTATTTATTTTTAAAAAATTGTACCCCGCTTTATCCTATGCCGAGGCAAATGCCCAAGGCGACTTACAACAAAAATTAACATACATAATTTAAAAACAATACATAAAATAAATTAAAAACAATAAAAGTAGCTTGAAATCTAGTACCTTTATTGGACCAGTCTGATGGAGGAGTCGGCAAGCTTTTGAGTTTTAGGAAGTTCTTTTTTGTTCCTTCTGAACAATCCTGTGAACTCAAAAGCTTGCATACTACTTCTTAAATAGATTCACATGGTGAATTTGACACCTTTGCATAAGTAAGAATTTGAAATTAAATTCTGGAGTTGGAATTAAATTTTAGATTTAAGTTTTAAATTTTCTGGTGTTTCATCGGGAATTGTAGCATGGATATGAAAGTGTAATTCTTGCACATTTATTTAAGTAATTTGTGGTTTCCCTCTAACCTCCTAAAATGTAAAGAATGTTTATTCCACTGTGAATCTGGGGTGTGATAAAATGCACCTAACATGAATTCTAGGGAATACTATGGTGCACTTACTGTGACCCGAACTTTTAAGAGAGGCACGTGTGATCCTTTAAACAAAATTGTGTATAGCCCACAAGCCCCAAATGAATCATCCAGCAGGCAAGTTTCTGTCGGAGCCTTGCAAGTCGTAGGCAAACTAGGCAGGTGCATGCTTGGAATTTTATTTACTGTATCAGCGAAGGACAAAAGCACAGAACAAAAATGGAAGCGTGTTTTGGAGAGTGCAAAGTAGAGTTGCCACCTTGCTTAGGCTGAATGTAGATAACAGTCTTGAAAATGATATGGTAGAGAGATAGTTGCCCTTGGTATCCCCATGCATTTCCTTTGTCCCACTGTTGTCTCTGTTCAAACAGGTTTTGAAACCATTTACAAAACCTACAGAACCTATTTGCCCAGAGCCAAAAGAAGGATTAATGTTCACAGCATGAGCAGTGATCCAACCACCTGAAAGAGAATACTGTACAGTATTGTCTGTCTCCGGACTCATTGGCTCTGCTGCTGCACCTTTTTAGAAAACATATGGAAATATAGCAAGTGAAACTTTCATTGCATGGCGGGAGAAGTGGTGAAAACATTTTACCTGCTATATTATCAGGCTACTCTTAAGGGCAGAGGAGCAGAATCCATAGAAAGCTGATGCACCTGGAGAGAAGCAGAATTGACGTGTAAGAGGTGAGGGTGCAATGATGCAGATAGGGTTAATTTCAGAGGAGATGTGCCATGTGCTTTCTTGCACTGACACCAGCTCAGATTTCTTTGCTGATGGATTAAGTGAAGCAGAGCAGAAAGGAGGGAGAAATCTGTGAGGGGGGGGGAATGAGCTTTTGTAAAGGTTTTTGTTAGCGAGATATATCACGTTTTTTTCCCTGGGTGTGGAACTTCTGGCGAGTCAGTGATTAGTCCAGAGATTCTGCTTAAGGTGTGCTCTGTGACTGCAAAGCTGCCATACACATAGCATGAAGGAGAAGAACTGACTATGTTGTGCACAATCAGACCCTTAGACCTGGGAAAGGGTTTCAGGAGGATTTTGGCATGGGAATTGTATGCAACAACCATGTTACAAAGTGAGAGGCACCAGGAAAACCAAGATGAGTGGGTGCGGCACTGCCTTAGAGCTCTGCAGGACAAATGTAACCTGGTTGTGGTTTTACTGTGTAACTTGGTTGTGTTGTGAGCCAATGTTCCCTGTCATTTTTACTGGGCATGCGTGGTGCCTGCACGGAGCTGTGCGGGGGCAGCTCCGGAGCACTTGGCGATGTTGTCATCGCCAAGCACCAGACCACTGTGATGGAAGCTGAGCGGGGCTCCAAGTCCAGCGTAGAGGGAAGGCTGGTTGTGATGTGTTCCTGCCAGTCACTGCTGCTATCACTCTGAACTGAGCATCTCTCTGCAAATCACTGAGGTGGACTAAGCAGGTGGGATTTTCTTAGTCTGCCTGCTACTTCAGACTTTTGCATTAAAGAAATGTGTGTGTAATGTGGGAAGCAGCAGGCACCATGATAGAGTGCCAAGTTACATGGGCTTTTTACAACATTCCTCCATGTGGACTGTGCCACATGTGTGCCAGCCATACAATTCTCCCAGTTTCCTCTGTGGAGCAGAAGGGAACAGCATGGGGACTTGCACAATGTGTACGTGGCTTGTAGGGAATGAAAGTGCTGAATAAATATATCTAAGCTCCCCCACTCCTCCTGCATGGACATGCCTTTACTCAAGCTCTCAGGTTTTAATGTTGCTTTAATGTCTGATGTTGACCAGTGTGCTGTGTGTCACAGTAGTGGTGTTCTGCTCCCCACAGTATATTTCCTAGCTCATCACTCCCTTTCTTTGTAATATTGCTAACCGACAGTGCCGTTTCCTTCTCTCTTGCAGGCACGGGACCAGAAGGTGTCTGGCGACTTGGAAGCTGCCCATCGCTATGGCTCCAAGGCGAAATGTTACAATGTCCTGGCCACAGTGTGGAACGTGGTGCTGCCATTGGTGCTCATTGCTCTGGTGATCACCGGTGTCCTCCACCTCTCCAAGCTGGCTCAGGAGTCTATGGACTTCTTGGCCTACAGACTCTTTCCTAATGATGAAGACAAGAAGTGAGCTGAGGGCCTTGAGAGTTCCTCAAAACTTCTTTGTGACCATGAAAAAGGCTCCTCTCAGAGACTGTCAACTGGTATCATCCAACCACTGTACAATACAAAACCTCTGCTTGGTTTAATTTAATTTACACCCATGTGTTAATGTGCCTAGGAATCATCTCACAGCTCACCCACTGGGGGTGGTGAAAATGTAGAAATGTTTCTTATGCCTCCTGCACAGTGTCAAGGCTGCCATGGTGTTTTCCACCACCTGTGGAGGCAGAACTATTTGTGTCTTCATTGCTTGTCTCTCTCACTAGCTAAGCTTCCTGTTTACTCTTCTGCTGCTGGGCTCCCACCCACTCGTGGCAGATAAATATGCAGCAGTCATCACAAAGAAAGCAGGTAGCCAGGATATTCAAGTAAACACACTCAATTTGGACAACATGTACAAACCTGCAAACTTAGCTCTGCGTCTTTTAAGACTCTCGCTAGTTAGTGTGTTTTTCAATATAGGTTTATCTACAAGAACTGTTGTATGCATATGAATTAACATGCTTTGATGAATATATGTTAAACTGTACACAAAGGCGTGTTATATACGTCGCTTATTGGTGAGATTCTAGAACAAACCTCCTGCATTGAACAATTAATTCATTTCCATGGTGTCTCCTACCTGGCACCTGTGCACTGCAGCCACGTGATGAAGCGTCTACAGAGACATATAGTATTTTATCTATTAGCCTGGAGAAGACAAGGGAAAGTCAAGATTATGTACCCTGTACTAGCAATCAAGTGAATATCAGTGTTAAATGTGTTGTGTATACGTTTTCTGTAGCTCTTTCTTTGTCTCCTTGCCTAATATTGACTCCAGTCGATCTTGATTGTTACTATGTAAGTAATTAAACAACTTTACTACTCTCTAGTATCTTGGGCACCTGTTTGTTGATAAAAATATGACATGATGGGTTGGTTTTCACCTTGGGCATGTTTTCAAGACCCAATTCACAACAATAAAAACTACAGACCTGTTTTAATTATAACAGAAACCAGGTGTCTGATGTGATCCCATGCTAGATTATTCCCTCTTAACAGAGTGTCTGATTCATGCTTCCTGCCTACATTTGAGAAATTTGTAGCATGGTCATAGCCCAAGAGGGACTGATTTGCAGAAAGTGTCACCAAGCAGAAAATGATGGCAGGGGTTTCATATGTTCAGACATTCTGTATCTCTCTCTGGGTCAGTTTGCTGTTTCCGTGTGATTAATGTAATGTGCGAATCCCTCTTCATTTTATGTAGGAAAAGGAAATAAATAAAAGGAGGACCATACTGCACCACACACCTGCATTTCTGACATACCCTCGATATGGAAATATCAAATAATCCACATCTCGCCTGCTGACCTCTCCTGCCTTGCCTACCTCGGCCGATGTTCTTCTAAGTGACTATTGGCTCACAGCAACCCCTGCTTAACGTTCCTTTGAGGATCACCCCTCATTATACTTCTGGTTACATTCAGAACAAGGAGAGCAGCCTGTCATTTACTGGTTTGGCATCCCGCTTGCCCTGTCAAGTGCAGATGTGCTGCTGCTGCTTCTAAAATAGCTCCCCAGAGTGTCCTCTCTGGTCACACTTGCACACTCCGGTCTTCTGTCCCGACCGCACGTTATCGCTTTGCCTGCCAGGGCTGCATGTTTCCCAGAGCACAGAGTTATTTCAATCAGGGAAACAGCAGTGAGGTTCTGCTCTTTGAAGCCTTTGTGGCTGGCTCTGCTGTGGCATCGCTTTGATGTCTTACTCCCTGTCTTTGGCTGTTCTGCTCAGCAGCAGCATGAAATTGGCAGCGCAGTTGAAACCCCTGGGACAAGAATAGCATTAGTATTATTATCAGCTAAATATTGCAGCCTGCGGTTTTGGAAAGTCAATAGGAATGTACCATTCACAAATGGGAACCTTGCATTGGAGCAAAACAGAACGTTAGTTGGTTAGTGCACCGACACACAAGTCTCTCTGTGAACATGAGGTCCGGTGAGCCTCTCCTTTACCTGCACCAGGAACACCAATGGCCAGATTTCTGTGCAATTGGAACATTTCTGGTTCATGCAGGACATATTTCTATCCGTTAATTAGGCCCTAGGAAACTGGGGCTCCCACTTAACTCTTACAGTGTGAACACAAAGGTTGTAGCCACTTGTTGCATCCTCAAGAAGACTGCCTTTTGCAATGCCTGCTGTTATTAGAAAGACAATTACCTTGATTTACCTAAAAGCAGTGGGTTAAACCGCTGAACCATGAGCTGTCGATCGTAAGGTCGGCAGTTCGATTCCCACGACGGGGTGAGCTCTCGTTGCTTGGCCAGCTCCTGCCAACCTAGCAGTTCCAAAGCATGTCAATGCGAGTAGATAAATAGGTACCGCTTGCGGGAAGGTAAACAGCGCTCCGAGTTCCAGCTGCATGCTACGCGCTGCGGCAAGGAGAGTCACGCCGGCCACATGACCACGGAGGCGTCTTCGGACAACGCTGGCTGCTCGGCTTTGAAATGGGGATGAGCACCACACCCTAGAGTCGGACACGACTGGACTTAATTGTCAGGGGTCACCTTTACCTTTTAGTCATTGTGAAGTCCCACTGAAGGCAATGCGGACTTTACTTGTACCATCAGTTTCAGTGGGATGTATAGCCTGATACTATGCATATTTACTCAGAAGTACGTTCCAATCAATATGAATGGATTTCAGTCTAGGCATGACCAATTTTAGCTGGAGCGGGATCAGCATGTGTCCCGACTAGTCCAGCTTTACTCAAGCAGTGGTCATTCAGAATGGACTCCGGATGCTTCACTCTTTCCTACTGAAGTCAGTGGGACGTAGAAAAGCTTAACATGGCCTGGATTGTGCCCAACACCTACACAGCAGGCGTTGCTATCTGGGGCTCCCTGCTTAGTGCCTTTAATGCTGCTGGCTTTCCCTCCCTGTCCAAAACATTCCCACCCTCTAAGAGACTCAGCCCAAGCAAATTTGCTCAGGACAAGTCCCCTTGATTTCTATGGGACACACAGCTACTTGTGCCTTGGACTGCAGACACACCTTAGTAAGAAATAAAACCTGCACCCTCAAGCCTGTGAACAAGGACTGGGTAGGGGGGACGGGGGACGGACCCACCCAGCCGTTGTGGCCAACTGGTGATTAGGGGTATGCCTTTGTTTTTAATTTAAAAGTCTTGATTCGCAGCCAGCCTAATTACAAGGCAGAACTCATTTCTCTCCTTCCTTAAATATTCCCATATGCTGCCTTGAAGCATGCAGGGGCCCTGGATTTGGGATTTGTTTCCAGAAAAGTACATCTCTGTAAAGAAAGGACTGATGTTTCAATATCTTGTCTGGAAACAACCATGGGCAGAGGTAAAGTATGACAGTTGCCATTTTGATAGCTGATGACGAGACAACCATGTGTTTGAGATCAGGATTCTCTAGGCAGCCTCAGGGAAATGCAGAATGTCACTGAAAGAGCATCAGGAGCACCATTTCCAACCCGATCTCCCTGTGTGGCCTTGTCATGGACTGGATCTGGACATGGGGAAGGAGTCATGAAGCTCACTGGGTGGCCTTGGTCAAGTCACTGTCCTTCAGGCTAACCAACCACACAAAACATTACAGTAGAAGAGTTCCCAAGATGCTGGGGATAGTGCAAGGGGGGGGGGGATCCCTTCTTCCCATGAAGCAGGAATGGTCTGGCTCAGCAGTGTTGCTATGGGGTGTGACTGATGCAGGCTGCACCGGGTGCAACTCTCTCAGGGTGTGTGTGTGTGTGGCACTGCAGTCACTGCTTGAGTCTTCTGCTTGGCACTGGATGGGCCCTCTCGTTTGCCCTTGCTGCTGTTTGAATCGAAATAGCGGTGACGTGATGTCATGATGACATCACGTCACTGCCAACCTACTTCCAGGTCATGACACTCCATGCCTGCGTGCCAGGCACCATCGAGACTGCCACCGCCGCTGGTCTTGCTCGTTGTTCAAGCAATCTCCGCTAGGGTACAGTGAGAGCTGCATCTACAGCCTCGAAGCCAAGATGCAGCCTCCTACCTGAGAGAATATAGAGAGAAGAAAGCAGGTTTGGTGGTGGATGGTGGGAAGGTATCTAAAGTTCCCTTAGTGCAGTGGGTCCCAAACTGGGAGGCATGGCTCCCAGGGGAGCCGCGGAAACTGCCTAGGGGAGCCGCAGAGCAGCACGGAATCCTCTCAGAAAACAGTGCAATGCCAATTGGCAGGCATCAACATCATGTAATGGGGAGCCATGTAATGGGGAGGCTAATGGTCGCCAGTAGTCAAGGGAGCCGCAGGTTGAAAAAGTTTGGGAAACACTGCCTTAGTGCTATTTCCTATCAGGAAACCTACATCGAGGGTGCAGCCAAACTGGAGCAGGTTCAGAGAAAGGAAACCATGTGGCTGCACAAAGAGCTTTCTGCAAAGCTGAGAAGCAAGTGGAATGTGTACAAGAAGTGGAAGGAGGGTCCAAGAACGAAGGAACAATTCATAAGTATTGTTACAATACCCACGATACCCACACCTGCAGGGATGAAGCCAGGAAGGCTAAGGCACAGAATGAGCTGAGCCTGCTGAGGGATTAAGACAACAAAAACAGCAAATGGAAGGTTTTTGTTATTCATAAAATGAATAGAATCACTGTTCGGGTTTATAAGCCATGGTTTATTAAAACAAAAAACTTATCTCTCCTAACGTTTCACCCCTAACTGTCAGGGGCATTATCAAAGGTATGGCGTTCTGCTGTCTACTCTAGTTCTTCAGAATGCCATACCTTTGATAATGCCCCTCACAGATAGGGGTGAAACATTTGGAGAGATAAGTTTTTTGTTTTAATATACCGTGGCTTATTATAAACCCGAACAGTGATTCTGTTCATTTTACGGATAATTCCGGCCACGAAAGTCGGAGTATGTATGTTTTTGTTATTGTTGTTATGTCTGAAAGAAAAGGAAGGTCAAGGAAGTAGTAGACCTGCTGTGTGGAGAAGATGGGGAAGTGGTAACAGACGACGGAGAGAAAGTGGAACTGCTCAATTCGTAGTTTGCGTCTGTCTTCGCCCACAAGGGGAAGGTGGGCTCACCTAACAGTTGCACCAGTGGAGAACTGCGGGCACCACAACTCAGGTAATGCAATGGTAGGGAAACACCTAGTTACTGAAAATGAATTTAAGTCCTTGGGGTGTAATTCAACCCCAGGGTACCGAAGGAGATGGTGGATATGATCTCAACACTGCTGTCTGTAAGCTTTGAAAACTCATGGAGCATGGACCAGGGACCTGAAGACCAGAGAGGAGGAAATGTCCCTATCTTTATAAAAGGAGAAAAGGAAGATCTGGGAAACTGCAGACCAGGAAGCCTGCTGTCAATTCCTGGAAAGATTCTGGAGCAGATTATTAAGCAGAATGTCTGTGTGCACGTAAAAAATAATGGGGTGATCACTAGGAGCCAGCATGGGTTTGTCAAGAACAAATTATATCAGACAAATCTAATCTCTTTCTTTGATAGTGTGACTGGCCTGATAGACCATGGTCTATCAGGATGCTGTGGACATAGTGAAACTGGATTTCAGCAAAGCATTTGACAAAGTCTCCCATGATATCCTGGTGGATCAAATGGAAAAATGTGGACTCAATGGGTACTGCATTTAGGTGAATGTAAAGCTGGTCGAACGACCATTCCCAGTGAGTGCTATTAAATGGCTCTTCATCAACCTGGAGGGAGGTACCTGCTGGAGTGCTACAGGACTCTGCTTTGGGCCCAGTGTTCTTCAACATTTTTAGAAATGATCTGGATGATACAGGAGTGGGGATGCTTATCAAATGTGCAGATAATACAAAGCTGGAGGGAAAGTGAATAGCTAACACCCTCGAAGACTGAATTAGGATTCAAAATGATCTGGCAGGTTCCTTGGGTCTATATCTTGGGCCCATATCAGCAAGGTGAACAGTTAGGGAATTGTTGAGGAGAAATTCTCTTACAGCTAGGAAAATCTGTCTTATGTCTAGCTTAAATTTGCTTCTACATAGTTTCAACCCATTCATTCTAGTCCTGCCCTTAGGAAGCGCTCTCCTTCTTTGGAGCGACAGCCCTTCAGAGACTTGAAGACGGCCATGATAGCGCTTTTTAGTCTTCTCTTTTCCAGACTAACAATACCAAGCTCTTTTAACCATTCCTCATAGGACTTGGTTTCTAGACCCCTCACTGTCCTAATTGCCCTTCTCAGAACCCTGGTCTCTGTAGCCTGGGATGGTGGCAGGAGATATACAGGTCTAGGGAAAGTGGGGAGCAGGAAAAGGTGCACACGCTAACCACTAGGTGCTATTCCCCTTGGTCAGCCAGTCTTCTCCCAGTGTCCCTTTTCCTAACAATATTTTTGATAGTTTTGTATGTCATCAGGCACCATTTGTCCTGTCACGTGCTTACATCTCAGTAGAACTATTAAAGCTACTGGATCCTGTGTTGGAGCTGGTAACAACCCTCGCAGCCAGGCATTCTGCAAAAGTATATTTTTAATTTTTCCTCTGGGTGCTGATCATTTTTCGGCAAGTGGGCCCTTTCCCCCGAAGCAGTGGTTTTGGGTTGTGTGTGGTTGCTTTGTTGACTTTCAAAGGCTAAAAGTGGAAGCAAGCAACGCCTCCTGAGGTCTTGGAAGAATTCAGAGCATTCACCATTTCTCACTCACAGATGCTTCTGTGGCCACTGGGCAGCTCTGAGAGCGTTCGACTATTTCGAGAGAAAGATTTTCTTCAGACCAGTGAAGGAACAGGCTCTTGCTTCTCGATCCACATCAGCCCTGAAACGCGGCACAGATTCCTTCCCAAAGGCCAAAGAAGCCCCCATCATCACACCATTAGGCTATGGGCCAGTAATCACTGTTCTCAAACAAAACCAGGATGAGGAGACTCTATATACCTACTGGAGGAATTGCATGAGGGTAACACAGCTGGCCCAGCCATGAGGCTGACTGGAGGTTTTGAAGAGGTTTTGTTTCGAATGGTGTTGAAAGATTTCAAGCAGAATCTCACTGACCAACAGGAAAGAGGGGGCCTCAGAGCAGCAGGCTCCAGATTTCCACGCTCCACCGTGCCTGCTGGCCAACACAGCTGTTTTCCTAAGCAGCCAGATGGGCAAGAAGGAGGAGGAGGAGGAGGGGGAGGAGGTAGCAACACCAGTGGTTGCTGTTTTTTGTGGGGGGCAGCAGATCTGTCCCAATTAAGGTGGCAGTTCTGCTCAAGACACTCCTGGCAGGTAATAAAAGTGATGGGGCCTCAGAGCATGTGCAAAGAGACTCCCTCTGATCTCTGAGTAAACACACATCTATCCTCACAGATCTGGGACGAAGAAGCAGAATGTCCAAATCGGAGGATGCAGTTTCCAGGCAGGCTTAAGCTCTGGAGTCTCATCTTAGAAATGAAACATCATCAATTAAAATGAGGAAAGCACAATACACACAAATACCTTTCAGAACTATCTCACATGAAGAAAGTTTGGCCAGTGTATTTCCTTATCTTAGAGTGGCTCATGTTGAAAAAGGCTAGTCAGGTTTCACATCAGAACCTAATTCTGGAGTTGCTGCCACCACTGGAGCATGTATTTAAACCTAGGTAGAAAAAAAGTACCTCATTACAGACAGGGACTTTCTACCATCACTGCCCATTCCCAATGAAGGCTAAGCTACATAATATAGAGATGTATTATTATTAATTATTATTATTAATAATAATAATAAGTATTTATATAAAGTTCACAAAGTGGTTTACAGACAAAATCAAATGATTAAATGGCTAATTAAAAAAAAATCAAAGCAACAGAAGTTGGCAGGAGTAATAAAATCATGAAGGCAGCAGAGGTAAAGCATTGGCTTTACAACTCATGATCCCTGCTCCCCCTCAGCTAAAGAAATGGGTCTTAACCATCATACTAGCTCCCCCTAAAGGAAAATATGCAGTGAGGGAGCCCACCAGATGATCTCTAGTGGCATGAAGTTGCACATACAGGGCTCCATCTCGGAGGAGGCCGCCTCTCAAGTCACCACCGAGAGCTTCCACGTGACAAGGAATCCATAGGATGGAGCCCTCACTGACCTCAGGGACAGACATATGGGTTGGGGAGGTCTTCTTCAGCTACCCTGGAGCGAAGCCATTTAGGACTTGGAAGGTAATAACTTGAATTGCACTTTGGAACAGACTGGCAACCAGTGAAGCTGACAGAACAGCAGAGTGACATGGTGCAACTTCCTGGCACTGGTCAAAACTCATGTAGCTGCAATTCTACACTAGTTGAGGTTTCCTGGTGGTCTTTAAGAGGAGCCCCACCCCCACATCAAATGTGTTACAGTCATTTAACCTCAATGTAACTACAGCATAGATAACCATAGCCAAGTCTGATTAGCGGCCCAATCCTATGCTGTCTGGGCGCTGACATAACGTACGCTGTGCTGCTTTACAGCAGGCTGCTTTACATCAGACGCAAAACAGATTTGCTGGCTTGTGCTGCTAGGCCGCTGGCGGGGAGGCTAGAGCAGCCTCCCGCATGTCGGCAGACAGTCGAAGACCCACTGGAGCAGGTAAGGCAGTGCAGGGGGTGGAACTGGGCAGGGGGAGGGTGGAACGAGGGAGGGATGGGTGGAATGGAGCAGTGACGAGAGTGGGGAGGGCGGATCAAGCCCAGGAAGGGGGCAAGGTCCATGGCGCTCGCCAAATCCTGACCCCTCCTCCCAGGCCACATAACTCTCTGGAATGTGAATCCGCGGATAGCAGATCCGCAGATACCAACCCCCCCTGTATTTCTCCCCTGCACTGAACCTCTCAAACACCTATTCACTGGTCCAAGGGAGGCCCAAGAATATCTGAAGTGATATCTGAATGTCTGAATACCAAGAAGGGCTAGCCCTAACTCTCTTTGGGTTCTGTCCATGTGCCGTAGTGCTTGGGCTGCTGCACCCTAGTTCCAGATTACTCTCCACTTGGAGAGGGATGAGGAAGGAACAGTAGCAGCAACAGAAACCCCAGGCAGCCACTCCTGTGATCTTCTCTAGATCACTCTCTGGATTGGAGAGTGATCCAGAGAGGAGAGCCGCCTTCCCTTCTAAATGGCTCTCTTGCCTAGAGCGCAATGGGGGGAGCAGCTGCTGAAGCTTCCACCTGCTCTTGACCAAGAGGAGCTCAGCTGCTCTGCCTTCCAGATCATTCTGCAGAGCCTGGAGGCTAAGCGGAAGGGGGGCAGGCCAGGCGAGGGGCACTTTCCACTTGTCC
This sequence comes from Plestiodon gilberti rubricaudatus, assembly GCA_026170595.1. Taxonomy (NCBI): domain Eukaryota; kingdom Metazoa; phylum Chordata; class Lepidosauria; order Squamata; family Scincidae; genus Plestiodon; species Plestiodon gilberti. The sequence goes on along the minus strand of JANXHW010000001.1, from coordinate 217,389,188 downwards.
ACCATCTCCCCCAACCCACCACCTAACACACCTGCTTCATCCTGCCTCATGGGTGAGAGCTGGTGCTGCTCTGTTCAGGAAGAAAGCGAGACGTCTTACATGTAGCGATCCAGTGGAATTTCAAGCCAGCCCCACTTGCGCAAGTTGCACATGTACACGATGAATGCAGCCAAGACAGACTCCCAGTGGCGTCACTACGACGCACGTCACCCTGGGGCAGGGGACGCGCGTCACCCTAGTGACGCTACGATGGCGCGGGTGGGGGGACCCGCCCCCCCCGCGTCGCCCTCCGGACGCTCCGAGGCCGGCCCGGGAGCCGGCCTCGGAGCGTCCGACCTCGTCGGCGCTCCAGGGCCTTCTGAAAGAAGGCCCAGGCAGCGCGTCCATCCGGGTATTTCCCAGATTTTCGCGCATGCGCAGACCCGTTTTGAGGGCTTTTTGCCCTCAAAACGGGTCTGCGCATGCACGAAAATCCGGGAAATACCCAGATTGACGCGCTACATGGTCGGACGCGCCATGATCGCGCCATGATGGTCGGACGCAGACATGACGCGCCGACGAGGTCAGACGCTCCGAGGCCGGCTCCCGGGCTGGCCTCAGAGCGTCCGGAGGGCGACGCACGTCACGGAGGTGACGTGCACGGGGTGCGCACGTCACCCCGGGGCGACCCGCCTCCCTCGCCTCGCGGCAGTGACGCCAGTGCAGACTCCTCCATGTTCCTGCACATTTATAGAACCCACAATCTAAAACTCCTATGCCCCTATAAGGAACATTTGCTACAATAATGTTGTTAAAGTAAAACAGCTGTTTCATAGAGGCAATTTGCAGTGGAGAAAATGGTGTGGAGATAAGAAGAGTTGCTGCCTCCATGCTGCGGGTTCTAATCCAAATTACAGCCCCACGCAGCAGCTACACACAAATAAACATCAGACCATTTAGCATCATATGCAATCTGGCCCAAATTTGATGACTTTCATATGTGTCATGATGAAAAGTAACACATGCTGGGCTTAAAATGCCTCAACCGATGCTTTCTGGATCCATCCAGCAGCTGGGGGGAAGGAGACGCACAGTCCTGAAATGGAAAGAAAACACACACACAAGTTGGAAAGTGGGACATCCACATTGATAACCTTTAGTTGCTGTCTGCTAAACTCTCTGTTCAGGCAATGCAACACCTGAGCTTCTGCCCCAATATTTTGTTACACCTTGCAGTTTAAGAAATTCTGGCCTGAGGACCTGGCAGCCTGGGGTCCACTCTTGAGAGACGGGAAGGAGAGCTCTGGCTATAGATCCCCCCAAGGGCCCAGGTACTGTTTCAACAAGCATGTGCCACTGGAGGCAAGGATGAGCGTTTGTACAATACGACACTAACTGGAAGACACTAATTGGCTCCTGACCTCTAGACTTTACACATTCATCCATAGAATTCTACGGTAGGGGACAGCAATGTGGGAAGTCAATATTACAGCTACTGATGGAGATGTTTTACCTTCGTGTAAGGAAAAGTGCTCGCCGGTTGCTGCCAACACAGCCTCCAGACTGGAGGACTCTGGACCCATGGAGGACTTCGTCACTTTGATGGTGATGTTCTCTTTGGTGAGGGTGAAATTCAGCTTGCTTCCCAAGTAGCACACTCCTGTGATCTTTAGCTCCTTTATGTTGTCAGGGAAAACAGGGTCAAAGTTCAGGCTCTTCATAGTGATCCTAGAAAAGGTGGAAACGAGTCAATGGTCAGGATAAAAGGTTAAGGTAATGGTGACCCCTGACAATTAAGTCCAGTTGTGTCCGACTCTAGGGTGTGGTGCTCATCCCCATTTCAAAGCCGAATAGTGGATGCCAAAGATTATTATTTGCACGTGACATCATTCCAGAAGCCCCTGCATAAGTTCAGCAGTGACAAACTGCAGAGCAGGGTGACCAGATACAATGAAGAGCAAAGTGCCTATGGCTCTAACCATAGTATAGAAGAGGGAATTTTGGCAGGTGCAGCTCATCATGGAAGGGTGCAAAATGCTGTACCTGCCAAAATTCCTTCTTCTATACATTGGTTAAAGGTACAGGAACTTTGTCCTCCATTGTATCTAGTCACTCTACTGCTGAGGCATCATCTTGCAAGCAGCTTTTGTTCTTTGCTTGGAAACTCCATTATTCCTGAAACGTGCTGTTTGTGGATTTGGCTTCTCTTCCTGTCTGGAATGGCTACCCCCTGCTACCAGGATTGGCATTTACTTAGCAATTGGGCAACCAAACCTGTCCATTTAAGTCAAGGTGGCGGGATGGAGTGACCAGATGGGTTCTATTCGTCCAATCAGGTAACTTGATGACATCATCAAAGAAGAGTTATCTATTGCTCCGTCCACAGGAAGTGTTCATTGTTCTCTGCCAGTCACCCAAGTGACCATTGTCTAGAAGCTCAGAGAAGCACACCCACTTGCTCACCTGTGAGTGCAAGGACTGGGGCCTACTTAAGCAATTTAAGTAGCTTAACCTAGGAACAATCTAGCTAGATTGCATGAAAGTACAGTACAGTATTCATGCTTTGTCTGACTCCAGCCAGCCTGCAACTCCCCAATTTAAGCAGGAAGTGGTGGTGGTGGTGGTGGGGTTGTGGGCTGAGAATTTTGAGTGGCATACCAGTTCCACCTGCTGGGTGTTAATAGGTACTGCATCCAGTTGATGAAAAAAAATTATTTGAGTTTTCCAGACAAGCTCAGGCATTTTCCATCAACCTGCTTGTACTTTTACTACCCACTTTTCTTTCCCCATATTGTATAATTCTTTTCGTTTTTGACTTTTAATAAACTAATTACATCTTTATCCTTTGTCTACTCTACCTGGTCCATGTTCATGGGTAATTCAGTGGATTGTCACGTCTCTTCGCCCTGCAAGCTCTACTGTGTTTGATTTTTAATAAGAACTCCTGGGTTCAATGCTTTCCTGGGAGTGGTGTTGTTCCCAGACAGCCCCCCTCCCCGCCTTGTCTCTGCAGAAGCGATTTCAGGGTTGGGGCGGGGGGCCGTGGCCGGACGTGGCGGCGAAGGGGCGTACTTGCCTCCACGATGCGTCGCCTCTGCTTCGTCCGTCTTGGTGTTGGGCCCTCCTGCCCGCCCTGGAGCTGGTACGGCTCCAAAATAGTAACTAAAACGGCGGGGGCGTGATTGGAGCCACGCTGGGCGCGCGCAGCTGACATTACGCCCGGGTCACGTGGGGGCGTGGCATCGGCAGCCCCCCCCCTGAGGATCACCACTGTCTCTGTAGACTGGAATGGTGGCAGTGGATACCTGGTTTTGCCTGACCCAGGCAGCAGCCCACCCGGTGGTCACAGGATCAGGTAAAGGCCGGGAGAGACTGGACAGGCCTCAGCAGGGCAGAGCACAGGTTATTAGTCATTAGCCCAGTGCGCCTGCGCCCACTGGAGCAGATGAGGAGCAGCAAGGTGCGGCAAGTGGTTGCAGTAGTCTCCCCACCTCCCAGGAGGGGAGGCTAGGACCCAGAGAGCAACCAGGCCAGGTGGATGGAACAAGAAATGGGGAGGGACCAGCCAGGGGAATATAAGGAGGGCCAGGGTTGAGAAGAGGCTGGAAGGGGGAGGCTCCCGAACCCAGTGAGGTTGAAGAAGGCTCCTAGGCTGAGCACTAGAGTGCTGTAAGCCTTGCCTCTGCTCTGAGGCCCAGGGGAAAAAGAGGAGATAAGCCAGAAGAGATAAGCCAGGTGGATGTGGCCCTGGAGGCCCCATATAGGCTGCTACCCTTATACAGGTGCGGACCCTGATGATAGGCAGGAGCCACCACCCTTTCTCGGGGGCCCTGACAGATACAAACTACTAAGGTCTTTCCCGTGTTCAGCTGCTGGTCCAGTACGGGGAAAGCAGGGAGCAGGAAACAGTACATACATGCTAACAACTATGAACTACTCTCCTTGGTCAGTCAGTCAGCCTTCTCCTGGGAGCTCCTTTTGCTGATAATCTGCTTTGGTTGGAAAAAGGAAACCATTTTCCAATAAAGATTCCCCTAGAGCTTGTTGCCAGTTTCAACTAGGTTGCTCTTTTGTCCATAGCATTTCATTTTAGACAAAAAAACCAAGCAGCCGGAGCTAAGAACATAAGACCATAAGAAGAGCCCTGCTGGATCAGGCCAAAAGCCCATCTAGTCCAGCTTCCTGTATCACACAGTGGCCCCACCAGATGCCTCAGGGAGCACAAGACAACAAGATTGCACTGTTTCCCGTTGACACTCCCTTGCACCTGGCACAGAGAAAACCCACTTCTAAAACCAGGAGGTTGCTTATGGCTTGTAGCCTATAATGGTCTTTTCCTCCATGAATCTGTCCAAACCCCTTTTAAAGGCATCTAGGCCAGGTGCCATCACCACATCCTATGGCAAGGAGTTCCACAGATGAATTACACACTGGGTAAAGAAATATTTTCTTTTGTCTGTTCTAACTCTCCCTCCACTCAATTTGCTCAGTGAACAAAGTACATACTTTCCACTTAGAATCTCCCTGTCATCTCCAGCATCTGATCTCACACCACAACACTGGAAATGACCATTGCCTGAGATTTGGGAGAACTGCTGTGAAGCCAGAGCTGGCGATAATGGGATGGAAGGAACCATGTGCTTAACCACCTGATTATTGCACCATCAGTGTATCTGGTGCTTTATAGAGTAATGTAAGCAAGAGAGTGGTCCCTACCTCAAGGAGCTTGCAGCCTATGTTATGGAAGCTCTTTCTATTCTTAGACATTCTTACCCTCAAAGCAAGTCTTACATGGGATGACTTGAACTCGGATGAACATTAGGGTGAGTCCAGACTGCACACTCCTAGTTGGGCACTCATTGCAGTACATGCAAATGGGCTCAGAAAGGTACTGTCTACACCAGACTAATCCATCCTCAGTGAGCCAGCCAGCCATGCAAACCAGACATCGAGCTGCTCCTGCCAACTGCATGGGCCAGCAGGGATCAGCAAGATGTTCGAAGCGCTCAGCAAAAAACAAACTGTAGAGAGCACAAGTGCAGTTAGAGCCATCTGGAAGTGTCCCCAGTACAGTTACCGGAGAGGTGCACTTGATCATGTGTCCGTCTGGTTGAGGCCACCTCCAAAAATATTTATCTTTTAGGGCGACGACCATCCGTTTTGTTTTTAATAATATCTCCCTTATAATTGCAATTGATGTTATTTCTACATGTTTATCTTGCAACAACACTGGAGGTAACAGGCACAGTTGAACAAACAAACAAAGAGGCCAGTCCAAGAAGCCTCCTCAGGTAGAACAAGTCTCCACTTCCTTGTGTGTCACAGCAAGGGAGTCTCTGCAGAGGATCTATTTTGGGAGCTATGGCCGTTTCCTGTGCTTCTTTCAGAGAAAGAAGGCTTGTTCTCAATCTGGGGGTGGAGTCCTTGGGGCTCTTCCCAGCAGTCAAAGGCTCTCTCCCATTCAGTATTGACTCAGCTGCCTTCTGCTTGTTGGTGGTGAGAATGAGCTTGGTGGCTACAGCCACGTTTCCTCACACGTCAGTGGCAAATAAACTGGAAACAACCGCATGAGAAAAGGAGCTCTGCTACTCCTCCCACCTTAGCTCACCTACACCTAAATCACACGGATCGTGCCCTACTCCAGAGATAGACGCCCTGCCCTCCAACATCCTTCCACTGGTGCTGTTCACTTGTCACAGCCTGGAATTTGGGCAAGGGAGGTGACCAAACCACAACGTTTTCCTCAGGATGAAGACCACGCTGAGGACAAACCAGAAGGAAACTGGCTTATTCAAATCGGAGCGGAAGTAGTCGTGCAGGCTCTACAGGAGTAGGCCATGGGGGTGGGAGGTTGGGTCATGATTTGTCTACCAAAAGGCCCTTTTTAAAATGGGTCTATCCCACTGAATACTTTCCGGTGCAATCCTATGCACGTCTACTCAGAAATAAGTCCTGCTAAAGTCAATGGAACGTACTCCTGGATAAGTGTGTATAGGGCTGCAGATTTGCAACCACTTTGGGACCTATCATGCTTTCTAGGAGGCAGTAAAGATGTGGTGGGGCAGAGAGATGGGAATGCTTTTTTCCCTGACTGTAACACATCACTCACAAGGAGACACCTGGTAGAGCCTACAGCTTGTACTCAGTTCAGTTCTCTGAGGCGCGGAGAGTACCTTTCTGACAAGATCTGACATCTTGCTTATTTCGATACATTTCAGCGTCATGAAAACTAAAACATTACTCCCTAACACAGTTTGCACCTGAACCCTGTGTATCCAAAAAGGATGGCTTGCAGGAATCCACCCATCCCTGTCAGAAAGTTCACGGCTCCTGATCCATCAGAGTTCTCTGTCCAGATCTGCGGAAGTTGGAGAAAAAGAAATGATTGATATATGCTGGGAGAAAAGGGTTTATGCAGCCAGACAACTGCAACGAAGAAATGTTTCCACCAGCCTGACCTTGAAGGGCTCAGTGATGTTGCCAAAACACTTGGACAGTTGCTGCTGTGCTCTTTCAGTCTCCTTCAGCTCCAGCCAGCCAACAGCAAACATGCTCTGACAGGGAAAAAAAACCAGCCCCATTAACAGCGTGTACCACACTGCAGCAACCACACCGCTTGGACAGGCGCATCTCAGCAGGAAACCCAGGCAAGACCTCCAATCTTCCACACTGAATTCATTTCCCTTCCTCCACCCTCTTTACCCAGGTCATAGCAGGACCCTGAGGGTCAGTCACAGGCTCATACATCTCCAGGTCATTCCTTCTGACTTCAGGTTCCATGGGATACATGACAGGGAATCCAAGCAAGACAACATCAGCCTGTTTCACCTGCTCACCTGAGGACAAAGCAGAGAGGCAAGGAACAAATGTGAACCAAAACAGGAATGCATTACTGAGGATGAACGCAGCCAGAAGTACGCAGCATGATTTTCCAATCCTAGCACTAAGTTCTCTTGGGTGGCAAGCAGAATGCAGTTTTCCTACATTCCTACTTGGGTAGTCAAGCAAGTCTGATGCGTGACCAACAAACAAAGCAAAAATCAGTGGGGACTGATTTCCCCACCACTGAAGCTACATGTTGGTAAAAGCTTCACCAGTTGGGTTTCTGCTCATTGTGTGGCTGATAAAGGCCCAGGAGCCATGTCATCTAGAAAAGTTGAAAACAGCCCTCTTCCCTTGTCCTACAAAAGGTCAAATGAAGAGATTATGATTGTGATTACAAGAGAGGTGTTCCTCTCCCATCTTGATCTATTGGATACATTTGTATCCTGCCTTTTGAAACGCACCTTTATTGTAGCTACCAGTCACAATAAAACCAGTACATTCCCTGTAAAATGATGTGTGGTCTGAATGTTGAGACACGTTACCCATTGCAGCACACCACTAGTAGTAAGGGCGCCTTTTCAAGACAAGCGTAAAGGGTTTCCTCACAATATATCTCACACACTAAACGACACAAGCCTTTTGCACACACAGCCTTGTGCACACACAAGCCTTGTGCACACACAAAGCGACACAAGCCTTGTGCACACACAAAGCGACACAAGCCTTGTGCACCAACAAGCAAATGGAGAGGCTCATTTAATGGCTCTCTTCAATGTGCAAAGAAGGAACATTGTTCAGAGTCAGATTTTTTACCCAGCCATTGGTCTATGCTTGAAACGCCAGCCTTGGCATCCGAGTCTTTTCTTAGACTCTCAACTGCTTCAGGCGCAATGGAGGAAGGGGCAGATAAATTATCCTAACCCTACAGACCTCTCAGTGGCCGAGGAGATTCTAATACGGGTCTTCTAAAATAACGCATCACAGAAAAGCAGCCTTTCTCTCCTCCTAGCTTTCGCAAACTGGAATGAGGCCAGTACTTACAAGGCTCCATTCTTCGTCATAACATTTCCTGCATGGCCATAAGCTGCCCTCTGCCCATTCTATATTCCACCACCTCCACCCGGATAGATTTCTCTAAAGCTTTATCCCTCAGTCCTCCTCTCCCAATGAAATGAAGCCTAAGAAATGTGTCACAGAAGGTTGGCATATTCAGTCCTAGTTACTTTCACCTCCAGCTTCCTTGGGTGTGGGAGGAGAGGGGACCAGCCCTGCATGGGGTGTGTGACTGTCTGTGCACATTCTCAGAGATCAGTTCCTCTCCAGTGGTACTTTACACTGCGCGAGGGTATTAATGGATGCTTCGGGAATCAAACTGGGTTCACAGAAGGTATGGCGTCTCTGATCAGTCCCCCTCCCCCCCACTGTTGGCAAAAGGGCTGATGTCCTCACATTCTAAAAGATCCTTGGAATAGAGCAGGGGAGGAAGTTAAATTGGCCTTGGAAGTGGTACACCTGACAGCATGGCTCCTTCAGTCCTGTCCCTTCCCCCTTTTGGCTCCTGGCTGAAGGGAACTGCAGCCTAAAAATCGCCTGTCGTAGCCAGCAGCTTGTATGCTGCCACTGCCTATGTCCCAGGGCAGCCAGGAGGAGGACACTGTGAATGCACAGACCTCAGTATCCACCAGCTTTGCGGGGAGTGAAGAGCTTTGTCAAAAACCTAAGGTTTTCCTGAATACCTGGAGGGGTCCCCCTCCTAAAGCCCACTCCTGCCCTCTTTGTGAGCCTTGGTATACAGCACATCAACACAAAGGACACTGACATTTTTTTTTTAAATAGTGAGAGTGGCTATTAAGTCATGGTCACTGCGTAAACAATTTGACCTGCTCTGAATCCAATATAAAGGGCAAGGGACAGATCACACATGAACACCAAATGCGCAGCATGACCTGTTGGTGTTTAAGTATAGTGGCCAAGGGTGCAAAACGGAGTGGAACTGTGGTGGTGGGACTTTAGACTTTGCCCCCATCATGTTTCTAATCCCAACCATGTCATATCCCGTCTCCCCCCCCCCTTGCATGTGATTTTAAATAGGAAAAAAAGGCTTCTGTTGAAAGTCAATGGGGTAGTTTTTCTATTTAAAATAGCGTGTGGGAGGGCATAATTGGGAGCAAAGTCCTAAAGCCCCAATACCCCTTGTCATGTTTTTGCACTCCTCCAGTCACTAAAAAAAAGCCCCTAAACAAAATCTATTTGGACATGGTGTGCATTTTATGATGTACCGTGTGATTTGGTCCTCAGGCGCATTGCTTTCTCTCTCTCCCCTCTGGACCGACTCACCTGGGCAGTACCCATCATACTCTGGGTGATAGCGCCTGCTTTGATCAAATGGCACTTTAATTTTCTTCCCAATCTCCTTCCACTCTTCAGGAATGGGAATATGCAACTGGGACCCCAAGTCAATTGCAAAATTCAAGCTGGAAAGAAGTAGTGAAAAAAGAGAGCACCTTTAGGAAGTACCGTATTGGTCTGAGTATAAGACTCACTTTTTTCTCCTAATTTAAGTTTTTTAACTAGGGGTGCGTCTTATAATCAGGCTGTTGCAATTTAATGGCAGTGATTTAATTAAATTTTTTTAATAGCACCAAACTTTAAGGGTGCGTCTTATAATCAGGTGTGTCTTATACTCGGGACAATCCGGGTATTTATGAAATTGACAAGATTTTCCTCCAGTCTTGTAGGTTTCATTGGAGACCCAAGAAAAAAAGGCTGTGAAAGAAATGCTGATGGGACAGGCAAAACAGAAAAAAGGGGAGGATTGCACACCGCCATCTGTCATCAACCAAGTCATAAGGGGATGAGACTGTATCTGAGTCGAGCAGGAAGCCACTATGAGCTAAATCCTGGGGTTGGCAAGTCTTTTCTAGTACTATGTATGTATGACAACATTTAAAATGGGAGAAGGATAACTTGTGAACAGTAGCTATGTGCATTAAATGATCTAGAGAAAGATTTCCAAGTGATCCTTAAAGTGCTTGAAAGTGAACATGTGAGCTCAGCCTTATTCAACACGAAACTTGAAACTCTCTGTGTGTGTGTGTCTGTCTGTCTGTGTGCGCACGCGCACACACATGCGGAGTGTTGCAAAATGTATCAGAAATACTATGCTTTGTACAAGGTTTGTTGTGATTGTTGCTTTGTTGACATACAAGGTTGTCTACATCTCGGTGCTCAGCCAGTTTCTCTCCATTGCTCCCAGCACTTGACATAAACATAGCAAGAGAGAAATTGGATAGAAATCTCAGGACAAAGGGCAACATTAAAGGCCAAAGACAACATGGAAGTCCATGGATCTCAACCATTTGGACAAGAGGGATAAACACAGCCTCCGTCATGACTTGAGGAGGGGTATGGAGGAAGACGAGGAAGCAGTGCCAGCCTGAGACGCTGTTGCCCTGGAAGGGAAAAGTCAAAATGACATCCCTTCCTGTCGACCAGAAAGTGACGTTCCTCTTAGAAAAGGACATTCAAAGTTATGGCTTTGTGGGAAGATACTGCTGGACCTGTGCAGAGGTCAGGTCTATTAAATCAGACCTGCAAGATCTTCCGTCATTAAATTACGGTTGACATCTCCATAGAAATGAGCATTTTCTTCCTTAGATCAGGGTGGCAACCAGCCGCAGTGTCAAGAACAAGGTTTAAATCAGGCACGAGCAGCTTGATCAAAAGGCTGACAGGAAACCATTTCATAAAACAATAGCCAGTGCCCTAACCTAACCTCCTGGGGTAAATCTTCAAAGCATTTTGAATGGCTGGTGGAGCAGAGCTGTTCTTTCAGCCTCTGCAGCGAAAGAGGCATTTAGGACTGAGCTCAGCTGCCCAAAAGGCAACCCACGACACAGCATTCTGCAGATAGTACTTGGTTAATGGAGATCCTGGCTTTTATATTTTAAGGTCCATCTCTAAGTCTGAAGTAGACAGAGGCGTCGCTCCGGTAGGGGCGGGGCTGTAAGTTTTGCTCGGTCGGAGTCCCGTTTACCGAACGAGCAGGAGGCGGCCCCGCCCCCTCACTGTCAGAGCCATTCCCCTGCGGAGAAAGCAGCAGGCAAGAGACCCTGCCTGCTGCTTTCTCCGCAGGGGAATGGCTCTGACAGTGAGGGGGCGGGGCCGCCTCCTGCTCGTTCGGTAAACGGGACTCCGACCGAGCAAAACTTACAGCCCCGCCCCTACCGGAGCGACGCCTCTGGAAGTAGAGAGAGGGAAGATGCCAGATGTGATCGGAGAGCAAGGTCAGTGATTTTGCAACTCGTCTCTTACCTGTTCTGGGCAATGGTGTTGGTATAAACAGAATTATCCACAGCACAATGATACTCATCTGGGGGAAGAACACCTAGGAGAAGGCAGACAATTCAGAGCATGGAAGCAGGACCTGCATCCCCTCTACCCCAGCATGGCCTTAAGGAACAAGTAAACTTAATTATGTAAAACAAAGTATTCAAGTTCTGAGCCAAAGCAGCCTAGAGCAGTGGTTCCCAAACTGGGAGGCGCGACACCCAGGGGAGCCGCAGAGTGCCACGGAATCCTCTCAGAATGCCAATTGGCACGCATCAACATATGCCTTTGGAGCCGAGGCCAATGGTCGCCAATGGTCAAGGGAGTCGCAGGTCAAAAAAGTTTTGGAAACACTGGCCTAGAGCCTAAGTCAAGAAAAGCCAGATTCTGTGACATGAATAAAATTGTGCAGGTGAATCTCATTAACATATATACTGTACTTGCCAATTCTGCAAAATTCATTCTGCTGCTAGGAATGAAAAGGGACAGCTTTTAAAATGCAAATGAACCAATTGGTTTTTGGTTTTAAAAATACAAGCCAAAGCACCAGATTATCTGTTTGATATACAAATAATCATGATACACACGCAAGGTGCTAAAAAGACAAACACGGACAGCCCACCTGAAGCACAAGGAGGTGAGCATAGGCTATACCCTCTGAAGAGAGACGGAGGCAAGCAGTAGATCTCACCCCCACACCTGCTTCTGCCTGGATATGCCCAAAGAACGAAATGGGTGCCGAGATTCCCAGGATGTCATCTGGCAGAGAAATCAGCAGATTCCACAACAGCACTGTGCAACTCTAGGCACAGAACTCGAACTGATCTGAGTGGTTCCACAGGGCAAACACCAACAGGGCCCTGCTGCCAAGTAAGAGGAATGCAGTGCAGTAGGAGACGGGGACTAGGCAAGAAAAGAAGAAGAGTCCCTGCTTTCTCTCAGAGAATTAAAGAAAGAGGCAAGTAAACAAAATACAACCATCCTGTGTCTGCATGACAAAAAAGACGCAGTAGCACTGGATTGCAGGCTGCCCAGGAGAGAATGCACTGTATAGAGAAAATGTGAGCATCATTATAAATCTCAAGAGGTGTGGTGTTCGTGGAAGAAGAAACTATCGCACTGGAGGAGTTTCCCTATACGGTTTCCACTTCCGGAGGAGTCCTCTCTCCCAAGTTTACCAGTGATGTGGTAGCTCTGCTCTTCTGGGTTCCACACCACTCGGCTGCACCAGAACTGAGCAATAGCCCGGACCACGTCCCAACCGCCTTCCTTCTGGAAGAGCTTCAGATCCTAGAACCACAGAGGGAGGAGGGGCTCAATGGGCTATCTAGTTCCACTTCCTGTCTTAGAACAGGATAACATGGATTAGGGGAAAAGGAGAAGGGGAAGCACAGAGAGAGAGGAAAAAGACACATAAATAAATCTCACAAGGCGTGCCATAGCTTACCTGCGTGACGTAGAAATACTGCTGAAATGCCAGCATAACATCCCCATTGATGTGAACCTCCTGGTCCCCATAAACGCTTTCAGGGCAGACCTCTCGACCTGTTGCTGCGCTCTCCCAGGGGAACTTGGCACCCTGCCACAATCAACACCCAAGGAAAGCATGTTGAGCAGGTCAGAACATGCTCCACATACTGTAGGCTAATTATTCAGAAATGGATTTTTCAGCTCGTTGGATAATTCCAAACACAGGAAGCTCGTTCACTACGCACTTGTGCTGAAAGTTATCATGGTCATTTTTGCCATTCCATGTTGCACATGACCATATTGTGAAGCTAATTTAAATAGCAGCACTATAAGCACAATTATGCTCCATTAAAGATCTTGCTTCCAATTTTTTGGCAGTTGTTTCTGTGCTTCATGTCCCGCCTGTAGATGGAACAAGCAAACCACAGCAATAAACGGACACCCTCCTGCTTCCCCTCTGCTCATTCTTTCTTCTTCCATGTGGAATCAGAAGGGTGAATTTTATCCTACTGTGGCTCTGGCAGAATGAACTGATCTGTCATCCAAGTGCTGTCTTGTTCTGTGGGAAGGAGGCTGAACTTTTATGACTCTGATTTGCTTCAGAACTTTCCATTCCATTTGTAGGAACGGGAAAAATATTGTGACATGCAAACTTAAGACACTGCTTTTCTTCCACGACACCCCATGCACATTTTTGGAAACGGCTGTTCTCCCATGAGTTTAGTGAGATCTAATTAATTCATACTAAGGTTTAACACGTCGCATTGCATTACAGAAATTTCAAGTGCGTAGTGGCTTGAATTTCAGTTGTTTAGACCCGTACCAGAATTCTAGCAGTGGACTTCTGGATGGTCAAGCCCCCCCCCCACACATGTAACCATAAGTTAACTCCTCAGAACAGTCAGTAGTTACTTTCTTGTCAAGTCTTAAGGATACATGCTCATATGTTCAAGTTTATCCCTACAACACTGACTAGAAACAAGTTCCAAATGAATCCCAAGAATCTTAAGAGGCCTGTCAGAGTAGTGCTTGATAGAAGTTACCAGGCCTTGAACTTCATCTGCATAAAAAAGGCATGCCTGAAGACTTCCAGGCAAAGCATTTTTATTTATTTATTTACAATATTTTTTTTATCTCACCTTTCTCCCTGAAGGGACCCAAGGCGGCTTACAAGAACAAGAAAAAAAATACAAATGCAAAAATCCATCACATTTAAAAGCAATAAAACAGTTAATTAAAAAGTCATAAAGTCATAAAAAGTCATAAACATGAAAGTTAAAAAAATCCACATTAAGGTCTCTGCTGCACAATCCTGCCTCCTTTCCGAAGGTTATTTGCAGACTGACAGTGCAATCCTACCCAAGTTACACCACCGGTGTAACCAACAGGGGTGGGCAGGGCAGAAGGCTTTGTAGGGGAGGGGGGATTTAAATCCCCTTTGGAGGGGATTTGAATCCCCTTTCCGTTCTGGGGCCTCCCATTCTCGCTGCACCGCTGGTTACACCGGTGGTGTAAGTTGGATAGGATTGCACTGTGAGTGATTTATCTCATCACTAACCTGGGAGTGCCACAGAGACTCAAACGCATCATGGACCTCTTTGGCCCACTAAATCCCTATTCAGAAATGGAGTAGAAGCCCCCGACTCACTTGACCTGTCTTCAGGCTTCAAAAACTGACATCTTAATCAACCACGGCTAACTGCATGCCAGTTTGTTTAAATAAAGACACGTTTCAAAGAATCCTTTGCCGAGGCTGTTAGAAAAAACCCTGCCAGGAGGGTAAAAATAAAAACAACATCTGGCCAGTTTAAAAGCAGCCAAGAGGCAACTCCGTGTGGCTCCCTGAGAGGCAGAGGCTTCCTTCCTCCGTCTCTTTTTCGTTCCTGATCCTGCTGCTCCTACCTTGTATCCTTGCTCCTGTGCATTGTACAAGGCGCCATCTAGTGTTTGGATTCTGTATTTCAGGATAGCCCGAGCAGCTTCCGGATAGAAAAGCAAGATGTTTGGGTACATCCAGGTATCCTGTGCATTATGAAAGAGACCCAATATACAGAAATACTATTAGATGAAAACATGGGACATTAACAACCTCTGCTTACAAAAATATAGAAAACGCTCATATCCCGCACCAAGACCCCAATCTTAAGCATTGTTCGGCCTATGATATAGGTTGATTCTCTCTCTGAGGCCCTGGGCATTTGGATGTTATATAGGACATTCCTAAAAGTACATCTTATGATGCTCTACTGCTTGAGGAGCCTGAGCATGCTTTTGGCAGGAGGGGTATCTACTATTCACTAGGCTGGCCAAGAGGGTTGCTCTACTCTCCTATCCACCAATTTCCTCAGGCCTGCAGGTGGTGTGTGTTGGGCTTAAAACCTAACACTGGAACCCATACTGCTGCTATTCTACATGTCTCCCTCAGGATCCCTTATTGCTGTTGAAGGGAAACAGCTGGAAACTGAGAGCAGAGGGACTATTATTCCCCCAGGGTCTTCTCTGTATTTAGAGAGACCTTCTTGTTGTTCTCACATTGCCAGGAGGTAGAATGACATGATGCCGACCTCCCTGTACCCAGACAGGATGCTCTTCTGTCGGCGCGCTCTTCACCACCTGCTTTCAATGCCAGGGTCAGCTGTGACACATTAACAATGACAAAGATCTATATGTCCCTCAGGGTATGTTGAGTATCTGTCCTTAACGACTGAATTTATAAGTCCCCACACATCAGGATTAGGGAGAGAAGAGCATCCATGTTAGAGGGTGGGTTTCCATAGAGGTTCAAGCCCCAAATCCCCACTTTGGTTGCACTATAAAAAATATATGGGACAAATTCATACAGAATGAGGAAGGCTGACCCATGGGGAAAAAGAAGGACTGTGTAAGGGTTCCTGCTAACTATACAAAAAAAAAAAAAAAAGGCCAGAAAACTAAGCACCATCACACATGTGGAAGGGGTACTTAACTCCTTCTCTCTATGCCACAGTTCCAGGGAAAATCCAACCCTAGTCCCCCCATTCCCCAGAAGCTGATATGAGAGCTTCTCTCACCTGGTCCCAGAAGACATGGCCCCAGTAATCTTCACCCTGTGTGCCATTAGAAAGGCCTCCAGGGCTGATCCCAGAGAATGGGAAGTCATAAGGAGCCAGGGGAGGAATTGCACTTAGCAGGTAGTACAGGCATCCATAAATGGCCTGGCGCAGTGAAAGGGGCCCATCAACCTCTACGCAGGATCCTCCCCAGAGCTCCGCCCATGCCTGGGTGTGCGACAGGTATAAGGAACCTGAGCGAATCAGTGCCATTCCTTCACTGAAGCTCCTTTTCACATCCTCTTCAGTCTCGGCGATGGCAGTGAGGAACTCCCAACTCTTCTCCTTCTCCTCCCCAGGGAGGGTCACTGACTGTGGCACTGGGGTCCAGATCATGTGTACAGTAGGCTGGGGACCACCCTCCACTTCGGGGACCAGAGTCTTTCCATAGAGATAGCTAAAGCAGAGAGGAGAGGAAAAAAATGTAGGAAGGCTTTGATTCGCAAACCAAATTAGAAGATGGCAAAAAGAAGAGAGCTCCATTTCTAATCCCACTGTCATGAATCCCTCCACAGGCTTCCTGCCCATCTGCACCCAGCACAAAGACTTTACCCTCCTCCCCTCTCTCCACAGCTTTGTCTTGCCCTCTCTCTCTGCTCACATTTTCCATGTGCCCCAGTGAATGGCTTTTTCTCCTCCAGCTGTACCACCTCTGCTGCTTAAAGTTCCCTGCTCCCTGGATGGCTCCACTTTTTCTCCCTTCCTGCCAGTTAAGCCTGGAACTCTTTCCCCAAACACACTGTCATGTTTTGTTTTCTTTTGTTCCCATGAAGCTATTCAAACTCCACTGTGTGAATTGTCCCAGAAATGAAACAATACACTTTATATGTTCCTAATCTGGTCCTGAAAACAGTTCTTATAGCGACACTCTGGATAACAAATACAACGATACACATTAATTTCAATGGGAAAAATTCTAACTCGTTCCAAGACCATTCCATGTTCATCCCCAAATCACCCTAAATGCCTAACAGTGTAATGAAAAAGTTGTGTGACCCAGTGAAATACAGCAATACCTTGCACTTTCATCTGGTTAGAGATGAGAGCATGGATGAATGTCAAAGCATAGCCTTATTTAGCTTGCAGATTTATTTTGGCTGGCAAAAAACGTAAATAACTAACTATATAACATGTGAATAGCTGAAAGAGCAAAGCAATGAAAGTCAAGGTATTGAGAATAAATAACATAATCAGTAAGATGTTAAAGTGGACGATGAAAATATTTCAAAAGTTCTAGAATCACATAATGAGGTTTAGCACCTCAAGCTTTAGTTGCAAACCATGAACAATTCCTCTTACGTTTCACATGTTTTTCCACTTTTCCCATGACTTTTTCATCATCTTCTGTTTTCTTCTTCATCTTTAGGATCCATATTCACAGTAATTTGTAAAAAGCACCACACAAAAACAGATACACTGTAAAAGGGAGCATGCAATACACATGCCTTGAAAGCGTTGGGGACACGGTCGCTATCTATCAGGTGATGCGTCTCACACAAAGGGGGAGGGCGCCTCTTTCTGAGCTACGCTCTGTCTTCCAAGGGTCCTGAAGAGCACTTCCCCTAAAGCCTGCAGGAGCACACCCAAGAAAGGGCTACCGGGGGAGAAATCCAAACTTCGATCCAACCTCCTGGATCTCCTTCCTGGGCATGCAAGGCAACTTCATCCCCTTCTCTGTTGCCAGAGCTCAAAGCAGAGGGAAGGTCTGGGGTAGACCTTGCCTCCACAAAGGTGTCTCTCCCCTCCCCCGTTTCCGGACTTTATATTGAAAACCTTGGAATGGATAAAGCAGGATGGTCTTAATATGCGCAATATGGATAAGTATAAATCTGCACAGCAAAAGTACTTGTAAAGAGGGAAGAGTGTCTCTTCTGATCCTTAAGAGGTTAGGTTTTAGTTTGGGGAATAACATGAGAAGTTGGGGTAAGAAAGCACCAGCTTTTTTTACAAATGAGGTTGGCTGAAACTTACATCTTACAGAATCCAGTCGCTTCTACCACTATCTGTAACACTAATTGGAAGGGAGGGAGGGAGGGAGGGAGGGAAGGGAAGGTCAGGCTGAAGCAAACCTTTCCAATAGGAATACTCACTGAGCTCCCTGGAAATCTGCTCCTTTGTGCAAGTCCAGGTCCGGACTCTCTGGCACGAATTGGGTCTGAAGGGTCACGATGACGGGCTGGGTTTTGAGACTTGACCGCTGGATGGTGATGCTGAAGGCCAGAAGGTGAACCAGGGAGTGGTGGGCATAGATCCTGTGAGTGGCTGTGTAATCTGAGGACTGGATTGTGTGGCTATAGGTCCCTGAAGGCAAAAGAGAGCAACAAGGATGAATTCATTCTTTCATGGGTTCTGACATAAAGTCTCGTCAGGCAAACTTCACACAAGGTGGTCAGTTTTATTTAAAGTACAGATGTGTGCCGCTTAACGACCTACCGAGTAACGACAGGCTGCATATATAACGGCCTTCCTGGCCTATTGCTAGTAGTGACCTTCATGCCTTAGAGAGGATTTGAACTCAAGCCCAAATCCAACACTCCATGTTCAGCACACTGCAGTGCTGTGGTCTCTTCTAAAGCAAGGCACTGGCCTTCCTTTCAAGGCAATATTCTAGTTTCTATGCTCAGTGTAACTTGAAGAAATCCCCTAGGAGACATTAATTATAATTATAAAGTATCATGACCACAGAGAGCCTGAGGAGATAAGGATGTGGCTCCTGTTCTTACCTGTCCTCGTGTCCAAGGAGAAAGTCTCGCTCAGCCTGCCCTCAGCAGCAGGTACTTTCATCCTGGTGTTGACGGGACTGGGGATATCAGCCCGGTGAGTGTCCCCAACTCCTCCGTTATACACTCCATTGACATGGAGGATCTCCCGGTAGACACGAGTGCCCACATAGGCATTGGTGACTGTTGCAAGGAGACGGGGGTCCGAGGGCAGGGTGCTGGAGGCGAACACAGCAGGATCATCCTCTGACATGATCTGTGAACATGGAGGGAGGAGTGGTTGAAGTTCAAGGTGAAGCCGAGGCACACTGACTGTGACACTACACTAAACAAAGAACACAATGACTTGTGTAGCCACAGTGCCCAACTGAGGCTTGCGGAGTGGAAAGCAGGCAGGCAAGCAAACTGCAGGGGTGAAATCTGTGTTTCTATAAAGGAAGCTGAAACAGACCCTAGATCCCTCCTTCTCCAGTGCTTAGCGGGTGACCAGGCAATGGCATTAAGAGGGGTCTTGGTGTCGTTTGGCTATCGAGTTCGACATGGGAGGCCTTTCTCACTGCTGCAGGACAATGCTCATTCCCTCCTAGGGTTGCCACCAGGGACAGTGTGTGACTGGGGACTCTGACTGACACCCTCTCCCGCCGCAGTGTTTAAAAAAACAACAGTCCCTTACCGTGCTCCATCACATGGTTTTCCTAAACCCGGAAGTATGGGACTTCCGACTTTCGATTTTATTTAAAGGGACCACGTGAAGGAAAGAGCTCATTCATGAGCCTCCGTAATAAAGAAATACATAAAACGGAAGCTCCACACTTCCAGGTTTGAGAAAACCACACAACAGAACATGGAAAGAAAGCTGATGATCCGCTTCCTGCTTGAGTGATTGGGAAGAGGGTCAATGTGGATCGCGTCTATTAAATAAATAAATAAATAAATATATGGAAAAAAGGGGCTCATGTATGCCGCAGGCTGGAGGGAGACGGCAGTGGCAGACTAGGGTGAAGGGCTCCCTGAATCCGCTGCCCCCCTCACCCACCCTCTGCAACTAAAGCAAGCCTCGTGGTTGCCATGTGTCATTTCTTTTCCTGCAGGGTTCCCATGTCTCTAACAACAGGCAGCTGCAATGAGCAGCTTCTTCTGATACTGCACCTCCACATTGGGGCACAATATAGCTCCACCTGCTGAATTTCTGCCAGCCAGGCCATTAAAGCACAGAGGAAGTCTCCCTTTTAGAAAACATAACGTTGGGAACTTTAATCCTTGCTGCCTCTAAGGAACTTTGCCACCTTTGTTGTTGAAAATCCTGTGGCATCAACAGCTATAAGAGGCAAAAAAAGGTTCAACAATTGTAGCTCTTCCCCATTACTAGATCTTTGGAGGGGAGATGCACGCACCAACCATTAGGATTTCTGCCTGCCACACTCCTGTTAAAACCCTACGAGAAATGAGAGGACCACAGCAGCCCCGAAGCCACTACACTGCCTTGTTTCAGTAGTTTCCAACCTTTCAGCAGGAGATAATCGACACGGACGGACTGTTGCTTCCTGAGATTTTCGTCCAGTCCAGTTCTCAACTCTGAAGACGCGGACAGACCCTTGAGATGCTGGACCAGCTTCTGTCGCATCATGCAGGGAATGTCCAAGGCTGAGCGCAGGGCCGAGACACGGCACTCCAAGCCATTTTCCCGCTGCCAGCTCAGCAAACTCTTCCTTCCCTTTCCCAAAGTTGGCGGCGGGCTGTTTCCCCCCAGAATTCAGTCTGTTCCTCCCTGATCGCACGGAAGCTCTCAGGCAGGATGGCAACGAGGCAGAGAAGGAGGGGCGTTTCTGGAGCTGCTCCGGAGGGAAAAAGACAAGGAGACTCTTTCGAAACAAGGAGACAGGGACTCCCTTCCCTTGTTGCACTTCAGACAGCTTTGCTGCCCTGCTCCTTGGGGTGGGAGGGATTGCTTCCTCCGCAGGGGCCGAAGGACAGCAGAAATCACCGAGACGCTGGACTCGCTGGAGGAAGTCTTGTTATGATTTAAATGAATAACAACAATGAAAAACGTGCAGGTAATTAATTCCGCGAGGCGATCCCGATGCCAGGCTGATGACAGTGACGACGCATTTTCCTGTTGCTACTCGGGGCAACACTCCTGTTTCCCCCGAGTCGGGGGAAAGGCTTCCTTCCAGACCAGGGCCTTTTCTCGCAAAATCCACCACGTTCAGCAGAATGGGGACTCGCTAGGCAGGGCAGCCTCCGCACACACTGACACTATTCCAGGCTTTTTTTCTGTCCGCACTCGGGGGAGGAACACATCCCGCCCTGCCCACTGTTTGTTGCACCCCGTTTGCCCCCGTACTTTTCCCCAGGTGGGGATTCCTTTAAAGAAGAATCCCGCCCTTTGAGCGCTAAACCAGAAAAGTCCTCTCCCGTCCCGTCCCTGCCCTCTTTTTTTCCCCACGAGCGTGTTGTCGGAACAACATTCGCGGCGGCTACGAAGGGAGGGAGAGGCTCTTCCCGTCTGCATAGCGGGGCGGTACTCTATGTTACGTAGCCTGCAGCGGGCCTGCTCCAGCCATCCAGCATCTAGCAGGGCGGCAGCAGCCCCCCTTGCTATGAGGGAAATGTTTTGCAACGCAACTCTCTGCATGTGGATTCAGAAGCGAATCCCGTTCTGTCTTGGGTAAGCGCGCATGCTGTATGATTGCATCTCTTGGCTCCAAAACTCTCCAGAGAGTACGCAGCTGCGTCGAGGAGAAACGTGTGGGAGCTGTTCTGGGTCCGTCTGCTTTTCAATCACATCATAGGCCATCCTAGGCTAGAACGCTCTTTGGTGACAAGATTATGCCTACTTGGTAAGACCTACTGAACTACACTGGATTTCCGGGTAAACATATCTAGGATCGAGGTGCTGCGCGTCCGTTAGTTTGACGTTATGCTCATTTCTGCCACCAGATGTCACCTCTTCCTTGTGAAATACCTGGAATATATATTTTATTAATGGTGCAACTTCCCTTAACTGTTATGATAGCATATGGACACAGATCATACAGAAAGTCTGCCTTAAATCGTTTCCTGGAAAGAAGCAGAATGATTAATTATAGTATTAGTTATCATTATAGTGTGGGTGGGACAGGACAGGGATTCTGCTGGTGTACCAACCACCTTGCTGCACATCGGACTCCCTGCCTGAGCTGGCTGGGGTGGTCTCGGCTAATTGTTTTAACTGATTTTATTTAATGTTTTTTATTATTTTTACTTTATACTGCATTTTTATTGTTGTACACTTCTTTGAGCAAGGTATATAAGTATATAAAAAGCGGTATATAAATCTTTTAATAAATAAACAGATCAAAAAGTAGTAGAAACATGGAAACAATGAAAGGGCAGAATGCCTGCCCTTATTATGATTCACACAGCAACTCCCCCCCCCCCTTCATCTCAAGGTGACATTTAGGGCACTTTCAGTTTTCACTCATGCTCCCAAAAGCATGGACATTGGACCTGAAAGTGGTTGCCATAACTTTCATGCCATGTGAACAGTAACATCTCATATATTTTGCAGGCTTTATAAATGAGGCTTCAGGCATTCACAGTTTGCGTACTTTCTTATTCTCCTTCTTCCTCACATCCGGGTACATCCCCAGCACACAAAAAATACAATTAAATTTGTAATAATTAGAGATTGATTAGGTCTCGTACTCGCATTTATATGTGCATTACCGTATTTCTTCGAGTCTAAGGCGCCATCGATTCTAAGGTGCACCTTTACTGTCAGTACCACCAGCAGGGGAAAAAAAAATCCATCGATTGTAAGACTCACCTCCCTTCATTGAATCTACCTGCTCAGCACCAACTCTCCCCAGCATGTCTCCTGCAGCTGAGGATGACTGAGTGCACTGCCTTTGCATAGCATTTCTGGCCCCGCCAGAAAGTGCCATTTCCTTCGTTACCTGGGCTTGGGGGAGCTTCAGGGAGGCCTGCGCAACCCTCTGCAGGCCTCCCTGATCTTCAGTTCGGCGAAAAACAGCGATTTTTGGCCATTTCTGGTTTTCGCGAAAACCGGAAATGGCTGAAAATCACCGTTTTTTGCCGAACTGAAGATCAGGGAGGCCTGCAGAGGGTCGCGCAGGTCTCCCTGAAGCTCCCCCAAGCCCCAGTAAATAAGAAGATAGCATTTTGGGATGCTTTTTGGAGACCTTCGATTCTAAGACGCACCCCATTTTTTGAAATGCTTAATTGGGAAAAAACATGCGTTTTAGAATTGAAGAAATACAGTATTATGTATGATTTTGTATTGTGATTTAAATAAAGAAAATGAAAAAAACTTAATGGGGTAGGTATCTTAGTGCAATGTTAAATTATTGGGTCGATTCTGCTGCTCAAAGTGGGGGTTGGCACTTATTAAAATTACCAAAAGACCCTTTTTTTGGGGGGGGGAGACCTTGCAGACTACTTTTCAGGTTCTCAAAGACCACTTGTGGTCCGTGGACCACTGATTGGGAACCACTGGTCTAGAACAAAAAAGGAAACCCTTTCTCATGCAACACACAATTTGTAAAAGTCACTGCAACATAATAAGGCAAGAGTCTGTAATTAAGTTCCCTGTACAAAACAATACAGCCATTCAGAGAACAGGTCTACAAGTGACAGGAGGTAATCTATACACATCTAAATGGAACCTACATACTCTTGCTGGAAAGTATATTATCACAGCCTGGGTCAAATATCATGAGCAGCTGCCATCTTTGTTCTCACCTCAGAGGAATGTGGATGGCTAGAAAAAGACAGACCTGCTGGCTCTTGGTGTGGCCCAGGGCAGTTCTTGCATACTTGGAGGCTACCCTGAGGTTTGTGGAGTACAGGGATGTTTGCAGAGAGGGTCGAGTTTGGAGAATGGAGAGGTTGTGAGAGGAGGGGAGGAGAGAGACGTCCTGCACATTCCAAGCAGTGATGTAGACTTGAGTCTATTGACTCAGACTTGAGTTGGACTCAAGTTGTCTCAATGACTTGACTCGGCAATTGTAAAAGACTCGACTTGAGACTTGGAACCTTTTACGACAAGTCAAATTTTATTCAGGTTTAAACCCCATTAAATAGATAGGGACTCGCAATTTGCAACCAAAGACTCGGGACTTGGGGGCAAAGACTTGGGATTTGACTTGAGACTTGGATCCAGAGACTTGGGACTTGACTCGAGACTTGGAGTCAGAGACTTGATCCACATCCCTAATTCCAAGAAGGCTGAACAGTGCAAGGAGAAATCAGCAGTCATAAATAGACTGATATAGTGCTAGGGACATGGAACATCCATCTGTCTTCTCACATTAATAATTTTTATTTCCTTGAACTCCAGCTTCTTTGAAGTTGGCTCTACTTTTTCTTCCCTAGTACTGTACTACTGGGCCTAGTTTGGAGTGAAAAACAGCCTAAAGAGGAAGGATTAATGACTAGGCTGACCATATCCAAAAAGGGACAAGGTGCCTATACCATTAACCATTGGGATTTGGGCAGGTGCAGCTCATCATGGAAGGATGCAACAAGCTACACCTGCCCAAATTCCCTCTTCTTAGAATGGTTAAAGGTATAGGCACCCTGACCCTTTTTGGTCAGTCTATTAATGACCCTCTCCCAGACCATACATCTGCTCCTGATCACAGCCACCTGAGGGTGCTTTTCATTAAGCAAAACACATTACAGGTGCACATCTGCATCCAACATCTGGTCTGGGCCTAACAAAACAAGCATTACAAAAACATTATAATGAAGAAGCTGCTGCAAAGGGAAGAGAGAATGTTTCCATTTTGGAATTCATCTTATCAACAAGAAAACCATGGACAGTATACAAACCCAATGGGTATATTTTTATTTGCTCAGAACTTACCCCAGATTTTTACACTGCAGTATAAAAAACACTAATACATACATCAAGTGAAAAATTCATCAAAATAAGACCAGGCATCTTCTCCATCAGCAATAGGGAAGGCTCCAAAGACAGACACTGGGACAGATGACATCAGTTATACAACAACCAGTCCCAGGTTGAGCCACAAGATGATCAGCCCAATCCTTTTTCAATCTTGGTAGGCAAGCAGTGGCTATGGAGCTCCAGCAGAGGGCATCAGCAGCTGCATCTCCAAGACAGCATGTAGCATTCGCATTGTGTGGAATGCTGCCTCATTCATTCCTTATCAAGCAAGAAAACAGAGCTGGTACAATCAGAGCAGAAGAAAGGACTACGATACTGAGGATATAATACTGGGGAGAATATCCTGAAGGCACCATTTATTTGCCAAAGGCAAAGAATATGTTTTTTAAAGCGATTACTCCAGTGACAATCAGGGCAATGAAGATCGAAAAGAACAAGATGCTCACTACCAGTGCAGTGATATTCAGGCACAGAGCAGTCTTGCCGTAGCTAGAAGCACCTTCAACATCTCCGACAACTTTACGATCCCGTGACTGAAGGAAAAGGGAAAAGGAAGAGAGACAGTACAAATATATACTGTATTAATGTGAGAATTAATGTGAGAAGTCACACTTGCGCGTCGAGTCATTTGACCGAGTTCCCGTCCCTGGATAGGTCCCACCACCACGGGGATACCAGGAAGCCGTGGATAGGGGGAATGCAATCCGCCATAGCGCCCCACGCCCATTACCTTTCTTTTAGTTGATGTCGCTGGCATCAGGTCAGGGTATTTTTTGATTAACCAAAACGCTATAAGCAGCAAGCTGCTTAGTCGCTATAAGCAAGCTGCTTACAGTGACTAAGCAGGGAAGCCTCCTGCTTCCTGTTTAACGGAGATTTTCTAGCATGCAGTCTGCTTGCCTGCTCCGTCACTATAAGCAGTTTGCTGCTTATAGCATTTTGTGTAATCCATAAACATTGTCCTGGCACCAGCGATATCAACTAAAAGAAAGGTAATGGGTGAGTGGGGGAGCCGGGTCCCCGCGATCCGCGGATAAGTGAATCCATGGATATGGGGGCCCCTGTATATTATGACAATGATAAGAAATAGGTTTAATGCCCCAGCCCCACCCTGCCCCATACACACAGATTTAGCAAACAAGCAAAGCTGCAGGAGAAGGCAGAAACCAAACAAAAGAAGTCAAGATCTCCAGCCAATTCAACCTCAGGGTGGGAGTGGTGGGAGACTCTAGCGGCTAGCCAGTTCCACGGTAGCACAATTATATGCAGAGTATGAAAAAAACAAGAAGAAGGAAGGAGAGCAACTGATGAAGCTTCTGTCTCCCCCTATAGCATGTGGTTTTGCAAAGAACTTCCTCCAAAAGCAAAAGCACTGTTTGCAGAGCACCTGCTGTTTGCTTGTGGCACCCTGTGGTCAGAATCACATCTTTTGCTCTGCCGATATAGAAGTGAGACACCAGTGGCTCTTGGCCAAGACCGCTCCGCTTTCCAGCACAGGGCCAGGCAGGGCTAGCCATTGGTGGTCCTTTCATTCTAAGCGGGGCTCTCTGTCTTTCTCCAGTCTCCTCCCCGAAATGCTGAAGGACTGAAAACTAGGGCATCAGCTTTTCCAGATACAGTTCAGGTTGTTATTATTATTTGCCCTCTCCTAGTTCCTCTCCCAGAAGCCAGAGAGACAATACTTAAGCAGTGACGCTTTCCCAGCCCCCCCCCCCAAATCACTATCTCTAGGTTAGAAACCAAATGCATCCATCTCTTCCTTTTAGGCTGCGCTTAAGAAGCACAGGAACAAAAGAGGCTGGCGTGGCGACCCCCGAGAAAGTCAGACGCAAGCATGAAAAACGCACGAAAAGACCAAACGTTAAGCCAAAACGCGCACGGAAAGGGCTAGTGTGAATCAGCCAAACACGTGTGTACAAAAGCAGGAGCCCATTCGCAGTGTGCACATTTGCACTGCATTTTCAGTGTTAACAGCGTAGATACACAAGGCACCAGCGCAGAGTAACAGAGAAAACTCCACCACCTGTGTCCCGTGGAATTTCTGCCTGTGTGTGGCAGCTATTGAAGGCACAAAACCTGCCAGAAAAGCAGTAACAACCACTTCAGGATTCGAGCAAGGGGCGCAGGGAAGAGGCGCATTCAGGAAAGCAGACAGTGAGTCAAGTCTCCGGTGTCTGAAAGCAGAACACGTGGAGGCAGAGATCGGCGAGCTCAGGGAGAACTTTTACCCCGTAGCGCGGAGAGACAACAAGCAGCAGAGGAAGCTCCAGCAATGGGCTCGGAGGGAGCGGCTCCTTTGCGCCCCCCTGACGGCCTGGCTCACCTTGATGGAAAAGACAAGGGCTGCGAAGCCGAGGCAACAAAAGTTACAGAAGATGAAGTTGCACAGCGACCACAGCACGTGGTCTTTGACTTGCTGGATCTGGAAGCTGAGGGCGCTCCGAAGTCTGAAGTCCTCCTTGCCGTCGGAGTAGGGCTGCTGCTGCAAGTTGAGGCAAACGGCTTGCGAGGAGGACTGCATCGCTGCTGGAGACCAAGTGGAGGCAGGGACCAGAGGGGACTGAAGGACGGGCGAGGGGGGGGGGGCCGTTAAAGAAAGCGAGGTGGCGAAACGAAACTCGACGGGTGCTGCGGTTTCCGTCTGGAAGAAAAGAAAGGCGGCCAGGTGTGGCGCCTAGTGATGTTTCCGAGCAAAAGACTGTAGGCGAGGAAACGAGAGGGGGCCACCAGGTGAAGTTGTGGCAACTGGCGCAGCAAGACCATCGATCTCTGGGGCATTGAAGAGGGTTCCTCGCTTCTACGGCTGGCACGAAGCCGCTGAGCGGTGACTCCGCTTTCAAGCATCCGCTGAAATCTCTGAGACCTGCAGCCCCAGCTTCGACCCTTTGCTTGTGAAGAAGACACACTCGTTTCAGTGGGGTTTACTTCCAAGTAAATATGTTAGGATTACAGCCTTGTGCTTAACCGCCTCGGACCTTATTTTCTAAAAAAGAGAGAGTGAGGCTGCGATGGGAGTAAGTCCCACGGGGAATGTACTGTAATGGGCCTCCATAGTTGTGAATAGACAAGGATAGGATTGTGCTGCAAGTTACAGCGCAGGCTGGCAGTGAACACACACTCCACCATGCTACCTACCTATGCTATGCAAAGAGTAGGACTGACCTGATCAGTTGAAGAGAGTGCCGGGCTTGCCCAAACCTGTGGGCACCGGAGGAGGTGTGCTAAATCAAATGCCACCACCACCTCCCCCTTACCTGGGGATGGTCCGACCTCTGCTCCTCTCGCTCCCTGGATGGAAGGGGGAAGAGGGACACTGACCTGGAGCATGGAGAAGCGTGTGGAGGTCGGCTGGCCACAGTGTCCAAATGTTCTCTAGCCCACCTCTCTCTCTCTATCTCCTCCATGTGCCCTCAGAGGAGGCGGCCGGGGCCCTCTTCAGTTTCCAATTCACGTGAAGGGAAGGGGCCGCCCGAAAGAAACTTTGTACCCCCTGATCAAATTCCTCTGAGTGGCCTCATTCCTGGGGTTCCCCGAGTACAGAAAACCGCCCGGAGACCCTCCTGATCTGGCCGTTCCCAGCTCCCCTGCACCTGCTCACGGGAGACCTTGCAGCGTTAGCCATGATGACTATGATGATGAGTGATCTGCAAGAGAGTGAGGGGGGCACTAGGTCTCCCCCCCCCCCGAATGAAACTGCACAGGGAGCATTCAAAGCCAAGAATAGTTTATTAAACAGGGAACAAGGGAAAATGGAGGTAGTTCGGTTACGCAGCAACAAGTACTGGAAATTAGATGGAAACAGGAAATGAAAACCTAATGCAGGCTACCTAGACCTGACCTAGACCTAGGCCCAGTCTAGATTGCCTGACTTAAATTGCCTTTGGGTTGTTCACCTCCAGGATCCAGAGGGACAGGTCAACAATGTGCAGTTAACTCTGCAAGTGCTGGAACAAAGCATGCAACACCTCAATCTGACACTCCATCCCTCTTGTGCGATGCTTGGGGGTGGTGGTTTCCCATTGGTTACTTAAGTGGTAGAAAACTTTATCCAAGCCCCCTTAGCCATTGTCAGGGGGATGAGTTGACTGATGGACTATTTATTTATTTACTTGATTTCTATCCTGCCTTTCTCCCTGAAGGGCACCCAAGACAGCTCACAACACATTTAAAAAATACATATGCATTTAAAAACATACATAGACTATAAAATACATAACACACCATATTAAAAGCCAACCAGAAGCATCAGCAGCAATAATAATAATAACTGATTAATTGATAAAAGCCAACGACCAACAGTCTGCAGCCCTTAAAAGACCCTACTGGGGTCCAAAAGCTTTTTGAAATAGAAAGGCCTTCAGACCTTGCTGGAAGGCTTCTAATGAAGGAGCCATTCTAAGGTCAAAGGGGAGGGAATTCCATAGAACAGGAGCCACTACCAAGAAGGCCCTATTTCTGGACCCTAACCCCCTAACCTCTGGGTGGCACCACCAGAATGGCCCTCTAAGATGACTGAAGAGAGTGCGCTGGATTATACAGAAGGAGGCGGTCTCTCAAATATGCTGATCCCAAGTCACAAAGAGCTTTAAAGGTCAAAACCAGACTAGCATGAGCAAAACCGGGCAAGATGCAAGTGTTTTGTATTTGGCCTATTCTATCTGAACTGGGTGTCAACCACAGACATTGTC
Source organism: Plestiodon gilberti rubricaudatus (assembly GCA_026170595.1). NCBI lineage: Eukaryota > Metazoa > Chordata > Lepidosauria > Squamata > Scincidae > Plestiodon > Plestiodon gilberti. The sequence goes on along the minus strand of JANXHW010000001.1, from coordinate 217,360,174 downwards.
AGTACACATCTGAGGTGAAGCCTTTTCCGTGGATGTGCAGGTTACTGAGGTCATAATGAGGCAAAGCGGCGCAGCACTACAATGGGGACCTGTGCGCTGTGTGCGCATGAGCTCTGTTCCTGTGACTGGGGTTAAACAAAGATGTTTAAAAAAAGGCCAGAAAAGCTTTTTTTGTAAAAGAAATAGTATGTGACAAGTAAATTCACTTGACAAATAAATTCACAAGTTTTATTGTGAATTCGTAGCATAAACAAAGATGTTCGTATGAAATGTGTTTTCTTATCTCTGATCCTCTTTATTTATTTATTTATTTATTTATTTAAAGGCTGCCAATCCCACCCCCTTCGGGACCTGATCCACCCACCCTGTCCTGTCATCACCCCTCCCAACCCCCATTCCGCCTCCCCCGCCCCATTTTGCCCTTTCCCCTCCCCCTTTAGGAAGGGGCCCAAAAGAAGCTTTGTACCCTATGATAAAAATCCTCTCAGAGGCCCTGGCCAAGTGTGACAACAAACTATTCAGAGTTGTAAAAATGAAATTAGATTTCTCCAACAGGAAATCTCCAAAATGGGCAAACCAATGCACACTAGGGCAAAAAAAAATCCCAATTTCACATACCATATGTCCTGATGGGAGCCTGAGCTGTCAGTGGTGGATCAGGAAAGAAATCTTAGGCTGTATTGGGTAACAAAATGAAATTTTCGACCCAGTTTGCGGCAGTGGTAAAGAAGGCAAATTCTGTGCTAGGGGAGGGGTCATTAGGAGCACAATCCTGTGCAATGTTGCTAGTATGGAACCAAAGTTCCGCCAGGGGAAGGTGCTGCAAATGTGCCTAACGGCACATTTGTTTGTAGCACCTGGGAAGCGACGCCGATGGTGAGGGCGGTACTGCTGCTCCCCCAGTTATAGACTGGTGGAGCAGCGCCTGGCGCAGGTAAGGCCTGCAGGTAAGGTCTGCTAGTCGGGGCAGGGGCGGGGGGAGGGTGGGGAGGCTCTGGAGGGGGTGGGGATATCAGCGGTGTGCTCCCCCAGTATCCAAAGCCCCTTGCCAGGCCCAGCCAGCTTTACGCGGCCTCCCCGGATGTGCACTGGCAATTTTGCCACCGCACACTGGCATCGCTTCGGTAGGGGCGGGGCTGTAAGTATTGCTCCGTCGTAGTCTCTTTACCGAGCGAGCAGGAGGCAGCCCCGCCCCCTCACTGTCGGAGCCTTTCCCATGCGGAGAAAGCAGCAGGCAAGAGACCCTGCCTGCTGCTTTCTCCGCAGGGGAATGGCTCTGACAGTGAGGGGGCGGGGCTGCCTCCTGCTCGCTCGGTTAAGAGACTACGACGGAGCAATACTTACAGCCCCGCCCCTACCAAAGCGACGCCACTGCCACCGCAATCCGAGGAGACCCATAGGGACTCTCCCCGGGGGAAGGGATGAATGACCCTTTCCCCCTAGGCGACCTCCAACCCTGCCAGTGCTGGCCTGATCTGGGCTAGGATCCGGCACAGCATGCTTAGCACACTGAGGTGGATCTTAGGCAGGATTGGGCTGTAGGACAGGAAGTGAGAATAAGACTGTTAATATTATATTGCCCATATACAAACCTATGATGTGTGGTGTGGTTGGAATTCTGTGTCCGGTTCTGTTTACCACACCTCAGGAAGGATATTATAGAGCTGGAAAAGGTGCAAAAGAGGATAACCAAAATGACCAGAGGGCTGGAGCACCGTCCTTATGAGGATGGCCTACTATGTTTGGGGCCTCTTAGCCTGGAAAAAATGCTGTTAAGGGGAACATGATTAAGACTTACAAAATGATACGTCTGGACAGAGATGTTTTTCTTCCTCTCTCAAATATTAGAGCTGGGAAATTTAGATTGGTGGGAACTTTAGACAGACAAAAGGAGGCACTTCTTCACACAGCTCATAATTGGTCTGTTGAATTCTTTGCCATCGGATATAGTGACGGCCACCAGCTTGGATGACTGGATGACAGCTTGGATTGGACCAACTCATGGAAGACAGTCTAGCCATGGCTACTAGTCAGGATGGCTATGCGCTAGCTCTGGGTTTAGTGCTCGTGTGCTTCTGAATACTGGTTGCAGGAGAGCTGTGATGGGATGCCTCTCTCTCTCCTGCTTGTGGGCGTCCCAGAGGCAACTGGAGGGCCACTGTGAGAAACAGAGTGCTGCCTGGACTAGATGGACCTTTGGCCTGATCCAGCAGGGCTTTTCTTATGCTCTTAAGGCTGCAATCCTATACACACTTATCTAGGAGCAAATGCCCTTGAATGCAATGGCATTTACATCTGAGTAGACATGGCTAGGATTATGCTGCAAGTGTGTGTAGTATTGCAGCCTAAAATGATCAAGGGTTTGGTGCGCCTTGCTGTGAATTAAGGCTGAATAGTACTAGGTGTTTTGGCTTGGCGAAGGACATGAGCGGTATCGTGGAAGAGTCCCAAGTGCGGCTACAGAGGAGGAGGGCAAAACAGGTGCAGCGCTGGCTGGGGGTAGACACCTCTATTGTTTTGTACTCTGCCAAGGTTGCAGCAACCAAACCCTGATTTGCTCTGGAGGCCAGGGTCTCAACTAACATGCAACTCTTGGTTGGATTTGGCCATGCAGTTGATGAGAGAAGCTAGGGTTGGGGACCCTCCTTTTGTGTTGCTGCGTCAGTCAGGAAGCTTCCAGGTTGTGGTTTTTTGGGTTCAAATTAGCAATGCAAGTAAAGTGCAGCTGGTAGAATTTCCCAAAATGAAACAAAGCCAGTTATCTCTTAAGTCAGCCAGCTGGAGTGTAGGTGTTGGGGGGGGGGGGGCACGGCAGGGTAAGTGATTACTCTGAGTAACCAATGGCTTGGTCTTCCTAGACTTATGGGATCTGACTGAGGCCTCATCATGCCATCAGTCCAGTTCAAGTATGCGCAGCCGTTTTGGCATTGACCATGCCTTTTCATCGGTTCTGTGGCAAACGAAGGCTCCACTAGGTTGGAAACCACCAGTTCAAGTCATTTGGACCCTAATTTGAACCAGTGCTAGAGAAAGCTAGAGTTCACTTAAAACATAATATTCTTCTTAATTGATTGATTGATTGATTAAAAGGGTTTTACCCCACCTTTCCAGAAACCGCTCAAGCTGGCTAACAAATTTGAATAAATATTACAAATGCAAAAATAAAACATCAAATATAAATACAATAATAATATTCATCTAAAAAAACATTTTATTTAAAAGCACACACAGACAGCCCACCCAGAAACCCATAGCTGGAAATCAGTCTCTTTTTCCTGAGCAGTGGTATAAAATAACTTAATGCCAGTAATAACGCCTAATAGCAGCTATAAAACAGCACAGACTGTAATCAATAAAAATGAGCAACAAATAAGCAGTATATGGAGGGTAACCTCCCAACACCCACTCACACTGAAAACACAATCCAGACAGGAAAATCTTTTACCCCCATCGGAATATCTGTAAAGAGTGGGCAATTCTTAAATCACAAGGGAGGGAGTTCCACAACTGTGGTGACTGCTTCTCGCTGCTGCCCCTAATTTCCTATTGGCTATGGACCTGACAGCAGGACCCTATTCAATGAACTTAGACTCTAACAGTCCAGTCCTGTGTAACTCTTGCACCGGTGTAACAGTAGATCCCCCGGTGCAAGAGCACTTACGCCAGTGTAACTTGCTGTATGCCGACAGACCGGCATAACACCCTTCGAACGCCTCACATGCACAGTTTGGATGCAGAACGGATGCCGGCACAACTCCACTGGCGCAGGGGGCATTCTGATGCCCCCCAGAATGCCCCCTGCGCCGGCGGAATTGTGCCGGCATCCGTTCTAAATCCAAACTGCGCATGTGAGGCATTCGAAGGGGGTTACGCCGGTGTCAGTCCTGCGTCCGTCGACTTCTGGCAAGTTACACTGGCATAAGTGCTCTTGCACCGGGGGGATCTACTGTTACACCGGTGCAAGAGTTACATAGGATTGTGCCCCAAGCTATATAGTGACAATAGTTTTATTCCACCAAGTTTCTCAAGATCATGTTTGGAGCTGGGAGAATTTATTTGTGTGGCTACAGAACTGGGGAGGATGGATGAGAAGGGTTTCCAATGGATCATAGTTATGGGTTATATATTGTTGACACTGGTTTGTTGTTTCTTGCAATGCATCCAGTCCTTATTCTCCATGATGAGAGGTCCTCGACACCGACCTATCTACCGGCAATGCAGGTGTGTGCAATCATGCAGGCAATGACGTGTCGTTTATGGTGGACAAAGTCACGCTTAAAGAAGCATCTCATGTCCAAAGGGGGGGGGGGAACGGATGAGAAAACCAAAACAACACCAAGTTGAGTGTCATAGCCCACAGCTGCCATCTTTGTTCTCACCTCAGAGGAACGTGGATGACTAGAAAAAGACAGACCAGCTGGTCAAGGGCAGTTCTTGCATACTTGGAAAGCTAACCTGAGGTTTGTGGAGTACAGGGATCTTTGCAAAGGGGCCGGGGTTGAGTTTGGAGAATGGAGATTTTGTGAGAGGAGGGGAGGAGAGAGATGTCCTGCACATTCCAAGAACAGCCTTCTTGCAACAGTGCAAGGAGAAATCAACCATCATAGATGGAGTGATATAGCGCTAGGGACATGGAAAAGACATCTACATCCATCGGTCTTCTCCCATGAATAGTTTTTCTTCCCTTGGACTCCAGCTTCCTTGAAGGTGGCTCTACTTTTTCTTCCCTAGTACTGTACTACTGGGGAGGAGTGTAAAAGTGAGTGAAAAGCAGCCTAAAGAGGAAAGATTAATGACATTACTTCATCCAAATACAAAGTTAGCATCCGTTTTCAAATACTGTACACTAGACCTCTTAGGTGATTAGTTTTTGAAATTCACGGAAAGGCAGATTTCACTGATCACCCAGTAATTCTTACCCTTGAGTCTAATTGCTTTCATTCAAAAAGAAGTGACGTGCCTGTGAACTGCCAATGAATTTCCTTGTGTGTTAATTTATGCATACATAAATTCCTATCAACATACTGAAAAAGAAAAGAGAATATGCTGATTTTACAAAAGCTTGTTGTATCTTGCTCCCAACCCCATTATTCAAATAAAATTCATAAAACAAGGTATTTAAGCTTAACCACTCTTTCCAAAATTGTGTTAATTTCAGTAGATATATTGTATTTCAAGCCTTTTTAACTCATTCTGCAGGACTGGGTATGTTGTAATCCTTCACATTCTTGGCTGCTTCTGTTCTGCCTACATTAACAATGAACTAACTTATGGTACCAGAAGTCTATCTCATGAACTTCTTTCCTTTTTGGGTAATGCTACCCAAAATATACAGTATCCTCCTGCATGTCCCCCACATCATGTGTTTATCACCTGCCCTTACTATAGGATGTCTCCAACACCCCTTCTTTCAGCACAATCCTATGCCTGCCTACTCAGAATTAAGCCCCATTATTTCAATGGGGCTTACTCCCAGGTAAGTGTCTATAGGATTGCTGCCTAAATCTAAGGATTCATTTGCTACACAGGGTTTACAGTGCAACCCTATCCTGCTCCTCCACCGGTGCAGTCAGTGGTGCAGCGAGATCTGGAGGCCCTGGAAAGGAAAGGAGATTCAAATCCTCTCTAAAGGGGGATTCAAATGAGATTTAAATCCTCTTTCCCCTCCAAGTACTCCCATTCTGCCCTCCTCCACTGGCTGTACTGGTGGAGGAGTTGAGTAGGATTGGGCTGTTAGTCACTGCTTCGTGCACAGCCAAAGAAAATGAAATTCTGCTTCTGTCTAGGTCTTCTCTGGGAATTAGAGATGCCGACAAAGCAGAATTCCCCATTTTGAAATGTCTCTCAAGTCTAACACATAGCTATCTATGCTATCTATGAGATCAAATCAGTCAATCCTAAATGAAATCAACCCTGACTGTTCCCTGGAAGGACAGGTACTAAGGCTGAAACTCAAATATTTTGGCCACCTAATGCGAAGAGAGGACTCTCTGGAGAAGACTCTGATGCTGGGAAAAATTGAAGGCAAAAGGAGAAGGGGAAGGCCAAGGATGAGATGGTTAGACAGCATCACCGATGCAACAAACATGAAAATGAGCGAACTCAGGAAGATAGTGGAGGACAGGAAGGCCTGGCGGGATATGGTTCATGGGATCACGAAGGGTCGGACACGACTTAACGACTGAACAGCAACAACAACATCTATGCTACAGGGAGGGAGACTAAAGCAGAGAGGAGAAAGTGAAATGCATTATGGCAATGATCAGAAATAGGTTCTAACACTCCACCCCACACACACAGTCAGATTCAGCATACAAGCAAAGCAGAAGAAGGCAGAAACTGAACAAAAGAGGCCAAGATCCCCTCCCAATTCAAGCCCAGGAGTGGCAAACTCCTCTAGCCAGTTCCAAGACAGTACAATGATAGGCCGAGCATAAAAAAGAAAATGCAAAAGAGGAAGAAAGGAGGGGCAACTGAAGAAGCATCTGTCTTCCCCTGTAGCATGTGGCTTTGCGAAGAACTTCCTCCAAAAGTCCTGTTTGCAGAGCACCTGCTATTTGCTGTGGCACCCTGTGGTTGGAATCATGCCGTTCGTTTGCTCTGCCTATACAGAACTGAGAGAAATGGCCCTTGGGCAAGACCACTCTGCTTTCCAGCACAGTGGCCAGCTGGCTAGTCATGGTGGTGGTCATTTCATTCTAAAATGGGCTACGTTTCAGTTTCCTGCCTCAAATGCTGAAGGACCGAAAACTAAGGCATCTGCTTTTCCATCTAGAGTTCAGGTTGCCATTTTTTTGGCCATCTCCTAGCACCTCTCACAGAAGCCAGAGAGACAATACTTAAGGTGACGCTTTCCCAGCCCCTCCCATCACTATCTCTAGGTTAGAAACCAAATGCATCCATCTCTTTGTTTTAGGCTGTGGCTGTGCTTAAGAGCACAGGAGCAAAAGAGGCTGGCGAGTGGCGACCCCCGAGGATTTCAGAGGGCAGAAGCTCACACTGGACAGTCGAGCTCCAAGCGGGACAAGGTCACATTGGTCTTCCAGCATCGCTGCCCTCCCCCATTCAGATGTGCTTTCCGCCTACTGTTGTTCAGAGGGTAGACTTACCAGATTTTCAGGAACCCGAAGGGGGGGCGGAAGTGACATCACGGGGCGGGCAGGCCAAGGAACTGTGATGTCATAGGGGGCGTGTCCGGGCAGCGCGCCAAGAAGTGATGTCACAAAGGGGGATGTCTGACCGGCGTGCCAGGAAGTGACATAAAAGGGGTGTGTCTGACTGGCGCGACAGGAAGTGACGTCACAAAGGGCCGTGTCCTACCGCCACGACCGGAAGTGCCATCACAAAAGGGGCGTATCCGGACATCGCAGCTGGAAGTGACGTCACTTTCTTTCTCCCCCCTTTACATAGGCTTACCATAGTCCCAGATCCAGCCAGGACTTTCCCGGATTTCAGCGGTCCGTTCCGCCATCCCTTCCTCAGTCCCAAAATGCCTAATATAAATAAATAAATAAATAAATAAAGTGTGTGTGTGTGTGTGTGTGTGTGTGTGCGCGCGCGCCTGTGCTCAGGATGCAGCCGGCCAGGCTCACGCAGGCGCACAAGGAGCCTGTGCCTAAAAATTTTTTTAATGGAACCTCCAGATTCAAAGGCAGTGTACCTTTGAATGCTAGATACTGGGGACAAACAATGGGCATCAAGAGGCATCTGGGGACAAACAATGGGCATCAAGAGGCATCTGACGGAGCCCTTGGCTGATTCAGCACAGCTCTTCTCAACAAGCACTTTTTTCAAGCCACAGGCCTTGCATGCCTGCGTGAGCCTGGCCAGCTGCGTTCCGGCCCAGGTCACAGCTGGCCAGATTTGCAGGTGCGCAGGGCCAGTGCCTAAAAAACAACAATAAAAACGTTTGAAGCAGGCCCTCAGCACCTGTCCTGCATGAGCCTCAGAAGAGTCCCAGGCAGTTGCAAAGAGCAGGTCGCCTGGGATGAAGACGAGGGTGGCAAGGGCGAGCGGCGGGGCAGTTCCGGGTGGTCACGAAGTGCAGGTCGCTCGGGATGAAGACGGCGGTGATAGTGATGGTGGCGGGTCTGTCCCAGGCAGCGGTGAGAGCCATTGGTCGCCTGGGACGAAGAGGAACAGTGAAAGCGAGCAGTGGCAGCAGTGGGGCAGTCCAGGGTGGCCAGGACTCACCGCTGCTGGTCTGTTCTGGGTGGCCACCCAGCCCAGGACTGCACCGCCGCTGCTCCTCGCTGCCTGCTGCTTGCCGTCATTCCTCTTCGTTCCGGGCAGCCGGCCCGGCTGCTTTCATGGTATCAGTCCTGCACTGCATTCCTCAGGGCCAGCAGGACCTCATGGGGGGTATCAGGTTTTACACACGGGATTAAAAGCCATGTTCCATTAAAAGCTACAAAAATATATTTATGCTTAAAAACCAGTTAAAACCAATGTTAAAAAGTTAAAAACAAAAATAATTATGTTTCTTTCAAGCCTATGAACGACGTCAGGTGACATGAGCAACCCAAGCTTTTAATCATGTGCGTAAAACCCAATCTTTGTATGTACCGACTAGCAGACCATGAAAGTTTCACATCATTTTTAAAAATAAAACCGTTTTCTAACACATCTACATATTGGTAATGACTGTGGCTGCATCTGCTTACAGCACCACCTACATCACCTACATAGTACACTTTTAATTTTTGGAAATACAGTACAGTAGAATTAGATCTCGACATGCCGAGATTCTCTCTGACCACCAGATGCCGCTCTTTCCTTCTAAATTAAAACTACCGGAACCAGGAAGAACATACTGTATTATGTGGCGCCTTCCCTCTCGCTCCTTTTCCCAATGAAACTTCCTTATCGTCTGAAGTGCTGCTATCAAGTGCTGCTATCATCATCATCCGGAACCTTTAACCCTCCTGCTGACATGAGAAGGGCTGATCTCGTTCTCGTCGACGCTGTGGAAAGACTGTCGTAAATCTTGGCTTCGTAAAACAGGAGGGGGAGGACGAGGAGCTACTTCTGCCAGTAGACAGACGGAATAAGCCTGAACAGAAACTGCAGAGTTTATTTCAGTCGCTGAAGAAGTTCTTCTTGTGCAAGCCAGACGAAGACACCTGGTGATTTGGTCGCCTTTCACACCCGGAAATGGCACCCACAGCCCCAGGTGAGCGCCCTGTTGGAAACTCAGAAGGGGGTCATTCCTTGTCAAATCAACCAATAAAAAATACATTTTGGAACTTGATGTCACGGATTTTGCTCATTTTCGGTACATTTGTAGCTTACCATGAGATATTTAAAAATTATTTTTTTCAGATTTTTTTGTCCATCCGTTTTTGAGATATTGAATGTTCAAAATTGCCAAAAAAAGGCCAAAATCCACTTGTCACCATACATTCAAACGCCTGTTACAGGATAACGACGAACGCTACAGACATGTGACAGGTGTCATTTTAAAGCTTATGAATAGGGCTTTCATTTGATATACAACATGACAAAATTGTAAATTTTCAAGAAATTCAAAAATATTCAAATAATATTAATTTTGAAATTTTGAAAAATTGAACTTTTTTAAAATTTTCAAAAAAATCACACTTAAAGGTATATGTCTTGTAGTCAATAAGTCAAAATTTCAAGATGGTATCTCAATGGTATCATACAAAAATTAAATTTTCTTGTTGGCAGTGACCAGGAATTAAACCCCTCAAGTCCATTTTTCTACAGTTTACATTGATAAAATTAGGTGGTAAACTGAAATGAATCCAAAAATTTATAACAGGACTTATAGAGATAGATTTATAGAGCATGAATTCACTTTCTATTCTTTTACAGGATCAGCTTTTTGGTAAAACTATCAAAATCATGAGCTTTTTACTTCTGTTCGTAGTTTTAAAATTTCCTTTAGTTGCTGAATAATTTCTGAATCAGCACAGTGATATTTTTCCTCATCTAAATCATCTTCAGAAGTAAAAAAATAATTATTTGTAGGTCCTTTTAATCTTGTAGGTCCTTTTAATCTTAGACTGATTGACTACAAGACATATACCTTTAAGTGTGATTTTTTTGAAATTTTTAAAAAAGTTCAATTTTTCAAAATTTCAAAATTAATATTATTTGAATATTTTTGAATTTCTTGAAAATTTACAATTTTGTCATGTTGTATATCAAATGAAAGCCCTATTCATAAGCTTTAAAACAACACCTGTCCCATGTCTGTAGCATTCATCGTTATCCTGTAACTGGCGTTTGAATGTATGGTGACAAGTGGATTTTGGCCTTTTTTGGCAACTTTGAACATTCAATATCTCAAAAACAGATGGATAAAAAAATCTGAATTTTTTTTTTTAAACATCTCATGGTAAGCTACAAATGTACCGAAAATGAACAAAATCCATGACGTCAAGAATTTTTCATTGGTTGATTTGACACGGAATGACCCAAGGGACTTCCAGGAAATACTTCGCTCGCCTTTCTGCTTGGGCGAGTTAGATCGCTTCACTCTCATTTAAAGCTGTGCAATTTAGTGGCAGAATTGTGCAGTTACTGCAGCCGGGGCTCATTCACTGTGTGTCTTCAGTATTGATTTCAGAACTGTTGGTGAAAGCGACATTCAGCAAGGGGGAAGACAGACAGCCTAATAATAATGGAGGAGTGTGGAGGACACCAGGGTGCGTCTGAAGGGGAAGGGGGGAAGCAGGTTTCACTTGTCCAGCAGTAAATAGCACGTGACAGAAAGCAGAGTCTTGTTCAGTAGGTAACTGCCCCACTGGTTGAGTACATGTGATAATGTGAGGACTTTGAAACACAGAAACCGGAGGAAGCTCTGGAGGGAGATGGTGTGCAAAATGGATTTGTTGATAGTGGTTCCAAAAATGCAACCCACGTATATAGCGACAACATCGAACTCCTCTTGTTCCGCCTTGGCCTCCTCGAAGCTGTTGGCGCAGGATGCTTGTAAGATTGCAGAGACTGACAGACCAATTTAGGGAAGGAGATCACACAGGCCCTTTATAGTGTACTGGAGTAGAATAAAGCAGGCAGAAACCACCTGTTTAGTTCATTTGAATGATGTAAATTGATTTATATTCACTCTTATTCTGAGATGATATTGTTCATAAAGTAAGGAAAGATATATTGATTGATCAATAACGTATAGGGAAAGACGTTCTATTTATCAGATCTGAGGATAATACAATTAGATATTCATTCTTGAATCATAATTATGATGTGTACAGTGTTTATATGGGATGTGGATGAGACTTCCGGCCCACTCCTAACCAACTTTCCCGCACTGACGTAGCCATGCCAACAGAGTGCACGCTGCATTCTGCAGCGGGGGGGGGGGGCAGTCACGGAGGCCTCCTCGAGGTAAGGGAGCATTTGTTGAAACTAAGGGAGCATTGCAGTTGCATTGGTGCTGGAAATTTGGTTAGGAGTAGGCTGTTATTTTTGCACAAATTGCTTTAAGCATCTTGAAACATGGGTGTGAGGGGCAACAGCTTAGTAAATCCCATTCCATCTGTTGACTACATAAGAACTTTTAAGAAAGAGTGAAACATTTCTCATGACCAAACTGTTGCTGCTTCAGCAGATATAGGGAGCAGGTGGAATTTAGCTTGTGCGTATTACAGCCCAATCCAATGCTGGGCTTATGCTGATAGATCTCACAATTTGTCGGCATAAGCTTTGTTCTTGCGATATGAAAGCCACGTCACCATTGTGCGCTTAGGAGCCACCGACACAAACAACTGGAGGCCTTGTGTGCATAAAAGAGGCTCCCAGACCCCTGCCAGAGAAGGTACAGTGGCAGCAGGGCAGTTCCAGGGAGGATCGGGGTGAGAAGCGGGCCAAACTGGGAGAAGGAGGGGGGAGGATCTTGGTAGAAGTGGCGCACTCCAAGACCCTCTCCCCCCTTTTTCCAGCTGCAAACAGCCCGAGGCTCCTCAGACTTACACCAGCTATATAGCGTAGGACTGAGGAGACTCACTGGAGGCCAGTGGGCCTATGGGGAGGTAAGAAGATGTTTACTTACCTCTACCATCTTGTCGTCGTCGTACCCCCCCCCCCATAGCATGCAGCGCGTATTCCACGCTCTGGAGCAAGCAATTTGGACAACTGTGAAAATCTCACCTGAAGTCTGCATCGCTTTTGTTTCCAAACTCTTTTTTCTGATGTAGCGTGCTAAGGGGGAACATTGCAATTTCCACCCCCAGTGAGGTCCCGTGACTGGCAAATGTCACGTGCAAAATTGCCCTGCTGTTTCTGCGTATTTTGCCTAACATTTGTAGAAGGTGCAGAAGGAATCTGTCAATAGCTTAATTATGATTGCTGGTTTTCTTTTTAAACCAGTTCACTCTATTAATGGGTCCTGTTTGAATCAGATTGCAGGAAGAAATACAGAGAACTTGTTAGGAAGAAATACCAGGCGCCAGAAGACGGGAACTCTGGCCCTGGGGTCCGTGTGCCATTAAGTGAACGTTACCCAGGACTGATTGTGGCGAGTGAAGAGGACGGAGCGGATCAGTTCCTGAAGAGGCGATGGAGACACAGAGGGACGGTGCCTGAGCAAACGGCGGCTACTAGCGTGGAGGCCCTGTTTGGTACTGATGACAGCGGTGGCACAGCGGAGACTGTCGTGCTGCTGGGAGCGGCTGGGGTGGGAAAGACCAGGCTGGCCAGAACGGTCCTGCTAGACTGGGCCACCGGGAGGCTGTTTCCAGAACGCTTTGAGGCTGTTTTCTACATAAGCTGCAGGCAGCTGAATCTGGAGAAGGGGCCGGCTAGTTTGGCTGACTTGATTTTAAAGACTCACCCTGAACTGACTGAAAAAGAAGCCATAATCGAACTTCTGAGGAATCCCAACAAGCTCCTCTTCATACTGGACGGCTTGGATGAGCTGACTAGTTCCACTGAGCCGCAGCAGGAAGACAACCTGAGTGCCGCCGATCCCTACAGTGGGAGGAAGCCAGTGAGCGCCCTCCTGAGGGGGTTGATGTCCAAGACGCTCTTTCCTGAGGCCTGCTTGCTGATCACAACCAGGCCAAGCGCCTTGGGAAGCCGCCTGGGGAACTGTTTGCGGTCCCCTCGCTATGTGGGGCTGCTGGGGTTTTCTGCCGAGGGCAGAGAAGACTATTTCCACCAGTTCTTTGGGGATCGAGAATTAGCGACACAAGCTCTTCAGCACGTCCAGGGGAAAGAGGCGCTTTTTGCCCTCTCCTTTGTACCCGGTGTTTGCAGGATCATCTGCTCTGTGATGAAACAGCAGCTGGAGGGGGGCAGAGGAGATCTTTTGCAGGTGTCTGAAAAGGTCACAGCAGTGTATGCACTTTATCTCTCCCGCTTGTGTGTGTCTCCCTGCAGTAGCTTGGAGCACCACAATCTGAGAGGACTTTGCGCACTGGCTGCTGATGGAACCTGGAAAAAGCGAGTCTGGTTCAAGGCAGAAGAAATCCAGAAGCGAGGTTTGGCTCCGTTAGATTCTCTCCCTTCTGCGTGGTTGGAGAATCTCTTTCAGAAAGATCCCGATTTGGATGACCTCTATCATTTCATGCACCTTAGCGTGCAAGAGTTCCTTACTGCTTTGTTCTATGTTTTTGAAGATGGAGCCAAAGATTCTGAGACTGCTAAGCAAGAGACAAAAATATTGCTGGAAAGCTGTAGCGAAGATCGAGGGGATTTAAGCTTAACCATGCTGTTCATGTTTGGCCTTTTAAACAGAGAAATCCTGAAATACATCCAAGAACAATTTGGATGGAAAATGTCGTCTACAATTCAGGGTGAATTACTGGAGTGGCTGAAAGGGGACACAGAAATAAATGCAGAGTATCCCAATTATGATCAGCTGGAACGTTTTCATGCTTTGTATGAGATCCAAGAAGAAGAATTTGTGCAACATGCACTTGATCATTGGACTGAACTAACAATGGACAGGTTGAAATTGACCCCACTGGACCAAGCAGCTCTCTCTTTCTGTGTAAAGCACTGCTTAAATTTGGAGACTCTTTCTTTATATACTTGCTCATTTCTGCCCAAAGGCCCTGAAGCAGGAGAACTTCCAGCCCGTCCCAGTCAGTCATTCCAGTAAGTATTATTGGAACCTTTACATTTATTAACATTTAGCAGCTGTTTATAAAAAAGTAGGAATAATAGTATAATGAACATTTGTGCACAAGAGTTCTACAAACTACCATGCAGTTACACAAGTTTTTCCTTAGCTTTATCCTACTGAGAGAAAAGAATGGAAAAAAGAAACAAATCCACATAATGTCTCAGTCTTGTTCCTGCTTCTTCCCTCAGTACCTGAGTGAATAAGTTTGTGCTTAACTGTAGGAGTAGTGCTGAATTATGGGTAGAAGATCCTGGCGGAGTGCAGACCAGCATTGGTCGTAACTCGTAACTTCCTTATGGACCTTTCCTGTCCCGTTAATTGTATATTTATTGTTTCCTATGATGATTTGATGCTTTCAGGAGCTAGTTTGTCTTTTCAATGTCAACACTTTTCAGACGTGGGATTTTAGTTAATATTAGCAGGCTCCCCCTGGGGTTCAGTTGTGTGGTTCCTTTTCCTCCGCCGTCATGGAGAAAGGTGCAGAAGAGAGCGACCAAAATGATTTTTGGGCTGGAGCACCTCCCTTATGGGGAAAGGCTACAGTGTTTGGGGCTCTTCAGTCTGGAAAAAAGACACCTGAGGGGGGGGGGACATGTGATTGAGACATATAAAATTATGCACGGGATGGAGAGAGTGGATAGAGGGAAATTCTTCTCCCTCTTGCACAACACTAGAACTAGGGGACCTCCACTAAAATTGAGCGGAGGGAGTATTAAAACAGACAAAAGAAAATATTTCTTCACCCAACGTGTAATTGGTTTGTGGAACTCCTTGCCACAGGATGTGGTGATGGCACCTGGCCTAGATGCCTTTAAAAGGGGATTGGACAGATTTATGGAGAAAAAGTCCATCACAGGTTACAAGCCACGATGGGGATAAGCAATCTCCTGGTCTTAGTAATAGGCTCTCACTGAATGCCAGATGCAAGGGAGTGGCAACAGGATACAGGTACCTTGTTGTCTTGTGTGCTCCCGGAGGCATCTGGTGGGGCCACTGTGATGTTATACAGGAAGCTGGGCTAGATGGGCCTTTGGCCTGATCCGGCAGGGCTCTTCTTATGTTCTTATTCCTATTGTGACTAATCACATCTGCCACTGGCTGATCGATGTACACGCACACAGCACAATCTAACAGCAGTACTGGGTGGAAACCTGGGAGGGGAGGGGATAACAGCAGGAGCGTCCCCAAGCAATGAGTGAGCTGAAAGTAGCCAGGCCAGGATTATGGCGCCTGGTCAGCAGTGCTGGTGGTGCCAGGTTGCTGAGGGCCCCAAGGCGAAGTCCTGCACTGCGCCCCACATGGTGTCCCAGATGGCGCCCCCACGTGACGGCCCATTGGGCACTGCCACTCCCAGCAGGACTGAGGGACCAGGCTGGCCATGTCAGCCTGTAGACGGATCTGGGCCGGTCTCTGACCTGCCTGTCACAGAGGTCATGTTTATTTACTACAAATGTAAACTGCATTCAGACTTGTATAATTGTCATGATTGACTCCTCAGTTGGGCATTTTTGACAACTGTCATTCTCTGGAAGGCTTAGTACTTGCTAACCAAGAATTCTTAGCATCTGACCAAACAACAATTCCCAGATATTTGAAAGAAGCAGAGACAGCTGAACCTGTTTCAAGCAGTTTAAAATGTGTAGTATTAGCAACTATTAACAATTGTTTCTTGTCCCAATCAAGAGAAAGAATAAGGCAATCAATAAGCCTGAATTTCCTCTGCAATTTATTGTTTTGAAAAAGAGAATACAGTGAACTTTGTGTAAGAAAATTTTCTGTGTTTCTAGGCCATATCAGAAGACACAGAAGCAGTCAGAAATTTACCAGCTGTGCGAAGCACTGAAGGACCCCAGAAGCAAAATAAAGAAAGTGGAGTAAGCCCTGGTTGTTTTTTTCTCCCGTTTCCCTGTGTCCCAGCCTGGTTCTACTCCCAGGGATAATGTCTGAATACGCACTCTAGTGTCTCAGAGGAGCTCCAGTATTTCCACAGCGATGGTCCAGTGAGGCTGAGTTCCCACACAACAAGCACAAGTTAGCTGAGTGATTGGCAAGTGGGAATTTCTGTGGTTGTGCAAGTTTGGGGAAGCTACATAGGACTGTCCTATTTTTCAGCCATCGTGTCACACAGTACTGAGTAGAATTTTTAACGTCAGGTCAACAGCTGAATGCAGTGCATAGAAAATTGTACTAGAGACTGAAGGCTTTTCAAGCTGCAGTTGACCCTTCATCAGGGAAAAAAACATACTGTAAATCTCAACACCCCCCCCCCCCAAGTTGTGTACTTCAGAGTATTCTACATGCCTTTTAGGTCTTGTCTGCTTTCTGTAATTGGGTCACTTTTTGTGTGAGGCAAATGGTCCAGGTCGGGGGGGGGGGGAGGCCCAAGGATGGGCCAGTCAGGCCAGTGGACAACTACCCTGATGATGACCAAGTGAACTTGCACGGCCCTCTCCCTATACTTGCAGTAGAGCTCAGTTGCTGGTTACATCAAGACTGCACAGATTGGGCGTAAGTGCTGTATGCGGAACTGCCTTTAGAGTGCTTTCAGAGGTCCTGTGGTTGCCTATGGCCATTTCCATGAGGATCTCAAAGAAAAAGAGCCTGCCGACTTCCTGAGAATACAAAAAATAGTTTTTGTGACCCATCTGAGCAGCAAAGAGTAGAAGAGGGTTCATAGGTGTAATAGGAATTGAGGAAAAGGTTCAGATGTGATCAGGTGACCTGTGCACAGTTAGCACCAACTGTGACACCCGTGAGAGACCTTCCTTCGTAGAGCAGATGCAGCCTGCTTGAAGAGACGCGATTCGCTGCTCACTGGGTGCCAAAAGAAGGAGGAGCCCGACTTATGGAAGTGCTTCTGTCTGACTCTGCAGGCTTGACGGAAGTAAACTCCCCGGTGACTGCTGTGCAGATCTTTCCTCCGTTCTCTCAACACACCAGATGCTGGTAGAACTGAGCTTGAATTCAACGAGTCTGGGAGATTCAGGACTGAAGTTGTTGTGTGACGGCCTCAGTCATCCCAACTGCCTACTAGAAAAACTGGGGTAGGCATTTTTTTTTCTTTTTCAATATATATTTATTTTTTATTAATAAACTACTAAACAAAACAAAACAATAAAACAAAACAATATAACATACTACGAAAGATTACAGCAAGTGCGAAGCAGTAAATCCTACTTGTATACTATTATATATTTTCTACTTATAATATCTAACTAAGCCTATATCTCTAATATACTATTCATTAAATCCACATTTCATCACTTCTTCTCTCTCTCTCTCTCTTAAGGAATCTATAAGTGGTATCCAAATATTCACAAAAAGATTAACTAACTTTTACTTTATCTAAAAATCTTAATTCCCGCTTCAAATATTTTAATATATAAAGCCACCTCATTTTTCTCCAAATGTATTAAAATAAAAACCTTCCAAATTTTTGTTTTTTTAAAAAAAAATTCTATATCCCCTTTTTACATAAGATTCTTGAAAACAAATCCCATCTTATTTAAGTCTTTTCAAATAATAAAACATTCTTTTTCTTTTATTCACAAAAGGGTTAACTAACTTTTCCTTTATCATCTAAAAGTCTTAATTTCCACTTCAAATATTTTAAATTTATTAAGTCAACCCATTTTTTGTTTTCAATTTTATTAATTTTCCATCATCAAAAATTTTCCATCACTCTTTATATGAGTTTCTTAAAAACAAGTCATATCTTATTTATTTATTTTTAATAATAAAACATTTTTTCTTTTTGTATAACTAACTCCAGTAATATTCCCCACAAAAAAAAATTATAATCCCTTTTTAATTTTGACAGTTGCCCATTACACCTTCCATCCCTTCCCCTCCTCCTCCTTTCTCTTCTTCTTCCTCTTCTTCTTTCTCTTCTCTTCTTCTTCTTCTTCTTCTTTCTCTTCTTCATCCTTAAATCTTCCCGGAAAGTCCCTTGCTTTTTGAATTGTATCCACTTTGCAATTTTTTCCACAGGATCATTCACGTCTTCTAAATTCCTCCCCCGAAAGACAGACTTTTTCTTCAGCACCTCCACGAAAAATATATAACCAAGTCTTGATTTAACTCTTGGTACTTCCTCTGCTACAATCTCTTCCACTAAATCTTTCTCTTTGTCATTATCTTTCTCTTTATCTTCCTCTATTTCCATCATAGCCTTTATTCCTTGCAATTCGTCCTTTTCCTTCACTGCTTGTTTCAGTTCTGCTTTCATATTCTGAAATTCTTCCTGCAAAATTGCCATTTTTGCATCAAATCTCCTTTCCCATTTTTTAAAACAATACTCCAATTGTGTAGTCATGCTGCAATTTTTTCACCAGGTGCCAATCTCTTTTCTCTTAAAAAAAAAAAAAGAGGTAAAAATAAAAAGCTTCTGCGGTCGCCGACGTGAAACAGAAAGATTAATTGCCAAAATCCATGAACTCTGACACGGAAGGGCTCATATTCTTTTAGCAAAAATGTCAGGAATGTCAATACGTAGAAGGAAACACACACACACAAATCCCAAACAAATTTCTCTTGCCGGAAATTTAAAATCTTGTCTATTTAAAAAAGCTTCTTCACATCTTTCCTTCTCCTTCTCTTACTGTTTTCCATAAGTACAGAATCTTCCATAAGTACAGAAAAAAAATAGATAAAACTCTCCACTTTAAAACTTTAACTTTGTCTTTTCCAACTTTCACTTTCGAATGTTCACTTCGCCTTATCGCAACGTATTAATTATTTTTAACATTAACTCTTATCTCGGCTAATTTCTTCAACTTATAAATCATTTCTACGCCTCTTGCCTAAGTAAAGCAAAGCATGTGGGAGGTGGCTTGGCTTACGATTCATCTGCGGCTGGAGCTTCGATGGTCATCCATTCTTCCTCACCGACAACCCAAAACTTCAGAGCCTTTGCCTTGAAGTGTCAGAATGGGGGCGATTGAAAGTAATGTGGTTTATCTCTTCGTAGTCCCTTTCAATCCAGGGGTAGAGTAATTAAGTTCATCAGATGTACTCCGTCGATACAGAGCGATCGGCGGAGTTGTCAGCCTGCCATGTCCTCCTAACCGGAAGTCAGTAAGCATTTTTTTTTTTGGTCAGAAAAAAAATGGTAAGCATTTTTTTTCAATCTTCTTCTGTCTATCTCAGCAGAAGTGGATGGGGCATGACATCAGTTGCCTTCAGATGTGCAAAATGCAATTGTCAATTGCTAAATATCTTTGTTGCAGCTTAATCTCTCCCCCTTAGCTGAAGGTCCGTCCAGGAGGAGCTAGAACCTGAAATGACCCTGGAGCCTTAAGGACCCCTTAGCTCTTCAGTGTCTGTGGCAAGTTCCCTGCAGTTTCTTGCAGACCTTCTTCTTCCGTACATCAAGGATGGTTTTGGAAAGGAGCAGGAATTCCTTCTGCAGATACCGTGATCTGTGATGTGATGTCCCTGCCCTGCAAAAGAATCTCATTTGCTACTAGAATAGGATGCTGCTGTTATCATTCCTGCCATTCCACTAGAGTGCAGAGGATTCGGGCATTAACCCTTCTAGGTTGTAGGGGGTTGTTCCCTTTTTCTCTGCTCTTTTCCTAGTTAAATGTTATTAGCTACCTCTGCTATGATCTGGGGCATTAGGGGTGGGTTGCAGGGGAGGTGGGGGTTAGAGACAAACAATCAAATGTGAGTATTGAGCATCTCTTTCATTCCATAGAGGAGTCTGGCATCTGGAGCCTTTCTTACGTTGATGGATCAATCCATTGAGAGGGAATCCAACATGATTTTACCGTGGTTCCTGATTATCTGATAGTGGTGACAGTGACAAATATCTGTCCAGTCAGGAGAGGCTTTTTAGACTTGTCAATCTAGTCTGACTGTCAATCACAGTCGGCAGAATGTGGGGTGGAGGCTGGGGATTTTTCGACCATGATCTGATGTTCTCGTTGAGCCCACCCAGCCCCAGCAAGCCCCATCCATCCAGAGTTGACACCTCCCTCTGCTGCTGTCTCGTGCCCCCCCCCCCCGCACCACAGCTTGGGTGAAAGTGGGCCCACCGCTCTCTCTGCCCTGAACAAGTGGCGTCAATGATTCAAGGTGCTCCTCTGCTGAATTGTACCACCTTTTCCAGCCAACTGAGGATCTGCATGTTATGTGCCCCTCTCTTTTAGGCTGTGGGACTGTGACCTGACTTCTGCTTGCTGTCGTGATCTCTGCGCCGTTCTCAGGACCAGCCAGACACTGACAGAGCTCAGGCTGGCTTCCAATTCTTCCCTGGGAGAGCAGGGAGTTCAGCTGCTGTGCGAAGAAGGGCTGAAACATCCTTCTTGCCAGCTGCAGAGCCTGGGGTGAGTAGCGCCAAGCGGCGTCCCCTTGGCGATTCGTTGAAACACACCTGGTGCTGGACAGCTGCATCCTGAGAATGCCACAGAGGTGTTGAGACTCTGGCATCCTCCGGTGCATTTGCCCACATGAGAGTATTTGCACATCTGGTGTACAAAGCAGTCCTTTCCCAATCAGATTGTTTGTTTTGAAAGTAAGAATTATTTGGTGCCTTTATGCCGTGTTCAGCGCACGTAGAGCTCTCCGAACTGTACATAAGTAGCTTATGTTGACAAAGGATGTGTACATCGGGCTAGAGTTGCCAGCAGCTGTCTCTAATGTTAGGGATTGCCACTTATTGCAGAGCATCACAGCTGCACACGGTATGGTGGATGGTGCGCATTTCAGGCATTGAGCCTTCAGATAACTGTGGTTAAGGCAAGCACCGAAGCTTATCTTGAAATGTTGTTAGATCTAGCAGCCCAGTCCATTGCAGAGTTAGACATTTATAAGCCCAGATCAGTGGGTTTAAGCACACCTAGATCTACATAGGATTGCGACTTTAATCGGTTAACTTTTGGGGGTGATGGGCACATAGCACCAAATATACCTGTGAGTGTCTGTGCCACTGTGATGCAATGGACGGAGTGCTGGATGGACTGCGTTTTGCATTTCCAACAACTATTGACACCTTTCCATGCATTTTCGCCAATTTGCTTGGGGTCATATACCATATACTACATAACTTTATACATATTTTCCTTACTATTAACATTGAACGTAAAGGAAGTGACATGCTTTTCCCATGCAGGCTGGAAGAGTACAGTCTCGCGGCTGCTGGGTGCCAGGATCTTGCCTCTGTCCTCGCCACTAGCCAGACACTGAAGAAGCTGAACCTGGAACACAACAACCTGGGAGGAGATGCAGGAGTGAAGCTGCTGTGCGAGGGCCTGAAACATCCCGGCTGCAGACTGCAAACTTTAGTGTACGTTTTGGCGGAGTTCCTTCTGCTGAGTCCTCAGACCTCTTCCTCTGGAGTAGTACTCTGCAAGCCTGAAGATCATCATTTGGGTTTCTGAGTGCTGGAGTCTCAGGGCTGTACTCTTTTTCAAGAGAATGCAGGAAAAGCTGTTGTCCGTTTGGCTCCGGCAGCAGGGTCCACTGGAAGCTCGCTGCCTCGAGAGCTTCCTGCTCAGCAAAGGGCGTTAGATTGATAGCAATCTAGCTGACCGAACGTTCAGGGGCTATATTAACTTAGCCTACCTTCTATTCACTGTTTGCAATCTCTTTAAAACCAGCAGCCAACTATTACTGACTTGCAGGGACTCCTCTTTTTTGTTCACTGAATTAATATGTTTATAAGTTTCTTTTGATTCCCTGTGAAGTCTAGGTAAATATTGGTTAGTCCTTACTATTAATTTCGTTTGATCAAATTTGATATTATGATTATGATCTAATGCATGTTCAACTAGCGCTGATTTCTCTTTCTGACCTAACCTTTTAGTCTAGTGTTCAAACTCCTTGCCACACTCACATGGTATTTTCTAAACCCCAGCATGTGTCCAGGGATGTAAGGGGTTCTTTGGGTTCCTTCGGAGATTCCCTATTTTGTGGTAGGGGCAAAGTTAGTCCTAATGTTGAATCTCCCCAGGATCCTGCCTATTTTCTCTGTCGTCCCTTTGATGTATATATACGTACATTAAAAAATATATTTTAAACGACAGAGTTTCCCAGCAACATGCTAATTCTTAACTCTGAAATCTGCTCACGTCGTGATAATCTGCAAAAATATTTACCTCCCATTCTTGTAAATAGATTTTCCCCCATTAGCTGCAAAATATATTTGTTTAACTTATTGGTGGAATTCACTGGGAAGTCCTGATCGTTTCAAGTTAATTCACAATAATGTACTGTATTCATATCGCATCAGAGGAAGGAATGGATAGGCAGTGATTGCACTTACTATAGGTGATGCTTATCATCTCTTGCAGGCTGGGATCGTGTGAGCTGACTGCTGCCTGCTGTGGGGATCTCTCCTCTGTTTTTAGAGTCAATTCGACACTGACGGAGCTGATTCTGGAATATAACGTGCTGGAAGACTCGGGCGTGCAGCTGCTTTGTGAGGGACTGAAGCAGCCCAACTGCAAGCTGCAAATATTGGGGTGAGCAAGAGTTGGGTGGCGTTTGGCTTCCAAGCCCCCGTGATTAGTGCCACGAGAGACACAGATTTGGTGTGTTTACCATAATGAACAGAGGATGCCGTGAAACCAGTCCAGGGAAATGGAGGAGCCTCCTCCCCGGTGGGATTTACATTTTGCACATGGGCAACCGCAGGCAGCATCCTAAATCCAGCACAAGGGAACGGGGAGGGGAGTCATTGAAATGTATTCAATACAGAGGTGGAGAACTACTGTATACATTCTTTTCAAAAAACCATAAAGATCCCAAAGATGAATGTTCACCTTTACAAGAGACACAGTCGATGGAAAAATGGCAAAGGAGACAGAAAGAGGGACAAAGCAAGAGAAAGCCATGATGGCGAAGGGACATTGTGATCGTTGCCCCACGTTCTTGACCAGCTTGGTAGGTGTTGGCTCTGAGCGGCTGATCCAGCTGACTTCTCAGCTCTCTCTCCTGTTTCGAGATGCCACTTCTACAGAACTGTGGGAATGTCTCCCTCAGGTTCGCAGTCTCGGTTCGGTTCAGGAATTCAGTCTGGATGCATCACATATGTGCTTCCCTCCTCTCCGCTTGATGGCTGAGCAGAGCCCACCTGTTTTTTCCTGCTTGTTGCTCTTGATTCCCCCTCCCTTCTAAATAGCCTGGCCAGAGCAGGTGGCCTCATAAGCAGTCCAGAGGAGCTCTTCAGCCTTTGCCTGAGAGAGGCAGAGGCAGGGAGGGGGAACACACAGAGCACTTGTACAGCACAGGAGGGGTGAGGATTTGAAGGGATCAGTTACACAACAGACCTGATAGGTCCAGCTCCAGGGGAAGGAAATGAGTGATCTTCTTATACGACACCACTCAAGAGACGGCAGATGTGTGTGAACCAAAACAGCACACAAGCATCAACGGGACTCCTCCCTAAATGTGCCTGCCCAGATGCAACATTTGTGTCTCATCATGAAAGAGGGAATGGGAGGCGCTCAGTATTCTTGGGAGGCCTCGTGGCTTCACTGCGATGCCTGGGAAATAGGCCTTCAGGATCTCCCAACAAGTGTACAGGAAGGGATGTCACTGTGGGAAACTCGGAAGTGTTATTTTTACCCAAGATGCTTTTCTGTCTCCTGCAGGTTGGGGCACTGCAGCCTGACCGCGGCTTCTTGTGGCGCTCTCTCTTCTCTTCTGGCCACCAGACAGTCTCTGACGGAGCTGGATGTGGAGTGTAACCCGCTGGGAGATGCAGGCATGAAGCTCCTGGGTGAGGGACTGAAGCACCCGCATTGCAGGCTGCAGAAGCTAAAGCAAGTAACGGCGGCGGGGAAGGGTGGCTCTGTTGAGGAAGCTGAGCTGGTGGCCTTCAAACAGGATGAAGGGATTCCAGAAAGAAACGCTCCTCTCAAAGAAAACAACTGTGTGTCTGTGTTATGGCCATGATGCTTCCGCTGTTAGACCAGGGACTGATCCAAGTGATTCAAGGTCACTTCCAGTTCTAGCCTATTAGTCACCACTAATGCTGTCTGTCACCAATTTCAAAGTAAAAAGTGTCTAAACCTCCAGAAACCCTTAGAAATATGGAACCCAGTTTTTGCTCATTGGACGGGCTGCATAGAAGATATCGTCATCCCTTCTAATAGCTGCGGGTCAACTGAGAGAGCTGTTTTGCAATGCACTGTCCATTGTTGGAGATCATCACTCCATGTTAGATGCAGGGCTCACTTTTGAAGAGAATAGTGGGGTGATCTGAAGAAAAAGGGAGAGTCTCCTTATGCAGCATCCCTTTAATAGCAAAGAAACCTCTACTATGAGCCGTGAAGTTCTGGCACTTCTGCTCTGTCATGTCAGAATTAAGGTCTATGGAGATTAACTTTGTCACGTGTGAAGTGGCAACCGGCGAAAGCAGGATAATGAAGCTGGTTGTGTGATCTTAGTCTGGCCACTGTCTGTCTCCTGCGGCTTCAGACTTGGTACGCCACTGCCTCAGGGTGTCCAGGTATACTTGCTATGCCCAGTGACGGGTAGACCTGGCCTCCGCAACAAGGAGGAGGCCAAGTCTAGTGGCCATTGGAAGTGCCGGTGGTGGTTATGTGTGATCATAATCTGGCAACTGTCTGTCTCCTGCAGCTTGTATGATTGTGACCTCAGCGCTGCTTGCTGCGAGGATCTCGCCCCTGTCCTCAGCGGCAGTGGAGTGATGTCAGAACTGCTCCTGGGAAGTAACAAACTTGGAGAACTTGGAATGAAGCTTCTATGTGAGGGACTGAAACATCCACGTTGCAAGTTACGGAAATTGTGGTAAGGAAGAGCTGGATTCCTTTCTGGCTCTCGTCACTGGCACCTGGAAGATTATCTGGAATTGTGTTTGGTTGCGTGTTAGTATTAAGAAGAATATTTATATACCGCTTTTCAAAACCAAAATGCACAAAGCGGTTTACCTAGGAAAATAAACGAAAATACAGTGCACCATCTCATTTTCACAGAGATTAACCCTCTCCTCTCCATGCCGCCTTCCCTTCTCTCTTTTGTCCTCACTCTCCTCCCCAACCCAATCTAGCCTGAATCTGCTTTCACCGAATTACCTGCCTTTCTCATCCCTTTGAGGCCCCTTCTAATCCACAGCTCCATCACCAAAGGAATGATCATCTCTCCCACGAAGCCACTTCCTCAAGTGCTTCCTGCCTTTTCATATCTTGCTCAAGGAAACCCCATCCCCCGCACTCCATCTTGTCTCTGTGTCCTCCCTTCCATCCCTCCCCAAGCCCACTCCCCCCTTTGCCAGCCACACAGTACATCGTCAAGCAAAATGTATTTGTGTCCTGCAGCTTGTGTGAGTCTGAAATGACAGCTGGTGCTTGCGAGGAGCTCTCCTCTGCCCTCAGGATCAGCCCGATGCTGGAGGACATCGACTTATGGAACAACCACTTGGAAGACTCCGGAGTCCGGCTGCTTTGTGAGGGGCTCAAAGACTCAGGCTGCAGACTTCAAGTGTTGAAGTAAGAAATCCGACTATCAAAATGCACAGTGCAAAGTACACTTATAGTGACTGTATCAGTGTGTGCAGATATGCTATAAAGATGCATGGTAATCATTTTGTAGTTGACTTGAATCTTCATGGTGGGGGTGGCTGCAGGTCCACACAGAATGACACATAAAACACAAGCATTTTGTGACAGGGAGCAATAGCAGAGCTCTCCTTCCATGCCTTTTTCCTCTGCCCACGCCAGCAGTGATGGGACTAAAAGTGGCTCCTCTTCTTGGAGGAGTGCCAGCCAGCTGCCTGGCACACCTCTTCTAATTGCCCCTAGAGGCCCCTGTCTCACCCCAAGGAACTCTGGGGGAAGCTTCCTGATGCAGGTGTGCTGGTCTGGAGAAGGCAGCCACAAAAGCGGTAGGCGCTACAAGGGCCCTCTGAGGGCACATGCCCACCTGTGGTGGAAATACGGGCACCATGTCCTGGAGTACTGACAAAAAGTCAGAATTGAACAGGTAGTTGATCATCTTGTGCTTTACAGGTTGTGGAACTGCAAGTTCACCGCAGCTTCCTGCGAGGATCTCTGCTCTGCTCTCAGCACCAGTCGGAATCTGAAGGAGTTGCTGCTGGGGGGGAACGAACTGGGAGACGCAGGAGTCCGGCTGCTGTGCGAGGGGCTCAGACACCCAAACTGCAGGCTGAAGAAAATAGGGTGCGTAGGAGCCGGCTGCCTGCTTTGGTTTCTGTTCAGGAATGATCGTTTTCGTTTTCTCCGACGAATGCAATTCTCGGGGCAGTCGTATCCCTACTTTGACAAGGGAAGTTTAGCAGAAGGCAGAGGAATAGAAGGGCACGTCGCTGAATTCAAGCCATGTGTGGCCTTGGGGGCAAAGGGAAGCCGCCTGCTCAGGAAGTTATTCATGTGAATATGGGCTTGTGTGAAGTGCTTGTTTGTGGGCTGCGTTGTACGTGTGTTTCCAACAGACAGGGCTGGCATCCAGTGGTGCTGGGCTCCCAGCAATCCCTTCACCCTACTGGGCAGTGGGTGAATAGCTGAAGGCAGCTCCTTCCCCTCCCATCCTCGGAGACGGGAAAGGGAGGACTTGCCTCTGCAGAAGTCAGTAGCAGGAGTGGCATCTCCTTCCCACCCCAGGAAGAAGAGGAACTGCTTCCAGGTCCATCATCATCATCAGCTTCTCCGACTGGCCAATGGGCTTTCTCCCAAGGGACTCACAGGGCCCTTTGGAAGAGAGCAGATTGGTTGGTGGGGAGGGTGGGAGGAGAAGCTGACACATGAGTAACACATGAGAGCCTGTGCGGCTCCTCCTCCTCCCCGTGGGACAGTGGAAGCACCTAGTGGCCGAAACAACAGTGGTATCCATCTGTTGCCTGGTTCATGCCACTGTTATTTCCACAAAGGGGTCCGCTGGGTAGTCAGGCATAGGCCCCGGAGTGGTCGTGGGTCGGTTTGGGCTTTCATGCGTCGCAACCAGAAATGGCTGTGATTCAGGTGGTGTAAGTTTTTTTTAAAAAACTCTTTAGAGCCGTTAGAAGCACTGGGAAGCCGCACGAGCTCTAAAGAGTTAAAAAAAAAACCCAATTCATAGTGACTTCTGGTTGTGACACAAAAAGTGAGTTGCTGTGAATTGGGTTTTTTTAAAAAACTATTTTCAGCACTTTGAAGCGGGAGGCGCGGGAGGCGCGGGAGCCTAGGAGCGCGGGAGCCTAGGAGCGGTGGCAGGCCAGTGCGCTGCTAAATTAAGGTACTGCGACCCAGCCCCTGCCTCCCCCCCACAGCGGATTCCCTACAACACGGAGTTTTTTAATCTACGGGGGTTCCGGGAACGGAATTCCCGTGGATACACAGGGCCAACTGTATATACCTTTTTAGATTAAACAAAGATGATTCAGCAAAAACTAGCAAGCAAGACTTCTAGCAGCATTCAGTAGCAAGAGACATTGCTTTCCAGCAAGAAACAGTTTCAGCAAGTTTGTTTCCACCCTGTTCCAGTGTCTGCCCTTCTACACACACACACACCCGTTCTTTCTGCTGGTTTACTCATCCCAGGCTTATCTTTGCCCTGGCCTTTTGGACAGGACATTCTGCAGCTCAATTGGATATCCCTGACAGAACAGTCTAGAATCGATGGTCATTAATTAATTTCTATCAATGCAAAGCAAAAAGACCAACAAGCACAATCATGTGTATGTCTACTCAGAAGTAGACATACGCACTTGTGTGCGTAGACTTTATTGTACGTAGACTCCATTGTATGTAGACTCCATTAGTATGCATAGGATTGCAGCCTGATAACAGACCCATAGTGTTTCTGAAGCACCGGCTCCTACTTCCACGTTTGTTGACACACACACACACACACACCCAGCCCATGTATATATTTTCTCTCTGTGTGTCAGCTGGGAGCTTCTGTTTCCAAGCATTCAAAATGTGCACTGGGTGCAAAATATGCCATTGCCCTTCAGCATAATCTTTGAACACTGAGTCCGTGCTTCTTCTTACAACCTCATACAACTTAAATATTGCATGGTTTCCACTGCCTTGAAAAATTAGCATTTTTCTTTTGCACAGGCTGGACAGTGACGAGTTATCGGAAGAGACCGTGAAAGAGCTGGTTTCACTGAAAAGGTTAAAGCCTGATCTCATTATAGACACCTAGAAGAAGCAATAATGGTGAGCGAGGACAGGAATGGACAAGGAAAGACCACCAGGATCACTGGATTCGTGGAAGCCTGTCACCTGCTTCCATCATCAAGCAGCAGCGAAGCCACATTCTGGCTCCATTTCCAGCCAGTAGCCAAGGCAATAGTGAGGGTGGGAAGGAAAAGGACTTGGAGTCTCTACTAGATCTGTCTGTGGACGCTTCACCACTCATGGTTTTTGCAGCCTTCTAATAGATTCTGTCAGTGGTAATATAATAGCCACATTTAACTTTGCTGTTCACCGGCTTCATGGACCAGATGCTGAAAAATATATTACGGTACATCAAAAGGCCAAAGCTCCTGGTCTGTTCTACTCCTGTTCTCACCCAATCCATC
Organism: Plestiodon gilberti rubricaudatus; assembly: GCA_026170595.1. Classification (NCBI taxonomy): domain Eukaryota; kingdom Metazoa; phylum Chordata; class Lepidosauria; order Squamata; family Scincidae; genus Plestiodon; species Plestiodon gilberti. The sequence continues at coordinate 217,331,570 of JANXHW010000001.1, read as the reverse complement.
GGCTGGTCACTGTTGGAGTGCTGGGCCTGGGCTAGATGTCCCCTCACCACTGTGGCTTTTCTTGCATGGATGCAGTCTGAATATTTATATTCTTTAAATATATATTATTTGTAGACATTATAATAAGTGTGTGTGTACGTGTGTGTGTGTATATGCACTGTATGATAGACTCAAGAAACATACAAATAGTGATTCTTACACGTACAATGCATACGGAAGCAACAATCGCCTCCTTATGCAAACCTTCGTCACTGGACCTCAAGGAAGCCTAAAGTGGTCCACCCCATTTATCTTCCCACTAACCTTATGAGGTAGATTATGCAGAGTCAAAAGGCGATGACCCTGTTAGCATTGCTGAGGGAATCAATCAGTCCCATGCTACACACAGCAAAGCTGAGTTTTGTAAATATCTTTATTACAGCAAGAAAGGAAATGCAGCCATTGTTACAGAGGCAGAACAAGACAGGAAAGAAATTAATGAGTAGTCAATGTAAGAGAGAACAACCCACAAGCCTTCCAATGAACAAGAGGGGCTACAGCTCCCTCTACTGGTGGAGGTGAACATTTACACCCACACCCACTGTTATTGTACAGAACTAGCTTGCATATCATTCTCGCAGACCAAGGTCATTTACCCACACTTTGTAGCTATCCTTCCTAGGAAATAGGCGCAGAGGGCGATGACTTTGGAGCACAGCGGAGAGAAGTGGGGAGCTGCAGGTGGTTACATATTTCTTGCATGCCAAAGTTCAGGCAGATTGGATAAATGGTTTGGATTGCCAAACCAATAGAATGGCCAGGATTGAACATGGTAGAATGTAATTATACAGGCACCCCTGTGTTTGTGTATAAGCACTAATATGTTGGATTTGCACTTATATTGCATCATCAATAACACAGGTTTGAATTGTCATTTTGCCAATATTGCCATTTTTCAGCTTCTTTGGGGTACATAATTCAGACTCTTGCTTCTCTCTGAGTTCACCACAGATCTGCACTGAATTCAAACAGGTGGTGATGCCTGTCACCTTGTTACTCTGTGTCAAATCTCAGGCAGATGGGAGAAGCAATTCGGATGTTCTGGGCAATAGAAGATTCAGGGATTACCTTGATTGAACATTTTTCTTCTCACCTTAACAACAATGGTGCTCTTTCTTCTCACCTTAACAAGCCTGGCTACCGTTGGAGCCTCTCCCAGATCAATTTCTCCGTTTCTCTCCTTCTCTTCTGCAATCTCTAGCCCAAGCTGCTCTTTGGCTCACTCGTGGACTGCACAAACAGGCAAGGAGCAGAATATTTTGGTAAATGTCAGATGGAGTCTGATTGGTGTTTTTTTTTTTAAATCAAGGCAGTGTGCAAGGAATGTCAGTGTGCAAACTATGGACTAAATCAGTGATCTTCAACCTTTGCACAAAGGTAAAGGTCACTGCAAGTCTTTGCGATTTGGCAGTGTTAGTGGTGACAGCACTTACGGGTTCGTGCCGATGACTAAGTAAAAAAAGGGGGGTTGGACTTACTCATCTGCAGCAGCAGCGAGTACCCGGGTTGTGCGTTGTCTCTAGCTGCCGCCAACGGATAAGTTCAAACCCCCCTTTTTTATTTAGTCGGTGGCAGCGGTACGAACCTGGCAGTGCGGTCACCACCATCCTGACGTCACTGCCGAGTCTCCACTCCCCTTAAGGGAGTTGTCTCCCTCCTAACGTTGGGGTTGTGACCCCAAGGTTGCAGACCACAGAACTAAATGATTGAATGACCATCACGTTGGTGACCTCTGTTGATTCTTGCTCTACACTGACTCTGAAAAGCTACAGTTTTTGCTTGCCTCAACCATTAAATACATGCACATGTATGTTGTCTAAATGGAATTGTAGGTTAGTCATGATTGTTTTCTTTGATGTTCTTTCAACATAATTTTGAACTCTTGATATTTTTCATTTTGTGTCTGTGAACTGTTCCATGTGCGCCATATTATACACGAGGTTCTCATTATTGCATGGCTATAGAGACCAAAATAAATGATTTGTATTTTAATATTGAATAAATTGCCAAAAGTATTGAAATATTTTTTTCATTATTTAGTTTTACATGTGTAAATATTTATATAAATTATATTTTAGCAATGCACACAATTTAACGCACGTTCTTCCTTTATACTTTTTTGTGAATTGTGAATTTTTGTAAAAAATATATACGGTATATTGGGAATTGTCTGAGATTTATTGATTGAGAAAATTTCTGTGCTGCCTTTCCCCACGCTAAAAGCACATCGCTGCTCCGCTGTCCTTCTCACATCCACCTCTCTCTCTCGCTCTCCCTCCTCTCCAGCTACACTTGCTGCTTGTCAACAGTTTGACTAGCTCCAAGCACTGCTAAAGCAAACTTACCAAGATGATTGGAATGGCGGTGCTCTGGGCAAGCAGCCTCATGTTCCTAAAAAGGCCCCTGACATGCTTATGCAGTACCAGGGGAGATTCTTGCAAAAGAGTCTTTGGACTCTTTTTAATTACGCAAATTAATTAATTACGCAAAACTAAATTAATTATGCAAAACAAGTCGAGATAGAAAATTGTTCTGGGTTTATTAGAACAACTCTGGGGCAGAGTCTTACCAAGCGACAAGGAGGTCTGATCCTGAATGTAAGATGGACAGCCCAATTTATGTGTGCCGCACAATGTGTGCGGCACGCTTCCCTCGCTGGCACGGAGTCCACACCAGTTGTAAAAGCCTCCCCGACAGTGCGCCAACCAGCACGCGGTTGGGGACGCCGCCGAGAAGGGCTCTGTGTTCCTGGGCACACTGGAGGATGCCCGAACACGCGGCGGGAATGGTGAGTTGGCGGAGGGTGGAATGGGGCCAGGGGAGGGTGTAACGGGGGCATAATGGAGGGCAGGGAGGCCGCGGGAGGGGGTGGATCTATCGCGGAGAGCTCATGCTGGATCCTTCCTTCCCTGCAGCCTCCCCGCCCTTTTCCTCTCCTCGGAGTTACACTAGCTAAATTGCTAGCGTAACTTCGAGGAGACCCTGTTGCGGGTCAAGTGGCTCAAGCAGGGGCAAGGGGATTGAATGTCCTCTTGTCCTGCAGAAGCCTCCCAGTTCGTTCTCCCTCCCCCCCCCGCACAGGATGTAGTGGCTGAATGTCAAACTTCTTATACCATGACATAAACAAAGAGACATGTACAGAAAGGCATGTTTGTCAATCAATCACTCTAAACTACATTTTTACATGACTCCTACAACAGGCTGTGTCATGTCTGCATAAGTCAAAGCTCTTCTAAGAGAAACGAGATAAGACCCTTTAATATAATTCCACATTCCTAAGGGGGGTATGATAAGCCCTTCCTGTTCTCACAGCCATAATTCAGGGCCTCTGGTGTATGTGGCCCTCTCGCCTAAAGGCAGAGCCGTCGGAAGGGGGGATGGGGCAGTCCTTCCCCAGGCAACACGCGGGGACAACGACAAATCTGCCATATCAACGGCACATCGGCAGCGGCGGCAAGGGAAAAGCACAGTGAAGTGCTTGAAAAAAGTAGCGCAAAAAAGGCGGTATTGTCCATGCAGGCGGGCAGCGGTGAGAAAGGATGCTCCACACCCACCCTCCACTTACCGTTTTGTGCTGGTCGTGATGTCATCAGGGGTGGGGCGGGTGACATCACTTTCGGTGGTGATGTCACGGGAGCGACATTTTTTTATGCCACCCCCCCACCCGAAGGGTGTTGCTATGCCTCTGCCTAAAGGGAATGGTGAACACTGGTGAACACTCAAGATGGACTCGGGAACTCAGGCTGTTTGACATGGAAGAAATACCTTAATACAACAAGGCAGCTACACTAAATAAACAGTAATAAAGCAAAAATCTTCATCAGCTGTCTTCAACAAACCTGAGGTGGAAAGGAAATTGGTGAGGATAATGTGGCTGACCCAGCCTCACATTGAGCAACAAGTAGGGGTGGGGTAGATAGGAAGGAGAGAGAGAGACGTGAAAATGAAACTAAATCTTCATACACACAGCAAACAGTTTCCTCAATTTGTTCACAAGCCCAGCTAACAACGACTCTTACGCTCCATTTTTCATTGCAGGAAGGTGAGTCCAGCACACATACTGAACGACAAAATTTGTCTAAATCCTTTTCAGCAGTGCTTTATGATAGTATGCTTATGTATTTCTGTTTTCTTTGGCTCTTTTTCCAAACTGCACTGAGCTGGGGGGGAGGGGGAGAGAAATGCTTTCAACATGCTTGCAGTGTGTTTAAAGACATAAAAGAGCAACGGACTAATAAGATGGATTCAAACATGGCATTTTCAAGAAGAAAGAGCCCTCCAAAGTTGTAAGTTTACTTCAAGTAAATTCAGAATGATGTGGCTTCCATCAGGTTTCTTTCTTTTGAGATTTTGAGCTGGCATTTTGAAAAACTGTGCCTGTAGCAGGAAGTGGGGCCAAGTGACAATGGCCTTGGTGTGCTGGGCTGCTTCTGTGGCGGTTGCAGTCTGGTGGAGTTTGGCAGGGCGTGCATTGGACTCGGCACCTGGCGGGATGCTGGCTTGGGTGGCCCTTGGCCAGACCCAGCAAGGCAGGGGTTACCTGAACAAATGACAGTGGTGCTTTCCGTTCTGCTAAACTTGATATGGAATGACTTGTTTTACTGTGGGAGTAAAATTACACACCTTGGCGTAGCTACCACAGGGCAGAAGGGGCAGACCGCCTTTTGGCAGAACGCTGAAAAACTGGGGGGGGGGCAGTGTCCAGGAGGCAGATGACCTGTGGGGCTTCCTCCCTGCTCCCCTGCTCGGTGAAGGGGGGGTGACTGAGTTAAAAGACAGAAAAAGCTTGAAGAAATCCTTAAACACTCACCAACACAAGAAAGGGGATAGAAACAGACACTCGGCGTACAGCCCGTGTGACTGCGGGAGACAAAGACACAGAAAAATAGAGGGCTTGGTGGGTCCTGGGTGAGGGGTCTGTGCCTCTGACGTAGATCAGCTTTCCTTTTCTCTGAAGCTGGGGCTTCTGGTTCCAGAGGAGGGGCCTGGCCATTTTTGACACAGGGCCCAACCCTTGGAGCCCCCCTCCGTAAAGCGTGCGGCCATAACCATTTATGCCCCCCACGGCGCGGCCATAAGACTGCGCCGCAAAAATCCGTTTGGAAGCCTCCTTGTCCACTTTGTACCTCCAGTCTCCATTTCCTGCAGCACACATGATGAGGCATTCATAAGAGTATCTCCAGAGTATCTCCAGAGTATCAGAGTATCATTCAGTATCTCCAGAGAATTATTTTCCTCTTAAGCCCCTATCTCTTCACATTTCATTCTTATACCACTGGCTTTACCTTTAACTCTTTCTCCTTTATTCCCCGCCCCCCCCCCCCCAGCCATATCTGAACATCCTGGTTACCAAAGCAACAAAACATCTCATGAATGCAGTTCACAACCACTGACCCTTTTGAAACACTACAGTCACTCAGAAATGCGCACTTAATCCCTAAAGCAGGAGGTGTGGGGGTGGATGTCTAACTTGCCTCGAAGTCTCACCATCGAAGTTGGAAGTTCTGCTCCTAGGATCTGTGCGTTTTAGACTGCACATCCTCAGAGGCACTTAACTACCTTCAACAGCCGAAACGCCCTGGGAAAGCAGGCTCCAGAGTACAGAGTGGCAGCAAAAACTACAGTTCCCAACATACGCTACAGCAGCCATTTGGAAAGCAAGGAGGCCAATACGTTGCAGAGTTATGGAGGTTTAAAACACTCAGCCCTGCAGCCAAGCACAGAACATCAGGAGAGCAGAAGGCCACAGAGCGCATCTGTACAGCAGCATGGCTAGCTAGTGCATTCCCGTTCCTCCTTTCTACCCAGGGACAGGCTGGATGCCTGAACTAGGCCACTTTCTGTCTGAATATACTATGTTAACCTTCTATTTTTTTATTTCAGATTAGGTATGCCTAATGTCTCGTTCTGAGCATGGAGAAAAGTGTGAGAGAAATCCTTTATGATGCTCTGAGAGATCTCACCGAAGAACAGTTTAAACGTTTTAAATGGACGCTACGGGGCTATGATGAAGGACACGGGACTATCCCCTGGGGTGAGCTGGAGAAGGCTGATAGAGGGGATGTTGTAGATCTCCTGTACGGCTGCTATGGTGAAGATAATGCCTGCATCTCTGTATTGAAATCTGTCCTTGAAAGGATCAATGCCAGAAGTGTTGCGATGAGAGGTAAGAAGCCACAGGAGAAGGATCTGTTTTCTTTTCCCCTCATGTTTAAGAAGAGCACCTCCACGGGGTGACAAATACATTCCTTTCTGCCATGCCAGCAGAGCCCTCGCAGGAGCACCCTGAGCATCCATGGAAGCCCCAACACAGCCTGTGTTATCCATGGAGTGGCATCCTGACATCAGTGCATGATCAGTGCAATATCCAAGGACTTAGTCACCACATCTACCCAGCCAGAGAAGCGCTGCCAGGATAAACCAAGCCGAGAGTAGGGGCAGCTGCAAGGCATTTGTGTTTGAGAGCCCAACAGGTCTGGGAAGGGGGATAGGATATGGCGGAGGAGGCCTCTGCTGATCCCTCCCCCTTCCGGGGCCCAAACCTCCTATCCCACCCTCCCCAGAATGCTCCTTTCTGCCCTCCACCCCTCCACCACCTGGCGAGGACCTAACTCTTTGTTGCAGCGCTGCTGTTTTCTGTGGTGCCAGAGGAGCAGCGGTGCCACTTACTCTCCGGGTGCATTCTTTAGCAATGTCCAAACGTGCAGCAGGGATTTCATCTCTGTTATCACCACCAGCACTACAACAAATTTTACTGCCTCACAGCGCCTTACAGTCATACACCTTCTTAAAAATGGTACCTGAAATGGTCCTAAGACATATCCAATAAGATAGGAAATGCTGTCTGGAAGACCGATCTCTCAACCAACGATCCACTGGCCTAGTGCTGAGGCCCCTTAGGAGCGGGGCACAATTTGGCCAAATTGGCCTAAAGCTGGCCCAGTGGCCCTGACTACAGTATTGTCTGAATTGGCCCATGGACTTAAAGATGACATTGTAACAGTGTCCCTTTCTGAGTAGCTTTTGTATTTGGGGTGAGGAGGATCTCTCTAGTTAAAAAAATCAAAATCAAAACTTATGTTCATCTTCAGACTGGAAGATGTCATAAACCATTCTTAGATTAGGATCTACCTGAATACTTGTCAGTAGTGGGCTGGAAAATGGATCCCTAGCAGTGAAGTTCAAAAACGTTTATATGACTCATGAACCTGTGCCACAATCCAGAAGTGCTTATTTTCAGGATTTTTCTTTTCTTTTCAGTTTTGGATCCAACTCCGACACCAAGAGTAACAGCAGAAGGTAGGTAGCATATTAATACATGCTAATTTATCTAACCATCTATTTCTGAAGACCCCATCCCCTTCCCACGAGATTGTGAAATCTCACGAGTTCTAAGATGGCGATGGCTAGGAGAACAGGAAAGTGGGAGCTTCGGGGAACATCAGGGGGCCTGTAGACATTTTTCCCGAGTTGCGGTGTGGGCAGGCAAGTCCTCCCACCCGTGCTGCAACCTGGGAAAAACTGTAAGTATACAAAGAAGTAAAATAAAAATATAGTCTTCAAGTTAAACTATACAACAGGGGTTCTCAACCTTTGGAAACCTGGGTACCCCCTATCACGGTCCAATTTTCTGAAGTACCCCCAGCTAATTAATTGCTAATTAATTGGATTAATAAATTACTTAATTAGCTAATTAATCTTTAAATAAAAAGTACTAAAAGAATTTTAAATGTGAAAAAATGTCGTACTTAACTGTGTGTGTGTGTGTGTGTGTGTGTGTGTGTGTGTGTGTGTGTGTGTGTGTGTGTGAGAGAGAGAGAGAGAGACGGACATCAGACGGGGGGTTTGCATTTAATTTCTAATTAACAAGTAATTAATTACTGATTGATGCTGATAAGGGGCAGGCTCTGGCGTACTCCCTGCCATTGGTCTGTGTACCCCATGGGGTACTCGTACCACAGGTTGAAAACCCCTGCTATACAACATGTACAGATTAAAAAATGTATATGTTTCTCTTACATTGCTAAACACAATTATATCAATGTCCCTCTTGTAGATTATAGATTGGTATATATGGATTACATAAAAGAAACATTTAAAACCATGAGAGACCAGAATTCTCTTCTTGGTGAACTTGTGCTGCTAAAGGACCGATATTCCAAGCTAATCATCTTAGATCATCACCGGCCTGAAAAGGAGAGAGAACATGAAATCATGACTTCAGGGTCACAGCATGATCAAATCATGAAGAACAGAGACAGTTGTTCTATTTCGATTCAAACGCTATTTCAACCTGATGGAAGTGGACTCATTCCAGACATAGTTGTGCTGCAGGGGGCTGCAGGGATTGGGAAAACAATGACTGCCAGAAAAATCCTGTTGGATTGGGCCTGTGGAGAACTTTATCCAGATCTGTTTGATTACGTTTTCTATATTCATTGTAGAGGAATGAATCTCGGTACAGAGGAGAAGAGTCTTGCAGACATGATTTTAACACTAGGGGTCAAGAAAGATGCAATTAAAGGAATGCTGAGGAATCCCCAGAAGCTCCTGTTCGTAGTTGATGGGTTTGATGAATTAAGGTTTTCCATTGACCAACCTGAAGATTGCCTTTGCAGTGATCCCTGGAAGAAGGCATCCATGAGTGTCCTCTTGAGCAGTTTATTTAGGAAAAAAATACTTCCGAAATGTTGCTTAGTAATCACAACGAGACCAACGGCTCTGGAGAAACTCCGTCTGCTCTTGGGGAGATCACGTTACGCTGAGATCCTGGGATTTTCACCAGAGGACAGGAGGGAATATTTCCATAGATTCTTTCAAAATAAAGACCAAGCAGAAAAAGCTCTCCAAGTTGTCCAACTAAACGAGACGCTCTTCACCATGTGCTTTGTTCCCATCATATGTTGGATTATCTGCACTGTCATGAAGCAACAGTTGGATAGAGGCGAGGATCTTCTGCAGACCTCAAATACAGTCACTGCCGTCTATATGCTTTACCTCTCCAGGTTGTTCAAGCCACCCAAAAGCCATGGAAAGGAACTTTTGCGGACAAACCTGAGAGGCCTGTGCTCTTTGGCTGCTGATGGAATCCAGAAACGGAAGATCCTGTTTTGGGAAGAAGAAATACAGAAGTACGGATTGGATCAGGAAGACTCCCTCCCCCTCTTTCTGAATGAGAACATTTTCAAAAGGGACATTGAATGTATTTGTGCCTACAGCTTCATTCACTTAAGCTTTCAGGAGTTTTTTGCTGCTTTGTCTTATGTACTGGAAGAAGGAGAAGATGACTTGCACATTGAGAAGCCTAATCGCGATGTGGAAACATTGCTAGAAAGCTACAGGACCTCCAGACGTGACTTAGCACTAACAGTGCGTTTCCTGTTTGGTCTTTTAAATGAAGAAAAAAGAATGAGGGACTTGAAAGAAAAGTTTGGATGGAAAATTTCACCTAAAGTGAAAGACCTGTTGTTGCAGTGGGTGAAAAACACGACAGAAACAAAAATTTCAAGTCGCTCAAGTATACCTGAGCTATTTGGATTGTTGTATGAGATCCAAGAAGTTGATTTTGTGAAAGGTTCACTGGATCCTGTCACTGAAGTACAATTATACACCTCTTTTACTGATATGGATATAGTGAACCTGACATTTTGTTTAAAGAATTGCCATAATTTGGAAGTACTGAAACTGCGGCAAAGTATGTTCAGCAGCAAGTAAGTTAGCAGTAGTTTGATATCAGGGAAACTGCTATTGGCATCAGCCTAGAAATGAGCCGGGGTAAGGATCCAAGGCAAGCCCCTTTGTCTTGCTTTCAGTAACTGTAGCACTAATAAATGTTCATATAGAAAGAGCCAAGAAGTTGATGGGAACTGGGAGGGCAACAGACCACAGCATGAGAAACCAAGAAAACAACTATCGGGGAAAGGGACTCCCAGGGGTGGGGAAGCCGCGGCCTTAAGGCTGCATGCGGCCTTTTGGAGTTTTCTTTGCGGCCTCATCATATATTTCATATTGTTTGTTTACACAAACTTTTGTCCCGTCCCTGTGGGCTTCAACCTTACCCCTCTTTCTTAACTATACTAAACAATATTCCCTAGAATACTTAACACCTTAACCCTTTAACTGCTAATGCCTGCACGCCGCTGCCCACCACAGTGTGCTGACTCAATGGTCCTGGCGCGCATGAAATTTAATCATGATACTTACAGCACGTTTCAACCCACTTTCAACAAGCACAATAACCCGGATAGGGCAGTGCAGTACCAGCGACAGTGCAGTACCAGCGACAGCGGGCTGCACAGTCAGTCAGTTTCATAGTCAGTCAGCGAGGACTACTCCAGGAAAGACGGTAATATGCGCAGAGGCGTAGCCAGTCTCTGCTGGGGGGCCGGATGGCTTGGCACCCCCCCGTGATGTGGCAACCCCCTACATGACGTCACACGTGACATCGCAAGCCCTAAAAGGGGTGTTTTTTGCCACAGCAGGGTGTGTGTGTGCAACAGCAACCTGTCAGACTGCGGCTGGGGGCTCACACGCTCATCCAGGAGCAGGGGGATGGCCTGTTTTTGCTGTAGGGGGTACAGCATGCACGGGCCACGGCAGCACAAAACATACACGAGCTGCTGCTGCCGCCCCCTGAATTGCCACCCAATCCGCGACTCGTTGCGCCCCCATCCGCATGTCGCCCCCAATGCCTGGGGGCCCACCGCCCCCTTGCCCCCCTAACGACGCCTCTGAATATGCGACCCGTTTACTATCTCCAAAATTAAAAGTGGCCTTCCATGGTAAAAAGGTTCCCTACCCCTGGCCTAGTGCATGCACCCTACTAGAACCCCACTTTCACGTTACTGTAACAGCAGCTGAATGGGGAATGGGGAAAATACCTTGGTAGCTTGTATCTGCCTCCAGCATCCTAGGCTACAGAGACTGTGCAGAGGAGAATCATCTGGAAAAAAAATCCCCTCCCAGAAATGCACCTGAGTTGTTCTTAAAAATCAAACCCATAATAGTGTCTGCAAGGTGAAGAGAAGCGAGAATCCCCTGAATTATCCATGAATATGGACCAGGCAGATAAAGTGTCAGTATGCAACTAGTTTATTGACTGAGTTTTTTTTTTCTGGGTAGTGAAGTCCAGAAGGGATTGTGAAGAGCTCCAGAAGGATCTGTCCAAACTGGGAGAATGGGCAGCAAAATGACAGATGCATCTCAATGTAAGTAAGTGTAAAGTGATGCACATTGGGGCAAGAAATCAGAGTTTCACATATACGATGATGGATTCTGAGCTGTCTGTGACGGATCAGGAGAGAGATCCTGGAGTTGTGGTGGAAGCTCAATGAAGGTGTTGACCCAGCATGCGGTGGCAGTGAAGGTCAGTTCCATGCTTGGGATGTTTAAAAAAGGGATTGAGAATATAAAAGCCAATATTATTATGTTATTGTACAAATCAGTGGTGAGGCCACATCTGCAGTATTGTGTCCAGTTCTGGTCACCACAGCTCAAAAAAATGATATAACGGAACTGGAAAAGTGCAGTTGAAGGTGACCAAAATGATTAGAGGGCTGGGGCACACACCCCTTACAAGGAAAGGCTACAGCATTTGGGGCTTTTCACTCTAGAAAGAAGGTGCCTGAGGGAGACATGATTGAGACAGATGATATAACAATGGGGTAGATACAGTGGATAGATGGAAGTTCTTTTCCCTCTCAGGAAACAACAGAACCAGGGGACATCCACTAAAATTGACTGGTGGGAGAGTTAGAACAGACAAAAGGAAATAGTGCTTTATGCAGAGAGTAATTAATCTGTGGAACTCCTTGCCGCAGGATGTAGTGAGGGCACCTGGCCGAGATGTAGCCGCCACACACTGGATTGACACTTTCATCGAACTGTCCACCGGCACCCCAAGGTCTCTCTCCTGATCCATCACAGACAGGTCAGAACCCAGCAGCGTATATGTGAAAGTCTGATTTCTTGCCCCAATTTGCATCACTTTACACTTACTTAGTGGAAAACACTAACTTGTCCACCTTGCTGTTGATCTCCAACTCCAGGTCGTTTATGAACAAGTTGAAAAGCACCGGTCCCAAGACCGATCCTTGGGTCACACTACTTTTCACCTCTCTCCATTCTGAAAATTGCCCATTTACATCCACTCTATGTTTCCTGGTGGACCTGACCTCTTATTCTCTGACTGTGGAGTTCTCTCAGGAGCTTTTGCTGAGGGACTGTGTCAAACACCTTCTGAAAGTCCAGATATATAATATGGGTGCACCCACATCCAATGCCTGTTGACATTTTCAAACAATTCTCTAAGATTTGTGAGGCATGACTTACCCCTGTAGAAGCCATTCCGAGTCTCCCTCAGCAACACTTTCCACCATCTTACCTGGAACAGATGTTAGGCTGACCAGCCTGTAATTTCCCGGGTCCCTTCTCCCTCCTTTTGTAAAGATTGGCATGACATTAGCAATCTTCCAGTCCTCTGGCATAGTGGCCATTTTAATGGATGTTGCATACTTTAGTCAGAAGGTCAGCAACTACATCGTTGAGTTCCTTCAGTACTCTTGGGTGGGTGCTATCTTGGCCCCGCAACTTATTGATATTTAATTTGTCAATTAGTCCTGAAATGTCTTCTCTTTTCACCTCCGTTTTTTAGTCAGGAGGGGAAATGCAGGCAGTGGTATCTGCCCGAGCTCTTTTCTGCTGTGAAGATAGATCCAAATAACTCATTAACGGCACAATCTTGTGAATGTATGCACAGCCGGCCTAAAGACTTTAGGCCGGCTGTGCATACATTCACAAGATTAAAGGGCTTGCCACTGCATCCTGAGCCCATTGCGGCCTGCACCTGCTCGGCCTGGGCTCTCCTCAGGGGAAGGGGATGTTCGTCTCCTGGTATAAGCGGCACGAACTGCAGTGAGCCTTCTCGGACACATGCCAGCTCTGAAGCGGGTGTGCTTCCGGAGAGGCCGTGTAAGGCTGGCCTGGGCTGCAACGGGGCTCAGGATATCGGCGCAATTCAGCGCCAATATTTCTGCCCCCTCCCAGGCCAGGCCGGCCAATGGCCCCACTCCCTCATCACCCTGCTTGCCCTCCCCACCCTCCCCACATCCTCTGCACTGACCAGCACAGCACTCACCTGCAGCGGACAGTGCCGCTTACTCTCCGAGTGCTGAAAATGTACCTTATGGCACGTTCATGACACCCTAAGAAGGCGGAGCGCTAGCTCCTCCGGCCTACAGTTATGCAGGATTGGGCTGTGTGAGCCCAATCTTATGGGCTGAAACTGCCAACGGAATGCTCGTTATACTGGAGGCAGCTGCTGAAAAGCAGCCATAAACCACCTTCTGGCAGCGTGCTGAGTAGTGCGCTGCCGGGGCAGTGGCGCGAAGGTCAGAGTCTTCCCACACACATTACTGCTATGCTAGCCACCTGCCGAGGAAGATAAGATGGTGGTGGAGGGGGCAGGTGAGGATGGAGTGGGGATGGGGTTGGGTGAAACTGGGCAGGTAGGGGGGGAGGAAATGCCCGGGGCAGGGAGGCTGCAAGAGGTGGTGGATCTGGCGGTGATGGTGCCCACCAGATCCTATCTTCCATTCCTGCAGCCTCCCGGCCCCTTTCTCCTTGGATTGAGCAAGTGAGTGAGTAGACCCATTGTGGAACAGGAGGCTTCTGCAGGGGCAAGGGGATTTAAATCTCCTTTCCCTTCTGGCTTTTGTTTTGGAAAATTCCATGAGTGACCACACTTTGCTTACACTACACATCTGAACCTGTGAGCAAAAGTCATATCCTGGTTGCTTCCTCACTAAACAAAGTCATTAGCAACACAAAAGAAGCTCTCCACTTCTGGGTTTGCTTTTCAAGCCTTGTCTTCCCTTTTCACCCCACTTTGCAACCAGGAGATTGGTTGCTTGCTCGTGGCACCCTAACCCCTCACTTCCTGCAAAGCTTTGCACCCAAGTCAGCAGAAATGAATAGACAACCTTGTTCCTTTGATGCAGCCTTCTCACTGAACCCACAAAGCTCTCTCTTTCATGTGCGCTCAAACTGACAACGTGCTTCGAGTGTCTCTCTCATTTTCCATCTGTGTGTGAGTTCCACTGGCTGTCCCTACACACGCTCCTGTTCCGTGTATTCTGAAAAGGAGACCCGTAACAGTGTGAAGCTGGTCGTCACACAGGTAATGACAACCCCAGAGCAGGGCACAAGGCAGCCAGGGTGAGCGCTGGTTCCCCAGGTCTTTCCTTTGCTGATGGCAGTGCCGGTTTTGCTCACCTGAAGTTTGTTTTCCTGCAGTGGCCGTTTATATAACTTATAAAAAGGGAAGAATTCTGTCCATTCATACCACCACCTTGCTCTTAAGTCTCCTGTTGTGTTGCTCGGACACTGCTGCTACCACTGTACAATAATGTACATACTGAATGTGTTCCAGCTCATGTCTTACTGAAAACGTCTTTTGGAGCCCTAGCGACAGTGTTCAAACTGCAGTATCTGATATCCTGGTACTACCTGTACATGACCTTTTCAGTGACCAGAAAGTATAGAAAAAAGAATCATATTCAGGGTACCTACACTACCTATTTTATTGTTAAGAAATGAAGGTGGAAAATATTGTCATCTTAGAGAACTACAGACACAATCATTCTCTCTCTCTCCCCTCTCTCTTTCTCTCTCCACATTTTAGAGAACGAGAACCTGTTCCGCATTTCTGTGAATCAGCGATGTATCCGAGTAGCAAGTTAAGAGAGATTCGGTAAGAAAATATGCATTGCTTTACACACACACACACACACACACACACACACACACACACACACACACACACACAGAGCGCTGGTGCAGCACCTCACAGCTCCGCTGGCGGATGACACGGAAGGGTAGGTTTGGCACGACTCAGTCCCTCCACCCCAGGTCATCTTCATATCCTTCCTCAACCCTCTTCCATCCTTCTTTCTCTACTTTCCCCTGCTGTCCCCAACTCTGGCCAGCTGTCTCCTCTTTCACTCCTCATGCTTCTTGGTTGTCTCTTGTCCTCGCCTATTCATGCATTTATTTATTTTTAAAACTTATACCCCACCTTATCCCATGCCAAAGCAAATGCCCAAGGCGGCTTACAACATCAAAGATAAAAATACACATAATTTAAAACAATACATAAAATAAATTAAAAATAATAAAATCCACGGGGGGACGGGACAATATAGAACAGAGAAGCAGCAGAGCAAAACATCTTGAGACCCAGAAGTCAGACATCAACCCATCACCCAAACGTTAGATGAAATAGAAACATTTTGAGCCCTCACTGAAAAGCCATGAGGTAGGAGGTAGTTCTCAATTCCCCTGGCAAGGAGTTCCACAATTGTGGTGCCACCACAGAGAAGGCTCACCCACACTCTGCCATTCCTCTAAGTTGAGATAGAGGTGGCACTCGCAGGAGAGCCCCCTCGGATGACCTAAGAGGGCGGGCCAGAATGTATGGGAGAAAGCGGTCCCTCAGATATCCTGGACTCTAACCATGAAGGGCTTTAAAGGTCATTACCAGCACCTTGAATTGGGCCCAGAAACAAATGGGCAACCAGTGCAGTTGCTGAAGCAGCTATTCAACAGAGTCAAATCACCTAGCTCCAGTGACCACCCGGGCCGCTGCATTCTGCACTAGTTGCAGCTTCCAAACCGTCTTCAAGGGCAGCCGCACATACAGCGCGTTACAGTAATCCAGTCTTGAAGTCACTAAGGCATGGACCATCGTGGTCAGGTGCGATTGACTCAAGTACGTCTGCAGCTGGCGCACCAGCCAAAGCTGGACAAACGCACCCTTGGCCACCATTGCTTTCCAGGGAGCTGAGAATCCAGAAGTACTCCCAAACTGTGCACCCGTTCCTGCAGGGGAAGTGCAACTCCATTCAGAGTGGGCAGATGATGCAGTACTTGCATCGAGGCTTTCCTGACTCTGTCTTTTCTGGATTCAATCTCAGCCATCTGTTTTGTCCTCACCAAACCCTCTTACCATTCATTCTTGTCTCTTCTCCCCAGTAGCTCCTTGTCCTTTCTTTCTGTCTCCTACTCTATTTCTCCCTCCTTGTTTCTCCATGGCCCTCTCCTTAAATCCCCTACCATGCCTGTCTCCACACTTCCCTGCTGTCTTTAAAAGGGCATTGGACAGATTTACAGAGGAAAAATCCCTCACAGGTTACAAGCCATGATGACTATCTGCAACCTCTGGGTTTTAGAGGTAGCCCATCTCTGAATGCCAGGTGCAAGGGAGTGGCAACAGGATGCAGGTTTCTTGTTTTCGCGAGTGCTCCAGAGGCATCTGGTGGTGGGCCACTGTGAGATACATTAAGCCTGATCCAGCAGGGCTCTTCTTATGTTCTTATGATGATGTCATCGTCAAGGTGCCGGAATGGTCTGCCATGTCTTTTCCCTGCAGCATGGGTGGCTGCGGATCGAAACGGCCTGGTTGGTTGGCTCTACACTATGTCTATAAAAATAAGAAAAAAGCGAGCATCTGAGTAGTATTGATTGATTGTGTAGTACTATGTTCATTGTCCTTGGCCCTAACCAGTTTTCTTCCTTTTAAAACAAAACAAAACAAAACCAATTTGGTTCCACTAGAGATACAGCTCAGTTGTATCTTATATAAGGGTTAGGTTCTGAAGTCAGTGCATAACGTGAAAATCGTGTCTAGTCAAAGGGCGACCATGCACTGGAGAAAGAAGTCTGGGAGGCACCTAGGAGAATGTATTGTGGTAATGGGTGCCTTCAGTTACCCACCTGTATACTGGGTAAATTCATGTGCAGGTCATGGCAAAGAGAGAAAAATTTTAGATATGCTAAACAACAGTGCCCCAGAATAGTTGGTCTTGGAACCAGCCAGAGTGGAGGTGACCCAGATTTAATCCTATGTGACATCCAGGCCCTAGAGTGAGATGATGGAGGATCCAGTAGCACATACCTGGAATCCTGGTCCATTAATTAGTACTTTTGTGTTCATATCGATGTCCTTTTGTTTTGTATAGGTTGTCCGCCTGTAATCTGACAGCAGGTTGCTGTAAGGGACTCTCCCGTGTTCTCATTACTCACCAGACCTTGGTGAACTTGGATGTATCAAAGAACAACCTAGAAGATTCAGGCGTCAAGCTATTGTGTGAAGCGTTAAGACATCCTGGCTGCAAACTGCAAAGTTTGAAGTGAGTTCTTGATAGTGAGTGTATGATGGTATTATGTTAATTATTTCTGACATGCAAAGTAGAGGAGTAACTTTTGATACGCTCCAAGATTTTAAGCAGAAAGAGAAAGCCAAGAGAAAGCTGATTCATTTTGAATTATATAATCCTTTGATTTATTTCTGCATTCAAGGTTCACCCAGGATTGATGCCTTCTCTGACTGTCTTATGCAGGTTGTTCAACTACTCTTTTATAGGCACATTGTGGGTAACTGGTTGTTCAGCTAATAAAAGGAAGAGCATGATGATATTATGTAGATTTTTGACAGCTAATTAAGACTTCAAATTTGGTGTTCGGAATATCCTGAGTCGGTTCCAGACAGCAGATTCTGCTCTGTGAACATATGGAGTACACATAATCTGAACCAGTAGGGAGAAAAACCAAGACATTTGTTTATATCTAATATAACGTAAGGCAGTGCTTCTCAAAGTTCTCCCAACTTGTATCTGCGGGTGCAGGGCCAGCAGCGGTGGCGATCCCTGGGGATCACCGCCGCCGCGGCCAAAAAGTTCCCGAAACCGCCCTTTTGGGACTTACCGGGGCTTGTGGGGCTTCGGGGAGGCCTGCACGACCCTCTGCAGACCTCCCCGGTCTTCAGATCGCCAAAAATCAGCGATTTACACGCACTTTCGGTTTTCGAATGAGCTACACCAGGGACTGGACAGGGGGAGTATGAAGAACATGTAAAATCCTTGCTAGGCCTGACTCCATCTTGCAGTTCACAAGCCATTTTGCAGCAACTGTGGGAAAAGAGCTTGTTAGCAGGCTGAGAACAGCTCCTTATGAAACATTTTGCACTGGCTGAGCTGGGAGAGTGATAAGTTATCTGGTACCATGGTCTCTCATCCAGGATAGCTGTGAGTCTCCAATTGGGAGGGGTCCGAGTGAGTGTCCAGCAATTGCATCATCTGATGAGGTCATATTCCAGAAGCTTCGGTTGGTCCAATTTTCTGGTTGGACAATAGGTACCTTCAAGGTATAAAGAAGCCTATTGCTAGGGTGGGGTGAGTTGCTCCTTGCCTTTTCCATCATGGACGTCTGTCTGTATTGCTGCTGGTACAGCAGGTAGAAGAGCTACCCTTTGTCTATGCTCAGGAGTTGGAGAATCCAAATTAGCGTTAGGAAGAAGTAAGCTTAGGAGCTTAGCTTTGTTGTTTTAGCTTTGTGGGTATGTATTCTCTCAAGTACTCAAATGCCTTTCAAGTCACATGTAACCATATTTCTGTTCTTTAAAGAATACCTTAAGTATTTTGCAGGCTTGTGTCTGTGTGAGTACAGAGGAACTAATCCATCTATGTGGGGGGCAGGCAGTGAAACTACCGAAGCGAACTAGAGCATTGAGTATGAGTGAAACGTCGGAAACCTCTAATGTGTTAGGACCGTGGCCATCTAGCCTGGACGTTTTTAATTGTTACTTTATTTTATTCACCAAGTTTCTTACTTGGTGAATAGGATCCAGCTGATGGTGCTGGGGGATACCTGTCCCTTGAGATGTGGTAGCACAGTGCTCAATCTTGTCCCCATGCTATTTAACATCGTTATGACACTTCCGGGAGAGGTCATTCAGGAATTTGGTGTGGGGTGCCATCGGTATGCTGACGGCACCCAGCTCTATCTCTCCTTTCCGCTAGATACCAGGATAGCTGCTTTGTATTGTATAGACTTGTTGGCCCTTCTTTTATGAAGAGATGACTGCTGCTGTTTTGTGTTTTATTTATGATGTTTTAATGATATTTGGAAAGTTTTTTACGAGTTTTATAATTTTATGGTTCTGTAAGCCACTTTGGGTGAACTTTGGAAGAAAAGCAGGTCACAAATCAAATAAATAACTAAAGTCATTTCTCTTGTAGTTAACAGGCTTCCTCGGAGTTTGTGGGAAAAGCCCGATGGCTTGAAATGTTGATAAAGAGATAAAAGGACCCATTTTGGTCTCTGTTCTCTTTTTTTTTCTTGCAGATTGGGGTGTTGCAATATCACAGGAGCTTCATGTGAGAACCTCTCTTCTGTTCTCAGCACCAACCAGAATCTGAAGGAGCTGGATCTACATACTAATGAGTTGACAGATTCAGGACTGAAGTTTCTCTGTAAAGGGCTGAAACATCCAAACTGTAGACTAAAAAGTATAATGTAAGTAACTCCTGGGTGGTTTTTTTGGTTGTTGTTCTCAACATCTGAATCTGAAGGATACCATATCTGTTTTCTAGCAGCTTTATTCTATCCCCAACCGGCCCAGAGCATGCAGCGTCATTGACGGAGCACGTGCTGCATGCTATGGGCCAGCCCAACAGGAAACTAGACAGCCCAAGAGGGGTAAGTAAAGAACATTTTACCAGAATGGGACAAGGCCGAGAGGAGGGAAGAGCCTTCGCGCGGCCCAGAAGTGGGTCAGATAGCATAGAGAAGCCCTCTAGAGGCTTGGAAACGGCGTGGTTTGCTGCTAAAGGTAAAAAAAACCACCAAAGTTTTGTTTTGTTTTTTTGCGTTTTTCCCTTTTTGTACTCATTTCAGCTCGGATCCCAGTATCCGCGGGGTGGCGGTGTCCAGAACAGATCCCCCGCGGATAGCGAGGGCCAACTGTACAGGTTTCACTGCATACTCCGTTTCCCATAAGATTGGGAATTTCAGCAGTTTATGATCACTTTCCCCCAATTTATCTACCTCATTGACCAATTCCTTCCTATTGGTAAAGATCAGGTCTAGGATGGTCCTTCCCCTCGTTTCTTCCTCCACTTTCTGGAAGATGAAGTTATCCTCCTGGCACAACAGGAATTTATTGGAGCTCCCATGTTTGAGTTAGTCCCTCCCCCAACAGATATCAGGATAGTTAAAGTCCCCCATTACAACTATCTACTGTTTCCTTGTAATGTCTGTAAATTGTTTCAAGAAAACATCATCCACATCCTCCCCTTGGCCTGGCGGTCTATAGTAGACACCCACCACAATGTTGTGTTTGTTGTTCCTTCCCCCCCTCCCCCAATGTTGACCCAGCTGCTCTCCACAGGGCTACCTTGACCATCTTGTTGGATTTCTGATTAGGTGTATACAGAGGCGTCGCTGGAGCGCAGCGGGGAGGGCGGACCGCCTGGGGGCAACGTGCACAAAGGGTGACGCGCGGTCCCGTGCGCGCACCCGTGCGTTGTGCGCGTCGCCTCCCGCTCCAGGAGGAGGCCTCAGAGCATCCGCTCTCGGCGGAGCTCCAAGGCCTTCTGAGGGAAGCCCGATGCTCGACGTCATATTTATAAAGTTTTTGCGCCTGCGCAGAACATTTGAGGGCAAATTTGCCCTCAGAAATGTACTGCGCATGCGCGAAAACCTTATAAATATGACGTAATGCATCGGGCCTCCCTCAGAAGGCCCAAGACAGCTGGCCGGCGAGGATGTCTCCGGAGCCAGCAGCAGCGGAGGCTCCGCTGCTGCCGGCTCCGGAGACATCCTCTCCGGCCAGCTGTCGTGGCGGCACGGGGGTCATTAGGGCGGCGTGCACACCCTCGCTACAGGGCGGCGCGTGCCCTAGTGACTCCACTGGGTGTATACATTTTTCACATACAATGCCACCCCTCGCCTTTTATCACATCTGTTTTTCCTGGACAAGAGAGAGCCTTCCATTTGCGCATTCCAATTATGAGAGTCATCCCACCAGGTTTTGGTTATTCCTTTCAAGTTAAATTTACCTTCACTTGCTAGAAGTTCAAAATCATTCTCTTCCCCCCCCCCAATACTCCATACATTCATATATATGCAATGTAAGCCCTGGAGGTCATGACCCAATGTCCCTCCCACTTCTTTAGTTAGGCTGGGCCTCTCCAAATGCTTCCTTGTTACAAATGCTTCCTTGTTACAGCACTGTCCGGAGGGTTCCCATATGGAGCACTTACCCTTACATTAAGCTTCAGGGTCATTCCATGTCAAATCAACCAATGAAAAATCCATTTTGGAACTTGATGTCACAGATTTTGTTCATTTTTGGTACATTTGTACCTTACCATGAAATGTTTAAAAATTATTTTTTTCAGATTTTTTTGTCCATCCGTTTTTGAGATATTGAATTTTCAAAATTGCCTAAAAGTGCCAAAATTCACTTGTCACCATACCTTCAAACGCCATTTACAAGATAACGGTGAAAGCTACATTTTAAAGCTTATGAATAGGGCTTTCACTTGATATACAACATGACACACTTGTAAATTTTCAAGAAATTCACAAATATTCAAATAATATTTATCTTGAATTTTTTGAAAGTTTAAAATTTTCAAAAAAATCACACTTAAAGGTATATGTCTTGTAGTCAATCAGTCAAAATTTCAAGATGGTATCTCAATGGTATCATACAGAAATTAAATTTTCTTGTTGGCAGTGACAAGGAATTAAACCCCTCAAGTCCATTTTTCTACAGTTTACATTGATAAAATTATGCGGTAAACTGAAATGAATCCAAAAATTGGCTGCCGCGCCCCCGGAAGCACTGTGCCCACTCGGCGCCTGGGGCGCAGCACACCAGCTCCCCCATAGTAAGAACGCCACTGAGTTTACATTGATAAAATTATGTGGTAAACTGAAATGAATCCAAAAATGTATAACAGGATTTTTACAGAGAGTGAGGTGTGTGTGTATGTGTGGGGGGGAGAGGAGATAGGGCAGGGGCAGGGTATCTTGGCAAAGGAACTGTTCAAAACATGTGCCTATTTTGTGCCTATTTATTTGTGTCCCCTTCCCCCACCTTCCAGTCAGCTTAGTTGTGGTGGGTGATGGATATGGTCTTTGAATGACAAGTGCTGCATCCTGGCAGGATGCTATAAGACAAGCTAGGTGACTTCACCAACATTTAGGATCCTGACTGGGAAACACTAGCTAATCCAGGCAACAATTCAGTATCGTTTAGACATTGAAACCATTCAGTACGGAGGAGCTTTGGGTCAATGTAAGGAAAGAGAAGTGGATAAGTACATAGTCGGCAGTGGCACCTCACTTTTTCATTGCTGTTTTTCGTCCTGCAGATTTGAGAATTGTCAATTGACAACTGCGTGTTGTGAAGACCTCTCCTCCGTTCTCTGCAGCAACCAGTATCTAGGAGAGCTAGTCTTATCATACAATAGTCTTGGAAATGCAGGCATGAAGCTACTTTGTGGGGCGCTGAAGCATCCAAACTGCCAACTTCAGAAATTATGGTAAGCATCCAAACTGTTACACCAAAACTGTCAAGACCTCAAACAGATTCACATGGTAAGTCTCCAGTGCAAAGTGTCTGCTCATGTGGCTGTAGCCCTTTTAACCAGGTCAACAAAAAGAGTGATTTGTGGTGAGGTGAAATTACCAGAACTGGGGAAATGTATTAAGTACAGATGTGAAGTTCAGGGCTGCTCCTAGCCCATATGGCACCTTTGTGCACCTCAGAAAAAGTCCCCCTTGTCTGCAGTAGAAAAAAGCGCCCCCTCCTTCCTGTCAGAAGTGACATTCTGCCAGCACCCTCCTCCTTCCCTCCGTAAGGAGCTACTACTGGGCAGATTGGTTGTATGAAGTTGGACCTGAGGAGAGCTCAAGTGAAGGATGAAGGCAGAGGAGGAAGACCAAGGAGAGGTTGGAGTAATTGGGGCATAAATTTGTGAATAGCGGGAAAACCTCTGTAGGTGTTTGAAAAGGTGCAGTTCCAAAAGAAGAACGAATGTGGGAACATCCAGGAGTGTGAAGAATGACTGAGAAAATGTGGCCTCTGGCAGTGAGGTACGCTGCACGGACTTGCAGCCTGCTGGTGCTTCCTAGTCTGGCACCCAGGGGCCAGGATAGTGTAGTGGTTTGGGAGTTGGACTTAGACCTGGAAGATCTAGGTTCCAATCCCCGCTCAGCCACGAAGCTTCCTGGGTGACCTTGGGCCAGTCACTATCTCTCAGCCCCACCTACCTCACTGGGTTGTTGTGAGGACAAAAAGGAGGGGAGGAAATATGTACACCACTCTGAGCTCCTTGGAGGAAGGGTGGTATAAAAATGTGAAAAATAAAAATAAATAAATAAAATGTCATAGCTGCACAGCTGACATTCATCTCAGAGGAGGGCAGAGGGTGGGAAACGGGGAGACTGAAAAGGGAGAGAGCAGGTAAGCTGGTTGGAGGAGGAGAAATGAGGTGGAACAGTGTGGAGGAGAAGCCAGATGAAGCAAAGGGGGAAATGGAGCCAATGACTTGGAGCTGGAAGGAGACCGCCAAGAAAGAGGTGGGAAAGGAGGAACAAGACCAGTGGGTGGGGGGAGAGAAGGGGATTAAAGAGGCTGATTAAAGAGGCCTTTGGCGCGACGGGGAGGGTGGTCAACGCTTCGTTGGTGGAGGAGGTGCTCGCTTTGAGGCAGGCGGTGGTTCGACCCCTTCTGAAGAAGCCCTCCCTTGATTCCACAATAATGGACAACTACCGGCCAGTTTCAAACCTCCCGTTTTTGGGCAAGGTAATTGAGCGGGTGGTGGCGTCTCAACTCCAGAGGGTTCTGGATGAAGCGGATTATCTGGATCCCTTTCAGTCTGGCTTCAGGCCGGGCTTTGGGACAGAAACAGCCTTGGTCGCCTTGGTGGATGATCTACGCCGAGGACTGGACAGGGGGAGTGCGTCCCTGTTGGTTCTGCTGGACCTCTCAGCGGCTTTCGACACCATCGACCATGGTGTCCTTCTGGGCCGACTGGCCGAGCTGGGGGTCGGGGACACCGTTCTGCGGTGGTTCCGCTCCTACTTGGCAGATAGGTCCCAGATGGTGGTGCTGGGGGACGCCTGTTCGGCATCCTGGCCCTTGAGGTGTGGGGTGCCGCAGGGTTCTATCCTGTCCCCCATGCTATTTAACATCTACATGAAACCGCTGGGAGAGGTCATCCGGGGATTTGGAGTTGGGTGCTATCAATATGCTGATGACACCCAGCTCCATCTCTCCTTTCCACCTGATTCCAGGGTGGCTGTTGAGGTTCTGGAGCGCTGCCTGGAGGCAGTGGGGACCTGGATGAGGGCTAATAAGCTGAAACTAAACCCGGACAAGACAGAGGTTCTCCTGGTCCAGAAATCCACGATGCAGGTACTAGAGTATCGTCCTGCTCTGAATGGGGTTGCACTCCCTCTGAAGGAGCAGGTCCGCAGCTTGGGGGTCCGCCTGGATCTGCAGCTGCTCCTGGATTCCCAGGTGGCGGCGGTGGCCAGGGGGGCCTTTGCCCAGCTTCGGCTGGTGCGCCAGCTGCAGCTGCGACCGTACTTGGATCGTGCAGACCTGACCACGGTGATCCATGCCACGGTGACATCACGATTAGATTATTGTAACGCGCTCTACGTGGGGCTGCCTTTGAAGACGGTTCGGAAACTGCATTTAGTGCAGAATGCGGCGGCCCGTGTGGTCACTGGAGGTAGGCAGTTCGACTCCGTCGGGCCGCTCCTCCGACGGCTGCACTGGCTGCCGATTCATTTCCGGGCCCAATTCAAAGTGCTGGTTTTGACCTTTAAAGCCCTATACGGCTTGGGGCCAGGATATTTGAGAGACCGCCTACTTCTATATAGTCCGGCTCGTCCCCTTAGGTCATCAGAGAAGGCCCTTTTGCCCAGGGAGGTGCGAGGGGCGGCGGCCAGAAACAGGGCCTTCTCAGTAGTGGCACCTACCTTATGGAATTCCCTCCCCTTTGATCTACGAACTGCTCCCTCCTTGGACACTTTCCGGCGAGGCCTAAAAACCTTCTTGTTTCAAGAAGCCTTCTGAGCCCTTGCCTTTTTTAACATCTCACTGGTATGGGGGGGGGGGTTGCTACTGTTTTTATGCTCGTATTGTGACTGTCGCCATGATCTTTTTAATTGATTTTTAGTTATTGTTTTTATCAATTGTTATTAATTGTTTTTACTGTTTTAAAGTGTGATGTTTTTATATGGTATTTCTTGTATTTCTGTTGTGAGCCGCCTTGGGTCCCTTCGGGGAGAAAGGCGGGATATAAATATTGTAAATAAATAAATAAATAAATTAAAAAGGAGGGCATAGGAAAAAGAGGGAAGGAAGGTAAGTCAGGAGAAGGAAGGAAGTAAAACTGAAGAAAAGGAGGAAAGAGAAGGTAATGTGAGTGTGTGTGAGTAGCAGAAACGACCTCCCAGGGATCTCAAGTGGCAGCCGAGCTGTGCACAGACTGGGCAGCTGCCCATGAGGAGGAAGCCCTGAGTCTGGGGCTGATTGCTCTATTCCCAGAGGAACCCAAGAGGGGGTGTAGAGTGTCCCTGTGACCCAGGAGACCCTTCCCCCCCACCTGCGTGCTCTCAATGACAGGGCACAGGGGGTTGTCATCATGGAGTCCTGAATAATAAATAACAGATCCCTCCTGTTGAAATTACAACCCACCTTTCCCTCTGTAAAGCCACAATCAGTAAACCCCTCTGAGCGCTAGCTTAAAGTATCCATGTGTTTTCTCTGCTAAACCTGCCAACACCATGTCCTTCCACATGCCCTATCCTACGGCCTGAAAAAGGGTGGAGTAGCCACAGCAGGTTACCTGGTATAAGAGTTCCTCACAGTGTAAATGAAAATTAAACATTTCCATGCGGGTAAGTGGAGAAATCAGTGGCAGAGAGCTTTGAAAACAGGGAGAATAAGATCTTCACCCACTTTCTTTCTACAGGCTCTCCTGGTGTGAACTTTCAGAAGCTTCTTGGGTGGATCTCTCTTCTGTTCTCAGCACCAACCAAAATTTAAGAGACCTGAGACTGAACGGCAATAATGTGGGAACTTCTGGGGTGAGGCATCTCAGTGAGGGGCTCAAGCATCCAAACTGCAGGC
Organism: Plestiodon gilberti rubricaudatus; assembly: GCA_026170595.1. Lineage (NCBI taxonomy): Eukaryota > Metazoa > Chordata > Lepidosauria > Squamata > Scincidae > Plestiodon > Plestiodon gilberti. The sequence goes on along the minus strand of JANXHW010000001.1, from coordinate 217,305,538 downwards.
TGCAGAAACTGAGGTACCTTAGAGCTACATTCCTTGCCTGTGGTCTGCTGAAGACATAGCATTCCTGAACTCTTCGCCATGCTTTAAGATTGAGAGTCTGCTGCGTGCTTGTGCATCCCCTTCCTTTGTAGAGTTAACCGTGGTGTAGCATTATATGTGTCCTATTACTAGCTTTTAATCAGAATTTGAAACCAGAATTAAACACAGGTTTGCACACCATGGTTAGCATAGGTACAGACCTGGTTCTATATCATGTAACTGAGGAGAAAGGGAGCGGCAAACGTTTACGCCTGTGGCCTAGTTTTAACCATGGTTATCCATTCTAATAAACGAATTTAAGTTCCATGTGAATGTATTTAGGAGCAGGAAACCTGTACAGGCTTCCCCCGTATGCACAGGGGATATGTTCCTTCTGCTGCCATGGTTGCCTGCAACTGCGAATAGTAGCAAACCCCACTCAAATCCCCCCCCCCCCGTTGTGCTCATGACTCACCTCCTTTCATTTACAAATGCTTTCCAAATGGAAGCCTTTGGGTATAGGAAGCAGACAGCTGAATGCTACACTTGTAGCTGCTAAAGCAGGGGTCGGGGAATGTATTTAGCCCAAATATATATTCGTTTACGCCGATATTACCCCCTTGAACATTAATGTTCAGTTAATATTATTATACGAAAGCATATACGCTACATACTACATATGAATGATTGCGTATCAGTTTCACTCTTAGGCCTTGTCCAGATAACGCGATCATTGCCGTGTTTTACGTGCAAGTGCCAAATATATGTTGTGTCCAGATAGCACGTTTCCAACGCGTTTTAAGTGCACGAGTTTATTTTCGTTTTCAACATGTATTCAACCAGTATTCGAGCCAGTATTCAACATGGAGATGATGAATAAAACAATGTCTAGTCACGCCACACGCGCTGACGGTCGATAAGGTAGAATGCTACAATGACCGACCAAGTTTTACACACGAAAGCTAGAGATTTACTGCCCGCTCCAGCGTAGAGATCCGCCTGCGGAGCGTGTGCTCCTCAGGAGGAGGGTGCCATAAATGCCAAGGAGGCCCATTGGGACCAGGCAGCCCTACACCGGGGGAAGGGAACGAAGTTTCCTGGGGAGGGTTCAGGATCCTGCTGCCGACCCTATGGGCCAGTCGTGGATCCTTACACAGAATTGGACTATTACGCGTGAGCAATAATACGTCGCGAGTGCATGTGGACAGCGCCAATAGAGACCATGTACCTTGCAAATGTGTGAGTTGTAACACACAACTGAAAATTCATCATCTGGACAAGGCAAAAGATTCGCTTCACTTATTACATAATAGGAGTACATTTTTGTACAATTATATTTATATTTATTGAGCCTTCATTATCCCCAAGATTGTCATTTTTACCCCACTTGGGGTAATTTACTCCTGTTCTTTGACCACTGTGCTTTGTTGTTGTTCAGTCGTTAAGTCGTGTCCGACCCTTCGTGATCCCATGAACCATATCCCGCCAGGCCTTCCTGTCCTCCACTATCTTCCTGAGTTCGCTCATTTTCATGTTTGTTGCATCGGTGATGCTGTCTAACCATCTCATCCTTGGCCTTCCCCTTCTCCTTTTGCCTTCAATCTTTCCTAGCATCAGAGTCTTTTCCAGAGAGTCCTCTCTTCGCATTAGGTGGCCAAAATATTTGAGTTTCAGCCTTAGTACCTGTCCTTCCAGGGAACAGTCAGGCTTGATTTCATTTAGAATTGACTGATTTGATCTCCTAGCAGTCCAAGGGACTCTCAGGAGTCTTCTCCAGCACCACAGTTCAAAAGCATCTATTCTTCGGCGCTCAGCCTTCCTTATGGTCCAACTCTCGCAACCATACATTGCTACTGGGAACACCATCGCCCTGACTATGCGAACTTTTGTTGGCATGGTGATATCTCTGCTTTTTATTATGCTGTCTAAGTTTGCCATAGCTTTCCTTCCAAGGAGTAAGCGTCTTTTAATTTCATGGCTGCTGTCTCCGTCTGCAGTGATCTTGGAGCCCAGAAAAGTAAAATCTGTTACTGCTTCCATTTCTGCCCCTTCTATTTGCCAGGAATTGATGGGACCCGATGCCATGATCTTAGTTTTATTAATGTTGAGTTTCAAGCCAACTTTTGCACTCTCCTCTTTCACTCTCATCAAGAGGCTCTTTAGTTCTTCTTCACTTTCTGCCATTAGGGTGGTATCGTCTGCATATCTGAGGTTGTTGATATTTCTCCCGGCAATCTTGATTCCGGCTTGCGATTCATTCAGCCCTGCTTTTCTCATAATGTACTCTGCATATAAGTTAAATAAGCAGGGTGACAATATACAGCCTTGCCGTACTCCCTTCCCAATTTTGAACCAATCAGTTGTTCCATGGCCGGTTCGAACTGTTGCTTCTTGACCCGCATACACGTTTCTCAGGAGACAGGTAAGGTGGTCTGGTACCCCCATCTCTTTAAGAATTTGCCACAGTTTGTTGTGATCCACACAATCAAAGGCTTTTGCGTAGTCAATGAAGCAGAAGTAGGTGTTTTTTTGGAACTCTCGTGCTTTCTCCATGATCCACCGCATATTGGCAATTTGATCTCTAGTTCCTCTTCCTCTTCGAAACCCAGCTTGTACGTCCGGTAGTTCTCGGTCCACGTACTGCTGAAGCCTAGCTTGTAGGATTTTGAGCATAACCTTGCTAGCATGTGAAATGAGTGCAATTGTACGGTAGTTTGAACACTCTTTGGCACTGCCCTTCTTTGGAATTGGAACGTAAACTGACCTTTTCCAATCCTTTGGCCACTGCTGAGTTTTCCAAATTTGTTGGCATATTGAGTGCAGCACTTTCACAGCATCATCATTTAGGATTTTAAGTAGCTCAGCTGGGATATTATCATCTCCACTAGCTTTGTTGTTAGTAATGCTACCTAAGGCCCACTTGACTTCACTCTCTAGGATGTCCGGCTCTGGGTCAGTGACCACACCAGCGTGGTCATCAGGAACATTCAGATCTTTCTTGTATAGTTCTTCTGTGTATTCTTGCCATCTCTTCTTAATCTCTTCTGCTTCTGTTAGGTCCTTGCCTTTTTTGTCCTTTATCATGCCCATCTTTGCACAAAACGTTCCCTTGATATCTCCAATTTTCTTGAACAGATCTCTAGTCCTCCCCATTCTGTTGTTTTCCTCGATTTCCTTGCATTGTTCATTTAAGAAGGCCTTCTTATCTCTCCTTGCTATTCTCTGGAACTCTGCATTCAGTTGTTTATATCTTTCCCTTTCACCCTTGCTTTTTGCATTCCTTCTTTCCACAGCTATTTGTAAAGCCTCATCTGACAGCCACTTTGCTTTCTTGCATTTCTTTTTCTTTGGGGTGGTTTTCGTTGCTGCCTCCTGTACAATGTTACAAACTTCCGTCCATAGTTCTTCAGGCACTCTGTCTACCAGGTCTAATGCCCTAAATCTATTCTTCACCTCCACTGTATACTCATAAGGGATATGGTTTAGGTCATATCTGACTGGTCTAGTGGTGTTCCCTACATTCTTCAGTTTAAGTCTGAATTTTGGAACGCTAAAGGAGGTAGCAGTAAGAACACTAACAGGAAGCAGAGTCTAGCATTCTTGCTATCTGTCTGCTTTCTCAGCTGCCCAAACCTTGTTAGCATTCTCATTCTTGCCACCTCTCGTGCTCCTCTAGCAACTACGAGTCCAGCTTTCAGATGTTTGCTTCACATGGGACTCAGGGATATAGGGGGATGCCTATATGTTGCTTGAAGAGACTATACTTCTAGTTGGGACTATACCCAAATAAGGCATACTAGTGTATGATTGAGCAGGTTCAGGTGTTGGCTCTCCAAATCTGTGTTCTTTAAAAAAGATTCATAGATAAAATGCATAATTCATTGATGAAATAAGCTCTGTTCATAAGCTAGACCCACATTTCTGTATGCATGGGGGGGGGGGAGCATGAGTGCACCAGCAAGCATCAGCCCCTCTACCAACACACTCTCAAGAAGACCTGCCTTCCCTGTGATCGGCATTTGCCTGCAACAACGAATGCTGGACGTGGGGAGAGGTACTCCCCACAACCATTCCAGGGTGGGAGTCATGGGGAGAATTGCTCATTGTTTTTGCAGCCCATAGGGGTGGGTGTTATTTATAAGGGCTCTTGGTCCTAACTTCAGGGCGAGCAGAACAACTCTTACCGGTGGCTGCAATGCAACAACAGCTTTATTGTTTACAAGATGGGGCAGTTGTCCCTGGTGGATACCTTTCCCCAAGGTCTCGGTCCCTAGTGATCACTTCTTGTGGGGTTGCCCCTCACCTCTTCTTCCCCTTTCAGTGGCACCTCAGATTGGCATCTTCTGGCGTCCATTCTCCAATAAGGCACGCCCTCTCCAGGCGGCAAATACCAGTGGCCAGAATTCAAGGCCCGGCCAGTGAGATGTCCCCATTGTCAGTGTCCCTGCTAGGTGTCTTGACTCCGAGGCCTCTCCCAGAATACATACCCAACATACCCGCAGTGGAGTCCTGGCAGGTTGCGGGTCCCAGGAAACTGGGGTCCTGTAGTCGAGATTGGGTTGTAGAGTGGTTAGTACCACTCCGGCGGGGGTTAGCTTCCTCCTCCCCCCTCTCTCTGTCTGCCCTCCTTGCCTTTGTTTTATCCCTCTCTCCTGCCTCCCCATTTTTCCTCGATGGGGCTCAGTTTTGTCTTCTTGGGTGGAGCTGCCCCAGCAGCGAACCCTGCGGCCACTGGCATAACCTTGTCTGCCACCGGCCTGGGACCCAGAAGACTGGGACTGGACAAACTGAGAAATAACATTGGTTGCGATTATTGCTGCAGACAAATCCCGGTCATGGGTTGGTGAGGGCTTCCCAGCTCTACCCACCCATATTGGAATGCATGGCAAATTACACATGAACAGGGCTATAGACTTTCACATATTCAAAAAGAGCCTAGAGAATTTTGCCCAGACCCAAATCGCTGTTACCCCACTCTAGCTCACACCACTCTAGCTCTCCACTCACCATTTCTCTGTTGCTTCACAACTGTATGTTGCACCAGGGCTCCATTTTTGATTGACATGGTGGTTTCTTCAGTTAGAAAAAAGGTGCTGGAGAGGGGACATGATTGAGTTGTATAAAATTTCGCATGGATGGAGAGAGTGGAGAAGATTTTTCCCTCTCACACAACACCAGAACCAGGGGGACATCCATTAAAATTGCGTGGAGGGAGAGTTAGAATGGACAAAAGAAATATTTCTTCATCCAACATGTAATTCATCTGTGGAACTCCTTGCCACAGGATGTGGTGATGGCACCTGGCCTGGATGCCTTTTAAAAGGGAATTGGATAGATTCATGGAGGAAAATCCATCACAAGTTAACAAGCCATAAGCAACCTCCTGGTTTTAGAAGGAGGTTTTCTCTGTATGCCAGATGCAAGGGAGTGGCAACAGGATACAGGTATATTGTCCCGTGCTTCCTGAGGCATCTGGTGGGGCCACTGTCGGATACAGGAAGATACAGGACTAGATGGGCCTTTGGCCTGATCCAGCAGGGCTCTTCTTATGTTCTTATGGAGAAAAGAGTACATTAATGTAAAACCTGTTGCTTTTCTTTTTGTGAATATCTCTTGCAGCCTGTACATGTGCAATCTCATGGGTGGTGCTTGTTGTAGAAATCTTGCCTCTCTTCTCAGCACCAGCCAGAGCCTGACACACCTAAACCTCGATGATATCAAAATAATGGGAGGGCGACAAGTCAGGTTATTGCGTGAAGGGCTGGAACATCCTAACTGCAAGTTGCGGAATCTATCGTAAGAGCTGGATTTTTTCCTCCCTATAATATTTATTGTTGTTTGAGAAGATTATAGCAGTGTTGCATGCTACTTTTTTTCTGCAAAAATGATTGCTTGACTTTTCTTGCAGATAATGAGTTTCCTGTGTTTTTTCCCCACCTAAACAATTCTCACCATTGCATGAGAGAGACAGAGGCTGCCCCTGCAGAAACTGATCTTCTCTTTTTTTACCACCCAAATATTTTTTTCTAGTGCTACCACAGCAAGCAGCGAGATTCCCATTGACAGATATTTTAATACACTTGTGTCAGGGTAAAGAGAGGGGCTTCCAGCAACCAGACACTGATCCAGGGCAGTAGTGCCTAGTGGTTAGCACGTTCACTCCCTTGCTGCTCCCTTCTCTCCCCTGTTTAGCTATACATGGTAGTGAGGAAAGGCCTTGGTAGGCTGAATCCACTGCCACCAGCCCAGGAGATCAGGCTACCCAGAGGGGCTCCCTGGGCAGAACCCCCCTCCTAGAACAGTACAGTACTCCCCCCATATCCGCTGGGGATATGTTCCAGGCCCCTCCGTGGATACATGAAACTGTGAATAAGAGCGAACACCCCCTCCATGGTTTTCTGAGGGGCCCCCGCCCTGCCTCCCCTGCGGGCAGGCATGCTCGCCCCCCCAGCTCTTATTTTTCTTTCAACAAGCTTTGTTTCTTCCTTAAACAAACAGAGAAGCAGCCTCCATTGCAGGGAAGTAGAACAAGACTAAGTCCTAGAGAGGCTCTGCAAGGTTTCTGTTAACCTAGCAGAGCATCTCTAGGACTTAGCCTACTTGCCTGCAATAAGCAGCCAGAGGCTGCTTCTTCTGTTTGTTTAAGGAAGAAATGGAGCTTACTGGGAAAAACGTAACAGCCTGGGGGGGGGGGTCCCCGCGATCCATGGATAACTGAAACCGTGGATACGGGGGCCCACCTGTACTGAACCTCAGGAGTCTCTACTGTGGGGGCAGGGCGGTGCCACAGTACCTTTTTTAGCTTCATCGGGGCCCGCCAACATTTCTTGCCTCTCACACCGCATTCTAAAGGCCCAAAGTGCCTGTAAAAAGGGGGAGAAATGCAACCGAAAGCTACTTCGTTTGCGCGCACAACTGGAAGTAGCTTCCAGTCACATTTCCCCCCCCCCTTTTTACAGGTCCTTTGGGCCTTTAGAATGTGGTGCGAGAGGCAAGAAGTGGTGGTGGTCCCTGGCAAAGCTAAAAAAAATGGTACTGTGGATCCGCCCCTACCCCCAGTGGGAGTCCCTCATTCATGGATTGGTCATCCGCAGATAGTCAAATCGCGGATGTCCAATCTGTGGATAAGAAGGGCCCACTGTATTGTCTATCCCAAATATCTCCATAGATTTTTTTTTAGCTCCATTAATCCAGTGTACACTCTACATGATTGCCCTCTTGTATTTGTTCCATCACAGTTTGTCAGTTGCATAGATTGCCAGTTCTCTTTATCAATTGAATACCTGTTCTTACTCCTGCTCCCTCAAGTTAATGTAAGCAAGCAAAAGCTTCATTTCCCAAGTTGGTTACGAAAATGTATAGAAATAATATATGAAATATTAGCAATCATTTCTAAATAATTAGCAAAGCTCATGATTCTTGGATTCACTCCTAAACTGTTCCCAGAGACGTTAGCGGGATCACTTGTGACAGTGCTCTCCATCAGAGGCGTTTCTACAGTACTGTAAGTTGCACCCCATCCTAGTCCCCATTTACAACCCGGAACAAGGAGGCCCCGCCCCCCTCGCCGTCGGAGCCATTCCGTGCCACGAAGGCAACAGGCAGGAGACTCCCTGCCCGTTGCCTTCGTGGCACGGAATGGCTCCAACAGTGAGGGGGCGGGGCCTCCTCGTTCCAACTTGTACGGGGCACAACTTACAGTACTACCTCTACCATAGAAACGCCTCTGCTCTCCATCTTGCATAGGAGTCACAGTCGCACAATATCTTCAGGGGCTTGTGCAGGAGAACTTCCCAGTGTGGCTGTGCTCAGTATTTCTCACTCTGCAGTCAATCTTATGAGAGTGATCAGAGCATTGCAGAAGTGATGAGTTTGGAGCAGAAGAGCCCCACAGGCAGAATCCTGGTTCTAACAGCGCTGGGTTATACTAGGAACCCATTTCAATGAACATAGAATGTTGTTGAGTATAAGGTGCTTTAGACCAGGGGTTCTCAACCTGTGGTATGCGTACCCCTAGGGGTACGTGAAACACGTGTAGGGGGTATGTGGAGGCCCGCCCCTTATCTTGGTCATCTATAGGTAATTAACGCTTAATTAAAATTTTACTTAGTTTCGTCAGTTTTGGAGCCGGAAAGCTCTGCAGACATCTTCCGCATTCAGGAAGCTCCGAAGCTCCACCTCCGTGACCGCACAGCCAGAGGTCGGAGCAACAGCGTGACCTCTGTTGCTTCCAAGCTGTTGGAGCTTCCAAGCCTCTGCAGCCTTGGTCGGAGCCGGAAAGCTCCGCAGACAACTTCCTCATTCAGGATGCTCCAAAGCTCCGCCTTGGTTGCCGGAGGTTCCCAGCTGCTGCTACCCAGCAGCTCGTCCGAGCTCCCTAGTAGCCTCACAGACTCCCCAGCTTCTTCCATCGCCGGAGCTTTCCTGCTGCAGCAACCCAGCAGCTCGGAGCTTCCCCAGCAGCCTCACAGCCTCATCAGATCTCCTCAGCGGCAGCTTTACCGTTCACTCATAAGGTAATGTTAAAAACTTTAAAATCGCTCCATTTCTCTGCATGGAGGAGGAGGGGGGACCTTGGGATTAAAAGTTCTCCGTCTTTCTGTGTTTAAAATCTCTCCGTTTTTAAAATCACTGGAGGTGCTGTCTGTGTCTGAAGAGGTGTTCCTTTCTGTGTTTTAACTCACTCCGTTTCTCTGTGTCTGCCTGGAGGAGGGGGGGGGCCTTGGGCTTTGTGATCTGTGAAGCTGCATTGATATTTTGGACTGCAGTGATCTGTGAGTGCTCTATGTGTCTGCTTTACCTTGCTTTGCCTGTGGTATGTGGGGCTGCAGTGATCTGTGAGTGCTCTCTGTGAGGGGCTGCCTGATGTGCAGTTTTTGTGTCTGAATGGGTGTTTCTGTGTCTGCTTTGCCTTGCTTTGATCTGTGTGTTGTGTCCTCATACTCATGTGCTTGGCAGAATATCAAGGTCTCCTCCTATTTTGTCTCTGTAGCGAGAGTGGAATTTCCCAACAATAAGCTTTCCCCATTTTTTTTTTTTGCCCTGCAGTTCCACAGTAGAGAAATGGCTATTGTCTCCCCCTTCTAAAAGGCCAAGATTGGCCTCTGACAGCAGTGGCTCTGGAACAGGGAGTGAATCCGAGGAGGCAACATCTTCTCCCTCCATGAGTGCTAGGAAAGAAAAGTTGCGGAAATATAACCCTGCATATTTAAAGTTTGGGTTTACGTGTACTGGCTCGGAAAGTGACGCTATTCCTCAGTGTGTGATTTGTTTTGAGACACTTTCAAATGGCTGCATGAAACCATCACTCCTTAAGCGCAACAAAGCATGACACTCTGCAATACAAGTCCCTGGAATTTTTCCAAACGAAAGAACGTGAGTTGAAGGCAAGCAAGGGAAAAATATCTTCCTTTTCAACTGTTAATGAGAGGGTACTTGAGGCATCTTTCAAGGCCAGCTTAAGAATAGCACAGACTGGAAAGTCTCACAACATTGGGGAAAGATTAGTTTTGCCAGCTGCTAAGGGCATGGCTGCCTCATTAATGGGAGAATCATTTGCCAGGCAGTATGATGTGGTATTCCTGTCTGACAGCTCTGTTTCTTGGAGAATTTCAGCAATGGCAGACATTGTCAAGGAGCAAGTGCTTCAGAAGGTGAAGCAAAGCAAGTATTTTGCACTACAGATTGATGAATCTACTGATGTTGCAAGCTTTGCTCAGCTTATGTACGTTGTTAGATTTGAGGATCAAGACAGTGCCTCTGAAGAGTTCTTATTTTGTGAACCAATGACTGCACATACAACCTCTTCAGACATTTTCACAATAGTTAATGACTTCATGAACAGAAACAATATTGATTGGAGTACATGTGTGGGGGTTTGCACTGATGGTGCATGTGCAATGACTGGAAAACATAGTGGTGTGGTTACAAAGATAAAGGAAGTTACCCCAGAATCTCAATTCACCCACTGTAGCGTATACAGAGAACATCTGGTTGCCAGAAATATGTCACCAGCACTAAAAAATGTTCTGGATGAGGCAGTGAAAGTAGTGAATTTCATTAAAGCTCGTGGACTGAGAACAAGACTGTTTGCACTGTTCTGTGACTAAATGGGAAGCGCTCACAGAACGTTACTGTACCACACAGAGGTGAGGTGGCTCTCAGTAGCGGCTCCATGCCCCCCGGTGGGTGGGGGCCGCTGCCTCCATGCCTCACCCCCACGGCCGCCACACGCCCCGCCCCTGGGGCGTGTGACGGCAGTGTAGCACGCTGCCGCGCGCGCAGAAACACCCCCCGGCGCTTTTTGGCTCTTTTTTGGAGCGAAATGGCACCAGGGAGGGCCGAAACGCAGCCGTTCTCAGCTGCGAGGAGGAAGTGACGGGGTGCCAGAGGCTGCGCGGAGGCGGCGTGGCAACAGATCCACCGGTAAGCGCCACCCTCCGTGACCCGCGCCTTGGGGCCCACTGCCTCAACCGCCCCCAGTGCCACGACACCTCTCAAGGGGAAATGTGCTAGTAAGGGCGTTTGAGCTCAGGCATGAAGTGCAGATGTTTTTGGGAGAGCAGAAAGAGAGGAGTGGACTTCGTGACAGAATTTTAGATGTGTTGCGGCTGTGCAGATTTGCATACCTAGCTGAAATTTTCAGCTTGCTGAACCACTTCAACAAAGCATTGCAAGGAGCCAACATCACTCCTTTCCTTGTTCAAGATAAGGTTGAGGCAATGAAACGGAAACTGCAGCATGCAGAGAGAGAGAGGCTGAAAAAGGCAATGTGCCTCTCTTTCAACTCCTCCTCGGCTTTATACAGGAGAATGAACTCGAACCTGACCCTGAACTGATGGAAGACATAAGAAACCACTGTCAGAACTTGGTTGATGACTTCACAGCATACTTCACAGAAAATCTGCACTACTATGACTGGAGCAGGGATCCATTCCTTGAGAGAGATCATTTGCCAGACTTTCCAACAACTCAAGAAAAAGAGCAGCTCATTGAACTGACCTGTGACACTGAGCCAGTGCCGTAACTAGGGTGGAGCACGTGGTTCAGTTGAACCAGGCGCCCACCGCTGCAGGGGCGCGCGCCGGACGCAAGAGTCAGGGAAATTAAGGAGGGGGCAGGCGGGGACGGACTGTCACTCACTTCTGTGCTGCGCGGAGAAAAGGAGTCCGTCCGTGTCCGCTCCGACGAGAGGAGGAGAATTGAAGGAGGGGGAAGCAGACGTCATTTCCTATGCGCCGGCCTGCTGCGCTGCTGGCTGCAGCGTGGCCGGCGCTTTTAACTGGAGCGGCGTTTTGAATGGAGCGGAGCCTGGAGGTAAGCCGTCCGGGTCTGCGCGGGGTGTGTGTGTCCGGTGCAGGGTCCCACCGGGTCGCCCCCACCCCAGGAGCGCGGCGCCCACCCCCGGAACGCGGCGCCCACCCCCCCGGAGCGGCGCGCGGCCTATTGGCCGCGCAGATTTTTAAAGTCTAGAGGGGCGCCAATTCCATCCTTGAACTGGGTGCCAACGGACCTAGCTACGCCTCTGCGTGACTGAGCTAACAACCATCTTCTCAACAATTCCTCTTTTTAATTTTTGAATCAAAGCACGCAGCAGCTACCCTGCCATTGCTGACCGGGCCATCAAGTTCTCGGTGCCATTTTCCACAACGTACTTGTGTGAGCAAGGATTCTCTGCACTTGTGTATCCAGGTTCAAATCCCTGCTCAGCCACGAAGCTTCCTGGGTGACCTTGGGCCAGTCACTGTCTCTCAGCCCCACCTACCTCACAGGGTTGTTGTGAGGACAAAAGGAGGGAAGGAAACATGTACACCACTCTGAGCTCCTTGGAGGAAGGGCGGTATAAAAATGTGAAAAATAAATAAATATAAAAGACAAGTTCCGAAATAGGCTGCACGTGGAGTCTGACCTGAGGCTTAAACTGCACCAGACTCAGCCTGACATCCCAAAACTGGTGCACATGATGCAGGCTCAACCTTCTCATTGCATTTAGTCTCATTTAAACTTCAAATTAAAGTGTACATGTATGTTTGTATATGCACGAATAAAACCATTTTAGAAATTGTAAAAGTGGCGCTCGCTTTTAAAATTACTTATGTAAATTAGCTAATTAATTATGCTAATTAGCAGGGGGTACTCCAAATAATTTGACCCTCATAGGGGGTACTCGGGCCTCCAAAGGTTGAGAACCCCTGCTTTAGAACAACTGCAGTTCCCAACCTGGTACAGTATGCAGGGACAGAACTAATTCTTTGCTTTCTCTGATTTGCACCACAGCATTTGCACGTTAACAGCAACCGAAGAAATACGTCAAGAATTAGGTGCTGTGAAAAACACCAAACCTGACCTTAACATTGAATACCTGTAGAATGAATTGGAGCCAGTGCATTGGGTTCTCCAGCCTTTTTGAACGAATCTTCTTTTTAACCCCAAGTATTTGCAATGAGCTTCTCCTGACTAGCAAGACAACTGCAGTGGAAAGTGTTGGCAGGCCACTGTAACTGGCAGTGCAACCTACCCTTTAAAGGTGATTTAAATCCCCTTTCCCTTCCAGAGCCTCCCATTCTGCCCTCCCCCACATGGCTGCACCAAATCTGGTTCTGGTGAAACTTGGATTTGTGACATGATGTTGCATTTGAATCAAAATACCAAACCATGAAATGGTCTCTCTTGAAATCAGTATAATTTCCTGAAAAAAGAAATAGAAGCCAAATCCTGATTTCTGACTCTTTTAAATAGTTGGGAAATGTTGCTGGCAATGGTTGCTAGAAAAGGGCCTTAGCCTGAGCTGCACTTTGGCTCCAGCTCCTACAGTGTGGCAAAGATAACACAATGGACAAAACTTGGGCAATGTGCCAGAGCTGTCAGCATTTGAACACAGACCTTCAGACCTGCACCTCCTGTGTGACCTCCACACTTGCCCTGCAGAACTTCCCAGCTGGGAGGCAGAAGGGAAAGAAGCCACAGAATTCTCCCCTCCAGGCTCCAACATGACCCCATCTCATGGTTCTCCATCGACACTTCCTGGATTTGCGACGACATCCTGCTCAGGCCTGGCATAGCTACTCTGAGCTGGTCTGTTTGGCAACTTTGCCTTTTATTTTATTGTTTTGTAGATCTATATCCCATCTTTCCATTTTACAAAATGACTTGAGGCTGCTGACAAAGACTAAAGGCACAGTGAAAACAGTAAAACAAGAAGTTGTGTAAAGAATGCCCCCCCATGTTTGCCAATTGTTTTTTGATATTTCTACACACCCCCCCCCCTTTAGGATGCTGTAGCATCCTCAAATGACTGCCTGACATCAAAGATACAGGAGCCATTTCCCTGGGATGCTCCTCTGAGATGCTCTCTTAAGTAGCTACCTGGCTCCCCCTGCTGGATGTTACTAGTCAAGCTCTCTCTTCCTGGCTTCCAGGCATTTTTCACCAGCCTGTTTGCTGTACTTCTCTTCACCCTTTCCCCATTTTGATTAATTCCTTTTTCTATCTGGCTTTGAATAAACTGGTTATGTTTTTACTCCTGCCTTCTTAGTCTGTGTTTACTGCCAAGTGGGTTGTCCTGTCTGATTGCTCGTCGTGAGCACTGCGGTGATTGGGTTTTAAATGAGACCCGCTCAGTTCTGTGCTCTTTGGGGCAGGGAGGTCAATAGGACAATCCAGCCACACCACATCGCAAGTGGTGGCCTCTTTGCGTGGCTCTGCCCATGGCAGGGGCAGGACTGAACAGAACAGCACTTCACTAGCTGATCCTTCCCGTTCTGGGCTTGGTGATGCTGCTGCACCCATGCCACCCACCCTCGGGCTGATCTGAGGTTAGCTGGTTGCCTTTGGGATCAGGAAGGGATTTTTTTTGTCTTTCCCTTAATTGGCCATTGGTGGAAGGTAGTTTTGCCTACCCCAGACTAGCTTTTATGTCATGGTTTAGGTGGTCATTTCCGGCAGGTATAGTGGGCGGCTGGGATTAGGAGTAGGGATCCGGTGTGCATCCTAAGGTATGCAAGGGTCAGAGGGGAATCCAGCACTGATCTCCAGATGCTGCCTGGCTCAGGTATGCTGGGTGGCAGCCGCTTTTCCCTTTAAGTTGCACAGCTGTGTAGCTCAAAGCTCTGGAAAGCCAAGCTGCACACAGCTCAGAGCTCCCAGGAGTCCAGCAATTGCAAGTGATGTCATCGCCATGCATCCCGAAATGGTGCCAAGCCACTGTGCAGCAGCCCAAGGGGTCTGTGTCGCAGCATGGATCCCTAAGAGGGAATATTGCTGGCAGCCCTTAAGGCCGGAATTGCAAAGTCCGTCCTAAATGCTTTTGGCCTTGGGATGAGCTGAGTAAGTTGGCTGCCTTGACCCCCTTTCCGGCGGTTGGTGGGGAAAACCAGGGGCTGGTGTGAGCTTTGAGAGCACATGCCCAGCTGTGGTGGAAATACGGGCACCATGTCCTGAAGTACTGACAAAAAGTCAGAATTGAACAGGTAGTTGATCATCTTGTGCTTTACAGGTTGTGGAACTGCAAGTTCACCGCAGCTTCCTGCGAGGATCTCTGCTCTGCTCTCAGCACCAGTTGGAATCTGAAGGAGCTGCTGCTGGGGGGGAACGAACTGGGAGACGCAGGAGTCCGGCTGCTGTGCGAGGGGCTCAGACACCCAAACTGCAGGCTGAAGAAAATAGGGTGCGTAGGAGCCGGCTGCCTGCTTCGGTTTCTGTTCAGGAATGATCGTTTTCGTTTTCTCTGACGAATGCAATTCTCGGGGCAGTCGTGTCCTTACTTTGACAAGGGAAGTTTAGCAGAAGGCAGAGGAATAGAAGGGCATGTCGCTGAATTCAAGGCATGTGTGGCCTTGGGGGCAAAGGGAAGCCGCCTGCTCAGGAAGTTATTCATGTGAATATGGGCTTGTGTGAAGTGCTTGTTTGTGGGCTGCAGGGGTGGGGCAGGGGTGGGGCAGATAGGAAGGAGAGAGAGACGTGAAAATGAAACTAAATCTTCATACACACAGCAAACAGTTTCCTCAATTTGTTCACAAGCCCAGCTAACAACGACCCTTACGCTCCATTTTTCATTGCAGGAAGGTGAGTCCAGCACACATACTGAACGACAAAATTTGTCTAAATCCTTTTCAGCAGTGCTTTATCATAGTATGTTTATGTCTTTTTGTTTTCTTTGGCTCCTTTTCCAAACTGCAGTGAGCGGGGGAGGGGGAGAAATGCTTTCAACATGCTTGCAGTGTGTTTAAAGACATAAAAGAGCAACTAATAAGACATAAAAGAGGACTAATAAGATGGATTCAAACATGGCATTTTCAAGAAGAAAGAGCCCTCCAAAGTTGTAAGTTTACTTCATGTAAATTCAGAATGATGTGGCTTCCATCAGGTTTCTTTCTTTTGAGATTTTGAGCTGGCATTTTGAAAAACTGCCTGTAGCAGGAAGTGGGGCCAAGTGACAATGGCCTTGGTGTGCTGGGCTGCTTCTGTGGCGGTTGCAGTCTGGTGGAGTTTGGCAGGGCGTGCATTGGACTCGGCACCTGGCGGGATGCTGGCTTGGGTGGCCCTTGGCCAGACCCAGCAAGGCAGGGGTTACCTGAACAAATGACAGTGGTGCTTTCCGTTCTGCTAAACTTGATATGGAATGACTTGTTTTACTGTGGGAGTAAAATTACACACCTTGGCGTAGCTACCGCAGGGCAGAAGGGGCAGACCGCCTTTTGGCAGAACGCT
This sequence comes from Plestiodon gilberti rubricaudatus, assembly GCA_026170595.1. Classification (NCBI taxonomy): domain Eukaryota; kingdom Metazoa; phylum Chordata; class Lepidosauria; order Squamata; family Scincidae; genus Plestiodon; species Plestiodon gilberti. Next base: position 217,289,812 of record JANXHW010000001.1, on the reverse strand, counting down.
GAAAAACTGGGGGGGGGGGCAGTGTCCAGGAGGCAGATGACCTGTGGGGCTTCCTCCCTGCTCCCCTGCTCGGTGAAGGGGGGGTGACTGAGTTAAAAGACAGAAAAAGCTTGAAGAAATCCTTAAACACTCACCAACACAAGAAAGGGGATAGAAACAGACACTCGGCGTACAGCCCGTGTGACTGCGGGAGACAAAGACACAGAAAAATAGAGGGCTTGGTGGGTCCTGGGTGAGGGGTCTGTGCCTCTGACGTAGATCAGCTTTCCTTTTCTCTGAAGCTGGGGCTTCTGGTTCCAGAGGAGGGGCCAGGCCATTTTTGACACAGGGCCCAACCCTTGGAGCCCCCCTCCGTAAAGCGCGCGGCCATAACCATTTATGCCCCCCACGGCGCGGCCATAAGACTGCGCCGCAAAAATCCGTTTGGAAGCCTCCTTGTCCACTTTGTACCTCCAGTCTCCATTTCCTGCAGCACACATGATGAGGCATTCATAAGAGTATCTCCAGAGTATCTCCAGAGTATCAGAGTATCATTCAGTATCTCCAGAGAATTATTTTCCTCTTAAGCCCCTATCTCTTCACATTTCATTCTTATACCACTGGCTTTACCTTTAACTCTTTCTCCTTTATTCCCCGCCCCCCCCCCCCAGCCATATCTGAACATCCTGGTTACCAAAGCAACAAAACATCTCATGAATGCAGTTCACAACCACTGACCCTTTTGAAACACAACAGTCACTCAGAAATGCGCACTTAATCCCTAAAGCAGGAGGTGTGGGGGTGGATGTCTAACTTGCCTCGAAGTCTCACCATCGAAGTTGGAAGTTCTGCTCCTAGGATCTGTGCGTTTTAGACTGCACATCCTCAGAGGCACTTAACTACCTTCAACAGCCGAAATGCCCTGGGAAAGCAGGCTCCAGAGTACAGAGTGGCAGCAAAAACTACAGTTCCCAGCATACGCTACAGCAGCCATTTGGAAAGCAAGGAGGCCAATACGTTGCAGAGTTATGGAGGTTTAAAACACTCAGCCCTGCAGACAAGCACAGAACATCAGGAGAGCAGAAGGCCACAGAGCGCATCTGTACAGCAGCATGGCTAGCTAGTGCATTCCCGTTCCTCCTTTCTACCCAGGGACAGGCTGGATGCCTGAACTAGGCCACTTTCTGTCTGAATATACTATGTTAACCTTCTATTTTTTTTATTTCAGATTAGGTATGCCTAATGTCTCGTTCTGAGCATGGAGAAAAGTGTGAGAGAAATCCTTTATGATGCTCTGAGAGATCTCACCGAAGAACAGTTTAAACGTTTTAAATGGACGCTACGGGGCTATGATGAAGGACACGGGACTATCCCCTGGGGTGAGCTGGAGAAGGCTGATAGAGGGGATGTTGTAGATCTCCTGTACGGCTGCTATGGTGAAGATAATGCCTGCATCTCTGTATTGAAATCTGTCCTTGAAAGGATCAATGCCAGAAGTGTTGCGATGAGAGGTAAGAAGCCACAGGAGAAGGATCTGTTTTCTTTTCCCCTCATGTTTAAGAAGAGCACCTCCACGGGGTGACAAATACATTCCTTTCTGCCATGCCAGCAGAGCCCTCGCAGGAGCACCCTGAGCATCCATGGAAGCCCCAACACAGCCTGTGTTATCCATGGAGTGGCATCCTGACATCAGTGCATGATCAGTGCAATATCCAAGGACTTAGTCACCACATCTACCCAGCCAGAGAAGCGCTGCCAGGATAAACCAAGCCGAGAGTAGGGGCAGCTGCAAGGCATTTGTGTTTGAGAGCCCAACAGGTCTGGGAAGGGGGATAGGATGTGGCGGAGGAGGCCTCTGCTGATCCCTCCCCCTTCCGGGGCCCAATCCTCCTATCCCACCCTCCCCAGAATGCCCCTTTCTGCCCTCCCTCCACCCCTCCACCACCTGGCGAGGACCTAACTCTTTGTTGCAGCACTGCTGTTTTCTATGGTGCCAGAGGAGTGGCGCAAGCCTCTCTGCCGGCACCACTTACTCTCCGGGTGCATTCTTTAGCAATGTCCAAACGTGCAGCAGGGATTTCATCTCTGTTATCACCACCAGCACTACAACAAATTTTACTGCCTCACAGCGCCTTACAGTCATACACCTTCTTAAAAATGGTACCTGAAATGGTCCTAAGACATATCCAGTAAGATAGGAAATGCTGCCTGGAAGACATGATCTCTCAACCAACGATCTGCTGGCCTAGTGCTGAGGCCCCTTAGGAGCGGGGCACAATTTGGCCAAATTGGCCTAAAGCTGGCCCAGTGGCCCTGACTACAGTATTGACTGAACTGGCCCATGGACTTAAAGATGACATTGTAACAGTGTCCCTTTCTGAGTAGCTTTTGTATTTGGGGTGAGGAGGATCTCTCTAGTTAAAAAATCAAAACCAAAACTTATGTTCAGCTTCAGACTGGAAGATGTCATAAACCAGGGTCTCTCAACCTGTGGTTTGCGTACCCCCAGGGGTATGCAGACCGCAGGTTGGGGGGGTACACGGGCTGCTGCCCATTATCTGCTGCTGCGATCAGCAGCTACAGGCCTCCTGATGTCCCCCAAAGCTCCCCCTTACCTGTTCTCCTGGCCATTGCCATCTTGGATCTCATGAAATCTTGTGAGATCCAAGATGGCGACGGCCGGGAGAACAGGTAAGGGGGAGCTTCGGGGGTATCGTGAGACCTGAAAACATTTTTACTGGGTTGTGGCGCGGTCGGACGGGTCCTCCCACCCATGCCGCAACCCAGAGGGAAAGGCTACAGCCCTGTTGAATCGGCAGGGCTGTAACTGTTCCCTCTGGGTTGTGGCGCAGGTGGGAGGACTTGCCCGCCCGTGCCACAACCCGGTAAAAGTACATTTGAAGGGGGGTTCGTGGGGGTACACGGGGGGCCAACTTCTGGGGGGTACACAGGGCGACTGGAGGCCCGAATTATGGTACGTGGGCCTCAAAAGGTTGAGAACCCCTGTCATAAACAATTCTTAGATTAGGATCTACCTGAATACTTGTCAGTAGTGGGCTGGAAAATGGATCCCTAACAGTGAAATCTAAAAAAGTTTATATGACTCATGAACCTGTGCCACAGTCCAGAAATGCATTTTCAGGATTTTTCTTTTCTTTTCAGTTTTGGATCGGACTCCAACACCAAGAGCAACAGCTGAAGGTACAGTAGGTAGCATACTAATACTGTATATGCTAATGTATCTAACCATCGATTTCTTAAGATCCCATCCCCTTGCCACGAGATTGTAGCTACACACACACACACACACACACACACACACACACACACACACACACACACACACACACACACACACACACACAGGGAAAATGGCAGTTTCTGGTTATTTTCTGAACTCCGGAAGTTTTTCAACATTGGAAACTTCAAGAACAACCCCACCCCAAGAGAGAAGAAAGGCCCCGGGCATCTGCTTTCAGGGAGAGGGAGAGAGAGAAAGAGAGAGAGAGAGTCTGGATTCCAAGACAGGTGTCTCTATGCTCTAGAAAATCCTACTGATGTGAAAAGAAAAGAACTTTCAATTTTATTTTCACAATTCATATAGGAAATATTTTGAACAGCACTTCATAGCTGTTGCTTCAAAGAGGGGGGAGAAGAAGAGAGAAAGAGGGGGGAGAAGAGCTGGCATAACACTGAGGAGAGTCCTCGGGCAGGTCCAGGCCGGGAAGAGGGGAGAGTATGCGCAATAGCTGCTGAGATCCTCTCCCTCTCACCCTGCTCACCCCCAATCCTCTAAACTCCCCCCAACTTTCCAGTCATCACGGAGGACAGAGGAGATTCTTTGGACTTGTGGCATCTGCATGTGGCCTCCAGGTGTTCCTAGCCCACAGCACAGTGGAGTGGCTTTCATGACATCAGCCTGGGACCAACAGTGGCAGATAGCGAGATCCGCTACTGTAAGGACCACATTGCGTTGGGACGGGAAGGTCCTTGAAGTTGCTTGTTTTTTGAAATGGAACTTTACTGAATTGCAGGGAGGTTTTTTTTTGTTTTTTTTAGCATAACAAAACCATGGGGAAGTTAACTTTTGTGTTTAAGCTATTGAAAGCAAATCACACATTCTCCCAGGAATCTTTGCAACAAGTCTAATGTTGATCATATTTTATACCCATATTATTCCCATTTTATCATTGCCCAGTAATTTAAAGACAGTACCAGTTAGAAGCCTTACACAGACACTACTCATGTGAAACTAAAATGGAGGAGGACTGGTGAGCCCAGCCGATGTAGCCCCAGAGTTTTCAGCATTTGTCTGCAGCGATGAATGATGAAAACAGGGAGAGTTTGAATATGCCTCATTAATGCCCCCATCCCCTGCCACTTGCACTGATGCAGCCACGCCATGGAGGTGCGTGCTGCATCCTATGGGGGCGATGAACAAGAGGCCTACTGGGGAAAGGGAACTTTTGTTCCCTTACCACCGGGTAAGGGCCCTGTCGTCGTATGGGTCTACTCAGACCTGCACCAGCTCCTTGGCTGGTGTAAGTCCAAGCAGACCCAGGGAGGTGTGTGGAGGGCGATCAGAGGACATCGGAAATTTGCAGTTCCACTGCTGCCAATATCTGCCCCCTCCCCCAACATGCCTCCTGGCAATACGATCCCTGCCTGATCCTCCCTGTCCCTGCCCACCTCTTGTGCCGGCTCACCTGCTCCGGAGCTGGTTGCCAACCAGCCAGCTTTGTAGCAGCAGCTTGGAAATGACTGCCAGCAACACACTCTGCACTTCGTCACAGGCCACTTGATGAGAGCAGGACTGAGTCCTGCTGCCCTACCTTGGGGGATAGAATTGGTCTGTAACTGTGCAAATTCATGTACATTTTACCTGAATTGTAATAGTTTGTATCTATTTCGTGAAGGTAATATGTATATTTTTTTAATGAAAATGTTCAATGAAAAGTAAAAAAGTAAGTATACAAAGAAGTAAAATAAAAAGATAGTCTCCTAGTTAAACTATACAACATGTACAGATTAAAAAATGTAGATGTTTCTCTGACATTGCTAAACACTATATCGATGTCCCTCTTGTAGATTATAGATTGGAATATATGGATTACATTAAAGAAACATTTAAAACCATGAGAGACCAGAATTCTCTTCTTGGTGAATATGTGCTTCTAAAGGACCGATATTCCAAGCTAATCATCTTAGATCATCACCGGCCTGAAAAGGAGAGAGAACATGAAATCATGACTTCAGGGTCACAGCATGATCAAATCATGAAGAACAGAGACAGTTGTTCTATTTCGATTCAAACGCTATTTCAACCTGATGGAAGTGGACTCATTCCAGACATAGTTGTGCTGCAGGGGGCTGCAGGTATTGGGAAAACAATGACAGCAAGAAAAATCCTGTTGGATTGGGCCTATGGAGAACTTTATCCAGATCTGTTTGATTACGTTTTCTATATTCATTGTAGAGGAATGAATCTCGGTACAGAAGAGAAGAGTCTTGCAGACATGATTTTAACACAAGGGGCCAAGAAAGATGCAATTAAAGGGATGCTGAGGAATCCCCAGAAGCTCCTGTTCGTAGTTGATGGGTTTGATGAATTAAGGTTTTCCATTGACCAACCTGAAGATTGCCTTTGCAGTGATCCCTGGACGAAGGCATCCATGAGTGTCCTCTTGAGCAATTTATTTAGGAAAAAAGTACTTCCGAAATGTCACTTAGTAATCACAACGAGACCAACGGCTCTGGAGAAACTCCGTCTGCTCTTGGGGAGATCACGTTACGCTGAGATCCTGGGATTTTCACCAGAGGACAGGAGGGAATATTTCCATAGATTCTTTCAAAATAAAGACCAAGCAGAAAAAGCTCTCCAAGTTGTCCAACTAAACGAGACGCTCTTCACCATGTGCTTTGTTCCCATCATATGTTGGATTATCTGCACTGTCATGAAGCAACAGTTGGATAGAGGCGAGGATCTTCTGCAGACCTCAAATACAGTCACTGCCGTCTATATGCTTTACCTCTCCAGTTTGTTCAAGCCACCCAAAAGCCATGGAAAGGAACTTTTGCGGACAAACCTGAGAGGCCTGTGCTCTTTGGCTGCTGATGGAATCCGGAAACGGGAGATCCTGTTTTGGGAAGAAGAAATACAGAAGTATGGATTAGATCAGGAAGACTCCCTCCCCCTCTTTCTGAATGAGAACATTTTCAAAAGGGACATTGAATGTATTTGTGCCTACAGCTTCATTCACTTAAGCTTTCAGGAGTTTTTTGCTGCTTTGTCTTATGTACTGGAAGAAGGAGAAGATGACTTGCACATTGAGAAGCCTAATCGCGATGTGGAAACATTGCTAGAAAGCTACAGGACCTCCAGACGTGACTTAGCACTAACAGTGCGCTTCCTGTTTGGTCTTTTAAATGAAGAAAAAAGAATGAGGGACTTGAAAGAAAAGTTTGGATGGAAAATTTCACCTAAAGTGAAAGACCTGTTGTTGCAGTGGGTGAAAAACACGACAGAAACAAAAATTTCAAGTCGCTCAAGTATACCTGAGCTATTTGGATTGTTGTATGAGATCCAAGAAGTTGATTTTGTGAAAGGTTCACTGGATCCTGTCACTGAAGTACAATTATACACCTCTTTTACTGATATGGATATAGTGAACCTGACATTTTGTTTAAAGAATTGCCATGATTTGGAAGTACTGAATCTGCAACAACTTATGTTCAGCAGCAAGTAAGTTAGCAGTAGTTTGATATCAGGGAAACTGCTATTGGCATCAGCCTAGAAATGAGCCGGGGTAAGGATCCAAGGCAAGCCCCATTGCCTTGCTTTCAGTAACTGTAGCACTAATAAATGTTCATATAGAAAGAGCCAAGAAGTTGATGGGAACTGGGAGGGCAACAGACCACAGCATGAGAAACCAAGAAAACAACTATCGGGGAAAGGGACTCCCAGGGGTGGGGAAGCCACGGACTTAAGGCTGCATGCGGCCTTTTGGAGTTTTCTTTGCGGCCTCATCATATATTTCATATTGTTTGTTTACACAAACTTTTGTCCCGTCCCTGTGGGCTTCAACCTTACCCCTCTTTCTTAACTATACTAAACAACATTTCCTAGAATACTTAACGCCTTAACCCTTTAACTGCTAATGCCTGCACGCCGCTGCCCACCACAGTGTGCTGACTCAATGGTCCCGGCGTGTATGAAATTTAATCATGATACTTACAGCACGTTTCAACTCACTTTCAACAAGCACAGTAACCCGGAAACGGTTTTATCCCTGTGGGCGACAGTGCAGTGCCATCCCTGTGGGCGACAGTGCAGTACCAGCGACAGCAGGCTGCACAGTCAGTCAGTTTAATAGTCAGTCAGCGAGGACTACTCCAGGAAAGACGGTAATATGCGCAGAGGCGTAGCCAGCCTCTGCTGGGGGGGCGGATGGCTTGGCACCCCCCCCCCATGATGTGGCAACCCCCTACATGACATCACATGTGATATCACAAGCCCTGTGCCACCACCAAAGTGCCATAGCAGGGTGTGTGCATGCAACAGCAACCTGTCAGACTGCGGCTGGGGGCTCACACGCTCCTCCAGGAGCAGGGGGATGGCCTGTTTTTACTGTGTGTGGGGGGGTGCAGCATGCACGGGCCACGGCAGCACGAAACATACACGAGCTGCTGCTGCCTCCCCCGAATTGCCACCCAATCCGTGACTCGTTGCGCCCCCATCCGCGTGTCGCCCCCAATGCCTGTGGGCCCACCGCCCCCTCACCCCCCTAACGACGCCTCTGAATATGCGACCTGTTTACTATCTCCAAAATTAAAAGTGGCCTTCCATGGTAAAATGGTTCCCTACCCCTGGCCTAGTGCATGCACCCTACTAGATCCCCACTTTCACTTTACTGTAGCAGCAGCAGCTGAATGGGGAAAATACCTTGGTAGCTTGTATCTGCCTCCAGCATCCTAGGCTACAGAGACTGTGCAGAGGAGAATCATCTGGAAAAAAATCCCCTCCCAGAAATGCACTTGAGTTCTTCTTAAAAATCAAACCCATAATAGTGTCGGCAAGGTGAAGAGATGCGAGAATCCCCTGAATTATCCATGAATATGGACCAGGCAGATAAAGTGTCAGGATGCAACTAGTTTATTGACACTGAGTTTTTTATTCTGGGTAGTGAAGTCCAGAAGGGATTGTGAAGAGCTCCAGAAGGATCTGTCCAAACTGGGAGAATGGGCAGCAAAATGACAGATGCATCTCAATGTAAGTAAGTGTAAAGTGATGCACATTGGGGCAAGAAATCAGACTTTCACATATACGATGATGGGTTCTGAGCTGTCTGTGACGGATCAGGAGAGAGATCCTGGAGTTGTGGTGGAAGCTCAATGAAGGTGTTGACCCAGCATGCGGTGGCAGTGAAGGTCAGTTCCATGCTTGGGATGTTTAAAAAAGGGATTGAGAATATAAAAGCCAATATTATTATGTTATTGTACAAATCAGTGGTGAGGCCACATCTGCAGTATTGTGTCCAGTTCTGGTGACCACAGCTAAAAAAACAACGATATAGCGGAACTGGAAAAAGTGCAGAAGAAGTTTATCAAAATGATTAGTGGGATGGGGCACCTCCTTTACAAGGAAAGGCTGCAGCATTTGGGGCCTTTCAGTCTAGAAAGAAGGTGCCTGAATGGTGGACACATGATTGAGACAGATGATATTATGCATGGGGTAGATACAGTGGATAAGTTCTTTTTCCTTTTAGGCAACAACAGAACCAGGGGACATCCACTAAAATTTCTTGCCCCAATTTGCATCACTTTACACTTACTTAGTGGAAAACACTAACTTGTCCACCTTGCTGTTGATCTCCAACTCCAGGTCGTTTATGAACAAGTTGAAAAGCACCGGTCCCAAGACCGATCCTTGCGTCACACTACTTTTCACCTCTCTCCATTCTGAAAATTGCCCATTTACATCCACTCTATGTTTCCTGGTGGACCTGACCTCTTATTCTCTGACTGTGGAGTTCTCTCAGGAGCTTTTGCTGAGGGACTGTGTCAAACACCTTCTGAAAGTCCAGATATATAATATGGGTGCACCCACATCCAATGCCTGTTGACATTTTCAAACAATTCTCTAAGATTTGTGAGGCATGACTTACCCCTGTAGAAGCCATTCCGAGTCTCCCTCAGCAACACTTTCCACCATCTTACCTGGAACAGATGTTAGGCTGACCAGCCTGTAATTTCCCGGGTCCCTTCTCCCTCCTTTTGTAAAGATTGGCATGACATTAGCAATCTTCCAGTCCTCTGGCATAGTGGCCATTTTAATGGATGTTGCATACTTTAGTCAGAAGGTCAGCAACTACATCGTTGAGTTCCTTCAGTACTCTTGGGTGGGTGCTATCTTGGCCCCGCAACTTATTGATATTTAATTTGTCAATTAGTCCTGAAATGTCTTCTCTTTTCACCTCCGTTTTTTAGTCAGGAGGGGAAATGCGGGCAGTGGTATCTGCACGAGCTCTTTTCTGTTGTGAAGATAGATCCAAATAACTCATTAACGGCACAATCTTGTGAATGTATGCACAGCCGGCCTAAAGACTTTAGGCCGGCTGTGCATACATTCACAAGATTAAAGGGCCTGCCACTGCATCCTGAGCCCATTGCAACCTGCACCAGTGCGGCCTGGGCTCTCCTCATGGGAAGGGGATGTTCGTCCCCTTCTCCTGGTATAAGCGGCACAGACTGCAATGAGCCTTCTCGGACACATGCCAGCTCTGAAGCTGGTGTGCTTCCGGAGAGGCCGTGTAAGGCTGGCCTGGGCTGCAACGGGGCTCAGGATCAGAGGCGTCACTAGGGCACGTGCCGCCCCAAAGCGGGGGCGCGCGCATCACCCTAATGACCCACACACACCCAGCCCCTTTTGGGGGGCGACCCGACGGGACGCTGCCCCGGGTGCCCCCCAGCCCTGCCCCCCCAGCCACTCGTTGCAGCCGGCTCCGGGGATGTCTTCCCCAGCCGGCTGCCCTGGGCCTTCTGACGGGGCCCACTGCGTCCCAACGTAATTTATAATGTTTTTGCGCATGTGCAGACCGTTCCTGAGGGAAAAGGGCTGCCCTTTTCCCTCAGGAACTATCTGTGCATGCGCGAAAACCATTATAAATTACGTTGGGACGCAGTGGGCCTTCGTTAGAAGGCCCTGGCGCGTCAGCCGGGGAGGTCACTCTGAGGCCTTCTCCCGGCCTCGGAGCCTCTGAGGCCGGGAGAAGGCCTCGGAGTGGAGCCTCCGGAGGGCGACGCGCGCAGGGGAGGTGATGCGTGCATGGGTGCGCGCGTCACCCTCTGCGCGCGTCACCCTCCGGCGGTCCGCCTGCACGCGTCACCCTTCGGCGGACCGCCCCGTGCATTTCGCAATAGCGACGTGCCTGCTCAGGATATCGGCGCAACTCAGCGCCAATATTTCCGCCCCCTCACAGCCCGGGCCGGCCAATGGCCCCACTCCCTCATCACCCCTGCCTGCCCTCCCCAAATCCTCTGCACCGACCGGCACAATACTCACCTGCAGCGGACAGTGCCGCTTACTCTCCAGGTGCTGAAAATGTACCTTATGGCACGTTCATGACACCCTAACCAGGCGGAGCACTATCTCCTCCGGCCTACAGTTATGCAGGATTGGGCTGTGTGAGCCCAATCTTATGGGCTGAAGCTGCCAACGGAATGCTAGTTATACTGGAGGCAGCTGCTGAAAAGCAGCCATAAACCACCTTCTGGCAGCGTGCTGAGTAGTGCGCTGCCGGGGCAGAGGCGGGAATTCCAGAGTCTTCCCACACACATTACTGCTATGCTAGCCACCTGCCGAGGAAGATAAGATGGTGGTGGAGGGGGCAGGTGAGGATGGAATGGGGATGGGGTTGGGTGAAACTGGGCAGGTAGGGGGGGAGGAAAGGCCCGGGGCAGGGAGGCTGCAAGAGGTGGTGGATCTGGCGGTGATGGTGCCCACCAGATCCTATCTTCCATTCCTGCAGCCTCCCGGCCCCTTTCTCCTTGGATTGAGCTAGTGAGTAGACCCATTGTGGAACAGGAGGCTTCTGCAGGGGTAAGGGGATTTAAATCTTCTTTCCTTTCAGAAGCGCTGCACAGTGTGCCTGGTTTTTGCACGGCTGCACCAGCGGGTGGGGGAAGTATACAATTGGGCTATTAATTTCTCTCTCTATTAAAAAATAAATTTTTAATTGTCAGAGAATCACACCTCCCAGCAGGCTGGGTTGCTGGGCTTTTGTTTTGGAAAATTCCATGAGTGACCACACTTTGCTTACACTACACATCTGAACCTGTGAGCAAAAGTCATATCCTGGTTGCTTCCTCACTAAACAAAGTCATTAGCAACACAAAAGAAGCTCTCCACTTCTGGGTTTGCTTTTCAAGCCTTGTCTGCCCTTTTCACCCCACTTTGCAACCAGGAGCTTGGTTGCTTGCTCGTGGCACCCTAACCCCTCACTTCCTGCAAAGCTTTGCACCCAAGTCAGCAGAAACGAATAGGCAACCATGTTCCTTTGATGCAGCCTTCTCACTGAACCCACAATGCTCTCTCTTTCATGTGCGCTCAAACTGACAGCGTGCTTCGAGTGTCTCTCTCATTTTCCATCTGTGTGTGAGTTCCACTGGCTGTCCCTACACACACTCCTGTTCCGTGTATTCTGAAAAGGAGACCCGTAACAGTGTGAAGCTGGTCGTCACACAGGTAATGACAACCCCAGAGCAGGGCACAAGGCAGCCAGGGTGAGCGCTGGCTCCCCAGGTCTTTCCTTTGCTGATGGCAGTGCCGGTTTTGCTCACCTGAAGTTTGTTTTCCTGCAGTGGCCGTTTATATAACACATTCAGTATGTACATTATTGTACAGTGGTGTCAGCAGTGTGCGAGCAACACAACAGGGGACAAGAGCGAGGTGGTGGTGGGGACAGAATTCTTCCCTTTCTTTTTGTAAGCTCCAACTCATGCCTTACTGAAAACCTTTTTTGGAGCCCTAGCGACAGTGTTCATACTGCAGTATCTGATATCCTGATACTACCTGTACACGACCTTTTCAGTGATCAGAAAGTATAGAAAAAAGAATCATATTCAGGGTACCTACACTACCTATTTTATTGTTAAGAAATGAAAGTGGAAAATATTGTCTTAGAGAATTACAAACACAATCATTCTCTCTCTCTCTCTCTCCCCCCGACACGCACACATTTTAGAGAACGAGAACCTGTTCCGCATTTCTGTGAGGCAGCGATGTATCGGAGTAGCAAGTTAAGAGAGATTCGGTAAGAAAATATGCATTGCTTTACACACTCACACACACACACACACACACACACATACACACACACAGAGCGCTGGTGCAGCACCTCACAGCTCCGCTGGCGGATGACACGGAAGGGAAGCTTTGGCACCACTCAGTCCCTCCACCCCAGGTCATCTTCATATCCTTCCTCAACCCTCTTCCATCCTTCTTTCTCTACTTTTCCCTGCTGTCCCCAACTCTGGCCAGCTGTCTCCTCTTTCACTCCTCATGCTTCTTGGTTGTCTCTTGTCCTCACCTCATCATTTATTTATTTATTTTAAAAACTTATACCCCGCCTTATCCCATGCCAAAGCAAATGCCCAAGGCGGCTTACAACATCAAAGATAAAAATACACATAATTTAAAACAATACATAAAATACCGTATTGTCCCGAGTATAAGACACACCTGATTATAAGACGCACCCTTAAAGCTTGGTACTATTAAAAAAAATTAATTAGATCGCTGGCATTAAATTGTAACAGCCTGATTATAAGACGCACCCCTAGTTTAAAAACTTAAATTAGGAGAAAAAAGTGAGTCTTATACTCAGACCAATACGGTACATTGAAAACAATAAAATCCACGGGGGGGGGGGGGGCACACAATATAGAGCAGAGAAGCAGCAGAGCAAAACATCTTGAGACCCAGAAATCAGACATCAACCCAGCACCCAAACGCTAGATGAAATAGAAACGTTTTGAGTCCTCACTGAAAAGCCATGAGGAAGGAGGTAGTTCTCAATGGCAAGAAGCTTCACAATTGTGGTGCCACCATAGAGAAGGCTCACCCACGCTCTGCCATTCCTCTAAGTTGAGATAGAGGTGGCACTCGCAGGAGAGCCCCCTCGGATGACCTAAGAGGGCAGGCCGGAATGTATGGGAGAAAGCGGTCCCTCAGATATCCTGGACTCTAACCATGAAGGGCTTTAAAGGTCATTACCAGCACCTTGAATTGGGCCCAGAAACAAATGAGCAACCAGTGCAGCTGCTGAAGCAGCTGTTCAACAGAGTCAAATCGCCTAGCTCCAGTGACCACCCGGGCCGCTGCATTCTGCACTAGTTGCAGCTTCCGAACTGTCTTCAAGGGCAGCCGCACATACAGCGCGTTACAGTAATCCAGTCTTGAAGTCACTAAGGCATGGACCATCGTGGTCAGGTCCAATCAACTCAGGTACGGCCGTAGCTGGCGCACCAGCCGAAGCTGGGCAAACGCACCCCTGGCCACAGCTGCCACCTGGCTTTCCAGGGAGCTGAGAATCCAGAAGTACTCCCAAACTGCGCACCTGTTCCTGCAGAGGGAGTGCAACCCCATTCAGAGTGGGCAGATGACTCGATACATGCATCGAGGCTTTCCTGACCAGTAGGACCTCTGTCTTTTCTGGATTCAGTCTCAGCCACCTGTTTTGTCCTCACCAAACCCTTTTAGAAGTGGGTTTTCTCTGTGCCAGGTGCAAGGGAGTGTCAACGGGAAACAGGTTATCTTGTTGTCTTGTGCTCCCTGAGGCATCTGGTGGGGCCACTGTGTGATACAGGAAGCTGGACTAGATGGGCTTTTGGCCTGATCCAGCAGGGCTCTTCTTATGTTCTTATGTTATTACCATTCTTTCTTGTCTCTTCTCCCCAGTAGCTCCTTGTCCTCTCTTTCTGTCTCCTACTCTATTTCTCCCTCCCTGTTTCTCCATGGCCCTCTACTTAAATCCCCTACCATACCTGTCTCCACACTTCCCTGCTGTCTTTAAAAGGGCATTGGACAGATTTACAGAGGAAAAATCCCTCACAGGTTACAAGCCATGATGACTATCTGCAACTTCTGGGTTTTAGAGGTAGCCCATCTCTGAATGCCAGATGCAAGGGAGTGGCAACAGGATGCAGGTTTCTTGTTTTCGCGAGTGCTCCAGAGGCATCTGGTGGTGGGCCACTGTGAGATACATTAAGCCTGATCCAGCAGGGCTCTTCTTATGTTCTTATGATGATGTCATCGTCAAGGTGCCGGAATGGTCTGCCATGCCTTTTCCCTGCAGCATGGGTGGCTGCGGATCGAAACGGCCTGGTTGGTTGGCTCTACACTATGTCTATAAAAATAAGAAAAAAGCGAGCATCTGAGTAGTATTGATTGATTGTGTAGTACTATGTTCATTGTCCTTGGCCCTAACCAGTTTTCTTCCTTTTAAAACAAAACAAAACAAAACCAATTTGATTCCACTAGAGATACAGCTCAGTTGTATCTTATATAAGGGTTAGGTTCTGAAGTCAGTGCATAACGTGAAAATCGTGTCTAGTCAAAGGGCGACCATGCACTGGAGAAAGAAGTCTGGGAGGCACCTAGGAGAATGTATTGTGGTAATGGGTGCCTTCAGTTACCCACCTGTATACTGGGTAAATTCATGTGCAGGTCATGGCAAAGAGAGAAAAATTTTAGATATGCTAAACAACAGTGCCCCAGAATAGTTGGTCTTGGAACCAGCCAGAGTGGAGGTGGCCCAGATTTAATCCTATGTGGCATCCAGGCCCTAGAGTGAGATGATGAAGGATCCAGTAGCACATACCTGGAATCCTGGTCCATTAATTAGTACTTTTGTGTTCATATCGATGTCCTTTTGTTTTGTATAGGTTGTCCGCCTGTAATCTGACAGCAGGTTGCTGTAAGGGACTCTCTCGTGTTCTCATTACTCACCAGACCTTGGTGAACTTGGATGTATCAAGGAACAACCTAGAAGATTCAGGCGTCAAGCTATTGTGTGAAGCGTTAAGACATCCTGGCTGCAAGCTACAGAGTTTGAAGTGAGTTCTTGATAGTGAGCGTATGATGGTATTATGTTAATTATTTCTGACATGCAAAGTAGAGGAGTAACCTTTGATACGCTCCAAGATTTTAAGCAGAAAGAGAAAGCCAAGATAAAGCTGATTCATTTTGAATTATATAATCCTTTGATTTATTGCTGCATTCAAGGTTCACCCAGGATTGATGCCTTCTCTGACTGTCTTATGCAGCTTGTTCAACTACTCTTTTATAGGCACATTGTGGATAACTGGTTGTTCAGCTAATAAAAGGAAGAGCATGATGATATTATGTAGCTAATTAAGACTTCAAATTTGGTATTCGGAATATCCTGAGTCGCTTCCAGACAGCAGATTCTGCTCTGTGAACATATGGAGTAAACATAATCTGAACCAGTAGGGAGAAAAACCAAGACATTTGTTTATATCTAATATAACGTAAGGCAGTGCTTCTCAAAGTTCTCCCAACTTGTATCTGCGGGTGCAGGGCCAGCAGCGGTGGCGATCCCTGGGGATCACCGCCGCCGCGGCCAAAAAGTTCCCGAAACCGCCCTTTTGGGACTTACCGGGGCTTGTGGGGCTTCGGGGAGGCCTGCACGACCCTCTGCAGACCTCCCCGGTCTTCAGATCGCCAAAAATCAGCGATTTACACGCACTTTCGGTTTTCGAATGAGCTACACCAGGGACTGGACAGGGGGAGTATGAAGAACATGTAAAATCCTTGCTAGGCCTGACTCCATCTTGCAGTTCACAAGCCATTTTGCAGCAACTGTGGGAAAAGAGCTTGTTAGCAGGCTGAGAACAGCTCCTTATGAAACATTTTGCACTGGCTGAGCTGGGAGAGTGATAAGTTATCTGGTACCATGGTCTCTCATCCAGGATAGCTGTGAGTCTCCAATTGGGAGGGGTCCGAGTGAGTGTCCAGCAATTGCATCATCTGATGAGGTCATATTCCAGAAGCTTCGGTTGGTCCAATTTTCTGGTTGGACAATAGGTACCTTCAAGGTATAAAGAAGCCTATTGCTAGGGTGGGGTGAGTTGCTCCTTGCCTTTTCCATCATGGACGTCTGTCTGTATCGCTGCTGGTACAGCAGGTAGAAGAGCTACCCTTTGTCTATGCTCAGGAGTTGGAGAATCCAAATTAGCGTTAGGAAGAAGTAAGCTTAGGAGCTTAGCTTTGTTGTTTTAGCTTTGTGGGTATGTATTCTCTCAAGTACTCAAATGCCTTTCAAGTCACATGTAACCATATTTCTGTTCTTTAAAGAATACCTTAAGTATTTTGCAGGCTTGTGTCTGTGTGAGTACAGAGGAACTAATCCATCTATGTGGGGGGCAGGCAGTGAAACTACCGAAGCGAACTAGAGCATTGAGTATGAGTGAAACGTCGGAAACCTCTAATGTGTTAGGACCGTGGCCATCTAGCCTGGACGTTTTTAATTGTTACTTTATTTTATTCACCAAGTTTCTTACTTGGTGAATATGATCCAGATGATGGTGCTGGGGGATACCTGTCCCTTGAGATGTGGTAGCACAGTGCTCAATCTTGTCCCCATGCTATTTAACATCGATATGACACTTCCGGGAGAGGTCATCCAGGAATTTGGTGTGGGGTGCCATCGGTATGCTGACGGCACCCAGCTCTATCTCTCCTTTCCGCTAGATACCAGGATAGCTGCTTTGTATTGTATAGACTTGGCCCTTCTTTTATGAAGAGATGACTGCTGCTGTTTTGTGTTTTATTTATGATGTTTTAATGATGTTTGCAAAGTTTTTTACGAGTTTTATAATTTTATGGTTCTGTAAGCCACTTTGGGTGAATTTTGGAAGAAAAGCAGGTCACAAATCAAATAAATAACTGAAGTCAGTTCTCTTGGACAGGCTTCCTCGGAGTTTGTGGGAAAGGTCCGATGGCTTGAAATCTTGATAAAGAGATAAAAGGACCCATTTTGGTCTCTTTTTTTTCTTGCAGGTTGGAGCATTGCAATATCACAGACGCTTCATGTGGGGACCTCTCTTCTGTTCTCAGCACCAACCAGAATCTGAAGAAGCTGGATCTGCATGATAATAGGTTGACAGATTCAGGACTGAAGTTTCTCTGTGAAGGGCTGAAACATCCAAACTGTAGACTAAAAAGTATAATGTAAGTAACACCTGGGTGTTTTTTTTGTTCTCAACACCTGTATCTGAAGGATACCATATCTGTTTTCTAGCAGCCTTGTTCTATCCCCAACCAGTCCAGAGCATGCAGTGCCATTGATGGAGCACGTGCTGCATGCTATGGGCCAGCCCGCCAGGAGTCCAGACAGCCCACGAGGGGTAAGTAAAGAACATTTTACTAGAATGGAACAAGGCTGGGAGGAGGGAAGAGCCTTGGCTCGACCTGGAAGTGGGTCAGTAAGCATAGAGAGACCCTCCAGAGGCAAGGAAACAGTGTGGTGTGCTGCTAAAGGTAAAAAAAAAACCACGGTGTGGTTTTTGTGGGCCTTTTTGACTTTTTTAACTTATTTCAGCTCGGATCCCGGTATCCGTGGGGTGGCGGTGTCCAGAACAGATCCCCCTCAGATAGCAAGGGCCAACTGTACAGGTTTCACTGCATACTCCCTTTGTTTCTCATAAGATTGAGAATTTCAGCAGTTTATGATCACTTTCCCCTAAATTATCTACCTCATTGACCTCATTGACCAATTCCTCCCTATTGGTAAAGATCAGGTCTAGGATGGTCCTTCCCCTCGTTCCTTCCTCCACTTTCTTGAAGATGAAGTTATTCTCCTGGCACAACAGGAATTCATTGAAGTTCCCATGCTTGAGTTAGTCCCTCCCCCAACAGATATACGGATAGTTAAAGTCCCCCATTACAACTACCTCCTGATCCTTGTAATGTCTGTAAATTGTTTCAAGAAAATATCATCCACATCCTCCCGTTGGACTGGCAGTCTATAGTAGACACCCACCACAATGTTGTGTATATGTGAAATTGTGATTTCTTGCCCCAATGTGCATCACTTTACACTTACTTAGTGGCAAACACTAACTTGGCCACCTTGCTGTTGATCCAGGTGGTTTATGAACAAGTTGAAAACCACTGGTCCCAAGACAGATCCTTGGGTCACGCTACTTTTCACCTCTCTCCATTCTGAAAATTGCCCATTTACATCCACTCTCTGTTTCCTGGTGGACCTGACCTCTTATTCCCTGACTGTGGAGTTCTCTCAGGAGCCTTTGCTGAGGGACTGTGTCAAACACCTTCTGAAAGTCCAGATATATAATATGGGTGCACCCACATCCAATGCCTGTTGACATCTTCAAACAATTCTCTAAGATTTGTGAGGCATGACTTACCCTTGTAGAAGCCATGCCGAATCTCCCTCAGCAACACTTTCAACCACCTTACCTGGAACAGATGTTAGGCTGACCAGCCTGCAATTTCCCAGGTTCATTCTTCCTCCTTTTGTAAAGATTGGCATATCATTAGCAATCCTCCAGTCCTCTGGCATAGTGGCCATTTTAATGGATGTTGCATACTTTAGTCAGAAGGTCAGCAACTACATCGTTGAGTTCCTTCAGAACTCTTGGGTGGGTGCTATCTTGGCCCCGCAACTTACTGATATTTAATTCGTCAATTAGTCCTGAAATGTCTTCTCTTTTCACCTCTATTTGACTCAGTTCTTTAGCCAGGAGGAGAAACGCAGGCAGTGGTATCTGCCCGAGCTCTTTCCTGCTTTGAAGAACGATCCAAATAACTCATTAACGGCACAATTTTGTGAATGTATGCACAGCCGGCCTAAAGAGCCTGCCACTGCACTTGTTCCACTCCCTGGCCCTAGAGATGTGGTAGCACAGTGCTCAATCTTGTCCCTATGCTATTTTACATCGATATGACACTTCTGGGAGAGGTCATTCAGGAATTTGGTGTGGGGTGCCATCGGTATGCTGATGACACCCAACTCTATCTCTCCTTTCCACTAGATACCAGGATGGCTGCTCTGTATTGTATAGGCTTGGCCCTTCTTTTATGAAGAGATGACTGCTGCTGTTTTGCATTTTATTTCTGATGTTTTAATGATGTTTGCAAAGTTTTTTACGAGTTTTATAATTTTATGGTTCTGTAAGCCACTTTTGGGTGCCCTTTGGACGAAAAGCAGGTCACAAATCAAATAAATAACTAAAGTCAGTTCTCTTGGACAGGCTTCCTCGGAGTTTGTGGGAAAGGTCCGATGGCTTGAAATGTTGATAAAGAGATAAAAGGACCCATTTTGGTCTCTGTTCTCTTTTTTTTCTTGCAGGTTGGAGCGTTGCAATATCACAGGAGCTTCATGTGGGGACCTCTCTTCTGTTCTCAGCACCAACCAGAATCTGAAGAAGCTGGATCTGCGTGATAATAGGTTGACAGATTCAGGACTGAAGTTTCTCTGTGAAGGGCTGAAACATCCAAACTGTAGACTAAAAAGTATAATGTAAGTAACACCTGGGTGTTTTTCTTGTTCTCAACACCTGTATCTGAAGGATACCATATCTGTTTTCTAGCAGCCTTATTCCATCCCCAACCGGCCCAGAGCATGCAGTGCCATTGATGGAGCACGTGCTGCATGCTATGGGCCAGCCCGCCAGGAGACCAGACAGCCCAAGAGGGGTAAGTAAAGAACATTTTACTAGTATGGGACAAGGCTGGGAGGAGGGAAGAGCCTTCGCGCGACCTGGAAGTGGGTCAGTGAGCATAGAGAGACCCTCCAGAGGCTAGGAAACGACGTGGTTTGCTGCTAAAGGTAAAAAAACCCATGGGGTTTTATTGCCTTTTCCCCCTGATTTTAGCTCAGTCCACGGTATGCGTGGGGTGGTGGTGTCCAGAACAGATCCCTCTCAGATAGCGAGGGCCAACTGTACAAGTTTCACTGCATTTGTTTCTCATAAGATTTAGAATTTCAGCAGTTTATGATCACTTTCCCCTAAATTATCTACCTCATTGACCTCATTGACTAATTTCTCCCTATTGGTAAAGATCAGGTCTAGGATGGTCCTTCCCCTCGTTCCTTCCTCCACTTTCTGGAAGATGAAGTTACCCTCCTGGCACAACAGGAATTCATTGGAGTTCCCATGCTTGAGTTAGTCCCTCCCCCAACTGATATCCGGATAGTTAAAGTCCCCCATTACAACTACCTGCTGATCCTTGTAATGTCTGTAAATTGTTTCAAGAAAACATCATCCACATCCTCCTGTTGGACTGGCAGTCTATAGTAGACACCCACCACAATGTTGTGTATATGTGAAATTGTGATTTCTTGCCCCAGT
The DNA here is from genome assembly GCA_026170595.1 of Plestiodon gilberti rubricaudatus. NCBI lineage: Eukaryota > Metazoa > Chordata > Lepidosauria > Squamata > Scincidae > Plestiodon > Plestiodon gilberti. The sequence goes on along the minus strand of JANXHW010000001.1, from coordinate 217,269,436 downwards.
GTGCATCACTTTACACTTACTTAGTGGCAAACCCTAACTTGGCCACCTTACTGTTGATCCAGGTGGTTTATGAACAAGTTGAAAAGCACCGGTCCCAAGACCAATCCTTGGATCACGCTACTTTTCACCTCTCTCCATTCTGAAAATTGCCCATTTACATCCACTCTCTGTTTCCTGGTGGACCTGACCTCTTATTCTCTGACTGTGGAGTTCTCTCAGGAGCCTTTGCTGAGGGACTGTGGCAAACGCCTTCTGAAAGTCCAGATGTATAATATGACTCCACCCACATCCAATGCCTGTTGACATTTTCAAACAATTCTCTAAGATTTGTGAGGCATGACTTACCCTTGTAGAAGCCATTCCGAATCTCCCTCAGCAACACTTTCCACCATCTTACCTGGAACAGATGTTAGGCTGACCAGCCTGTAATTTCCCGGGTCCCTTCTCCCTCCTTTTGTAAAGATTGGCATGACATTAGCAATCCTCCAGTCCTCTGGCATTGTGGCCATTTTAATGGATGTTGCATACTTTAGTCAGAAGGTCAGCAACTACATCGTTGAGTTCCTTCAGAACTCTTGGGTGGGTGCTATCTTGGCCCCGTGACTTACTGATATTTAATTTGTCAATTAGTCCTGAAATGTCTTCTCTTTTCACCTCTATTTGACTCAGTTCTTTAGTCAGGAGGGGAAACGCAGGCAGTGGTATCTGCCCAAGCTCTTTTCTGCTGTGAAGAACGATCCAAATAACTCATTAACGGCACAATCTTGTGAATGTGTGCACAGCCGGCCTAAAGAGCCTGCTACTGCACTTGTTCCACTCCCTGGCCCTAGAGATGTGGTAGCACAGTGCTCAATCTTGTCCCTATGCTATTTTACATCGATATGACACTTCTGGGAGAGGTCATTCAGGAATTTGGTGTGGGGTGCCATCGGTATGCTGATGACACCCAACTCTATCTCTCCTTTCCACTAGATACCAGGATGGCTGTTTTGTATTGTATAGGCTTGGCCCTTCTTTTATGAAGAGATGACTGCTGCTGTTTTGCGTTTTATTTCTGATGTTTTAATGATGTTTGCAAAGTTTTTTACGAGTTTTATAATTTTATGGTTCTGTAAGCCACTTTGGGTGCCCTTTGGACGAAAAGCAGGTCACAAATCAAATAAATAACTAAAGTCAGTTCTCTTGGACAGGCTTCCTCGGAGTTTGTAGGAAAGGTCCGATGGCTTGAAATGTTGATAAAGAGATAAAAGGACCCATTTTGGTCTCTGTTCTCTTTTTTTTCTTGCAGGTTGGAGCGTTGCAATATCACAGGAGCTTCATGTGGGGACCTCTCTTCTGTTCTCAGCACCAACCAGAATCTGAAGAAGCTGGATCTGCATGATAATAGGTTGACAGATTCAGGACTGAAGTTTCTCTGTGAAGGGCTGAAACATCCAAACTGTAGACTAAAAAGTATAATGTAAGTAACACCTGGGTGTTTTTTTTGTTCTCAACACCTGTATCTGAAGGATACCATATCTGTTTTCTAGCAGCCTTATTCCATCCCCAACCGGCCCAGAGCATGCAGTGCCATTGATGGAGCACGTGCTGCATGCTATGGGCCAGCCCGCCAGGAGACCAGACAGCCCACGAGGGGTAAGTAAAGAACATTTTATTAGAATGGGACAAGGCTGGGAGGAGGGAAGAGCCTTCGCGCGACCTGGAAGTGGGTCAGTAAGCATAGAGAGACCCTCCAGAGACTAGGAAACGACGTGGTTTGCTGCTAAAGGTTTAAAAAACACCACAATTTTGTTTTGTTTTTTGCATTTTTCCCTTTTTGTACTGATTTCAGCTTGGACCCCAGTATCCGCGGGGTGGCGGTGTCCAGAACAGATCCCCCGCGGATAGCAAGGGCCAACTGTACAGGTTTCACTGCATACTCCGTTTCCCATAAGATTTAGAATTTCAGCAGTTTATGATCACTTTCCCCTAAATTATCTACCTCATTGACTAATTCCTCCCTATTGGTAAAGATCAGGTCTAGGATGGTCCTTCCCCTCGTTTCTTCCTCCACTTTCAGGAAGATGAAGTTATCCTCCTGGCACAACAGGAATTTATTGGAGCTCCCATGCTTGAGTTAGTCCCTCCCCCAACAGATATCAGGATAGTTAAAGTCCCCCATTACAACAACCTCCTGTTTAAGAAAGAATAAAAGCTTTCATGGCCAGCAGTAATCTTCCAAGACTTTAGAATTACGGGTAAAGATGCCATGTAGTTTATTTCAAACAGACCAACGATTTAAAATAACTTCAAAACACTGTGTGGAGAACCAATATAAACAGAGCTCCAGACTGGCATAAAATACATTAAAATTCGGAGTCTGTGGATGTTAAAGATACCGACGTTTCGCTCCGTAGCTCGGAGCTTTTTCTAGGTGCAATCACGAAGATTGAAGATGGTAAGGCAGGTAGAGTGAGATCACCAGTTTAAAAAGACTATAGAATGCGAGGGAAACTGCCACTTGGTAATGGAACTGAAACCAGAAATGCTTAAAGGCAACCACACTTAACCCCTGGAACGTCCTTCTCTGTATCCTCTGTGCTCCATAAATACGAGGATCGCAGAACATGAACGATCGGTACGTCTGAAACACCCCGAGGCATCCTCCATTGCTGAACATGCAATGATTACAGGACATAAAATCCGGTTTGAGAACACCCAATGTTTGAGAAATGAGGGCAACACAAGACTTTTACACAATCTGGAGGCTTTGGAAATCAGTAAAAAATCAACTGGGGACCTTATGAATAGACAACAGGACCTTGCCTTTATTGATAAGATTTGGTTGCCCATTATACGTGGGACAGAGCGCACAGGCACAGAGGATACAGAGAAGGACGTTCCAGGGGTTAAGTGTGGTTGCCTTTAAGCATTTCTGGTTTCAGTTCCATTACCAAGTGGCAGTTTCCCTCGCATTCTATAGTCTTTTTAAACTGGTGATCTCACTCTACCTGCCTCACCATCTTCAATCTTCGTGATTGCACCTAGAAAAAGCTCCGAGCTACGGAGCGAAACGTCGGTATCTTTAACATCCACAGCCTCCGATTTTTAATGTATTTTATGCCTGTCTGGAGCTCTGTTTATATTGGTTCTCCACACAGTGTTTTGAAGTTATTTTAAATCGTTGGTCTGTTTGAAATAAACTACATGGCATCTTTACCCGTAATTCTAAAGTCTTGGAAGATTACCTCCTGTTTCCTTGTAATGTCTGTAAATTGTTTCAAGAAAACATCATCCACATCCTCCCCTTGGCCTGGCAGTCTATAGTAGACACCCACCACAATGTTGTGTTTGTTGCTTCCCCCCCCCCCAACGTTTACCCAGATGCTCTCCACAGGGCTACCTTGACCATCTTCTTGATTTCTGATTAGGTGTATACATTTTTGACATACAATGCCACCCCCTCGCCTTTTATCACATCTGTTTTTCCTGGACAAGAGAGAGCCTTCCATTTGCGCATTCCAATTATGAGAGTCATCCCACCAGGTTTTGGTTATTCCTTTCAAGTTAAATTTACCTTCACTTACTAGAAGTTCAAAATCATTCTCTTCCCCCCCCCCCAATACTCAACACATTCATATATATGCAATGTAAGCCCTGGAGGTCATGACCCAATGTCCCTCCCACTTCTTTAGTTAGGCTGGGCCTCTCCAAATGCTTCCTTGTTACAAATGCTTCCTTGTTACAGCAGTGTCCGAGGGTTCCCATATGGAGCACTTAAGGTAAAGGTATCCCTTGACAATTACGTTAAGTCCGGTCATGTCCGACTCTAGGGAGCAGTGCTCATCTCTGTTTCAAAGCCGAAGAGCCAGCGCTGTCCGAAGACGTTTCCATGGTCATGTGGCCGGCATGACTCAACACCGAGGCGCATGGAACGCTGTTAACGTCCCGCTAACGCGGTACCTATTAATCTACTTGCAATTTCTTGCTTTTGAACTGCTATGTTGGCAGGAGCCATCATGCGGAATCGAACTGCCGACCTTTCGATCGTCAGCTCATGGTTCAGTGGTTTAACCCACTGCGCCACCCGCTGGCTCATGGAGCATTAATGCATTACCCTTGCATTAACCTTCAGGGTCATTCCATGTCAAATCAACCAATGAAAAATCAATTTTGGAACTTGATGTCACGTATTTTGTTCATTTTTGGTACATTTGTACCTTACCATGAGATGTTAGATTTTTTTGTCCATCCGTATTTGCGATATTGAATTTTCAAAATTGCCTAAAAATGCCAAAATTCACTTGTCACCATACCTTCAAATGCCATTTACAAGATAACGGTGAATGCTACAGACAAGGGACAGGTGCCATTTTAAAGCAATAGGGCTTTCACGTGATATACACAAATATTCAAATAATATTAATTTTGAATTTTTTGAAAATCGATTTTTAAAATTTTCAAAAAAAAATCACACTTAAAGGTATATGTCTTGTAGTCAGTCAGTCAAAATTTCAAGATGGTATCTCAATGGTATCATACAAAAATTAAATTTTCTTGTTGGCAGTGACAAGGAATTAAACCCTTCAAGTCCATTTTTCTACAGTTTACATAGTGGCGTTTTAACGCGTTCCGGCGCCTGGGGGGGCGGGGGCTGGAGCGCCCCCGTCGCGCCAGACCCCGGCTGCCGCCGCCCCGCAGAAGCAGCGCGTCACCGGCTTCCAAAAGCCGGGACAAGCCCTCCTCATTGCGACCGCCCAGTTCGGCGGTCGAGGGCTTTGTGAGCCGGCCGAACGCGTCGCCGGCTTTTATTTGGGTTTTCTGCACATGCGCAGAATCTTTCTCAGGGCCTGTTTGCCCTCAGAAAGGTTCTGCGCATGTGCAGAAAACCCAAATAAAAGCCGGCGACGTGTTCGGCCGGCTCACAAAGCCCTCAACCGCCGAACTGGGCGGTTGCAATGAGGAGGGCTTGTCCCGGCTTCGGAGCGGAGCCTCCGGAAGCCGGTGACGCGCCGAGTGGGCGCGCTGCTTCCCGGGGGCTCGGCAGCCGGGCTCCGGTGCCGCGCCCCGCCGCACAGCCCCAAGCCCAAGCTGCCGCGCCCCCGGAAGCACTGTGCCCACTCGGCACCTGGGGCGCAGCACACCAGCTCCCCCATAGTAAGAACGCCACTGAGTTTACATTGATAAAATTATGTGGTAAACTGAAATGAATCCAAAAATGTATAACAGGATTTTTACAGAGAGTGAGGGGTGTGTGTGTGTGTGTGTGGGGGAGAGGAGATAGGGCAGGGGCAGGGTATCTTGGCAAAGGAACTGTTCAAAACATGTGCCTATTTTGTGCCTATTTATTCGTGTCCCCTTCCCCCACCTTCCAGTCAGCTTAGTTGTGGTGGGTGATGGATATGGTCTTTGAATGACAAGTGCTGCATCCTGGCAGGATGCTATAAGACAAGCTAGGTGACTTCACCAACATTTAGGATCCTGACTGGGAAACACTAGCTAATCCAGGCAACAATTCAGTATCGTTTAGACATTGAAACCATTCAGTACGGAGGAGCTTTGGGTCAATGTAAGGAAAGAGAAGTGGATAAGTACATAGTCGGCAGTGGCACCTCACTTTTTCATTGCTGTTTTTTGTCCTGCAGATTTGGGAATTGTAAATTGACAACTGCTTGTTGTGAAGACCTCTCCTCTGTTTTCTGCAGCAACCAGTATCTAAGAGAGCTAGTCTTATCATACAATAGTCTTGGAAATGCAGGCATGAAGCTACTTTGTGGGGCGCTGAAGCATCCAAACTGCCAACTTCAGAAATTATGGTAAGCATCCAAACTGTTACACCAAAACTGTCAAGACCTCAAACAGATTCACATGGTAAGTCTCCAGTGCAAAGTGTCTGCTCATGTGGCTGTAGCCCTTTTAACCAGGTCAACAAAAAGAGTGATTTGTGGTGAGGTGAAATTACCAGAACTGGGGAAATGTATTAAGTACAGATGTGAAGTTCAGGGCTGCTCCTAGCCCATATGGCACCTTTGTGCACCTCAGAAAAAGTCCCCCTTGTCTGCAGTAGAAAAAAGCGCCCCCTCCTTCCTGTCAGAAGTGACATTCTGCCAGCACCCTCCTCCTTCCCTCCGTAAGGAGCTACTACTGGGCAGATTGGTTGTATGAAGTTGGACCTGAGGAGAGCTCAAGTGAAGGATGAAGGCAGAGGAGGAAGACCAAGGAGAGGTTGGAGTAATTGGGGCATAAATTTGTGAATAGCGGGAAAACCTCTGTAGGTGTTTGAAAAGGTGCAGTTCCAAAAGAAGAACGAATGTGGGAACATCCAGGAGTGTGAAGAATGACTGAGAAAATGTGGCCTCTGGCAGTGAGGTACGCTGCACGGACTTGCAGCCTGCTGGTGCTTCCTAGTCTGGCACCCAGGGGCCAGGATAGTGTAGTGGTTTGGGAGTCGGACTTAGACCTGGAAGATCCAGGTTCCAATCCCCGCTCAGCCACGAAGCTTCCTGGGTGACCTTGGGCCAGTCACTATCTCTCAGCCCCACCTACCTCACTGGGTTGTTGTGAGGACAAAAAGGAGGGGAGGAAATATGTACACCACTCTGAGCTCCTTGGAGGAAGGGTGGTATAAAAATGTGAAAAATAAAAATAAATAAATAAAATGTCATAGCTGCACAGCTGACATTCATCTCAGAGGAGGGCAGAGGGTGGGAAACGGGGAGACTGAAAAGGGAGAGAGCAGGTAAGCTGGTTGGAGGAGGAGAAATGAGGTGGAACAGTGTGGAGGAGAAGCCAGATGAAGCAAAGGGGGAAATGGAGCCAATGACTTGGAGCTGGAAGGAGACCGCCCAGAAAGAGGTGGGAAAGGAGGAACAAGACCAGTGGGTGGGGGGAGAGAAGGGGATTAAAGAGGCTGAAAGCCTCTGGCTTGCCAGAGGCGCGAGCCTTTGGCGCGAGCCGAAGGGCAAGAGCCTAAGGGCTCTTTGCCCGTGGCTCTTCGCCCTGTGGATCGTGCCTAGAAGATTGGAAAGCTCTTCTCGGCAGACTCAACAACCTGGGCATTCGGACATCTGACCATCTACTCCCCCTTTTGTATTCATACGTGTGGAGAGAAGAGTAGCACTGCATTTACAGCAGCACAACGGACTGCCAAGATTTTACATGTGCCATACCAGCTGTTTGTCCAGCATTAGGGTCAGCCAGTCTTCATCTTTGTTGCTGGCCCTGTTCGATGACTGAGCTGAGAGGCTGGGCTCAGAAAGGTGGCCTTGCCGGGTAAGTTATGTGTTTCATCTTGGGAGGGAGCTTGGGGGAGGGGAAGGGTGCCACTATCAAGGTAGTGATGGGCCATGGAAGATATGGTGGTGGGGGTCAGACAAGCCATTCTAGGAGAAGGAGGGTCCATCATAGACAGATTGTCTCTCCTTCTGGTCCTTCCCCCAACTCTTGGATGACTGGTACTCTTGGCAGTGATTCCCTGAATCTGAAGCTGCTGCTTTTGAATGCCAGGTCGGTAAACAATAAAACCAACCTCATCCGGGACTTGGTCCTGGATGAGAACGCCGACCTGGTATGTATCACGGAAACCTGGCTGGATGAGGCGGGAGGGGTAGGCCTCTCCCAGCTTTGTCCCCCAGGTTTCCAGGTGGTGCAGCAGCCACGGTTCCAGGGACGGGGAGGAGGAGTTGCGATGGTCTATCGTGAATCCATCTCCCTTACCAAGTGCCCCGTTCAGCAGTTCACTGGGTTTGAATGTCTCCATGTTGTGTTGAGAGGGCCAGACAGGATGGGGATTCTGTTAGTGTAACGCCCGCCTTGCTGCCCAACAGTCTCCCTGCCTGAGCTGACTGGGGTGATCTCGGCGTTGGCGTTGGCGCCTATTAGTGCTGGGGGATTTCAATGTTCATGCCGAGGCGCCCAAGGTTGGTGCGGCTCAGGATTTCATGGCCGCCATGACAACCATGGGCCTGTCCCAGAAGATCTTGGCCCTGACACATGAAGCGGGACATGTACTGGACCTGGTGTTTACAGCTGAACAAGGGGGCGGTGATCTGGATGTGGAGGAGATTAAGATCACTCCGTTGTCATGGACAGATCATTTTCTGGTAAGGTTTAGGCTTGTTGCAGCCTCCTTCCTCCGCAAAGGCGGGGGACCGCATTTTATGGTCCGCCCCCGGAGGCTAATGGATCCTGAAGGCTTCCTGAGGGCTCTGGGGGATTTTCCCACTGCCAAGACTGGTGACTCGTCTGAGGCCCTGGTTGACCTCTGGAATGGGGAAATGGCCAGGGCAGTGGATGAGATCGCTCCTGAGCGACCTTTGCCACGCCGCAGACTCAGAGCGGCTCCTTGGTTTACTGAGGAGCTGCAAACGATGAAGCGACGGGGTAGATGTCTTGAGCGACGGTGGCGGAAAACTCGTGCCGAGTCCGACCGGACACGGAGTAGGGTCCATTATAGAGACTACTCCGTGGCGGTGGTAGCAGCGAAGAGAAATTTCTTCTCTGCTACCATTGCGTCTGCAGGCAATCGTCCAGCGGAGCTGTACCGTGTGGTGCGAGGCCTACTCCATCAGGCCCCTCCAATGGATCAGGAAGAACACACGGTGGCCCGCTGTGACATGTTTGCGAAACATTTCGCAGATAAAATCGATCGGATTCGCCATGACTTAGATGCCTCATTGAAATATCTGAGGATGTCCCCTTGGCGTCTGCTGGTCCAGTGTTGTGGGATTCTTTTCAGCTTGTACAGCCTGAGGATGTGGACAGGCTCCTCTGGAGTGTGAGGCCGGCTGCCTGCCTGCTTGACCCTTGCCCGGCTTGGCTAATCAGATCTGCCCGGGAGGGGCTGGCCGAGTGGACGGGGAGGGTGGTCAACGCTTCGTTGGTGGAGGGGGTGCTGCCGCTCGCTTTGAGGCGGGCGGTGGTTCGACCCCTTCTGAAGAAGCCCTCCCTTGATTCCACAATAATGGACAACTACCGGCCAGTTTCAAACCTCCCGTTTTTGGGCAAGGTAATTGAGCGGGTGGTGGCATCTCAACTCCAGAGGGTCCTGGATGAAGCGGATTATCTGGATCCCTTTCAGTCTGGCTTCAGGCCGGGCTTTGGGACGGAAACAGCCTTGGTCGCCTTGGTGGATGATCTACGCCGAGGACTGGACAGGGGGAGTGCGTCCCTGTTGGTTCTGCTGGACCTCTCAGCGGCTTTCGACACCATCGACCATGGTGTCCTTCTGGGCCGACTGGCCGAGCTGGGGGTCGGGGGCACCGTTCTGCGGTGGTTCCGCTCCTACTTGTCAGATAGGTCCCAGATGGTGGTGCTGGGGGACGCCTGTTCGGCATCCTGGCCCTTGAGGTGTGGGGTGCCACAGGGTTCCATCCTGTCCCCCATGCTATTTAACATCTACATGAAACCGCTGGGAGAGGTCATCCGGGGATTTGGAGTGGGGTGCTATCAATATGCTGATGACACCCAGCTCCATCTCTCCTTTCCACCTGATTCCAGGGTGGCTGTTGAGGTTCTGGAGCGCTGCCTGGAGGCAGTGGGGACCTGGATGAGGGCTAATAAGCTGAAACTAAACCCGGACAAGACAGAGGTTCTCCTGGTCCAGAAATCCACGATGCAGGTACTAGAGTATCGTCCTGCTCTGAATGGGGTTGCACTCCCTCTGAAGGAGCAGGTCCGCAGCTTGGGGGTCTGCCTGGATCTGCAGCTGCTCCTGGATTCCCAGGTGGCGGCGGTGGCCAGGGGGGCCTTTGCCCAGCTTCGGCTGGTGCGCCAGCTGCGACCATACTTGGATCGTGCAGACCTGACCACGGTGATCCATGCCACGGTGACATCACGATTAGATTATTGTAACGCGCTCTACGTGGGGCTGCCTTTGAAGACGGTTCGGAAACTGCATTTAGTGCAGAATGCGGCGGCCCGTGTGGTCACTGGAGGTAGGCAGTTCGACTCTGTCGGGCCGCTCCTCCGACGGCTGCACTGGCTGCCGATTCGTTTCCGGGCCCAATTCAAAGTGCTGGTTTTGACCTTTAAAGCCCTATACGGCTTGGGGCCAGGATATTTGAGAGACCGCCTACTTCTATATAGTCCGGCTCGTCCCCTTAGGTCATCAGAGAAGGCCCTCTTGCAGATACCGTCGCCCAGGGAGGTGCGAGGGGCGGCGGCCAGAAACAGGGCCTTCTCAGTAGTGGCACCTACCTTATGGAATTCCCTCCCCTTTGATCTACGAACTGCTCCCTCCTTGGACACTTTCCGGCGAGGCCTAAAAACCTTCTTGTTTCAAGAAGCCTTCTGAGCCCTTGCCTTTTTTAACATCTCACTGGTATAGGGGGGGGGGGGGGTGCTACTGTTTTTATGCTCGTATTGTGACTGTCTCCATGATCTTTTTAATTGATTTTTAGTTGTTGTTTTTATCAATTGTTATTAATTGTTTTTACTGTTTTAAAGTGTGATGTTTTTATATGGTATTTCTTGTATTTCTGTTGTGAGCCGCCTTGGGTCCCTTCGGGGAGAAAGGCGGGATATAAATATTGTAAATAAATAAATAAATAAATTAAAAAGGAGGGCATAGGAAAAAGAGGGAAGGAAGGTAAGTCAGGAGAAGGAAGGAAGTAAAACTGAAGAAAAGGAGGAAAGAGAAGGTAATGTGAGTGTGTGTGAGTAGCAGAAACAACCTCCCAGGGATCTCAAGTGGCAGCCGAGCTGTGCCACAGCGCCTGCCTCAGACTGGGCAGCTGCCCATGAGGAGGAAGCCCTGAGTCTGGGGCTGATTGCTCTATTCCCAGAGGAACCCAAGAGGGGGTGTAGAGTGTCCCTGTGACCCAGGAGACCCTTCCCCCCCCCACCTGCGTGCTCTCAATGACAGGGCACAGGGGGTTGTCATCATGGAGTCCTGAATAATAAATAACAGATCCCTCCTGTTGAAATTACAACCCACCTTTCCCTCTGTAAAGCCACAATCAGTAAACACTGTGAGCACTAGCTTAAAGTATCCATGTGTTTTCTCTGCTAAACCTGCCAACGCCATGTCCTTCCACATGCCCTATCCTACGGCATGAAAAAGGGTGGACTAGCCAGAGCAGGTTACCTGGTATAAGAGTTCCTCACAGTGTAAATGAAAATTAAACATTTCCATGCGGGTAAGTGGAGAAATCAGTGGCAGAGAGCTTTGAAAACAGGGAGAATAAGATCTTCACCCACTTTCTTTCTACAGGCTCTCCTGGTGTGAACTTTCAGAAGCTTCTTGGGTGGATCTCTCTTCTGTTCTCAACACCAACCAAAATTTAAGAGACCTGAGACTGAACGGCAATAATGTGGGAACTTCTGGGGTGAGGCATCTCAGTGAGGGGCTCAAGCATCCAAACTGCAGGCTGCAGAAACTGAGGTACCTTAGAGCTACATTCCTTGCCTGTGGTCTGCTGAAGACATAGCATTCCTGAACTCTTCGCCATGCTTTAAGATTGAGAGTCTGCTGCGTGCTTGTGCATCCCCTTCCTTTGTAGAGTTAACCGTGGTGTAGCATTATATGTGTCCTATTACTAGCTTTTAATCAGAATTTGAAACCAGAATTAAACACAGGTTTGCACACCATGGTTAGCATAGGTACAGACCTGGTTCTATATCATGTAACTGCGGAGAAAGGGAGCGGCAAACGTTTACGCCTGTGGCCTAGTTTTAACCATGGTTATCCATTCTAATAAACGATTTTAAGTTCCATGTGAATGTATTTAGGAGCAGGAAACTTTTACAAGCTTCCCCCGTATGCACAGGGGATATGTTCCTTCTGCTGCAATGCAACAACAGCTTTATTGTTTTCAAGATGGGGCAGTTGTCCCTGGTGGATACCTTTCCCCAAGGTCTCGGTCCCTAGTGATCACTTCTTGTGGGGTTGCCCCTCACCTCTTCTTCCCCTTTCAGTGGCACCTCAGATTGGCATCTTCTGGCGTCCATTCTCCAATAAGGCACGCCCTCTCCAGGCGGCAAATACCAGTGGCCAGAATTCAAGGCCCGGCTAGTGAGATATCCCCATTGTCAGTGTCCCTGATAGGCGTCTTGACTCCGAGGCCTCTCCCAGAATACATACCCAACATACCCGCAGTGGAGTCCTGGCAGGTTGCGGGTCCCAGGAAACTGGGGTCTTGTAGTCGAGATTGGGTTGTAGAGTTGTTAGTACCACTCCGGCGGGGGTTAGCTTCCTCCTCCCCCCTCTCTCTGTCTGCCCTCCTTGCCTTTGTTTTATCCCTCTCTCCTGCCTCCCCATTTTTCCTCGATGGGGCTCAGTTGTGTCTTCTTGGGTGGAGCTGCCCCAGCAGCAAACCCTGCGGCCACTGGCATAACCTTGCCTGCCACTGGCCTGAGACCCAGAAGACTGGGACTGGACAAACTGAGGTATAACATTGGTTGTGATTATTGCTGCAGACAAATCCTGGTCATGGTTTGGTGAGGGCTTTACCCACCCATACTGGAATGCATGGCAAATTACACATGAACAGGGCTATAGACTTTCACATATTCAAAAAGAGCCTAGAGAAGTGTTTCTCAAACTGTGGGTCGGGACCCACTTGGTGGGTCGCAACCCGATTTCTGGTGGGTCCTTAATTGCCTCAAGCCCTGAGGCTATTAAAAAATCAGATAGCTGCTAATTGCCCTGCAAGCAGCTGAGCTCCTGCAGTTTGCAAGGAGCTGAGCTACTGCAGTTTGCAAGCTTTTGTATATATAGTGAGATAAATGTTTGAGTTTTTTGCAAATAAATAAACAAAATATTACTTGTAAATAAATAAATATATTACTTCTTTCTAGATCACCTTTTTTTATAAAGCTAGGTGTGTCCCAATAGAGTGACATTTTAAAAAGTGGCTCCCGATGCTAAAAGGTTTGAGAACCACTGGCCTAGAGAATTTTGCCCAGACCCAAATCGCTGTCACCCCACTTTAGCTCCCACTCTAGCCCTTCACTCACCATTTCTCTGTTGCCTGACAACTGTATCATGTTGCACCAGGTCCCCATTTTTGATTGACGTGGTGGTTTCTGGGACAGAAAGAGCTGGATTTTTTCCTCCCTATAATATTTCTTGTTGTTTGAGACGATTATAGCAGTCTTGCATGCTACTTTTTTTCTGCAAAAATGATTGCTTGACTTTTCTTGCAGATAATGAGTTTCCTGTGTTTTTTCCCCACCTAAACAATTCTCACCATTGCATGAGAGAGACAGAGGCTGCCCCTGCAGAAACTGATCTTCTCTTTTTTTACCACCCAAATATTTTTTTCTAGTGCTACCACAGCAAGCAGCGAGATTCCCATTGACAGATATTTTAATACACTTGTGTCAGGGTAAAGAGAGGGGCTTCCAGCAACCAGACACTGATCCAGGGCAGTAGTGCCTAGTGGTTAGCACGTTCACTCCCTTGCTGCTCCCTTCTCTCCCCTGTTTAGCTATACATGGTAGTGAGGAAAGGCCTTGGTAGGCTGAATCCACTGCCACCAGCCCAGGAGATCAGGCTACCCAGAGGGGCTCCCTGGGCAGAACCCCCCTCCTAGGACTGAACCTCAGGAGTCTCTACTGTGGGAGCAGGGCGGTGCCATAGTACCTTTTTTTAGCTTTACCGGGGCCCACCGCTGTTTCTTGCCTCTCACACCGCATTCTAAAGGCCCAAAGTGCCTGTAAAAGGGGGGGGAATGCAACCGGAAGCTACTTCGTTTGCGCACACAAATGGAAGTAGCTTCAGGTCACGTTTTTTTTTCTTTTTACAGGCACTTTGGGCCTTTAGGATGTGGTGCGAGAGGCAAGAAGGGGTGATGGGCCCTGGCAAAGCTTAAAAAATGGTACTGTGGAGCCGCCCCTATCCCCAGTGGGAGTCCCTCATCCGTGGACAGGCCATCCGCAGATAGTCAAATCGCGGATGGCCAATCTGCGGATAAGAACGGCCCACTGTATTGTCTGTCCCAAATATCTCCATAGATTTCTTTTCAACTCCATTAATCCAGTGTACACCCTACATGATTGCCCTCTTGTATTTGTTCCATCACAGTTTGTCAGTTGCATAGTTTGATTGCCAGTTCTCTGTATCAGTTGAATACCTGTTCTTACTCCTGCTCCCTCGAGTTAATGTAAGCAAGCAAAAGCTTCTTTTCCCAAGTTGGTTACGAAAATGTATAGAAATAATATATGAAATATTAGCAATCATTTCTAAATAATTAGCAAAGCTCGTGACTCTTGGATTCACTCCTTAACTGTTCCCAGAGACGTTAGCGGGACCACTTGTGACAGTGCTCTCCATCAGAGGCGTTTCTACGGTGGGGCGGTACTGTAAGTTGCGCCCCATCCTAGTCCCCGTTTGCAACCTGGAATGAGGAGGCCCCGCCCCCTCGCCATCGGAGGCATTCCGTGCCACGAGGCAACAGACAGGGAGTCTCCTGGCCTTTGTCTTCGTGGCACGGAATGGCTTTAATGGCGCGGGAGCGGGGCCTCCTCATTTCGGGTTGTAAATGGGGATTAGGACGGGGCGCAACCTTACAGTACCGCCCCTACCGTAGAAACGCCTCTGCTCTCCATCTTGCATAGGAGTCGCACTCACACAATATCTTCAGGGGCTTGTGCAGGAGAACTTCCCAGCGTGGCTGTGCTCAGTATTTCTCACTCTGCAGTCAATCTTATGAGAGTGATGAGAGTATTGCAGAAGTCATGAGTTTGGAGCAGAAGAGTCCCACAGGCAGAATCCTGGTTCTAACAGCGCTGGGTTATACTAGGAACCCATTTCAATGAACATGGAATGATGTTGAGTATAAGGTGCTTTAGACCAACTGCAGTTCCCAACCTGGTACAGTATGCAGGGAGAGAACTAACTCTTTGCTTTCTCTGATTTCCGCCACAGCTTTTCCATGTTAACGGGAACCGAAGAAATAGATCAAGAATTATGTGCTGTGAAAAACGCCAAACCGGACCTTAACATTAACATAATAACAAAAGGATATAAGAAGAGACCTGTTAGATCAGGCCAAAGGCCCATCTAGTCCAGCTTCCTGTATCACACAGTGGCCCCACCAAATGCCTCAGGGAGCACACTGCCAACAAGATAAATCCTGTTTCCTGCTGCCACTCCCCTGCACCTGGCACAGAGAAAACCTACTTCGTTTCAATGAACATGGAATGATGTTGAGTATAAGGTGCTTTAGACCAACCTGGTACAGTATGCAGGGAAAGAACTCTTTGTTTTCTCTGATTTGCGCCACAGCATTGCCATGTTAACAGGAACCGAAGAAATACATCAAGAATTATGTGCTGTGAAAAACGCCAAACCGGACCTTAACATAATAACAAAAGGATATAAGAAGAGACCTGTTAGATCAGGCCAAAGGCCCATCTAGTCCAGCTTCCTGTATCACACAGTGGCCCCACCAGATGCCTCAGGGAGCACACTGCCAACAAGATAAATCCTGTTTCCTGCTGCCACTCCCCTGCACCTGGCACAGAGAAAACCTACTTTGTTTCAATGAACATGGAATGATGTTGAGTATAAGGTGCTTTAGACCAACCTGGTACAGTATGCAGGGAAAGAACTAACTCTTTGCTTTCTCTGATTTGCGCCACAGCATTTCCATGTTAACAGGAACCGAAGAAATAAATCAAGAATTACGTGCTGTGAAAAACGCCAAACCGGACCTTAACATTAACATAATAACAAAAGGATATAAGAAGAGACCTGTTAGATCAGGCCAAAGGCCCATCTAGTCCAGCTTCCTGTATCACACAGTGGCCCCACCAGATGCCTCAGGGAGCACACTGCCAACAAGATAAATCCTGTTTCCTGCTGCCACTCCCCTGCACCTGGCACAGAGAAAACCTACTTCTAAAACCAGGAGGTTGCTTATGGCTTGTAACCTGTGATGGTCTTTTTCTCCATGAATCTGTCCAAACCCCTTTTAAAGGCATCTAGGCCAGGGGCCATCACCACCTCCTGTGGCAAGGAGTTCCACAGATGAATTACACACTGGGTAAAGAAATATTTTCTTTTATCCGTTCTAACTCTCCCTCCACTCAATTTTAGTGCATGTCCCCTGGTTCTGGTATTGTGCGAGAGGGAGAAGAATTTCCCTCTATCCACTCTCTCCATCCCATGCATAATTTTATCGCTTTGCTCATAAGGGAGGTGCTCCAGCCCACAAATCATTCTGGTCGCTCTTTTCTGCACCTTTTCCAATTCAGCTATATCCTTTCTGAGGTGTGGTGACCAGAACTGGACACAATACTCCAGATGCGGCCTTACCATCAATTTCTACAAAGGCATAATTATATTGGCCATTTTATTCTCAATCCCTTTTTTAATGATCCCAAGCATGGAATTGGCCTTCTTCACAGCCGCCGCACACTGGGTCGACACTTCCATCAACCTGTCCACCAGCACCCCAAGATCTCTCTCTTGATCCGTCACAGACAACTCAGAACCCATTAGCGTATATGTGAAATTTTGGTTTCTTGCCCCAATGTGCATCACTTTGCACTTATTTACATTGAAGCACATCTGCCATTTTGCTGCCCATTCTCCCAGTTTGGAGAGATCCTTCTGGAGCTCTTCACAATCCCTGCTGGTCTTTACCACCCGGAAACGTTTAGTGTCATCCGCAAACTTGGCCACCTCGCTGCTTATCCCCAACTCCAGGTCATTTATGAATAAGTTGAAAAGCACTGGTCCCAAGACCAATCCTTGGGGCACACCGCTTTTCACCTCTCACCATTGTGAAAATTGCCCATTGACTCCCACTCGCTATTTCCTGGTCTTCAACCAGTTCCTAATCCACAAGAGGACCTGCCCTCTTATTCCCTAACTGTGGAGTTTTCTCAGGAGCCTTTCATGAGGGACCGTGTCAAACGCCTTCTGAAAATCCAGATATATAATATCCACGGGTTCACTCGCATCCACATGCCTTTTCAAAAAATTTTCACATGCCTTTTCAAAAAATTCTAAAAGGTTTGTGAGGCAAGACCTCCCCTTGTAGAAGCCATGCTGACTCTCCCTCAGCAGAGCTTGTTCTTCTATGTGTTTTAAGATTTTATCTTTAATGAGACTTTCCACCATCTTCCCTGGAACAGATGTTAGGCTGACCAGCCTGTAGTTTCCCGGGTCCCCCCTCCTACCTGTTTTTAAAGATTAGCGTGACATTAGTTTTCCTCCAATCCTCTGGCACAGTGGCCGTTTTAAGGGACAAGTTGCATATTTTGGTCAAGAGGTCAGCAACTTCATTCCTGAGTTCCTTCAGAACTCTTGGGTGGATGCCATCCAGGCCTGGTGATTTATTGATCTTTATTTTGTCAATTTATTTTGGTCTTCTGCCATGAAGTCTGTCTTCTCTTTTAACCTCTATTTGACTTAATTCTTTAGTCAGGGGAGGCCGTTCAGGCAGCGGTATTTGCCCGAGGTCTTCTGCCGTGAAGACAGATGCAAAGAACTCGTTTAATTTCTCTGCAGTCTCCAAGTCCCCTTTTATCACCCCTATCTCTCCCTCACCATCCAGCGGACCAACCGTTTCCCTGGCAGGTTTCCTGCTTCTAACATATTTGAAGAAGCTTTTATTATTCCCTTTTATGTTGCCTGCCATACGTTCCTCAAAGTCTTTCTTGGCCTCCTGTATCATCTTTTTACATTTCTTTTGCCACAGTTTGTGCTCCTGTTTATTTTCCTCATTAGGGCAAGACTTCCATTTACGGAAGGAAGCTTCCTTGCCTTTTATAGCCTCTTTAACTGTGCTTGTTAGCCATGCCGGCACCCTCCTGGACTTAGTCAAGCCCTTCCTCCTTTGTGGGATACACTCCCACTGGGCCTCTATTACTGTTGTTTTAAACAGCCTCCATGCGCTCTAGAGTGATTGGACTCTTTTTACCTTCCCTTTCAGCTTTTTTTTAAACTAGTCTTCTCATTTTGGGGAAGTCCACCCTTCGGAAGTCAAGGGTTTTCGTGTCAGATTTGCTCGACACTCTCCCCCTGACATGCATGGCGAAACAGATCACAGCATGGTCACTGTTCCCCAACGGTTCGGTAACATTTACATCCCTGACCAGATCTTGAGTGCCACACAATATCAAATCCAGAGTCACCTGTCCTCTGGTCAGCTCCGTGACTAGCTGCTCTAAGGCACAGTCATTTAGCATATCCAGAAATCCAGTCTCTCTTTCATGACCAGAGCATGAGTTGACCCAGTCGGTGTGAGGATAATTGAAGTCTCCCATGACTATAACCCTGTCCCTCGTTGACACCTCCCTGATTTGCTTCCTCATTTCAAGATCCCCTTCAGGTTTTTGATCTGGAGGACGGTAGCATGCCCCTAATATTACATCGCTCTTTGAGCCTGGTAATCTAACCCACAGTGATTCTACGGAGGAGTCAGAGCTCCCCTCCAGCTCTACTCTGGTGGATTCTACCCCTTCTTTGACATAGATGGCCACTCCACCTCCAACACGCCCCTCTCTGTCCCTCCTATAGAGTTTATATCCTGGGACTGCAGTATCCCACTGGTTCTCCACATTCCACCAGGTTTCCGTTATACCTACTATATCAATGTTTTCCCTAGCCACCAAACATTCCAGTTCTCCCATCTTTGCCCGTAGACTTTGGGCATTTGCATAAAAGCACTTATATACCAGGTCCCCCAAGGAGGGCTGCGTGTTTGCACCTTTATCCCTGCAGCCTTCTGTCCTGCTAGATTGGCTGTCCTGTCCCATCACGCTACCACTCCTAATTCTTACTCTGTTACGGCTTGACTGTTCCCAATCCTCTGCACCCTCATTCCCTAGGGATGAGGAGTCCTGAACCAGATGCCCCTCGGCTCCTGTCGGCTTTCCCCCAGGGGTCAGTTTAAAAGCTGCTCTGCCACCTTCTTAATGTTACGCGCCAGCAGTCTGGTTCCGTTTTGGTTCAAGTGAAGCCCGTCCCTCTTGTACAGGCCCGGCTTGTCCCAAAATGTTTCCCAGTGCCTAACAAACCTAAACCCCTCCTCCTGACACCTCATCCACGCATTGAGACCCCTGAGCTCCGCCTGCCTAGCTGGCCCTGCGCGTGGAACAGGTAGCACTTCTGAGAACGCTACCTTTGGGGTCCTGGATATGAGCTTCCTACCTAGCAACTTAAATTTGGCCTCCAGGACCGCCTGGCTACATTTCCCCACGTCGTTGGTGCCAACATGCACCATAACCGCTACCTCCTCCCAAGCACTTTCTACCAGCCTATCTAGACGAGAGGTGATGTCCACAACCTTCGTACCAGGCAGGCAAGTCACCATGCGGTCCTCACATCCGTCACAGACCCCCCTCTCTATGTTCCTGACTATAGAGTCACCCACAAGAAGCCCCCTCCCCAGAGGAGTATCCATAGTGCGACTGGATATGGGCCCATCACCTGAAGAAGGGGTCCCCACTGGGGAATTGTTTCCCTCTTTTCCAGAGCGATGTCCTCCAGCCCTGAGACTCCCTTCCCTGGCAGCTGAGGAGCTGGACAACTGAGGGTGGGACGACACCTTTACGTCTCTAGAAGTCTCACCCTGGTCCCTCTCTTGAATACCATTGAATTCCGGTAGAATGAATTAGAGCCAGTGCACTGGGTTCTCCAGCCTTTTTGAACAAATCTTCTTTTTAACCCCAAGTATTTGCAATGAGCTACTCCTGACTAGCAAGACAACTGCAGTGGAAAGTCTGACAGGCCACTGTAACTGGCAGTGCAATCCTACCCTTTATAGGTGATTTAAATCCCCTTTCCCTTCCAAAGCCTCCCCCACTGCCCTCCCCCACTGGCTCCACCAGTGGAGGAGCTGTGTAGGATTGTGCTTTAAGTCATGCTGCAAGCAACCCAGACCAATGATTTTGGCAGCAGTGCACTTTCAAGACAAGAGTGTTCTGATTTTCTTGACCTTAACTTGACCATCTGTATCACTGACATATTTATTAACTGAGGTAGATACAAAATTTTGTGCAAGATTCCAAATAGTTAATAGCATTTGAACACAGACCTGCACCTCCTGTGTGACCTCCACACTTGCCCTGCAGAACTTCCCAGCTGGGAGGCAGAAGGGAAAGAAGCCACAGAATTCTCCCCTCCAGGCTCCAACATGGCCCTATCTCATTGCTCTCTGTCGACACTTCCTGGATTTACGAGGACATCCTGCTCAGGCCTGGCATAGCTACTCTGAGCTGGTCTGTTTGGCAACTTTGCCTTTTATTTTATTGTTTTGTAGATCTATATCCCATCTTTCCATTTTACAAAATGACTTGAGGCTGCTGACAAAGACTAAAGGCACAGTGAAAACAGTAAAACAAGAAGTTGTGTAAAGAATGCCCCCCCATGTTTGCCAATTGTTTTTTGATATTTCTACCCCCCCCCCTTTTAGGATGCTGTAGCATCCTCAAATGACTGCCTGACATCAAAGATACAGGAGCCATTTCCCTGGGATGCTCCTCTGAGATGCTCTCTTAAGTAGCTACCTGGCTCCCCCTGCTGGATGTTACTAGTCAAGCTCTCTCTTCCTGGCTTCCAGGCATTTTTCACCAGCCTGTTTGCTGTACTTCTCTTCACCCTTTCCCCATTTTGATTAATTCCTTTTTCTATCTGGCTTTGAATAAACTGGTTATGTTTTTACTCCTGCCTTCTTAGTCTGTGTTTACTGCCAAGTGGGTTGTCCTGTCTGATTGCTCGTCGTGAGCACTGCGGTGATTGGGTTTTAAATGAGACCCGCTCAGTTCTGTGCTCTTTGGGGCAGGGAGGTCAATAGGACAATCCAGCCACACCACATCGCAAGTGGTGGCCTCTTTGCGTGGCTCTGCCCATGGCAGGGGCAGGACTGAACAGAACAGCACTTCACTAGCTGATCCTTCCCGTTCTGGGCTTGGTGATGCTGCTGCACCCATGCCACCCACCCTCGGGCTGATCTGAGGTTAGCTGGTTGCCTTTGGGATCAGGAAGGGATTTTTTTTGTCTTTCCCTTAATTGGCCATTGGTGGAAGGTAGTTTTGCCTACCCCAGACTAGCTTTTATGTCATGGTTTAGGTGGTCATTTCCGGCAGGTATAGTGGGCGGCTGGGATTAGGAGTAGGGATCCGGTGTGCATCCTAAGGTATGCAAGGGTCAGAGGGGAATCCAGCACTGATCTCCAGATGCTGCCTGGCTCAGGTATGCTGGGTGGCAGCCGCTTTTCCCTTTAAGTTGCACAGCTGTGTAGCTCAAAGCTCTGGAAAGCCAAGCTGCACACAGCTCAGAGCTCCCAGGAGTCCAGCAATTGCAAGTGATGTCATCGCCATGCATCCCGAAATGGTGCCAAGCCACTGTGCAGCAGCCCAAGGGGTCTGTGTCGCAGCATGGATCCCTAAGAGGGAATATTGCTGGCAGCCCTTAAGGCCGGAATTGCAAAGTCCGTCCTAAATGCTTTTGGCCTTGGGATGAGCTGAGTAAGTTGGCTGCCTTGACCCCCTTTCCGGCGGTTGGTGGGGAAAACCAGGGGCTGGTGTGAGCTGATCTCTGGCGGGAGTCAGGGTGCTAATGCCCAATGAGGGAAGTGAAGAGTTGTGTCTGTCTCCCTCCCTCAGGATAGGTGCCTGCAGTAAAGGTAGGAAGAGCTCCCTAGTTCAGGATCCACTGCAGAATTTGGTTTGCATTGTGTCATCAAGAACATAGCCCAGTTATAACAAACGTCTTGTGTAGGGTGTGGTGAGTGCTTGTGCAAATAAGATATGAAGAAATATTTGAGGAAGGTGGAGTCCAATCTTAGCCACACGTTGTAGAGGAGAGATGGTGGACCTCAAAGGGAGTGGGTGTTCCAGCAAAGTTCAGTCTAAAGCGCTCTGTCCCGACTCTTCAATATTCTTGAGCAATACCCCAGTGTGTGGAAAATCACATGCGGTAGAAGACGAGGATCCTGATAAACGTACTCCTATGATGGCTTTTTCTCTGCTCTGTAGGGTTAATAAGTCATTCCTTGAGACTTGCAGAATGACAGGATGTCTGCTTGACAGTGATGTCCGTATTTGGGGAGCCAGGATGACTGGGGAGAAGGACTGCAACTCTCCACCCTACTGCCAACCCTGGGATCCAGTTATCTCTGGACAAATCTGCCTTCCAGTTGTCCCTTTCATAGCAAGGACCACTTTTTGCCCTTAGTTATATTGTTAGTCTGAAGCCCACTTTGATAGGAGACGCAATAGGACAATACGGAGGCCGAATGTGCGCAGCGCATTGCAAGTTTCTCTGCCTCAAATCTTCCAGCAACATATTGGGTTGGCCACTCAATAGACTGTGCTTATTGTATGACTGGGTAGGGACTTTGAAACTAAAGAATGTTTTCCTGTTGCCAATAACGTCCATAAATGCGTAAGCAATTTATTTTAGTCAATACTAATTGGTTGTGGTCTTACATCACCCTTCTCTCAACAAGGTCTGTAGATTTTGGGCATACCCAAAATCTGCAAAAAAAACCCCAAACATCTTCTAACACATCTACATAATAATAATGATAATGACTGTGGCTGCATCTGTTTACAATACCATTTATATCACCTACCTAGTACACTTTTAAAGCGATTATAACATAACTATAATTTATAAAAATGTGCCCTTTGAATAAACTCACATAACACCATTTTGTGCACTGCTCATTTGTGTCAAAAATGAAATCTGCGGGGAAAAACAAACAAACAAAAACACCTCTACCAACGGGTACACCTCCGCCTTGCGCTCTGGAGACAGAGAAGGGGACGAATTTCTCTCACATGCCCAAGAGGGAATTCCAGGAGGTCAGATCGAATTTTGGATTTCTCCCCCCAGTAGGACAGAGGTCCAGAAGTCTCAGGTGTGCTCCTGTGGGATTTAGAAGAAGCGCTCCTCAGAAGATGGAGCCCAGCTGGGGAAGAGGTGCCCTCCTTCAAGTGAAATGCATTGCCTGGTGGGTAGCGCATTCCCATGCTCTCAAGGCAAGTGCATTGCATGCTCCCTTTTATATTGTGTCTGTTTTTGTGCTGTGTTTCTAGAAATTAGTGTGAATATGGGTCCTAAAGAACAGAAGATGAAAAAAACTCATGAAAAAAGTGGAAAAACAAATGAAACGTAACAGTGGTCATAGTTTGCAACTATAGCGTGAGGTGCTAAACCTCATTATGCGATGCTAGAAGTTCTGAAACATTTTCAGTGTCGACTTTAACACTTTATTACACTGGTCAACACACTTTTTCTGACATAAGGGATTCCAATGGTTTTAAGGTAATTTTGGGGCGCTGATTCCAAATCTGGCATCAGTTTTTGTCTATCAAATATTGCATTTAATAAAATCAATAAAAAGCAGCAAATTTATGCTCATCTTACAATTGATGTAGTACTTTAAAACAGGCAAGATAAACCTTCTTGACAAAGGTATTGATGTTGCACCTTTAATCCTGCAAAGTGCACAGATGTAGCAAAAGATATCTGGGTCATTACTGCATTTCCTTCTTTCGGATGTTGTAGCCCAGGGGTTCTCAATCTTTGGAGGCCCGGGTACCCCCTTATCATGGTCCAATTTTCTGAAGTACCCCCTGCTAATTAACAGGATTAATCAATTAATTAATTAGGTAATTAATCGTTAAAAAGTACTAAAACAATTTTAAATGTGAAAAATGTCTTATTTAACTCTGTGTGTGTGTGTGTGTGTGTGTGTGTGTGTGTGTGTGTGTGTGTGTGAGAGAGAGATGGATGCAAGGATCTCTTTTTTTCTCCCAAGTCACACTTCCCAAAATCAGCTCCTCCCTCCCCCACCCCACCAAAGTACATTTTCCAAAGTACAAAAATAAACCAAAAATCAAAATCAGAGACAGAAGGGCTCTGAAAATAATTACAATTTAAAATCCATGTTAATTAACACTTATTTAGATGCTGATGGGGCAGATAAGGGGCAGGGCTTGGCGTACCCTCAGCAAGAGGTCCGCGTGCCCCTAGGGCTACTCGTACCACAGGTTGAGAACCCCTGTTGTAGCCATTGTTAGATCATGCCCTGCAGAAGGAAAATATTAAATAAATTTGGATATCTACATAAAATGATATTATAAACTCGCTATCCTAAAAATATAGCACCATATTTTAACAGTAAAGCAGTCACTGACTCACAATTACTTGCAATCATAAGTGACAAAGAGTTAATTTCGGGTAAAATCAATGAAAATGGGGTACGCCGATAGCATAAAAATGAGATGTGATAGAGCAAATCTGAGATCAGATTTGGAATCAGCACCCTGAAATTAGTCTAAAACAGCTGCAAAAGTCCAGGCCAGAAAATATTTTTTTGTAGACCAGTGTTATTGATGCAGTAGTATAATGTTATTTTTCCATATACTATGAGGTGATTTTGGGGTGAACTTGGAATGGCTTTGGAATGAGTTAGAAGTTTTCCGATTGAAATTAATGTAATAATTGTACTCACCCAGCCAGAATGGCTATTTCCTTGAATGGTTGTTGTTCAGTTGTTAAGTCGTGTCCGACCCTTCGTGATCCCATGAACCATATCCCGCCAGGCCTTCCTGTCCTCCACTGTCTTCCTGAGTTCGCTCATTTTCATGTTCGTTGCATCGGTGATGCTGTCTAACCATCTCATCCTTTGCCTTCCCCTTCTCCTTTTGCCTTCAATTTTTCCCAGCATCAGAGTCTTCTCCAGAGAGTCCTCTCTTCGCATTAGGTGGCCAAAATATTTGAGTTTCAGCCTTAGTACCTGTCCTTCCAGGGAACAATCAGGGTTGATTTCATTTAGGATTGACTGATTTGATCTCCTAGCAGTCCAAGGGACTCTCAGGAGTCTTCTCCAGCACCACAGTTCAAAAGCATCTATTCTTCGGCGCTCAGCCTTCCTTATGGTCCAACTCTCGCAACCATACATTGCTACTGGGAACACCATCGCCCTGACTATGCGAACTTTTGTTGGCATGGTGATATCTCTGCTTTTTATTATGCTGTCTAAGTTTGCCATAGCTTTCCTTCCAAGGAGTAAGCGTCTTTTAATTTCATGGCTGCTGTCTCCATCTGCAGTGATCTTGGAGCCCAGAAAAGTAAAATCTGTTACTGCTTCCATTTCTGCCCCTTCTATTTGCCAGGAATTGATGGGACCAGATGCCATGATCTTAGTTTTATTAATGTTGAGTTTCAAGCCAACTTTTGCACTCTCCTCTTTCACCCTCATCAAGAGGCTCTTTAGTTCTTCTTCACTTTCTGCCATTAGGGTGGTATCGTCTGCATATCTGAGGTTGTTGATATTTCTCCCGGCAATCTTGATTCCGGCTTGCGATTCATTCAGCCCTGCATTTCTCATAATGTACTCTGCATATAAGTTAAATAGGCAGGGTGACAATATACAGCCTTGCCGTACTCCCTTCCCAATTTTGAACTAGTCGGTTGTTCCATGGCCGGTCCGAACTGTTGCTTCTTGACCCGCATACAGGTTTCTCAGGAGACAGGTAAGGTGGTCTGGTACCCCCATCTCTTTAAGAATTTGCCACAGTTTGTTGTGATCCACACAATCAAAGGCTTTTGCGTAGTCAATGAAGCAGAAGTAGGTGGTTTTTTTGAACTCTCGTGCTTTCTCCATGATCCAGCGCATGTTGGCAATTTGATCTCTAGGAAAAGTATTCCAGACCAGAAACAGAAAATATTAGATCATAACATGCCGAGATTCGCTCTGACCACTAGATGGCGATCTTTCCTTCTAATCTAAAACTACCGGAACCAGGAAGAACTTAACTGTACAGTATTATGTGGCGCCTTCCCTCTCGCTCCTTTTCCCAATGAAACTTCCTTATCGTCCGAAGTGCTGCTATCATCATCATCATCATCATCATCAAACGGAACCTTTTTAACCCTCCTGCCGTCCTGGGGGAGGACGAGGAGTTACTTCTGTCAGTAGACAGACGGAATAAGCCTGAACAGAAACTGCGGAGTTTATTTCAGTCGCTGAAGAAGTTCTTCTTGTGCAAGCCAGACGAAGACACCTGGTGATTTGGTCGCCTTTCACACCCGGAAATGGCACCCACAGCCCCAGGTGAGCGCCCTGTTGGAAACTCAGAAGGAACCTCCAGGAAATACCTCGCTCGCCTTTCTGCTTAGGCGAGTTAGATCGCTTCACTCTCATTTAAAGGCGCTGTGCAATTTAGTGGCGGAATTGTGCAGGCGCTGCAGCCAGGGCTCATTCACTGTGTCTTCAGTATTGATTTCAAAACTGTTGGTGAAAGCGACATTTAGCAAGGGGGAGGACAGACAGCCTAATAATAATGGAGGAGTGTGGAGGACACCAGGGTGCGTCTGAAGGGGAAGGGGGAAGCAGATTTCACTTGTCCAGCAGTAAATAGCACGTGACAGAATCCAGCAAACTTTCTCAGGCTTGAAGCAGAGTCTTGTTCAGTAGGTAACTGCCCCACTGGTTGAGTGCATGTGCTCATGTGAAGACTTTGAAATACAGAAAGCGGAGGAAACTCTGGAGGGAGATGGTGTGCAAAATGGATTTGTTGATAGTGGTTCCAAAAATGCAACCCACGCATGTCAAGCTGCTTGCAGCCCTTTGTTAGACTTATACAACCGCACTTGGTGGTGAAAGTGATTTCACCCAGGATTGTAATCACAAGTAAGCAGCAGCAACATCGAACTCCTCTTATTTGGCCTCCTCGAAGCTGTAGGCGCAGGATGCTTGTGACTGTGAGTAAGATCGCAGAGACTGACAGACCAGTTTGGGGAAGGAGATCACACAGGCCCTTCATCGTATCCTGGAGTAGAATAAAGCAGGCAGAAACCACCTGTTTAGTTCATTTGAATGATGTAAATTGATTTATATTCACTCTTATTCTGAGATGATATTGTGCATGAAATAAGGAAAGATATATTGATTAATCAATAATGTATGGGGAAAGAAGTTCTATTTATCAGATCTGAGGATAATACAATTTGATATTCATTCTTGAATCATAATTATGATGTGTTTATATGGGATGTGGGTGAGACTTCCGGCCCACTCCTAACCAACTTTCCCACACAGAGGTTTACTTACCTCTACCAAGCCATCTTGTCATCGCCCCCCCCCCCCACCGTAGCATGCAGCGCGCATTCCATGCTCTGGAGCAAGCAATTTGGACAACTGTGAAAATCTCACCTGAAGTCTGCATCGCTTTTGTTTCCAAACTCCTTTTTCTGATGTAGTGTGCTAAGGGGGAACATTGCAATTTCCACCCCCAGTGAGGTCCCGTGACTGGCAAATGTCACGTGCAAAATTGCCCTGCTGTTTCTGCGTATTTTGCCTAACATTTGTAGAAGGTGCAGAAGGAATCTGTCAATAGCTTATTAATTATGATTGCTGGTTTTCTTTTTAAACCAGTTCACTCTCTCTATTAATGGGTCCTGTTTGAATCAGATTGCAGGAAGAAATACAGAGAACTTGTTCGGAAGAAATACCAGGCGCCAGAAGACGGGAACTCTGGCCCTGGGGTCCGTGTGCCATTAAGTGAACGTTACCCAGGACTGATTGTGGCGAGTGAAGAGGACGGAGCGGATCAGTTCCTGAAGAGGCGATGGAGACACAGAGGGACGGTGCCTGAGCAAACGGCGGCTACTAGCGTGGAGGCCCTGTTTGGTACTGATGATAGCGGTGGCACAGCGGAGACTGTCATGCTGCTGGGAGCGGCTGGGGTGGGAAAGACCAGGCTGGCCAGAACGGTCCTGCTAGACTGGGCCACCGGGAGGCTGTTTTCAGAACGCTTTGAGTCCGTTTTCTACATAAGCTGCAGGCAGCTGAATCTGGAGAAGGGGCCGGCTAGTTTGGCTGACTTGATTTTAAAGACTCACCCTGAGCTGACTGAAAAAGAAGCCATAATCGAACTTCTGAGGAATCCCAACAAGCTCCTCTTCATACTGGACGGCTTGGATGAGCTGACTAGTTCCACTGAGCTGCAGCAGGAAGACCACCTGAGCGCCGCCGATCCCTACAGTGGGAGGAAGCCAGTGAGCGCCCTCCTGAGGGGGTTGATGTCCAAGACGCTCTTTCCTGAGGCCTGCTTGCTGATCACGACCAGGCCAAGCGCCTTGGGAAGCCGCCTGGGGAACTGTTTGCGGTCCCCTCGCTATGTGGGGCTGCTGGGGTTTTCTGCCGAGGGCAGAGAAGACTATTTCCACCAGTTCTTTGGGGATCGAGAATTAGCGACACAAGCTCTTCAGCACGTCCAGGGGAAAGAGGCGCTTTTTGCCCTCTCCTTTGTACCCGGTGTTTGCAGGATCATCTGCTCTGTGATGAAACAGCAGCTGGAGGGGGGCAGAGGAGATCTTTTGCAGGTGTCTGAAAAAGTCACAGCAGTGTATGCACTTTATCTCTCCCGCTTGTGTGTGTCTCCCTGCAGTAACTCGGAGCACCACTATCTGAGAGGACTTTGCGCGTTGGCTGCTGATGGAACCTGGAAAAAGCGAGTCTGGTTCAAGGCAGAAGAAATCCTGGAGCGAGGTTTGGCTCCGTTAGATTCTCTCCCTTCTGCGTGGTTGGAGAATCTCTTTCAGAAAGATCCTGATTCGGATGACCTCTATCATTTCATGCACCTTAGCGTGCAAGAGTTCCTTACTGCTTTGTTCTATGTTTTTGAAGATGGAGCCAAAGATTCTGCGACTGCTAAGCAAGAGACAAAAAGATTGCTGGAAAGCTGTAGTGAAGATCGGGGGGATTTAAGCTTAACTGTGCTGTTCATGTTTGGCCTTTTAAACAGAGAAATCATGAAATACATCGAAGAACAATTTGGATGGAAAATGTCATCTACAATTCAGGGTGAATTACAGGAGTGGCTGAGAGGGGACACAGAAATAAATGCAGAGTATCCCAATTATGATCAGCTGGAACGTTTTCATGCTTTGTATGAGATCCAAGAAGAAGAATTTGTGCAACATGCACTTGATCATTGGACTGAACTAACAATGGACAGGTTGACATTGACCCCACTGGACCAAGCAGCTCTCTTTTTTTGTGTAAAGCACTGCTTAAATTTGGAGACTATATACCTGCTCATTTCTGCCCAAAGACCCTGAAGCAGGAGAACTTCCAGCCCGTCCCAGTCGGTCGTGCCAGTAAGTATTATTGGAACCTTTACATTTATTAACATTTAGCAGCTGTTATTTCTACTTTCTGATAACAAACATTATCCCAAGAGTTCTGTGAACTACCAATGCAGTTAAATTGATTTTTCCTTAGCTTTACCCTGTCAAGAGAAATCCATTATTTTTATAAAAACTTGGAAAAACAATAAAGGCAAATCAATATAATGCCTCACTCCTTGCCTTGCTTCTCCCCTCAGTACCTGCATTAAGTCAAAGCTAAATTATAGACGTTCATGGGTGGAGGATCCTGATAGAGTGCGGAGCAGCATTGGTCATAATGTGGACCTTTCCTGTCCCATTAATTGTATAGTATTATTATTATTATTATTTATCTAAGAATTTTTACCCTACCTTTCTCCCAATAAGGGCAATCAAGGTGGCTTACAACATGTTAAAAAAACAATACAATATAATAAAATAAAAATAATTAAAACAGGTAATTAAAATAATTACAACAAACAAACACCAATGAGTCTCCTATGATTACATTGATTAAAAAGCCAGCCCAACATGTCAGCCATCGAACGCCAACCTGAATAAAAACGTCTTGACGCCCCGCCGAAAGGTCTCTAAGGAGGGAGCCGTTCTTAATTCCAGGGGGAGGGAATTCCATAGTTGGCGCACCAGCGCCGAGAAGGCCCTATTCCTCGCCGCCATCTCTCTCACCTCTGTCAATGGCGGCACAGTTAACAGGGCCCCCCTGATGACCTCGGAGTACGGGTTGGATTATATGGATGGAGGCGGTCCCTCAAATACCCTGGTCCCGAGCCGTAAAGGGCTTTAAAAGTCAAAACTAGCACCTTGAATTGTGCCCGGAAACAAACCGGCAGCCAGTGTAGTCGCTGAAGCAATGGCCCGACTGAGTCGAACCGATGAGCCCCAGTAACCACATGGGCAGCCGCATTCTGCACTAGTTGCAGTTTCCGAACGGTCTTCAAAGACAGCCCCACATAGAGCGCATTGCAGTAATCTAATCTAGATGTCACTAGGGCATGGGTCACTGTGGCCAGGTCTGCACGATCCAAGTACGGGTGCAGCTGGCGCACCAGCCGAAGCTGGGCAAAAGCCCCCCTGGCCACAGCTGCCACCTGGGAATCCAGGAGCAGCTGTGCATCCAGAAGGACCCCCAAGCTGCGGACCTGCTCCTTCAGAGGGAGTACAACCCCATTCAGAGCAGGACGATGATCCAGTCCCTGAGTCGTAGACTTCTGGACCAGAAGAACCTCTGTCTTATCAGGATTTAGTCTCAGCTTGTTTGCCCCCATCCAGCTCCCAACTGCCTCCAAACAACGATTCAGGACATTGACCGCCCCCTTGGAGTCAGGTGGAAAGGAGAGAAAGAGCTGGGTGTCATCAGCATACTGATGACTCCCTACCCCAAACCCCTGGATGACCTCTCCCAGCGGCTTCATATAGATATTAAACAGCATGGGGGATAGAATTGACCCCTGTGGCACCCCACACCTCAAGGGCCAGGGTGCCAAACAAGCATCCCCCAGCACCACCTACTGGAATCTATCAGCCAGGAAGGAGCGGAACCACCCCGAGACAGTGCCTCCAAGCCCCAACCCAGCCAACCGACCCAGATGGACACCATGGTTAATGGTGTCAAAAGTCGCCGAGAGGTCCAGCAGGACCAACAAGGACGGACTCCCTCTGTTCAGTCCCCGGCATAAGTCATCCACCAAGACAACCAAGGCCGTCTCTGTCCCGAACCCCAGCCTGAAGCCAAACTGGAATGGATCCAGATAACCAGCTTCCTCCCAAGACCCTCTGGAGCTGTGATGCCACTACCTGCTCAATCACCTTGCCAAGAAATTGGATGTTTGAGACTGGCCAAAAACGTTGTCCAAAATAGGAGGGTTTTTTTCAGAATAGGGCGCACCACCGCTTGCTTCAACGGCATTATTTTTGCTTACAGTGATCTGATGCTTTGCAGAGCTAGCTTCTCTTTCTGAAAACACACCTTTCAGATTTGGGATTGTTCTCGTTAACATTAGCAGGCTCTCCAAGGTTCAATTAGTAGTTCTTTTTCCTCTGCTGTTATCAATATCCTTAGTGGAGTCATCAGGGAATAAATGCATCTACCGTATTTTTTCGCTCCATAGGACGCATGGCACCATAGGACGCATGCATCCTATGGAGCTAAAAAGGCTAACTAAACTAAAAATAGTTTAAAAAGTTTTAACTTACCGGGGCTTCTGCAGGCTCCAGGGAGGCCTGCGCGACCCTCTGCAGGCCTCCCCGATCTTCATTTCAGGGCTAAATGGCCATTTCCGGAAAACCGGAAATGGCCGGAAATGGCCATTTAGCCATTTAGCGCCGAAATGAAGATCGGGGAGGCCTGCAGAGGGTCGCACAGGCCTCCCCGAAGCCTGCAGAAGCCCCCTGAAGCCCCGGTAAGTATTTTGTTGTAGTTTTTGGTTTCTATTTGCTCCATAAGACGCAGGCTTCCCCCCCATTTTTTTGGGGGGGGGAAAGTGCGTCTTATGGAGCGAAAAATACGGTACCTGATGTCTACACGTGCTAGCAGTACAGCCTGGTGGCAGAACTCAGTTGGGAAAGAGCTGGGGTAACAGGGTGGAGGGGACTAAGGAAGCTGAGATCTCTTCCAAGCAGTTTACAAAGCAAGGACATTAGCCTGAAACGGCCAAAATAGACTCCGGATCCCTGAAAAAGGACAGGTCTACGCCACACATTTAAACCACCTTCAGACTGGTTTAACTATCATGATCGATTCCCAACCAGGGCATTTCGGGAAGTTCTCTGGAAGGCCAGGTCTCTTTTAATAAAGGGCTCTCAGCATCCTCATCAAATTACAATTTCCAGGTTATTTGGAAGGCGTGACAACTAAACTTATTTCAAGCCAGTTTTCCCTCTTGCTCCTGAGTTGTGTAGCCGCTGGTTCTACTGCCAGGGATCATGTGTAGATATATAATCTCCATCTTGGGAGTGTGATCTACAGAATCTAGCATCTAAGGAGGGCAACCCACACGTACTGTTTTGAAGTTGCATTACCTTCAGATGGACTTATGGCCTAATCCTATACAGGCCTTACACTCACAGATGTCGCGATCTGTCACCATAAGGCCCAGGCTGCTGGTGTGGAAGCCACTGCGGAAGCCACTGGTGTGGAAGCTAGGCTGCTGGTGTGGAAGCCACCAAAGAAAAGCCACACTGTGCAGGCCAAGGCCACAAGCGCAATTCACTAGAGTCCCCACACACATGCCAATGACTTACTGAGCCCCCGCTGGAGCAGGTAGGTCAGCAGAGGGGGCGGTTCGCAGGAGGATTAAGATGGGGATTGGACTGGGCCAGGGACATGTCGAGGGCGGGTCATGGGCAGATCTCGGCTGCACTGGTGGCGCTGAGATGCTATGCCCCCAGCCTGGGCCAAACACTTCCCCTTGGACCTACTCAGATTTATGGCAGCAAGAGAGCTGGCACGGACCTGAGTAGGCCCATTAGGGACCAGAGAGTGGCAGAGTAGTTAAGTATAACATTTCTTTACTTGCCTCTCCATGGCTGCCTGGTTCCTGGCCGGCCTATAGCATGCAGCAGAGGTTGCATCAACACCGGTGCACGCTCTGGGCCGGCCCAGGATAGAATTGGGCCAGTAGTCTTTCTTGTGCCAAAAGCAGCCGGATTGGGAAGGCCCTGCAGATTGGAACTGTGGCCAGGAGGTGTGGTCATTGGTTGAGCTGCCACCTTGCCTGAAGAACAACTAGGACGGGATCGGTTCTAGACAACTGGAAGCTGCCAACAAGCTGTGATATCTCAGCTGACAAGCTGAGATAGCCTACACTGACCCTCTGTGAGAGAGAGGAGTCGCTGTTGGACAAGCTTTTATTACTATTACGGTAGGTGTCGGATTAAAGCCCCTCTACCCCTTTCACCATAGTCCCAATCTGTAAGGAACCCCAATCTGATTGCCGTTGGCTAAAGGAAACTAAGACCATCAGGTCTAATCACACTTTAAATGTCATGAGTAGTATAACCCTCAATGGGGTTCAACTTCCACAGAAATGGTTCAGTAGGGCTGAGTTCTCATACCAGCAGAGGTTACCTGAATGATTGG
Organism: Plestiodon gilberti rubricaudatus; assembly: GCA_026170595.1. Lineage (NCBI taxonomy): Eukaryota > Metazoa > Chordata > Lepidosauria > Squamata > Scincidae > Plestiodon > Plestiodon gilberti. Next base: position 217,236,275 of record JANXHW010000001.1, on the reverse strand, counting down.
CAAGTAGACATTCCTGAGGTCATGAATCTTGGGAGGTTACAGAGGACTGTCCACTTCTGTGATTTGTGCCACTCTAGCAATACTCTGTTTTCCATAACAGGATCATGTGTTGGAAGGAGCAGCTGGCCAGCGTGCAATTGCCATAATGGCTCAGCTCAGTACTAACTTGCATGTCCCCCTCCTTGCAGTTTCTGTACAGCTGTGGATTCAATCAACTGTGTCTGAATGCTTCAAGCAGAGGTGCTTTTAGAGCACTTTCAGATGTCCTCTGCTCATCTGTGGCATCTCTCTTTTCTTTCCAAAACACTGATGTGAAGTTCCTGAGGAACTGAGAGCAAAAGAGTTGGTTTGCTAATTCATCAAGAACATTTAAAATAGTTTTGCGTGGACCATTGAAGGACCAAAGAAAAGAAGGGAAAACGGGCAGAGGTGCACAAAAATTCCCATGCAGTCAGCGCTGACCTTGGGTGACTTGTGCACAAGTAACACAACTTAAGTAACACCTGTGCCAGTGAGATGACATTCACAGACAAGATCCAGCCCAACCTAAGCGAATCTGTTCACTGGATGCCCAGAAGAAAGAGCTGGGCTGATGGAAGTGCTTCTGTCCTCTTCTACAGGCTTAATGGCTGTTAACTTACAGATGGCTGCTGTGCGGATCTCTCCACCGTTCTCTCTACAAATCAGACGCTGGCAGAACTGAACTTGCAGGCGGCTCGACTGAAGGATTCAGGACTGAAGTTGTTGTGTGAAGGCCTGATTCATCCAAACTGCAAAGTAGAGAAGCTGCGGTAAGCGTGGAAGAAACTCCCTTTGTCTAACAATCCCAACAGAATATTTGAGAGGGTGTGGATGGGGCATGGCATCAGTTACATTCAGGTGTGCAAAACGTGATTGTGCAATTGTTAAATGTCTTTGCTGTACCAGAGTCTCTCTCTCTCTCAACTGCGGGTCCATCCTGGAGGAGCTAGAACCTGAAATGACCCTGGAGCCTTAAGGACCCCTTAGCTCTTCAGTGTCTGTGGCAAGTTCCCTGCAGTTCCTTGCGGTCCGTCCTTCCTCTGTACATCAAGGATGGCTCTGGGAAGGAGCAAGAATTCCTTCTGCAGACACTGTGATGTGTGACGTGAATCTTGTTTTTCACAAGAATATAATGTTACTTTTCTCATTCATTACAGGCCAGCCAATATAATTCCTAATCTGTCTTTCCTACAGTTTCCATGTTTTAGCTTCCTGTGTGACTTTTATTTTTAAAGCATCCATTTGTTAATTTTTATTCTCTCTTAAAAACGTATGCCTTGCTTTGTCTCTTAGTGCAAAACAACTTGTAACATCTACAAGCATATAGTAAAAGCAATTTTCAATGCAAAATACAAACATTTCTAAGCTATAGCCATTGCAATGGAATGAGAATCAAGTAAAATATGATGGGAAGAGACGAGTACTGACTGAGCACCTGCTGTCTTTTAGTAGAGGAGCCAAGGATGTAGCACCTTCCTCCTGTTAACAGACCAAACCTATGGGGCTAGTTACGACAGCAGAACAGAGTTCCACTGTTATAACAGGCCATGCAACAGCATGCACAGTGCACTACTGGTGGCCATTTTGGAGCCTTCACCACAGATGGCAGCAGCCTGCTGCCACAGCTGGCGATCTGCTTGTGAGCATGTAAGACGGCATGGGGGAGGGAGGGATCGTGGGCAGGGAGGGGAAAGAAGTAGGCATTCTGGGAGAGGAGCCAGAGGGCAGGGAGGGGGTGGATCCAGTGGCAATGGCATGCACCAGATCATATCCCTTCTTTTGAAAAGCTCTCATTGGCACCAGTGGTGCTTTGTTCCCAGGGTAAATATCAGCTGGATGGGGGGGGGGTGTCACACAGCAAAGCCCCAATATGTCCCCTACTGCTGTAATCCTGATCTTCAGAGACCCCCTGATCCAGCTTTTATCAATGAAAGAACCACTGAGCTCATCAGGGCTAATAGGATCACGTGCTATTTTGTCCTTATTGGATTTGGGAATCTGTCAGGTAAAGAGGTCTGTCAGCAGGATGGGTGAGGATTTTTGCTAGGGATCAGGTATGCTCACAGAGTGCTCCCAGCCCTGGCCTGCATCCTGAGGCGGCCCCTCCCTCTGCTGCTCTCTCCTGCCCACCGGCACAACAGCTAGGGGGAAAGTGGGCCCAGCAGACTCTGCCCTGTCCAAATGGTGAGGCTGATGTCAGCTGGTGTCTCACAACTTCCTTTCCAGGAGGCCTAGAAAGACGATGAGAAGTCGCACGATCTCCAAATGATGCATTCCTCTCTTTCAGGCTGTGGGGCTGTGACTGTGACCGGCGCCTGACCCATGCTTGCTGCAGGGATCTCTCTGCTGTTTTCAGCAGCAGCCAGACACTGACGGACCTGTCGCTGGGCTATAATTCTTTCCTGGGAGACCGGGGAGTTCAGCTGCTGTGCGAAGGGCTGAAACATTCTTCTTGCCAGCTGCAGAGCCTGGGGTGAGTCGGCAGGTGGTGGCTTCCTCTTCTTGGCCAACAGTTTGGTCAGACGCTGCTGGTGCAGGACAAATGCATCCTGACAGTACGCAGAGAGATGTTAAGAGAATTTATTTCTGACATGTGACGGATCGCCCCCTGAATGTGTTACATTTGGCACTTGCACATCTGGTGCACACAGCAATCCTTTTCAAACCAGGCGGGGATTTTGTTTTGTTTTTAACCACAGGCTGCGTTGCTGCCTTAGTACCATGTTTAACACACAGCCAGATGTCTGAACAGGACCTGGCTCATCCTGACAAATGATGTTTGGGGGGCTTTAGGGGTGGAGTAGTGGTACCACTGGCGTTGCTACCGTGAAGCGACGGTAGCGGGCCGCTATGGGGTGACGCGCACAAGGGGTGACGCGTCACCTCTCTTGCGCGCGTCGCCCCCGAAGACGTCCCCATACCCGGCTTCCCCAGCCGACGCGCCAGGGCCTTCTGAGGAAGGCCCGCTGTGCAAACGTTATTTATATATATTTTTATATATTTATATATATATTTATATATATATTTGCACATGCACAGACCATCCCTGAGGGAAAAGGGCTGCCCTTTTACCTCAGGAACGGTCTGCGCATGCTCTAAAAAACATTATAAATAACGTTCGCGCAGCGGGCCTTCCTCAGAAGGCCCTGGACATCCGGCTGGGGAAGACGTCCCCGAGCCGGCTGCAACAATTAAGGGGGCGCCCGGGCCGGCGGCCTGTCGGGCGCCCCCCCAAATTGCAACGCGGCCTATGGCCGCGCCAAAGATTTGTAAGAGGGGGGGTATAGGGGGAGGCGTCACTTGGGTGACGTGCGCGCGCCCCGCTATGGGGCGGCGCGTGCCCTAGTGACACCACTGAGTGATACAGAACTCCCTTTCAGGGGTGGCACAACCTGGAATTCCACCTGATGCCGCCCTGAGTCTGCCGCTGCCACCTCTGAACTCCAAACCCCAAAAACCCTCGTGTGGTTTTTGCACACCTGGAACTGCAGGACTTCCAATGTAAAAGGACCACTCAGGTGAAGGAGCTCCTTCAGTTGCATGGTCCCTGCGTACCTAAAACCAAAAGTACCACACTGCTGCGTCTGAGGAAACCTCACGAGAAGCACATCCCTACTTTCACTGAAGAAGAGTCCCTTGGACAGTTCTTAGTGAGAAAAAAACTAAACTGCATTCAACATAAGTAGAGCAAATGGGGTGTTTGTGGGGCTGGTGATTGTTCATCCTTCCTGCACAGACCTATTCAGACATGATGTTGTACATGTGTACTAGTGTTGTTCATGTGAATGACTCTACACATGTTCATTTTCAATGGGAGCACATTGACTGGATGCCTCAGAACTGTCGAGTACAGCGTTTATGTCTTGCTCTTGAATATAACGTGGCATTGAATCCATTGACTATAAAGTGGCAAGAGGGCACATCATGAGACCCTGGGGCAGTCCGGGGTGGTATCCTTATTTCAGCACGATTCTGACTCAGTCAGAAGGGACTCACTGGTGCCCGTTTTCATAGGAAGGGAGATGGATGGAAGAGAAATGTCCTGATAGAATAGAAAAGGCAGCAGTCAGCAGCTTCCCTCCTCTTCCCAGGCCACACTGCAAGCTGGTGGCAGCTCACCTTGTCGAGGCAGCACAGGGTCGACGAGGAACGACTCCCACAGTCGCGATCATTTCCCACACTTTTCCCCACGTAGGCTGGAAATGTGTTCTCTGACAGCTGACAGCTGCCGGGATCTCGCCCCTGTTCTCTGCACCAGCGAGATGCGGAAGCTGAACCTGGACGATAACAACCTGGGAGATGCAGGAGTGAAGCTGCTGTGTGAGGGACTGAAACATCCCGGCTGCAAACTTCAAGCGTTGTCGTAAGTGTCTGCCAAGTGGCTTCCAGCTGACTTCTGGGGACCCAACACCAGATGATGGCAAAACAGGAGCAGGGCTGAGCAGGGCTCTGGGTGTCTTGTCTTGTTTTTGTACATCACAGACGCGGGCTGGGGAGAAGCTGTAACAGAGAAAACCACACTGGGAGGCAGGGGGTTGAGGCACTTTGCTCCATCTCACTTCCAGTCCAGATCACTGTGCCCCCCCTCCATTGTGCTATTGCTAGTTAAAAAAAATCCACTGACTTTCAAGTCTTTTTCCAATAAGAAATTTATGTGGGGGAGGGGGCATGATCAGGATTGGAACCATAGCTTGGCAAAGTGCTAAGCCCCCCCCCCATTCTGCTCTGTTTCATAGCCCCCATTGCATTGTTTGAAAACCAAAGAAAACAAAACACAGTGGTCCACATTGAGTGTCTGTCGTAACCTGTAATTTGGCCCTCAGACCAGTATATTCCAGAGTAGACGTTTGTAGATAATTGCGCCTAAAGAGCATTGTGGTCTTGGAGTGTTTGCTGCTGTGGTATCAGGGCTTGAGTCATTTCAGGAGACTGGAAGAAAATCTACTCAGAGTCTTTCTGATAGGGAAGGGTAGAAATCCCAAATGCTTTTTATCCGTTTGGTCTGCAAAGGAAAATCAAAGAGTGAACCATTCCTCTATTAGGGAGGTGCACACGGTGCCATTTAGACATTCAAACTGGACTTGACCTGATCTCTGCTCTGTGTCTCTTGCTGGGTTCATGAAGGCCTACAGTCATGGCAAGGAATTGTGCGTGACCTAGAAGTCCATGCATACATCGCTACGTGTGATTGCAGGGATGTCCGGAATCGCAGAGATATAAACTAGTTTTTAACCTGCTAGAAATCTCTGCAGTGACGTGGAGGGTCTTGGATTTCGATGCCCCCCTCCCCTGCATGTAATAGTGGATGTTTGTGATGAGCTTAACAGAGCTTGTAAATACTGCACTGAATATCTCATGTCTGATCCCTTTTCCTTTCTAATTATATCTGTCATCATGTCAAGGCATCATGTGTATCCTGTTGCTAGAGCAGAATCATTTCTGTCACACAAACGAGAGTCCTTGGGGATCAGAGAGTGACAGTATCTTCTTGTTCAAAGTTGCAGAGCCATTTTGCTCCCATGGATAAAATGCAAAGACCCTGCTTTGGGAGACTTGAGATCAAATTCTAATTCTGCCTCAGGAGCCGATATCAACAGTAATTCAGATACTGAACCCTCCTTTTATGGTACATGGATTTGCTCCATTAGCTGAAAAAGGAAAGATATTCATTTTAACTTACTGGTGGAAGTTCTGTTGCTTCATAATATTCATTTCAGGGGGAGGAATGGATAGGCAGTGATTGCACTTGCTATAGGTGATGCTTATCATCTCTTGCAGACTGGGATCGTGTGAGCTGCCTGCTGCCTGCTGTGGGGATCTCTCCTCTGTTTTTAGAGTCAATTCGACACTGATGGAGCTGATTCTGGAATATAACGCGCTGGAAGACTCGGGCGTGCAGCTGCTTTGTGAGGGACTGAAGCAGCCCAACTGCAAGCTGCAAATATTGGGGTGAGCACAGCGGCATCGGTGGGCTGCCTGCCTCCTGGAGCGGGACTTACCTTGCGGAAACGTTCCAGAAGTACAGGAATGACATAATCACATCACCCCACCCCCTGACCTTTCAGGCTTTTGCATTGCTTTTATGCAAAAGCCCACCTCTGGGCGCAGCCCCTGCTCAGCAATGTTCAGCTCTTGGTGAAGCGCAGCTGCATGTTTGGCAAGAGCAGGAGGTGCCTGCGCCTGGAGAGGGCAATGCCACTGGTGCCAGCCAGTGGGGCACCCTCTTAGCACCCCCTGCTGGCTGCTGCCTAGACCCCACCCTTGCTACGCCACTGGGTGAGCAACAGTTGGGTGGTGTGTGGCTTCCACACCCGCGTGGTGATTGGCACTGTGAGAGACGTGGATTCGGTGTGTTTGCCATAATGAGCACAGGATGCCTTGAAACCAGTCTAGGGAAATGAAGGAGCCTCCTTCCAGGTGTGATTTACATTTTGGTCTTGGGCAACCACAGGCAGCATCCTAAATCCAGCATGAGGGGGGCGGAGAGCAGAGTCATTTTAAGTGCATTTGTATGAGCAACATACAATGAATTGATGAACTTGGAATGAAGTGAAGACCTGCACATTTTTATCAAAACGTTGCAGAGTTTCTGAATATAATTTTCACCTTTTCAAGAGACACAGCCAATGAAAAAATGGCGAAGGAGACAGACATAGGAGATCTGGGTAAGGACTTGAACAGTTAGACAGCAGGCCTGAATCTGCCCCTCCACATGAGCACCACATTCAATCCAGCTCTAGGGGAAGGAAATGAGTGATCTTCTTATATGACACCATTCCAGAGACTGCATCTGTGTGTGAACCAAAACAGCACACAAGAGACAATGGAACTCCTCCCTAAGTGTGCTTGCCCTGGTACAAGATGCAACCTGTGTGCCTTATCGGGGGAGAGGGAATGAAATCACTATACAGTGGGACCTCGCTATCTGCGGTGGGTCTGTTCGGATCCCCACGCTGATAGCGAAGATCCATGGATGCCAGGTCCGCCAAAAAAAGCCTGTTTAAAGAAAAAATAGCCCCCGAAGTGCCGTTTTACCTTTTAAACGCCAAACCTCTGCGTTTTCAAGCCTCGATGAGGCTTCTTGAATCTTCCGAACCCACTTCCGGGTCTCATGAAGGCTCTTTCCCCCTCCCAGCTTATCCCAGGGTGCATTCTGGGACAAGGCTGGGAGGGGGGAAAAGCCTTTGCACAACCCGGACTTGGGTCGGGAAGCTTCAAGAAGCCTCATGGAGGCTTGAAAACGCAAAGGTTTGGCGTTTAAAAGGTAAAACGGCACTTTGAAGTTTTATTTTCTTTAAACAGGCTTTTTAGCATTTACATTCATGGGTTTGGGACCCCGCAGGGTAACAAATCCGTGGGTCCCAAACTCACGAATAAAATATTTCATGTGTGTTTATTTTATCTATTTCCCTATGTTGGGGGCAAGCTTAAACTCAACAGCACCAGTCTGTGTCATTCAGCAGCTGGGATGCAAATGACAAAAAGCCGTGCTAGGCAACCTAGAAGCAGGAAATGCAAATTTGATTTGGAGTAGCTTGGACTAGCCAAAGTGGTTTAACTAGTTTCAAGGGGATGGGACAGAGTGACCAGATATCTAGCATTTCTCCAGTCAGAGAGACAGATGACGTCATTCCAGCCAAGGAAGAAAAACAGTTTCCAGGCCAGAAGCTCTCTCTCTTTTCTTCCTCTGGCCATCCAGAGGAGAACCCACCAGCCACTCACCGAGAAGGCAAGGGCAGGGGTTGGTGGTTCCATCACCCCAGTAAGTTCAGATTCGGAACTGTGTAGGTAGAAAAATGTTAGCATTTTATGTTGGTTTGATGCCTGTCTTCTCTAACCATATCATAAAGCTTAAATGTATTAAAGTAAATTGAACTTTGCAGCAGCAGCCCTGAGTTAAAATGCATGCATAATATTCCACAGTGTCTCAGTGCCCTCTGCTGGTAGCCAGTATCATTGATTAAAACCCCTTTTCTGCCAAACTCAATTACCCTTTTTAAAAAAATTCTAATAATTTTTTTAAGTTTTTTTCTAGTTCATTTGATTTTGTTACCCCTTTTTCCTTTTTATTCGAATTTTATTTAACCTTTTACAATTTAACTTTGAGTCTGTGTGGTTCCTGGTACAGGAAGCACAACGAATTGTCACATCTAGTGGTTCTGCAGGTGCTACTGTGAGAGTGATTTTGACAGAGACCCCTGAGGTTCAGTATTGTTCTAGGAGGGGGGGTTCTGTCTAGGAGGGAGCCCCTCTGCCTAGCCTGATCTACTGGGCTGGTGTCAGCGGATTCAGCCTACCAAGACTTTTCCTCAGAAAGCTGCATGCTCGAACAGGGAAGAGAAGGGAGTAGTATAGAAGTGAGCGTGCTAACCACTAGGCAGTAATGCCCAGTAACAGCATGCAGTCGCTGGCAGCCCCTCTCTTGACCCTGACAGAGGTGCTCAGTATTCTTGGGATGCCTTGTGGCTTCACTGCGATGCCTGGGAAATAGGCCTTCAGGATCTCCCAACAGGTGTACAGGAAGGGATGTCACTGTGTTAACTCGGAAGTGTTATTATTTTTTTTACCCAAGATGCTTTTCTGTCTCCTGCAGGTTGGGGCACTGCAACCTGACCGCGGCTTCTTGTGGTGCTCTCTCTTCTCTTCTGGCCACCAGACAGTCTCTGACGGAGCTGGTTGTGGAGTGTAACCCGCTGGGAGATGCAGGCATGAAGCTCCTGGGTGAGGGACTGAAGCACCCGCATTGCAGGCTGCAGAAGCTAAAGCAAGTAACGGCGGCGGGGAAGGGTGGCTCTGTTGAGGAAGCTGAGCTGGTGGCCTTCAAACAGGATGAAGGGATTAAAAAAAATACACCATCTGTCCTCTGAAGCAAAATAACTGGGAGGTGGTGTTAGGGCCACGATGCTTCTGCTTGTAGACCAGGGAATTGGTCCAGGTGATTCATGGTCACTTCCAGTTCTCCGGTTCTAGCCTATTAACTCTCCGTAGTATTTTCCCCATTAGACTTAAATTGCCTGATTTCAAGTAACAACTGAGTCACCACCAATGCTGTCTGTCACCAATTCAGGGTGGAAAGTTTTTGATCCTCCAGAAACCCTTAGGAATATGGAACCCAGTTTTTGCTCATTGGGTGGGCGGTGTAGAAGATACCATCATCCTTTCTAATAGCTGAAGGTCAACTGAGCCATTTCCCAATGCACTGTCCATTGTTGGAGAGCATCTCTCCATGCTAAATGCAGAATTCACATTTGAAGAGAATCTGAAGAAACAGGGAGAGTAGCGCCCCTTTAATCAGAAAGAAACCGTGTACTACAAGCTGTGAAGTTCTGGCACTTCTGCTCTGTCATGTCAGAATTAAGGTCTATGGAGATTAACTTTGTCACGTGTGAAGTGGCAACCAGGGGAAGCAGGATAATGAAGCTGGTTGTGTGATCTTAGTCTGGCCACTGTCTGTCTCCTGCAGCTTCAGACTTGGTACGCCACTGCCTCAGGGTGTCCAGGTATACTTGCTATGCCCAGTGACGGGTAGACCTGGCCTCCGCAACAAGGAGGAGGCCAGGTCTAGTGGCCATTGGAAGTGCCGGTGGTGGTTATGTGAGATCATAATCTGGCAACTGTCTGTCTCCTGCAGCTTGTATGATTGTGACCTCAGCGCTGCTTGCTGCGAGGATCTCGCCCCTGTCCTCAGCGGCAGTGGAGTGATGTCGGAACTGCTCCTGGGAAGTAACAAACTTGGAGAACTTGGAATGAAGCTTCTGTGTGAGGAACTAAAACATCCACGTTGCAAGTTACGGAAATTGTGGTAAGGAAGAGCTGGATTCCTTTCTGGCTCTCGTCACTGGCACCTGGACCATTATCTGGAATTGTATTCGGTCACATAGTATTTATTTATTTATTTATTAAGAAGAATATTTATATACCGCTATCAGGGATGGGGACTCCCAGGAGAAGGTCAGCTAACCAAGGGGAATAGCGCCTAGTGGTTCGCATGCACACAGCCCTTCCTGCTTCCCTCTTTCCCTTTATTGGACCTGCAGCTGAACAGGGGAAACCTTGGTAGGTTGTATCCACTGCTACCATCCCAGGCTTCAGAGACCAGGCAGGAACCTCCCCCTCCCAGGACAACATTGAACCCCAAGGGTTCAAAATCCAACTCACGGTAGCATCTGAAGGGCAAAAAGACATGACAATCCACTGACAAGGGGTCAAACTGAAACAAATTTATCAAAAGTCTAAACAAAAAAGCAATTAAACAAAATGGGGAAAGAAAGGTGCCTAGTGAAAGTACAAGCAGGTGGAAGAAAGGAAGGGAGTGGAAACCGTACCGGGTGACACCCTCGGGGGGGGGGGGTGTAACACCACTAGTGGCCAATATTTTGGAACCTTTTGTAAAATTTGTATTTACGAATACTGCCATAGGATTATATATCATTAGAAAGGTAATTTAATGCAGAATGTAATGAAACAAACTGTGTTGAATTGTCTATATTCTATCAAATGTTATGGCCAAATAACTGGAAAACACAACTGCCTTCTGTAACAAGCGGATTTCCTTAACTCAAAAACTGACCAATGAGACTGAGAGCCCAATCCTCTGCCGGCAGGACTGGGCTCCGCGCTGTCACAAATGTCCTATAAAGCATGTTGCGACAGTGTGGAGGCTAGTTCCGCTGGGGTGGAGGCCAGCCGGTGAAGCATCTACGCCCGCTGGAGGCAGGTAAGCTTTCCATCGGCCGGCAGGGAGGAGGCGTTCCGGGGCGGGCAGAGGGTGGATCAGGCCCAGGAGGGAGGCAGACTTGGCAGAGGAGGCCTCCACCAAATCCTATTCCCCCCCCCCCCCGTCCCATGCCTGAAAGCCCAACACAGGGCTTCTCAGAGCTGCACAAGCCATTTTGCTGGCGCACCTCCAATTAGCCCCATAGGGGCTGCTGGGGCTTGACACGAGGAAAGGGAACAATTGTCCCCTTCCCTCGAGGAGACCTCTGGCCCTGCGCTGGATGCAGCAGAGCCTGCCCCGGCACTGCTGCATCCGATCACGGGGCTTTGAATAGGATTGGGCTGTGTTTGTTCCGAGAGCCAATGAGGTGTTGTTATGATACAGCATGGAACCAATAAGCTGTTAGTATGAGTCAGCTTTTATTTACGTGTATCAGCGCTTATACTAGAACTCTCTTATTCAGTTGTGTGAGTGTCATCTAGATGGCCACTGGTTTTTTGTAGGTTACCAATTTGTTGGGTGACCTGTACTGTTATATATTAAAACAAATAAAGTTAGTGAGGGTCAGAAGCGTAATTGCCCCAGGCAGCGCCCAGGGCAAGGAAGATTTTGGCACCCCCCAGTCACTTCTGGGTTCACATCCCGCCTCTGCGCGCTGCCCCTCCAAGTCACAATTGGCTGGACCCGGTGGGGCAGCGTGCAAAGGCAATCGCCTGTCCCCAATTTTAACTCGGAGCACTTCGACCCAAAAGCGAGGGGAGGCGATTGCCTTCACATGCTACCCCTCTGAGTCCAGCTGATCATGACATGGAAAGGCGGTGCGTGGAGGGAAATCGGCTGCCCCCAATTGCCTGTCGGAGTGCTTGGAGCCAAAAGTGAGGGCACCTGATTGCCTGTCTGCCTCCGTGCGCTGCCACTCCAACTCACGATTGGCTAGACTCAGAGGGGCAGTGCGTGGAGGCAGGAGGCAATCGGCTGTCCTCGCTTTCAGCTCACCGAAAACGATAAGGTGAGGGCACTGGGGTGGGCAGCATTGTGCCCTCCCTTGGCGATCTGCCCGGGGCAGTTGCCCCTCAGGCCCCGGCCCCGTTATGCCACTGATGAGGGTGACATCATGAGTTACTGCACCAGGCGACACCAACCCTAGTGACATCACTGTGATTAAGCAAGATACATTTGTGTCCTCCAGCTTGTGTGGCTCCGAAATCACAGCTGCTGCTTGTGAAGAGCTCTCTTCAGCCCTCGGGACAAGCCAGACCCTGGAAGGTATAGATTTATGGAACAACAATTTGGAAGACTCAGGAGTCAGGCTGCTGTGTGAGGGGCTTAAACAACCAACCTGCAGACTGAAGAAAATAGCGTAAGTGGCAGCTGACTTCCTTGTTAGTTCCTTTGCGAACTAATAACTTCCTCTGACCAAGAAAGGCTCCCAGAGGCAAACCTGTCGTTGACTTGAAGGGGGGACCAAAGTAAGCATGTTTCCCACAGTGGCCTACTAGATGCCTCTGAGAAGCCCAGAAGCAGGAGAAGAAGACAAGAGCCCCCTCTTGTTGTTCACCTGCGAAGGGTATTCACATACTCCCTCTAAGGCCCAAACCAAATGTGCAGTTATTCCATGGGAAGATTCATCCATGAGTCACATCCATACGTTTCAGCTCACGTGGAATCTGCAACCACACATTCACTGCAATCCAGGGCTTTCATTAAAGCAAAAGCTGTGCTAGTCCCTCCTCCTGCGCTGCCAATCAACCTCCAGCGGACTTTCTGTGTCTGCAAGTATCCCAGCAGCCAAAAGAGGTGGGAGCTTCTCCCTGAGGGTTTGACTTTCTGAAGGCAGTAATGTCCTGCTCTTGCAAGTGACAGCAGGATTCATGTGCTGTTTGTTTTCTGTGCCGGTATGCAAAGGGCTGACCTGCACACAAGGGAGCAAATTGCCAGCCACTCCTTACATCTTCTGAGCAACCGGGCATAGAATCGTGCCCCAAAGCAGGTACCCTCCCATCCCCCGCTCACACCCATTCCCAGGCAAGCAGCCAAAGATATTTCAATTTCATCCTCCCTGCCTCTCTTGTTTGTGTCCCACAGCTACATGACATGGGCTGCAATCCTATACACACTTTGAACACAATGGGACTTACTTTCTGAGTAAGCGTGCATAGGGCAATATAAGCAGCAGCATCTCCTCCCTCCTCTCTCCAGAGGGAAGAGGATCAAAGCACTGCGGAGGGAGAGAGGGCTCCGCTGGCTGTCCTCTGTCTCTCCTACTTGCCACAAGCAAGGGGGTTGCCCTTTAAAGCCAACAATTATGAGAGGGCAAAGGAGGGCTCCGCCAGTCTAGAGGGCCATCTCGCCTCCACCAAGGACTCAAAACTCACAGATATCAAAAACCACATGAGTTTTGCAACCAAAGGCTCAAAAAACCATGAGAAAGACTCCAGACTCGCATATTAAGAGATGAAAAAGTAGAAAAGAGGTACTTGGATATTACATGGCAAAAAAACTCATGGGTGTCTCATGAATAATAAACCCCATGTAGGTTTTGCATCCAAGCTTGCGCTTATTTTCCACATTTGGTTTGGGCCTGAGCTTGGAGGTAGCACACAGCCATCACGACTAGGAGCCATTGACAGATTCATCCTCCATGAATTTGTCTCTCATCTCCTTTTACAGTGTCTCATTTGTCTCATCGTTTGTAACCATCACCGCCTCCTATGGCCACAAATTTCATAAATTGATTATGCACTGTGTGGACAAAGTATTTTCTGTTGCCTGCTCCAAATCTCCCAACAGTCAGATTCAATGACCCTGACTTCTGGTGTTTTGACAGAGGGAGAAAAGCTGACCTTTTTCACACCATGCATAATTTTATAAGCCTTAATCATGTTCCCCCTTAGTTGCTTTTTTAAAAAACAAAAAGCCCCACACATTGTGTAGTCTTTCCTCACATGAAAGATGCTCCAGCCCCTGATCATTTTGGTGGTTCTTTTCTGCACCTTCTCCACCTCTTTTCTGGAGAATTCACTGGCATCTGGGAACACTGTGGGGCACCACACCATTATGCAGAATGACCCACCCTAAGTGTATTTCCTGTGCAAGTGTCAGCTCTGAACTTCCATTTCCAAGCATCTAAAAAAGTCTCTTGGGTGTGGAATATGCCATCACCCTTTGGCACTACAGTACCTTTGAACACTGAAATCACTTAACTGTTGTAGCGTATAGATAAACGATTGCGCTGTGCATAGTCTCTGTTATTGTGTACAAGTATCTTTAGCATTTTTCTGTCTGTTTTACTCACAGGCTGGACTGTGACGAGTTAACGGAAGAGACAGAGAGAGAACTGGATTCCCTGAAAAAGATTAAGCCTGATCTCATTATAGACAGATAGAAGGAACAACAGTGCTGAGTGAGCATAAGATGAACGGACGAGAGTATCGGGATACTGTTACGATGAGGGTGTGTAGCGGAAGGAGTGGAAGTGTATGGAAAGGGGATGAAGCACAGCGCCTAGCACTTGGCAAACGACATCACCTCCCTCTTCTTCTACTGAACTGGAACAACAGTTGTTGCCACCACCCAAAGCTCGGGAGTTGCAGACAGAAGGCGGCTGCCTTGGGAATCCCCCCAGATTAGCAGAGCACCCCAAAATCCAGGGGGGTCTCCTTAAAACCAGACAGTAGCAAAATATGGGCCATCAACCAGCTCCCTCTTAAGCAAACTGAAATGAAGCTGCTAAAACCGAAGGAGTTCATTGAAAGGAATTAAAAAGATACCAAACTTGGGGAAGGAAAAATAAACGGCAGAAAATAAGTCATGCGGGGGAGTTAGGGGGCAACACCAGGGTTGGGAGGGGACCAGGGTTGGCAAGGGAAGGCCTGGAGGTGGAAATGCAGGCTGAAACAAAACATAAACCGAGTACGTCTTCTCTGGATACTTTCCCAACCTTAAGTACTCGTTCTAGCCCAGGATCTCTATCCTTACACCATGCCTAGCCAGGCAGGCAGGGAGACAATCTTTGTCAATGCATCTCATGTGCCAGATGAGAGAGCAGGGCAGTTGTGCAAAGGGGAGAGTGACTGTCACCCCAATTTACATAACCTCTCTCCATTGACCAGGTTTTGACAAACATGGCTACTGCACCTGAACAACTCAGCAGTCCCTTCAGTGGCTAGGAAGATAAAAGAATAAGTGGCAGACAGAGACAAATCATGGATTTTCACCCAAGGGTTTTGCTGAAGCATGTCATCCACTTCTATCACAAGAAGCAACAATGCCAACAATTCTGGCTCCCCTTCCAGTTGGTCACTAAAGCAACAGCCAGGATGAGGAGGAAAAGGATGTCCAGCCTTTACAAAATCTGCCCGTGAACCCCTCTCCCGTCACCACCACTCATGATTTCAGCAGCCAGTTTTCTTCTGGGAACCATCCGGAAACCTAAAGCCTTGTGTTCACTGAACAAAAATTGTTTTTCTCTCCTCCTTGTAAACCTTTGGTCTGTGAAGGCAAGTTTTATGTACTCTGTTCTAAAGTTGTCAAACTCTTCTATTTCTAGACTTTCCCATGTCTTGGTGCACCTTAGCACATATGCACTATTTGCATTCAAAGTGTCTTGAAGTGATGTTTGCAGTGCATTACCTTGCCTAAATTGTAACAGTTTGAAGAGCAGCCAATTTCAACTCATCAGGCTATGAAAGTGTGTGGGAACCCAGCCAATGCACACCATGACTGTCACGTGTGGCAAGATCTTGCTTCTACCATCCCAGGACATAGGCTCAGCCTCTAGTTCCTTGAACCTTCACCTAAGGAGGAAGCAACAAGCATTCTTGGACAGGATAATCCATACTAGACAGCTCTGCCCTTTCCTTCTTACAGCTGGTCAATTTCTATTTATCAGTGTGTCCTTGCTTCAGCTCAGTTCCTGCTTATCTTTTCTTTGCAACTTGCGACTAACTCCTGTCGAGTGATGCCAAAGTCTGGGGAAAATCCCCAAGTTTGGGGAATTTTCTCATTTTTTTTGAAAAAATGAGAATTTGGGATTGTTCTAAAATAAAACATACAACATTGATAATTTTCTATAAAACCTTAATGTATCATTATTTTAAAAGTTTTTATTCAAGCGCACTCCAGGATTTTCATGTTCTGATAGTAGTTCCAGCATATTTTAGTAAATGGCAGATGGAGTCTGATCGGTGTTTATTAGTCAAGGCAACGTGCCAGGAATGCTGGTGTGCAAACTGTGGACAAAAGGAGGGGAGGAAATATGTACACCACTCTGAGCTCCTTGGAGGAAGGGCGGTATAACAATGTGAAAAATAAATAAATAAATAAATAAATGATTGAATGACCATCACCTTGGTCACCTCTGTTGATTCTTACTCTACACTGACTCTGAAAAGCTAGTTTTTGCTTGCCTCAACCAGTAAATACATGTAAATGCATGTTGTCTAAACCAAATTGTAGATTAGTATTAATGAATTACTTTGATGTTCTTTCAACCTAATTTGGAACTCTTGATATTGTTTATTTTGTGTTTGTGAACAGGTCCATTTGTGCCTTATACATGAATTTATCATTTTGTTGCTGAAAGCCTGAGCCTGTTCTCCTGAAGAGTGGTTTGTGCCTGGGGCCCCAAACACAGCAGGGTGAACGTTTAGACACTTTTATTGCTTTGAAACACAGCTGTGTGAGAGAGACCGATTGGAAGCTGCAAAGCAGTCAAGCAAGTCATATCTCTTTACCCTACAAAATAGCAGGGTGCAACATTTACAGCGCAATCCTAACCAACTTCCAGCACCGATGCAGCTGCAATGCAGCCCTGAGATCAGTGAGATAAGGGAACAAATTTTCCCTCACCTTGAAGAGGCAGGCCTCCATGCAGGGATGTGGATCAAGTCTCTGGGTCCAGGTCTTGTGTCAAGTCCCAAGTCTTTGCCCCTAAGTCCTGAGTCTTTGGTTGTGAGTTACGAATCCCTATCTATTCAATGGGGAAAACGGGTTTAAACCTGAATAAAATTTGACTTGTAGTAAAAGGCTCCAAGTCTCGAGTCTTTTGCAATCGCCGAGTCAAGTCCGAGTCAAGTCATTGATGTGACTTGAGTCCGACTTGAGTCTGAGTCAATAGACTCAAGTCTACATCACTGCCCCCATGATTGCCTCCACACTGCAAAATGCAGTATGCACCCTGTTGGCACTGCTGCATCGACACTGGAAAGTTGGTTAGGATTGCGCTGTTATTCATCAAGTTGCTCATTTCAGTATCTAGGCAGAATATTATCATATAAGGAAGTCGGCTCTTCCTGGTAACTTTCACTTCAGAATATTTCAACTTGCGGCGGGAAAAAAAATCTATACTCTACATAATTGCCCACCCTGAAAAAACAGTCTCCCACCCACCTCTATAATCCTGGCTATGGGCCTGCTGGGAAGGCGGATCGAGCCTAGGAAGCGGGATAGGTTGTCGGCAGCATGCTTATGCTGCCGCTGACACCACCCCCTTCTGGGCCTTGACCCACCCTCCTCCCCGCCCCCTATGCTGACTTACTGGCACGGGGTGCCTTCTTTGTCCGCTGCGGCATGGACCTGGCTGCTTACTGATTGCGGCAACGGCCAGGCCGCACTGAATGGTGTGTCACGCTTTGCCACAGCCGTAAAGGACCTTACACTGCTGGAACGGTGATGTGTGAGAGGGCATTCTCTGTGGTGACCCCCAAAATGTAGCTGTCAGTCATTCTCAACCATAACATGCCCTGGGGATGGGGAGTGACATAACGCACCATGCACATGCACAGTTGCTGATTGGTCTGTGCCTACCCCAGCCCATTAGGGATCATGCACAGAGACACTGTGCTGCATTGCTCTCCAGCCCCGGGGCATGTTGGGGTGGGCATTGAAAGACCCTCACCATTGCCCCATGATGGCTGGTGGGCAGTTCACCACTGCAGGGATTACAAATTGTAAAGCTTTGTAGGATCAGGAGACGGGCAGGGGTAGGTTCTCAGCCGGAGTGACTGGGTCAGTGTTTAAAAGGCAATAGCAGATCTCTGGCTGAGAATCTAGCAGTGCTAATGCATACAGATTGCACTCCCACCTCCAAATAATAACCTTGGGCCAACTTTATGATACTTGGCTCATCTACCAGGTCTGCAGAGCGTGTCGGTGAATGGTTCAGACAAACTCTCCCCCCCCCCCCCCACGTGAAGATGAAGATCTATTGGGAAAGTAGGGCAAGTGAAAGGAAGGACAAGCCATGAGTGCACCATCAACGTTTCATCTGTACCAGTATAAAGCAGGCACCAGAAGCGCCAAACGGCCTACAATGGTGCCAGCCCCCTATACCACCACTCTCTCCTGCCACTCTCTCCTTTTTCCACTGATTTAAAAAAGACAGAGGTGTGCAGAAGAGGGAGCATGTTGGAGAAAATGACAGTGATGGCTTCTTAGACCATCCCTCAAGACTAAGAGACGCTCTAGGCTACCACCCTCATCTCCTCCACACACTTTCTGTTCTGCTCTCCTCTGCCTTTTTAAAAGCATGGAGGCAGGATGGTGAGGAGGAGCTGCAGCAAATGCAGCATGGGGCCATCCTGAGTAAGGTGAGGGGGTGGGTGGAGGGCAGCATGGGGCACTCTTGGCAATCCACTGTCTTCCACCAATCCACCACCTGAGGCAAATGCCTCACAATGCCTCATTAGTTGGCCGGCCATGGCCCCACCTAGAAATGTGGCTGCCCCACCTAGCAAGCCAGGTTGGCTGGCTATGGAACTGCATGCAGTACAATCTCGAAACGTACTGAATACAGAATGGAGTATCACATCGTTATAAGGAGGAAGCACTTCTGTCTGATGCTGCAGCCTGGAAAATTAAAATGAATCCTTCCAAACAAAACAATGTCATCCTTCTGCAGATTGTGGCTAAAACAAGGGGCAAAGTGCGAAGTGCACTTTGAAACATTTTCTGCAAAGTGTTCAGCACGAAGAAACACTTTCTGACAGGGGATATTGCACAATCCAGGGATTTCAAGCATTGTTCTAGAAACAGGTCTTCTTATCCGTGAAGATCATGAGCTCTGCTGACTCTTGTGAAAGCAGGCATTGTGCAACAGAAGCGTTTGGCACAGACCCCTCACCAGGAAACTTCAGCATTTCCTCATTTCTCTATTTACGTAACTATTTAGCTTATATACTCAAAAGAGAGTAGTACTGTACAGTATATATAAGGGACCCCACAGCCCTGATTCACAGAGGCAGCAGAGTGGGGCTCTGCAAGGCAAGGCAAGATGAGAGCATGGGTTGACTTTTCCCTGCCCCTGACATTCCTCCTCATCATAGTTGTGTCTAAGGAAAGAGGGAGCTTTGGACAGGAGGAGACAGAAACCAGCTGCTGTGCACGTGAGTGGGAAGGTGGGGTGGGGGGGAATGCCATACAACATTTATGTCTATTATTATAGGGTCACCCAATCAACACAAGCTAGGGCTTTTTTAATGCCTTTCTCAGTTGCGCAGAAGGGAGAATTCTGGCAGATGCAACCAAACCGGGCCTGTCGTAATGACTTCTCCCCCATAACTACTGGAAAAAGAAACCCATAACTCTGTGGGACATTCCTCAGATAATGGTTTGTGGGAAAGGGGGTACATCCGGAACTGACATTTTATAAGCAGGGATGGATTAGATAAGAATCCAAAGGCAGTGAAAGCACTGGCTGGGGTTGTTCTTGGAGGAGGGAATTGAAGACTAGTGAGGGACAAGTTCTGACAATCTAACAAGTTGTGATATTCTCTGGAATAAGGGACCTTCTGTGCAGTGGGAGATGGTGCACAAGGATTTGAATTGCACCCCCCCTTCCAAATCCAAATCCAGCACCACCACCTGCCATCACACTGGATTATTGACATTCCAATACTCTCTTGGTTTATCATGGTAGTTCTTCCTAGTCCCTAAAAAAACTGCCTTACTTCACTCAGCTTTATAGATTGTAAGTCCTGCCTCAGTAACCTAGAATCTAGAGTTCTTTGAGAGTGTCAACAACTATGTGGATAGAGATGATCCAGTTGACACTAAGATGATCCAGTTGACACTGTATACTAAGTTATGGGGCAACCACAGGGGACGGATGTTGCCTTCATTGCCTGCTTGTGGGCCTCTCAAAGGCATCTAGTGGGCCACTGTGTGAAACAGGAAGCTAGAACAGATGTGCCCCTTGGCCTGATCCAGCCAGACTTTTCTTGTGTTCTTCTTATGTTCTTATCTGTGCTATTTTTCCTGCTTCAGAGCTGAAGGGCCAATCGCAGTGTGGGACAGACAAGATCTTTTTCCAGGGCCATCCAGGGACACCAGGCATTCCAGGCATACCAGGAACAAGTGGGCTGCCTGGGGCTAAAGGTGACACAGGGCCTCAGGGACCCCCAGGTGAGATCATGCTTATCGCCATTTATTTGTTACCAGGTACTGTAAATGAGAATGCTTATTTGTTTTGTTCCATCTAAGTAACAGAGGAAAGCAGACTCACTGACTCAGGGGCACTGATCTGCCTTATTAAGAGGTCAAACAGCAAGGGGGGGTAAGGGGTAGCTGGGGTTGCTGAGTGAAAGACTGAAAGGGTTTCCCAGGCCTGTCCCCAGAATGCTTGATAAGAGGGGTGCCAACCAAAGACGGATGTTCACAGCCTTCTTTCTCTGCTGTAGAAGACCATTCCTAGGGATCAATTTGTGTTAGCAGAGTGTGTGGGAGCGGCTCCTGTCTGGCTGGATCCCATGCTGCTCTGGCAACAACTCTAAAGAAAGGGGACAGTGCAAGCCTGGCAAATGAGATGTTCCTTCCCACTTCAGCTGTCTCCATTTCCAGGGATGCCGGTGATGGGAAAGGTTCACATCATTCAACCACCTTCCTACAGACATTACTGGAGTAGCAAAGACCCAGCCTCATGTGAAGGGCCCTGCCACCACTCTAGTAACACATACACATTGGGCCTCGGAGATGGATGCCAAGCTGATATGAATCTGTTTCACATTCTCGGAAGGAAGTCGACATTGATTCCATACCACATTTCCAAGCTAGTTCACACAGGCTGTACCTCGTCATCACTTGATGATGGCAGCATCATGACCTGTCTGTGTGAATGAGGCATCTCAGATCTTCAAATGCTAGAAAGCACACTCTTTTTCTGACAGGAGGTACCGAATCTTTGTATGGGGCAAATGTCATATGTGAAGCAGCATGAC
Organism: Plestiodon gilberti rubricaudatus; assembly: GCA_026170595.1. Lineage (NCBI taxonomy): Eukaryota > Metazoa > Chordata > Lepidosauria > Squamata > Scincidae > Plestiodon > Plestiodon gilberti. Next base: position 217,215,323 of record JANXHW010000001.1, on the reverse strand, counting down.
AATAAGACTCCTTCCACACCCTTTCACTAATGAGTCTAACTGGGGAGTTCAAAGTCCTTACATGCTTGAGGTCAATTTGAACCCATCACCTAAAAACCAGATTTCCCACTCCCCTCTCTGGCTGCCCCTGTCTTTTACTGAGACACTGCAGAGTTTGGAAAGATGGTATCTTTCTAGAGGTTTTTACAATGTCCCATAAAGACATCACTGATCTCTTCCTTCAGGTGATAAAGGATCTACCGGGACACCTGGGAAAGCTGGACCCAAAGGAGATAAAGGAGACAAAGGTATGCACCTTCAGTTTCACGGGGGTGGGGGGTGGGGGGTGGGGGTGGGGGGGTGCAAGAGCTAGATGACAGGTGAAGCTGCTCTTGGCTGATTCAAATACCACTGACCTCACTCAGCTTGCTGCTATAGGTTGTGCAAGCTTTCTGCAAAGACAAAGTTAAATGGTTGCAGGTCTCACCTTCAGAGGGAAAACAAACCAGCATAAAAATAACTGATCTTTGCATATGGAGCCTCTAAACAAGAAAAACTTCAAGAAGTTTTCTGCAAGAAAACTTCAGCAGTATAGTCCAGCAGCATTTCTAATGGCAACAACAGAGCAGGCTTTCAATTCCTCACTTTTCTCCACCCCTCAACAGAGGCAGCAGTCTGATCGGGCCCTCTGCCATTCTATTCTGGCTCAGTAGGGTATGTTTTACAGCAGGTGCCTGTTTCTCAGACCAGAGTGCCCTCTGGTGGTGCATGTGAGGCACTGCAGGCCTGCTTCTCTCCTCCCTAGTGTCTCAAAATTGTATCAGAACTCATCCTATCCCTACACACACACACACACACACACACACACACACACACACACACACACACACACACACCCGCAGTTAGGTCCTCCATGTTCACCAGTGCTCTGGCATTCTGTGCTTGCCCAGCCCTGGTGGTGCTGAGTCAAAAATTCTCACTGAAGAATTTTCTACTTTGAATTTGGGGTGGTGGGTGATTTCAAAGGTATAGTAAAGACAAAACTGATTCCAAGGGTGTGCAGAGAATTTTGGAGAAAGTCAAACTAACATATTGCTGGTTGGAACCCTTTTTTGGTTTCATTTCTTTGGCAGCAGCAGTGCAAGCACTGGCAGTGTCGAGCTGTTCTTGGTCAGGGCTCCCACCACTGCGGTCAGCCAAAGATAACACTCCCTGAAGAAGCGTTCTTAGAATTTCTCTGCCTCCTCCCCCCAAAGAACCAACATTGCCCCATCTCCTCCATTTTTACCACCCAAGAATTTCTCACCCAGCATCTCTCTCTCTCTCTCTCCCCCCCCCCCCATTTCCTCAGTGGAATGGGTGCATCAGCCCAGCCTCAGCTGCCTGATGTCCCTTCCTTCTTAGCCACATTTACATCTGGCTGCTGCAGAGACTCATTAAATGCCCCACCAATGGTTGATGCTCAGCATCTCAACATGCTTGTTCGCCTCTCAAGAAGTTGCTTTTCTCTTCCTACAGGAGAAGCATGCAGTCTGGATGGTCCTGCCAGCTGTCAGCAGCAAGGTATTTCAGATCCTCTTACAGCTAGTCTGGTGAGCTGGCATCAGCCTCACGGCCCTTCCAAATCTAAGGCAAGATGCAGACGATGAGAGAACCATTCATGTGGGAAAATGTGCTCCACGAGAAGAGGGTTTCCGATGCCTTCATGTCCCCTAGCAGCACCGTGGATAAAATGTAGCTTTAGAACTAATACCTCTTACATATCATCAACCTGTAAAGACTCCGATCTTTTAGCTTCAAGGAGAATATCAGATTTAAAGGGGGTTAGTAGCCAGCCCCTGCCCACAAGGGCCACTGGGAATTGCAGCTTGAAAGGGGGAGAAGAATAAGGATCTTAATTATCTCATCAAAGTACAATTCCCAGGATTCTTTGAGAGAAATGGTGACAGCTAAATTGGTCTATCTCAACCAGTAGAGGTTTGTATAATGGATATGACCAGAGAAGGCCAGTTTGACTCAATGGTGTGGGGGGCTTAGACTGAGGCAAGCTATGAAAACTGGATTTCCAAGTGGTATTCACCACCCATTCAAAGCCACAGCATGAGCTGAGTTATGTTAATAGCAAAAGCATTCAGAAACAGACTTGGCACACATTCAGATACTGCTCTTCAGATAGTGGAAAGGTTCCAGGGCCAGATACAGGAAGGCAGCAGAAGATACCAGAAACAGTGGTAGCAGAAAAGGCAAAATAAAAGAGGTGGAGGAGAGATCTGAAGATTCCAGGCACCGAGAAGAACAAGTGGTTACAATTAGGTATTCAGGCTCCCAACTGTGCAGAGATTTCCACAGAGACGTACAGCATATGTATACTGTAAGTACAGAGAGGATGGATGTAAATGTAGAAGCAATATCAGTTTACAGCTCCAGCTTCATACACTACAGTGAATTAGTTCTGCAATTCCAGCTGTGTGGATGTTCTCAAGATAACTCAACACAGATCAATTTGGTCCGTAAATGTCTTTTGATAGTTCTTTGCTTGCATGTGTTCATGCATGTGTGCATGGACATGCCCAAGCACACATAAAGGATGATACAAATGTGGGTAGGTCTGGCCATGTCAAGAGTGATGCTTGGGCCACTGCATGTCATATTTAGCTCACTAGTCACAGCTGGAGGATTTATGTGATGCATGGCATATGAATCTATCAACCACATTGTGGCCATCTGTTCTCAAACTTACTACCATTAAAGAACACAGTCCACACTAGACTAGTGTGCCACAGAATCCCTGAATGTTGCAAAGGATCTTTTAAGAATGTCCAGTGCACATATTCCATTAATGCAAAGTAGTGACTGCCTTATATGGTATGAACTTGGAGTGTGTGTGCCCTATAACACACTCAACACATATAATACTGTATTTCCGGAACTGTGATTATGTGACCTGCCTCCCGCTCTCTTTCTGAATGGTTCTCCTAGAGGCAGAAGCCAGAGACTGCAAGGAACTCCTGGGGCGTGGAGAGACGCTGAGTGGCTGGTACACAATTTACCCCACTTCAGGGAAAGCAATGGTGGTCTTCTGTGACATGGAGACTGACGGAGGAGGCTGGCTGGTGAGTCAGATCTCTTGGAGGAGGAAGAGCAATACGCCTTTCCATATACAATGTAGTAGTGAATGAGGCCAGAACTCCTGCTTGGCCACCTTAAACATGAAGCTTTAAATACCCCATAGCAAAAAGGGGCCTGGTTTGCCGTAATGTTCTTGGTATCTGTATTGAGTTTGCTCCAGTACTGCTATATCTCACTCTGCAAAGCTACTTCCCTGTTTTAGCAACTGGCAGGTTAAATAGTCATTCCCTTGCTGTGGGGGAACCATGAGAGTTATAGTCCTCTCAGGGATGACTAGGCATCTCTAAAAGAACATTCTCAGCACTTCATTGCTCTCCAAGCCCCAGGATATTTTGGGAGAAGGCTTGACAAAGTGACAGAAAGCTGATGGAAGGGCCAAGTATAGTGTGTAGGTATGCCCTTAGTCTGCATGAGAGCCAGGTAAGAAGCAACAACAACAACAACAACCAGACTAAGGTTTCTCAAAAGGACCTTCCTGGTACATGGTGAGCTCAGAACTATCAATCTGAACTCATAGAGAATGGAACATTTGCAAATCTATTCCTTACTATCCCTTTGATTTAATTAATATTATTAAGAATATTTATATACTTTTCAACAAAAAAAGTTTCTAAGCCAGATTATATAACATAAGGAATGAGGTGATGGTTCCATGTCCCAAAGAAGCTCGCAATTTTAAAGAAAAAAATGGCGTAAGAGAAACACCAGCAAACAGCCCCTGTAAAAGACAAGATGCTGGGAGGAATAAGGACAGTTGTTCGCCCTCTGCTATATAGAAAAGAACCACCACTTAAAAGGTTCCTCTTCTTTGCCCAGTTAGCAGGGGGAGTGTCATCACGGGGCCTTGAAGAGGAGGTCTGGTGCTCAGGCCCTGCTTATGACACTGCCAGAAATGTACGGTATTTAGCTCTTTTCTACCCCTGTTCTTCCTCCAAAGAGTTCTTCCCCCCTGTCCTATCAAATCACCCAGTGAGATTCATGACTCAAAAGGGATTTGAACCCAGGTCACCCCAATTCTACTCCACCACTCTAACCACCACACACCACACCTCACCAGTTTGCTCAAGTTGTGTTCATGCCACACCTTTTTATTGTGAGAGACTCATTCAGAACCCACCAAGTCAGCTTGAGAGGGCCAACCCACCATTGGTATAGAACATGAAGCTTGCTTGCCTTTCAGCTGGATCTCAAAGCTGTCACCTCCCTCTGTCCCCAGGTGTTCCAGAGGCGGCAGGATGGGTCAGTAGATTTCTTCCGTGGCTGGGAGTCCTACAAGAAAGGGTTTGGGAACCAAGTGTCAGAATTCTGGCTGGGCAACGATAAAATCCATCTTCTCACAAGCTCTGGTAAGTCATTGTTTCTCTTCTATCTGATGTACCGAAGCATCCCTCGGTAATTGAGGAAGAAACTGAGGACTTTGCAGGAGTTAGGCACAAAAGTGTGGCTTGCTAATGGTTCTCTGTACGTAGAATCTGTACTTAACCATAGAATTTGTCAATAAGAACTCCAAAGTGCTGGTACAGGAAGGCAAACTACAGTCCTAAGGAGACTGCATGGACAGCCTTTTTCAGTGGAATAAATAGGCTTACGTTTCTACTTGGTCATACTTGTTACTTGGAAGTACTTGGTAGCAAAGATTAGAAATGGTCTCTAGGATCCTGCCCTTTCTCAAGAGCTACAAAAAAGGATCTGCTTTCTGTGACACACTGTAACCTGAAGCTAATTAAATCAGACTCTGGATGGCAGGAGGAGGAATTACGATACAGCTTTTATTCGAAAAGTGATATATCACTGGCATCGCAGCTCCAAGCTGAACAGCTACAAAAGGGGGCTGCGGCGCTGGGCATAGCCTGAGTGTGAACTTTTATATCTTTCAATCGTTACAAAAAACATGAAAAACACGTCACTGCGTTTGGAGTACATACATTGGTTGTCTTCTTCCCACTGACCACCCCAACTACTTATCTTTCGTTTCTTGGCACATCCCTGCCCTGCTCAGGCAGCCGAGACCTTGGGCCTCTGTTCCTCCCAATCTTGATATTTTTGGAATGCAGACTTCCCTATACTCCCAAGGTTGTCTTCTTCATTTTGCTTGTTACGAAGTGATACTTTTTACACATACAAAAGATGTCTGTTTTGCCTCATCCCTTGACCTTGATCATGCTACATTCCTTTCGCAGTGTCAGCTGTTTTACAGAAGCCAAAACATGCCAGTTAATATTCTTGCTTAAAAGCCAAAGGTAAATTCTAAATAGATATTATACATCGTGCTATTATAAGAAAAACAGGTATATTGCAAACTTAAAATTCTCTCTTACACCTCACAACACCCACAAGCCCATGTTATGCTCATGGCTGTCGCCAAGATGGTTATTCTCTTTTGTTTTCACTGAGATTAAAATGCATTGTGCCTTTCAGGTTCACAAAACAGATTTGAGGATAAAAAGAACAGTCTTGTTTTTCTTAGTAGCCTAGAAACTGTCTGTTCCGGGCCCTAGCTGGCGGCTCGAGATGTTCTTTTTAATTCCGAGGAAGCAAACACGTGAGGCTCCAAGTAGGCACATAAACAGCTTAATTTCTAAGGTTTTAAGCATAAAGCACTTACGTAAACATTGTCAAGCAGCCCCTCAGACACCTAGGTCTGAGGGGCAGTGGCACCCAGAGGCACCTTGGACACCTAAGTCCAAAAGAGCCCCCCCCCCCGAGGTTGCTCCAAGCTAAAGCATGGCTTATATAGGTTCAGCAAACTTAACTAAACATAGGCAAGTGGCAACGATTCAATCAACAAAGTTGCTTCTCATAATAATGGACACTGCTTCCCATAACAAAGATCAATCAGTTGGCAAGTGTAACATATTCCCATCATTACAGAAGGGTCTAACGAGCAGGTGTACCAATTAGAGCGCATAGCTGGGGTGAATAGAAAGTAAACATGTTTTGGGAAGAGCACTAAGGAATGTAACTTCTCATTACTTCACTCTGACAACCACCTTCCCACTCTGATAACGCTGGGCAGCTGCAGCTGGTCGTTGCCTTTAGGCTTTTTAGCCCATGTTCTCACAGGAACAGCCAACCTTCTCATGGGAATCAGCTCAGCAAGGAAATCTGACAGGTTCCAGAATAAACACAGAAGATGGTAACAGGCCTCCTAAGATGGCCGCCAGGCCCCTAAAATGGCTGCCGGCTGCTGGGGCATACACTGTCCAAGATACAAAGGGCATGGGCACCTGCTCAGGAATCAAAGTACGTGAAGTGGCAAAGAGCAGAAAGTCCTCTTCTCCCCCATCATGTAGCATATATTTGTTGCATACATCATATAGCAAGCATGCAGCATCATGTATTTACAGAGGCGTCGCTCCGGTAGGGGCGGGGCTGTAAGTATCGCTGCGGTTACAGTCGCTTTACCGAGCGAGGAGGAGGCAGCCCCGCCCCCTCACTGTCCGAGCCATTCGCCTACGGAGAAAGCAGCAGGCAGGGTCTCTTGCCTGCTGCTTTCTCCGTAGGCGAATGGCTCGGACAGTGAGGGGGCGGGGCTGCCTCCTCCTCGCTCGGTAAAGCGACTGTAACCGCAGCGATACTTACAGCCCCGCCCCTACCGGAGCGACGCCTCTGTGTATTTATTTTTTTAAAAAAGGAGGACCAACAGGAAAGCTATCCCCACTACAGCGAGACTCTTCCTCCCCCTGCGCCATCTACTGTGTACAGATAGAATGTGACAGAATTGTTTGCTGGGTCTAGGTTTGTACGGTACAGTAAACAATAAAGAATAAAGAATAAATAGGGCACTCTTTTGCAATAAATTGGTGCACTCTTGGTCTCATTGTGCAGAGAGGTCCCATAGCAGAAGTTGAGACCACAGTACGACTTCCTTCTACTTGGCGTGTACCTGTACTCCCCCCTAACACCCCAATACATAGACACTGATGATAATCAGCAGCCTATTTCTTCTCCTTTCCTTTCCTCATGCCCACAATCCCACTGTGATTATCATGGATGATTATTATCATTCACCCTGGAATTATAGTCCTCTGTCTTCACTGAACCCCTGAACACGGTTCCATTCAAGGGTTTCTTATTTATTTATTTATTTATTTATTTATTTTAGGAATTTGTAGCCCGCCTTTCTCCCGAGGGCACTCAAGGCGGCTTACAACATATTAAAATACATATAAACACATTAAAACAATTAATAAACACATTAAAATAATTAATTAAAACACTTAAGTTAAAAATAAACAACCCCAGTCCTTATTGGCAAACCTCAGTCTCTAATGATATTTTCCATGGGGGGGGGGATCAGGAATACAGCAGCTGCGGATTGATGTCAAGGACTTCAATGACACTAGAACTTATGCTACATATACCGCTTTCAAGATCTTGAGTGAGAAGGAAAACTACACCCTAGCAGTGGGCTCCTATTTAGAAGGCAACATGGGTGAGTTACATTTTCATATAAGCATCTGCTTCAAGGTAACCTAAGAACAAAAATATTGCTTTGCTGGATGGGAAATGCCACGTATCCCATCATAGGACTAGAAAAGGGCAGCTAAGATTATTAATGGACTGGAAAATCTGCCACATGAAGAAGGTTAAAGGAGTTAGGGCTTTAAAAAAAAAAACCTGAAGTGGTGGAGTGTCCCCCCCCCCAAAAAAAAACCAAGGCAAAGGATCCTGTCATACCATAAAAAGTATAACAATGTAGTCCCCAGTCCTACATCCTTCTTTCCAATACATGTTGCTCTGCACCAGTTGTCATAGATTGGCAATCCCCCCCCCCCCATATGCTGCAGACCAGCACTATATACAGTACAGTACCCTGTGTGGCACATCACTTTACTTGGTCTTTCCTGATTCCTTCTTCCGGCTTTTCAGAGCCTCTCCAAGTCACATGGCAAGCCTCAGGAGACTCTGAGAAACCAGAAGAAGGAAGCCCCAGGAGTCATAGTGTGGACCGGCACTGATGGCTCGCAGACTGGGGTTGACAGTCCACAGACCACAGTTTGAGTCTACACCACCTCACACCCAGTTGACAGCCCTCTAAATTGCTCTTCTCAAAGGGTGGCTGTATCCTGGGAAGGGTTGGATCTCGCTCTAATGTAGAAGTGGCATGAGCTTCCATAAATAAGAACTTATTCCATCAGATGCATGAAGATTTGAGTCCCATGGAGAAAATCTGCTTTACACAGCAAGATTAAAAGATACAGGAGTACATGCTGATAGTCAAGACACAATACAAGGTTCAGTCATTTGAAATTGGCATGATCCAGTAACTTGAAATCAACAAGCCCAGTGGGATAGATAGGGTCCAGTTACACCCAACCCTCACTGTTTGGCACACACTCAGGATGATGGCATAGATTGGGATTATTGTTTGCTCTGTTTGCCAATGAAGGGAAGGATCTGGTGCAGTCTGCCCTTCCTAGCTCTCAGACACGATCTGATTACGCTCCACAGGTTTTTCTAGTTTTTATAGAAAAGCTAGGGGGTGTCTCAGCACTTTCATTCTAGTTTCATTTCATTCCAGCTTTCCCTTAACTGTCCCAGAACCAAGTACAGACCTATCCATAAAATACACATAAATGTCAGTCTACATAATGTTTCTTACTTTCTTCTGGACAAAAAAAAAAAAGGCATTCCTACATAATCACAAGTTGGGGGAGGGTGATTTTTCCCTTTTCTCAATTTTCCTTTCTATTCTTTCCTGTCAGGCGATTCTTTCTCAGGGCACAACGGCATGTCGTTCTCCACGCGGGACAAAGACAATGACATCCATGACACTGGAAGCTGTGCTGTCGCCTACAAGGGTGCTTGGTGGTACGGTGTCTGCCACTCTTCTAACCTGAATGGCCTGTACCTCAAAGGTGAACACACCTCTTACGCCAATGGCATCAACTGGGCTACTGGGAAGGGGCACCATTATTCTTACAAATATGCAGACATGAAAATCAGGCCTCAGTAGGTAGGCCAGATGTCTCCTCAGACCTGCTCCATGGATTTACTAGCAGGTGGAGGACTGACTTTTGAATTCTAAGCCTGGCAGGGCCCTTAACACTGAGCACTTGATTGAAGTACTGGTGCAAAGCCATCCTATACCATGTGTATGTGGGCAATAATCTCTTACACAATTGGGGTACACTTTTTTCACTGACATGAGGGAGGTCACTTGAATAGCCTGAACAGGAAAAAGTCAGCTTGATGAAAAATGACCAACTGCGTAAGGCTTCCATTTGTTCAGTTTGGGACACTCCCTACCGTTGTCTTATGTACGGCCACTTGGGACTGCCCATGGTTGGCCATTTCTTTAGAATCCACCTAAAAGAACCAGCTCTCTCCTAACCTGCTGGACTACGCATAATTGTGTATATACACTCTTTGGTGCATGTAGACTGGGCAAGCTGAGGAAGCAAACCACTGACGTGGCCTTTATAAACAAAAGCCACCTGTGGAAAGGAATTACAGTATAGAACTGGTGGGAGCTTTTGCCTGTTACTTCCTCAGGTGATGATTATCCTGAACATCTGTTTCTATCATGCCCCTTACATACGTCTCAATGAGCGGAGATGGATATTCTGTGAGTCCTTTTATCATTGGGGGGGGGGGACACTTGAAAATGTTGCCTTATTTGCCCATGCTGTTGTGACCTCTCGGGGATCGGGTTCAAATGCATAGATGTGCAGAGGGACAGTTATCAATCCGATTGGCATTCTCTGCTAATAGTTATCTGTAATGCCTGTGATAATAGTTGTAGAATGTTCTGACTGACCTTCTGTAGTATAATGTATAGATCTAGGGTTTTTGTTTGTTTGTTTATTTGTATGTCTGTTTTATGCAAATAAAGGTAAATTGATTGATGGTTGATTGATAATTATCCCATTTGCTGTTATTGGAGCTAGTACCATCGGTGGCATAATCTCAGTGGTACTTAAACTGTTGACTGTATATGATGACAGCTCCTTAGAAAGTTTAAACAGTTTAAAGAAAAAGGACAAGAGAGATTAATCAGGCAAAATCAATACAAGTATCATGCCTGTGGTCAATCCCAATTGATGAAGGCTCCTATTCATTCATTCATTCCTCATTACCTGTTTTTTTTTTAAGCCAGTAGAAAATATATGTGACTCCCTGCAGGTACCAGCTGGACTTGTGGTATCCAGTTCCTTAAATAAAAAAAATACATTGTATGCAGGTGGTACCAGACCATCTGAGCCAGAGTCTACAGCCCAGAGCAAGCTGAGATGAGAGGCATGCAGAGTCCACTGTTTTTGGATGGACCACAAAGACAGAGACCAGGACAAATGCTGTCTCTTCATCTAAGGGCCCTGCACTTTGAGAACAAGTGCAGAATAACTGTGTTAGGCTTGGACCAGGTCACCAGGAATCAAATCCACACTAACCCATGAAGCTTCTTGGGTGTCCTTGGGTCAGTCACTATCACTCAGGCTAACCTTGTTTTGGGGATACAAAAGGAGGGGCAGGAGCCATACCTGCCCTGAGGTTCATGGACAAAGGGTAGTACAGAAATGTGAAAAATAAAATAATGAAGCCTCTCTCAAAACCCTTGCACCTCTCCTGTAAATGATTATCTGTCTCAAACTGAGTTAAAAGGCCAGCAAGGCTAGAGCTCAATAATAGTTTTTCAGAGATTTGAAAGTGTTGTGATAGACACCTTTTATACAGCCTCAGTACACACCTTAAAGAAAAAAAATCAACCTTCAGTCAACAGCATGCAATAGAGTTAGACCATTTTAATTTTGCATACAGTTAAATGAATTAATGTACACAAACAAGCAAAGCATTATTTCTCCCATGGGGAGAAGTGATGATGACATCTTTCTCTCTCCACTGTGCCATGGCAGGAGCTGCTTCCTGAGTAAGGATTCACCACTGCACTCTGGGGCCAGTAAAGGCTGAGCTTCCATGACTCTTTGGGTGCATTAACCCCTCTATGTGGAACTCTTGCTTTTCGAGACCAGAATGGCTCTCTCTCTACCTGTATTCTGGCAGCAGTAGAAGTCCTATTTTCTCTGGCTTCATGGGGTTTACTTTGCTGCTATGAATCTGATCATTTTTGTTTCTCTACTGTCTCAATCATTGTGCTTTATTTTTTGGTTCTGTTGTTAAATGTTGTTATTGTTTGGTTTTTAAATGATTGCATTTGGCATGTTGGAAGGGGAAAAGCAGGATCAAAATATTTTAAATAAAGGAAAATGAACACGATTGAGAGATTTTTTTCCCGTTTCATAACCTGCTCATTAGTAAACTATTTAACGAGAAAGAGAGAGAGAGAGAGAATAAACACTTCCAAATTCTGCACTAGAAATCCCAAATTCTGTCTTCTGGATAAGTAATTGGTGGAAAGTTGGTACTGCCCATCAGGACCTCCTTTGAGCCAGTGCATGGCAAGGCTTAGTCAATGTCAACCATGCCCACTAGAAAATAAAGGAAGTAACAGCAAAGAAGAGGGTGTCTCAGAGCATCTGCAAAGTGTTTTTCCCTCTCTACTGAGAAAGCACAGTGAGCCCAAGAAGTTAAGTACATCTGAGATGGGGTTGGGAGAGACTTCCTCGTTGAAAATGGATTCAGCCTCTGCCTATCTCATTTTTAAAAGTCAATTATTGAAGTGTTATTTATTTTTCTTATTTACTTATTTTTCAAAGTGTATTCCAGAGTTCTGGACATTGGGATTGCACATTCATGGATAGGGACAGGTGAAAATGTCATAGACAGACCATGCTCTGGCCCTCTATACCTGATCTCTTCAAACCTCACAGTATCCATCTGTTGTATATATAGGTATAATTTGCTAAAGATCTAAATGTAGACAATTTCAATTTCCCCACAAGAAGGGAGGGCGAGAAGCAAGTGTGGGTGTTGTGTAAATGACAGGATGAGAGCCTGCTCAAGGTTGTCATTTGGATTCTGTTTTATTTCGATTAGTAGTTAAAAGTGTGTATGGGGGGTTGCTTTAATTCTTATAAACAAGGCTTTCCCCTTAAGACCACCTTAGGTGGTTGCTGGGGTTCAAAAACGAATGAGAACGGCCATACCATAGAATTACACTGAATTTCCTAACAGCAATTAATGCCAATCAATCAACAGCCATTGGCTTCACGAGGCCCAGGAAGATTGTGAGGCAGTAGCCTGGCAACGCAGTAGCCAATCAGAACTCAAAACGAAACCGTGCAAGAGCTGAGTAGCGCTGGCGCTCAACAAAGGTTAGCAAACCGACTTCGACGGTTGCACCTGCGCTTCATTGACGCTCCCGGCGAGAGGGCGTCGCGCGAAGCTGCCGGCAAGAGTCTTGTGGACTGGGAGGAGGAACATTCCTGCCTGGAGATCATGCCGCGTTTCCAGAAGACTGTGCGGTTCCTGAAGGCAGCCCTGAGGAACCAGATTATGCCGCGAGCCAGTATTACCGCTAAGCCAGCGAAGGACCCCCTGAGTCCGGCGGTAACTGCGCTGCTTGCCTTTATTTTATTTGTTTTCCCTGAGTTTTCCAGTTCCGCGTAAAAATGAACTGCAGCACGCGGACCGAGTGTTGTTACGACAGGCACTTTATCCACCACTGGATTTCACATTCACACATTTATGATTTTTCTAATAATATCCTCCTTAGTTTTAGATAAACCGCCTGGGGTGCCCACGTTAGTGGGAGAAAGGCGGGGTAGAAACGGTTAAATTAGAAATACTGTATATTTCGAGGACGGGAGCTCTTGAGAAGGGAGCTCCTGCGGCTGCCTGCTGCGCGTTGTGCTCAGCCACACAAAACCACAACCACACACTTTTAGTATTAATAATAATAAAAAAGGAAAGCCCATAACGTGGGGCCGAGACGGAAATAACCTTTTAATTTAAAGTATTTTATCGCAGGCCGCCTTCCGGCGGACGGAAGTGTGCGGGGCATCTTCTTTTCCTTGCTGACTGAATGAAGGGTCAGAGTAAAAGCGACGATAGAAAACGGGAGTGTACATTTAAGGGGAAAAAGTATTCCCCTTGCTCTTTCACAGGGCAAAAAACCTTTTTAAAAACAGCCACGTTGCCAGAACAAATGCTTCCGCCGTGTCCCAAGCCCGGCACGGGAACTGAGAGAAATTTTCTTCGGATGGGGCCGGAAGAGTCAGAGAGACGGCGGTGGCCCTCGAAAGAACTTGCGGGTTGTAGTAGGGGAAACTTTACAGAAGGGGGGTGACCTCTGTGAATGGAGCTTATTGTAAAACTCAGGATATGAAATATATAGTGGGATTTTTTCATAATAGATCAAAGAAAAATGGGGTCTCTGCACAAATCAAAGCCCCACAGCTATTGGGGGGATTGCACATGGTCTTAAAGTCTCTATGTTTATTTCATGTTTTGCTTTGGGTACCTGGACTGTAGCAATTTATTGATAATACAATTTCCTTTAGTAGGAATTAAGAGTGTCTCCAACTGAGTACCATCCTTTATGTATACCTGTAGCCAACAAAGTATGGATGGACATAACCAGTATTATATGCATCCACCCACCCCTTTAAACATCTGTGTACAGTACACACATCTCAGGCTTCTCAGCTGGATTGAAGGCTACCATTTTAATGTGCATGCATGGCCATTGTTAAACACCTCACTCATTCAAACTGGGCTGAATGCAGCCTTTGCTTACAACTAGGTCTGAGGGTCTATTTATATTGAATAAGGAAAATTGTGTGAATTGAGCATCCTTAAGTAAATGTAGAAAGTGAAACTCCTTTTTCTAAAGTAGGTTTATAAACCATCTCAGCCACAACCTATAGACTTTACTGTTCCGTAGGGGAAAGAAGAGAAATTATGCATAAATCACCAGATGCAGTAACATATGGGTATGTACAGAGCTGGTGTACTCTACAGAAAAAGAGGCTAAGCTACAAATCAATCTCATCCCTGCCGTGAAAGCACTAGGAGGTCATTATCTTAGGGTAAACCCTCTAAGCTCCCTAGCTGCAATAGGGGGGATAATACTACCACCCACTTTACAGATTTGTTACAAGGATTCCATTAGGGTTATAACAACACATGTGAAGTGCTTTGCACACTCAGAAAAGTGCTATACAAATTTTCATTAGTACAGGCATATTGCTTACTGTAAAGGGTAATGTGCCTAACAACCCGGAACAGCCTACTTTGCCTGAATCGCTGCATACAGCATTCATTTCTGGCCGTTTTTTCATTTACAGGAACAAGCTCTTGCATTGATGGTGATGAGTACAGCCATCTTGATCGGACCAGGTTGGTTTTTTTCCCATTTGGAGAACTACAAGCATCCATCCAACAACTGAAGGGAAAGTAGGAAAAATTTACTTTGGAGTTCAAAGAGAATGCTGAAGAGAAACTTGAGTCTTCTTATGGAAAGCTGGCCCTAGAGATTCTGATAATTAAAAAACATTTGTAAAAGTCACACCAGCCATAAGAGTTTTATTTGAGGAAAAAAATGCATACTACTGCAGGTCAGCATGAATTAATATGTAGGGCAAGAAGAGAGAACATTGTACTCTCATGCTCTCTTGTTACAAACAGGATAGTTAATAGAAGAGATTCACTACCAATTTTACCTATAGCCATTTTAAATGAATTGGATTAAAAATTGTCCATCAAGGGAAGCAGTCCTTCTGTTCACAAAATGGAATATTTGTATCTAACCCAGTGTGCCTGAGGCTAGAACCAGACATTAGAGAATGTATGGCTATGACAAAAAAACAGCAGCCCCATGTTTGCCTTTTCCATGTGGCAACATTTAATACAGTAGTACAAAACATGGGACCTTTCATCCTCAAACTCAGTTCCCCCACCCATTCACATGGCAACTGATGAAACAGAGCGGGGGGAAAAACTAAGCAGTATCACATGAGGCATTTTGTACTACTAGAGATTCTGTCTCCCTGCATTGTCCCTTTGACAGTCTAGTAAGGTCCTGTGGAACACTCTCCCACCATTCAGAGTGTTCTGGTAGCTTTTAAGATGAAGCATAAAACTTCTCTTTCAACTGCAGTGGGGATAGCTGGTTAGTTGTGCTACTCAGTACTTTGCACTGTTACCTCCGTTTCTGGATTTTATTTTGTCTATGTTGGGCACAGGAAAAGGAATTCATTTAAACAAAACAAATTATGGGAAAAAGGATGTACATTTTGTTCAGCTGCCAGTGACAGCTATGAAATAAGTTGGGAAGCATGAAGCAGTAATGTGTACTGCAGCTCCAAAAGCCAGACAGAACAAGGCTATATGGCTTTATGAGGAAGAAGATGGATGAAAAGCATAAAAAACTCATTTTCATGGTAATCTTTGAAGATGAATTCATGTATTCATTCATCCATCCCTGTCCACCCTCCTACTGAAGCATATGAACTGTCCACATCTTCAGGTTTGCATTTTACACCAGAGTAAGGTGTCTGAATTTAGTTTTGGATATTACACAGAAGTGCAGGAACAGCTAGCAAGAGTTCACTCCTTCCCACCACGTTTTTCCAACATTTGTAACTGTTCCAAAGAATGCGTAGATTCACTGACATGAACAAAGTACCATCTACATATACATATGTAAGTGTTTTAAATCCTAAAGACCTAAGTCTTTCCCAAGGCTGGGAAATTCAACATTAGCTGGGTCATAGAAATATGTAGACCAGTGTTTCTCAAACTGTGGGTCGGGACCCAATTGGTGGGATGCGACCCGATTTCTGGTGGGTACCAGGTGATGGAAAGAATTGCCACAATCCCCAATGCTATTCAAAAAATCAGATAGCTGCTAATTGCCCATCAAAGAGTTGAGCTCCTGCAGTTTGCAAGATAGCTGCTAATTGCCCTGCAAACAGCTGAACTCCTGCAGTTTGCAAGTTTGTGTAAATATAGGGAGATAAATGTTTGAGCCTCTTTTTTCTGGTGATTTTTTCCAAGTCCGTCAATGACAGGTAGTGGGGCAGGTGTAGGCTGGGTCACATAACTAAGCCCCTCAAGCCTTGAGGCTATTTATTAGGGCTACCTCATTACGAGAAGTAGATTGAGTTTTTTGCAAACAAATATTACTTGTACGTAAGTAAATATATTATTTCTTTCTAGCTCACTTTTTTTAAGTCTCATAAAGCTAGGTGGGTCCCAATGGGAATGTCATTTTAAAAAGTGGGTCCCAGTGCTAAGAAGTTTGAGAACCACTGATGCAGACAGCTCGTATTCAAAAGTGCCTGCCATGCGAGTTGAACCAGACACAGAATTTATTCAAAGAACTTAAGGAGTATGTAATTCCCTACATACTCTCCCAACATAGCTTTCGTCTTGCATTACTCAAAAATAGCAGATTCATTTATACATATAGCAGATGGAGACAGCAAGTTAAGTTATCTAGTGAGACTTGCAGCACAATCCTATGTGTGTCTACTCAGAGGTGAACCGCATTGAGTTCAATGGGACTTGCTTCCAGGTAACTTATTGAATTGTGGCCAAAATCTGTCAAGCAAAACCCCCCATATCCACGGGGGTTCCATTTCTAGAACGTGCTCAAGTCCACGGGGGGTGGCACTACAGTACCTTATTTAACAGCTGCGCGGGCCCGCCGCCTGCTTTTTGCCTCTTGCACCATTTTCTAAGCTTGTAACATGTCTATAAAAAGAAAAACGTGACCAGAAGCAACTTCCAGTTGCTTATGCAAGCGGAAGTTGCTTCCAATTGCTTTTTTCTTTTTATAGGCATTTTACAAGCTTAGAAAATGGTGCGAGAGGCAAGACGCGGATGGCAGGCCTGCATGGCTGTTAAGTAAGGTTCTGTGGCACCACCCCTGCCCCCAGAGGGATCCTTCCTTTGCACATGGCCAACTGTGAATGGCCATGTTTACTGACTTACTGACCTAACTTCCAGCCGTAAGTCTTCTAGGGGGATCCCTTCTAGGGTCATTCTACAAAGTGGGGTCCCAGTGCTAAAAAGGTTGGGAACTACTGATCTAAATCCATTATAAGGAACCAGGAAGTCATAGCAGAAAACCACCAAATGATTACGAGGGGCACAATCCACTATCCGCGGATAGCCCCCCACCCCCACACACAGTGGCGTCGCCAGGCTCCCCCGTGGTTGGGGCCGCCCCCCCGACGCCCCCAATAAAACTGTCAAAAATTTTAGGTTTCGGTTTCGAAACCTATTTTTGACAGTTTTGGGGTTTTTTTTAATGTTTTTGGGTGGTTTTAAGTGTTAAAACGGCATGTGAAAGTGTATGTGTGCTTTCCCGGCACTTATCTTGAATATGGGGCGTTCCAGGACAGTGGTGTCGCCAGGCGCCCCCGTGGTTGGGGCCGCCCCCCCGACGCCCCCCCCAAAAACCTGTCAAAAATAGGTTTTGAAACCAAAACCTAAAATTTTTGACAGTTTTAACGTCCCTGGAAACTCCGTGGTTCTGCGCATGCGCAAACTCCGTAAACTGCTGCTGGGGGCGTTACGGAGCCCGGGCGCAGGGAGAAGCTGTGCCCGGGTGCAGGAAGAAGATTGTCACTGGAACGTCCTGGAACGCCCCATATTCAAGATAAGTGCCGGGAAAGCACGCATACACTTTCACATGCTGTTTTAACACTCCCCCCCAAAAACATTAAAAACGTCAAAAAATGCAAAAAAAACAAATGCGTAGGAACACACACACGCGCACACACACACACACACACACACACACACACTGCTACTACTAACACTATTAAGGCAATGCAAGCAGCTTATCTTTTACTGTGGTGCTGGAGAAGACTCCTGAGAGTCCCTTGGACTGCTAGGAGATCAAATCATTCAATTCTAAATGAAACCAAGCCTGACTGTTCCCTGGAAGGACAGGTACTAAAGCTGAAACTCAAATATTTTGGCCACCTAATGCGAAGAGAGGACTCTCTGGAGAAGACTCTGATGCTGGGAAAAATTGAAGGCAAAAGGAGAAGGGGAAGGCAAAGGATGAAATGGTTAGACAGCATCACTGATGCAACGAACATGAAAATGAGCGAACTCAGGAAGATAGTGGAGGACAGGAAGGCCTGGCGGGATATGGTTCATGGGATCACGAAGGGTCGGACACGACTTAACGACTGAACAACAACAACAGTTGTGTCTAGATTGTATACAGGTGGGCCCCCATATCCACTGATTCGCTATCCACGGTTTCAGTTATCCACAGATCGTGGGGACCCCCCCAGGCTTTTACTTTTTTCCCCAGTAAGCTTCGTTTCTTCCTTAAAACAAACAGAGAAGCAGCCTCTGGCTGCTTATTACAGGCAAGTAGAACGAGACTAAGTCCTAGAGAGGCTCTGCAAGGTTAACAGAAACCTTGCAGAGCCTCTCTAGGACTTAGTCTCGTTCTACTTGCCTGCAATGGAGGCCACTTCTCTGTTTGTTTTAAGGAAGAAACAAAGCTTGCTGAAAGAAAAATAAGACCTGGGGGGGGGGGCAAGCATGCCTGCCTGCAGGGGAGGCAGGGGGGGCCCTCAGGAAACCATGGAGGGGGTGTTTGCTGTTATCCACGGTTTCAAGTATCCACGGAGGGGCCTGGAACATATCCCCAGTGGATATGGGGGCCCACCTGTATATTTTCTTCTTCACAAAGGACTCCAAGCTGTAAGATACAGTACACTATCAAAACTGATCACCAGAACACAGCACATTATTCACTCCAATTTCAGAAGCGGGGTGACTCAAAATGCAGTGGTATAACACTAAAGTTCACTGTACAGTATTTTCAGCAACAATGACACAATCAGAAATATTTTTAAAAGTTATAGATTCTGGCAGTGAAATGTTACAGGCAGTCAACCTCATACATACTGAGTAAAGTGGCCCTCAGTCTTCCACCTTTCACTGTTCTCATTTACAACCAGCAAAGCTGTGATGCTCCTACTAGGAAGGCTGCTTGAAAGGTCAGCCTTCAATATACAAGAGGCAGCAGCTGACTAGTAGACTTTTAATCTAACAGTGACTTGCACTTCCTCAGCATCTTGATATAACAGCAGATGGCCATACTTATTGTGTAAATCTTGGTCACTTTTCATTTTTACTTGGGGCAAACCATTCAACTTCTTTATAACTGCTAATGGCCTTTTAAAAGCAATTTCTCTACACTAGACAGTAGTTCACGTGAAGCTAATTCAGAAGAAAAAAACCCTGGTGCTGTAATCTCCTAGGGACTCCTTTACCACAATAAGCCTACTTTCCCACTTCCATCTTCATGTTTACTTTAAGAAAAAGTTATAGCACTTAATACCTGTGTGTGAGTGTTCGTGTGTGTCCCCCCCCCCCCGCCTTTGAAAGTAAATCAACATGAACACACAAGTATAGTTTTAGTTTAGTAAGTAGCTCTGTTTAAGGCAAAAGTTACACTGCCAAAAGCATCCCTCTTCAGATGTGTTAACTTTTACATTAGCCCCCAATTATGGCTGAATGTTAGAGAATTTACAGTGCAACCCTATGCTTATCTACTCAGAAGTAAGACCCATTGTATTCAATGGGCCTTACTCCCAGGAAAGTGCGATTAGGATTGCAGCCTTAAGGTTGTATCATAAAATCTTACACAAATAAGCCCTCATCTTTAGATACCTGCAAATTCCTAAAAGTTTTAATAATCGAGCTGTGGCTTGTAAAACATATGGCTTTAAATGGGTGCTATTTAAAAACTGCAGTATGTAATCCCTTGCATTATCATCCAGAATCATCAATTCGCACTATAAAATGAGACTGGAAGATGAAAAATCAGAAATTCTGCCATGGACATGTGATCAGGAATATATATTTTTAATCCATTGATCTCTATAGGGTACAAAGACTATATGCATTCTCGTTTGACCTCTTAAATAGGACTGCTGCTCAATCCAAGACTCAACGTAAAAGCACACCAACAGAACTGCACAAGAGGGAAGGCAGAGAAGTTTATTCCAGCAGTTATTTACTGCCACACACTTCAGGATAAAATGTTCATAAAAGACAAGAGCAAACCCAAGGAGAATATAAAAACAAATCCACTACATTTATGATTTTATTCTTGGAAAACTCATTGATGGGATTGAGCAGCTTCCTCTACTGCAAAACAGAGGAGGCTAGGGGAAAGAGTTGTTTGTTCTCAGTTATGCTGCCTTTGGGTTGGCAAGGAGACATGTTCCAGGGAGAAGGTCATGCTCTCCCCCATGTTCATGAGGAATGCCCAACAATGGCTGAAGGGGACCCTTCCTTCTTGCACACCAAGTGCAAAATGGAAGCTTTGCTGCCACCCCGCTACTGAGTTAGTGACCTCCACCCCTTTAGCGCATAGCCCCCTAGCATCCTCCATTGCAACAGCCTCACATCAAGACCTAATAATCCACCATTATGGAGCCCTTATCTCTCCTTTGGTGACAGCAGGATGGGAGCTCCCATGGTGAGATTTACCAAATGCGAACGCATAGGAGGGAATTCCCGGTTCCAAGCACCAAAGGGTTACACAGCAAAGGCCACCGAGTCCTCTGTACAAGCATCAGAAAAAGTAGTTCTTTCCCTCCTCCCCTAGCCCCCCTTTTAATAGAATTCAGTACAGAGTCAGTGGTCAGGACACTGCCAGTTTCAGCAACAGTACAAGATATTCCCTCAGCCAGTGCAAGGTCTTCTATGTAAGGATATCATGGGCTTGGTGCTCCACCAACATTTCCATGCTCTTCACATCTGTGCACCAGAACTCCAGGCGGTCTTTCATGCCCTTTATCTAGGAAACAAATTCACAAGCGCTTTAGGGACCTGAGAGCAACTGAAAGACACACAGATAGAAGGTTATGGGGAAAAGTTTATGGAAAAGACAAGGGAAAAAGGAGCTATTCTGTACCCAAACAGCCAGCATGAAGCTTCTCTTTTAGATGTAAGTCAACATGCAGTTAATCTCCCACTGGTATCTGATCATAGTAGCAACATATTCTTTTATACAAATTTGAAAGTGCTGGTAACATGAATTCAGGAAAATCAAAGCAAACGATTTTGCGTCAGTTCATTAATTTAAACAAAACAAGCATAAGTTCCTTCTCCTTTAAAACCAAGGCACATAAATGCAGTGTGATGGATAAATAAACAGGCTGTTTACCAACAGTCTCCCTTAATTCTATCAGAAAGTTGCTTTCTCATAAAATTCTATACCAATTTAGAAAAAGAGAGGTGTTCAGATTTCAGCCATGGTTACCTGTTGTAAATCCAGCACTCGTGGCTGCACCCATGTCATGTGAACCTTTTTGTCCACTTCATCAATACTGCCCTTCACCAAACCCACTGAAAGTGCTTTCATCACCAGCAGCTCCACCTGCAAGAACAGAAAACAGAATTTTCTACTGACTTCAGAAAAAAACCTGTGCAAGTTACCAGGCTGAGCACTTGTTATAACTCAAAATGATGCAGTTAACAACCAACAACAGTGAGGGTAAGCGATCAAGCAATGGTCTCTAGATACTTGTCTGTGAACATCAACTACGAACGAGAACAAATTTAACACAAATTTGAAATGGAAACTTCTATTAAATTGAAAGGTTGTACACACGAGATTGTTATCAGTAAATACGCTCAGCAGAGCTTCAGAACATTTAGTTCCTTCATGCATTAGCTCCAATAGCAACTCACCTCGTTCACAGTGACTTTAGCACTTTTGGCAATCTCCTCAAAAGTGAGTTGCCTGTGGTTAGCTGGTCGGGTGAAGGTCATCTGCAGCCAAGTAAAACCAGCATTAAAACTTGGGTTTAAAAGGAACCAACACTGTCCAACACAATTACCAGACAACCCAATTCTCCCATCCTGACCTGCTTCTGCATACAAGCTTCTTTTGAAATACAAACGTTCATAGTAAGATATACTACTTTTTTAAAGTTGATATTATAATGGGCACTATAGAAGAATATGGATATGAAGAAAAATACAGTTCCTCAAACAAATAAAAACTGGACTTAAATTGATGCTAAACTGTTCTCTTGGGTAAGCGCCTGCACTTATGTCATTAATAGATGCCTAAAAAAAGGAGAAATCTTTTCAACACACTCTACTATAACTTTCTTTACATGAGGGTGGCTTGAATAAGCTTTGGACAACAAAAATATTAAGACTTGAGGAGGGTGATTGACATACCTCTTTACATTTTAACCACAAGAAGCCACAGGGAATGAGTCTATTCCTTTTGCATCAACATAAGGGACAACCACCTGCTGTCCTCACAAGGATAACAGATACTTAAGGGATGGTTATCCAATAAGACACTCATGTTTCAAAACTTCTTTTATAGTGCCAAAGATTAATGCAAAAGAAAAGTCATATCCTGCCATAGAGGCCACCAATTAAGTGATT
Organism: Plestiodon gilberti rubricaudatus; assembly: GCA_026170595.1. Taxonomy (NCBI): domain Eukaryota; kingdom Metazoa; phylum Chordata; class Lepidosauria; order Squamata; family Scincidae; genus Plestiodon; species Plestiodon gilberti. The sequence goes on along the minus strand of JANXHW010000001.1, from coordinate 217,192,919 downwards.
TACTAGCCTACCCGAGTGAAAATGCATGCCCAAAGACAGGTACTATTCATATAGGGGTACTTTAGGTCAAAATAACTCCTTATATATGCTTGGAACAGTGATGGCATCTCTGCTACAGACTCACCTCCATGAGGCACAGCAACTGGATCTTCTGAAGGAGAAGAGTTTCATTTGCAGCAAGGTCTGGCTGTAAAACATGACAATTCAGAACTTTAGTTGTATGACAAGCTTATTTTGCTTTTTCAGTTCTTAACATGTAGCAAAATACATGCCTTGTTTCTCTGTTGTGAACCACAGCCTCACACTCACTACAAACAAGTTTTCTAGTGAGGATTTGAACTGCAATTGAGCCAGCCATGCCTAGAAAGAACTGTGTGGCAAGAGCAACCACGGAGGAGGGCAACTCCATCAAGCCCTCTCCTGGGACAAGCGACTAATCCAGAAAGTTCTCACATCATGCTGTCACGAAGTTTATGGATGTGAACACAAAACAACCTAATTTTCTTCATCGCTTCTACTATCCTATCCTTCCTCTGTTGTCTCCCTTGTGCCCCTTTCTAGACTGTGAGCTCCCTTGTGACAGGGAAGCATCTTGTTCCTTTGCTAGGTAAACTACCAATTACCATAAACTAAATGTGTAGTTTAAAAGCAGCACATAAATATGCTAAAGAAATTATGCAGGCTCCCTGGTTATAATAACCCACTCCCTGGTTTTCTAGATAGCTATTGGTGATGACGTGGCAGGAGACACAACCTGACTGACAATGAAGAAAGACTCAAGAACGCGAGCATGTGCTAGATCCTATTTTAGGGATCACCCCATGGCGGTATAGAAAGTTTATTTCTCTGCCACCGTTGTGTCTGCCAAGTTTCTGTCCAGCAGAGCTTGTTCACGTGATGTGTGGCCCTTTACATCTCTGGCCACAGAGAGATGAGGAGGATACCTTGGTAGCCCACTGCGACTCCTTTGCCAAGCACTTTACAGATGAAATTGCTTGCATCTGCCACAACTTGAATTTCACTTTGGCAATTCCTATGGACGTTTCCCCCACTCCAACTTGTACTGTACTGTACAGTATTACATTATATTCTTACAAAAACAGCAGCAGGGCATAGTTCTTGCAGCATTGTCAGACATTTGACCTGGTCTAGTTATGCCCCATTGCTCTTTTTATTGCTTTTTAAAAAATGACTGGTTTTATTGTTAGCTGCTGTTTGTATTGCTTTTGTTATCTTATTGTGCTTTTACCATCTTATTGTGCTCTTACCATGATTGTGAGTCACCTGAATCCCTCCCAGTGGTGGAGGAAGGAGGCCAAAAAAATACTTGGCCTCCTTCCTCCTCTACTGTGAGGAGTGAAAAGTAAAAAATAAATTACTTAATTACAGTATTAAGTAATTAATAAGGGTCTAATGGGCTTCATTCAATCTTCTGTTACAAGGTCTTCCATTTTTCTCTCTGCATTTGTACCTATTTAATCATTTTAGTGGACAGATATGATTCAAATATGTTAGCATATTTGAGCGATTAATCGACACGACACGCACACCTTTGCCCTGTACACAGTCACCTATAGCCATTTGCTTTGCTTGTTTAGTGCTGTCAAGTCACACTAGCTACCCACCTGCTGGCCCCATGCTGACTTTAAAGCCTGGAATTTTTCCACATTACCGCTGTTGAAAGCATAAAGTGTTTCAATCAGCCATTGTCTGTCAGTGTTCCTCAAAGATTCCAGCACTGGGTGCATAAGCTGAGGATGTAAATGAGGCAGGCATTACTCAGATGTATCAACCATTTTCCTCTGCCCCAACATTTCCCCCCCCCACTATATCTTTATATTTTATTGATATATAAAACAAAATACTACATCAAACTGTATTTTGAAAGGTTACAGCAAGCAAGAAGCAGTAAATCCTACTATAGCATACTATTCTCTATTATCTACTTGCAATATCCAAGTAGTAGTAATACTAATATCCAACTCTCCTGTTCGAAAGCAAGAAATTGCAAGTAGATTAATAGGTACCGCTTCGACGGGAAGGTAACAGCATTTCGTGCACCTTGACGTTGAGTCATTCCGGCCACATGACCACAGAAGCGTCTTTTGGACATTGCCGGCTTTTCAGCTTTGAAACGGAGATGAGCACTGCCCCTAGAGTCTGTAACGACTGGCTTTTGAGCAAGGGGAACCTTTATCTTAATATCCAACAAAATATCTCCATCGTTCTATTCATTAAAACCACATATCACCACATCATTTTTCTCTCTCTTTAAAAAAAAAATCAGTAAGTGGTTTCCAATTATTCAAAAAAAAAAATGGACTTTTCTTTAATTAAAATTGTGACTTTGTCCATTTCAGCATAATCCAAAGGTTTTATCCACCAATCTTCCAGTGAAGGTATTTCTGAATTCTTCCAATATTGTGCATATAAAATTCTTGCCGCACTGATATATAAAAACAAAGTTTCAATTTTTTTCTCTACATAATCATCTTATACAAAAACTTCCAGTTTCATTTGCACATTACTCTGCCTCAACATTTCAACCAATACAGGAGGCATGGTCCCGAGGCTGAACTGCCTGAAGACTGCCAGAAGCTAAGTAGGAACAGCCCTTTTTCGTGCTGGAAGGGCGACCACGAAGTCACTGATACGCTGTCATGACCCTCGGTGGCAGAGAGGAGTCGCTGTTGCGTGCCAAGGTGAGAGAACGGACTGGGATGCTGAGAATGTCAGTGAGAGCTATCACAACTGGAAAGACGTTTCTCTGTTCAGCATGATCTGTGGCGTACTGCGGAGAGCTCGAGGCTTGTGTTCAGCAGCTAGTGAAGATGACTACACCGTGAAGGAAAACAGCTGGAATTGTAGGGTTCCATACAGAACAATATTGTACAGATGCTTATCGGATCTAGATAAGCTTGCCTATGTAAACCGCCTTGAATAATATCTGAAGAGCAATTTGAGGATACGAACGGCACCGTAAATGCAAAAATAAATACAATTCTACTTACCAGTTCCCCAAAGTTATAGACACCTTCACCCAGAAGTCCTGCCAACCCTAAAGTAAAGGCTCTCTCCTGCTGGTCTGCCACTGAAAAGAAGAATGATCTGGCTCAAGTAACAGTCCTTCCCCCTACTTTAGCAGGTTTTCCCAACCCTGTAACAACTGACAAAAACTCCAGTGAGTGACATTTGTAAAGCTTTGAATCAGAAGTTGGCACACTGATTTGTGTGTGTGTGTGTGTGTGTGTGTGTGTGTGTGTGTGTGTGTGTGTGTGTGTGTGCGCGCGTGCAGATGTTACTACGCGCACATGTGCATATATGCAGCTTCCCCAAGCTTTTACAAAAACCAGGGTTGAGAGCATTCTACACACACACAAATGCAAAATTCCTCTGTCTAGATTTAAAAATGAACAATGTGTACCTTCATACATTTGCCTATTTTACATAATGTATCCCATTTTCAAGATTCACGTTTCAATTATTTAGAATACTTTATCAAGCAAGGGGGTAACAGAGAAAAAGGAAAAGCATGACATGGGTGAGAGAACAGGCAACTGTAGTCATAAGAAAGGGAAGGGAGCCAACAACCATTGAACTGAGCTCTTACTCAGATTGCCTCTGTCTTTGAAGGCTTCAGACACAGCCCTCAGATTGCCCAGCCTTTCTGCACAAGGGTTTTAACACACACAGCCCTACCTCTACAATAGTCCACCTCATCATATATAATTATAGAAAACGTTTCTCATTGTAGTAAGGTACGTTTTTCCTTAGGCCTACTCCTCTGACAATGCAATCCTGAACTAAAATCGGCCGGCGGAACGAGAGTTTTGCAGGTCGAAAACGTCGCAAAAGTGCCGTAAAGCACTTTCACGACGACTCGAGAGTGTTTCCCTTCCCCACAATAAAGATCTCCATAAGCACAACTGCAGTATATAGTTTAAAAAAAAGGTACACTACCTGGCAGATCTTTGACATCTATACAGCCCAGGAACCTTAATGCATCTTTATAATAAGAGGCATGATTCCCGATTGTCTGGTAATACTTGCTGGAGAGATCATAGAAGCGACTGTGAACAGATGTCACACCAGGAAGATTATTCAGCATCTCCTCAACCTCTTCAATGATCTCCTAAAGGAAATTAAATATATTAAAAAATAGGAACACAACTCTCAACATTTATGGGTATTTTAGAAACGTCTGCATATCACCATTCTTGCCACACTTGCTCTTCAAAGAATGAGCACAAGTCACAGAACATCTAACAATAAGACAGACAACTAACAACGTTTGAAACAGTAGAGCAGGCCAGGGTGGTGGGGGAGGGGGCCATTGGCCAACCCGGCCTGGGAGGGGGCAGGGATATTGTCACCGGCCTGCGCCAATATCCCTGTCCCCTTCCTGGGCCAGGCCGGCATTACACAGCCTCCCTGGACGTGCGCCAGCTAAAAAGCTGGCGCACATCCGAAGAGGTTCATTGGGGCCTCCGAAGCGTACACCGGGGGAAGGGAATGAACGTCCCCTTCCCCAAGGTGAGCCCCGGCTACACCAGCGTGAGCCGCATCCTGCCTAGGATGCAGCGGCTGGCCATTTCGGCTGGCCGCTGCATCTTAGGCAGGATCAGGCTGTAAACCAAGGAACAATACATACTTGTAACAAATTCATAGCCACCTTTCAGCTGAAAAAGAAAAGGGAAGACAACAGGAAATAACCTGCAGTAGACCATGGATTAGGATTGTGGATTATTCTGAAGGTTAAAAAGATATGCTAGCAAAAGGAATCTACCAACTGTATCAAAAAAGCAGTGTCCTCCAGTCATTTGAAGAAAAGTGCTTACCCACAGTTGTCACAAAAACAAACACTTCTGGTCTTCTAAATGGCATTACATTTCCAGGAAAACACATCAAAGCTGAACACAGGAATCTGATGAACATTAGTCTTTTCCACAAAAATTAGTACTAGGAATATATACAAGCACTAGGAGACGGAGCAAGATCCTAAAAGCTAACAAGAAACCCGGAAACTCTCTGACTATCAGACAAGACTGCATTAATATTAACACACAAATACAAATATTGCCTCACCTTTGTGGCTTGTAAGTCACCGATGTTCAGTTTCAGAGCCCCAATGGCTGTTTTACATAAAATGACAGCTTCATCACTGCTTTTCACCTGCAGCCACAAAAAAGTTACACATCACAAACCAGTTTGTTCCAGCTAGGTGTGTAAGAAGTGCCTGTCAAATACAGCATAAGCAATGTTAGTTTAATTGGTCTCGAGGTCTGATCTTATTCCTGTCCCTGGTCATTTTCTTACTGAGAATGAAGCATTCATGAAGTGTGCTGGCCAATACATGTGCAGAAAACATCAGTAGATGTGTGGAAAACAGTTCCATTTGAAGGGACCAAATTCCATGTATTTTATGATGTCTGTTACATATCATGCATACCTTTTCTCGGGTCTTTTCCAGAAAGGTAAGGGCCACATTAGGATCTAAAGATACAATCAAGAAATCATGTTAAGTTTCACATGATTTTTTGGATCCTATCACAAAGTATTGGAGCCAAACAGCATGCAACATTAAACACATAATCAGATTTGGCACCAGGTTTTTTTTTCTTAAGTAGGAGTTGCCGAGGGCCCCCACTAATTTGGAACAGGACTGTGGCAGAGGCAAAATGTTTTCAGAATCCCCCACACCCCAACCTGGGCCAGCTCCCCTCTCCCAGGGCCAGTCTGGTCTATGACGCTGTCTGAAATGCTTGCATCAAGTTGGAGGGGAGGGGCAAACTAAGAAGGGGTGCCCTGCACTCTGCACCTCCCCACTCTCCCCCCCCAGACCGCCACGCAACAAGCCACTTCAGCTGCCTGACTGATCCTCTTCTCACTTGCTGAAAACGAGCTGTAAACGAGGAAACACAGCGACAGGAGCACTAAAGAAAAAAATAAAAGCAGTCGCCCCAGCACCTCATTCTTAAGAAAGCAGCCCAGCGTGGACTAGGCAAAAGAGGCAACGCGATCCAGAGCTTTCCCCCTTGCCCTTCCTGCCTCTTCAGCTCCGCATCCAGCACGCTTCACTCTTCTTGTTTATTGTGAATAGAGTGGGTGTGGAGCTAAAGGTAAGAGGGAAGGGCAAGTCAGAGAAGAGTCCATATTGAATAAATATGGCATCTCTTGTCTGGCAATTTCTCTCTCTCTACAATAAGGGAAGTGAGCATGGAAGCCTAAAGCAACCTTCCAATTACTCTCTGGGATCAGTCTCAGGAGGAAAACCACCACCTAAACACACCCTCAGTCTGTACAACACTAAGATCAGACTCTCAACTTCTACATGAGTACAACTCAGGACTTCTTGGTGATCCATATATATCAGAGTTAAGTGGCACTGACACTGTTCACAAAAAGCTAAAGATGTGGATGTTTCCCTTCTCACAAAACTGAAGATGCCAATGGCTTTATTATGTTACTAAAAGCTTTACTGTTCTTGGCGGCATCCAGTTACATCATGAACCAGTTAGCACTGGGAAGAGAGATACAAGGAAATGAAGAACCTTTACCTGTCATCTGCCGCACTACATGAAGAATGATCTCTACAAGGGACAAAGGATTCACCCTGCAAGAAAGAGGTGGTATTAAAAACAACTGAAGTTATAATAGTGTGCCTTGTAATTTTAAAATTAGAAGTATTTTAAAAACTTCACCTGTGTTCAAACTCACTGATAAAATTTTCATAGAGCTGTGGAACATAGAAAAAGATGTAAAATTTAATAACATACATATATTTTGGTTAATGAGTCAAATCTGATCATTACTACATGAGGTTCCTTTTACAGTTGGATTATTTTGCCCAGCACTGGTAAAATTCTACAAAATCTATGAACCCAATACTACCAAAATAAAACTGAGAAGGTGAAGTACATCCTTACAGGAAGAGACCAACTGACAAATTATCATAAGATAAGCCTCTCAAACTTTTCAGTAATTTATATAAGCAAAATCTATAGGTGGCAAAGGACACTTTCAGTATTATTTAATTTATTCCCATGCACGAGTATGTAATTCTTCTACAACTACTATTAAGCCCTAAGTCAAAGGAAAGTGTTCAAACAATTCAACATTGTCCATACTAATTAGCCCTGTATTATACAAACGCTCATAAAATGAGTTAATGACACTGGGGGAATTTGCGACTACCTGTAGTTCTCTCTAAAGTCTTAAGAAGATGGTTGGGACCCAGAAGTGGATCACAATTGAACCTCAGGTGAGCAGTGCTACCACCACCATTTTGCATGGTAGTGCAAACACTTGCATGCTGAACCATAGCTCAGACTGTGACTCCTAGATGAAGCAAATCCTGCTCAAGACTTTGGAGGGGTTGCTTTGGCCAAGCCCCCAAACCTTTAATGCCCCCCTCAGTCTCTGACCCGTCCACCTGCTCTCCCCTGTTGCGGCATTCTTTCCACCTTGTCTCGCCTCCTCTTTCCCTCCCTCTGCCTTCCATAACTGAGTGCATGCTGTTACCAGCCACTCACTGCCTCTCTACTCTTTCCAAATGGCCTGAAAGGAAAGAAGGGGTAGGTCTACATAGTAGCAGTTCATATTGATTTGCAGCCACATGGCAGGAAAAGAAAGCAACCATAGTTGCTCACTTGCACACCCTTTTTGCCCATAGGCTCTTAGAAGTGAATCCTATATTACAGATTGTGGGCTGAGAGGGGTCCCAGCTCTTGACGTTGAACATCACTGTTCCAAATTATTTTAGAACATTTGTCTGTCTGTAGCTCTAAGCCCTCTTTTTATAGTAGGCAACCCTACTATAAAGAACACAAACTTTGTGTTCAGAAACACATTCCTATTTTTGTTCTTCATACCTTTTTAATGATCTAAAAATGTTATTACATTTTATGCTGGATAATATATTACGGATTACATATTACTAGGAGCAGGAGAAAATGGTGATAACGAAATAAAAAACAACACCTTCTGCTAAAAATCTGTGAAAAAATAAAATAAAACCATGTAATTTTGCATCATTCTTCATCAGCTGACACTGTACATCCTATACCAGCTTCCTAGTACATTTTTAAAGCAGTTACAATTGATAAAAATGGGAAAAATTGGAATAAAAACATGTAACACCACTTTCTGCTATTTTATTTTGATTAAATACCAAAATCTGCACAAACATAAAACCATTTTCTTCCCACCTCTACATATTACACATATGGATTACATATACATATTACGCTGGATTTGAGTGTATGTCTATAAAGCTTAGAGAAGTGATGTGTTACATAGAGTTATTACCCATGTTGCCTCATTGCTACCAATGTTGTGTGTTGGTTTATGCCAATAAAGGTTATGGTATGGCTACCAATGTTCATATTCATAAAAGACTAGGAATGTAAATGTATTTCCTACCCTCCATAGAGGAAGCTGATTGGCTTGCAATCTTATCAAAGCTTGCTTTTACTAACGAGAATTCCAACACATCTGACAAGCTAAAATGCTCAAAACACAACTTATCATCATAGTCACTATGACACTTGATATGTGAGACAGTTTACCTTAATGAGTCCATCTCCTTGGGCAAAGCAGGGGTCCTGCACAAAGTCCAGAACTTGCAGAGTCAGCTGGTGCCAGAGTCTGTAACATACACAATATAAATGACAAATTACAGTAGAGTGGCAATTTACACATACAGAAAATCCAACTCAAAAGTTTCAAGTATTTCCAGAGATGTTTGTAAAAGAATCAACATAGAGTTTGAGATTGAGCCCAAACATCTGTATGGGCAGTTACAATCCTGACTTCGGCAAGACTACCCAACAAGATCACTACCAGACCTGGCCATTTAAAATATAGAAAAAACACATTAGTCAGAAACACATCATCGGAATAGTGTGTCCCTTTTGATCAGCATTCCTCAAACTGGATTGGAACCCACTTGGTGGGTCAGAATTTCTGGTGGGTCCCACAGAGACTCCAATGATGGAAAATCAGATAATTAATTGCCTCAAACCCAGAGGCTATTCAAAACTCAGATAGCTGCTAATTGCCCTGAAAACACCTGAGCTCCTGCAGTTTGCAAGGAGATTAGCTCATGCAGTTTGCAAGCTTATGTAAATATAGGGAGATAAATGTTTGAGCGTCTTTTTATGGTGTCTTTTTCCCAAGTACCTCAGTGGGGGTAGTGGGGGCAGGTGAAGGCTGGATCACATAACGAAGCCTCTCAAGCCTTGAGACTATTCATATTAGGGCTGCCTCATTATGAGAAATTGATTTTTTTGAAAACAACATATTACTTGTAAATAAATAAATTCTTTCTAGACCACCTTTAAAAAAATTCTTGTAAAGCTAGGTGGGTCCTGAGAGACTGTCAATTTAAAAAGTGAGTCCCATTGCTAAAAAGAACCACTGCTTTAGAGGATCTCAGACAGCAGGTCCAAGAATGACCATTGTTTGAGATTGTGGAGTGCTGCTGCCAAGCACACAACAACACAGCTCTGGGATAGACAAGCTAACGGACAAGCTAAGGCAGCTTCATAGGTTCACCAACACTTCAAAGTTCTATGCAATACTTTAATAGACTTTTTAAGACAGTCAGTATCCTCTCACTTTTCAATTAAACAACCAAGCTCTTCATGCCATAAACTTTTACTTTTAAGACATTACTGAATATGACAGTCCCATTCTTAACCTATCATTTTGAGGCAAGCTGAAAGATGTGAAATGATATGTTGCTATTACTATGAAAAAAAACTAATCAGTGTCAACAGACAGCAGTCTGTTTGAAATGCATTCCAAAGTTATTAAAGAATGGTTGTTTCGACTTTGGTATAAGCTTGCCAGCAAGAGCTTTGGAACAACTGAACACAGTGCTGACCACAACAGACATTGGTTTAACAGGTTAAAGCAATAAACAGCAAGAGAAATGGTACTGCAGCCGTGAGGTCACATTCTCAAAAATTTATCCAAATCAACTTGTTAATAAAGAATGAGGTTTCAAAACCTCAACACAGCTGTCTAGGTTTTAAAGCCATATAGAGTACTTAGAGATTGGCAGAAACCTCAGTGCCCAATGGATAACTCCAGCTTCGCCTAAAACAATAATTTGCTTTGGGATAGCAGTGTGTAGTAAGGCCCACCACACCACATGCATTTGAAATGAGGCCCTCCACGTTCGTGTGTACTTTATTAGGGCAAATTACCACATAACGAGCATTTTGGATTTGCCAGGAACTGTAGAGATGACTGAGCAGGACTCATACTCCACGAGGAAGGGGGGGGGGGGGGAGAGAGGGAGACAAAAACCAAATGCTACACTCCACAGCTAAATAAAGGGTCTACTATTAAGGGTGGGGAATCTCCAGCAGCAAGAGATCTTAGAATTACGTCTCCCTACACATCTCCAGAGTAAAGGGCACCTATTAGCTCCTGAGAAGCGTCAAAGTGCAACTCTGCAACTATTGAAGATTCCCTCCCCCTCGAACACTTAATTCATTCGTTTCCTCCCTCCTGCTACTCACTTCTTGTTATAAAGTTCCTCCAAGCGGTGCCACACGGCGGCCTGGCCGGGCCCCGAGCTTTGGCTCTGCTGTAGGAAGCCCGGTACGTCCTTCATGGCGGGACCGGGAAGAGGAGCAGCTGAAATGAACGCACGGTTACCCCCAAGTACAGCAGAAGCAGGAGGCCGGGCTGTCTGCCGCCGGAAATGCACACTCACTTCCGGCACCCTCGGCGCGGAGGATGCCGGGTACCGTATGGCTCTGCATAGCGCAGCATCACTTCACAATTCCGCCTCTGAGGAGGGGGGCAGGCGCTTGGCGTGAACACGCTGGTCACCAAGGCAACAGCGGCCTAGGCCTGTCTGAAAGGCCCAAGTTTGGAACACAGCCGCCAGCGTTCCAAGGTTCTGCGCTCTCCTCTGGCGCCCCCTGGCCCCTAAGTAGTGTAATAGCTGGGCGGCCGACCCGTTTTTCTCCGAACGCCTCGGGTCGCAAAGTCAACACGTGTGACAACGGAGATCTTCTTTGCTGAACAGTTGCCGCTGCACGACAGATTATTAATAAGAATGATACTCTTCTGGGTATGATGATCGGCATAATAGTTTCTCCTGGTACAGCTTCTCTTTACTCGTAACGTGAGTGCTTAAAAGTGTTAAGAGCAGGAGCTGTGGACATGCGTTAGAATGGTTTTTAAAAACAGGAAATTAACTAGTTGCCTTGAGTAGCACCGCCGTGACGTTTGAAGAATGGAGCTGAATGAAATATGGCAATGAAAATGTGTAGCATAATAATGAAAGGAAATTTGGGGACAGATCTGTGCAGTAAGAAGACTAGAGACGGGAACGAGACTTGGACAGGGAAGGTACAGATGAGCTCTGGGGTCATGTATTTCAATCTATGGCTTTATCTATCTTTGAGTTTGAGGGACATTCAGCACAAATTATTTTATTATAGGTGGTTTCTTATATCACAAATATGTCAGTGAAGTTATGGTACTTAATCATATTAATTGTTGGAAATGTCAAGTCAGCAGATGTGGAAATGCCCACAGTCGTGAATTTTGGAAGTGCTTTATGTTATTAATTGACCGAACATGATTTCTGTTGGAATTTGATCAATTTGTTATATTGTTAAATTATTTTACAGTCCCTGATATAGTTAAGCATGTGATGCTTATTGAAAATCAGACGTTAAAAAAAATGCTACACATTGGAAAGCCAGGTGGCAGCAGTGACCAGGGGTGCGTCTGCCTGGTTTCAGCTGGTGCGTCAGCTGTGGCCATTTGTTGTTCAGTCGTGTCCGACCCTTCGTGATCCCATGAACCATATCCCGCCAGGCCTTCCTGTCCTCCACTATCTTCCTGAGTTCGCTCATTTTCATGTTCGTTGCATCGGTGATGCTGTCTAACCATCTCATCCTTTGCCTTCCCCTTCTCCTTTTGCCTTCAATTTTTCCCAGCATCAGAGTCTTCTCCAGAGAGTCCTCTCTTCGCATTAGGTGGCCAAAATATTTGAGTTTCAGCCTCAGTACCTGTCCTTCCAGGGAACAGTCAGGGTTGATTTCATTTAGGATTGACTGATTTGATCTCCTAGCAGTCCAAGGGACTCTCAGGAATCTTCTCCAGCACCACAGTTCAAAAGCATCTATTCTTCGGCGCTCAGCCTTCCTTATGGTCCAACTCTCGCAACCATACATTGCTACTGGGAACACCATCGCCCTGACTATGCGAACTTTTGTTGGCATGGTGATATCTCTGCTTTTTATTATGGTGTCTAAGTTTGCCATAGCTTTCCTTCCAAGGAGTAAGCGTCTTTTAATTTCATGGCTGCTGTCTCCGTCTGCAGTGATCTTGGAGCCCAGAAAAGTAAAATCTGTTACTGCTTCCATTTCTGCCCCTTCTATTTGCCAGGAATTGATGGGCCCAGATGCCATGATCTTAGTTTTATTAATGTTGAGTTTCAAGCCAACTTTTGCACTCTCCTCTTTCACCCTCATCAAGAGGCTCTTTAGTTCTTCTTCACTTTCTGCCATTAGGGTGGTATCGTCTGCATATCTGAGGTTGTTGATATTTCTCCCGGCAATCTTGATTCCGGCTTGCGATTCATTCAGCCCTGCATTTCTCATAATGTACTCTGCATATAAGTTAAATAGGCAGGGTGACAATATACAGCCTTGCCGTACTCCCTTCCCAATTTTGAACCAGTCGGTTGTTCCATGGCTGGTCCGAACTGTTGCTTCTTGACCCGCATACAGGTTTCTCAGGAGACAGGTAAGGTGGTCTGGTACCCCCATCTCTTTAAGAATTTGCCACAGTTTGTTGTGATCCACACAATCAAAGGCTTTTGCGTAGTCAATGAAGCAGAAGTAGGTGGTTTTTTGGAACTCTCGGGCTTTCTCCATGATCCAGCGCATGTTGGCAATTTGATCTCTAGTTCCTCTGCCTCTTCGAAACCCAGCTTGTACGTCCGGTAGTTTTCGGTCCATGTACTGCTGAAGCCTAGCTTGTAGGATTTTGAGCATAACCTTGCTAGCTTGTGAAATGAGTGCAACTGTGCGATAGTTTGAGCAATCGGACCTGACCACAGTGGTCTATGCCTTAGTGACTTCAAGACTGGATTATTGTAACACGCTCTACGTGGGGCTGCCCTCGGAGACGTTTTGGAAGCTGCAATTAGTGCAGAATGTAGCGGCTTGAGTGGTTAACTGGAGCTAGGCAGTTTGATTCTTTTGGACCGCTGCTTTGGCAACTGCACTAACTGCCCATTCGTTTCCAGGCCCAATTCAAGGTGCTGGTATTGACCTTTAAACCCTTTCACAGTTTGGGTCCAGGTTATCTGAGGGACCGCCTTCCCCCATATATTCCGGCCCGCCCTCATCTTATGTCATCCGAGGAGGCTCGTTGTGTCGCCTTTGCCCCAAGTTAGAGGGATGGTGGTGCGAGGGTGAGCCTTCTCTGTAGTGGTGCCACAATTATGGAATTCCCTGTTGTTGTTGTTGTTGTTGTTGTTGTTAAGTCGTGTCCGACCCTTCGTGATCCCATGAACCATATTCCACCAGGCCTTCCTGTCCTCCACTATCTTCCCGAGTTCACTCATTTTCATGTTCGTTGCATCGGTGATGCTGTCTAACCATCTCATCCTTTGCCTTCCCCTTCTCCTTTTGCCTTCAATCTTTCCCAGCATCAGAGTCTTCTCTAGAGAGTCCTCTCTTCGCATTAGGTGGCCAAAATATTTGAGCTTCAGTCTCGGTAATTAAGAACTACTCCCTCCCTCATGGCTTTTCGGCTAGGCTCAAAAGGTTTCTGTTTTGTATGGCATTTGGGTGATGGGTTGGTGGCTGCCCTTTGTGCCTCTGTAATAGTGGTTTTGTTCTGTAGCTTCATTCTCTTCTAAATAGTCACCCCCCAATGGTTTTATTAGTTTTTTAAAATTTTATTTTTGTGTGTGTGTGTGCGCACGCGCACACACACACATTGTATATTGTAAATTTTTGCAAGCCGCCTTGGACATTTGCTCCAGCATGGGAAAGGAGGAATATAAATTGTTTAAATAAACATTTTGTGTGTCAAGTTGAAAAGAGCCTTAAAATAGTTGAAATGAATACAAGGACCAAAGTAATACAGTTAAGAGAGGGAATGGAAAGCTCTGGAAAATTTGCTAAATGTTGGTTATTTTGTTACTTATTGAAATAATTCTGATCATGATCATTATTTGGAGACGCATATCATTTCTCTCTCTGGTAATTCATGCATGCAACATTTGCTGCATTGTTTGTACAGTAGTTGCTTGTTTTTCTTGTGTTGTGAATATTAGCAGCAAATAAACATAGAATGCTTCAGACATTTGACAACCTTTTCTCATATTTCCTTTTGTGAAATGTTTGTGCTTAAGGAGCAGAGATGTTTGTGCTTAAGGATACTTAAGGAGCAGGGTGTTGGGGGGAGGCAAGTACCTGCCTCCCCCTTGGCACAATACCTTCATTAACACAATGTGGTTTTAGTAAGACTTGAGAGCATGTAACTATTTGCAGCCAGAAATCCATAGCCAGACAATTATTCATATGTTCTACTATTTAGTATTAATATTAATTATTATTATCAGCATTTATATACCGCTTTTCAACAAAAAGTTCACAAAGCGTTTTACAGACCAAATCAAATGATTAAATGACTTCCTGTCCCAAAAGGGCTCACAATCTAAAAAAGATGCAGAACACCACCAGCAAACCAGAACAGGCACTGTGCTGGGGTGAAAGGGGGGGCAGTTACTCTCCCCCTGCTAAACATAAGAGGAGCTCCAATTGAAAAAGTGCCTCTTGCCCAGAAGGCAGGGGACTGCCCAGTAGATACTGCTTCTCTTATTATGTGTGCCAATTGTTGATTTGTACCTGTTACTGCAGCATATTCTCCCGGTGTACCAGTGCCTGTTTTCATGCTTTGGCACATTCCTACAAATTTTGCTGCTATATACTCAATATTAATATCCTGAAAAATACTATATTCGGGAGCTAGATTTGTATGGCACATTTGTAGAAAACTGTATGTATGTGTATACAGTATATGATGTTCCACCAAAGGCAATGTATCAGAGTGCCCTTGGTACATAGATGTGCTCCTACATTGTGCACCCGCCACCAAAGAAGTTGAGCAGAGATGCCAGCTCTTAATGTCCTGTCTTTCAGGTAGCCCTTGGGAAAGACAATGACCTAGAAATTGACATGTCTGTAGGCAAATTGCTCACTTTGCTGATGCCTTTTTTCAGCTAAGGTTCTTCAGAAAGAATTCAAAGACAGCATCCCAGTGCTCCTGCTGCTGACGTCACATCACTGCTGCAATAGAAGGCCCTGTCCCAGAGCTCCGCTCCCCTGGACTACATACTCGCCAGCCATGAACCATACTTAGCCCGTGCCCCTTTCCAAATGCCTTAATACAGTGTTTTTCAAAATGTGGGTCGGGACCCACTTGGTGGGTCGCAATCTGATTTCTGGTGGGTCCCTAATTGCCTCAAGCCCTGAGGCTATTCAAAAATGAGATAACTGCTAATTGCCATTCAAAGAACTGAGCTCCTGCAGTTTGCAAGATAGCTGTTAATTGCCCTGCAAACAGCTGAGCTCTTGCAGTTTGCAAGGAGCTGAGCTCCTGCAGTTTGCAAGTTTGTGTAAATATAGGGAGATAAATGTTTGAGCATCTTTTTTCTGGTGTTTTTTCCCCAAAGTCTGTCAGTGACTGGTAGTGGGGGGCAGGTAAAGGCTGGGTCACATAACTAAGCCCCTCAAGCCTTTAGGCTATTCATTAGGGCTACCTCATTACTAGAAATTGATTGAGGTTTTTTGGCAAACAAATAAACTATTACTTGTAAATAAAAAAATAAAAATATTTCTTTCTAGGTCACTTTTTTTTTTAACTCCGCAATCCTGTGTAACTCTAGCACCGGTGTAACAGTAGATCCCCCGGTGTAAGAGCACTTACGTCAGTGTAACTTGCTGTATGCCGATGGACACAGGATGGACACCAGCGTAACCCCTCTCAGATGCCTCACATGCGCAGTTCGGATGCGGAACGGACACCAACACAACTCCACCGGCACAGGGGGCATTCTGGGGGTATTCAGACGCCCCTGGAATGCCCCCTGCGCTGGTGGTGCTGTGCCGGTGTCGGTTCCATGTTCTAACTGCGCATGTGAGGCGTCCAAGAGGGGTTACGGCAGTGTCCGTCGACGTACAGCAAGTTACACTGGCATTAGTGCTCTTACATTGGGGGATCTACTGTGCAAGATTTACACAGAATTGCACCCTAAGTCTCATAAAGCTAGGTGGATCCCGATAGATTGTCGTTTTAAAAAAATGGGTCCCGGTGCTTAAAGTTTGAGAACCAAGATCAATCAGTGGTATTTGTTTATGTTTTTGGACGTGTGAGAAATCTCGGTGCAGTAGCAGGTGTTAGGTTCTATTGCATGCAACCTTTCCTGGATTGGGGCCGGAAATTCAATCTTTTGTGGTATCTAAGTATGAAATGAGGCATTTTCTAATAAGTCTTTCTGTAGGATGCTTGTTCAGGACTGTGACCTGGAAATTGATTATCTGTAAAGAGTTGGTGGATGCTTCTGCAGTTGTTCTGAGTTTTAAAGGAATAATGCAATACGTGGGATATGCAAGAGGCATTTGTAAAAAAACTGGAGTGATAGCAGTTGCATCGGTACTGTCTTCTAAAAGTTGTGTTTGGTTCTTGGGCAATTATGGCAACAAAAGTCCAAACCGCACATGATATAGAGCCATCGTGGTTCCTAGTAGTTACATCCAGCAGGACCTATTTTCCTCCGTAGTTAGTGAGGAGGAAGCTGTTGACAGTGCTGAACCGTTTTGTATAAAAAGCTGTTTTGTAGTATAATTAAGTGCTGGTGCATTTCACTGCCATGGTGTTTTTTCAGGAACTTAAAAAACCCAGGTGTTTTTTTTAAACATGAGCTGACATAGGTTCTTCTATTAGAAACATTATGGTAAAGAGCCTTTTCAGCTGTTCTGCTTGGCTCAAGATCACTGAAAGCAAACACAGTGGGGCTGCTTTGCCCTATGCTCCAGATCCTCCTCCTCGGCCTTCAGATTGCAGTGGAGACTGCATAATAATGACTGCTTCTTTGCCATCCATGCTAGCAGAACTATTTATTCCTTAGGGGACAATAAAGGGAAAGACACAGAAATAGACCTGGAAACTTTCTCTTGGTTTTTTTTCTTTCCTCGTACAGGTCTAGGAAACTGAAGGGAAATGAACTGGAGGTCACGTTTCAGAGTCTCTTCAGGAAGGCATATACTTTGTGCTGCAAGTTTTCAGGGATTAATAGGTAAGTAGCAGCCCAATTCAAAAGACTATAGCTAATATGGCAAAGACATGCCGGATGTGGGGACGATTGAAGTGAGGTGTGAAGGGTTGTGACCAGGGATGAAAGGGATACTGGGGGCACGGACGTGAGCGCTACAGTTTGTAGAACTGTTTGTAGAACAGTTTGTAGAACCATAAAGTTTGTAGAAGGAGGAAAGTCAAATGTAGGAAGCTGCTTTACAATGAGACTATTAGTCTGTCTGCATTGCTCAGAAATGACGGCTCTGATTGGCGGTAGCTCTCCAAGATCTCGGGCAGACTGACTGAGGTCTTTCTTAGGCCTGCGACCTGAGATGCCAGGGAGTGAAACTGCGGTCTGTCATCTGCATGCAAAGAGAAGTGCTCTATCACTGAGCTATGGTTTCTGCATCATCTGGTTCAAAGTTAGGCTGCAGCCTTATACACACTTACCTGGGAGTAAGTCCCACTGAAATCACTGGGGCTTACTTCTGCCTAGATATGCATAGGCCCACGGGCGTCACTGGAGCGTGGCGGGGGGGCGGGCCGCCTGGGGGTGACGCGTGTCATGGGGTGACGCGCGCACCCCCTCGCGCGTCACCTCTGTGACGCGCGACAGCCTCCGGACGCTCCGAGGCCGGCCCGGGAGCCGGCCTCGGAGCGTCCGACCCCGTCGGCGCTCCAGGGCCTTCTGAAAGAAGGCCCAGGCAGCGTGTCCATCCAGGTATTTTCCGGGTATTTTCTGCGCATGCATGAAAATCCGAAAAATACCCGGATGGACGCGCTGCCTGGGCCTTCTTTCAGAAGGCCCTGGAGCGCCGACGGGTCGGTCGCTCCAAGGCCGGCTCCCGGGTCGGCCTCGGAGCGTCCGAAGGGCGACCGGAGGGCGACGCGACGGGGAGCCCCCACCCCCCTGCGCCGCGATGACAGAGCGTCACTAGGGTGACGCGCGCCCCCCGCCCCCGGGTCCTAGTGACGCGCGTCCTAGTGACGCTACTGCATAGGCCTGCACTGTTAGCATTGTTTTTACCTCTGTATCTGAGCCCTTATTAATTATACATTTTTAGTATGCAAATGGTTTATCATTTGAACATCTTCTGAGCAGCTGTGTGAGGTAAGTACAATTTAACGTATGGCTTTCTCTGAATTATCCCCATGCACGGTTTTATTCTCTTGTATTACATAGATTGTTAACCTCTCTTTGAAAGAAGAACCTTTTTTAAAAGTCTCTGTATTATGGCAGATACATGGTACATATATATACTAATACTAAAAATTCCTGCTTTGCTTTGCAGCAAATGCCAAGCTTGAGTTAGCTAAGTTATATGGTTTTCCATTCCTCTGGAAAAAATTCTGCGTAGTCAGCTATGTTGAGGCCTGCATTTGAAAGTGATTGTTGTATCTCTTAGGATGGAGGAATCTCTGGATACATGCCCAGCAACATCATTACAGAAGCTCCTCTCATTCTATGGTCTCCAAAAATCTGCCCGTAATTTCATTGGGATCTGTCTTCCACCCTCTGAATGGAAACTTTATATGGCAAAAGAGTCCAGAAAGCAACATGGGAAAGATGGCATGCACTTATGGAGTGGGGTATGATTGATTTTTTTCCTTTTTGCACCCAGCCCTGTCAACTTGGCATTGAATGCTGGCGCCTTCCTTCATAAAACAAGGTTGGGCTCTTGTTTTACTAGTTATTGATTTGCATGGGCATATGCACCCTAATCCTAAAGAACTGCCTAGCTGGATCAAAGCATCTAGTCTCGGATTCTGGTTCCAGAGGTAGTCAGCTAGATGCATCTGCAGGTTCATGTGCAGGTACATGAAAGTGATGTCTCTCCCCAAGATCTGCTACCCAGAGGTACACTGCTTCTGAGCACAGAGTTCCACTGAGCTATCAGCAATTGCTAAGCCTGCCATACATCACTTGGACTAATGACTCCGTTTTCAAAGTATCTTCCTTTCCAGTCACTTATCCCATCTTTTCCTTTATATATTAATATAAAAACAAAGCATACATATGTATTTATTTCCCCAGAGCAATTGTTCCTTCATCAATCCCCGCTACTTCTGTTCCGTTCATGGAAGCTCTCTCCCTACCCCAGTATAAAAACTCTCCCTCCTCAGATTCATTTCTCCTTTCTGTCACCTACTCCTTTCACATGTCACCAAACACGCTCTTCTCTTATCCCATGACTTGTCCATACCGCATTATTTTTGTATAGAGCCCCATGTTCCAGAAGAAACAACTCTTACTGTTTATTGCAGTCAGACAAGCATTTTTTTTATTGTAGGGCAGAATACAACTAAGCTAGCAACTAAAAGGAACAAGAAAGAAAAGTCTAAAGGCTGATTCAGACTAGCCTTCTGACGGAACGCTTATCCTGCCGTCTCGTTTTCTGTGCGTCTAGCTGGGCTCCTGACGTTTGAAACAGGGGCTGATTGCCGCCTGTTGTCCCTCCTTCTGTCCCGCCTTCCTGAAGAAAGCGCAGCTGTGATTCGGTGAACAGAACTGCGCTCCGATTGGCCAAAAAGCGACCCTTCTTTGACCCTTCCCCTCTCTCGGAAGTTCATGCTTAAGATACAGAGAAGGTCAGCGCCTGCCTCGATCGCTCCTCGCGCGCTACCCTCGTTAACCTTGGTCTTGGTGGAAACTGCAAATTGAAATTGAAAATTGCATTGAAAAAACGGAAGAAAAAGAGGCAAAACCTGGAATGAACCCTTGAAAGAAACACACACGATGATTGGAGGTGGCTGTGATTGGCATGCCACCACTCTCCTCCCCCTCCCAACTGATTGGTGGGCTGCCGGACAAACGTTAGCACAGACGTTAGCTGAAAGCGAGCGCTTCAAAAAGATCAACAGGAGCCAACTCTCCTGGACGCGTCGGGAGCTCATGCTGCGTCAGACGCAGCATTGAAAAAACGGAAGAAAAAGAGGCAAAACGCGAACGTAGTGGCTAGTGTGAATCAGCCTTAATAGCGCAATCCTACCCAGCTCCTCCAGTGGTGCAGCAGTGGTGAAGGGCAAAATGGGAGGCTTTGGAAGGGAAAGGGGATTGAAATTCCCTTTCCCTCCCAAAGCCTCCCGTTCTCCCTCCACCACTGCTGCACCACTGGAGGAGCTGGGTAGGATTGCGCTGTAAAGGTGGAGTCTAGCTCCATCCCATAAAAGAAATCCTAACTATTTAGTGGCCATGTTACTACATCCCTCCCCTTTTAGTTTAATGCTTGAACGTAGTCTTTCAAATACCCAGGAGTCCTCCTTTCTCTTGTTGGATAATGGCTTTCCACAGAAACTGGGCTCCGGCATAGGGGATATGTTCCAATCTCCAACCTCCTGGCTAGCTGAACTGGTAGATGACTGCAAATCATCACTAGTTTCTGTTGCTGCAGAAACTCTACTTGGACTCTGTTGCTCTGGGTAATCAATAATCATTCATCGTATTCAGTGGCAGGGGCGTCGACAAACAGAAGCGCGCGGGGCGGGCCGCCCGGGGGTGACGCACGCACAAGGGTGACGCGCGTCCCCCCGGCACTTACATTTTGTCACTGGAGCTGGGCCCGCCCTTGCGTCCGTTTGGCTCCAAAATGAGCCGAAAATGGCGCGGGGGGTGCTCTGCGCCTGCGCGTGACGTCACGCGGGGGCGCGGAACCACGTCCTTAAAGGTGAGGCGCGCGCCCCGCTCTGGGGTGACGCGCGTCCTTGTAACGCGACTGGTCAGTGGTTCTGGCATTGGCACGTTGGTTCATATACAGATGTGATCTTGATGCTTCCTGACCACTTGTCCATCATAAACAGACTTTAAAAGATGGGCAGCCCAATCCTATCCTATGCTCTGCCCAGCGATGCAGTGAGACCAGTGCAGGCAATGCTGCATCCTGGGCAGAGTTGGCAAGGTGGGAGGTCACCTTGGGGGAAGGGAAATTTCATTCCCTTAACCCAGGTAAAGCCCCAGCCCCCACAATGGGTCTCCTCGGATCTGCACCCGCTATTTGGTGGTGCAAACACGGGAGACCTGTGTATTGAAACGTGGCCCAGGAAGGGGGATAGGAATCAGCACACACCAGCGTTACCGATTTTACCCCCCTCCCGGGCCCAGTCCACCCACCCCTTATCCCTATCACTGCCCTCCCCCTGCCCTGTTACACCCCCTCCCCACCACCCTCCTGGGCCGTGCGCCATCCATATCTGCTGCACTGGGACCGGTGTAGGCCTTTGCACCAGCCTGGAGCCAGCGCAACTGCCTTACGGCAGCGTTTGTGACAGTTCTGGACCATTCCAGGATGTGCTGTGCCGGCCCGGGGGGGGGGGGGGGAGAGGATAGGATTGTGCCAAAAGGCCCATAAAGATAATTTGTTTCAGATTCCCCCAGCTTGTGTAATCTGATCTGCTGAATGACATTTAAAAGTGCTTGTTTGTAACCTGTTGTGTGTGTGTACTATGTTCTTGGCAGGATCCAGGGAGCCACTAGGCCCTTTTCCTTATCTACTACCTCAATGGTATTCTTTGGATCTGGCAGAGGGGGAAATACTGGTGGAAAGGAGAAGCTTACCCTGAAGGATGTGACCGAATTAATTCGGAAGAAAGAATGCCAGAGGATAGTGGCGATGGTTGGAGCGGGGCTCAGCACCCCCAGTGGTATCCCAGATTTCAGGTAACACCACAGCTGCTGTAAAGTGGTTTGTGCCTCTGACTGTACAAACGTTACCTGCCCTTCAGTCCCCGGAGGAGTCTCCACCTTGCAGAAGCAGTTTTCAATGGCCATCATACTGCTCAGATCACATTTGGAGCAACTTTGAGAAACAGAGTGCATGTAGTAGGAGTGGAGTATGGATGAGGGCTCCGATTATAGTTGTAGGAGGGGGGGTAGGTAAGGGTGTCGGCATAACTTTTTAAAAAAAATCCTACATAGTGGGGCCTGCTCCCATTTGCTTAATGGGTGTCCAGAAGAATTAAAAAGATGTCATCAAAATCACAAGAGTGGCATTTTGCTATATGTTCTGTAATTGTTCAACTATTTTCTTGCATCCATCATTGTTCCTGTCACAGATGATAACCTAGGAGTGAAGACTGATGCAGTATAAAAACAGAACGTGTAGCTGATGTATCAGTTGCTGTGAACGTCCAGTGTCTTTCTAGTTTCACAGCTGACATGATAGACATGTTCTTGGGAACAGAACGCTCACTCAGCCATCACCCTTGGGTTTCACCACCAAGCTTCAAGCAGATTGTCTGCCTTTAAAAAAGTCTTTCAGACTTTGCATAAACGCTCATGCATTTATCTGTTCATTTGTTGCCTTATTAATTGGGGGGAGGAGCCTTTTTGTAGTGTAAAACAGCTCTGGGGTAGACTTGTTGGTGACATCACATAGTGCCAGCTAGTCAGTGCCAGCATCTGCTTCAAACTTTCAGAACCATTTTATTCAAAACTCCTCCCTGGAAAGAAAAGGGTAGTAGACCGAACACAGCAAAGATACTTCCAGTACAGCCTGACTGCTCTAAAATGGCACATGTCTCTTCACCCCATGTGTGTTCAAAAACAATAAAAGTGGGCCATGAACAAAGCTACACCCCTGAATTTGACCTGAAAAAGTAGCCTATGAGCTGAAGGTCTAAATAACAATTTAACAGTCTTTGTTTGCAGGGGGGAAGAAACAGGCAAATTAGTTGAGTTGACCAAGCTAGGTGTTATGGCAGTCTCTTCTTGGGAAACAGTATTCCAAATTTTGTTCTTGTCTGTATTTCCCTTTAAGAGTGAACCCTTGTATGAGGAAACCACAGAACTCCCTTAACCGTTTGATGCCCTCAGGTGATACCTTGCAGTGGTCTGGTCTTCCTGACATATTCTGCATGCTGGTTTAATTCTCTTCCTGTCTTTGCAGATCACCTGGGAGTGGCCTTTATAGCAACCTCCAGCAGTATAACATTCCCTACCCAGAAGCCATCTTTGAGCTTAACTATTTTTTTCACAATCCTAAGCCATTCTTCATGTTGGCCAAGGAGTTGTACCCTGGCAATTACAGACCCAACTACGCCCACTACTTCCTCCGACTTCTATTTGACAAAGGGCTCCTTTTGCGTCTGTACACACAGAACATTGATGGGCTGGAGAGAGGTAAGCCCCCCCTCCCCAGTTTAGATTTAAGAGGAAGAGACAAGTTGAGGGCAGTGTCAGACTGAAGCAGTGAGATTTTGGGTGGTGGGGTGAATATCATTTGCTAAATTTGGACTGAAGAAAAGTTTCAGCTGATCTGATCTCTCTACCTTTTGTGTTCTAGTTGCTGGGATTCCTCCTGATAAATTAGTTGAAGCTCATGGCACGTTTGCTTCTGCGACATGTACGGTCTGTCGAAGATCATACCCTGGTGAGGACTTCAGGGTGAGTGATGGGGCGCAGCGGATGCAAAATCTCAGGAATATCACAGAAACATTTCAAGAGGATGTTGGTTTTATTGTACTTTGATACCAAGATCCTTGCTTCAAAAGGCTTGGGTATTTGCTTTTGGCTTCATTACAGTTTGGCATGTGCAGTGATTAGGATCCAAGAAAAGTGTGATGTGTTGCTTATACTGCCTAACATGGGCTTTTATCTTCTGGTTTGATTTCATTTCAGGGGGATGTGATGGCTGATAAGATCCCCAAATGTCCTGTGTGCACTGGAATCATTAAGCCGGACATTGTGTTCTTTGGGGAAGAGCTCCCTCATCGGTTCTTCTTGCACGTGACAGATTTTCCTATGGCAGACCTGCTCTTTGTCGTCGGAACCTCCCTTGAGGTCTGAACTATCAGGAACATGGGAAGAGAATGAGAGCTGGGGTATTGACACAAAGTGGTTCAGGGACTCTGGACTGTACAGAGTAAGGATCCAGAGGGGGTAAGAGGGTGGCAATTCAGGGATCAATGAAATCACATGTGAATGGGACATGTGAAATACTGATTTATAGGTAGCTTTGGAAGCAGAAGCTGCTAAAATCCCAGGAGGGACTTAATGTCTACTAATGTAATATGGGCAATTTCTGAAGAGCAGGGATGGAAAAGATGGATACTATAGCACGTTGATTCTCAAGTTCTCCCTGCGAGGCGGGGAGAAATCTGAGTGTGGATCACCACCACCATGGTGTTCCTGCCCCTTAAGGGGGCAGGGGACAGTTTGTGGTCTCCGTGGTGTGTTGTGACCCACCACTTTGAGAAACACTGCTATAGCAGCTTAGTGAAAGGACAGAAATAAAGGTGATCTCAACACAGACAGATGACAGAGGATCAGGCACCCATCTGAGCACTGGACATTAGAAATGCAATTCAATGTTTATGTCCACAGGAAAACATTGAATTGCATTTCTAATGTCCAGTGTTCAGATGGGTGCCTGATCCTGTGCCCCCATTAGGGGCCCAACACACAATTTGCTCTGGTCTCAAAATTGTCTCCCTCAGAAGCTGTGTCAACTGGTGGGGGAACCAGTGAAGGGCAAACTCACCTGCATTACTGTATACATGTGCTATAGGAATCAGAAGTGGTGAATCAGCACATCAGTCAGTAATGAGTAAGATAGCAAAAGTAAGAGCCATGTAGGCTTCTCTTTAGCCACAATCTCTTTGGCAGCACAATCCTAGGCATGTCTACTCAGAAGTAAGTCCCATTACATTCAATGGGGCTTACTTCCAGAAAAGTGTGCCTAGGATTGCAGCCTTAGAATGCTCTCCCTTAGTTGATGCTTTAGAAGGGGATCCAGCAAACTGTAGCTGCGGGCATAACCTAATGGGTAAGAATCTGAGCTACAAGAGAAGAAGTCCAGGATTAAATATGTTCAGGTTTAACATGTTCAGGTTTAACTGATGTTCGGGACTAGACTGCCCATTATGCAGAACATGTTAGTTTTGACCAGTTTTGTTTCTTTGTTTCAGTGGAAGCTTTTTTTCCTAATCAAAATAGTGTTGGGTAGGCTATGGAGATCAAAACCATAGTGGCGGCAGCTGCATCGTGTGCTTCCTCGGGTGTTCGTGGGGCGGCGGGGGCAACTTAACTGGCCGGGTGCAGCATGTTCTCGTTCCGGGCGGCATCCATCTTGAATGGGTGGGACTCTCTAGGACTCTCCTCCGAGTCTCGCTGGTCGCACGCCCTCTCTAGGGCGCACATCCCATTGGTCTCGCTGGTTGGTCCTCCAGAAGTCCTAGATAGGACTGGAGGACCGACGGACCAGCAAAACTCGGAGGAGAGTCCTAGAGAGTCCCACCCATTCAAGATGGATGCTGCCCGGAACGAGAACATGTTGCTGCCCGGCCAGTTTTAGCTAAGTACCCGCCAAGAATGCCCCCAGCTGCCGCCCTAGCCTCCAAAAAGGTAAGAAACCACCCCAAATTTTTGCCAGGGTCTGTTTTGCGGGCAACAGGGTTTTTTTTGCAAAATTGGAGGCGTGGTTAGAGCCACGCGTGACATCACGTGGGGGCGCAGCATCGGCAGCCCCCCCCGTGGGGGCGCAGGATCACCTCTGGCCATCTCCCCCCCCTTCCCGGGCTGGCTAGGCCAATGGACCGCCCACGCGGCCGGCAACAGAGCTCTTACCTTCCGCCACCATCCGTGTCTTGATCCAGCGCTGGAGTGAGGGAGGCCGGCCTTGTGCCAGCCTCCCTTACTCCTGAGGCATCACAAACATGCTGTACGCACGTTCGCGACGTCATCCAGCGACGGAACGCTCGTTCCGTCGCTGACTTTATTTACAGGATTGCGCTGTCACTCTAGAAGTGCTAACTATTGTAATCTTTCCTTCTGTCTCTAGGCTGTGATTTACAGGCTTATTTCATGTTTGAATGAGCAATATGGTAAAACCTGATTTAAGGCATAGGTCTTAGTCAGTCTGAGGCCCTCTCATTTCGTTCTCAGAGAAAACAGGCAACAAAATGCTATGAATTTTTTGTGAGTGATGTTAAGATGTCTTTACTTTGGGACAGCTGCAGCCTTCTTTTTTTTTCTCCTGGTATTTGTAGGTGGAACCCTTTGCCAGTCTGGCAGGTGCAGTTCGTGGCTCTGTTCCACGTGTACTGATCAATCGGGACCTGGTGGGGCCATTTGCATATCAGCCACATTACAATGACGTGGCTGAACTGGGAGACGTGGTCAGTGGAGTGGAGAAGGTGGTGAAACTGTTAGGTTGGAAAGAGGAGTTGCAGGAATTAATCAAGAAAGAAACAGAAAAGGTACAGAAATTCCAAATGAAACCTTTGCCTCTCCTCACACTCCTCATTTCTCTTGCAGAATCTCTCACAAGTGCAGAGAAATGGCAGGATTGTGAATCAAATAATGGCGCATATCCAACCTAACACAGTCCATGTCATCGATCTTGTTATTAATAATCAGTGCATACCAATGTTCACCTCACAGACATTTCCAGGTGTTAATATTATAGGTTCAATTCCAGATAAATCCAGGCAGATCACATGCCTAAAATCTGCCTAGTTTGTGATTCTGTTGTTTGAACAGCTCTTATAGCTTCCATTCTACTGAGCTCATATAGAGATGTGTGGATGGTTCATGTTAGGACAACGAATGTAGGAAGCAGCCATGCAACCACTTGATCAAGAACTAGTCGGTCAGCTATTTAGCTGGCGGAAATCCGAGGAGGCCGATAGGGCCGACCCGGGTTTACATTTGGGGAAGGGGACGAGCAGCCTGTGCACAGGATCTGGCGGGTGGCCCTGGGCCGCCAGCCGGATCCTTAGTCAGGATTGCGCCCTGGGTGTGTTAGAATCTGCATCCCCATGCAAACTGGAGGTATTGCATTCTGGGCTACCACCCTTCCCATTACCGTGAATCTTGCAGCAAGCTATATGCTTCTAGCAAGCTATATGCTTCCAACTTTACATTTAAACAAAAGTTATTTAAGAATCTAGGCTGCCTAACAGTATAAACAAAATAGTTTGAAATAAGTTACCTAAGGAAAGAGGTCTGAAGATAGTTGTTCAGCCTTCACAAGTGCTGAATTATTCCATGTAAAGGCCATATAATCCAAACACAGAGGCTTTTTGCACAAAAGAAAATACAGACACAGAGCCTCTCCATTCATCAATAATTCATCATATAGCCTCAAGATTTTTCTCTGGTGAGTAAAAGTTGCCTTCTGGGGACACCAGCTCTCTTTCTCTTCCCCCTCCCTGTTTTAGAGCCAACAGGGATCAGAATTTAAGATCAAAGTGCACACCTATAACTAATGTCAAATACTTAACAAAATAAGTATCTATTTGCCTCTGAAAACTATGGAGAGATGGACACAGGCAGTTTCACACATAGTTCTTTTTCTGTTTAAACCTTTCTAAAATTGGATGGCATGGAGTAGTATGGTTCTGCTTCCTATTAAAAGTAGGACTTGGAAAAACCAAAGAGAGCCATGCGGGCAGGCTCCCTAGCACAGCCAAATGGTAAACAGAACTGTATTACGAAGACTGTTGGGTTGATAGAGCTGGATGGTGGATAAATCTGGGGTAGAGGAGGGATAGCCTCAGCAAGCAGAGTAGAGGTAGATCGCCATCGGAAGCAATAAAAGGGATCCAACACTTATGGGGGAAAAACAGTACCAGCTGTACAGTCAAAAAATATTTACGTCCCTGTGCATTTCAAATACCCAACTCTCTCAGGAAACATGGCTTCACAAATAAGGCAGTTGGATCTGCTCACTCATTTGCTCAAGTGTGATTTCTGTCATACATATTTCTCAGACTCTTACCAAGTGAAAGCAGTGTAACTGCTGGTCAGATTGATTACATAGTCATTGGCTAAGAAAGATCTGATAAAGACAGGCGATAAAAGGTAAGCAGATGCAACTGCTTGATTAACTTGTGAGTCAGTTTTTCCTTTGAGAAAGACTGGTGTTTAAAATGCATTTGGGAATTGTTTTTGTGAACTATCCCCTGTATAATTATTTACGAGGCAGAATCAAAACAGAATAAACGTTACGAATATAAGTGTCAGCAGGCCTGGTACACTTCAAGAGAGCGATTTCATTTAGAACTGTAGACAAATCAGCCCCGTGTTTTGAGGGGAGGGTTGCAACAGTCCATACCACCAGGTGCATTCAATTTGCTGACATTGTGGTTAGATTCCATCTCTCCCCCTTCCTCCAGCTGAAATGATGTAAGATGGGGATGAATGGTCCATTTTTACCAGGGTCATTTAGCAATCTGTTTAGAAATGATGTTAACATCAATGACTTTTTCGAACATGCTTATAACTCAACAGCAGCATGTTTGCATTTAACTGCTAAGGTTAACGTTTGCCTCATCTCTATGCTGTTGCTTTTAATTTTTTTATATTTATATCCTGCCTTTCTTCCATCACTGTCAACAGTTGAATTAATGTCCTTTGCAACCAGCAAGCAATTTATGTTTTCTATTTTTAGCTGGATACAAAAGACAAACAGGAAATTTGACCCCTGCTGCTGAAAATAATGTTTACGCCCTAAGAAAGCAAGTCTCATCCTGGCCAAGTGTTGCAATTACAAGAGCAGAGGACTGAAAAAAAAATGCATTTTCCATCTTGATAGGGTAATAGAGTACAAGACCTACGGTAAGAATTTTGTGGAGAACCACTTTAGTTGTATTTGAGTCTTCTAAGCACCAGATGTTGTTTTCAAGGCTCTAAAAATGGCATTCAAATGATAGATCGTGAATGGCTTTTGGTGAGAGAGGCTCCGTATCTATCTCATATACAAGCTAAGGAGGTGAAGTTCAACATAGCTGCTACCTCCCATTACATAGACTTTGTCTCCCATTTCTTTTGTTACTTGGATTCTTTTGAGTGCCTCACTAATATTGTGGTGTTCCTTAGCCAAACTACCCTTTCAGCACACATTCAAGCTGAATCTCCAGCACTCTACCCATTTGTTAAAGTACTTCAGTGATGCAGCCTTCATCAAATGCAAGCTTGGAAACCTGGCTGTTGAGTCGCATCTTCTGGTGCAGACTGCTGTGAAGATCAGACTGCAAACAAGATTTTTTAAAAAAAATGTGAGAGGTGTTCATTTGTGGAATATGGGATGATGTCTGTATATTCACATTTCTACCAACTACAACGCAAGTGTGGTGAAGATCTACATTTACTCAACAGCAATAACTACTAATCAACATAAAAACACCTTTTATGAAGCTCCTATAAATCTGTTCAACATCTCTGTGCATAAGTTTCCCAGCATTTAAAACTTTGAACTTGTTTTCTGCTATTGGGCTATCCTTCATTGAATTGTTTTTCATTCTTCTACTAGTGTCCAACTTGCAATGCCTGTGAAGTTTCTCTGGGTATATTGAACATCAGTTACCAGTAATTACAAGCTTGTGTTTGCTCACTGTTCCTTTAAAAGGTGCCGATACAGACTTTAGGGTTTCTTCTATCATCATGAAATTGCTGATTAGTACTACATGAAAGTGAGCTTTGGGTGATTAGAAGGGTGTTATTTGTAATGTTATCCCAGTCAGCCTCCGAAACAGTAAAACTGCTGCTAATCTAATACTGGTGTATTATGAGTTTCGAATCAGCACTAAATCCTACCGTTACAGTGATTTTTCTCTTTACCATCTTTGATTGATATACTGTACTGTGAAACACCAAAGTTCTGAATCAATTCTATCTATATGTAGCAGCTGGGTGCACATGTATCCCTCGTGGAACAGGAGAAACCCCCTCATCCTCATCCCAGTGTTGTCACTATAATTAGGACTTGTGTGTCTCTGGATCACGGTGCAGAAGTTAACGTGCAAAATATTTTTGCTATTGTGATAGTATGGTAAAAATATTCAAAATTAAATACTTCTGTACTAACTGTAACCTCACCCCTTTGTGCATGTCAAGTATTTATTTGTGAAATGTTAAGTGTTGTGCTTATAAAAGCAGCCTATGCACACTTACCTGGGCCATTGAACCACCAGGTAATGTCCTTTGCAACAAGCTTGTGTCCTTATACTACATAGTACTTACGTCCATGTAGACACTCGTAGGATTAGGCTATAATAGCCATAGAAGGCTAGGATTGCCTGGCTGGCCCCTGTATACTGTCCTTCACTATTCTAGTGTCCCACCCCTGTTCCTACTTAGAACCTGGTTATTACTCTGTTAGAGGCTGGATTTAAAAAAAAAATTCTCTGAAGCTGTTTTTGTAGCCAGAGAATTTCTACAGAGCATGCGATCACACATTTAAATGAACAGATTTGTTTATCTGAATGTGTGATTCAAATATTGGATCGGGAAGCTCTTGAATTTAATGGTAAGCTATTCAAATGAGGCAGCATTTGTATCACCAAACTAACAAGGCAGAAGTGAGCATTTTTATTGTATATTTTTGTCACGAGCAGAGGTTAAGAACTGTTTTCTGTTTGTGTGAAGTTATAGAAATTCAAACTCCAGATTTCCCTCCAAAACCATTTAAGATTAGAAAAAGTGCAGGAAAGGCAACTTAGTTTGAAAGTCCCTCCCCAATGGCCAACTGAAAAGTGGAGGAGCTAAGCCACCTCAAAGTACCATATTTATCAGTGTATAACACGCACCTTGATTTTCAAAAGGAAGTTTGAGTAAATAAAGATCTGCGGCTGCCATGGCAGGTTTGAAAGCTTAAGGATTCATCTTTTAAATTAGTATTGATAAGGGAAGCTGAAGCTGTCCCGATGCCCCCCCCAGTGGTTTTTTTAGCCTTTTCCGTGAGGCTTGACCACTTACCGTGTTGCTGCCGCCGCCACTTGCCCACTGCTTGCCACTGCCGCTCTTCGTCCTGTGGGCCGGCTGCATTGTGGCCCGCCGCGACTGCCCCCACTCAGCAGCGCCTGCATCCCTCGGAGCCTTGCAGGCACTGAACACAGCTGCAAACTCTGGAAACGTCTGAGTTCCTTTGGACATTTCCACA
Organism: Plestiodon gilberti rubricaudatus; assembly: GCA_026170595.1. Lineage (NCBI taxonomy): Eukaryota > Metazoa > Chordata > Lepidosauria > Squamata > Scincidae > Plestiodon > Plestiodon gilberti. The sequence goes on along the minus strand of JANXHW010000001.1, from coordinate 217,161,699 downwards.
GAGTTTGCAGTCGCATTCATCGCCTGTGCGAGACTCACAGGCACTGAACGAGAATACAAGCTCTGTGGAAACGTCCAAGTCACTCTCGTTCAGCGACTGCAAGGCTCTGAGCGACGTAGGCGCTGCTGAGCAGGGGCAGTCCCAGCAGGCCCCGATACAGCCGGCCCACGAGACGAAAAGCAGCGACGGCAAGTGACGATGGCAGCAACAACACGGTAAGTGGCCAAGTGCAGCAGAAAAGGCTAAAAAATGCAGGGGTGGCATCAGGGGGCAGCTTCGACGTATAACACGCACCTAGTTTTTGAGGCTTATATTTTAGGTTAAAAATTGCGTGTTATAAACAGATAAATATGGTATATATAGGGGCAAGCTCTTAGCCTTTCAGTACGGGGAGTTGGAACTGAAACACTGACCTAAAAATCACTGAGGTGTATCGTATAATTCAGTTGTATCAGCTGAATTGCACTCAACTATTTGAGACAGTGATTGCGACCAAAGTGTCCTTTGTAAATACACCCAGGTTTTTTTATTGGAAGAGCTGCATTGACTCTACTGCAAGCCTGCCCTAAGTTCGGGTGGAGGGCCAGGTTACCAGAAAGTGAGCTGGAGTCAGGTTGAGAATCCAGAAGGGAAGCATCCCTCTTCCCTCAAGATCTTGCAGGAAGCCTGGTAAGCTTGGGACTGGTGGCAGTAGAAGAACAACTTGACTGGTTGGCATCTTGGGGTCCTGGGTCAGGAACCACAAGAGCATCATAACAGTAGATCAGCAACAGTTCATTCATAAGGCAAGGGATGAGTTTATATGTACAATTTTAAACACATTACTACTTCATCCTATTTCATTTTGGACACAAATTTTAAAACAAAAAAGGTAATTGCCTGGGGGGGGGGAGCAGAGAACACCAGATATGGAGTTCGCCCATATCCGCAGTTTCAAATATCAGTGGGAGGGGCCTGGAATGTATTCCCCGTGGATACGGGAGCCCCCCTGTAGAAGACACATGGAAAACAAAAATGTGTTTGAAAGTTTACATGAGTACTAGTGCAAATAAGAGTATGAACTATGGTGAACCAGGATGGCGTGTAGAATAAGATCAGCCATAATAATTCTACTCAAAGTTATGTAAACAATCCAACGTTGTGAACATTTTTTAGTGTAGTGTTAATAGAACCATAAAACTGGCTGGGACATAGTCATCCAGTCCCACGCACTACGTAGAATTTTCCACACATGAGATAACCACTGATTAATCCAAATAAACTATAATCCCCTCAATGAGTTTCAGTTTGTTGCACATACAGAAACAATTTAAACTAGAGCTCACCCCCACAGCACTATGCTAGAGAACAACAGTGCTGTGTCTAGAGACATCCTGGCTTGGCTTTTCTACACCTTCTGTTTCCTAAAAAAACATCCATTTGTTTCTGGTCACTCACAAATGACAACCCAAAGATACATACACACACACACACACACACACACACACACACACACACACACACACACACACACACACACACACACACACACACAGAGTTATCTGAAGTTCCTTTTATTCTAGTGAAAATCCTTTGCTTATATTTGTGCTAAGTTCAGAAATGGTTGGTACAGTGGAAACAAGCTGGAAGTGGGAGCACTTCTTTAAACAGAAAAATCTAAAATCCAACAGTGATGAAGGTATCCAACAGCAACCTATGAATGCAGAGTGCTATGGAAATATGGGAACTGAAGCAGATAAGTTTATAGAGTTTAGTTAAGCAATTGGTTACTGCTTTTTGTTTGGAGACCACAAACAGTGGGGTTCATTCAGAAAACTAAATATGGGGGAAATAGGAATACAGCACAGTGTCATAGACTATGTAGGGATCAGAGTCCTTCTGCCCCCAAATTATCCACAGATATCCATGTGAATGTCACTGTGAGCAACGGCTGCCTCACATTCCTCCACATCCCAGATATACATGTGCCCCAAACATAACCTATAGTTCAACAAAGCAAGTTTTTTTTTCTTACCTGCACGTTTCCATGCATCATAACATGCTTTATAGGCAATTGACTAAGATCGCCCATATGCAGCCTACATCTCCAGCTTTACACATGTAAAAACTGCAGGCTCAATTTAGTTCACACATATTCCTATAGTATGTCCCAGTCATCTCTTACCGCAAGCACACATACACATTTGCTTAGAGTAGACAACAGCATACTGCATGGTTGCTACATTGTGTGCTTGGCACAAGTATCATCAACACATCCACCCACGCCCACCCCCATCTGAAAACGGACACACAAGTGTATACCACATTTTCTTCCCACACAAGTGACAGTGCTCCATGTGCTACTAAACCCTCTTGATGCGATGACCTCCCCTCCATCTCCTCAGTCGATGCAAAATTTGAGCTGGAAAATCCTGGAAATGAGTCAGTGACAGACTCTCATGGACACTGAGGGGAAATCAAGGCAGAGTCAAGCTGTAAAGAGCTCTCTGGGGACGGAGCGGTTATAGGGTTAGAGAAAAGGCAGATGTTATACCAGTCTGGGCAGTGGGGATCCTGCCCATGGAAAGTCCTTTCCTGGGACTAATCTCCTGATATAGCACCTGTTCTGAAGGGAGAGCAGAGGGTCCATAGGTTTAAGGAACAGGAGAGCTTGGCTCAGTCCAATTCCAAGTCAGAGTCGGAGGATAACCTCTCCTCAGCTATCTGATGAACAGCATCATCCAGAGAGGTTAAATCGAGAGAGGTTAAATTGCCATCTGGAACCATTCCCATTGGTTGAATGATTCGCTGCCTGCAATAAAAAGGAGAGAAGCCAGAGTTATGACTGGAGCGGCCTCTCCAACAGGAAATCCTTCAGAGAAACCACCATTAGGAGGCAAAAGCTATGGCCGCTCCAGGGAAAATTACTCAACAATAAGAACGATCGGAGACTGTTATAACCAGCTATAATGCAGAGTGAACGAAGCATCTTCGGGATTCAAGGTTATAAAAATGACGGATTCATAAAATGTATTAAAAATATATCCACGACTTTATAAGTCTAATTAAAATCACAAGTGTGAGTAAAAGTACTTTAAAAGTCCACAATTTAAAACACAATAAAAACATTCCAGAACCTATTTCGTCATGCTGAAATAGGTTCTGGAATGTTTTTATTGTGTGTTAAATTGTGGACTTTTAAAGTATTTTTACTCACACTTGTGATTTTAATTAGACTTATAAAGTCGTGGATATATTTTTAATACATTTTTAACATTTTATGAATCCGTCATTTTTATAACCTTGAATCCCGAAGATGCTTCGTTCACTCTGCATTACTCAACAATGATTGAATTCCATTTATAAAGAGAGTTATTTCTCTCCAAAAGAACCGCTTCAGGAAATCTGGGAACCAACCATTAAGAAACATAGCTTGTATATGTTGGTTTTACTTTTATTCTTCTGTGTTATTATTAACTATTTATATACCGCTTTTCAACAAAAAGTTCACAAGCGGTTTACAGACAAAATCAAATGATTAAATGGCTCCCTGTCCCAAAAGGGCTCACAATCTAAAAACGATACAGAAGAACACCAGCAACAGCCACCAGAAAAGAGACTGTGCTGGGGTGAAAGGGGGGCACAGTTACTCTCCCCCTGCTAAATAGAAGAGGAGCACCAATTGAAAAAGTGCCTCTTGCCCAGTTAGCAGGGAACGAATGTTGCGACCCTCTTTCTGGTGGCATCGTTGGTGAAAGGGGCACCCCTGCCATGCACCAGATACTAACCCTCACCCTTCCTGACAGACACCCTGTTAAAAAAAAAAAAAGAAGGGTGTGATGTCAAGGGAATCGTTCTACTGCAACAGCAGAGCAAAACAATGCTAGAATTATTTCATTTATCTTAAATAATTGTATCTTGTTAGTGGATCGCTCAGAAAGTGGTTGCTCTTTCCTTGTTCATCTCATATGCAAGGGCTCCTGGAGGCAAAGTCAGCAGAAAGGGTAAGTGAAGTTCCAGTGGAAACACTGGTACTGCAAGACTAGCATTTCTTTTGAATACACGCTGGAAACGGGATATCTGCACTAAACAGGCCGTCTGCTGCCCTTTTTTCTTGCCCACTAAGGTGTCTTTTGAACTCTTCAGGTAGATCCTGGACTCCTCCCTGCACATGCTCCTAAATGATGTATGATGAATGACGACTGTTGAGTGAACTCCAGCTGGGAAGGACAATTGGTGGCATCAGGTGCCATCTGTCCCTGAAATAGTACTTCCTACGGGTTGTCATCCGGGGCATCACTACTGAGCCAGCAGAATGAACTCAGTGGAGGTGGCAGCATGAATGGCATAATAAAGGAGTGAATAAACACATGTGCAAATCCTCACAGAACACATTCCATGGTTCCGAGTTCCTTGGGTTTCACCTCTACATTCCTATCCCGCTTTCTCAGCCCAAAGCAGTCACCAAAGCGTACAGGAAAATCCTGAAATAGTTACTTGAGCCATCAAAACCCAATTTTACCACCTTCCTATCCTCCCAGCCACCGTTCTCACTGCATCCAAGGTGCTCATTTTCCAGCATAGATTACACCAGCACCCACCACATTGTGCTTGGATACACTTTCCCATTCTCTCCAAGAATTCTAGGAATTTCTGGTTTAATCTTCTTTAAAAAAAAGAAAAAAGAAGAACACGTTTCTAGTCTGCACTGTCATACTACAGTACTGTCATACTACAGCACTGTCTACAGCAGTGTCTACATACTACAGCACATACTACAGCACTGTCATACTACACTCTCATACTGAAGAGAGCCTGCGGATAGATGGGTAGCAATTTAATGGCCCAGCTATTCTGGATATACATACACTTCCAGTGGGGCCACAATTTCTGCACTCTGTACACATCCCTGAACCTTCTTGCTCACAGACACTGTCTTCTAGTTCTGACCTACCAAGTCTGCAACCCTAAGCAGTTACAAGGGAGTAAGCCTCATTCAACATAGACTTATTTCTGAGTAAACATGCATGGGATTGCACAGCCTCCCATATGACTGTCTTCATCTTTAACACCTCACTATCTGCAAAACATGCTAAATGGTAAAAAGAGATCAAAGATGCTGCATGCTAAATAGGGCAAATTTCATTTTTATTAAGCTTAGTGTTTTGATTCCAACAACCATCTTTTGATGCTAATGAGCAAGGACAGACACGGACACAAATTATGAGAATCCAGTGAAATGCTCCCTGGCTTTTTTGTAAATCTGTTGTCTGCTATTTTGTGGGAATATTTTCTTTCAAAATTTGTATTATTGCCCTGAAATTGTGTTGTCAGCTGTCCTAGGTGCCCCAGTCACATGACAGAAAAAATAATGATATAAAAATGAATGAATGAATGAATACACTGAAAGAGCAATGTACATTGATATATCTGCTGAAGCCTCACTCTTTGGACTCTTTTAGACACTCCTTTGAAGTGGGCTGGATAGGGTTAATAGAGACACAGACAATTAATGTATTCTCCACTTGGGGTCTAAAGCAATAACATATTTCTTTGAACTGGTATTTCTTTGAAGTGCTAACTTTGAAATCATGGCTTCCTTGAGGAGCCAGAGTCGCTGAAAGATCCATTTGGTGCTATGGCCCAGAATTCCTTGCAGGTAGTTTGTTTACAAATCTATCCTATAATTTGGGCCTGGACTAGTTCCTCTTGTAAATTTGTGGGCTATAAAAATGTCCTTCTGGAGACACCTTTTATCAGGCTGAATACTCCCCTCGTTCTCCTGGCTTGAGAGTGGAAGAGGGGAGTGAAGGTACAGCTGGAGAATGTTATCTGGGTTCACATCTGGGGTTAGCTACAAGGATGAAAGTATGGGAATTCTGGGTAATTAATTAGATAGTGGATCAAACACCTGGTGGGGCTAAGTGACCACGGTGCTGTTGCCAGCGACCATGAATCAACATAATGTTGGCATTTTGACTGGAACCCCAGAGTATAAGTAATGGTCCCTTTGAGCCATTCCTGTCCTGACAGGAGGGGACATGCTGTTGGTGCGTCTCCCAGTTCTCCAACTTTGTACTTTGGACAAAGATGCTGAAGTAAGTAGTTTTAAATTTAAGTTAGCTTTTTCTTATTTTCTGATGCTGTTTGGGAAATGGTCCGACTCTGTACTAAACCCCTAAGAGTATCTTGTATATACTGTATATATCTCTTACTTAGTAACCTTTTAACTCTTTATCTTTTTAAACAGCAATAAAGATTCTTTTAAGCTTTTAGGATGTGTGGTTATTTGAATGTGGGGAAATGCTGCTCAGATAAATTCAGTCAACTGGTTACTCTACCAGTTTTGGAAGTGCCAAGAAAGAGAAGAGGTACGGTGGTATTGCAAGATTCCCGTACACCCTCTCAGTTGCTTACACTCGGCTCATAGGATCCTTTCTGGTTCTGTAAAGAAGGGATCCCTAGTTGTTACTGAGAGAGTGGTGGCAGGCTAACGTTTTAGACAAACTGTTGAAGTGATATTCCTGGGGGGGGGGGCGCTCAGGCATCTGGGGGTGGAGGGCTCTGGACTGGTGTGCACACAGGAGAGTTCTGGTGCGTGCTCCTAGCCTAAGCAGATAGAGGAGGCAGCCTCTGTACAGGATGGACTGATTCACCTCCTTTACAACCCCAGTTCCACTCTGTTCCCATTCAGTGGCTACAGAAGTAGGTAATAGCTCATTGGGCAAAATTTAGTTGTCCAAATCCACACCGAGTCAGACATTCCCGACCCTTTGATCTTCACTGTTTTAGCATACTCCTCAAATCATCAACCCATTTTCAGATCATCACTCTTGTGGTACCTGGAGAGTTTGTCAAACATGTTCACTAGTTTCATTGCTTCAAGCTCCTTCTGCTCATCAGTCATCCCCTCCATTGGGTTGGGAAGTTTCTCCTCCACACGTCCAGTTATAGGGTTAATGCTAAACAAATAAGCCCCCCAAAAAACCAGAAAGAAAGTGATAAAGAAGTAAAAACCATGTTCACTTGAAAGGAGGCAGATATCTTAATCACAGGTCTGACTGTTGGCATCACCAGGGACAAAGACAACATTCTTCAAATTGTATGCTCCCTTTTCCATCACACTGTACCTACAATGCTCCCACAACTGAAAAGCTGAAAATGATACAGAGAACTGAAATGGATACAGAGATGATACAGAGAACTGAAATGAATAGTGATCCTCCTACCTATATAAGGTATGCACATTTTTCCTGATTGGACTGTCTTATAATTGGGGGGGGGGGGGAGAGAGAGAGAGAGAGAAGAAGAAGAAGGATAGAAGCTCAGTGCTGTTTATTCACTGGATATCACAAACAACCCCCTTTAACATTAAAAGCAGTAAAAGCAACACAAAAAACAAGAGTTCTTTTATTGTCTCCTTCTGTGTCTAGAGCAGCACTCTGCTATATTCAAATTCAGTTCATTGTCCACCCTCTGTCAGGACACTAATCACCACATCTTTCCTAAATGTCTCTCTTGGAACTGCAAGCTTTTCCTCCTTTAATAAATGCATGTGTGCATATATGCGCGCACGCGCACACACACTCACTCAGAAACAGAATGCCATAGGCACACAAAAATGGGGGGAGAATGAAAAGAACTTGGGGTTGCAGTGGCCAGATTAGGCAACTTCTAAAAGTAATTATCCAAATAAATTACAAATTGACCATGGGTGAATGATTAAATTTCTGTATTAAACATATTTTTACGAGTGTGTGGGAGATAATGGAGGGGCAAGTGGGAGGGACAATGGATAAGAAGGGAGACACTGTCCAGACCAACTATAACGACATACATACTTTAGCATAAATAACCCCCATCAGTGGAGTACTAAACAGTGATAAATCATGGGACAACGCGCCACATCTTTGTGCAATTTTCTGTAGCAGTTCACAGGAAAAACAGACACAAGGTACACAGGAAAAACAGACACAAAGTACACAATTGCAATAGAAACTTGTAGGCAATGAGTGAGGCCAACAAATAAAAAAACAGGTAACCAAAGCTTTAATACACACAAAACTTGTGCAGGAAGCTGGCCAGAGGAGAAAAATAAGTAATAGGATGAGTGAAGGACACACAGACGGTATGGGAAGAGAGCAGAGAAAGGAACTTGTGCCAAAATAAGTGTAAGAAAAGGTAATGCTTGGAAAAGTGATGCATATAAATGGGTCCATACTTGGGTTTTGCTTCCTTGTACTCCTCTGTATCAGTGTCTTCATCCTCAGAGTATTCTCCTTCTGTCCGACCTCCAGCCATGAGGCCTCGTGCTGCCAGGAGCCCAGCAGCATTCCCATACCCTGTGTACTTCACAAATCGCGACACTGTTAGGACAAATAAAGATGAAGAGAGTCACATTCTCCTACAGCATAATATTAATCCACTGCTGCCGAGGCTCCTGTTGGCGCCGTCACGTGGGCGTGGCGGGGGTAACGCGCAGAGAGAGGGTGACGCGCCCGCTGCCCTCCGGTGTCGCCTGGTCATCGTACGACACGATCGCCGCTCACGAGTCACGACCGCGTGTCCGCATCTTGCCGTCTTCTTCTGTTAAGGCTCGGCCGCTTCTGACTAGACTAGGCCAGGCCAGGACAGTCTGAAAGTGCCATTCTTCGCATGCGCACAACGTCGCTGAAACCTTGCCCTCAGAAGGGTCAAACGAAGACGCGATTGCGATTGAGACGTGAATGAAGACTTGCGAGCGGCAAGCAGGTAGTACGAAGACTTGGCAGCAGCGGGGGGGAGAGGGGGCAGTGGGCGCGTCACCCCCTCCCCTGCGCGTCACCCCAAGGCTCCTGGAGGCCGGGGAGGGCGTTTTCCACCCTCCCCCACCGCCTGGGGTCGTTTTTGGTCCTTCAGATGCCACATGACGTCACCCGGGGGTATGGCTTCTGGATGACATCACGTGGCGGGGGCGTGGCTTTGACGGGGGGCATCATCTCAGCTTGCTGCCCCCAATAGGGGGCAGCGTCCCTACGACTCTGCTGCTGGTGGTACTCAGACCTCCAAAACACTGGAATCCTGCTCCGACGTGGCGCTTTTGGCGGCATGTTTTCACACCCGAGATGCTCCTGCCTTTGGCTGAGCCTCTCGGGAATGCTGAGAACAGTGAGAAGGGCCCTCCCAGAGTCTCCTACCTGTGTTTTCTGGCCTCCAAAAACCTGGAAGTAACTGGCAATAATGTCATCGCCAGTCACTTCCGGTGGTACACAGCAGGAGAGTGACACCGGAGGTGGTACTTGGCTGGGAAGGGGTTGAGAACCCCTGCAATATATGTAGAGAGAGAGAGAGAGAGAGAGTGTGTGTGTGTATTGTGCATACACAGACACACAATACAATATATAATATAAATAAATAAATGTGATGTTACTTGTATGTTGCAATGTTGTCATCTGTATTTGACAAGATGAGAGTAGTTTACCCGTGCGGGGGCCCCTTAAGCATGGGGCCTAATTGGGAACAATTGGTCCAATTGGCCCTGCATTAGGAGGAAAACAGACCCTCCTCCCACTCTTCATTGTCACAAACTTTAAGGAAAACTAGTGGTAACAGCTCTGAGGGGAGGCCCCTGCAGAGGCGTCCGCTGACATGGTGCGGTGGGGCGGTGGGCCCCAGGGCGTCAGGGCGGAGAGGCTCTGGGAGGGGCGGAGAGGCTCGGGAGTGGGGCGCGGGAATCCTTTAATTTGAATATTTATTTGCGGTTTTTCCGCAAATTTAAAGTGTAAAACAGGGATTTTCAAAGTGTGTGTGTGCTTTGCGGCCATTTATCTGATCTCCAGGACATTCCTCCAGCAGGCTGGCAGCAGCAGCGACGATCGCAAACCTGCCGGACTCGGAGTTTGCTTGCGCATGCCTAGTCCGTCCTTGCTAACTCCCTGAGTTTGCGCATGCGTAAACTCCGGAAACTCCTGCGCCCGGAGCAGGGAAAGGCTGTGTGCCCTGGCGCAGGAGTTTCCGGAGTTTACGCATGCGCAAACCCAGGGAGTTAGCAAGGACGGACTGGGCATGTGCAAGCAAACTCCGAGTCCGGCAGGTTTGCGATCGTCGCTGCTGCTGCCAGCCTGCTGGAGGAATGTCCTGGAGATCAGATAAGTGGCCGCAAAGCACACACACACTTTGAGTGGCCGCAAAGCACACACACGCTTTGAAAATCCTTTGAAAATCCCTGTTTTACACTTTAAATTTGCGGAAAAACCGTGAAAAAACTTTTAAAAAACCCGAAAACTCATTATGCAAATTACTTACTTAATTTGCATAATGGGGCGGCGGGCTTTTCCGCCCCAGTTGCTGGGGAGCCTGGGTACCCCTCTGGGCCCAACTAGATACTAGTACGAGGGGTTGGCTATGATTATCGATGCCTGAACTTCTATTTCCCTTCTTTCTTTATCTGGATTTTATCTTTTCCAGATAAAATCCCCAATGCGTGTTTACCATGCCTTATTTACATTTGCGCCATTCACTACTTACCCAGACAATATAGTTTTGGCCTAGGAGTGTTGCTCGACTTGTCCCTGCTCATTATAGCTGTAGTATCAGAAGAGCTGTGTCCATCCCAACACTAAGAACTCATAGTGATTATCACACTGGAAGGATCAGCTTTTTCAAACACCCAACAAATAATGTTACAAGACAACCTGCATCAGATGAACAAGAAAGATGACGGGACACTCACCACTCTCCTTGCAGAGAACAAAGAGGAACTCTGCAGCACAGTGCTTCACATCCGTGTCGATATGAGTCATGAGGCGCACCAGCTTATTCCTCAGTGAGTTCCCCACCTCTGGTCTATTTTTCACATCGCGCAGTGGAGGGAGCACCTGTAAGCCCATAGAAAGGGAAGGATCACGTTAAAAGGCCTTCATATTAAGTGGGCTCTCATGAAAACCCAACGAATACTGCACCAACATTCTTCAACCAAACTTCACTGGCAGAAATTGCCTTGGTGGGTGCCAGTTTTTACGTAATATACAACTTCTGTGCTGGAGCTGTACATCAAGGGAGCGTGCAGCCTTCCAGGAACGTTTAAAATAAACATAAAATAGGGTCTCAAATGATATGAGCACATGGAGAGAGTCACACCACTCAACATGACATTAAAATAACTAATAGGCGGTCATGGCACTCCCACAGCTACATTCCATGCAGCAGTGGCGTCGCTACACCCCCCCGGGGGGGCGCCAGCATGACACCTCCCTGTGACATCACAAGCCCCAGCCCAGGATGTGCCATCAAAAGCTCCGCCCCTTTCGGCGGCAATTCGGCAGCGGCGCACCGAAAATACACAGACCCCTGCAGTTTTGGGGCCGATTTTAGGCTGAAAACGGCCCAGGAGGGCGAATCCCGCAGCTGTGCAGGGCCGGAAAAACGCCAGGGGTGCATTTTTGGCGTGCCATTGCCAAACTGCCACTGAATCCAGCGGCGAGTGCACCCCCAAGCACATGTTGCCCCCACCCCCCACTAACAACACCTCTGCCATGGAGCAATTGCAACCACCATGAAAGCTGTTTCTGTGGAGGGAAAAGAAAGGAATCTCCCCAATTATAACATACATGACTTTGAGGGCTGGGAAAATGCAACATTTCCATAAGTAGAAGTGCAACCTTGAGAGAAGATGTGCAGACTAAACTGCAAAGAGACAAATGCAATCCGCTGATCACATGAAAATGCCTTTAGGCTTCTGGAGAAGTAATAAAGTGAAAACTTCACCATATCCGCACACAGAGCTAAACAAGGAACTGCTGTGCTACTGCAAACGTCAAAAAATGGGCTGGCTGGCTATGGAGAAGTAAACAGTGGTTGCACTGTTAGCAGGACACATAATGAAGTAATTAAAGTGATTGCTTTCCCCAATCCAGGGCAACCCAGACATGCCAAACCTGACATAGTAAATGATTATGTGAATTGGTTCTCACTTGGCCCCTGGGCCTTTGCAACAGGCTTGGTTCTTTGGGAGCATCAATGGGATACAAAAAGGTGAGCTGGCAATGCCAACCAAGCCACAGTGTTGCCCTGGACATGATACCCAGCTTCTCTGCTGTGCCCAAGTGTACAGCTTCCGTGTTCTTGACTGCCATCTGGTTTAGCCTAGTCTCTTTTACAAAGCAGTTCACAACACCAGTCAGGCTGCAAAATGCTAAGTAGCAATAAGTTAAACAATTGTGAAACTGACAACAGAGAATATGCTACTGAACTGACACAGCAGTATGCAACAAACATTACAGAAAGCGACTACCGTATTTTACGCTCCATAGGACGCATCGGTCCATAGGACGCATGCATCCTATGGAGCATAAAATAGAGAAACAAAATTGTCCTTATCTGGGCTTCGGGGAGGGCTGTGGGGGCTTTTGGGAGGCCTGCGCGAGCCTCTGCAGGCCTGCCCCCGATGTTTACTTCGGCCCCAAAAAGCGATTTTCGGCCATTCCGGAAATGGCCAAAAATCACTCTTTGGGGCCGAAGTAAACATCGGGGGAGGCCTGCAGAGGCTCCCCCCAATGTTTACTTCGCACCATAGGACGCACGCTTCCCCCCCATGTTTTTTGGGGGGGAAAGTGCGTCTTATAGTGCAAAAAATACGGTAATATGGAAAAGCGTGTGCGATTCTTGACAGAATGTGTCACAACTGTGACTCAGATCACATCGCAACTCAGAGAAACCAGCCTTGCATATTTAGTAGCCTATTCTCCTCTCCAGCCTCTTGCTGTACTCCTTGAGAACCCCCTACCCTCCCCCATCACATGTTGCAAGGAGACAGTGCGTCTAGAAAATCATCTGGAAAATGAGGGGGAAGAGAGATGTCTACCTCCAGATAAGAGGCAAAGAATTTCCATACTTCCAACAACACTATTGCACAATGTGAAGAAACAGGACAGAATACAAGGGTGCTTTGCCCCCAGTACATGTGAAACATTTATGCAGCAACCAACCAGTATCTCACAATTTCCAGGAGACGAGGCCAAAAGCACAGGTGAAATTTGCTCCCCCCCCCACTTTTTTTTTTTGCCGGTTCCTACCTAAACCAGCCAGTACCTTAGCTTTAAGAAATTTCCTTGTCTGCCGATGGGCTCGGGCACTCTCAGTCAACAAGTTCAGTACAGGAGTCAGACTCTCCTTAAGCTTGTGACCCTGTGGAAGAGACCACAAGAAACAGCAAGTCATAATCACACCGACACTGTATTTCCCATGTATGGACAAGATTCATAGAAGCATAGATTTTTACAGAAAGAACTGAGAAAGCCAATTCTGGTTCTCTGCAATAGTGTAGGTAACCACAAGCTGCATCAAGTCCACACTGACCTGCAGAAAACCCAAAGTGCAGACAAGCCTCATCTCGTTCTCAGGGCAGAACTACGTGTTATTAAAAACACAGGGCTCCTGCCAAATATGTCAGCCCCATGTAAAGTTATCCTCTCTCCCTCCAAAACAAGTAATACACCATACCTTGTTTCCTGACACCATTATGCCGAGTATTTTCTTGTCCCCACAAGCATCAGCTGATGATATGGAGCAGGGGCCAGGTAATACTCAGCAGGATACAAGGTATAAAGAGTACTACATGTTACAAGGGGAAACGAGAACTCAGTACAAGTTGCTATTTTAGGTGACAGTCCTATGTTTTATATATTCTATAATTTCCCACGCAATATAGGAAGGCATACTCTGTCACCTGATTGCAAGCACCAAGTAACACCCGCAGTGCAATCATATTCTGCTCCTCCACTGGTGCAGCCAGTGGTGCAGCGAGAACTGGAGGCCCTGGAAAGGAAAGGGGATCCAAATCCCCTCTAAAGGGGGATTCAAAGGAGATTTAAATCTTCTGTCCCCTCCATAGACTCCCGTTCTGCCCGCCTCCACTGGTTGCACTGGTGGAGGAGCCGAGTAGGATTGCGCCGTTAGTGACCGAGAGCTAGCTCAACTAATCTCAAGATGCAAATCTCTTGTGCTTCTGCTTTCCCTGCATTTCTACTGGATGCCAGACCAAGACCATTATGTAGCAAGGCAGATGGAAAAACAGAGCTAATCAGCATTAATGCTTCTTATTCCACCAGCTAAATTCTCACCTGTAAAACTAACCAGAATTTTACACTTCAATTAGTCATTAAGTCAGTCCTAAGTAACCAAATGCACCCAAACCACCAATTAAACAATTCCTTTTTCATAACACAAATCACTCATCTGAGCAAGGAATGACCTCCATCCAATCAGTGAAACATCTTCATCCTAATCACCTTCACATTCCTTCTGTTAGCCCAGTGCGATCTCTTTGTTATCATGCCAATCACTAGTATAACAGAGTAATAAGCTATTGAACCTTTAGGCTTACCATAGAATACTAAAGTTAGGCTTACCATATCCAAAGGGGGACAGGGTGCCTACACCTTTAACCATTGTAAAAAGAGGGAATTTGGGCAGGTGCAGCTTGTTGCACCCTTCCATTATGAGCTGCACCCGCCCAAATTCCCTCTTTTTACAATGGTTAAAGGTGTAGGCACCCTGTCCCCCTTTGGATATGGTAAGCCTAACTAAAGTTGAAACAGCCAGACCCCTCCTACCAGTGGTGTCGCTATAGTGGAGCCAGGGGGATGCAATGCCCCCGGGTGACAACTGTGGTCTCCTTGTAAGGAGGAGCCGCAGTGGGGATTTTCCGCTCCATGGCTGCTTTTTTGCAGCCAGAGGGCTGCATTTGCAACCATGGAGCTGAAATATGCCAAAACTGGTGCATTTGGTTGGCCCTCCCACCCGCCCCAATGAAGCCTTCTGGGAATGGAGGGGGCGGGGCAATGACGCAAAACACGTCATCCCCCCCCCCACATGGCCTGCTAGCGACGCTACTGCCTCCTAAAGCAAGAGTGGAAGATATTCAAGGTAAAGGGGAGGTGGAGCAATCAGCAATTGTGAAAAGCACCCTCTTCACCCACCCTGTCAAGACGACGATCGAGGAAATCCAGCAGAACGTTGACAGCATCCATGTTGACTCCCATATATTCAAGCGAGCCTGGATGCACCTTGGGGACCAGCAGGACATCCAGACACTTGAGAGGCAGATTGCCCAGGAGGTTGACGGTGTGGCTGAACAGGCAGAGAGTGAGCAAACTACATCAATGGAGTGGGGGGGTTGGGTTTGTGGTTTGTTTTTTTAAAAGCAAACTTATCAAAGATCTGACTAACATAAGAACAAGATCTGAAACTTTCTTCGCACTGTGATGGGACCTTAGAACACCACTCAAAACAACTAAAAATATTTATGCATTAAATCAAGCACATCAAAGAAACCCGAACTTTGTTTCCTGAATATTCTACCAATTGCACAGCACACGCAATAATACTTCGCCATCAATAGGGCCATTTCAGCAGTGGCACTCTCTCTTCTAGCTAAGAAATATATTGAGATCCAAGTCTTCCAGCAAGACAACGGTCTTCACCTGTGAAATTCTTCTGTCCGGTCCTCACCATCTGCTGAAATCATTAGGCAATGACGTAGGAGGGCGCCAAGGCGTCGGTATAGAGCAGCATCTTCCTGGCCCCAAAACATATGAAAAGTCCAGTTATGAAAGGGAAACATCTCTCTTTTGCATGGTCTGTTGGTTGCATAAAACCACTCTTGCTGTACTATCTCAAACTGAACCCACTTCTGGATGTTTGGATGAAGGGAAAGCGACATGCTG
The DNA here is from genome assembly GCA_026170595.1 of Plestiodon gilberti rubricaudatus. Classification (NCBI taxonomy): domain Eukaryota; kingdom Metazoa; phylum Chordata; class Lepidosauria; order Squamata; family Scincidae; genus Plestiodon; species Plestiodon gilberti. The sequence goes on along the minus strand of JANXHW010000001.1, from coordinate 217,146,016 downwards.
GGGGTCTAAGAATCTGTATGGTGAATGAACATGCTTGCAAACTCAAATATGGCATCTACAGAGACTGTAGACACCGTCTACACATGCAGGAATACGGCCAGTGTGGCCAGTTTCCAATATTGTGGAGAAATGTGTGGGCACAGCAACAGGAGCAAGGCTGAATAAGGTTTCCAGTGGTGTGAGGCTGTTTTAGTCAGCATTTCTTTCAGCCTCTCCCCTTATGGCCAAACAATATGTTATTTTAAATCTGTCTTTAACAGGCAGCATTAAGCAGAGAATGAACCAGAAGAAGTGGTCCTTTTAAGCCCCCAAACAGCCATGAAATACCTAGTTGCTAAATCTGAATTTTACACTTACACACACACACACACACACACACACACACACACACACACACACACACACACACACACACGATCTTGATAAAACAAGGTCAACCGCAAATAATGGAAATGTCTCCCAGCCTAGATGATGACATCCAATTCTCACTCTACCCTCTCCCCCACACCATATCTGTGCCATCGGTCACAGCTCTTCTGGAGCTCTCCATCATAATGAACTGCTAATCCAGAAAGTCAAAGAGACCCCAGAGCTTCCTTTGGCTTAAAGCCACTATGCCCAGCATTATTCCCTCCAGCTAGTTAGTAAACAGACCTTGGGAGGTGTATTGCCTCAACTATTGCTGCACATGGATTTAATGGGCATTTTACTCTCCTTTCCGTATCAGTGATTACACATTCTACCAGATAATATACTGTATATCGGATTTTACCATGTTTGAGGGCAATGGAAGCAAAACATGACATCATACAATTTTAGAAATGAATGCCTAATAGATACTACTTCTCTTTCTACCTTTCTATAAGGCCACAATCCAATGCAGAATTAAGCATACTTAAACCCACTTATATCAATCCCACTGAACCCCTCCCTCAGTGGTCTCCCCGGCCGCAGGAAACTGTGGATGAAAAAAGAGGCAGTAAATAAAAACAGAAATGTTTGTATAAATAAAACTGAGAACAATGAAAGCCTATTCTGGGTGCCTTACCTCATCCACCTCCCTCTTGTTGGTATCAAAAGTGATATTGAAGAGCACCTTCAGGATCTCCATGGCACGCTCTACTTCCTGTCGAGGCAAAGGTAGGGACGGATTTCCCTCAGCAGCTACCTCATGGGGATCTAGCCACTTGGCTTCCAGCGTAAGCTCCAGGGTATCCGTCATCAGACCAATACCCCGAAGTTCCTGTGCAAGCTGCTGCCGGATGTCCACCCTTAGAGCCGTTAGCAAGAAAAGAAGACGCAAGTCAAAGAATTTGATCTCATGGGGCAGGTTTCTCTCATTGTAGAGTTTGATGCGATCAGTGAGGCCCACCACAAGCCGGGCTTCAGAGGTCAGCTCCTGAGCCCGAGGGCTGCTGAAGACAATATTGCACAGACACTTGAGTGCCTCCAAGATCACATCCAGATCTGGAACCTCCAGAATCTGCTCTTCTGTGTAATCAATCCCAGCATGCCTAGCTAGCGTTTTCAGGCCTTCCGCGGTCGTGAAAGGGCCAAGGCAGCTTTTGTCCCGAGAGAGGATTCGTATGCTTTCCAAACACGTGACCTGGCAGGACGGCTGGAGCACTCTCTCCAAGAACTTGATAAGAAGCGCAGCCAGTTTCTGCAGCAGTAGAAAAGAAATGTGAGGGGCAGAGCAAGTCCAGTAAGGAAGCAATCGGCTTCTATGTGAGAGAGAGGAGGGATAGGCCATGTTTGCACCTGCGCATTAATTGAGAGGCTCAATGCACCCCAAACCTGCATAATCCACCCTATATCTGTCTATACTGAAAGTACTGCTAACATAGTCACCATGTCACAGCACTGCTACAGCAAGAGATAGGGCCATACCTGTGACACATAAGTCACAGTAAGCAACACTGAGCTAAAAACACCAATGGCCTGATGGTATCACCACGAGAACCAGTTCTGAATAGAATGGCTTCTTGGTATTTGCATATCAAAGCACTGCACATACAAAAACCACCTCTCAGACACAGAGCCAGTTCACGTTATTTGGCATGTGGTACAGGTAGTCTTTGTGCAGCAGCCAAACATTTATATGCAGATGCCAATGTGTGTACAGTCACACTTATTTGCATGCCACCACAAAAGCTATTTTTGAGCTTCATCCTGTGCACGATAGTGTCTGCACACCTGGTCTTGGGTGGTAAGTTCCTTACACACAGGAATTTCTAGTGGCTATCATGCACCCAATGGCCACATGAATTGGCCCACACTTCAGACATTGCCATGCTATAGAACAGGGGTTCCCAACCTGTGGTACTAGTACCACCAGCGGTACTTTGGCCGACTGCTGGTGGTACTCAGACTACTGGTCCCCCTACTCCGATGTGGTGCTTTTGGTGGCACGTTTTGCTCCCAAGAAGCTCCTGCCTTTGGCCGAGCCTCTCAGGAATGCTGAGAAGGGCCCTCCCATCTGCCCAGAGCCCCCTCCCTGCGTTTTCTGGTCTCTGGAAACCCGGAAGTAACTGATGATGTCATTCATTGCCAGTCACTTCCAGTGGTACACAGCAGGAAAGTGGCGCCGGAGGTGGTACTTGGCCGGGAAGGGGTTGGGAACCCCTGGTATAGAACACTGTCTCTATTCCTTATCCAACATTTCTACAACCCCCCCCCCCCCCATGCATAGTTTCGTCCTAGTGAGGAGGCATCAGCCTTTCTCTGGTATAGCTGCAATCAAACCCTCCCAAACCCAACTGTTCCACTGATGGAGTAAGTACAACCCCAAGGACTTACCCTCCTTTCTTCTCGTTCCTCATCTTCAAAAGTGAAACACTGAGATCTCTGGAAATGCAAAGGAGAAAATCAAACTGAATATAAGAGTAGCCCTGCTGGAGCAAGACTGAAGATGGAATCCTGCATTCCATTTCCCACAGTGGCCAATCAAATGTCTCCAGGAAGTCAACCAGCAGGAGATGAAGGCAATGGCTCCCCTCTGCTGTCACTCCCCACTGCCAGCAACTGGTATTTAGAGGTTCACGGAGTCTATCCATGGAAGATTCCAGTCAGTCACCATAGTTAAATGGTGTTGAGCAGCAGTCTCTCTATTATACATTTGTCAAATCCCTTTAGAGCTATCTGGTGGTACTGAACACGCATATGAAATAGCACCTCTTTTGTCGGCCCTGATTCTACTGGTCATCAATTTCACGACACCAGGTGATACCAAGTTCTAGTTTCATTAATGGGAGAGGAAGAAAAAGTCCTCTCTATCCACTTCCTCCACACCACACATCATTTTAGAAACCTCTCCCATCCTCTTAGTCGTCTTTTTTTCCTATCTAGCCACCACCACCACCCCTTTTTTCCTACTTAGCCCGTCCTCATAGGGCAGACTGTGAAAATAAATGTACCCTAAATACACACACAATTCATAACAAGAGAATATCAAGTGATTTCTTCTGAACACCTAACAATCCAGTGTGCAAACAGGTGAACAGTAAATCAAAAGAAAAAACACATTTAAAACTGACAAAGGAAAGCACTTCATACAAAGAAGTAGCCTTATGATGTAAGTAAGGATATCAGAGGGGTCCTTTGAAGAAATCTCAGATTTCATGTAATTCTAAGCAGAAGGCACCAGGTAACAACAAAAGGGAATTTGGTCAGGTACCTAAGAGGGAATTTTAAAGTAGAGACGATGCAGAGAACAAGTCAGCCTTGAGCTGCAATTCCTAAACAGGGGTGTCACTGAAGCGTGGCGGGGGGGCGGTCCGCCTGGGGGTGACACGCGCCATGGGGTGACGAGCGCGCGACACCCTCCGGACGCTCCGAGGCCGGCCCGGGAGCCGGCCTCGGAGCGTCCGACCCTGTCGGCGCTCCAGGGCCTTCTGAAAGGAGGCCCAAGCAGCGTGTCCATCCGGGTATTTCCCGGATTTTCGCGCATGCGCAGACCCGTTTTGAGAGCTTTTTGCCCTCAAAACGGGTCTGCGCATGAGCGAAAATCCAGGAAATACCCGGATGGACACGCTGCCTGGGACTTCTTTCAGAAGGCCCTGGAGCACCGATGGGGTCGGACGCTCCGAGGCCTTCTCCCGGGCCGACCTCGGAGCGTCCGAAGGGCGACCCAACGCGACGCGGGGGGGGAGCCGGGTCGCCCCCACCTCCCCGCGCCGCGATAACAGAGCGTCACTAGGGTGACGCGCGTCCCCCGCCCCAGGGTGACGCGCGTCCTAGTGACGCTACTGACCTAGTCCCTTAGAAGTCGAGAGGGATCCACCAGAGGATATGCTCTCAAGAGACCATTTACTCAGGAGGACAACACAGAAAATGTTCCCCATGCTGATGTTTTTGAGACTGGCCAACTACTCCAAACAGTGACATAACGCCACCCCTGCCTGGGGGCTGCCGGCTGCGATGACAACCCCCTGGTGGAAGCCATGCCCCCGGGGGTGATGTCAGGCAGAAGCCATGCCCTGGGTGACGTCAGTGGCCTACTCAGGTGCGCATACAAGGTTAGCTAACCAGACAGAGTTCCTAAAGGAAACGAGCCTCATTCCAGCTCTTGAAGAGGCTGGTAAGTCACTACGGAATGCCAGGCTTCCACAACATCTAGTTCTGGCGCGGCAGATTATACCATTGCTTCTACCTCTAAAAGAAGAATCTATGAGAAATGGGCATTTTCTTAAGACGTTTTATTTTCTTGAGTAAAATCCTTGCCATGAGTCCAAAATGATTTGCTACTGTTATTTTTCTTCTACAGGTACATAGGAAGAGCCCTGCTGGATCAAGCCAAAGGCCCATCTAGTCCAACTTCCTGTATCTCACAGTGGCCCCACCAGATGCCTCAGGAAGCACACAAGGTAGTACTGTATGTAGTTTGCCTGTGAACTAGAGATGAGAGCCAGTCATGCTAAACCAGACGTTGGGTTCATTTTAACTACAAATCTGCATTTATCTTATCTTTGTATAGCTCCTAGCTATTTTAGTTGCTTGAAAAAAAATATTTGAAAACAACAGTAGCAGTAGCAATAGTTGTCCTGGGAAAACAAAAACAGCTTATCTTGTCTTCAGAAGACAAAGTGTGATTGCTATTTTTTCTGTACTGTACAAACATTTTTATGGGCTATATACAATACAGCAGCATCTCTCTATCTCCCTTCCTTTTCCTTATAATTTGAAGTTTATATTCTTCATATATTCCAATCCCCAGTAACCCACTCTGACATTATGACAATGTCCAATACTATTTTACACAGCTTCTTGCATCATAAGCAAAGGTCCACAAATATACTTTTGGCTTACAAGTTACACCTCTTAGCTCATGATGAGCCAAACATCAATTGGTCCCTAATCCCTCCCCACTCCACACACTCTTCAAACTGCCTCCCAAACACCTCTCAACACCCCCATACGCTCCCAACACACACACACACACACACACACACACACACACACACACACACACACACACACACTTTCAGCAAACTGTCTCCAAAGCACACTCCCAACATGGGGTTCAGAAATGTGTGATTCATTCTAGTGGGAATTTTCTAAAAATACTTAGCACATGAAGAATGCCATTTCCTTTCCAGTGTGCAAGTGCAGCCTTCACCACCACACTCAAAGTTAAAGAGAAGGGCTTATTCTAGAGCAATTGGCAATGCTCCTCCAGAAGCCCGAGTTCCTGCACTAAAATTTAGTCCTGTTTTTCCACAAGCTCATCCAGCACAATTAAAATACTGCTTTCCCCCTCTCCTACCTCTCTCCAATTCTCTTGTCATAGGCTGGTTCTTCATTTTTTGCACCCACCCAAACAGAGGGCTTCATCTGTGCCATGGTGTAACGACCACAAGAATCTGTTTCTCATCACCAGGGCTAAGAAGGCCAGTGAACACATTTGTTCCCTCCATAAAAATAGCCCTCTCTGGCTTTCTGTACCATTCTATCCCTTCAAAGCAGCTCAGTTGTTTGGCAGTTTCTCACCCCTTTCTTTAATCAGCTTTGGGAAGAAAATAGGAAGAGAGAGAGAAATCTGGGGTCCCCCTTTTCTGGGCTGAGAAAACCTTGCTACACATACATAGCCCAACTGTCGTACAGCAACACAGAGAAGTCCAAATGACCCCATTCACACAAAATCTTACTACTCAATTAGATTTGGCTTTCTGTGAAGGGTTGAAGGCATTTTACCCACATGGTTTGCTTTTGTGAATTTTCTCTGGTGTGCACGTTTGGAATGGAGGTGTGGGGGGATTAGGATTGTCTACTCTAGCAACATCAGAACAAAAAGGGAGAAAAGAAACAGTAAGCATTCAACTTAAGTGAACAATTGGAAAGCAGGCTTCCTGCTGGTTTCCTATCCTGTATGAGAGAGAAAAATTGTGCTGTCACACACAGGAATCATGTGTCTTCTTGGCAATCAAATCACATAGGGTCTGGTGTTAAGACAAACAGCCTGCGTGCACACACACATAAAAACAAAAATGCTCAGTCCTGCCGAAGGAGAGAAGTCCCTCCTCTTTCTCCCCACCCCCAAGTTGTCTGCACAGAAAAGGAGAGGTGGTTTCTCTTTCCCTCCGGCTTGGCTTTTGTAGGAGAACATGGACTACTTCCTTTCCCCCCAAAAAATCTAATTTGCAACTCCCATCCAGCAGCAAGGAGAGGAATTTTTCATTTGCCAGAGTCTCTCTCCCACTGGCCACAGAGAAGGAGGTGACCTCTCATCATAACCAAGTTTGCTGGAGCCTGATCATATGAATCCTCCCTGTGATCATACGAATCCTCCCTGTGATTCCTCTCCCCAAACCAATTGCTTCTTCTTCCTCCTCCTCCTCCTTCACACATGCATGGTCCAATCTAATCACCTTTCTTAAATATCTGAATGCTTTTCATTCAATGTTAAAAGTATCACGTTCTCCATTTATTTTCCCTTCCATTTAAACTGGGCATACTTTCAAACTTAGTTCATCCAGTCCTACACTTTCTTCTGCATCTTGTTGTGCAGAAATGCACTGCCCTGACTCAGGGTACAGTTTAACTTAGGTTAGATACTGACATTTCTTCCCAAGGAAGTGGCAGGACAGCTTTGGGTATACATGAGGCTCTAGTCCTCCAAGTAACCTTCTGTCCTCCAAGGATCCCTATATTCACAGGCGCTCCTCTGCACAAAGCAGTTCACTGTCTGTTCCCCAAAAAAGAACAATGCACAGAAAACAGAATAAGGGTACAAAATTCTATCTGTGCCTGCTTTGCAACGGGTCTTTGAAAATGCCTCACCAAATTACACCACCGCATAAACAATCTATAATCACAGTATCCAGAAAGTCACTCAGCAAATTTGCATTTCATTTATCCAGCCATATATAAAGTGGATTTTCAAGCAGATGGAGGCAAATTACTTGCGACACATACTCTCCACCATACTCATCTATGCATGTCCAATTGGCGATCACCTTTCTCTACCAAATAAAATGAATACTTGGATTCCAGATTTAGGAATATTTCAATAACATTGGCTATGGTGCAGTGCCACTTCTATACGGCTTGCAAGGCTACTTTACGTTGGAATTTGGATGCAATGCCACCTGTAGGACTCTGGAGGGCAGGGTACTGTCCAGACACCTGACACCTTTACCTGCCCTCTATGATCCTTGCAGGAGGTGTAGTCCTTAATACTATTTCCTTCCTGCCCTTTCTCCCTCTCTCTTCCACACCTCCGAAGCAGAAGTATGGCACACCACCACCTCCCACTCACATCCATACAAGGAGAACTGTCTAGGGCAGGGGTTCTCAACCTTTGGAGGCCCGGGTACCCCCTATCACAGTCCAATTTTCTGAAGAACCCCCTGCTAATTAACTGGATTAATCAATTAATTAGGTAATTAATAGTTAAATAAAAAGTACTAAAATAATTTTAAATGTTTAAGTTTTAAATGTTTAATTTGAGAGAGAGAGAGAGAGAGAGAGAGAGAGATATGCAAGGATCTCTTTTTTTCTCCAAGTCACACTTCCCAAAATCAGCTCCTCCCTCCCCCACCCCACCAAAGTACATTTTCCAAAGTACAAAAATAAGCCCAAAACCAAATCAGAGAGACAGAAGGGCTCTGGAAATAATTAAAATTTAAAGTCCATGTTAACTAACACTTAATTAGCTGCTGATGGAGCAGATAAGGGGCAGGGTTTGGCGTACCCCCAGCAAGAGGTCCACGTACCCCTAGGGGTACCCGTACCACAGGTTGAGAACCCCTGGTCTAGGGCTCTCCATTCAATAAGTAGTAGGAACCTCTGACAACTCAGAAGACATGTAATCTTGGAAAATCTGAATAAAGTATTTATTCTGAAACCTTAACCAGCCTCTGTTCATGTGTACTGTATGTTAATTGATAGCAGCTTGGCCGGGTGGTAGTCTTACCATAGGAAAAGTGTCCTCCTGTTGATTGCTTTCCTCCCCCCCCCCCTTTTTCCAACAGTTTAGAACATTTAATACTTTGGCTGAAAAAGAATCCTATATTTTGTTGTTGTTGTTCAATCAAAGCCAAGGGTCTAAAAAACACACTTGCCACTGGTGAGCACATTTAATTCTCATGAGATCCTCTGCCCTTCTCCTGAGTAAACCCTGAAATAGAGGGAGTGTGTCTAGCAACAGCTCTAGCAGTAGACCAAGTAAACAGCAAGGGTGAAGGCACCCAATAATTCCTTGATCCATAGCAATGCTCGCAAAGCATAAACATGCCACACATCATTTGCAACAGTACTTTTTAGCATATGCTGTGTTAGAAAAGGTGTTCTAGCACTGGCACAGAATACATTTCAAAGAGTAATGTCATAATACTTTTTTTTTTTTTACCATCACTTTAATAAGCTTTGATCCAGGAATTTGTTTTATTTTGCTATGGCAAGAAAGCTACTGACAAAGCTACTCTGACATAATCTACATAATTGTAAGATCTGGTATCTTATTTAAAATAAGACATGCCTTTCTAACAGCACAATCCTGCCTAAGGATCCAGCCGGCATCCTAGAGCCACCCGCCGGATCCTGTGCACTGCGGCAGCGCTGCCGCTGGGCCGGAGGTCTACTTGGGGAAGGGGACGCTCGTCCCCTTCGCCGAGTGTAAATGCAGACCGCCCCGACCGGCCTCTTCGGATTTCCGCCAGCAAAATTGCTGGTGGAAGTAGGAGGAGGCCGTGTAATCGCCCAGCTACCTGGCAGGGTTCGGGATATGGCCGAAGCCATCCCCGCCCCCTCCTGAGCTGGATGGGCCAATGGCCCCCCTTCCTCGCCCGGCGAAATGCCCCTGTGCCCACTGGATTCACACTTACCTAGTCCGGCGGCTGTGGGGCCATCCCGGTGCTGGAGCAAGGGAGGTTGGCCTCTGCCTCGGCCTTCCCTGCTCACGAGTCGTCGCGAACGTGCTTTACGGCACGTTCACGACGTCTCCCAGCACCGGAATGCTCGTTCCGGCACCACCGCCCCTCTCAGGATTGCGCTGTAAAGCAGATAAATAACTAAAATAAGAAGTGGTTTGTCTTGTTTCTTGTGGAAGGGAAGGATGGTCTATTTCTGCCCAGGTAGCCACGGTTGATTAGGGCACTGGTTTTCAAACCTTCTGTCAGGGAGCTCCTTTCATGCACACCTCTTTACTGAGGAATCCCTGTACGCTGTCAAAAATTCTGAGGCCTCTTCTATGGCGGGAGGCTGCTCATGCAGAGCTAGGCCTACCTGTGTGAATTAAGAGACCTCTTAGAACACACCAACAATGTCCTGTGGTTGTATGGGGAGAGAAAAGGCAGTGGTGAACATGCTGCCATGGCATTACTTATCTTCTACCGTAGTTGAAAAGCTTCTAAGGATCTCCTGTGTGATCCTTAGAAGCTTTTCCACTAGAAGATCAGTAATGCGAGATCACACATGAGAGACCGCTGGACTAGGGGGCCAGAGGTAGGGGAACAAATGTTCCCTCACCTTGAAGAGTCCTCCATGAGTGCCCCTGCACTGCAAAATGCAGTGTGCGCCCTGCTGGCACAGCTACATCGGCACTGGAAAGTTGGTTAGGATTGCGCTGTTACTGGCATAAGACTGAGACAAAACCTCCTCCAAGATCATTCATGCCCTGACAAAGCACAATGGTCTTTAAAACAGTTTAATTTATTTACAAACATTATTGATATACAAATGCTTATTCCGTTGCTAAAGCCAGCTACTTGTACTTGGCTTGGCGGCAGTCTTTGGCAATGAAAACTACAAGTTAATTATATAGCATTTGAAAATGATTTATTTTTATGAGGTTTTAAATATCTGTGCAGTTCTTATGCAGAAACTAGAGATGCTGTCCATAATAAGACATCAGAATTACCCTCTCGTATATATTGTATAGAGTATCTCTTCCAAAGACAAACCAGCCCTATCCCCTTCAATTTTACCTCACACAGGGGAGTTTTCAATATCTTAAACATGCACATTTGGCATCATCCACTTGACCAGGTCACTAGAGGCTGCTGTGCAGACAAAGCACTGAAGCACCCAAACACCCACCCACCCACACTCCTTTTCTCTGTCCCAATTTTATCAACTGCTCAGTGATGGCAGCTGAGAACCGGAGCACAGAATGTGCCCTTTTCTTTTTAGGCTTCTATCAGGCCTTTTGGAATAAATTATATTCCTCAATAAGCATATCAAAGAACTTTGTGGTAGAACATCCCCCATATTAATCTCTTGCGACACTAAGAGGGGGCCAAGAATCATTTATGAGGAGCATTCAGGGGAGCATCACCCCACCATACCCTGTTGGAGACATATACAAAGAAGTGGTCTGTTTACTTATAAAGCTCCTAGCTGCTCCCTAAACTCCCAGGTGGGATACTGAACTTACTCTGTTACTGACTTTCAGGATAAGAAACGTATTGGAGTTTTATGGATTCAGGCAATTTGCTCTACTAATGATTTTCTGATATCTGCCACTGTCCAATTTATTCCCATTATCAATCACTGCTACAACCAATTAAAACGTTCACCAAGACAATTGCCCAGTGGAAATACATGGAGAAAGCTCAGTGACAGAGTACATAATTTGCACCCGGAAGGTCCCAGATTTCATTCCCAAAATCTGCGGGTCTAAAGGATCATGGGTCAGGGCTGAGACAGTCCTCTGCCTGAGGCCTTGGAAAGCTGCTGCCAGACAATAGATTGTACTGGGATGGATCAATGGTCTGACTCAGTCTAAGACAGCTTCATACACAAGTATGAAATCTGTGCCATCCACCCACTTACAAGCTCCTCCCTTATCAGAAAAGACCATTTGTGCTATATACAGTACATGCAGCTCTGCTTATTTCACACCTCTCTGAAGTGGTACAGAGGAAATCAGTAGTAGGTGTATAGGACCAAACGCAGCTCAGATGCAACTCTCCATGAATTCATTTCCCAAACACACATCCACTGGATCTTGATTTCAAGCTGTTAGAGATGCTCATTACAGAAGGATCCTTCCTGCAATATTTTGAAACGGCTCTAATGGTTCATGCTTTGGACCACTTGTTCTCTCTACATCCATTTATTTCTCTCCCAACCAGTTCTCAAACACCACATCTGTGGCAAATCCCCAAGAGAAGAGAGATCTTAATTATCTGAAATGGCATACCATACAGGAGTTCTGCTCCATGGACCGCTCCTCCTGGGGCTGAGGGTTTGTTAATACCACACATCTGCTTACCACATAAGCACCGCCTCTCCCTTCTGCTGGCTGAAATCTGTCCCCCAGTACTATGGAGTATTATTCCTCCAGCATCTCTCACTGTCTCTCTGGCCACTGTCTCCCCATTGCATCAATTGTTTGGCAAGCAAGGAAGAGAGCAGTCACAAACAAACAATCTAAAAGCACTGCTTTAACCTTTGCAAGCAAGCAAGATATAACTTGGTTTAGAGAGGCTGAGAACATTTTAGTGACATGACGAACAGGAAGATGAAATTGAAGGCGGCGGCATAACCAGGAACGGTACTGAAAGGCTCAGTGTGGATCGCCAGCAGAGCCTTTGCAATGACATCAGCAAACCACTCTCAACGAACACTCACCTCTTGGTTGTAGATCTGCAGCACCTTGAGGATAGTGTCTTGCTCCCCATTTTCCACTGTCTCCAGCACGGTCTGGAGTGACATTGCTCCCCAGAGCGGAGGTGGGCTGGAGTGCTGTAAAGAGCAGCAGGAGGCTTTGCAGTTTGGCTGGAGAATTACAGATGCGCAGGGGCCTCGTTGTCACACAGCTGAGGGAGAGAGGGAGGAAAGCAAGTGAGACTGCTCACGCCAGTACACCCGGAGCACAGAGCAGATGGATGACCTAGTAAAATCAGCCGGTAGCTCACTCACCCTCACACACTAATCCTCTCCCTCTCTGAGCCTTTCAGTGTTTAACAAACGCCCTCCCAGTAAAGCACCTAGCAAGCCTCCCCCTCCCCCAGCGGAGGATTACCTCAGAACAAATAACTGCATGCTGCTGCTGCTGCTGCTGCTGCTGCTGCAGCTCCCTGAAATAGCCTTCCTCCTCCATCCATTGTCCTGATTGCTGTCACTGCACAGAAAAACCCCAGCAAGGACCCAGTGGTAGAAAAAGGTTCCTGGAGGCAAACATCCATTCTGACTAGGTTAAAGTAGCAACAACATCCTTTTCAGGTGTGAAAGGAAGGCAGGGCACCAACTAACGGTGTGAACAGAAATTGACTCACATCTCCAACCCTCATATAACCTGCTTGCAAAACAGGCTCAGGGCGGAAACAGACAACACACAATTCTGTCCTCTTCCCTTTGCTGACATAATTTTCTCTGCATCGCTATATTAAATGTACTGTGTGTGTTCGACACAGTCACTAAAGAGGAACAAAGATGGCAGCTGTTTAAAGGGCACAGTCATATTTGTTTCCCTCTAGCAGTAATTCTAATCACGGTATAGTTCACACTATTTGAACAGCCACAGCACCAGCAAGACAAGGGGGGTCAGTAGGCTGTGTAGACAAGCTGGGACAGGAGACGAAAAGTTCCCATCCCTAAACAACCGATTCTGCACCCAGACTGCTCAGCTTATACTTTAGAACTCTATATCAAATCTGGCCTGCATAACTGGGGAAGGCTCAACATGATACACGCCTGCCTAAAGCTGCAATCTATGTGCGAGCCGGAACGGCAAAAAAGCCTGATAAACATTCCCAGAATATCATGAGTTGTACTGTTGGAAGAGTCACTTCTAATTGCATGAGGTGTCTGCCCTTCACAATTAACATGTTCACTGTGGGGAACACCACTCTAAACCAACTGCCACAAAGTGTGAAACAGTTCTAAGATATATTTGTAATTAGATGCACGTTTGTGTATAAATAATTAGCTGCTTGTCATGAATTCTTTGCAAGCCACTGAGAGTGCAGCACAGCATGAGTTTTAAATAAAGAAAAAGGAAGAATATTTATAGCACATTATTCCTTTAATTAGACATAATATGCATAAACCCAAATCTGTGTATCTCTGATCAGGTGCAAGTATTGTCAACTCTGACATGTATTGACAACTCTTGGGCCAATCTGGTTGACTGAAAATGCTTTATCTCATTGGAATTCAGCTCTATTTTAAGAAAGGAACTGAACCAGCCATTATACGTACAGGGCCAGGGGAGGCAGGGACTGGAAAGCATAACAGAGTTATTGCACGTAACTAATATAATAAGCAGTCTTCTGTACATGTAGCAGATGTGCATCCTCATCAAGGGCCATTTTAGTTATTATGGGCAACTAATAGCTTGCTGGATCAGGGTCCATATCATGAGATTTCTAAAAACTGGTGGGATGGAAATCCTCAGAGCACCTAATTGATTCACATTTAACAGAATTCCAGAAAATCTAAAGTAAAACCAGACTGTATAACATCACCGGACCATGGGATGATAGGCCACCCTCCAACTTCTCTGATGTTAGGCTTGTTCTGTTAAAAGACAAAAGTAACAGAAGCTCCCATTGTTGCCTCTGGGCCCTTGCATCTATCAAGATCAGAAAAGTTATCCCCCCCCCCCGAATCATCTTAAATGCTTGCATTTCATCTTGTTCCACCATTCTGCCTTCCTGATTCATTCTAAACAATTACTGACCTGCTCACATGTCATAAGAAGATAGAGTTGGAAGAGACCTACAAGATCATCGAGCCTAACCCCCTGCCAATGTCATCTCATTTATTTCACAAGGTAAAATCTAGGCCAGGGGTGCTCAACCTTTGGAGGCCCGGGTACCCCCTATCACGGTCCAATTTTCTGAAGTACCCCTGCTAATTAACTGCTAATTAATTGGATTAATCAATTAATTAGGTAATTAATCATTAAATAAAAAGTACTAAAACAATTTTAAATGTGAAAAAATGTCTTATTTAACTCTCTCTCTCTCTCTCTCTCTCTCTGTGAGAGAGAGAGCTCTTTTTTCCTCCAAGTCAGACTTCCCAAAATCAGCTCCTCCCTCCCCCACCTCACCAAAGTACATTTTCCAAAGTACAAAAATAAGCCCAAAACCAAAATCAGAGACAGAAGGGCTCCTCCAAAAATAACTACAATTTAAAATCCATGTTAATTAACACTTAATTAGCTGCTGATGGGGCAGATAAGGGGCAGGGCTTGGCGTACCCCCAGCGAGAGGTCCGCATACCCCTAGGGGTACCCGTACCACAGGTTGAGAACCTCTGATCTAGGCTGAAAACAAAAGCCACAGAATTGATATGTGAATCAATCTTTAATTGTAAAATAATTTGAAATATATACATCTAATTTTTCCACATATTAAATGCAAGCAACACACTCTAGTGGAGGGGAGGGCAGTGCCCTTTGTGCTTGAGCGTGTACATATGTGTCATCTTTCATAGCTACTATCACATGAAAGCCCGGTTGCATAAAAGATTTATCACTGGTTTGGCAGATTCCATCATTGTTGGAAGCAAGAAAATCAACACATGGTAGTCATCCTTTAGTAAACTAATACTTCAACTAATTGAGCAAACTGACGTAACAGTTTATGGAAGAAGGTCACTTCCTTTATGGTACACGGCATGGCGACTGTCTGAAATAGAAAGAGTAGGGCTGCAATCATAGGGCTGTTTACCTGGGAGTAAGCCCCATTAATCACAATGGGACTTGCTTCTGAGAAAACATGCATAGGATTCGGTTGTAAAGTATTTAGAGAAGTTATATCCCTTCAAATAAGGGTGATGCAGCAGGATTTGCCACTCTGCTTCTGGCTACTATTGTGACTACGGGTCTACGCTGATGTTTGAGGATATGCATTCTCTAATACAGGAATAATCACATCAGTGTATTTTTCACACCGAGAAACAAATGTTTCAAAATGAAACAAAAAGACATTGGCATAACCATTCCAACATCACAGAATACAGTATACGAATCCTCATGTACATGCATAAACTGAAATGTATGAAGATGCAAAGTTAAAGTCAAACCTGAGTCTGTTTAGTCAAATCATTTCTACATACGTAAGTTGAACGAATCATTCACATTTACATCCCAGCCTACTGCCATCGAAATCCATTTGGAAAATATGCATAGCCTAGAGATTATCAACATTCCATTAACTATTCAGCCTGCTCTGACTCAACGTGTAAAACTAAATGCTATAGTTTACATTTTAACACACACATCCATTGCATCCATTTAACACGCTCTTTGCATCCATAGTTAAAATATGTAATAAGTTGTAATTAAAAAAGCAACACCCCTTCTTTGCCTTGAAGATCAGTTACACCGGGTACCACTCCATGAATTAACAACAACCAAAACTTAATTTTCGAATTTTAGTAGGGGAGGGAACATGTTACCTTCGTTCTAGTTAATTAGCCTGTTGTATAGAGAGGGGCTTTCGATCGGGGGTTCCTACTTCATTTCCTGAATGCAACAACTCTCTTCCTCAAATGCAGTTTTCAAGAGCAAACAGCAGCTTTGTTGTCTTGCTGAAAAATCCTGCCAGCAGAAAAACAGAGGGCGCAGTGGGGATGGGGAATTACAATGCTGGGTTACTTATCCAGAGACTGTAAGCAGACAAAAAAAAAAAAATCCTGATCCCTTGGGAGTTCCGCCCCTTCACAAACTCCTACGGCTCTGCCCAAGGCTGACGGGAAAGCGTCACAGACATAAGAAAATACCAGATGCACACGAACCAGGAAGTCCCATTCAACTGCACGAAAATGGAAACGTCTCCACTAGGAGGCTTTCCGAGCAGGAGAGGTTCTTACTCCTATTATTTTGTATGGGAAATCATATGCCCTAATAATCGAATCTTTTTGAGCCGAAGTTAAAAAAAAATGAAGCAACATCCCCCAAATCTCTCCACATCTCTGAGAGGGGCCGATTTGCTACAACTGAAGCAGGATTTCAAAGTTCAGCAAATTTTAATAATGGAGCTTCAAAGACCCAGTCTCCAAGAGGCATACATTCAGAAGACTGAGAAACAATCTTCAGTCAGTTATATGATAAGAACATAAGAAGAGCCCTGCTGGATCAGGCCAAAGGCCCACCTAGTCCAGCTTCCTGTATCACACACGCCGCAATTCTGTGTGTAGAGTCCTTATAAATAACGTAGAAGTAAATCCTACTGAGTTCAACAACGAGACTTATTCCCAGACAAGTGAAGATTGTGGCCTCGGAGGGAGCAGTTATTCAAAATGAGCCTTTAATTGTGAGCAAATTGCTAAAAAAAAAAAATCCAACAGAAGACGGCAAAAGCATCACAGAGCGAGAGTATAGGTAGAGGACTAATCAGGCAGGATCTGAGTTTTAAATCCTCATCATATGCAGCACAAGCGTCTGCTTGCCTACTCAGAGGTAAGCCCATTGACTTCAATAAGACTTATTCCTAGACAGGATTGTACAGGATTTAAGCGCTGCTTTAGCCATTTACTTGCTACTTTAGTTTAGTCATTTACTTACCTTACAAGGTTATTGTGAGAAGACCCATGTATGCACACCACCCTGAGTTAATTGGAGGAAAGATGGGAGGGGTTAAAGAACGAAAACAAAACCAATTGGTCTCCCGGACCCTCACACAACAATCTTGTAAATCTGAATTTAAATCCTTTTAAAAAAATCAGTTTATCTCCCCATACAAAAGGGCCCTCTTGCACGTGCTTTTAACGCTGAAAACTACTTTCACTAGAAGTAGGAATTGAGGTCTGTGTCTCAGCTTTGAATGTAGAAGTCGGGGGGGGGAGGTGTTTGGAGGGCAGCAGCTCCGCGATTAAAGCTGGCAAATTAATTATCCTTTTCCAATTATAGCAAATCGCCCCGGTCCTAGATGTGGGTGAATTTGAGGCTGTTGCAACCTTTTTTTTTAATAGCTCAAAAAGATAAGGGCAGATTTCCCATAAATACGAATAGGAGACGGGGCCTCGTTTCCCCTGAAAGCCCCCTAGCGGCGAAGCTGTAATTTTCCTGCACTAAGAAAGGCTGCATGGTAGGAGCTTGGAAAAAAATAATGCAAAATCATAGCCCTGAGGCTGAGCGGATGATCAGCTGTGCTCTTGCCTGGGAGACAACAGTCGAAAGTGACAAACCGGAGGAGGTCTGCAGGCGCTCCTCCTGTGGAACTTCTCTCCGCTCATGGAAGAGGAGCACGAGTGCATAACAATATTTTAAAATCCCCCAACTGGAACAGAGTGGGGCTGCGCGCGTGAACAGAGAAGGTACCGGTACCTTGGTGGCCAAACCAAACCAGCCCAATAGCAAAATGTGGACCGATAAGACACTGATTAGATTCTACGGGCTTGTCGGGCTTGTCTTGTTTGGAAGAGATGGCAGGGGAGAGCTGGGGAAGGGTTGCCATATTTTTTTCTGATAGGGCTTCTTGGTCTACTCTTTAACAGCTGTGTGACAGGCAGGAATTCGATCAGTGAAGCTTTCCCAACAGTTCGGATATGGAGATTGCGGCAATTGTTCCTTTGTGCCTCTCATGTAGCTGTTAAAGGTGTCCAGGCCGCGAAGGACTATAACACCGACTCCCAATGGGAGCGTCCCGTAGAGACCAACACTAAGCCTGGGAGGACTGTTTTCTTATCGTACAGTATTTGTATTTTATCAACATTTTGTAAGCTACCTTGGTCATTTGCTTTGGCAAGGGAAAGGCGGGGTATTAATTCTTTAAATAAATAAATAAATAAAGGGTCTGTGCTTTTAATCTGCGTTATTAATACTGTTTTATTTGTATATTCAACAATAGTAATAGGTTGGTTCCATGCTGATAGGGGGAGCAGAGGTGCCCCTTTCAGTATAGAAAAGGTAGGCAGGCAAGAGGATTGGCTACTTTCGACCCTGCTGGATCCCCTTAGCATTCCCTAGCGTTACCCTGCGGCGATTAGTTTCGCTCCCTGTCCTCCTGGAAAGCTTCGGCTGCTCATTTCTGCATCTCAAGCCGCTGTTTACAAAGATCAGAAGCAGAGCAGGCATTTTTCTAGCCATCTGGTATCCGGGTAGAGAAGACATCGCCACTGGAGATATGCATGATCGGAGCCAGTTCAAGCCCTTTAATTGGCTGAGGATGTATTACATTAAAATCCTATCCACCCTTAAGGGGGGGGGGAACAGGCAGGCACCCACGGGAAGTCTTTTTGAACAAGCCTCGTCGGACTCAACGGGAGTTGCGAAATAATCGGCCCGCGTCGCTAGCACCCAAAATCCTCTGCCCGGTTGCCTGCTAGCTATGACAGCATTGCGCAGCACAGTACCGCCGTTCCCCCCCCCTTGGGAGGGAGGCAACCCACCCACCGGCAGCAGCCCGGTGCTGGCCGTCCTGCTCCTCCCTTCTGGGCCGAGAGGCGGAGACGCTGCGCCCGAGCACCCCCTCCCCTTCCCATCGCCGCCAGAGCAAACGGTTGGTGCTCCTCGTCTACATGGGCGGAGCGAGACACGAAGGCAGGAAGCAGCCATGGCGGACTGGGGCCGAGGTGAGAGCGCAACGCTGTTGGGCGGCAGCAGGCGAATGCCGCACCGGGGTCGCGGTGATGCTGGGGAGGGGGTCCCCGCGAGGGAAAGGGGGCGCGCTTGCTTGCTTGCTTGCTTGTCTTGGTGCCGCTGGGTGCTCCCTCGCCAGCTTAGAGTGGCCACCGGTTTTTCTCTCTCAGGAGGTCCTGTGCCTTTTTAAATTCCAAATTTTGAAATACGTTCAGTGAATGCAAAGCAAAAGAGGGTCTGTGACTTTTGCCAGGCAGGTAAAAAATCAACCGGCATAGCTTTCCCATCACGTGTGCAATTACTGTATTTATGCTGGGATGAAAGCTTTGCCTGTCGAACTGCTGCTGACGGGCACCTGTGAAAGACTCAAAACCTGTCAGGAGAAACAGTGCCATAGTTGCTTCACACCCTCTCTTCTTCCGTTCGTTGCCCAGTTTCTCCGTTTTTCACTTATCTCCTGTGCCCCTGGCTGGCCTTCCATGCCATCCATAGTGGTTGGGGAGCAGGGAATCGGCCTTTGCCTAGGGCAGTTCTTGTACTTGCAGTCTGGTGCAACATCAGTATCCTGGGAAAGTGGGAAGCTACCGTGCCCTTAGACTGGCTCTCTAAATGACTGTGACAACAGCCTTGGCGCCTACTGGAGGAAGGTCAGCAGAATAACCTGTCCATTCTTATCTGGATCCTTTTAATTTAACAGCTAGATGCAGCCTTTGCAATACATCCAAGTGGTGAGATGCTTTCTTTTTATTTCAGGCCAGAACCCAAGTGCTGTGGATGACATGTTAGATGAAGAAAACAAGCGCATGACAGATAACCTAGCCAATAAAGTCACCAGGTTGAAATCGGTGCGTTGATCATTTTACCTGCTTGCATTTTCCCCATCATTGTGCTAAGTGCCACTCCCCACAAGTTTTGGGTTTAGTATTTTTACTCGCTGTTTTATTTCGTCTGCTTTTTTTGCTTACTGTAGCTGGTTAATTATTATTATTATTATTATTCCAAAGATACACATAGCCTTGGGGGAGGCTGGAGGAGCAAATTATGCTCTCATTGTGCAACGTTTATCATTCCTGTTCAAATAATATCTTATTATCAGACAGTCTGAAGATTTGTTTCTTACTGTGTATCTTGAATAGCTTGCACTGGACATTGACAAAGATGTGGAGGATCAAAACAGCTATCTGGATGGCATGGTAAGCAACTCCATACAGAATTTTGAAGTACTCTTCATTTGCACAAAGAGACGATATTTAGGGGGTTTCCAGCCATGTAAAAGTTCTTAAAATTGAAGAAATAAAGATAACGTGTGCTGCAACGTGTGCACCACGTTACCCACCAAGAGACCTATTAAAACCAGAATACAGGAGCACCTACGAGCTGTCAAAAATGAACAAGGGGAAAAATCTGCGGTTGCCGCACACGTTGCAGCAACCGGACATGAAACTGACTTTCAAAAAACCCGTTCGTTGTTTAACGAATCAAGAAACAGACAGCGCTTAAACTTAGAAGCGATTTCGATCTCTCAAAGAAAACCAAAGGCTCTTCTGAACCGTCAACAGGAATTGACCTATATTAACAGAATTTGGCTTCCCTCTTTAAATAAATCCTTCAAACAGCGGAGCGCGGAGGAGAGGTTACTGCCGGTCAACTCGGAAACTGCGGTTTCCGCATCCAATTAATCAATCAGCGGTTCCTGCGCTTTCTAACGTTTGCTTTCTATATCAACCTGGTATCCACAGAACAAGGTCATGAACATCTATCAGCGTGCTGCTGAGTTCTCTACCTGCTTTTGAAAAAATCCGGAGTGTCGGGAAGAAACGTCAAGCTAGAAGATCTAAGGCTTTTTTCTTCTTGTCTGATCTGGATAATCCGCTCTGGTTGCCTGCTCTTTCGCCACGGTAGGACCAAAGAAGGGGAATTTCTACAGACAAGTTGTAAGAATTTATCTTTTTTGCAACTAGAGGTTAATACGGGTAATGCGGTCATAGTGAGGAGTGAAAAAAAGTAGCGAGCCAGCCGATTTGAAACAGTACCGATTTATCCGGGTAGAATGAAGCAACATACACCACGGACAACAGACATGAATCAACCCCCCCCCCAAAAAAAAAACTGAACCGCTGAGGACCCGACGTTTCGTGTTTTAATCCAAACACATCTTCTGGGGGCTTCCCAAGGCTTAGTAGATGTTAACTGTCAAACGCCTCGTGCTGTTGGTTGTTAGTATTTTTACTCGCTGTTTTATTTCGTCTGCTTTTTTTGCTTACTGTAGCTGGTTAATTATTATTATTATTATTATTATTATTATTATTATTATTATTATTCCAAAGCAACAACCAACAGCACGAGGCGTTTGACAGTTAACATCTACTAAGCCTTGGGACGCCCCCAGAAGATGTGTTTGGATTAAAACACGAAACGTCGGGTCCTCAGCGGTTCAGTTTTTTTTTGGGTTTGATTCATGTCTGTTGTCCGTGGTGTATTTTGCTTCATTCTACCCGGATAAATCGGTACTGTTTCAAATCGGCTGGCTCGCTACTTTTTTCACTCCTCACTATGACCGCATTACCCGTATTAACCTCTAGTTGCAAAATAGTTGCCGGTTATAACAGTCTCCGTTCTAGAATTTATCTTGATTTCTTCAATTTTAAGAACTTTTACATGGCTGGAAATCCCATAAATATCGTCTCTTTGTGCATAATAACGAGCCATGAAAATCTGCATGTTACTACTCTTCATTTATTTGGAAACCTTCTGGGAAGGTCACAAGGACCTACTGTAGAACCCAAAGGGGCTATTCTAGTGTGCATGTGTCTTTATTTCTTCTTTTTAACGTTTACACACAAACAAACAAAAGTTTACATGGTTGAATGCCTATCAATTAACACGAAACTGGACTACCCAAAAAGAAAGTAGTGGTTTCTACATACTCTGGGAACTTCTTAGATACACAAAAGTAGATATGTCTGCAAATATGTCTGTAACCCCTGCTAACTTGGCAAAGAGGCATCTTTTAAAATGGTATCTTATATTTAGCAGGGGGAGAGCAGCTGCCCCTCTTCACCCCAGCATGAAGTCTTTCCAGTGGCTGTTACTGGTATCCCTTCTGTATTTTTCTTTAGACTGTGAGCCTTTTGAGGAAAGGGAACCATTTATTGATATATTTTACCATGTAAACCACTTTCTGAAATACGCTTGTTGAAAAGCGATATATCGATAATGTTAATAATAAATTAAAAGAAAAATAGTCCCCTTCCCCCAAACCTCTCAAATGACCCTTTTCCATTACAGTATCTTATTTTGGGAAGGCTCCCTTTCACGTACAACCTGATTGGCATTTAACTACGTACGTTCACTGTTCCTGTACAGTAATATCTCCCATAATGCTGCTTTTGTTAGTGCTGATTCATGACAGCGTGATTGACTGGTGTGATTGACAGCTGTTTTAGCCAATGGGATTCTGGGAAGTGCAGAGGCATTTGGCACCAGTTTTCTGCCTCGTGGACATCATTGAGCTCCCATAGTGCTGCTGTTTTAACACAGCTCTCAACTTTCTGGAACAGATCCCCCACATCACAATATTTATTTTATTTAAATAATTTTTACCCTGCCTTTCTTCCCGATAAGGGCAATCAAGGCGGCTTACATTTAAAACATGTTATACTTAGTAAAATACAATACAATAAAAATAATTAAACACAGGCAATTAAAAACAATTAAAACAAACAAACCCCAGTGGGTCACCTTATGATTAACACTTATTAAAAAGCCAGCCCACCATGTCAGCCATCGAACGCCAACCTGAATAAAAACATCTTGAGGCCCCACCGAAAGGTCTCTAAGGAGGGAGCCGTTCTTAATTCCATAGTTGGGGCACCAACGCCGAGAAGGCCCTATTCCTCGCCGCCATCCCCCTCACCTCCGTCAATGGCGGCACAGTTAACAGGGCCCCCCTGATGACCTCAGAGTACGGGTTGGATTATATGGAAGGAGGCGGTCCCTCAAATACCCTGGTCCCGAGCCGTAAAGGGCTTCAAAAGTCAAAACTAGCACTGAATTGTGCCTGGAAACGAACCGGCAGCCAGTGTAGCCGTCGAAGCAACGGCCAGACTGAGTTGAACCGACAAGCCCCGGCAACCTCACGGGCAGCCGCACTAATTGCAGTTTCCGAACAGTCTTCAAAGGCAGCCCCACGTAGAGCGCATTGCAGTAATCTAATCTAGATGTCACTATGACATGGGTCACTGTGGCCAGGTCTGCACGATCCAAGTACGGTCACAGCTGGCGCACCAGCCGAAGCTGGGTAAAAGCCCCCCTGGCCACAGCCACCACCTGGGAATCCAGGAACAGCTCCGCATCCAGGAGAACCCCAAAGCTGCAAACCTGCTCCTTCAGAGGGAGTACAACCCCATTCAGAGCAGGACGATGGTCTAGTACCTGAATCGTAGACTTCTGGACCAGAAGAACCTCTGTCTTATCGGGATTTAATTTCAGCTTGTTTGCCCCCATTCAGCTCCCAACTGCCTCCAGACAACGATTCAGGACATTGACCGCCCCCTTGGAGTTGGGTGGAAAGGAGAGAAAGAGCTGGTTGTCATCAGAATATTGATGACTCCCTACCCCAGACCCCCAGATGACCTCTCCCAGCGGCTTCATATAGATATTAAACAGCATAGGGGGGAGGTAGAATTAACCCCTGTGGCACCCCACACCTCAAGGGCCAGGGTGCTGAACTAGCATCCCCCAGCACCACCTACTGGGATCTATCCTCCAAGAAGGTGCAAAACCACCCCAAGACGGTGCCTCCAAGCCCCAACCCAGCCAACCAACCCAGAAGGACACCATGGTCAATGGTGTCAAAATCCGCCGTGAGGTCCAGCAGGATCAACAGGGATGCACTCCCCCTGTCCAGTCCCCGGCGTAGGTCATCCATCAAGGCCGCCTCTGTCCGAACCCCGGCCTGAAGCCAAACTGGAATGGATCCAGATAATCAGCTTCCTCCAAGACCGTCCAGTTCAATATGATGCACATGCATACGGTACATATACAGTTGCATGTGATTACATGTGTCCTGCATTCAAACCCAAGCCTTTGCATTGTGTTGGGAAGCCTAGCTTCAAGTTTTTGTTTAGCCATGGAGCTCACCAGGGGAACTCAGACAAGACATTGTCTCTCATGGAGTTAGTGTGAGGTTAAACAAGACCAGAATTTGTTCACATAAAATGTTTGTAAAAACGTTAACTTTGAGTTTGTTGATGCGGCTGTTCTGGAATTTTCCTCTACAATGGAAATGTAAAATGAGTATTTTGCTCCTATTGATTTTGGATTTACAGTTTAGTTCCCTTTGCTACTCTATAATGTAAAGGGTCTCTATTTCAATAAGCAATGTGTTCTAAATCTTGCTACCTCTTTGCCTTAGGACTCTGATTTCATGAGTGTCACGGGTCTTCTGTCAGGAAGCGTGAAGCGTTTCTCCACTATGACCCGATCAGGAAGAGATAATCGCAAACTGCTTTGTTACGTCTCAGCTGGTCTGATTGTTGTCTTCTTCATCCTCTATTATTTGGTGACAAGAGCACGGACTTGAGAGAGACTTGTCAAGATTTTGTGCTAAAATGCTTGCTGAAGGAAAAAAACAGATAACTGGGAACAATAAGGATTTTGAAGACTTTCAGAATGTGTGTTTTGGGAAGGACTCCTCTGTGAACTCGTCGTGTCATCTCTCTGGGTTGTTCTGAGCTAATCTTTATTTAAAAGAGGATGTTCTGTCGTTCTAGATTTATTTAAAAGAGGCGGTTCTGTCGTTCTCACTTTGAAAGCTTAAATGCAGTATAATTCACCTCCCTGTTGAAATGAAGCCTTCGTACATTACCTTTGTCTCTCTGCGGGTGGGTGAGGAAGCATCCTGGTGATGCCAAATCTTATGGTTTTGTGGGCTTAACAAGAACGTGCTGACACTCTTGGAGCAGAGATGTTCCCGTGTCTAATTTAAATGAAGAAGGTGTTGCCTGGAGGACTGTGATACTCGGACACCTGAAGCTCCTGGGAGCTAGTCGAGTTCTGCAGGGGACCTTTTTTCTTGCAAAATGGCTTAACATTATTTCTGGAAACACCAGCGCTTTCAAAGTACACTAGTAGTCCCCTATTGCATTTTCCTCTCTTTCGCAGTAGAAATGAGTTATGCTTAGAATACTTATAACTGGAGGGAGAGAGAAGACTTTTACAAATGATGTTGTCACTTCTGCTTGCATCATTTTTGTTCTAGTCAGTCTGCTGGCTGGATTATTTATATATATTTTTTGCAGTTATACCCAACCAGATAACATAGGGGTGTTTCCTTCTGCTTCTAAATCAAACTTGTGATCGATTCTCAGTTGCCTGTAATTAGCTGTTATCGCCTTCAACTCAACCACCTCTCCAGAATAGAAGAACTTTCTCCTAATTTTTTTTTGAATCGGTGCCTCTCCATTTTTATGTTTGTTACTAGGGTTTGATACCTGGAGTTGCAAAATTAGTACTAAGCTGCTACATATATTTAACTTTAAAAAATCCTGTCTAATGGTCTAATATTCTGATTTTCCAGATGTAATTTCTTATTTACTGTTTCACGCTGAAAAGAAGAATGTAAGGAGGAAAGGTTCCAGTGGCAATCTATTCTGAGATTTTGGCCATTTGATATACTGCTGTTCCTTTGCATTTAGCAACCTGGCTTTGGCTTTAGTAAACTTTCTGCCTTGGGTGAATCACTTTTGTTTGTCAGTTATTCCATAACTCTTTACTGTAGCAATAGTATCTTCACATTGCTTTTTAACTTTAAAATAAAATCTTAAAAGATTTTGAACTTTTGGCAGCGTATTTTAAATTTTGCATTTCCATCTGTTCCATGATTAAATTCTGGAATATAGTTGATGATTTCTTAGCAAACTTTCATCTCTTTATGAGGCTTGGAAAACAAATGATTGCATATCATGTACATGCACACAAGTAATCAAGAGTGCTCTTGTGGTAATAACCAGTTATTTGCAAGGTAGGAGCTATGGTCCTCATTACTACATGGTTGAATATGAACTACATGTTCCATACTATGAATATGGGACATCTCATATCAAAGCAAATCTGAGTTTGCTGTTGACTTTCCCTGTTACAGGGAATGATATCCAACTATGGCTCTTAGATAAGTGTTCCTGTATGATATGTGCTTGTAAACATGTTTATCATATATATGCCACATCTTATGTAGCACTGAGAACTTGAGCACTTCAGCCCTGGTGTGCAATTGAAAGGTGCAGAATTAGTTAAAGACACTGGCAGCGCAATCCTATCCAATTTACACCACTGGTGTAACCAGCGGGGGAGGGCAACGCGGGAGGCTTGGGAGGGGAGGGGAGATTTAAATCCCCCCTTTGAAGGGGGATTTGAATCTCCTTTCCTTTCTGGGGCCTCCTGTTCTCGCTGCATCACTGATTACACCAGTGGTGTAAGTTGGATAGGATTACGCTGTGGATCGCTGATTCCTTTCTCATGTCAGGAGAGCAGCAAAAGCAATCTTGCTTATTTAGCTTTGAAACCAGAGCAACACTGTAGACTGCCATTGTTTGTCCACAGTCCTAGAGTAATGCAAGACCTGTGTATATATAATCATATGTTCATACAAGGGTCAAAACATAGTTAAAAGCAGATTGGTGGGGTGGAGATTGGGAGCCCAATCCTATGCATGACTACTCAGAAGTATATCATTACAACCAATGGGGCTTACTCCCAGGTAAGTGTGAATAGGATTTCAGCCAATGACACTGGGGGTGGGTGGGTTGTTTAATACAAAGTAATTACTGTGTGGGAAGTAACAGCACGATCTTATGCATATCTGCTCAGAAGTAAGTCCCACCTTGTTCAATGGGATTCTTGAATAAGTGCATAGAATTGCAGGCTTTGATCTGGGAGGCTTGTATTCAAGTTCTGCCTGTGCCGCAGACTCATTCTGTGGTTTTTGGAAAGGTAAGCTCAGCCTCAGGTGCCCATCTGTAAAATGGGAATAGTCAAGGCCTTCCTCACAGGATAGACGCAACAGGTATTATAAAAACACTTTGCAAATGAAACATGAAAGATGCAAAATCCAAGACAATTAGGAGTAGGAGCTGAGGAAGAGTCCAGGGTAGGATCCTCTCCTCTTTATCAAACATCTTAGTGACTTTCCAGGGAGAGGGGGCAATTGTTGCCTATGCAGTACCAATTTTTGGCTGCTGTGCTAATGCTAGGAAATGATCAGGACAGGTCCTCCGGACTGAGCTGGAAGGTACCAATTACACTGATTATAGTTTTTAAAATTGTTTTTATGTTGTAAGCTGCCTTGGTAGTCTGCTGAATGGGACCAAAAGGTGGCCTAGAAATATTTTTTAATGAAAAAAGTAAAACACATTTCACAACTGAAGATGGCAAAATACAAAATATATTATCTGAGTTATTGCAGGAATAAACACACTCCATGGAATAGTTCAGGAGTCTGAGTAGCTTTTCAAACAAACATATATCGAATCCCAGGTTCTAAAGAAGAGCACCATTGCCTGTATGCTGGTGTCAGACTGTAGACCTGCAGCAGGTGTAGTCAACTGCCTCCATAACAGCGGAGCACATGTTAGTGGCAGTGGGTCTTCAGCACAAGCGGAGGGACTATAGTACGTACCTTCATCAGAGAATAACTTCAGTCTTTTAACAATAATCAGTTTCTGTATAGTTGAAATGGTCCTTCAGAGCTCGTATTTGTAAAAGTATTGTTAAATGGGTGATAGTTAATTTAGAAGTTATGCAAATAGGCAGCTTTAAACTATGGAGAAACATGATAAAGAAGTATCGGTAGAAAAATCTGCTGTCTGTACAAGGGACACATTCAGTAGACATCCACAATCAAGGGTGTTGTATAATCAGAGTGTCTGAGTCCAAAGGAGACAACTGGAGCACAAGACTTGATCAATGATACCTAGATGCAAGGGGGAAAATATGCAATGTAAAACAGTAGTGTTCTATTAATTAACAGATATTTTTTTTGCTTTCTAACCTTTATCTCATACTTGCCTAAATAGGGGGTTGCCTGCTAGTATACGGGCAGCCCAATCCTGTGTAAAATACGGCTGGTGGCCTAAAAGGTCATCCTATGCAGGTTCAGGGTTGCCCCAGGGCAGCCCTTGTGCACCTTGAGGGAAGGGGACAATTGTCCCCTTCCCCGGGTATAAGCGATGGGAGGCCCAATGGACCTCCTCAAATGTATGCGAGCTCCGGAGCTCGCGTACATTCGCGCCGGCCGTGTAAGGCAGGGCCAGGCCTGGAGAGGGCCTAGGATATAGCATATCTTGCCACCAGGCTCTGGGTCAGCCTATGTCCGCACTCCCTGCCTGCCCAGTCCGCCCTCCCCCTGCCCTGCCCCTGCCAGGGTAGGTCTTACCTGCTCTGATGGACGCAGGGCCGGCAGGAGCCCGGGTAAGGGCCGCCGGCCGCTGCACCAGTGGCCATTACTCGCCAGGTGCCATAATGGCACTTTACGACCCCCTGCGCCGGGGGAGCGCACACTCCCCTGGCGCACTGCTACCCAGGATTGCATGGTGAATATGGTGATTTGAGTCGAATTAAAGATCATTATGATCTCGTGTGCATAATTTTTCTAAGAACTTGGAACAACCTGAGTCAGCTGTGGTTGATGATGCACTGTGATGCATTCTGTGCACAAACATGCTGGAGTAATTACTGTATATAAGGCCAACTGCATTTCAGTTCACCTTGACTGGGTTGCAGTAGGTTTTGTTTTTTGTTTGTGACTCAGTAACTGCTCAATTTTGACTGAATTTGCCACTCTGGATTTAAAAAGGAACATATGCCTGTTCTACCTTAACTGAAGTACTGCTTACTTCACACTGTGTGAAATTATTGTGAAATAAGGACAACATCCATTATTTTGACAGTTTATTGCTGCTGTTCTAGTTAAGAAACTAGGCAAAGAGGCACTTTTTCAAGTGGTGCTCCTCTTATATTTCACAGGGGGAGAGTAACTGTCCCTCCCCCAGCACAGTGTCTTTTCTAGCAGCTGTTTGCTGGTGTTTCTTCTGCATCTTTCTAGACTGTGAGCCCTTTGGGACAGGGAGCCATTTGGTTGTTTGATTTTCACTCTAAACCGTTTTCTGAACTTCTTTGTTGAAAAGTGATATATAAATATTCTTATTCTTATTATTGTTAATATGTAGCTTCATAAGTAGGTATCTAGTTAGTAGGTATATCATAGGTGGCCAACCCATGGCACGGGTGCCACTTAGTGGCACGCCAAGCCTTTTGAAGTGGCACACGCTGCCGTTTCTGCCCAAGTCGAGCGCTGAAGTCCCTCTCTCTTTCTCAACCCTAGCGCACCTTTCCAAGCCTGTGGCACTAGAGGAGGTCTCCGTACCCCACTGCGCCTCATTCTTCTTGCACTGTCACGGTGCTTTAAATATTTTCATTAGCTTAGAAATATTTGTTTATTAATCTTAAGCGTGCCACTTAAATAATCTACATAAAATGTGGCACATGGTGTGCCACGGGTTGGCCACCACTGAGGTATATGGTTATGCAGGTTTGTAAACAAGCATGATCAAGATTCAGAACCATGTGTGTGCATGTGCACACACAATTTCAGATGAATTCCTACAGGTATCGTATGGGACATGAGGTAAGTTCTAAGGGTAAGGTTGTTACCCCCGAGTCCACAAAAATGAAGGGTGTTACTGCATCCTAATACCTCCTATTCATGGTATGGCAGGGGGAAACTTAACCTTTATCTCTCCCCCATTATCTGCTGGGAAACCTCAGCCTGCATTGCCGGAGGAAAAAATGGTGGTAGTGTTGCTCTCTACACTGTGGAGCAAGCTGTTATAAACAGCTACTGGAAAAAAAAAAACTAAAACTAGAAGGAAACAGTTTCTCACCTTTCCTAATTCATAGTCTGCAGGTCCAGGTGTTCTATCAGCTCCTAGAGTCTTACTTCTGGTGCCCATGGAGTACTTTGGTGCTCTCTTTTTGTAGAGATCTGTATCTGGCTTCCTATATGCAGCAGGACCTGGAGTCTGTAAGAGGGAAGCCATAGGATTTCCACTGATGAAAAGGAACATGGAACCCGTGACTGCCAGCCTCAGCCTGGGCTCATTTACATGAGAGTAAGTTCCACTGAACTTAGTAAGGACTTCTCAGTAAGGACTGTGCTGTTCATTGCTCATTTCCCAGAAAAACAGAGCAGCTCATTGTGATGTACTAAAACACGCTAAAAACAGTTTTCTTCACTGAAATCATCTTGCTTTTCTCATTCTGCTCAAGCTCCTCCTCCTCACTTTGTTTCCCTCCACATTCTAGTCCCTTCTGATTTGTTACTCATAACCTCTAGTAGAGAGGTTATTAGTAGTAGAGGTTATTCAAACAATATTGTTTGAAGCTCTCTTTTTCTCCTGTCTCTTTTGTTTCCCTTTCTCTTTCCCATTTGTGTCATGTCCTGTGAACAGGATCTTATTGTCTTATCTCTGTAGACTTTGAATGCTTTTTCCAGAATTACACTTAGAAATTAATATATCAATAACACTTCTTGCAGACAAACTAGGCTCCCCTCCAAGGACTGTTAGTTCCTTTTGTGGGTAGGCATGTAGATAGAATTATGAACTGGTACTTGCTATCTATCACCTGCCTGAGTAGGTTCATAAAATTACCTCAAATTACCACTTGAAATAAAGTGACTTCATTTTTTTGGCATACTGTTTCAAGTTTGAGCTTTCACAGTTTAACACTGAAGGTGTTAAAACTTCCTAACATCTAAAGCAGGTTTTCCCAACCTGTGGTACGTGTACCCCTTGGGGTACACGGATCGCAGGCCGGAGGTACACAAGACACTCCCTTATCAGCTGCTTGCGAAAGGGGATTTTTTTTCTAGGTTGCAGCGTGGGCGAGTGCCCACGTACCCCCCCCTGCACCCCCCACGTACCCTTTCCCTCCAGGTTGTGGCACAAGCGGGAGGATATGCCTGCGGCGCAACCCAGAAAAATGTCCCTGAGATGTCCCCGGTAGCTCCTCCTACCTGTTCTCCTGGGCACTGCCACCTTGGATCTCACGAAATCTGGTGAGATCCAAGATGACGGCACCCAATTCTTACGAGAATTGGGTGCCACTATCTTGGACCTCACGAGATTTCGTGTAGATGGCGGCGCCCAGGTGAACAAGTAGAAGGAGCTACCGGGGACATCTTGGGGACATTTGTCCGGGTTGCGGTGCAGGCAGATCTTCCCGCTCCTGCCGTAACCCAGAGGGAAACGGTACATGGGGGGTGCAGGGGTATGCGGGCCTTCAAAGGTCTGGGGGTACGTGGGGGAGTCGGAGGCCCACGTAGGAGGTATGCGGGCCTCCGAAGATTGGAAACCCCTGATCTAAAGTTTTAAAACAGCTCAGTAAAACTTTTTATCCTTTCTCCTTAAAAATCCAACTGTGCATTTGTTTGAAGGCAAAACTGTCAGTGATAACTTGTATCAAACAAAATAAATTTTCAAAGAAGTGGGCAGTACAGGTATATATGTCATGCTCATGCTATTATTAAGAACTCTGATCCTATTATGGCTATATTCTCTTGCATCCTCTTGTGGTTAGTGTTTTGCCAGATTACATCTTAATGCAAGTATAGAACAGGTTTCACATGTATGTACTATACTTGATTTCACATAACTTGATGACTGAACAGTTGATGACTTGCAAACCGGATATGTTAACTGACTCCATGGAAAAAAGTATGAGATGATGTGTGCGGCATTTCATACCACTGGGTGGCGCTCTTCCTGCATACTGTGCTTGTCACTGCAAACACGGTAAGTGTAGTGGCTGAAGGTCAGGATTAAAAGCACCATGACAAGAGCACAAAGTGAGATGCGATATACTAGTTGTGGACAGCACTAGCAAGTAATGTAGTGACACGCCCTGGATTAAAATATTAAATAAGATTTCAAACAAATTACACTGATGAGAACAAGCACACCTTTCCTGCTGGTAGCCAACCAAGAAGCCACATAGAAAGGATGAGCAAACAGTTTACCTTATGAAGGTCTTCATCAAAACGCCCAAGTTTACTCTTCCCTGGCATGGAATAACAAGGGCTGGCAGTTGTGGCCACTGTGTGTGGTCCAAGCACCTCAGGGATTACATAAAGGTTTGGAGCTGAAAGAGGAAATTGTGGTCAATGTGAAGTGTGTATGAGGTTTGCATCAGAGGAAATAGGCAGCGGCGGAACATGGGTGGAGCGCGTGGAGCAGGAGCTCCAGGCGCTCGGGCGGGCGGGGGTTGCGCTCGGGGCACTTACCGTCGTGAAGCGCCGCGTTGCATCGGTCCGCCCTCCCTCCCTGGAGCCCATTTGGCTCCAAAATGAGTTCAAAACGGGTGGGGGGAGCGTCGACGTGACGCAACGCAGGCCCTGCCCCCACGCGCCGGGCATTTCTGGAAATGGGTAATGGCTAGGATCCGACAAGTTGCTTCAAGGATGCCCAATGATTTTGTTACACACAATGGGATAGCAAAGTACAGCACCCCAATATATCACAAATTGGTCTTGCTGTCCTCTCAGTTTCAAAAGTGGCTTGTATTTATTTATTTAAATATAAAAACATGTCCAGTTTGGCGCCTCGACTAGTGCAAAATCTTTGGAGATAATTTGGAAATAGTGAAAGCAATGCAGATGACTAGTGCTAGCCATCTACAGCATTACCACTATAGGAGAAGACCTTCCGTCCAGTGTGTAAGAAGCCTAAGGCTTTAATCCCTATTATCACTTACTTGCAAGAAAGTTGTACCGAAATCACTGGGGCTTGATTTCATGTATAAATCTGCAGAATTAGGCTGCCTGACACTAAGTAGGGGTTATTTGGTACAGTATCACTTTTAATAGGACCTGTGATGGAATTCTTCACACAAGAATAAAGAAGGGGTACATCTTACCTGGTGTGCTGTCTAATTTGGAACCTGTAGTCCTGAATGACATAGAATGCATAGGAGCACGCTTATATACCATTTTGTTTGATTTCTCTGGTGAGTAAGAAGCTAAGTAAAAGGGAAATCAATAGTTGTAATCAGATTAAAGATCACACCTTATTTATTTATTGAAAAGCCTTTTATTCTATCTTTCTGCTGGAAAAGAAGGCTTATGGCAGCTCACATAAAATATAAAACCACTAAAAATACATCTGATACAACAAAACAGCATCATAAAATTACAGTGTTTGAATTATAGAAGGACCAGAGGGGGTCGTCTAGCCCTCTTACCTATTGTGATGTTCTCGGCTACTATTTTTGAAGGCTATGGAGGAGGGCATGATTCGGCTAAAACTAAACCATCAATAATCATTAAATTTGAAGGCTGCAATCCTGTACACACCCATCATAAGTCCCATTGAAAAAAGGACTTACTTCTGAGTTGGACATGCATAGGATTATGCTGTTACAGCCTGATCATAACTAGGGCTAGGCAGCCCTTTACAACTGTGGAACACAGTTCTGCTATTGTAAATGGTCATGCAACAGTGCTGTGTGTGCTGCTGGTGGTCATTTTGGGGGCTGCCACCACAAATGGCAGTGGTGCCAGAGGCCTGCTGCCACAGCTGGCTACCTCTGGCAGAAGGTAAGCCAGTGGTGGTTACAAGGGACGGGGAGGGGGAGGAACAAGGAGTTTCTCGGCAGGGAGGGGGGCTGGTGAAACAGGGGAGGGGGTAGGTCCCAGTGGCACCAGTGTGCACCTGAATCATAGCACTGTTCCCCTTTCCTCTCCTTTCCTCTTCTCGGACTTGCACCAGTAAAATAGCTGGCACAGATCCAAGGAGACCCATTTTGGCAATGAAGGCTTATCCCTAGGCAAGGGAACAAGTGCAGAGGCGTCGTAGGGGCGGGGCTGTAAGTATCGCTGCGGTTACAGTCGCTTTACCGAGCGAGGAGGAGGCAGCCCCGCCCCCTCACTGTCCGAGCCAGTCCCCTGCGGAGAAAGTAGCAGGCAAGAGACCCTGCCTGCTGCTTTCTCCGTAGGCGAATGGCTCGGACAGTGAGGGGGCGGGGCTGCCTCCTCCTCGCTCGGTAAAGCGACTGTAACCACAGCGATACTTACAGCCCCGCCCCTACCGGAGCGACGCCTCTGAACAAGTGTGCCAGTTCAGTGTCACAGCTGCATTGGTGTGGATAGGATTGGGCTATCCAGCAGAAATAAGATGTAATGTGTAGCAAATGGCATTTTTAGGGTTAAATTGTTGTTCCATGGCAGCATTTTTCAGCACAAAACCAGTACATTGGTAAAAAGTTCAATATTTCTACCTTTGCCCTGTGGTCATGATCCAAATCATGGCCTCCGTGTGGCTTCTACTCATGAGTAAAATTAGTCTGCAACCACACGCTGACATATTTACTATCATGTGTAGTTGGCCCTTATTCAGGACCTCTATAGCCCTGGGTGGAAAAAAGAGATGGGGTTGTGTCCGGACCACAAGCAGAGGCCTTCAAAGGAGGGACTGGGAAACAGCACCATGGAGAGCGCCAGGAGGGCACTGCAAAACACAGGAGTAGAGTAAGGAAACTGTCTCGTTCACTAGACAAGAGACTAAACAAGCTTGTGATGTCAATCTAGGTAAGACTGATTTGGTTCCAGTTATTCTCTGAGCAATTTGTGTGGATTTCTTAATTGGACAAAATGTCTTTGCAGTCATACAGCAGTGGGGAATGTTTCCAAAATCCAGCTTCAAAGTATATTCATTGATTTAAAAAACAAAACAAAACTGTACTCCACCCTTCAGTACTACTAATCCCAGGGCAGCTAACAAATCATGAAAAACAACAACAGCAACCCAATGTAAACACAATAAGCACAATAAAACAGTAGAATCATAAAGCCATAAAACGGTAACAGCCAAACCAATTCAATGAGAGTTTTGATAGATGTGGGAAAATAAACATGTATTCAGCTGCCACCCAAAAGACATGGGAGTAGGGGACCAGGTCAGCCTCGCTGGGGAGAGCATTCCAGGGGCTGCCACTGAAAAGTCCTTCTCCCTGATAGCCACCTCACTGTGCTTAGGGGCAGGGGCACCCAGGGAAGGGTCTCGGAAGGTGACAGTTAAGGTACATGTCAGATGGAAGGCGATGACTCACCAGGACCCGGTGTAATCTCTACTTTCACTCTGGGGCGCCCAGCCATTGTATAAGCTGGAGCAGATTTCCTCCCTCTGTGACTCAGAGAGCTCGACACGTCGTAAGGACCTGGAGAGCAGTCTTTGCTGAGCGGCGGTCTGGAGCCATGCATACTGTAGGCAGGGGCTTTCCTTTTGGTTGGGATGTGCGAGACATAACCTGAAAAGAACATTCAGGCCACTGTTTGAGAGAGAAGATCTAGGTCCATATATGAAATAAATAAATAGGGACTTGCCTCGTACACGATCAGAACACTGCGGCTGACTCCTCCATCCCAAGATCTTGCTATTCTGACTGGCAGCAGTTCTTGAAGTTCCTTCCCAGCCTTGCTTCTTCAGATCCTTTCATCAGAGCCATGATGAGGGCCTGATGCTGAGACCTTCGACAGGCAAAGCTGCATGTGCTCTGCCACTGAACTGGGAATGCCTGCTTTGGATCACGTTGCTGCTCTCATCATGAGTTCTTCATAATGGAGTGTTGATTAACTCCTGAATCTCTGAAGACCAAGAGCTGATTTCTGCATGATACAGGTGGTGGTTGCAAATTCTGGACTGCATCATTTAAAGACTGCAGGTGCAGGATCTTGTTTTTGAATGCTCACAGAATCCATGTATGTAGTAAACTAGCAATTCAAGGTGAGTGCTAAAATCTTTCTGCTTGATGTACTATTTGTTACATGCAAGGAGTTGTTCATTTTTTCCACATGGAGTTACGAATGTTTTAAAAAGTCCACCAGCTCATTCTGCACAATGTGTAGATTGGCTCCACTTCTCAGAAGCAGAAATAGCTCTAGACATGTGACAAAGACAGTGTGCACTAGAGCTGGCAAAGCAACCATATGGTTGCCCTGCTTTATCGCCGGAGGAGATTTTCAGCATAGGATTAACTGTTTCTGCACTCTTCAGCAGAGCTGAAAATTAGTCTGAAAATTGCCAGCTGTAGCATACATCAAACTCAGCCTGCAGCCAAGGCTGATATTACAGACCTGACCACGGTGTATCCACGCCTTAGTGACTTCAAGACTGGGTTACTGTAATGCGCTCTACGTGGGGCTGCCCTTGAAGACGGTTCGGAAGCTGCAATTAGTGCAGAATGCGGCGGCCCGGGTGGTCGCTGGAGCTAGGCGGTTTGACTGTTGAGCCGCTGCTTCAGCGGCTGCCCTGTCTGCCCATTCGTTTCCGAGCTCAATTCAAGGTGCTGGTAATGACCTTTAAAGCCCTTCACGGTTTGGGTCCAGGATATCTGAGGGACCGCCTTCTCCCATACATTCCGGCCTGCTCTCTTAGGTCATCTGAGGGGGCTCTCCTGCGTGTACCACCTCTATCGCAAGTTAGGGGAGTGGCAACACGTGGGCAAGCCTTCTCTGCTGTGGCGCCACAACTGTGGAACTCCCTGTCAGGGGATCTGAGAACCACCCCCTCCCTCATGACTTTTCGGCGAGGGCTCAAAACGTTTTTGTTTCGTCTAGCGTTTGGGTGATGGGTTGTAGTCTGCCTCCTGTGTCTCAAGATGCTCTGCCATGGTGCTTTTGTGCTCCATACTGTTGCCCCCCCCCCCGTGGATTTTATTGTTTTTAAATTAAGTATGTATTGTTATAAACTTATTTCTGTATTTTAAACTATGTTTTTTAATTTTTGTTGTAAGCCGCCTTGGGCATTTGCCTCGGCATAGGATAAGGCGGGATATAATTTTTTTAAATAAATAAATAAATAAATATTCAGCTGAAGGAACAGGCACTGAGATTTGCCTTTTGTATAATTGCTATGGCAGGAGGCATGCATGAAGGGTGGTCTTTTGACAACAGAGGTACCTGAAATATCTGTGCTGAATGTTCTCCCTTTTCCTTTTTTGCATCAAAAGCAGTGTTTTCAAGAAGGAGAAATATTTCCTGGAAATGTTCACCAGTGTCATAAGGCTCTGAGGGCATCTAAGAATTGGCTTTTAAGCAACAGTAACATATAATGCACTACAACTGTCAGATTCTATCTAGCAATATAAACA
Organism: Plestiodon gilberti rubricaudatus; assembly: GCA_026170595.1. Taxonomy (NCBI): domain Eukaryota; kingdom Metazoa; phylum Chordata; class Lepidosauria; order Squamata; family Scincidae; genus Plestiodon; species Plestiodon gilberti. Next base: position 217,108,842 of record JANXHW010000001.1, on the reverse strand, counting down.
TAGGGACAACTATTCCATTCCCTAGATCCATAATTAGTAATATACAGTACAGGTTGAGTATCCCTTATCCGGACTACTTGGGACAGGAAGTTGTCTGGATTTCGGATTTGTCTGGATTTTGGAATATTTGCATAAATATAATGAGATGTTTTGGGAATGGGACCCAAGTCTAAACACAAAATTCGTTTATGTCTCATATTCACCTTATACAAATAACCTGGAAATAATTTTATACAATGTTTTTAATAATTTTGTGCCCCAGCATGACGTGTGCTGTGCCAGCCAGGTGCTGGAAAAAGTTTTTTAAAAGTCATAGCCCCAAAAATGTCTGGATTTCGAAATAGTCTGCATTTCAGATGTCCGGATAAGGGGTAATCAACCTGTACTGGCATCCAGTCACAGATTATGTTACTACTTTTGAGAAATGCTGTCAGTACAATCCAAAACGAATCTTTCCTCAGTAAGTCCAACTAAAATGAATGGGAGCTACACCAGAGCTTTTACAAGGATCCCATTCATCTCAGTGGAAGGGGTGCAGGAAATCATATTAGGAGTTTGCTCCTAAAATCGAGGTTTTACAAGAACATGAGGGTTTGCTTAAAGCAAATTCATTTGACCCTTGAATATTTTAAAGCCATGTTTGAATAGATGTGGAAAAACACACACAACTAAACTGGATTCCCATCCACCCCCCCCTTTTTTTTTTACCTGTTGCTCCTTGTACGTAGTACTTGGGTCCAGGACTGGTAAACTGGGCCATGACTGGGCCCCTCGGACGATGAGGCCTCCATGTTCCCACCCAAGCACCATTACTCATGATGGGAGCCTATTTCAAATCCTAGAAAATGAAGAATACAGAGATAATTCTTTAAAGGGCAAGGCTGAATATGTCCTCCTGTGACTTTCAGTTAAAAACTCTGAATTCTGCCTTGTATCTCTATTATGACTGCCATAGGGCTGGCTGGATCTGCATCTAGCTAACGTGAATGTGAGAGGGTGCTCTATAGAGTCTCACTGTACTCTCTAGTTTATGCTAGTGTGAGAAATGTGAACAATGAGAAAATTAGGCCTTCATAAACTGAGAACCCAATCCTATCCCCCCCCCATGATGCGGCGGCGCTGAAATGGCAGCCGCTGCATCCTGTGCGGGGGGGGGGGGGATGGACCAGGAGGCTTCCGCAGGGCAAGGGGATGTTTAATCCCCTTACCCCTGCATAAGCCTCTTGACCAGCAATAGGTCTCCTCGGACCTACACTAGCAATTTTGGTAGCGTAACTCCGAGGAGAAAAAAGGGGAGGGAAGCTGCAGGGACGGGACAGGATCCAGCGCGAGCCTTCCGCAGCGGATCCTCTCCCTCCCACAGCCTCCCCACCCTCCATTACACCCCCTCCCCGCCCTCCTCCCACCTTCCCGATGGCTTACCTTTCCCGGCGCTTACTTGTGAAAAGGCACCTAGATGGGAGACCATCAGACAATCATAATGGCAGCATTTAGGGTTATTTTTGACGTTGGTTGCCGCACATTTTTGTTCCTTATTAAATTTAACAGTTCGTCAAAAGGGGGCTTCCTGCAATTTCTAGTGATATCTCCCTGAGGAGTTAGAGAAGCTAAGTACACCAAACAAAACTAAGGTAAAATGGAAAAAAAATAGAAATGTGTTGAATGACTGAACGCCAATTACCTTTTTTGCCCTTGGAGATTTAATTTATGTAGATAAACTTGTTGTCTGTAGGGTTTTTTCCTTGCTTTTTTTCAACAGGATTGTGGAAGGTTTGAGGAGAAAATGGAATGGAATTCTGGCCAGGCAGGGCCCATCTCTGTTTGCACAAGTTTCTCCTCCCCTCCATATGGGCTTTAGAAGAACCTTCATGAAATTGTCATAGAGACAAACAATTGCCCTTCATAGTACTACTGTGTGTTCTAGAACACCAGGTTCAGCTGGGAAGCCTGGGCTGTGCTTCATGGATTAGACTCCTTCAAGGCTTGATGGACCATTTGGAAATAATTGACAGTGGCGAAAAATTTCAACCTTTGTTTTTATATATGATAAGTGCGGCAATAATTTTATATGCACAATATTGGAAGAATTCGGAGATACCTTCGCTGGAAGATTGGTGGTTGAAAGATTTGGACTATGCTGAAATGGATAAACTTACAATTTTAATTAAGGAAAAGTCAGTTAACCCTTTTCACTGGAAACCATTTATTGATTTTTTAAGAGAGAGAGAGAGAGAGAGAAGAACGATGTGATGATATGCGGATTTAATGAATAGAATGTGGGTGTTATTTTGGCTTAGTTGGATATTATATGTAGAAAATAGTGAATAGTATGCTAGTAGGATGGATTGCTTCGTGCTTGCTATAACTTTATGAAATATGTATTGTTTTTATGTTTTAATATATCAATAAAATATAAATATATGAAAAAAGGAAATAATTGATATTGGAAGCCAAATAGGACTTTTACGAACGTAGAATCCACTAAGATTCTGCAGTCCACAAACTCCTTACTCGGCAGTAATCTCAAAGAAGTTCAAATGACCAGTGGCATAGTTAGCCACTAGGGGGCCTGGGGCAGCATCACGTGCTACCGGGGGCGGGATTCAGTGACGCACCCCTGGGCGCAGTCACTGAATCACGCTCTCACCAGTGCCGTTTCCGGCCGGAAAACGCACACACCCTGCTGGTTTTCGGCCGGGATGAGGCTACACGGAGCCTGGGTGGACAGGAAGGCTAAACGTGGCAGCGGCAGAAAAAAGTCCCCCGCTTTTGCCGCGCGCATCCCCACTTGCTGCCCAGTGCGGGGGGGGGGGTACCGCCACCTATCCCCTCCGCACCATCTATTGCTATGACTCTGCAAATGACTGTTATGGGCATGCTCCAGGTCAGGAGCAATGTACAGTTTGCTGATGGCTGCCACAGTTGCAGAAAAGAAGGAAGCACTGGTTCACAGGGGTCAGAATCCAGAGAACTGAAAGGCGAGATTTGGGCAACAACAAGCATAGGTGTGAACCTGAGTTCCTGAAGCAGCACTCCCCCCCCCCATGCCTATTGAGACTATTCTTGTGTCTCAGATGGGTGGATCAAAGCATGAGGGGCGGCTGTCTCACTGGGTGTGCACTGACCCTTGGGCATGCCTATTACAGTGCTCTAGAATAAGGCCACACAAATTTTCCATCATTTTTGACAAAAGATTACTAATGGTACTTGAAATGGGAGAAAGAAAGGAAGCGGGATGGTTAGGCCAGGCTCAGGCAGAGATCAAACATGCAAAAACCCATGTGAACATTATTTTTTATTTTTTATTTTTCTGTATTTATATCCCGCCTTTCTCATCAGATTGATTCAAGGCGGCTTACATAGGCAGGCTATCTTTAGACCTGATAAGGGTCTTTACAGTATTGTTCTATTCCCATACAGAACCTTCCATGCTCGAGATATTTTCCCTTCCGTGTGCAGCCCCTCCTTCTGGCTTGTGCTCTGCACTTCCAAGCTTCACAGTCCACCGCAGTTCACCCTCGGACAGTTGCCTTAGATGTTCTCTCTCTAGCTGACTCCTCCACATTCCACCCTCTCACGATGCCTTCTCAGTGTCTTTGCGAGGTTCGTCAGCAGCTTCCGTCTCCCATCCAAGCGGAAACTGAGGTTGACCCTGCTTAGCTTCTTCAGGCAGGGCACCGGCTCAAACCTCCAGGCCACACATTAGCATTTCCCAAGGAATAACAGTGCATTGGACAGATTTATGGAGGAAAAGTCCTTCACCAATTACAAGTCTTGATGACTGTATGCAACCTCCGGGTTTTAGAGGTAGCCTATCCCTGAATGCCAGATGCAAGGGAGTGGTGACAGGATACAGGTATCTTGTTGTCTTGTGTGCTCCCTGAGGCATCTGGTGGGGCCACTGTGATGTTATACAGGAAGCTGGGCTAGATGGGCCTTTGGCCTGATCCAAGAGGGCTCTTCTGATGCGCTTATGTTCTTATATAAAACCTAAGTGGGTTTCCTTATCTATGAGACATTGCAGAATACCTGCAATGAGTGGGGTGCCATCCAGCAGGATAGCATCCAGCGCCAGCTGGCAGACATGGAAGGATACCTGGTTGCTCAGGGGCATATCCTGATGACCACTGGCGTCACTGGAGCGTGGCGGGGGGGGCGGGCCGCCAGGGGGTGACGCGCGTCATGGGGTGACGCGCGCACCCCCTCGCGCGTCACTTCCGTGACGCGCGTCGCCCTCCGGACGCTCCGAGGCCGGCCCGGGAGCCGGCCTCGGAGCGTCCGACCCCGTCGACGCTCCAGGGCCTTCTGAAGGCCCAGGCAGCGCATCAATCCGGGTATTTCCCGGATTTTCGCGCATGCCCAGACCCGTTTTGAGGGCAAAAAGCCCTCAAAACGGGTCTGCGCATGCGCGAAAATCCGGAAAATACCCGGATTGACGCGTTGCCTGGGCCTTCTTTCAGAAGGCCCTGGAGCGCCGACGGGTTCGGACCCTCCGAGGCTGGCTCCCGGGCCTCAGAGCGTCCGGAGGGGGCGACGCGATGCGGGGGGGGGGAGCCGGGTGGCCCCCTCCCCCCGCGCCTATAACGTCGCGCCCCTAGGGGGGGTGACGCGCGTCCCCGCACTAGGGTGACGCGCGTCTAGTGACGCCCCTGCTGATGACTCTGTGACACTTTCTGCCTCTGTGTCTACCTATTCCCTTTTTACATTGGGGGAAGGAGCTAGAAGTTGCCTTTTGTCTGGCCTGGGGTCAGACAGTTTTGTCTGATGAAGCTTTAATGCTTTCAGTAGCTTTAATGGGCAGAAGGTGTGGTCTGGTGGTTGAGCTGCCTGCCTGCCTGCCTGCCTGAAGAAGCTGAATGGGATTAAGCTTGGTCGTGCCTGGATGGGACTTCGGAAGTCACTGACAAGCTGTAATAACCCTCTGGGAGAGAGAGAAGTCGCTGTCGTGCCACGGTGAGAGGGTGAAATGGAATGCTGAGAAGTCAGTGGGCAAAGAGCGATAACAACTTGAAATTCTGTCTCGCAGCTCGGAAGTCATGAGCTGTGCAGCCAGAGAGATGACCACACCATAGAAGGTAAACATCTGGAGAACGAAAGGTTCTATATATTACTAGAACAATATTGTAAAGACCCTTATCAGGTCTATGATAGCCTGCCTTGAATAAATCTAATGAGAAACTCTGGTAATGAGAAAGGCAGTATATAAATACAGAAAATAAATAACTAAAAATGCTTTGTGGACATGTGACAAAGAAGCCCAGCACCTCTGACAATTCCCACCCCAACCATAGCCCACTGCCTCAACTGAAACCCCCACAGTCGGAGCAACATACGCACGTACACTCACACACACACACAGCCTCCTGTCTTTAGCCATGTCTTGGAAAACACTCTGTGAAGGGAATCAAGATGCAGGAACAACAACAACAACAACAACAACAACAACAACAACAACAACAACAACAACAACAACCTGCTCAATGGAAGGAAGCCCCACATGTAATACAGGTGCGTTCAGTAAGATCGATGCAAGTGGACAAATGGTAGTTTGCAGGACAAATTGTGAGCCTCCTTCCCTGTGACTTGGGCTGCATACCCAGGTTTTGAATGGGGTTGTCATGCTGACCCAGGTGGGCAGGGCACCCTCCTGGCACTGCTGGACCAGCTCCTAGCTAGGCCTGTCAGTGATGACTCCAACCAGGCTCCAGGTCATCATGGCTAAGATGGGGGTTGTCCCCATGGAGTTTTGACATTTCTTGCCCCCATCCCCTGACCCCATGGCCCGTGTCCTACTGTTGAAACTCCCTGCCAATTCCCCCCATTGCCCCCTGTTTTGTGCACCCTGAATAAACCCCTGTTTTATCTGAAGTCACAGTGTCCTGGTTTTCCTTGGGCAGGGTGGGACAAGGTCCCCTCCTGTCTGTACGTTCTCCCCATTCCCTCCACCCATCCCAGTGAACTGTAACTGGCCTGGAGTGTGGTCCCAGCCAGCTGACCACACTGCCTATGGGGAGAAAAAACAAGATAAAAATCCAATTAATAATAATAATAATACTACACTGGCTGCACTTGTGATGGTTGATGGGGACCATGGCAGGGACAGGGAAGAGGGACCTGGCCAATGCTCCCACCGACACCCAAGCATGAGTTCATCAGGGTATGGGAGAGCGGGTTGGATGGCATCCTGGGAGGGGGGGAGCTGACTTTGGGTGGTCACACAAAAACCCATATACTGTATGGTGGCAGATGCCAATGCCTTTATTGGGGTGGAGGATGTAGCAAAGGGAGCATGGGGGTGGAGGATGGGGTTGATAGGGGGCTGGGGTGGCCAGTGGAGGCACACCTACCTAGCTACCCATGAGACACAAGGATGCCTGCCAGGGCAACCTGCAGTGCCTCATAGGCTATAGCCCTAGCCCTCCTAGACAACTGCATCCAGGAACCTCTCGGCCCAGGTGTGATGGATACCGGGCCTCGCTGGATTGCCCCCTTTGGGGTCTGGTTTGTACTCAGGTCTCCCGGCCAAGCACCCCCCTGGTCACCCTCAGCCCACCAGAGCACCAAGGCGGCCTCAGCCTTCAGAGTTTTCTCGCAAGCCGAGACTGTTAAGATGTTTTACACTCAAAACAGACTGGGCATGTAGCTCTTAACAAATACTCAGTGACTCCCAGACTGGCCTACGCAAGAGCCTGGTAAAAGAGCACAGTTCCTTAGATGTTTACTGGCCAGGACTTTTCCCGCGAAGCAACAACTCCAAGCGGAACAAGTCCGGGTTCTTGCCAATCAAACCAAATCAATAAGTACAAGTTTACTTACTCAGAGATCTAAATGATTAGTTCCAACAGGACTGACTAACCAGGAGAACTGAATATCACTGGCTTGGGCACCAACCCAAAGGTAGAATAAGCTGCCACCACCCTGTTACACCAGTCCCACAGCTCCAGGGAAAGCTGGGGTCTCTGAGCCAAGTCTCAGTGCTTGCAAGGCTGGTCTCTCCTTCCAACTGGAGAGCCAGATTCAAGCCTCTGAGTCTTTAAGGTTAAACACTGGTAGTAGTGAACCAAGCAGTTAGGCAGGCTGGGTAGAATTCAGTTCCCTTGTACTTAACCACAGACATACAAGCCTGTAAAATATTGATTATTAAAGAAAATTAAAGATTACATTCAAGATTACATGCTCCCACCGACACCCAAGCATGAGTTCATCCAGGTATGGGAGAGCGGGTTGGACAGCATCCGGGGGAGGGGGGGTTTCTTTGTAAGGTAAATATTCTTTGTAAGGCTTTGTAAGGCATGGTATGCAAAACAAACAAGTATAAAACAAGAAAGCTATTTTTCCTAAAACTAAGATGTCCTTGCTGAGTACCAGGATTCACCAACGCGGAATGAAAACTGGCCAGGTCAGGCCAATCACTCCGAGATAACGGGTCCTGTTCTCAGCCTTGCATTAATTAGCTCTGCTTCCCAGCAGCTGAGTTAACTGTCCAAGGAGGCCTGACTTTCTGCTCAGGATTCAAAATGGATTCAAACAAACTAAAATGGAATCAGGCAAAGGCCTTGTCTTTCACACCAGGCATGGATGCAGCCCCTGGGTGCCTGCTGGAGGTTCTCCAGGATGTGGTGCATGGTTATTAGGGGGGTATGTTCCCCGGGCAGCCAAGTGCCCCTCCACTGCAGACCCCTGGCACTAGATGCTGTCCCGCTGTCAGGTGGCATCCCTCTGCATCTGGTTGTGGACAAAGCCTGTGGATGGGAGAGGGGGACAGATATGGGAGGAGGATGGGAGTGAGGTTGGGTGGGTGCAGGGCAGCTGGAGTATGTGGGCTGTTGGGGGTTGCCTGCACGTGGGGCACTTGGTCCGGCTCCCCATTCTGAGCCACCATATTGGGACCCATCACAGCAGTGCTGCCTGCAGAGGCAGACAGGGACCATTCACTTCAGTCTCCTTCCACATCTGTCCCCCAATGCCCTTTGGGGCATTGGCCACCCCAGCCACCTTGCTTTGGCCACCCAGGAGTCTGCTTTGGCTGACCAAAGCCTCTGCCTGGTGATGTGTCCAGCCTCTGTCTGGTGATGTGGCTGCCCTGTGGGGCTGCATTGAACAGGCACGCATGGAGGGTGGCCAGCTATGGCAGCAGCTATGGTGCAGCATCCGGATAGGATTAAGGGATTTGCTTGAATATTGACTTTAATTCTTTCATTATTGACACTATGGTTATTTCCTCAATCATGAACAGTTAGTTTTGCCTCAGATGTGTTTTCCCTTATTCATGGTTTGATGATATGCTTTGAAAATTAGTTGGCAATTGCTGCCTGCCCTCCAGCAGCGCCTGTTTACCCTGGGTATTAATTAAAGTGTTCTGAAACAATTGCAAATGCTTTAGTTCCAAGCACTTTAAAGAAAAGTTTGCTTTGCAAGATACAAAGCCTTTCCACTGACCTAACACCCTTCCTGCAAATAAATGTGAAGAACCAGCCCTAAGGCCTGTTTGTCCTCAACAGCAACAGTTGCATCTGGAGGTGACTGGGAAAGCACTTGGAGGAGTAGATGTTTAAATTTTTCTCATCCTGCCATATCCCTGCTCCAAACAGGCCCCAAATGCCTCTCCCCCCCAAAAAAAATTTCAAACACGTTTCCCTCAGAGAGAGACACTCTTCAGGGAAAACAGGTATTAGGGAAAAAAACACTTGAATGGAGAAATGGCAGGCAGGGAAAAGGTTAAACAGCCATCCCTTTGCTTCTTTTCCTGTTAAAAAGTTAGTCTGGGTTTAATTTCAGCTTGTTTGCCTCATCCAGTCCTCTACCGACACCAGGCAGCAATTCAGGACTTCAACAGCTTGCCCTACACTTCATGGAATAGAGTGGTAGAGCTGGATGGCATCAGCATATTGAATACATCCAACTCCACACACACACCCCCGATGACGGCTCTTCCAGCAGTTTCCAGTGATGGGGACTCGAGTCAAATGACTCGACTCGCAAGTGTGACTTAGCCACTTTTTCCCTGACTCGTACTCGTACTTGTACTCGTGACCCACTGACTCGCACTCGCACTCGTGACCCACTGGACACGTACTTGACTTGCACTTGTGGGGGTAACGACTTGCCATTTCCAAGTCATTTTCCTTTAATGGTCGGCATCAACGCAGGCAGGCAGGCAGGCGCAGTGGAGACCTCGGAGGAGGAGGGCAGCAGGGAGGAAGGGTTTTCAAGGGGGTGGGAAAGCAAGCCTGGCTCTGAGTCCCCCCCCCCCTTTTCTTGCTGTCTGTTTGGCATTGGCCACAACTCCGAGCGTGAGGGGTGGGGAGGAGTGAGGGAAGGCAAAGCTGCCGCAGCAGTTCTTCCTTTTTGACCAAAAATCCGAGCCCAAGGGATGCTTGGCTCAGCAAGGGGAAGGTGCAGGGAGGGAATAATAAATGGTTTGAATGTAGACACGCTTGTTTTTCCCAAACCAGATGGGTGGTGACAAGACTGAGAGGTGAGGGAAAGGGCATAGGGGGAACCAAGTGAGTGTTTTAAAAGTCTCAGAGGTCTCCACACACAGAAACCCACCCACCCACCCCATTTTCAGGGGAAAAAGCCATTTTCCCCAAAGTGACTCGACTCGTGACTTGTGACTCGTGGTTTCTGGCCTTACTCATACTCGACTCGCACTCGTGCAAAAATGACTTGCACTTGACTCGTACTTGCCCAAAAATGTTGACACTGACTCGCACTCGGTCTCGCAGTCTTGCAAAAATGACTCGTACTCGCACTCGCACTCGTGACCTAGTTACTTAGATACATCCCTGGCAGTTTTCTGTAGATGTGAATACTATGGGAGGGGGGAAGCAGAATATTGCTTTGTGACATGCCACAGGTCAAAGACCAGGGCAAAGGGCAAGAGTCCCCCAGTACCAAGAAGGACTGGATCCAAAATAGTGCCTCCAAGTCCCAACTCAGTCAGGTAGCCCAGAATGACATCATGGTCAAACAAAGAAGTTCAGAGGAATATCCCAGAGTAAGAGCTGCTCCTGCTGTGTCTAGGATGCCAGGCAGTGGGCTAGACATGTCCAAAAATAAGATAAAAGGCGAGTTCCTTTTGAAGAAGAACTCAAGGAGCAGCACTGCCAGATCAGCACTGCCGACGATGGTGGGGTAAGTAAATTTAATTAATTATTTAACTTAAATAAATAAATAAATAAAAATGCAACTGTGCTTTGCACGGCAACCGGGGGCGCTTTGCGCCCCCTTCGTTTTTGAAAATTAAATTGCTTTCTTTAATTATTTACTTATTTAGTTCGTAGGCTAAATAAATAAAAATGCGGTCGAAGCAAAAAAAAACCCCTATATTTTTAAATAAATAAATAAATAGAAATTGTGGACGCGCTTGTATTTTTCTATGTATTTTTTAAATTAATTTTTCAATTAATTTTCCAATTATTTGATTGGTGGGGTGGTGTCCCGGTTGAAGGTCAGGAAAATATGGCAAGCCTACCAATGTGTCCCACCACATATATCGGTGCAGAAATTAATTGAGACAGGGCCATGTTTGCCGTGGCTGTCATGAAATCTTGAGCTGCTCCTGCACTGGGGTCTTGGCATGAACATTGAAGTTCCCAAGTGCAAGTAGTCTGGGGTACCAGGGCCAGCCCATCCATGAGGCCAACTGAAGCAGTCACCTCAGGCAGAAATTAATGGGGGTGAGTGTGTGTGCGTGTGCGCGCGCCAGGGACACTAGTGATCTGAGGGCTGGGGAAGGACCACAAAAACCTCAGCTATCTCCAGGATGGATAGGGCATACAGATGGGGTCTCTCTGCAGACAGCTGCAAGTTGGTGTGGGCCACAATACTGGAGCACTAGTGAGAGTGAAGGAGTAGGCCCCAACAATAGACTGTCTTCCTGCTTCACCCTGTTTTCCTCCTGGTGTAACAATAAACAAAGCACTGCAGGGAAGAGGGTGAATGGAGCAAGCCCTTCGTTCTGGCACTCGTGATGAACCAAATGAACATGGGGAAGGTGCCCCTAGATGGGATGAAGGGGCTGAGGAAAATGGCAGACATCCTGTGTATATTGCCAACTTGTATTTTGTACATTTGTCGGATCCAGAGAGGGGTGTCAGATTTTTCAAGTGGTGTCCCTCTTATATTTAGCAGGGGGAGAGTAACTTCCCTTACTGAGCCCTTTTGGGACAGGGAGCCATTTAATTATTTGACTTTGTCTGTAAATCGGTTTGTAAACTTTGTTGTTGTTAAAAAGCGGTACAACAACAACAACAACAACAACAACAACAACAACTTGTATTTTGTACATGAGCCAGATAGAGTGATATCATGGTGTTAGTCTTCCATTGCTGTGTATTGATTGGTTCCTTCTGTGCAAGGCTAATTTAGAGGCGTTTTCAACATCAAATGCTATAGATGCTGAAGAAGTGTCTGTCAATGTTGCTGGGTTTAAAGAACAGTGGTGATATCCTTTTGCTTTTTGCTTTGCTGCTTCAGGTGAAGAAATGCATGTCGGGACCATATGATTGCATGCTGTGCAAATAACTGTATGGCCCAAAAAGTTTATTTTAGCTCTCTATTTTAGCTCTTTCAGCCCTAACATGTCATTTTATTTTATTTTAATATCTCTGAATGTGTGAGTGCTTTTTCTAAACAAATCTAAGGCTTTTGTTTAATCGTTTCTGAACACTCCCAAGCTCAGGGTCAAGAGAGTCCTAAACTCCACTCCTTTATCTCTGAATAATGATCACAAAGGATTGGAGTGTGAATGTTGTGACTACTAATGGAACGAGGGCACCATGACTTTTTTGTTGACAGTATTCCTTCACACAGCAGTGCTGACTCTCATTTGTGAACAGAAGCTCAGTCACTCAGTCCAGAACTGTTCTGAGAGTGACAAGGTGGGTGGGCCACCTAAAGCAGGCTCTGGATTAGTGCTGACAAAGTCCATTCCCTATACATTCGTAAATGAAACTTGAGTACAGAAGTGCAATGCAGTGTGTTTATTGAAGCAGGACATATGAATGATTTAAGAACACCATTAAGATTTTTCTAGGTTTTCCCTCACATAATGAAGTGATTATTGTCACAACAGTGAGAGCAGAGATTAATTCTTGATCAACAGCAGTAGAAAAGTAAGGAGAAGGAATCGGTTTTCAGCAACTCATGTGGGTAATCAGCAGGTGGAATTTCTTTTGGCTTCATTCAAAAAACCCACAATTTCTGGAATGCTCAGCAGTTGTTCACTATGTCCTCCTGAAATTAAATGAAATGAAGGTCAGTACAGGGTGCTGAAGGACAAAGGAGGAGGAGTTGGGGTACCTGGCGCAAAAGTGGCAATCAGCAACCTGCGTTCTCAGCAGGATAAGATTGTGCCATGAATAAAAGGTATTTTTGTCTTCTCTCTGTGACTCACTTATCAGAATAGACTGGAAGCATTAATTAAGCATGGGAAACAAGTAAATAATAAATCATTATCCTTTAAGAAATAAATGCTATGTTATGACCTGGGTCATATACCAAAAACACAAAACCATAATTACCACAGTGTTAATCATAGCCTTTTTCCGAGCTTCTGTAAATTGATCCGAGCACGTTTTCATGGCCAGGAAGGCTTTTATCCCATCTTTATTGGATGAGTATTGATGAAGTGTCTCGTTAAGATCAGATCGTGATCCATACATCATTTCCTTTGAGACCTCTTCAGCAGACTTACATTGTGCTAAAACTGGGAAGAAACCAAACCAAAACTCAAAGAGAATTTTAAAATACTAAACTGTCAAGGACTACTTTTAAACATGTAAAATGTTTGTATAGGTTTTTTAAAGAGCCTACTGTCTAGATTGAAGTACAATAACATGATGACTAGGCTTACCAGACGTCCTGGATTTTCCGGGACCGTCCTGGTATCCCGGATGTGTCCCGGCCGGCGTCCCAGACCCAGCCAGCCTGGCTGCCCCAGGAAGCCGGGATTGTCCCCAGCAAACCCGGGAGTCTTGGCGCCGCGACCAGGACTCATCGAGATGCTTGCACAGGTGCACAGCACGGCTGGAAGCTTTGGACTCGCTCGATTCCTGGCAGAGAACCGGGAGACTCTATATAATAAGTGGCATTGCTGATGCTTACCAGAGTAGCAGCAAGAGGCGACGATCAGAAGAATGAGTGTTGGCTTCATGGTGAAGAAGAATGAGTTCCGGATGAGTTGCAATACTCAGTGAAAATGCTTTGGATCTTAGCAGCACAATGCAGACATATATATAGGAGGCAGCACGAACTGCTCCACCCACAACCTGGCACAGTAATACACAAAACCTGGTTGGCATTTGTTCTCTTATTTCCTGAAGGAGAGGAAAAAAGGGATGAGCAAGGAATGCTCTCGTGTGTGTGTGTGTGTGTGTGTGTGTGTGTGTGTGTGTGTGTTGCAGCATCATAGCCCAAAGGCGGGATCTTAAGGACACAGAGGTCTGCTTCTCATGTTTCAACGTTAGGGGACCCAATGTGGGTAACTTATTCTGGTGTCCTTTACAAGAGATTTCTTGAGGAACAGAAGTACACTATTTTGATTTTGTGTATGTAGACGGTAGGGGCCTGTGTCTGTGTGGAAAGACTGGTAAAGGCAGCATCTCCAGTGTGATAGAGCTTGTAGCTGTGAAAAAAACCCTCCCTGCTGTTATATATGAATCTTTCTGGATAGTTTTGGGAAACTCTTTGTCTCTCCCCCACCCACTCACCTTCTCTCTCTCTCTCGCTCCGTCTAACCTGCCACATAAGTTTATTGTGAGACTGGGATGTGTTACTGGCTGTGCTTTTTACAATGTGTGTAACATGCGTAGATGGGGAAAACAATTGTGTGCAGGGATCCTGCATCATGGCCAGTGGCACAGTTGGAGAGAGGACAGTGGAGGCGATGGTGAAAGGGACAACAAAAGAACGTAGACCAGATTCCATTAAATCAATGGTGTGTGTGTGTGTGTGTGTGTGTGTGTGTGTGTGTGTGTGTGTGTGTGTGTGTGTGTGAGAGAGAGAGAGAGAGAGAGAGAGAGAGAGAGAGAGAGAGAGTACCTGGCTGATCAAAAGTGTGGCCATCTTGGATCAGAAGCCTCTTGCCTTCAGTTCAGCAAATAGCCATGTTACTGGTCCTACCTATGCTCTCCTGGCAGGTGCTCTGCACCAAGCACACATGTATAAATGCTTGTCTCCTGCATGCTTTGAAATAAAATATTGACCAGGTAACAATTGCTACTTGGTATTTCTGAGAGGAAGGGCAGGATGCAAATATAACAGATAAAGCAAAGGGCCAGTTCAGTTGATCATTAAATCACCTGGCCAGTCCCATACATTTAAAAATGTATGTGATCATGGTGTATGCACATCCTCCTGGCCTCTCCCCACATGTGAGTAACGGAACCAGGATTTTGATGCACCATGACCACATGTCATTCATTATACACATGGTCTGGTCAGGTGATTTAAGTAAAGGCTTACCATTCGTCCTGGAAAAACTGGGACCGTCCCAGAAATGGCCCTCCATTCTCGTAAAAGTCCCGGAACAGTTTTCCAGGATGAATGGAAGTTCCGCCGCCACCGCCATTTTAAAATTTGAAGAACTTACCTGGGTGCCGCCATCTTGACTCGCGAAATCTCGTGAGATTCAAGATTTAGGTGCCCAAATCTCATGAGGGCATGATGCTCAGAGCGGCCGGCTTGGAAGCTGGGCGGCTGGGCGCTCCGAGTCGGCTCACATGTCGGCTGGGCGCTCCGAGTCGGCTCGCATGGCAATCGAGCACCTGGCTGGCATGGCGGCCGTGTGCCTGGCTGCCATGCAAGCCGGGCGCCCGGCTCGCGAGCCCCACTCCGAAGGAGACGCTGGAGGAGCAGCACGGAGCAGCAGTACGGCGGCGACGGGCAACGTGGGCAGCGACGAGAAGGTAAGTCAATTTATTTTACTTCTTTAATTATTTATTCATTTAATTATTTGCTTAAATAAATAATAAAAAATTGGGGGTGCGCTTTGCGTGGCAATAGGGGGCGCGTTGCGCCCCCTTTTCTTTTTCATATTAAAATGATTTTTAATTTTTTAATTTTCAAAAATTAATTAATTAATTAATTGTGGGGGGTGTCCCAGTCTAAGGGGGTGAAAATATGGTAAGCCTATTTAAGTATCATCCAAAGGAGCCCCAGATTGATTCCTCTTGTGTGTTATACTGGAGGTACATCATGTATAACTGCTGGATCTATTTCAAAGAGCCACAGGTATGCTCACTTTTATCATTCTTGTTGCAAGTTTTGTTACTGTAGATTCCCAAAGACTCAAAGAAACCGTGTTACCTGGACTTCTCTATGGTTAAAGAAGTCCTCTGAGAGATGAGAGAAGCTGCTGGAAATACAATGGCACTTGAATTCCCCTCCATTGAAAAATACACCCACCCTCACTTAATGCTTGCTGTTTTCAGCCATGTGCACTGATGTCTTTCATCTCATTTTCCCTAAAACTCTTTGTAAAAGAAGTAACAGCCATGTCTGATAATCTGCAAAAGACAATTGAAGGCAGTGAAACAAGAGGCATACTGGAAGTTAAATATGTGCTGCTGAACATCTTACTGGATCTGGGTGCATTATTTAAGTTAAGAACTGCAAGTCTGGATAAGATTTTAAAGCCTACAAAAATGGAGTCATTGAAAAAAGTGAAAAGGTGGGTTATTCCAGGGCAGGGTAAATGTTCCTGTATCCATATGATCAGTAAGGCTTTGGATTGTATAAGCAATCTTTGGCAAGAGTAGCAAATACAAACATTGGTTCTAAATCATTTGGGTCATTAAGGGATTTATTTTTATGTATTGACATTTCTTCTTTTGCTATTGATTTGGGCTCAGCTACGTTGTTCTTCCTTGTTGATCCTTTGACAGCATTTTTGGAAAGGTAGTCATTCATAGCCTGGGATGTCGTCCGAGGTTGGACCAATCAGACACTGGCCATTGGCCTACAGATTCCCAAGGGGCCCAACGGTCCAAGCCCTGCAGCTCTCCAATGCAGGCAACAGCAGTGCAAGTTGGCCAACCAAGCAAGTCATGCCATCGTTGCCTTGCCCTGCCCTCCCTATCCACAACTGGGCTTGATCAGAGGCCCCTGCAGTGATTCCCATTAGTAGATGGAGGGCAAGAGAGGAGGCTGCTTGGGCGGAGTGCAGAGGAAGGGGTATCCTCTAATAGTTTTGGGGAAAGGCAGGGCAGCCCGGTGTGAGCCACCATCAGAAAACCTTCCAAATTCTGCCTACTACCCATCCTCTTAGCTTTGCCAGTGTACACAACTGTGTGTGTACACCCTTCGATGTGTACCATCATGCTCAAGCAAGCAAGCGCGCACACGCACACACGCACGCACGCGCGCGCACGCACGCACGCACGCACACACACACACACACACACATACCCACCTCATACATCCAGCTCCTACTCCACTGCCAGTCTCTGCTCCTCTGACATTCTAGCCCACTGCTGTCCTTTTTTCCATGATTCCACTTTGTCCCCCTCTTCCTTTTCCAATCCAAGATGTGGGAGGAAGATCAGTGGAGGTGAGCAAGTGAACAGAAGTGGGCACCTGCTGCCAGTCTGCTGCTGAGGCGGCCACTCCATTTTGCCTCATGGATGGGTTGCTGGCCCTGACAAACACACAGACACAAGCACCAGGGGGCAGGTGGGCCCTGGGCACCTGAAGTCACTCTGTTCAGAATTACTGTGTTTTTTAAGTCGTCACATTGCAGTGGCTTAAAATACATTCTTTAAATTGCTCTGAAAATTTTCATGATGGGCATGTATGAGTGGAGGGGGGCAGAGAAAGAGAGACACAAGCAGCCCAATCCTATCCTCCGCCACGTTATAGCATGCAGCCACGTCAATGGACCATGTGCTGCATGCTACGATGGGGGGGGGGTGTTAGACAGCCTGCAGTGAATAAGTAAAAATATTTTAACCTCCTGGTAGGCTGGTTGATTGTCTATAGGTGTCCTTGGACCTGCGCCAGTCGTTTTGCTGGCGCAAGTCCGAGGAGAGCCAGGGAGCCTTCCTTCCAGGTTGCAAAATGGGGGATAGGATTCGGTGAAGTCGATGCTGTTGGGTCCACCCTCTCCTGCCCTCGATACACACCCCAGTTCCTCCCCCTCCCTGCCCAGTTACAACTCCTGCCCTCCCTCTCCTTGCTCACAAACCGACCCTGGCGCCAGCCTACGTGCCCTGGTGTTGTCCGGGGTCCATGGCAGCAGGGATCCACTGCTGAAGCTGCCTTGTGTCAGCGGCCTCAGATAGCCCAGCAGGTGCATGATCTTCATGCCATTGCATGGTCTTTTATGCCAGCGGGACACTAGTAAAAGGTCGTGAAAGGCCTATAGGATTGGGCCGGCCCGTTACTCTCTTCCTCAGTGAACCAAATGGAGCACTCCTGGGGAACTATCCTACCAAGGCAGCCTCTATGTTCTTTTAAACCAGGAACACTTCCCAGTCTTAATGGCTTTCTGTATCCCCATTGATAAAAATAAGGAAACATGAGAACCCACTGGTTTGCTTTAAGTTTATTGAGGAAACTGTAAGTGGATTGAAAGAGGTATTTGAAGATTCCAGATCGTGGAGAAAAGGGATTGTTTTGAAAAGCGATGATTCTTGAATCAAAGATATGTTTCTGTGGTGTGAAGATCGTTGAAAAGGAGTGGCAGCCAATCAGCTGTTTCTACAATCATTGTACAGTCTCGATCTTGGGTATCTCTGCACACTGCTTCAAAATATTCACCTGGAACAGAGGTTGCAACTTGCAGATAAATAAGTATGAGTAGTCACAAGGCAAAAATGGATGATTCTGGAAACAGTTTGATTAGGTTTATATCTTGATTTTCTAATCACAGGCACTGGATATTCTGCTTCAATCCCAATGTATGGGATGCGTCACCCTACACAGTTCCCCACTCCCACACACAGTGGTCTGTATAGGTGTGTGGTGACGTTTCTCCTCATCTTTCCATGCTGCAAGCAATCCATACATACAATCCATTGCCATCCCCTGAAAATCTATAGCATTCTCGTGACATTCAGGGAGATAGGATTTGTGATCTTATAGCATGATGGGTGTTGTTCTTTCTGTCACCATTTGATGGCTGACATGGTGAGGCTGCCTGTGGGCTGAATATTCTTGATATGGTATCAATCCTCATGAGTTCTGTGGGACATCAGGCAATGGGTTGAACTCAAGAGCTCACCATGTCACGATTCAGCCCAGAACTTGAAGCTGAACATGAGAAGTCTTGATTCTTCCCATGTGCCAATGACATTTTAGAGATCACCTCCCCTGCACCCAATCATTCAGAGTAGTGGCACAGCAGACTTCAAACAGTCATTTGAAGGCCTGTTCAACCATTTCTCTTCAGTTTATTACTCAGCACTTGATGTCAAGTTGATGATGTGGAGCGGAATGGGTGAACAGAGTCCGTGAAAAATGATTGTGCTGGAAGTGGTGTGTTGTCCTGCTCTGGTTCATTCACACAAGCAGTTCAACACTTTATGCTTCCGCCTTAAAATGATAACAGGCATGCTGTATTGGCAGAGGAGCACATGAACGTCCTCCATGGGCAGCCCAATCCTGCCTAAGGATCTGCCGGGCGGCCAAGGCCGCCTGCCGGATCCCGTGCTCTGCTGCGGGCAGGCGCCCGCTCGGTGGAAAGTCTCCTCAGGTAAGGGGACACTCGTCCCCTTCCCCGAGTGTAACCGGTGCTGGGGTCGATCAGTCTCCTCAGAATTCCACCAACGAAATCGCAGGCGGAAGTCAGAGGAGTCCGTGTAACGGCACAGCCGATTGGTGGGGGACAGGATTCGGCCAAAGCCGTCCCCCGCCCCCTCTCTGACAGGCTGGGCCTATGGCCCCCCCCGCTACCTCCAGACCGCCCCCTCGCCGGCTGGATCCTTACCTGAGTCCCCCGGCAGTCCTTTGGGTGCTCTGGCGGCTGAGCAGGGGAGGCTGGCCTTGCGCCGGCCTTCCCTGCTCGGAAGTAGACTGCTTAGGGAGGTGGAACGCTTGTTCCGCCGCCCGTCACAGCGCTAGGATTGCGCTGTAAAACATATTGTATTTGAAGTTACAGAGTGAGGTGATATGAAAGTTACGCCTGTGATGGCTGTTTCAGACATACAAGTCTTCCCCTGATGCTGCAGTCATCAGTGAGGAGTATGAATGTGTGAAGAAACCCTTAATTGACCTTTAAGTGGCTAATTTTTTTATTTTATTTTTTACAAAAAAGCCATACTTACAATAATTTGGTTTTTTGCTGCAAGATATGACTCTGGAAGTCCCTCTGCACATTTCTTCAGCTCAGCAGCAGCTGTCTTCATATCACTGGTGGGTGCATAAGGAGCAATTGCTTTTGCGTAGTCCTCTTGTGTGGCAAAGAGGAACTTGAAGAGAATATCATTGAGAAGAGGGCAAGTTGGAAGAGCAGTAGCTAAAATGCAAATATCAGAAATGAGATGTGCTGTTCAGCAACAGCACATTCAAATGCACAACTGCCTATGGATAATTTTTATTTTATTTTTTGCTGAGATTTTAGGTGAGAAAATCTGAAGTGTAGTCAAGAAGTTAGCAGGCTTTGAAAAGGTTAAGCAACATGTGACAAAACAGGGGCAGTCTCAGGATGTCACAAAGAATGCTCCTGCACCAGGCTCCCAAACCTTCATGCTGCCTCCCCAGCCCAGTGCTGGTGCCAGGTTGCTGGGAGCCCTTGGGCACAGCTCTGTACTGGGCAAAGCCCTATGGTGCCGCCAACTCCCCCCCCCCCCTCCCGATGGCACACTGTACATTGTCACTGATACTTACAGTATGTCTCATCAGTATTCCCTATTCAGGAACTAAAAATAAGAGATTTCTGGATCCTTGTTATGTTATAAAATTTGCAGTAACAAGTCTGAAATTATGGGCATAACTGTCACTTGAGGTATATGAAAAAAAGGAAAACACATATGCTGTTTCATGGAAAAATGAAGCAATAAGCTATCTAGTGATCATGTTTTCGAAAAATTCAGCAGACCTGTATCAAAACAATAACTTGGAACAGTATGCCTTTTCTTCCTATATAACCCTTTCTGAAATGTGTTTATCATAAAACACTTGTCTAAGCCAGGGGTGGCCAAACTGCGGCTCGTGAGCCACATGCGGCTCTTTGACGTATAATGTGCGGCTCTCGGAAATACGTTGGCTGTGCTACTTTTTGCATCACAATTAATATAAAAGGTAAATAAGAATTTTTTAAGCTTTATAATTATTTAAGGTAAAGGTAAAGGTGACCCCTGACAATTAAGTCCAGTCGTGTCTGACTCTAGGGTGTGGTGCTCATCCCCATTTCAAAGCCGAAGAGCCAGTGTTGTCCGAAGACGCCTCCGTGGTCATGTGGCCGGCATGACTCTCCTTGCTGCAGCGCGTAGCATGCAGCTGGAACACGGAGCGCTGTTTACCTTCCCGCAAGCGGTACCTATTTATCTACTCGCATTGACATGCTTTGGAACTGCTAGGTTGGCAGGAGCTGGCCAAGCAACGAGCGCTCACCCCGTCGCGGATTCGAACTGCCGACCTTTTGATCGACAGCTTATGGTTCAGCGGTTTAACCCGCTGCGCCACCCACTGGCCTTTTTTTATAATTATTTACCAGGTATAAACTGAGAGTCCACTGGATTAAAACGTAAGTTTTATGATAAGTGCGGCAAGAATTTTATATGCACAATATTGGAAGAATTCGGAGATACCTTCGCTGGAAGATTGGTGGTTGAAAGATTTGGACTATGCTGAAATGGATAAACTTACAATTTTAATTAAGGAAAAGTCAGTTAACCCTTTTCACTGGAAACCATTTATTGATTTTTTAAGAGAGAGAGAGCGAGAGAGAAGAACGATGTGATGATATGCGGATTTAATGAATAGAATGTGGGTGTTATTTTGGCTTAGTTGGATATTATATGTAGAAAATAGTGAATAGTATGCTAGTAGGATGGATTGCTTCGTGCTTGCTATAACTTTATGAAATATGTATTGTTTTTATGTTTTAATATATCAATAAAATATAAATATATGAAAAAAGGAAATAATTGATATTGGAAGCCAAATAGGACTTTTACGAACGTAGAATCCACTAAGATTCTGCAGTCCACAAACTCCTTACTCGGCAGTAATCTCAAAGAAGTTCAAATGACCAGTGGCATAGTTAGCCACTAGGGGGCCTGGGGCAGCATCACGTGCTACCGGGGGCGGGATTCAGTGACGCACCCCTGGGCGCAGTCACTGAATCACGCTCTCACCAGTGCCGTTTCCGGCCGGAAAACGCACACACCCTGCCGGTTTTCGGCCGGGATGAGGCTACACGGAGCCTGGGTGGACAGGAAGGCTAAACGTGGCAGCGGCAGAAAAAAGTCCCCCGCTTTTGCCGCGCGCATCCCCACTTGCTGGCCAGTGGGGGGGGGGTACCACCACCTACCCCCTCCACACCATCTATTGCTGTGACTCTGCAAATGACTGTTATGGGCATGCTCTAGGTCAGGAGCAATGTACAGTTTGCTGATGGCTGCCACAGTTGCAGAAAAGAAGGAAGCACGTACACTCACACACAAACACATCCTCCTGTCTTTAGCCATGTCTTGGAAAACACTCTGTGAAGGGAATCAAGATGCAGGAACAACAACAACAACAACAACAACAACAACAACAACAACAACAACCTGCTCAATGGAAGGAAGCCCCACATTTAATACAGGTGCTTTCAGTAAGATCGATGCAAGTGGACAAATGGTAGTTTGCAGGACAAATTGTGAGCCTCCTTCCCTGTGACTTGGGCTGCATACCCAGGTTTTGAATGGGGTTGTCATGCTGACCCAGGTGGGCAGGGCACCCTCCTGGCACTGCTGGACCAGCTCCTAGCTAGGCCTGTCAGTGATGACTCCAACCAGGCTCCAGGTCATCATGGCTAAGATGGGGGTTGTCCCCATGGAGTTTTGACATTTCTTGCCCCCATCCCCTGACCCCATGGCCCGTGTCCTACTGTTGAAACTCCCTGCCAATTCCCCCCATTGCCCCCTGTTTTGTGCACCCTGAATAAACCCCTGTTTTATCTGAAGTCACAGTGTCCTGGTTTTCCTTGGGCAGGGTGGGACAAGGTCCCCTCCTGTCTGTACGTTCTCCCCATTCCCTCCACCCATCCCAGTGAACTGTAACTGGCCTGGAGTGTGGTCCCAGCCAGCTGACCACACTGCCTATGCGGAGAAAAAACAAGATAAAAATCCAATTAATAATAATAATAATAATAATAATAATAATAATAATAATACACTGGCTGCACTTGTGATGGTTGATGGGGACCATGGCAGGGACAGGGAAGAGGGACCTGGCCAATGCTCCCACCGACACCCATGTAGTAGGCAAGCTACCCCTCCCCAAATATTTTTATTTCATTCCCTGCTCCCCACAGAACCCCCACCTCTTTACCCCATCCAAATTGGTCCAGAAATCGCGAGGATACAGTAATTTTTGAACCCCTAGAGAAGTGGCAGCAGCAAAAGTTCACTCTGTACCTATTTACTCCTCATAACCTTCTCTCTGGAAGTTTCTAAAAAGTGGTATTCCTTTAATTCAAAGCAGTGCATTATCCTGTAGAAAATACTGTTTCCCTGAATTCCCTCTATGGTTATGGCACCGGATCCTTATCAGGGATCAACGGGGTGTCCCTGGGGAGGGGTCCCTCCACAGAAGGGTCCCCATCCTGACACTTTGGTGGAGTCATTCTTCAGCAGAGTTCAGAGACTCCTGGTACAGTGCACATATTCTTGCAGCTTGTAAAAGGCGTGGGGGTCTTCCCCACGCGCCCTTTCTGGGGTCCAGGAGAGGGCTGGTAAGTGTGTGGTTTAGCCCCTTTGCCACCCTCGGCCTGGGCACAGGAGGTTGACCGAAGGCCAAGCGCTGGGAATGCTGAGGGCATTGGGAGCGGGCCTCCTGCCAAGAGTTCTGCACAACCAGGAGTCCAGGGAAACCATTTTAAAACCATAACCTATAGCTGACAACAACAGCTTCCATTCTGTGATGCTCTTGAATGGCTTCCTTCTACCTGGGAGGCCATTCGGGGGCAGGGAAAGGGGGGTCTCCAGGAACATGGGAAATCTTGGGTTAGTGCCACTGCTCCCTGGGAAGCCATTACTCCTCCTCTGTGTGTCTCATCTCCCACTACCAAATCACACTTGTCTTTCACCCTGCAATCCTGACTCTGATGTCCTTTGCTTCTCTCATGCAAATGTCTATCTCCTCAACCATTGTTCTATTCAAATACCCTTTCCCATTTACATAGTTCCTGATCTGGCCTGCTACATTTAATTCAATTACTTGCTTCCCTCTTTCCTGACTGACAGCCTTCACCTGAATGTCTATCATTGTATACCTGGTGCCAGTGGGGCAGAGACTCATTGAACTGGCACTTTTACCTATCAATTTGGAAATCCTTGTCTTTTGTGTCTACAGGCTACACAAAAGACCCCATTCATAAAACCCCGGAACACCACACCTCACCTGAGGTGGGGGCCTGATCCCATCACCCCAGGCATCCAGCCTTCAGACCCCTCTTCCCATTGGCTACCAGTTCCCATACCCATTGGCCCCAGTTTACACAAAACACACCACTTCTTATTGGTTCTTCAATAAAGTTTATCTTTTTATTGGTTAAACATATCACATCTGTTGCTGCTGCTCTCATTGGTGCAAAACTTCAATCCGACCTTCCATTGGCTGTATCAACGTGCACCCTTCTGGATCTGTCCCCTCATTGGCTCATCTTCTCGCCTTCATGTATTCCAATGTATGTTCAAAAATAATGAAATGTATAAAACCTTTTGTAAATGACTTGTATGTTACACTTTCTGCCTTGCTGATCGTGTCCTGGGCTAGCCTAGTAAAAGCTTCTTTTTACAACGTTGGTCTATTTGAGCTCCTTTTTGGCGCCTCTGCAAAACTGCAGACCTTTTTTCTTTTCTCTCTTCCGCTTTTTCCTCTTTTATTTTTGGGTACCCTCACTCCATCCTTGGAGCCTGGTGTCTGCTCACCGAATCACATGAACTGAAGTCACCCGTACCCTTGGGGTGCTTACAACAACCCAAGCATGAGTTCATCAGGGTATGGGAGAGCGGGTTGGATGGCATCCTGGGAGGGGGGGAGCTGACTTTGGGTGGTCACACAAAAACCCATATACTGTATGGTGGCAGATGCCAATGCCTTTATTGGGGTGGAGGATGTAGCAAAGGGAGCATGGGGGTGGAGGATGGGGTTGATAGGGGGCTGGGGTGGCCAGTGGAGGCACACCTACCTAGCTACCCATGAGACACAAGGATGCCTGCCAGGGCAACCTGCAGTGCCTCATAGGCTATAGCCCTAGCCCTCCTAGACAACTGCATCCAGGAACCTCTCGGCCCAGGTGTGATGGATACCGGGCCTCGCTGGATTGCCCCCTTTGGGGTCTGGTTTGTACTCAGGTCTCCCGGCCAAGCACCCCCCTGGTCACCCTCAGCCCACCAGAGCACCAAGGCGGCCTCAGCCTTCAGAGTTTTCTCGCAAGCCGAGACTGTTAAGATGTTTTACACTCAAAACAGACTGGGCATGTAGCTCTTAACAAATACTCAGTGACTCCTCTTCCAGACTGGCCTACGCAAGAGCCTGGTAAAAGAGCACAGTTCCTTAGATGGCCAGGACTTTTCCCACGAAGCAACAACTCCAAGCGGAACAAGTCCGGGTTCTTGCCAATCAAACCAAATCAATAAGTACAAGTTTACTTACTCAGAGATCTAAATGATTAGTTCCAACAGGACTGACTAACCAGGAGAACTGAATATCACTGGCTTGGGCACCAACCCAAGGGTAGAATAAGCTGCCACCACCCTGTTACACCAGTCCCACAGCTCCAGGGAAAGCTGGGGTCTCTGAGCCAAGTCTCAGTGCTTGCAAGGCTGGTCTCTCCTTCCAACTGGAGAGCCAGATTCAAGCCTCTGAGTCTTTAAGGTTAAACACTGGTAGTAGTGAACCAAGCAGTTAGGCAGGCTGGGTAGAATTCAGTTCCCTTGTACTTAACCACAGACATACAAGCCTGTAAAATATTGATTATTAAAGAAAATTAAAGATTACATTCAAGATTACATGCTCCCACCAACACCCAAGCATGAGTTCATCCAGGTATGGGAGAGCGGGTTGGACAGCATCCGGGGGAGGGGGGGTTTCTTTGTAAGGTAAATATTCTTTGTAAGGCTTTGTAAGGCATGGTATGCAAAACAAACAGGTATAAAACAAGAAAGCTATTTTTCCTAAAACTAAGATGTCCTTGCTGAGTACCAGGATTCACCAATGCGGAATGAAAACTGGCCAGGTCAGGCCAATCACTCCGAGATAACGGGTCCTGTTCTCAGCCTTGCACTAATTAGCTCTGCTTCCCAGCAGCTGAGTTAACTGTCCAAGGAGGCCTGACTTTCTGCTCAGGATTCAAAATGGATTCAAACAAACTAAAATGGAATCAGGCAAAGGCCTTGTCTTTCACACCAGGCATGGATGCAGCCCCTGGGTGCCTGCTGGAGGTTCTCCAGGATGTGGTGCATGGTTATTAGGGGGGTATGTTCCCCGGGCAGCCAAGTGCCCCTCCACTGCAGACCCCTGGCACTAGATGCTGTCCCGCTGTCAGGTGGCATCCCTCTGCATCTGGTTGTGGACAAAGCCTGTGGATGGGAGAGGGGGACAGATATGGGAGGAGGATGGGAGTGAGGTTGGGTGGGTGCAGGGCAGCTGGAGTATGTGGGCTGTTGGGGGTTGCCTGCACGTGGGGCACTTGGTCCGGCTCCCCATTCTGAGCCACCATATTGGGACCCATCACAGCAGTGCTGCCTGCAGAGGCAGACAGGGACCATTCACTTCAGTCTCCTTCCACATCTGTCCCCCAATGCCCTTTGGGGCATTGGCCACCCCAGCCACCTTGCTTTGGCCACCCAGGAGTCTGCTTTGGCTGACCAAAGCCTCTGCCTGGTGATGTGTCCAGCCTCTGTCTGGTGATGTGGCTGCCCTGTGGGGCTGCATTGAACAGGCACGCATGGAGGGTGGCCAGCTATGGCAGCAGCTATGGTACAGCATCCGGATAGGATTAAGGGATTTGCTTGAATATTGACTTTAATTCTTTCATTATTGACACTATGGTTATTTCCTCAATCATGAACAGTTAGTTTTGCCTCAGATGTGTTTTCCCTTATTCATGGTTTGATGATATGCTTTGAAAATTAGTTGGCAATTGCTGCCTGCCCTCCAGCAGCGCCTGTTTACCCTGGGTATTAATTAAAGTGTTCTGAAACAATTGCAAATGCTTTAGTTCCAAGCACTTTAAAGAAAAGTTTGCTTTGCAAGATACAAAGCCTTTCCACTGACCTAACACCCTTCCTGCAAATAAATGTGAAGAACCAGCCCTAAGGCCTTTTTGTCCTCAACAGCAACAGTTGCATCTGGAGGTGACTGGGAAAGCACTTGGAGGAGTAGATGTTTAAATTTTTCTCATCCTGCCATATCCCTGCTCCAAACAGGCCCCAAATGCCTCTTCCCCCCCCCCCCCGAAAATTTCAAACACGTTTCCCTCAGAGAGAGACACTCTTCAGGGAAAACAGGTATTAGGGAAAAAAAACACTTGAATGGAGAAATGGCAGGCAGGGAAAAGGTTAAACAGCCATCCCTTTGCTTCTTTTCCTGTTAAAAGGTTAGTCTGGGTTTAATTTCAGCTTGTTTGCCTCATCCAGTCCTCTACCGACACCAGGCAGCAATTCAGGACTTCAACAGCTTGCCCTACACTTCATGGAATAGAGTGGTAGAGCTGGATGGCATCAGCATATTGAATACACCCAACTCCAAACCCACTCCCCCTCAATGACGGCTCTTCCAGCAGTTTCCTGTAGATGTGAATACTATGGGGGGGCAGAATATTGCTTTGTGGCATGCCACAGGTCAAAGACCAGGGCAAAGGGCAAGAGTCCCCCAGTACCAAGAAGGACTGGATTCAAAATAGTGCCTCCAAGTCCCAACTCAGTCAGGTAGCCCAGAATGACATCATGGTCAAACAAAGAAGTTCAGAGGAATATCCCAGAGTAAGAGCTGCTCCTGCTGCGTCTAGGATGCCAGGCAGTGGGCTAAACATGTCCAAAAATAAGATAAAAGGCGAGTTCCTTTTGAGGAAGAAACGAAGCTTCCGACGCTAAAAGTAAGTGCCTGGGGGATCGCGGGGAGGGGTGCACATGACCCCCACAGGTGCCCACAACCCCCCCCCCACGGGTGCGCTCGCACAACCCTCCCCAGGCACTTACTTTTAATGTTGGAGGCTTCAACACGAACGCAATAAACAGGCCTGCAACTTCCTTGCAGGCCACGGAGACTAGGTGCCTAGAGAGTTTGCAGGCCTGTTCATCGCGTTCGTGTTGAAGCATCCGATGTTAAAAGTGCCTGGGGAGTGTCGTGCACGCCCGCGGGGTTCATGGGGGGCCTCAGAATACCGCGGATGGGGCGTTCACTCCTTTCCGCAGTTTGAAGTATCCACCGGGGGGGTCTGGAACGTATCCCCTGTAGATACAGCGGCCCCCTGTATTTATATAATAGACTGCAACAAGCCTAAACCCAACGAGGAAATTATTATCTGTCCATGACCAAGGACAATCTACTTTACACCCAGATCACCATCCACCTGTCTAGCAGTAAGTACTAGATCCAATGTGTACGCTTGCCATACGTCCCGGAATGCCTGGGACCCTTCCGAATTTCGGACTCAGATTCTGGCATCCCGGGAGGTATGGCCGCGATCCCGAATTGCTGCCGCCATGTTGAAAATAGAGTTACTTACGAGATTTTGGCACCGACGTCTTCGATCTCGCAAAATTTCGCGAGCCAACATGCCGGTGCCCGAGTAAGTAACTCTATTTTCAAAATGGCAGCGGCGGCGAGCAAGCGGGTGAGTAGGCCGTTCACCCACTGTCTCACTGGCTCGGAGCTGGTGAGACAGCGGGCGAACGAGAGACTGCGCGGGGCCGTGTGAACCTCCGAGCCGGCCTCGGGCAGTTTCTCGTTTGCCTGCTGTCTCACCGGCTCGGAGCCAGTGAGACAGTGAGCGATCTGGAGAGAGACTGCCCGGGCCCGCGCGAGCCGGCCCCGGGCAGTCTCTCTCCGGATCAGCAGCACAACGAGGATGCAGCAGCAGCACGGATCTCAACAGCACGCCGAAGACTCAAGGAGCAGCACTGCCGGATCAGCACTGCCGACGATGGTGGGGTAAGTAAATTTAATTAATTATTTAACTTAAATAAATAAATAAATAAAAATGCAACTGCGCTTTGCACGGCAACAGGGGGTAAAATTTATTTACTTATTTAGTTCGTAGGCTAAATAAATAAAAATGCGGTCGAAGCGCCCCCCCCCTATATTTTTAAATAAATAAATAAATAGAAATTGTGGACACGCTTGTATTTTTCTATGTATTTTTTAAATTAATTTTTCAATTAATTTTCCAATTATTTGATTGGTGGGGTGGTGTCCCGGTTGAAGGTCAGGAAAATATGGCAAGCCTACCAATGTGTCCCACCACATATATCGGTGCAGAAATTAATTGAGACAGGGCCATGTTTGCCGTGGCTGTCATGAAATCTTGAGCTGCTCCTGCACTGGGGTCTTGGCATGAACATTGAAGTTCCCAAGTGCAAGTAGTCTGGGGTACCAGGGCCAGCCCATCCATGAGGCCAACTGAAGCAGTCACCTCAGGCAGAAATTAATGGGGGTGAGTGTGTGTGCGTGCGCACGCGCGCGCCAGGGACACTAGTGATCTGAGGGCTGGGGAAGGACCACAAAAACACAGCTATCTCCAGGATGGATAGGGCATACAGATGGGGTCTCTCTGCAGACAGCTGCAAGTTGGTGTGGGCCACGATACTGGAGCACTAGTGAGAGTGAAGGAGTAGGCCCCAACAATAGACTGTCTTCCTGCTTCACCCTGTTTTCCTCCTGGTGTAACAATAAACAAAGCACTGCAGGGAAGAGGGTGAATGGAGCAAGCCCTTCGTTCTGGCACTCGTGATGAACCAAATGAACATGGGGAAGGTGCCTCTAGATGGGATGAAGGGGCTGGGGAAAATGGCAGACATCCTGTGTATATTGCCAACTTGTATTTTGTACATTTGTCGGATCCAGAGAGGGGTGTCAGATTTTTCAAGTGGTGTCCCTCTTATATTTAGCAGGGGGAGAGTAACTTCCCTTATCCCAGCACAGTGTCTTTTCAAGTGGTTGTTGCTGGTGTTCTTCTGCATCTTTTTAGATTGTGAGCCCTTTTGGGACAGGGAGCCATTTAATTATTTGACTTTGTCTGTAAATCGGTTTGTAAACGTTGTTGTTGTTAAAAAGCGGTACAACAACAACAACTTGTATTTTGTACATGAGCCAGATAGAGTGATATCATGGTGTTAGTCTTCCATTGCTGTGTATTGATTGGTTCCTTCTGTGCAAGGCTAATTTAGAGGCGTTTTCAACATCAAATGCTATAGATGCTGAAGAAGTGTCTGTCAATGTTGCTGGGTTTAAAGAACAGTGGTGATATCAAAAATGATCGGAAGCTTTTATAACCAGCTACAATATAGAACATTTGCAACATTTCTCGGGATTTCTGGTTATAGGATCAATTTATAAAATGTCTGATTGTAAAATACAGCAGCAATCAATAGTAAAATCACATGTGAAAAAATACTTAAAATCCATGTAAAAATACTTAAAATCACAAAATACAAAACAATAAAACATTTCCAAACTGCAGCATGACGTTTCGTTTATCTCCTGTAAACTTTATCAAATGCTAAAAGCCTAAATAGGCAGGAAGATGTTAAAATTAACAAAACTGTGAGACTAGGACATGAGAATAATTATAAAGCAAGATTAAGCTTAGAGGCAATAGAAATTTATAAGCATGGATCTCAGGTGCTCAACCGTAAGCAGGAATTGTCTTTTATTAACAAGGTATGGACACCTGAGATAAGTAAAAACAATAGGATACAGAAATAAGTATAATACTAGCTATAATGTTACCCACCACCAGGGGCAGTGTATGGGGTTAAAGGAGGACACCAGGCATGACTTCTGGGTTTAATTGTCTCAGTGAAAACACTTGCCAATTCTTGTATAAATACAGGCAGGACTGCGATGGTAATTTTAACATCTTCCTGCCTATTTAGGCTTTTAGCATTTGATAAAGTTTACAGGAGATAAACGAAACGTCATGCTGCAGTTTGGAAATGTTTTATTGTTTTGTATTTTGTGATTTTAAGTATTTTTTACATGGATTTTAAGTATTTTTTCACATGTGATTTTACTATTGATTGCTGCTGTATTTTACAATCAGACATTTTATAAATTGATCCTATAACCAGAAATCCCGAGAAATGTTGCAAACGTTCTATAGTGGTGATATCCTTTTGCTTTCTGCTTTGCTGCTTCAGGTGAAGAAATGCATGTCGGGACCATATGATTGCATGCTGTGCAAATAACTGTATGGCCCAAAAAGTTTATTTTAGCTCTCTATTTTAGCTCTTTCAGCCCTAACATGTCATTTTATTTCATTTTAATATCTCTGAATGTGTGAGTGCTTTTTCTAAATAAATCTAAGGCTTTTGTTTAATCGTTTCTGAACACTCCCAAGCTCAGGGTCAAGAGAGTCCTAAACTCCACTCCTTTATCTCTGAATAATGATCACAAAGGATTGGAGTGTGAATGTTGTGACTACTAATGGAACGAGGGCACCATGACTTTTTTGTTGACAGTATTCCTTCACACAGCGGTGCTGACTCTCATTTGTGAACAGAAGCTCAGTCACTCAGTCCAGAACTGTTCTGAGAGTGACAAGGTGGGTGGGCCACCTAAAGCAGGCTCTGGATTAGTGCTGACAAAGTCCATTCCCTATACATTCGTAAATGAAACTTGAGTACAGAAGTGCAATGCAGTGTGTTTATTGAAGCAGGACATATGAATGATTTAAGAACACCATTAAGATTTTTCTAGGTTTTCCCTCACATAATGAAGTGATTATTGTCACAACAGTGAGAGCAGAGATCAATTCTTGATCAACAGCAGTAGAAAAGTAAGGAGAAGGAATTGGTTTTCAGCAACTCATGTGGGTAATCAGCAGGTGGTATTTCTCTTGGCTTCATTCAAAAAACCCACAATTTCTGGAATGCTCAGCAGTTCTTCACTATGTCCTCCTGAAATTAAATGAAATGAAGGTCAGTACAGGGTGCTAAAGGACAAAGGAGGAGGAGTTGGGGTACCTGGCGCAAAAGTGGCAATCAGCAACCTGCGTTCTCAGCAGGATAAGATTGTGCCATGAATAAAAGGTATTTTTGTCTTCTCTCTGTGACTCACTTATCAGAATAGACTGGAAGCATTAATTAAGCATGGGAAACAAGTAAATAATAAATCATTATCCTTTAAGAAATAAATGCTATGTTATGACCTGGGTCATATACCAAAAACACAAAACCATAATTACCACAGTGTTAATCATAGCCTTTTTCCGAGCTTCTGTAAATTGATCCGAGCACGTTTTCATGGCCAGGAAGGCTTTTATCCCATCTTTATTGGATGAGTATTGATGAAGTGTCTCGTTAAGATCAGATCGTGATCCATACATCATTTCTTTTGAGACCTCTTCAGCAGACTTACATTGTGCTAAAACTGGGAAGAAACCAAACCAAAACTCAAAGAGAATTTTAAAATACTAAACTGTCAAGGACTACTTTTAAACATGTAAAATGTTTGTATAGGTTTTTTAAAGAGCCTACTGTCTAGATTGAAGTACAATAACATGATGACTAGGCTTACCAGACGTCCTGGATTTTCCGGGACCGTCCTGGTATCCCGGATGTGTCCCGGCCGGCGTCCCAGACCCAGCCAGCCTGGCTGCCCCAGGAAGCCGGGATTGTCCCCAGCAAACCCGGGAGTCTTGGCGCCGCGACCAGGACTCATCGAGATGCTTGCACAGGTGCACAGCGCGGCTGGAAGCTTTGGACTCGCTCGATTCCTGGCAGAGAACCGGGAGACTCTATATAATAAGTGGCATTGCTGATGCTTACCAGAGTAGCAGCAAGAGGCGACGATCAGAAGAATGAGTGTTGGCTTCATGGTGAAGAAGAATGAGTTCCGGATGAGTTGCAATACTCAGTGAAAATGCTTTGGATCTTAGCAGCACAATGCAGACATATATATAGGAGGCAGCACGAACTGCTCCACCCACAACCTGGCACAGTAATACACAAAACCTGGTTGGCATTTGTTCTCTTATTTCCTGAAGGAGAGGAAAAAAGGGATGAGCAAGGAATGCTCGTGTGTGTGTGTGTGTGTGTGTGTGTGTGTGTGTGTGTGTGTGTGTGTGTGTGTGTGTGTGTGTGTGTGTGTGTGTGTGTGTGTGTGTGTGTGTGTGTGTGTGTGTGTGTGTGTGTGTGTGTGTGTGTGTGTGTGTGTGTGTGTGTGTGTGTGTTGCAGCATCATAGCCCAAAGGCAGGATCTTAAGGACACAGAGGTCTGCTTCTCATGTTTCAACGTTAGGGGACCCAATGTGGGTAACTTATTCTGGTGTCCTTTACAAGAGATTTCTTGAGGAACAGAAGTACACTATTTTGATTTTGTGTATGTAGACGGTAGGGGCCTGTGTCTGTGTGGAAAGACTGGTAAAGGCAGCATCTCCAGTGTGATAGAGCTTGTAGCTGTGAAAAAAACCCTCCCTGCTGTTATATATGAATCTTTCTGGATAGTTTTGGGAAACTCTTTGTCTCTCCCCCACCCACTCACCTTCTCTCTCTCTCTCGCTCCGTCTAACCTGCCACATAAGTTTATTGTGAGACTGGGATGTGTTACTGGCTGTGCTTTTTACAATGTGTGTAACATGCGTAGATGGGGAAAACAATTGTGTGCAGGGATCCTGCATCATGGCCAGTGGCACAGTTGGAGAGAGGACAGTGGAGGCGATGGTGAAAGGGACAACAAAAGAACGTAGACCAGATTCCATTAAATCAATGGTGTGTGTGTGTGTGTGTGTGTGTGTGTGTGTGTGTGTGTGTGTGTGTGTGTGTGTGAGAGAGAGAGAGAGAGAGAGAGAGAGAGAGAGAGAGAGAGAGTACCTGGCTGATCAAAAGTGTGGCCATCTTGGATCAGAAGCCTCTTGCCTTCAGTTCAGCAAATAGCCATGTTACTGGTCCTACCTATGCTCTCCTGGCAGGTGCTCTGCACCAAGCACACATGTATAAATGCTTGTCTCCTGCATGCTTTGAAATAAAATATTGACCAGGTAACAATTGCTACTTGGTATTTCTGAGAGGAAGGGCAGGATGCAAATATAACAGATAAAGCAAAGGGCCAGTTCAGTTGATCATTAAATCACCTGGCCAGTCCCATACATTTAAAAATGTATGTGATCATGGTGTATGCACATCCTCCTGGCCTCTCCCCACATGTGAGTAACGGAACCAGGATTTAGATGCACCATGACCACATGTCATTCATTATACACATGGTCTGGTCAGGTGATTTAAGTAAAGGCTTACCATTTGTCCTGGAAAAACTGGGACCGTCCCAGAAATGGCCCTCCATTCTCGGAAAAGTCCCGGAACGGTTTTCCAGGATGAATGGAAGCTCCGCCGCCACCGCCATTTTAAAATTTGAAGAACTTACCTGGGTGCCGCCATCTTGACTCGCGAAATCTCATGAGATTCAAGATTTCGGTGCCCAAACCTCATGAGGGCATGATGCTCAGAGCAGCCGGCTTGGAAGCTGGGCGGCTGGGCGCTCCGAGTCGGATCACATGTCGGCTGGGCGCTCCGAGTCGGCTCGCATGGCGGCTGGGCACTCCGAGTCGACTCGCATGGCAATCGAGCGCCAGACTGGCATGGCGGCCGGGCGGCTGGGTGCTCCGAGTCAGATCACATGTTGGCTTGGCGCTCCGAGTCGGCTCGCATGGCGGCTGGGCACTCCGAGTCGGCTCGCATGGCAATCGAGCGCCTGGCTGCCATGCAAGCCGGGCGCCCGGCTCGCGAGCCCTGCTCCGAAGGAGACGCTGGAGGATCAGCACGGAGCAGCAGTACGGCGGCGACGGGCAACGTGGGCAGCGACGAGAAGGTAAGTCAATTTATTTTACTTATTTAATTATTTATTCATTTAATTATTTGCTTAAATAAATAAATAATTAAAAATGGGGGGTGCGCTTTGCGTGGCAATAGGGGGCGCTTTGCGCCCCCTTTGCTTTTTCATATTAAATTGATTTTTATTTTTTTAATTTTTAAAAATTAATTAATTAATTAATTAATTAATTAATTGGGGGGTGTCCCAGTCTAAGGGGGTGAAAATATGGTAAGCCTATTTAAGTATCATCCAAAGGAGCCCCAGATTGATTCCTCTTGTGTGTTATACTGGAGGTACATCATGTATAACTGCTGGATCTATTTCAAAGAGCCACAGGTATGCTCACTTTTATCATTCTTGTTGCAAGTTTTGTTACTGTAGATTCCCAAAGACTCAAAGAAACCATGTTACCTGGACTTCTCTATGGTTAAAGAAGTCCTCTGAGAGATGAGAGAAGCTGCTGGAAATACAATGGCACTTGAATTCCCCTCCGTTGAAAAATACACCCACCCTCACTTAATGCTTGCTGTTTTCAGCCATGTGCACTGATGTCTTTCATCTCATTTTCCCTAAAACTCTTTGTAAAAGAAGTAACAGCCATGTCTGATAATCTGCAAAAGACAATTGAAGGCAGTGAAACAAGAGGCATACTGGAAGTTAAATATGTGCTGCTGAACATCTTACTGGATCTGGGTGCATTATTTAAGTTAAGAACTGCAAGTCTGGATAAGATTTTAAAGCCTACAAAAATGGAGTCATTGAAAAAAGTGAAAAGGTGGGTTATTCCAGGGCAGGGTAAATGTTCCTGTATCCATATGATCAGTAAGGCTTTGGATTGTATAAGCAATCTTTGGCAAGAGTAGCAAATACAAACATTGGTTCTGAATCATTTGGGTCATTAACAGCCCATTCCAACCCAAGTGCTAAGCAGCCCAAGTCAGACCTAAAGTCAGCCTAAGTCGTTTAGGTCGAAGTTAGGTCTGGAATGCAACCATTTAGGGCGAAGTTAGGTCGAAGTTACGACCAACAGACTAAGAACAGCCCATTCCAACCCAAGGGCTAAGCAGCACAAGTCAGACCTAAAGTTGACCTAAAAGTGGGCGGAACATGGGCGGACCGTGGGTGTAACGGGGGCGGAAACCAATTAACGTTGGATTCCAGACCCTGGCAAGCACAGACACGCCCCCTCCAACACAAATGCTGACACAAAATTTAGGTCGACCAAAAAGGTGGACCCAAATTCGAGGAGACCCATAGGAGCCATTTTACCTTACCTAAGCCAGCCCTCTCCTGAAAATTTCTAACACCCTACTCCTGAGTTAGGTCAGAGTTAGGACGGAGTTGGGCCTGCTAGGTCTGGAAACCGACAGAGTTATGCCTAAGATAGGGAGCCTATCAGCACCCAGCCCCACCCAGCCTCTTTCCCACAAAAGCCCAGCCCCAGGCCCCCAGTCACTCTCTCTCTCTCTCTGAGCATGTGGCATGGGGTTCTGTCCCTCACAGCCACAAAGTGGGACTTTGTTGGTGGAGGGCAAAATTCACAAACACCCCACTTCTCTCTTCTCCTCTCTGCCTCCCTCTAGGGCAGAGAGGGCTGTTCTGGCTGTGGCCAACCTGTTTACAGCTGTGCCTGGGCAGCTGCCTCCATGCAAGTGTTTGCTAACCCATGTCTTTCTCCCAGCCCCTCTTCCCCCCCCCCACAGGCAACAACACCAGCAGGTAAGAGCAGGGTTTGTGCTGACGTGGTCTGACTGCTGCCTCTTTGCATTTAGAAATATAGGAAGGATACATGCCTCTTTACCAATGTGTTGTCTCATAGCTGTCTGCATAGCCTGCCATGACATGCCTCTCTACCAGTGTGTTGTCTCATAGCTGTCTGCATAGCCTGCCATGATATGCCTCTTTACCAATGTGTTGTCTCATAGCTGCCTGCTTTGCCTGCTATGATATATAGGATACATGCCTCTTTACCACTGTTGTGTCTGATTGCTGCCTGTAGTCATGTGAGCAGACAATGCCACAAGTGTGGAACTGTTAGCCTTATGTAGACACCAGCTGTTCCCCCCCCCTTTTCTCCACAGGGTCTACTGACAGGTCAGTATTGCTAGGTTTGCCATGGTTGTGACCCCCAAGTTGTGTTGTTGTCTCTCTCTTTGACCCTTTCCCCTTACAGGATCATGCTCTCCTTACACCCAGGTAAGCAGCTCAGACCATGCTATGTGTCTCACACTACTCAGCTGTGTTTGATTTCTCTCCCTGCAGGCCTTTGCAACCGACACACTGGCTTGTCGTCAATGGTGACTGCTTCCACATACCAGCTGACATGTAACTCCCCCTTGTTTTTTGTCTCTCCAGCAACGTCCACTATCACCTACCTTCCTGGGAGCACCCCTGGGCCTGCACTCTGGTTGCCCCACGGTCCTCTGCCTCGCTGCTGCCAGAGGTCTGGGAGCCTGCCCTGCAACCCTCCTCAGCTGCAGCTGCTGCTGCTGCTGCTCCACCTTCCTGGCTGCCTACTTGCTGCCCCTCCCCTTTCTATGGAGCAGGCTGTGGTTCCACAGGGGAAGAGCCTGCATGTCCAGGTCCATGGGGCAGGTGTACTGCTGCTGCTGCTGCTTTCAGATTGGCTGCTGTGACTACCCCTGGCAGCCTCGCCTGGCCATCTCTGCTAACGTTCCAGAACAATAAAGGTGCCCCTCGGGCAGAGCCCCAGTGAAACATATGTGCCCAGTGTTTACACAAGCATTGCCCCCCCACACACACACACACAGACAGCCCCCAGCACTGAAGCCCCTACATTAGTCCCATCCAGGGACTGCCACGGCCTTCCCTGGGAGAACCCAGCAGGGGCGCTGCGAGACCCCCATGGCACAGAGGGGAGGGGGGAGTCAGGGGGGCCTCTCAGGCAGGCAAACAGGGACAGCCAGGGCGTCCGCCTGTAATGCAGGCGCCTCCGTCGAAGGTCCGCCTGTAATGCAGGCGCCTCCGTCGAAGGTCCGCCTGTAATGAAGGCGCTTCCGTCGAAGGTCTGCCCGTAATGCAGGTGCCTCCGTCGAAGGTCTGCCCGTAATGCAGCCACTTCCGCCCAAAGTCTGTCTGCATAAGAGGCGCCTGTTTATGCATCACCTTCATCTGCGGAGCGCTCCCTGTGTCCCTATCGGTCTCTGCAGAACCCTCTCTCGGAATCTGTCTCCCACCAGCCTTGTTGTCTGTCTGTCTGTCTCTGACCCACCCATGCCCCTCCCCAGCACCCCCTGTCTGCCTGCCTGTGTGTCTGCCTCTCCTCCCACTCCCTGATGATGGCTGCTGGCCACCCCCCACCCTGCTAGAGCGCCTGCCGTGAGGTGCCGTCGTTGCCCCATCTGGGGGTGTGATGAGCTGTGTGAGCCCTTCACGCTTGCAGCAGACAAGCCCAAGGCATCTCTTGGTCTTGGCCGGGGCACAGAGCAGCAGGCACGCCGGGATGCCTTCTTTGTGGGCATTGCCCCGGCCTTGGAGGCCCAGGGCTTCAGGCAGCGCACGGGCGAGTCATGTCAGAGGCAGTTCCAGTCCTCATGAGACCCCCCTTGTGTGTGACGTTCCCACCCCCTCCCCTCCCCTCCCCTCCCCCGCTCACCCCCCAGTGCAGCCTCAACCTGGCTTGGGGGTGGCATCGCCTTCTGCAGGAGGGAGGGGACGGCCACTCTCCCCTGCAGCAGGTGGCTGATGCACAGGGTGCCCTGTGGCGGCTGGGCTCAGGCACCTCGCTCACCTGTCACCTGCCCTGCGCCCACCACATGACTGGCGCAACCCCCCTGCCTGCGGTCAGCCCCTTTGCGACCGGGCTGCGACAGACCCTGTGGCAGCTGCCATGGATGGACGCTGACACATGCAGACAGAGGTCTGCACACGCCTGAGCCAGACACGGAGCCTGGAGAAGAGCCTGCCTGCCTGGGAGGTAAGTGTTGCCTGGATCCTGGGGTGGTGCTGGACCACAGAAACTGCAGCCTGCCTAACTCAGGCATAACTCTGACCTACCTCAGGCATAACTTCTGCCTAACTTAGGCTGCACTTAGGCCACACTTATGCCTGACTTGGAGAGGAGTTGGGTTGGAATGGGCTGTCAGGGATTTATTTTTATGTATTGACATTTCTTCTTTTGCTATTGATTTGGGCTCAGCTACGTTGTTCTTCCTTGTTGATCCTTTGACAGCATTTTTGGAAAGGTAGTCATTCATAGCCTGGGATGTCGTCCGAGGTTGGACCAATCAGACACTGGCCATTGGCCTACAGATTCCCAAGGGGCCCAACGGTCCAAGCCCTGCAGCTCTCCAATGCAGGCAACAGCAGTGCAAGTTGGCCAACCAAGCAAGTCATGCCATCGTTGCCTTGCCCTGCCCTCCCTATCCACAACTGGGCTTGATCAGAGGCCCCTGCAGTGATTCCCATTAGTAGATGGAGGGCAAGAGAGGAGGCTGCTTGGGAGGAGTGCAGAGGAAGGGGTATCCTCTAATAGTTTTGGGGAAAGGCAGGGCAGCCCGGTGTGAGCCACCATCAGAAAACCTTCCAAATTCTGCCTACTACCCATCCTCTTAGCTTTGCCAGTGTACACAACTGTGTGTGTACACCCTTCGATGTGTACCATCATGCTCAAGCAAGCAAGCGCGCACACGCACGCACGCACGCACGCACGCACGCACACACACACACACACACACACCCACCTCATACATCCAGCTCCTACTCCACTGCCAGTCTCTGCTCCTCTGACATTCTAGCCCACTGCTGTCCTTTTTTCCATGATTCCACTTTGTCCCCCTCTTCCTTTTCCAATCCAAGATGTGGGAGGAAGATCAGTGGAGGTGAGCAAGTGAACAGAAGTGGGCACCTGCTGCCAGTCTGCTGCTGAGGCGGCCACTCCATTTTGCCTCATGGATGGGTTGCTGGCCCTGACAAACACATAGACACAAGCACCAGGGGGCAGGTGGGCCCTGGGCACCTGAAGTCACTCTGTTCAGAATTACTGTGTTTTTTAAGTCGTCACATTGCAGTGGCTTAAAATACATTCTTTAAATTGCTCTGAAAATTTTCATGATGGGCATGTATGAGTGGAGGGGGGCAGAGAAAGAGAGACACAAGCAGCCCAATCCTATCCTCCGCCACGTTATAGCATGCAGCCACGTCAATGGACCATGTGCTGCATGCTACGATGGGGGGGGGGGTGTTAGACAGCCTGCAGTGAATAAGTAAAAATATTTTAACCTCCTGGTAGGCTGGCTGATTGTCTATAGGTGTCCTTGGACTTGCGCCAGTCGTTTTGCTGGCGCAAGTCCGAGGAGAGCCAGGGAGCCTTCCTTCCAGGTTGCAAAATGGGGGATAGGATTCGGTGAAGTCGATGCTGTTGGGTCCACCCTCTCCTGCCCTCAATACACACCCCAGTTCCTCCCCCTCCCTGCCCAGTTACAACTCCTGCCCTCCCTCTCCTTGCTCACAAACCGACCCTGGCGCCAGACTACGTGCCCTGGTGTTGTCCGGGGTCCATGGCAGCAGGGATCCACTGCTGAAGCTGCCTTGTGTCAGCGGCCTCAGATAGCCCAGCAGGTGCATGATCTTCATGCCATTGCATGGTCTTTTATGCCAGCGGGACACTAGTAAAAGGTCGTGAAAGGCCTATAGGATTGGGCCGGCCCGTTACTCTCTTCCTCAGTGAACCAAATGGAGCACTCCTGGGGAACTATCCTACCAAGGCAGCCTCTATGTTCTTTTAAACCAGGAACACTTCCCAGTCTTAATGGCTTTCTGTATCCCCATTGATAAAAATAAGGAAACATGAGAACCCACTGGTTTGCTTTAAGTTTATTGAGGAAACTGTAAGTGGATTGAAAGAGGTATTTGAAGATTCCAGATCGTGGAGAAAAGGGATTGTTTTGAAAAGCGATGATTCTTGAATCAAAGATATGTTTCTGCGGTGTGAAGATCGTTGAAAAGGAGTGGCAGCCAATCAGCTGTTTCTACAATCATTGTACAGTCTCGATCTTGGGTATCTCTGCACACTGCTTCAAAATATTCACCTGGAACAGAGGTTGCAACTTGCAGATAAATAAGTATGAGTAGTCACAAGGCAAAAATGGATGATTCTGGAAACAGTTTGATTAGGTTTATATCTTGATTTTCTAATCACAGGCACTGGATATTCTGCTTCAATCCCAATGTATGGGATGCGTCACCCTACACAGTTCCCCACTCCCACACACAGTGGTCTGTATAGGTGTGTGGTGACGTTTCTCCTCATCTTTCCATGCTGCAAGCAATCCATACATACATGTTGCCATCCCCTGAAAATCTATAGCATTCTCGTGACATTCAGGGAGATAGGATTTGTGATCTTATAGCATGATGGGTGTTGTTCTTTCTGTCACCATTTGATGGCTGACATGGTGAGGCTGCCTGTGGGCTGAATATTCTTGATATGGTATCAATCCTCATGAGTTCTGTGGGACATCAGGCAATGGGTTGAACTCAAGAGCTCACCGTGTCACGATTCAGCCCAGAACTTGAAGCTGAACATGAGAAGTCTTGATTCTTCCCATGTGCCAATGACATTTTAGAGATCACCTCCCCTGCACCCAATCATTCAGAGTAGTGGCACAGCAGACTTCAAACAGTCATTTGAAGGCCTGTTCAACCATTTCTCTTCAGTTTATTACTCAGCACTTGATGTCAAGTTGATGATGTGGAGCGGAATGGGTGAACAGAGTCCGTGAAAAATGATTGTGCTGGAAGTGGTGTGTTGTCCTGCTCTGGTTCATTCACACAAGCAGTTCAACACTTTATGCTTCCGCCTTAAAATGATAACAGGCATGCTGTATTGGCAGAGGAGCACATGAACGTCCTCCACGGGCAGCCCAATCCTGCCTAAGGATCTGCCGGGCGGCCAAGGCCGCCTGCCGGATCCCGTGCTCTGCTGCGGGCAGGCGCCCGCTCGGTGGAAAGTCTCCTCAGGTAAGGGGACACTCGTCCCCTTCCCCGAGTGTAATCGGTGCTGGGGTCGATCAGTCTCCTCAGAATTCCACCAACGAAATCGCAGGCGGAAGTCAGAGGAGTCCGTGTAACGGCACAGCCGATCGGTGGGGGACAGGATTCGGCCAAAGCCGTCCCCCGCCCCCTCTCTGACAGGCTGGGCCTATGGCCCCCCCCCGCTACCTCCAGACCGCCCCCTCGCCGGCTGGATCCTTACCTGAGTCCCCCGGCGGTCCTTTGGGTGCTCTGGCGGCTGAGCAGGGGAGGCTGGCCTTGCGCCGGCCTTCCCTGCTCGGAAGTAGACTGCTTAGGGAGGTGGAACGCTTGTTCCGCCGCCCGTCACAGCGCTAGGATTGCGCTGTAAAACATATTGTATTTGAAGTTACAGAGTGAGGTGATATGAAAGTTACGCCTGTGATGGCTGTTTCAGACATACAAGTCTTCCCCTGATGCTGCAGTCATCAGTGAGGAGTATGAATGTGTGAAGAAACCCTTAATTGACCTTTAAGTGGCTAATTTTTTTATTTTATTTTTTACAAAAAAGCCATACTTACAATAATTTGGTTTTTTGCTGCAAGATATGACTCTGGAAGTCCCTCTGCACATTTCTTCAGCTCAGCAGCAGCTGTCTTCATATCACTGGTGGGTGCATAAGGAGCAATTGCTTTTGCGTAGTCCTCTTGTGTGGCAAAGAGGAACTTGAAGAGAATATCATTGAGAAGAGGGCAAGTTGGAAGAGCAGTAGCTAAAATGCAAATATCAGAAATGAGATGTGCTGTTCAGCAACAGCACATTCAAATGCACAACTGCCTATGGATAATTTTTATTTTAATTTTGCTGAGATTTTAGGTGAGAAAATCTGAAGTGTAGTCAAGAAGTTAGCAGGATTTGAAAAGGTTAAGCAACATGTGACAAAACAGGGGCAGTCTCGGGGTGTCACAAAGAATGCTCCTGCACCAGGCTCCCAAACCTTCATGCTGCCTCCCCAGCCCAGTGCTGGTGCCAGGTTGCTGGGAGCCCTTGGGCACAGCTCTGTACTGGGCAAAGCCCTATGGTGCCGCCAACTCCCCCCCGCCTCCCGATGGCACACTGTACATTGTCACTGATACTTTAGTTACAGTATGTCTCATCAGTATTCTCTATTCAGGAACTAAAAAATAAGAGATTTCTGGATCCTTGTTATGTTATAAAATTTGCAGTAACAAGTCTGAAATTATGGGCATAACTGTCACTTGAGGTATATGAAAAAAAGGAAAACACATATGCTGTTTTATTAAAAAAAATGAAGCAATAAGCTATCTAGTGATCATGTTTTCGAAAAATTCAGCAGACCTGTATCAAAACAATAACTTGGAACAGTATGCCTTTTCTTCCTATATAACCCTTTCTGAAATGTGTTTATCATAAAACACTTGTCTAAGCCAGGGGTGGCCAAACTGCGGCTCGTGAGCCACATGCGGCTCTTTGACATATAATGTGCGGCTCTCGGAAATACGTTGGCTGAGCTACTTTTTGCATCACAATTAATATAAAAGGTAAATAAGAAATGTTTAAGCTTTATAATTATTTACCAGGTATAAACTGAGAGTTCACTGGATTAAAACGTAAGTTTAATGTTCATGGTGAGTAAATATATTTAAGAATTTAAATGCTTTTTAAATATTGCAGCTCTCAAACATCTCTCTTACGGCTCTCAAGCATCTGACATTTATCTTATGTGGCTCTTAGCAAGTTTGGCCACCCCTGGTCTAAGCTGTTAGACAAGCTGTCTTCCCACCCCCTTTCTCTCCTCGGACTTGCGCCAGTGCAATTTGGAATCATGGAATTTTCCACGGCAAGGCTTCTCACAAGCCAGCCAGTGAGGGGAAGAAGTGGGTGCTTCAACAAACATTTTGGCCTTCTCTCTAAAGGCCTTTGGGACCTGATGCTTCCTTACCATCAGGTCAAGCAAAAGGGCATGAGGATGACCTGGGTTACACTTGCCTGGCATGCACCCAGTACCATGTGCACGTGGGTGTAAACTTGTTAGGCAACAGTTCCCCCTGTTGGTGCCATCATACTACAGGTATATATTGGCTTCCACAACATGATTGATTGTGATTGACCCAGCATGATTCCATGAGGCAGCCTGCTAACAGGCTTCCATCCAACCATGTCACATAGCCAATACTAGAATACTAGGACTACCTGTGTCCAACTGTAATTACAAAGTCCAATGGAACACTTTTCTTTATGACTCTGCTCAACGTTTATCCTCACCAAATTAATCAGGCTGTGCCTCTTTTCCTGTCTCAAAAGAGAAGGATTTGAGAGATGTTGGGCATTGAATTTGGGACCTTTTGCATGCCAAGAATTGTTGCTAAACACCTAACCATGTTGGGTATTTCATGGGAAGAGTGCCTTGTGCTAAACTGCTCAGTTGTGGAGCACTTTTATGGGAAGGAGCAGGGACAACTCAAGACCCCCTGATGCCTAGGGCAGACTGGCAAATGCTGCCCCCCTTACCCAATGATGTGCCAGCCTCTGCTCCTCCCACTCTCCAACCCTCTAGCTCAGCACTTTCCTCCCCTCCACATTTCCTCTTCCTCTCTGTCCCCCTCTTTATTTTCCAATCCAGGGAGTGGGAGTAGGAGCAGCAGCAGTGGAGGTACCCCCCCCCCAAAAAACCCTGCCATCTGGGGCAGCTGCTTCAGTTTGCCTCATGGACAGGCCAGCCCTCAGAAGGAGTGCATACTTACCCCAAGCAGTCCACTGAGTTCAG
The DNA here is from genome assembly GCA_026170595.1 of Plestiodon gilberti rubricaudatus. NCBI lineage: Eukaryota > Metazoa > Chordata > Lepidosauria > Squamata > Scincidae > Plestiodon > Plestiodon gilberti. The sequence continues at coordinate 217,064,894 of JANXHW010000001.1, read as the reverse complement.
AAAGTAGCATCATTATTGAGTTCAATAATGTGGTAAGCAACTCACCTGTACAGCAGCAAATCATCAAGCTGACTAGCAGAAGGACAGTTGTCAGCTTCATGGTGGAGATGGTTGTCTGTTGTGCACTAGCTAAGGCAACAGGTGAAGGACTCACTTTGAAAGCTCATGAACCCAGCTTAAATATATATGGAAGGCTACTGGCTGCATTCCACCCACATGAGTATGAAAGATGGCAGAAATTCTTCAGAAATGTGGTTCAAGATATGTTTGCTCAAGGAGTGGACCACTAGAGGGGAAAAATGTAAATATGACCTGGGTTACACCTGGGTTTGTTCTTGTCCTCATGAAAATGGAGTGGCTTAAAATTTTTAGACTCACTTGTGCCTAGTGTACACAAACACAAGGTACAAAGAAATGTATTTTGGAAACTAAGCAAATACTGTGTGCTTACATGAACTGAGCCATAAACTCACAGGAATATCAGCTGTCTTCTGATAAATGAATGTTCACTTGCCAAACATCATCTGGACCCATTTCATTCTAACTTCTGGCCAGTGTTTGGAACAGAAATGGCTTTGGTCGCGAGTGACATCACTAGGGTGCGTGTCACCCTAGGGCGGGGGGCGCGCGTCACCCCCCTGCCACCGCGCATCATCAGCGCGTGTCAACCTCCCAGTGACCCCCATGCACCCCTCAAAATTTTTTTTGCAGTTCCGACAGCCTGTTTTGAGGCAGTGCAACTGGTTCTTCAGCTGATTGCAGCAAGACCCTCAGGTACAGTAGCACAAGCAAGGACTGGTTAGCATGTTGGGGTTCTTGGGGAGGCTGCAGGGGCTTGAGCTCCCTCCTCATTGCCTTGCTGTGTTTCCATCCCCCCAGGGTCCCCACTAGCCATGGATCCAGGGGTGGTTAGTGGTGTTCCATGGCAGGGCTGGCAGAATCCTTGGCCCTGGCTCCCCAGTCATCCCTGCTGAGGAGGGAGCTCCACAGCTGCCTCCTCCACTAGCTGCAGCACCTCAGCAGCCAGAAGGGCCACCTCTGCCAGGTGCACAGCCAACTCTGCCTCCACCTCTCCAGCAGCAGCACTATTTCCTATGCTGCTGCTTGCTGAGGCATTGGAGCATGAGCTACCCACTGAGCCCATGTGAGCCTGCTGAGCCCTGCTGAGCCCTGCTGCCATGTGCCCCCCTGGCCCACAGCCCACCCAGCCTCTGTTACTGCCCTCTGGGGCTGCATCAAGCTGACACAGGTGGAGGGTGGGCAGCCGCCTTCGGCAGCAGGTGGTGAATGCCTCAGAGCAGGGTCCTGCCCAGCCACTGGAGGTCCTGGTGCAGATTAAGGAAGGTGTGGTTGCTCTGGGGCAATGGCAGGTTACACTGCTGACTGTGTTGACACAGGTGTAGAAGGTTGCTGACTGCCAGGATTTGGCCCTAGGCTAGCACTATTCACTGAGCTGCTTTCCCTGCTGTGGGAGATCACCCGTCTCCTGAGGATCTTTGCTGGGGCCCCAGTTCAGGGTGCAGGCTGTGGTGGTGGCTGAAGCACCCCTTCCAAGCAGCTTCTGCCCTTGGCCATCATATGCAGTGCTAGGGCACCCCTACTTCCTTCCTTGCCTCTCTCCCATTCTCCCCTCCCCCCATGAATTCTATTTGTAGCCTCACTATGGCATGGGGTGGCAACACATACTGAGGATGGCTGGACACTGTTCTGGCAGGAGCCTGGCCCAGGTGAGGCCCAAGACCACCTGACGCCTGAGGCAGCGGGCAAAATGCTGCCCTCTTACCCAATGATGTGCCAGCCTCTGCTCCTCCCACTCTCCAGTGCTCTAGCTCAGCACTCCCCTCCACACTTCCTCTTCCTCTCTGTCCCCCTCTTTCTGCTCCAGTCCAGGGAGTGGAAGGTGGAGGAAGAGTAGTAGAGCCAACTAGGCAGAGACTAACACCCCCCACACACACACTAATATGCTGCCTGAGGTTTGGTTTTTTTTCAGTTTTTTTTTAACAGTATTTATATACCGCCTTTCTGGTCATTGGATTTCTCCTCCGACTTTAATTCAAGGCGGTGTACATGAGCAGACTGTTCTAAACCCCAAGGGATTTTTACAATATAATAACGTTCTAATCTTTCATAGAACCCTTCATTCGAGATGTTACTTTCACAGTCAAGAGCTCTCTCTCTTTCTGACGTTCGCCTCAGCACCCTTCAGCTGACACAGGCAACCTTGACTGCCACTCAAGTGCTCAGCTTGCAGCTCCACTCCCCCACAGAGGCTCTGCAGCTTATCAGCTTGGTGTCGTGCCTCATGAATGGGCCAGTTCTGGCCTGGCCACAACCACAGCTGAGGTTCCCAACACTGTGTGTGGCTCATCCTAGGTTGCTGGCAACTGTGGCTGCAGCATGCGACTAATGCACAGGGTGCCTTGCTGATGGGGGTGTGAGGTTGCGCCCTGCACCTGTGCCAGGTTCAGTGTTCCTTGTCTTGCTCCTGGCACCCTTGTCACTCTCAGCACAGTGTTCCTCTCCTCCCTCCTCTTCCTGGACTATGCCCAACCATTGCCATGCCTGGCCCAGAGTGGGTTGGCACTGAGTGTTGCAGGACTGTGTTCAACAGTTTCAGATGGGCAGTGGCATGTGTGGATGCAGCTCTGCCCATCTGGTTATGGTTGTCATGTGTGCTGCTTGGTGCGCACCTCTGCATGTCTACTCAAATATAAATGCCATTGTGTTCAGTGGGGCTTACTCCCAGGGCATCATGGCCAGGCTTGCACTGTCAGTTCAGCCAGCTCCCAGGGGCTGTTGGCCTGGTGATGGCTGCTCATTGTACCTCCACTACATGCCACCCCCAATTTGGTCCTGGCTGAGGAAGGGGCATGTTTGTTTCATTGCACATCTGGTCATCGTTGTGCAGCTGCCACCCAGTGATTGGTGGACTGTTTCTCCATAGACATTGGTGGTGGGACTGGAAGAGTTGTTCATTTCCCCGCCCATAAGCCACATTGTTGGCTGCTGCCATGAGGGGCAGACAAGTACATGGCATGATGTTATGATGAACAAAAAGAGTGAGTCTGCATGTTACCAGGAAGTGAGGGTGCTGGTCTTTAGCAGCAGCTCTGGTTCAAGCATAATGGGGTCAGTGCATGGAAAATAGCCACTAGCGCTGTTCTGTAAACACTTGGGCAAGAGTTTATGCATCGCTATCATAGGTAAGTCCCCTGGTGGTTTTCATGATTCTGCTTGTGCAAGTGGAAAAGCACCTTTGGATCCAGCTCTGCATCCTGTTCCTTTCCTTAACCAATTTCCAATCCATAAAAGGACCCATCCTCTTATTCTAAGTGTACTAAGTTTCCTCAAGAGCCTTTGGTGAGTCTTTGGCAAAAGCTTTTTGAAAGTCCAAGGGCCCCATGTTGACTGCAACACCTCTATCCACATGCCTGTTGACATCTCCACCTCACTTGTAGCAACTCGAATGTTTGCAGAAGAAAACTTGCTAACAACCTCTAGCTAGGTTTTGTTGGCAGATCACATTGTTCATATACTGTATTTACTGTCTTTGCTGGTGTTGGGGGACTTGGTGTGACACAAGCAATTCCTTTGAAAGACAGAGTGAAGAGTGAAGTCAGCCAGCTGAATTGAAAGGACAGAATAGAGGAACAGGAGAAATAGTTCTTGGTGGTATGTTGGCAATGGCCACATAGGAAAGTTACAAATGGCAATAAAGCACACAAAAGTGTGAAAGTAGCCAGGATCCATAGGCTAACAACAACACAATATCTTGACCCCCCCCCCCCCCAGTACACGACATGATTGAGTGTTTGAGGTTTGCTGCAGTAGGATTGTCCAGGGTTTTTAATTAAATTTTATTCCAGTTTGCACTAGACATCTCTAGGAGATGTTTTCAATGCCAATTTAAGACTCAATCCTGTAACACAGAACAGATGAAAGGGCCCCTGAGCAGGTGCAGACGGCAAGTTCCTCACTCCTGAATAGCCACAGATTCCTCAGGGCACAGCAGAGATTAGGGAAAGGAACAAGAGGGTGCTGTTTCAAGGAAGATTTCTGCCCTAGAATATACGGTATTTTTTAATAGATATTAAGACTTTGTCTTCTGAGACAGAATGCAGGCCTCAAGGTACATACTAAAGGAGACTTACGTGGCATTTGGCAATTATTTGTAGTATATCAACAAAAGATGAAACAGTTCCCAGGCAAAAGGTAAGCAGTTTCAGATGTTATCGCACTGATGGTAATAGTTTGCTATTTAAACTTTGGGTCAAGCCGCTTATGAAATGCCAGAGGCAGGGCAGAAAAGAGTAAATGTGCCAAAGACAATATACGGTACAAGAAGGACCATTAACAGATTGGAAAAAACCCACAACCTCTCTTTGGGGTAAAAATTTGTCAGAACAGTTGAAGATGCAGTTCTCAGAACCACAAAACCGGCTTGAGACAGTGAGAGGAATTTCACTTTCATAATCAGATGAACTGCTTTTCTAAATACCAAATCCTTAATTTACGGTTTTATCTGTTAGAAGAACAATCCAAAAAATAGCCAAGCAGTTACTTTTGCATCAACCAAAAAGGTTGGTTGGGGTACCAACCACTCTTGGCTTTGTGTCCCCCCCACGCTCAGCTGCTTAGGAAACTACAAACAAACTGTGTCCTGTTGTTAAAGAACTGCCAGGTTGCTAATCTAGTGAGAATGTTATTTGCCTTCTGAGGTTAACTTTGCCAATAACCTTCAATAAAGTGACATTTCTTTATCGGTCTAATGTCTTTCTTTGGACTGTTACGTTGAGACTTCTCCTGGTTTACAGGCCAGCCTTTGTAGAATGAATGCTATTGCTGCAGCCTTCATGGGGGTGAGCACATTTGTTTTAATGTTCCCTTCAGTTAAAAACTCCCTGCAAATAGAAAACAGTTCAGCTGATCAAGGGTTGAGATGGGACCTTTCTTCCCACTATGCTAGCTTCCTATTTGCAGGAAGAGTGGTGTACTATCCAAACCTGGAATCCACCACTTGCAGTCTGAAGCAGTACATTCTAATTACCATCTCAGCATTCTACTACCTCATTCCCATCCCATTTTCCTAAAATTGTAGAGCAATCCTAAGTAACCAGGGAATAAGCCCACTGAACACACTGGGACTTGTTTCCAAGGAAGCATGCATGGAATTTGGCTTGGCTACATCATGGTAATAAACATTACCCATGCCTGTAAAAGATTTACTCCATGTAATACGTTCTCGGATGTCATCTACGGTCAAGCCACCTTAAGCAGGATCAGAGAACAGCTTATTATGAAGCACACCACTGCACCAGTGTAGCCCTGGACAGACTGTGGCCAACAGATTATAAGGACTTGAAGCAAATAATTAACAGGCACTTTGCTGTGCTCATTCCAAAAATTATAAGCTTTTCACAATTAGCAGAAGTGTTAGCAGAGAACGTACCCTTTCAACATTTGGTTTTGGTCTTCTTCAAATTACAAAGAGCCTTGATATAAGAAGTTTTATAAATTTACTTTACTTATTTAACAAATATTGAAATGGGCAATGGTATAAGTCTTTTTTTCTGTACTGCAACAGTATCAGGGCCAAATTACACATTCCCCCTAACTGTAATTTTAAGAGGCCTGCTTAAAACAGGAAGCGTTTCTTATTTCACAAAAAGGAGCTGATGCGGGCAAGAGCAATCCTGACTGACAGCCCAATCCTGTGTAGGATATGGGGCAGCCCAGGAACAACTCAGAGAAGGGGACAATCGTCCCCTTCCCCTGGTGTAAGCGGCAGGAAGCCCAATGCCTCCTCGAATGTGCGCAAGCTCATCTGCGAAAGCTCTCAACTTGTAAGATTCTGTCTTAATCTTTACTCCCCTAATACTTTCATCCTGTCTTATATCTCTAATTAGAATTTCCAAAATGAAAATAAAGGTGATAATGATGATGATTTAGTATTGATATTAGAGGATCCATTAAAGGAAATTGACATCTTAATGGCTAAAATTAAGGAATTTGGGGATGTTGCGGGTTTTAAGGTTAATAAGGATAAAACTAAGATTTTGACTAAAAATATGACAATACAAGACCAATCAAAATTGTTAAATAAAACAGGTTTTAAAACAGAAAAGAAGGTAAAATATTTGGGTATTACGTTAACAAATATGAATTGTATGTTGTTTCAAAATAAGACATGGACTGAAATTAAAAAAGATCTAGTACGATGGGATAAAACTCAGCTTTCGCTTTTGGGGAGAATAGCAACAATTAAGATGAACGTTCTAGCCAGAATGTTATTCCTCTTTCAATTGCCAGTGTTTTGGGAAGTATGGGTTCCGAAGCCATGTAGACAATACAAATGAAGAAATAAAAATCTTTCAAACCGCAGTTGTACTGTGATGAATTTCTTAAATTTCTTTTTCATCTAGCAGTTGTTAAACTGTGAATTGCCTTGAGAAAGCTCCAGGCGAGGAGTGAAACGTCGGCTTAAGAAACAAAGATCCTCTTGTCTATAGTTGGAAAATTTATTTTTGTGTGTAGTGTCAATTGGGCACTTAAAGAAATCCATCACAGTACAACTGCGGTTTGAAAGATTTTTATTTCTTCATTTGTATTGTCTACATGGCTTCGGAACCCATACTTCCCAAAATGCTGGCAATTGTATCCAGTCATGAAAATCTCCACGTAACATTCCTCTTTCAGACAATTCCCATTTTGAAAACGGACCTACCATTTAAACAATGGCAGATAGATATAACTAGCTTTATATGGCAAGGGAAAAAGCCACGAGTTAAATATAAGATCTTACAGGATGCTAAGGAAAGAGGAGGATTGGGTTTACCGGACTTGAAACTATATTTTGCTGCATGTTGTTTAGTATGGATGAAAGAATGGATTTTGTTGAGAGATAGAAGATTATTGGATTTGGAAGGGCATGACTTGAGGTTTGGGTGGCATGGGTACTTATGGTATGATAAGGCTAAGGTTAATGCAGAATTCAATAATCATTATGTTAGAAGTGCGATCTTGAGAGTTTGGAACAAATATAAAT